>OX388156.1:8745579-11145579 GCA_947579745.1 Apocheima hispidaria
ATATAAGACTATAAGCATTGAATTAAAACCCTAAAAAAAAAAAAACTTACA
This sequence comes from Apocheima hispidaria, assembly GCA_947579745.1. NCBI lineage: Eukaryota > Metazoa > Arthropoda > Insecta > Lepidoptera > Geometridae > Apocheima > Apocheima hispidaria. The sequence continues at coordinate 8,745,631 of OX388156.1, forward strand.
CATTAAAAAAAAAAAGATTACGTGTTTTTATACTGTTTTAAGCTTTCGTGGTGGTTTACTATATTACTATTAGTACTCAATATCCCTGTCTACCCGTGAACATGGCGCATGCAACTGTGCCGTAATATCGGGAACTCAACAAAAATAATAACCGTGGTAAATATCCCGTGAGTACTAATAGTGATATTTGTTTTATGTAAAAAAATAACCTACAATTGTGAATAGATGCGCAATTTTTCTTCTTTTTTTACAAAAAGTTGTCAGACTACATAGTGGCTTGATTAATATTTGAAGTCATGTGAAGTGACTATCATAGGAAGTAATCCAGCACGGTCATCATATTTCCAGCACGTTGACCGCAAATGGTATCGTTTTTATCTCAGATCTCTTATGACACTGTACCGATCACAGACACTTCATACTTTCTACTTACGTCATTGACATTGTACAAATATATTCCTACGTAACTTGCTATTGATGAATGCAATAGCAAGTCACTCTCCAGGAATGGAGAGAACTGCTATGCTAAGCCGAAAGGCATTAGACTAAACATTATAAACAACTATTACTATGAGACCATTCCTCAAATCGCAAAAAGAAAATCAGCATCAAAAAACCAATATAGTATAGTATATCTTATATATAATATGGTATTTATAGTATAGTATATCTTATAATTATATAATGTGGTATATATAGTATAGTATATCTTATTCTCTTTTCTCTCTATGAACGAGCTTCTTACGGGATTTCTGACAAGTGATCGTACGGGATTTTAAAAAAGTCTTGTTCTTTTTAGCATTTATTTTTAGTAACAATAAGCATAAAATAATAATAATAATAATAATAATATATTTCATAAAGAATGCACAATATAACATTAATAATTAGTGGCTAGTTAGGTGATACATAAAAACAGGTAAACTGCTGCCGAACTAGGCTCTAGGCCTGTGATTCAGCGTACAGCGCCCTTCCCACGAGAATTATGCTTATTACTTGCCCTAGACAAATTAATGGCATCATATTAGAAAATATTAGACTTACTATAAAAATTTGCATTGCATATACCTATAATGTTACTAAGCTTAATCACTTGGTGCAATAAAACTAGTAGTTCAGCGAATGGTAGACCTTACGAGCACAAACTATTTTGCTCAATTTCAATTTGACCGTTATGCTAATATTCGAAATTCTTGTATAGAACTGAGTACCAAATGTTTCTGCCAAATATTGTCAAAATCGGCCGGTAAATAGGGCCGCAACAAAGTTCATCCCTTTTATGGGGGAAATACCGTTCCAATCAAAAACAAACGACAAAAAATCTATGAAATTGTAGAATCTGTATACCGAGTATCGTCAAGATTAAATGAAAAATACGACCTGTACGCGAGTACAGACATACGGACAGATGAAAGCAATTTTTACCAGTTGTTGCGAAAACGAAAAGTCAAAACACGAAGGCTTCTTAATTCCCAAACGGTTACTTTCAGTTTATAAGGAGAATTCTGTGCTTTCAGCTTTATTTGACGAAAATCTGTCCATTTGATTTTATTCTAGAGCTCTATTCCGACTCCGGTTTTATTTAATGTGTACTTGTAATCGGATAAAATAGTGATCATAGTAGGTAAATCAAAAAGCCTACACAAGGTAGACCAAGAAGAAGTGGTTATAATGAAGTTGCGGTCTTTACTAAGTTCAACAACCTAGATAGGTCGTTACATCGTATATCTGTCGAAGTTCTTGGTATGAAGGAAACGGAATACTAGTTTCCTTGTCAATTTAAAAATAACCACTTTTTCACAGTTTATTTACCTCGTTTTATGATCTTGACAAACAATAAAAATATACTATAGCCATCATATTCGACACGACTAAATTATATTCAAATGTGCATTTCTCCTAGCTTTTATCCGGGTGCAAAAGAAGGAGGGTAACGTTTTTGGGGTGTATTTTAGTACGTAGGTTTGTGTGTTCATATATTACCTCGCTTAAAAAGCTTGACCGATTATGACAAGTGAATTTCTCTTTCATCATAGTCTCGAACGCGTCGCGCGTCTTATCGCGGTTATTTACGCATCGCTTTAACTTTATTGTTACCCAAATCTCTCTAATTATTAAATAGTCAATTCGGAACTATTCTTTATTTTGCGTATGTACCAAGAAGGTCAACGATCGAACCTCATTTCTCAATGCAGTTCTTTTTATATCAACCTTGTCTTATTTTGCGCCTGATTTATTGTATTTGGCTACACAACCGCCATAAATAGGACAGTAACCGGATTGACTTGTGGAATAGAGTCAGCTGACTTCGACTAGGTATCGACGCCTTTAAATGTCAGCGTGATACTTTCGCTCCCGGATTTGACTCTAATATTACATGGAATATTAAAAAGGTTGTTGGAGAGGCACGAGCAAATTCAATCGACTGCGGCAATGATTGCGATAGCTAATTAGCAAGTTCTAAATAGCTGAAATACACGGGCCTGATATGATTTTTGCAAAAGCACACATAAATCTCGTCGGTGTAAATGAAACAAACTACTATGGTCAAATTTTGTTTCTTTTACTACCATGAAACTCATATCTATCTATCTTTATTGGAAAATATCAGATAAGGTCTTCAGGCTGAGTAGCCATCCCTAATGCCAGGGTTCTTAGTCGTCTAAATATTGGTGGACTTGGTGGACTTTTTTACACACAGCGCCATCTAGCCCCAAACTAAGCAACCTTGTAATATGGGAACCAGATAACTGATAAAATACATAAATACTTGTTTTTTGTAAATACATACATAGAATACATAGATACACCCAGACAAAGAACAAGCATCCATGTTCATCACACAAATGTTTGTCCTGGATGGGAATCGAACCCACACCCTAAATTGGAAAAACTAGTAAATAGAAGCTACATTTTTTAACACTTAGAATCGTTAGGCATCAAGCTGAGTGGCTAACCCTACTGTCTAAGTTTTTGAGCCGCCCGGAATCGTCCTGGAATCGCATCAAATTTTTCCAATTGCGAATAGCTCAGTGCAGCATATTAGTGCACCATTATCTCAGAAGAATAATGTATCAGTACGTTTTTTTACTCTTAGTTTTTTTCGGTATATAATTAAAAGAATTACATGAAAAATAATTAAACGGCATTTTCCCGTGATATTTGAAGGCCAACTCGAAATAATTGCAAACGTGCACTTACTGCTCACCACACAAGCAAGCAATTACTCACACAATCACAAAAATTCAATGTCAAAAACGCAATATTGGCAGCACGGGCGCAGCCTCGACACTTTTGACATTAGTAACCCAAAGCGAAAGTGCGTCAGCAGGCAACAATACGTGACTAAAAACTGAATACTTCTGATATCTATGGAATATGTTGGACAAGGTCAATTGAGGTATTCGTGGCGAAATGTTACTGGACAGAAGCTGTTGAGCACTTTTAAAGGATACAACAGAAGTAAGACACGATTGACAAAAGACATACGATTGCCTAGTAAGCAAAAGCAGGGGTAAAATAGCTATGAAATCTACAGTGGCGAGCTGCGCTCTATAGGGTGCAACCGTAGTAATTATACATTACTTGTACTTAAGGCGAGGTCCAATAGCAAAACAACAAAAAGTAGCATTTTTCAGCGCTTTGTTCGAAGTGACGAGATTACTTAATCAGGTGCAAAAAATACTGCAGATAAAAATTAAAACTGAAATTAAGTTTAACCGAATAAAATTTCGAAAATCTGTCTTAGTTACAAAAAAAATAATCGTAAAATGACCCCCTGAAAATCCCATCTAAAATCAAATGCTCTGAATTTTCAGCGGTAACTACAAATTTTCTTTTACAAATTAAATATCCAGGCTAGTGGTTTATACGGCGAACCAGGTAGTTTTTTTATTTGATTTGTATATCTCCGATAATCGGCAAAAAGCAATGAAAAACTACAATTTACCGTTTTCTGAACAAGTATGATATGCGGAGCAATACTCATTTCAAATCACGATCAGTCCTCGCTTTAAGTATAAGTTATAAGAAACATACAGTATGCAGTGCAGGGGTCTCCATTTTTGAATCGCTCATATGATAATTCGTACGAAAATATCATGCGCGTGACAATGTCCATATGAAACTTTGTACTAATGTTGTTTTTCACTATCTTTGGTATGGTACCGTTGGAAACAATAAAGCATCTGTTATCTATTAGTATACATTGTACTTAAGTAGTTACACATTTTTTGTATTCAACTTGTATACATATACTCAAGTATAATTTATTTGTATTCGAGTACACATTTGTATCTGGACTGCTCCTCCCTGTTAATAAAGGGAAATAAACTAATTAAATATGTTTTAAAATTTAGTTTTATTTTATAATTAAATATGTTGGCCAGCGTGGTGGATATGGCCTAATCACCCTTCGAGGGTAGGCTGGTATCCCAGCAGTGGGATGTTTAAAGGCTGATATAGTAGTAGTAAATATGTTTTGCAAAAATAGCAGCTTGATGATTTCTGATTGCGTAACGTAACATATAGTCTAGACTTTATTCAAGTTGTGTATATGGAGAATAATGAAAGTTTCCAACACCAATTGTTCTTTCGATAAGGTTACAAAATATTCGCACATGAATATCTTACCCCAGAGTCTATAGGTGAATGTACAGCGGTAAATGTTCTTTTATTTGAACACATATATTTTTTATTTATTAATTGGAACGGTACAAAAATGTACATTATTAATTAAATATACATTCGTAAGATAGATGCTAGCAAGGGGAAATTCACAATACACCCCATGCAGGACGTCCCAATCTCGAATAAAAATTAGAATACAGATTTGTGGTATCTTTTCTTTTAGCCATCGGTGTCACTTTCCCATGGTTTCTAAGGGCCGACATGGGAAGGAAGTAGGAACGAAATCATTACAGCTGCACGGGTTCGATCTTGGCATTTTCCATTAAATATGTTTGCGTACATCATGAGAAAAGTTAAGTTGTTCTTGTGACCGATGTGGCTCCATAGAGGATGCCTGGAACGAGGGATTGCGTTGACTTTTTCATTGTGAGTACGTTCTCTAGCAAGTGGAAGTTTGTAATAGCGTGTTGGCCGAACCTGATACACAGGATGCCACAGGTTTGTACGACAGATATCATGCAGCTCTCAAAGAGAGAGACCAATTAATCTAAATATACTTTATTGGTTAGATACAAGGGTCTCACTCAATCAAAACCCTGTATAAATTATAAAGTAGTTTAAAAATACTATTAAGGAATTCGGTTGTTATATCTAAGTAGGTACCTATTCATAGCTCTCATTCTTCTCAATTTGTCTTTGTCTCACACATCCATTGACACAATCAAAGCAAAGCTTTAAGAAACCTACAAACAGCATATTAGGTACAGAATTTATAATTAAGTCACATGACTATGGAATCGCTGAGTATTCGGTCAATACTGAATAAATTTGAATAAAGAATGTGAATAAAGCGCCACTAAAGAGACAAGGCGTTGCGATGCCAGACTGAACAAGATATTACGTCAGAAACTAGACCCACTACTTTTAAATAAAATATACATTTCAGTAATGTATTTCATTATATTGCTATTCGTCATTCAACTACTTTTAAAACAGTGTCATGGAAATGATTTCTGCATCAGCCTGTATCATTTTACCACTGGGATACCAGCCTACCCTCAAAGGGTGATTAGGATTTTTCACCTCGCTGGCCCAGTAACCGCAAAAGGCGAGGTTGGGTTGGTTGAGTTGGTTGCAAATGTTTAATTGCTCCTAATTATAATAATATAATAATTAGATATAAATAATTATATTTGACCCGATATTTAGGACCCGGGTATGTTCTAAAAGACCAGAACCACTGAAGGATGGGCAGCAGTGTCCTTTTAGTTAACGATGAGCGTTCTGCGAACCCGAAGCCGCCTGCCAAGACTGAGGATTATTTTTACACTCGTTCAGGAGAATCTAACCCATTACATTACATTACATTATCAGCCAGAAGACGTCCACTACTGAACATAGGCCTCCCCCTTAGACCGCCACACCGACCGACAATGTGCCACTTGCATCCACCGGTTGCCCGCGACTTTCACAATGTCGTCGGTCCACCTAGTGGGAGGCCTGCCTACGCTTCGTCTTCCGGTTCGTGGTCGCCACTCAAGAACCTTTCTTCCCCATCGGTTATCGGTTCTTCGAGTGATGTGGCCTGCCCATTGCCACTTCAGCTTGCACACTCTGAGAGCTATATCGGTGACTTTGGTTCTTCGACGAATATCCTCGTTCCGGATCTTATCGCGCAAAGAAACTCCGAGCATAGCTCTCTCCATTGCCCGCTGTGCGACTCTGAGTTTCTCCAAAAGGCCAGTAGTCAAGGACCACGTTTCAGTTCCATATGTCATCACTGGCAACACACATCGGTTGAAGACCCTTGTCTTCAGGCACTGCGGGATTTCGGACGAGAAGATATTACGCAATTTCCCGAACGCTGCCCATCCGAGTTGGATTCTTCGAGCGACCTCTTTGTCGAAGTTGGACTTACCTAACTGGACAGTCTGTCCAAGGTAGTTATAATGGTCAACAAATTCGAGCGCATCGTTCCCAACGACCACCGGTACGGGTACAACATGGGCATTTGACATGATTTTCGTCTTGTCCATGTTCATTTTAAGACCCACCTGTTGAGAAACGCTGCTGAGGTCGTTGAGCATGTTATTGAGGTCCTCTAGCGACTCTGCCATGATTACTATATCATCGGCAAAACAAAGGTGAGTGATGTATTCGCCATTAATGTTGATGCCGTATCCGTTCCAGTCCAAGAGCTTGAAAACGTCCTCCAATGCGTTCGTGAACAGTTTCGGAGAAATAACGTCTCCCTGTCTCACGCCTTTCTGCAATTGGATTGGTTTCGTGCTCTCGTCCTGCAACCGGATTGACATGGTGGCGTTCCTATACAAACACTTCATCACCTCGATATACCTATAGTCGATATGACATCGCTGAAGGGACTGCAATACCGCCCAGGTCTCGATGGAATCGAAGGCTTTCTCATAGTCCACAAACGCCAGGCATAATGGCCGATTATACTCTTCGGTTTTCTGTATAATCTGGCGGAGCGTGTGTATGTGGTCCATGGTACTAAAGCCTTTACGGAAACCGGCTTGTTCGGGAGGCTGGAAGTCATCAAACCTGCGTTCGAGACGGTTCGTAATAACTCTCGAAAACAGCTTGTAAACATGGCTCAGGAGCGAGATGGGCCTATAATTCTTCAGTAAGGTGTTATCACCTTTTTTGAAGAACAACACCACCACACTCCTGTGCCATGCTTCTGGCGTATTACCCTCGAGTATGACGGAATTAAATAACTTCTGGAGGACTAAAAGTACCCAAATCTAACCCAAAGCGTGTTAAAGCAATGATATCAACGGATATATAAATACAGTTATAAAATACGAGTTCTTTGGTATCAAAATACCGCATTATATTTAGAAGATTATATTTTCTATAATTTTATTATGTTATGCTGACCCGTAATTTTTACAATTATTAATAAAGAATGTCTAATGTCTAATGTCTACATAAAAACAGATTAGTAGACACAATTTTTTCGAAAAAAAAAATACCGTGATTGACGCAAATCATCTTAGTAAACAATAAAGTACGTTTTTTTTTCGGCATAAAACTTCTACATTGATCAGCAAACGCCTTTTAATATAACTTAATTTGGTTGCCAACGTGTCTAGCTCGAGCTAAAATTTATTATAATGATAAAAACATTTTAAAAAAGTTAAATTACTTAATTATGTATCCATGAACCGGTAATGTAATGTTTAAAACTTAAATAAATGGCACGGACCCCGGAGTCCGTGGAGCAATATTGTAAATTTAAAAAAAAAAATAAAAAAAATGTAATGTTTTATTTTATATCTTGCACATTTTTATGCCATGATCTGTACTTGCTACAGACAATGACGACGTTTTTTGTTGTGAGTTATTTTAGTTTATTTCCATCAAAATGTATTAATTAGCGTGCTCTTAGAAAACGGTGAGCTTTTGCAAACCCAAGCCGCCTGCCAAGTTTTAATGGGTTATTCGAAATGGCTGTTAACCGAGTTTTAAAAGGTCGGCAACATATCTGTGATGCCTCTGGCGTTACAGGTATCTATAGACGACGGTGATTGCTTTCCATCAGGCGGACCTTCTGCTTGTTTGCCACCTATGGCATAAAAAAATAGGGAGGCCTTTGTTCAGCAGTGGAAGTCATCTTCTGGCTGAAGATGATGATATTTAAATTGTATTTATTGACAACAATAAAGTACAATTGTAGCACTAGATTCAGAATGTTTGAGCCTTCTAGGACTATCTTTCGAAGCAACTTTAGGTAAAGAGCTTATTTATCACCCAAGTGCTGAAGAAGGAGGGTAATGTTTTTCACGGCTCTACGTAAGTATGTAAGAAAGTAACTAAACTGCTTGATAGATTTTGAGGAAAGTTGTGTCGTAGGATTCCTCTTTACGTGGAGTGACATAGACTACAGTTTGTAGTCGGATATTTTGTTTTGTTTTTTAATAATATTATCTATGCAATTGTCGGATCGGGTATGTCCCAAAAAAGCAACCAGAATCACCGAAGGACGGGCAGTAGCGTCCTGTTAGTAAACGGTGAACATAGTGCGATTTCCAAGCAGCCTGCCGAGCTCGAGGATTATGGCAACCCCAACCCAATAGGAGAGAGGCTTCGTCTAGTAGTGGACATTTAGCCAATAAGAAGAAGCGCCAAATTTAAAATTTGTCACACAGATAAAATCTAAATTTCAAAATCAAAATATTCGTGAACTCATTCGTCTGTGTAAAAGACTTCAACGCGTTCGAAGTGGATTTCGCGTACATTTCGTTGCGTTCTTAACGCTGCATTTAAAATGTATGTAGCGGTGTCAAACTTTTTTCAAAAATTCAAATTCATACGACGCAAAAACCTTTTTATTACTTTTTAAGATAAATATAATTGCATCTAAAACCGTAGAGCGCTCGCAGCAGGAGGTCTCCAGCGAAAGCATTAATATTTAATAAAATTTGAATTATTATTTTTTAAAGTAAATTAGTTAATGTTTTTCGTGTGTTAAAATCATGTCTCGAAAAATTGACAAAAAACACTAAATCAGTATTTCATTTCAGTTTATATTTCCAGCAGTGGGACGCACAGATATATTGTTGGTTTTGGCACATTTTATAGTTAAACAAACGATACATATGACTTAAAAGAAATAGTATCAAATCTCATTTTTATTTTAAATGAATTGCATGCATTGATTTTTACCCGACAACGGAATAGATATAAGCCTAGCATATTCACCGCGACATAATCTTCTATACTCTTTATTTCGTGCGAAAATAAAACAATCTAGATACGATTGTCTTATTTTCGTCGTGTCTGTTTTTGCACGACAAAAAGAATAGAGAAAATGTTATCGCGGTGCGCAATGTTTTAAGGTGCAACGTTTCGCTCAGCGAAATTAGTTTTCATGAACCTAAGATGAGTAATTAAGCTGCAATTGACAAAAAACGCAAGAAAATTTGAATTTCGCGCGACGAGCGAAACGTTGCACCTTAAAGTGCTTTTTTTTAAAGTGCTTTTATTTAAAGTGCTTAAATAATAATATTATTTTTTTTATTTCAAGTAACACAGACTCATACAAAATCACAAAATAATAATATTAGTAGTCAGTTACATTATCACACATTATATTAATAAAATTTATTATCAATTGAAATTAAAACCAAAATGTCAAATAAATTTATTATGTCAAAGTACCCTTACATTGATTAATCAGGTCCTACTGTGTGCAGTGTGCAATGTGTGGGCTGCAACAATGATTTATATAAGGGTAATCTAGCCTACCTGCTATCACGGTCAGCATGCTGTTGTGGCTCCCCCGAACTAAAGTGCTTTAGTTCGAAATTCTGGGTGGCATTGAACTGTTATGGAAGCGTGGCGCTCATCATCAAGCGAGCGACTCACTCGTCTCGTCAATCAGTTTCACAGAAAAAAAACTTTTCATAATATAACCATAAGAGTGATTTCGATGATCTAATTTAAATACATTCCTCATCTTCAAGAGGCGTGAGTTTACGTGTGATGACCTCACGAGCCGGACACCGGGCGACCTTTGCAACCAGACATCCTGCTCACGTGTGACTCGATCATGATTTATAGGAAATACACCTGCTAATTGATGGATTCTTTCTACAAATAAAAGATGGCACAAAAAAGCCCGCAATATTAATGAAATGGCTTTTAGTCGGTAGCCAACTTCCGAAGTCGTTGCAGCGAAGCTGCGACTAGTTTAGATGTATTGTGAACAATATATATCTTAAAATCGGAAATCAAGAGTTCATCTTCACTGGAAGTCTTTAAGCGTCGAGTTAAGCTTCACTATGTTTCGGAATAGCTGCTGCATCATCATGCTCACTTTATGCTTATAAATATGTATGTGTATGTATGTATATTATTATTATTATTTAGGTATGTATTTTTGTAGTATTAGTAAGTAGTATATATTTATTATATAACAATTTTTTCAGTAGGTATGTAGTCTATATTATTATTATTATATATGCTATTATTTTTTGCGTCTAGCATTATCCCTTATTAATAGCACACCCCGTCCCTTACCTCTTCCATACAAATCCTCTCCATGCTAAGGTTGCCTGGAAGAGATCGCTTTAAGCGATAAGGCCGCCAGTTGTTACACTAGTTTTAAGTTGTTTATTTTTGGTCATTTGTATGTTATTTCTGGTGTGAACAATAAAGAGTTATCTATCTATCTATCTTTATACTATGCTTATTATTATACGTATTGATGTAATGTGGACAATATATATCTTTATACTATGCTTATTATTATACGTATTGATGTATTGTGGACAATATATATCTTTATACTATGCTTATTATTATAATTATGGAAAAAATTCGAAAGAAAAACCTCGAACGCCGGCTCAACGCGTTTGGCGTTCTCCAATCATTCAAACTCTATACGAGTTTTTGGCGAGAACGTGAAGAAGTCATGCCGCGTCATAGTTTTATTTTCCAAACCTTGTGTAATATCGAGTGTTAATGTGGTAAAAACGGTGGATTTTTATCCATTAAGTGCTCTTGAATGTGGACAAGTGGTGATAAATAGTATAATGTCGTGTAACGTGACTTTTTGTGTTGTTTCCAGAACTCCATAGAAGCCTCTAGAAAAGTCTCCACCACTTTACTGGGGCATGACTTGAACTTGATCGTGACGTACTTTGCTTGACTTAGACTATGATTGAGACTTGTTAAACTGTAAAATATTATTACTTCCCTTAAAATATTACAAAACTTGACACTGGCTAAATACACTACGTGTGGAGCCAAAAAAATAAGATAAAATACTCTATACTGTCTTATATATCTGTATTTGTCATTTGATTAGTGCCAGACAAAGGCAGTATTAGAATTAATCTGTTGTCAAAGTTAACAAACGTTTCAGAATTCGGAGGAATTTTATACGAATTTTATAAATGCTCAGTAATGATTGCTGTAATTTCATAATATTTGTTGAGATCGCTATATTATTGCACAGCGTAATGTTAGGGTTGTTCAAACCAGATTTGTTAATGTGTGCAAACCCCAGCGAATATAGGTTCTGGCTACTGGCCTCAGGGTGCCCAAGACACAGGGCACTGCCTAGTTTGGGCCCCGATGCAAATTCTGTTTTTTTTTTGACGCTATGATAATTGGTTTATAACTCTGTTATTTGTAACTAAAATGATTATTATTATTTATTAGTTTTGGTTAAATGGTGTACAATCATAATCTCAGCCAGAACGCCCATTGCTGGACAAAGGCAAGAAGGGGATGCCATGATCCCCAAGCCCAGAGATCGCAAAATGCAATCCTACTTAAGAGGATGCTGCTGCCCGTCCTTAGGTGGTTCTGGTCGCTGTTTCAGGGCTTACCTGGGTCAAGATTATATTATAGGTCAAACGCTCTGTTTAAAAAAATAACTGACTTTCGAACGAAATCCCAAACAAATGTCGCATTTTGTGCATCATGTCGTTAGCGAGTGATATGATTAATTCAAAATAATCATATCACTCGCATAACGCAACGCAACTTTCTATCAATAGAATATCTTTTTCAATTCTTCAATTCAATTCAATTTATTTTCAAAAGCTTTCAATTCGCATAATATTTTCGTGCGATATCATACGAGCGATTCAAAAATAGAGCCCCAGATAAATCGCAGAGTAAAGACATTTCCGAGTAAAGCATAAAACGAATTCGAAGTGTATGATAGCAACGTTGCGTAGCGTGTACGGTTGCCTGGAAGAGATCGCTTTAAGCGCTAAGGCCGCCAATTGTTACACTAGTTTTAAGAAGATTTTTGTATTATGCATGTAATTTCTGGTGTGAACAAAGAGTTATCTATCTATCTATCTAACGTTTCACTCAATATGACTTATTTGAGGAAAAATGCGTAGCATACCGTAAACAATAAGCTTATTATTCATCTCTCGCTAAGATATACTTAAAAATTAAAATGGACAAGTGCAATTTAATCTCCAAGCCTATAATTAACATTCATATAACGGCTATAATGATATGGCTACTGCACGTTAAGTTCTGAGAGAATGCGGTACAAAAAAGATTAAGCAGTCATGGCTGACAACTATTCGACAAGCTATTTGTTCCTTGTTTTGGCTTGCTTTTTGCGTATGCTAAATATTTGATACGCGTACAGTAGGCTCAATTAAGCGTGCGATGTTTTTGCACGTGTAAGCGGGAGGTACACGGATACTTCCGTGTTTGCGCTTGAAATCGCACTAATATTATAAGGTGCAACGTTTCGCTCATCGCGCGAAATTAAATTTTTCTTGCGTTTTTCGTCAATTACAGCTTAATTACTCATCGTGGATTTATTTAAACCAATTTTGCGACAATAAATAAGTGATTTTAAGAAATTACGGGTAAAATGATCACCTAAATAAAATTGGTTTAGCTACAAATCTCAATAAGCTGATTTTCATCTTGGTTTTTGGTTTAGTGAGAAATGTACTTATGCTAGCTTTCAACTTGAATTTTTGGTTGCTGTAATTTACTTTTAAACAATCTATTTATTATTGCAAAATAAGTTTCCATGATCCTATGCTAAGTAATTAAGCTGTAATTGACAAAAACGCAAGAAAATTTGAATTTCGCGCGCTGAGCGAAACGTTGCACCATAAATGAGAAAGTTTGTGTTAAGTGTGTAAGTAGGTACGTATGTAAGTGTGTTTGTTTCCGTTCAACTCTGTAACGGCTGAACGGATTTGAATGAAATTTGGTAAGGAGGTAGCTTATATCCTAAGGCAACAGATAGGCATATATGAAAAAAATTTGTTTCCTGTAAAATAGCGGGTGAAACCGCGGGCGCAACTAGTACACTATATTTTCACACAGCAGTATAACATATTAAAAAATCTATTAAGTTCAATTATGTTCAATTACAGTTAGATTTAATTTATTTAAGTATTTATTTTAATTTTGTATCTAGTTTTAGTTTGTATTTTTAAGTTTTGATAATAATATAGCACTGTTTTAGACTTTCTTGGTGGTTTACAACATTACTATTAGTACTCACCCGCTCAGTGGTACCCGTAGCAAAAGACTGAGAAAGGGGGTAGATCGGTTTGTCTGCTCCTAAATTTCGTAACTTTTTATCATCCACCCGCATCTTCAGTCTACCCGTGAACATGGCGCATGCAACTGTGCCGAAATATCGGGAACTCAACAAAAATAATAACCGTGGTAAATATCCCGTATACTAATAGTAATAATATAGCAATTACAGTATAGTAATTCAACATTAACAGTGGTAACTTGACTTGGTGGTACTTTAATCAAACATAGATTACCTGGCTATATAGATATTATTTGGTGCCACAATATATAAAAACATGTTAGATTGCTTACTGCTATTTATTTGTACAGTGTCGGTGATATAACTATGTTTGACTACATGCGGGTAAGCCCATGTAGTCCCGTTTGAATTGTCTTGGCAACAACTTCACTTTACATGAAATAAATACATTTTTAGTTGCTGCTGCTTGCCAGCTCTTCTGTACCTTTATATACTTAAGAGCTGTTAACAAAGTAGATGTCTTTTCTCGAAACATGTTGTATTACTTGATTAAAGTTACGAGGCGCAAGGGCAAATAATTTGACGTAAAAATTAATACTAATTAGAGGTTACTAAGAGATTAAAATACACCGTATTTATAACTAATGCCAGAAACTTGTATTTTTTTTTTGTAAACTTTACATTTTCTCTTCCCTCCAATATGGTTGAGGAGAGCGACGGCTGGCACATGCGTCAACTCGTGAACGGGTGCTGCTTGCGGGAGCTGGACTGCTCGGAGTATATACGCAAATCTATAATAGCACTTAGCTCTTTATTAGTATATTCGTTGGTATATTCCTTTTGTAAAGTCTTTAGTTTTTATGTTCTGTTTTAGTTGATAAAATATTTGTAAAATTTAATAAATGGCACGGACCCCGGAGTCCGTGGAGCAATATTGTAAAATAAGTAATAAATAAAAAAACTTTACATTTTTGGCTTTTAAATTTAGTGTTGACAAAAAATGAGAAGAAAGAACGTTCTTGCGATAGGAAAATACTTTTTATTCAAGCTTTCATCAAAATCTTGCAAAAAAAATAAATATATACACATATTTTGTTTTTGCTATACCATATATTTTAGTGTGTATTATTAATCCTAACAACGTCCTGTCACCACACATGTATCGTATATATATGTAATAATTTAAATTATATTCAGGCCATTTATAAAATTAAATCATTTTTAAGTCGTGACTATCAATCTTTCTAAATTCTACTTCAATCTAATTCAGGTTTTTCGCGTAACCTTTTGAATGTCACTGACCTGATAAGATCTTGAAAGATCTGAGGTTGTCACGTTACACAGACACACGCAGACAGAAAATGGACAGAGGCGGGCAATGGTTGTCGTTTTAGACGAAGATCAGTTTTTAAGGAATATTAATGTCATTTAAAAGGTTTAAAGAAATTGATGCTCTGTAAGTAATGTCATAATCCCGCTAGGACATCATCATGATACGTCTTCTACCTATTCTATGAATCCTCTTAGTCCTAAGGTTATCTGGGTGAGATTGCTTTCAGCAATAAGGCCGCCAGTTGTTGCCCTACTTTTTAAGCTTTTTTTATCCTAAGCAGGTGTGAGGAATACACAACGGTAAACGGTTTACTCGTATCCGTCGATCTATATTTATGTTTAGTTTCTCCATCTTAAGTTATCTAAATTTGACAGCTCTAAAATTGTTGCCAATCTTTTCTCACATCTCTACTAATATTATAAATGCGAAGGTGATTTTCTACATGAACTTCAATTTCACACTATCTAAATACAAACGAACTTCCTAAACTACCTAGCCGACTACATGACAACGACGACAACAGTTAGATTATCCAGAGAACATTGAAGGTCTAGAGACAATCCAAATTTTCAAGCAACTGCCAACTGGCAGTGGGCTTGAACATTTTTCGTGGCTTTTGTCGTCCCCATCTTTTGCTCGTATATTATATATGGTATGTTTTTCATCTTATGCTTTACGTATAGACTCCAATGAAAATTTACCTCAGCAATGGTTACCCATTAAAGGACCTAAGCTGTACTACTGTCAACAAGCTGTAACCACAATCTTTGATCCGACGATGCGCTCGATCAACTGCCTACTAACTTCGTGATTGTGATTTACTGATGGCTTGTAAGTTAATTATTCACGATATTTTACGCTTGTGCTGTTACGTAGCTCGATTTATCGTATTCGATTAATACCTGCAATTCGATTAATACCTGCAATTGATACGAGTACTTAAGAAAGCTAATTCAATCCTTGAAAATTACGTAGAGTTAGTTCTCTTTTTTCATAATAATACTCGTGATATTACAGTGATAGATAACGTTGTATCCTGTATCGGTAGTAGACATACCAATGTTACTATTCTTGTCGATTGAACCAGCCATCACTTTTTGGAACATCAAATCTGTATCTTAATAAATCTCTAATGTTTTTCAATGCAATATCGCGTCTAGTACAAATAAGAACAAGGAACAAATTTATTTATCTTTCAAACCTCATTAAATAAATAATAATGAAGAATATAACAGTAAAATGAGTCTCGTTGTTTTTTTTTTCTAAAGTGAGTGATAATTATTATATTTTATCCCTTATTTGTTTTTATTAGACCTGAACGCGGAAAATACCAGATATTTGTTATAGTAGTATTATTTAAATTTCTGGAGTTTGTATCAATTCAAATAAAAACTTGTAATACGTAGCCTAAGAATTGTTAACTACTTCATTTACCGCAATATTATCGATTAAACTTTGTAACATCACTACATCGTAAGAGAAACACGTGATTCTAAAGCCAGCCATTTTCGTGGTGTAGCAACGTGGTTGTGAAACGGTGTGCTCGGGGAAAAACGGTTACCTAACAAGCACGATTGTGCGGTTTACTTTAAACTATGATAAAGGGACGACACAGAACAGAAAAGTAAGATTTATTCGATTTGGGACCATTGCAATTGAGAGTACGTTGTTGTTGTCGTCGTTGTACGTTGTTCTCTTGGAGTGTTTGTGTTGTGTATTCTCCTTTTACCAGGGTCAACCTGAATATTCTAGCTCCATGAAAATACAGAAACGTAGCTTGGCTGCTGTATAGTTACTTAAATATACGTTTTGCGTAGAACAGGGTAATAGAAAATACATTAATCCATGATCAGGTTATATTTGCTAAAAAGGTATGTTCTTTAAATGCCTCGCTACAATGGCCTTACCTGACATCGTTTGAAAGAGATGGCTATATATAAGTTTCTGGGGGAGCGAAAGGGAGCAGCTATAACCTTAATAGTTTGTTTCTTTTCCTCCCGTGAAATTCAAATCTAGCTGTCCCTTTTACACGATGTCAGGTCAGGCCATGTGTAGACACCCTTAAAGATTTGAGTTACCATAGAGTTGTTATAACAAAGGCAAGTATTTAGCAAAAAATAACGGTACATATTTCTCATAACAATAATAATAATAATAATAATTTATTTTATTGGTACAATTAATAGTATGATAAGGTACATAGTATAGTATTATAGTATCATAATAATTTAAGTTACACATTTTGTTGTTACAAATTTCATTTACATTTGGTATTAATCAGTTAAATTGTCGTGTCGCTAATTCTGAATTGCAGTCGCTAGTCATCGCTGTAGGATTCCCTGTGTCGCGATGAGTAGTTCTCTTCTAGGGACATAGACAATATCGACAGTTACGAAATAATTTTATTGTTGACGTAACCAGTTTTATTACTAATATATTTATCATTATTAATTGAGGTTCTTTATGATACAATAATAACAGTAGCATCCAATCACTTGGTATTCATCATCAATACAAACGAAGCAATATAATAACAGCTACGGCTGCTGCCTAAAAGTTTATGCTCGTTTACAATATATCTACCAAAATTTATTGGTTTAATTATCTTTTACTGATATATTGCTACTGACATAACTGATTCAATATTAAATTCTTCGATACGTGGAGTAAAGAGTTACGCAATGAATTTTATTCTAACAACTGGTTGCTGGAAATGGATTTAACGTTAATTCGTATTCAATTGATTGTCTTATGGGCTTTGATATGAAATTTATTTTCCCACGATTACGACGGCCATAAAGCCATGAATCCACTACTTCCTACTTGATTCAAGATATCACACTAATATATAATATAAAAATTAACCCCTATGTCCATTGCTCACGTCAGAACTTCAGAACGGCTGGACCGATTTTGATGTTTTTTTTTGTTGTGTTCGTAATCGTCAGGGCAAGGTTGGAGTTTAGCGAGGCCAAAAGGTGAGCTTCATTACGTACGAAGTCACTGGCATTAACTAGTCACAATATATGTAAGTATGGAAGTGTGTTTATTCCCGTTCAACTCTGTAACGGATGAATAGATTTGGATGAAATTTGGTATGCAGGTAGCTTATGGCTTAACACACATGCTTTCCGGAAGAATATACTATTCCTATGGTATAGCGGGTGAAACCGTAGGGCGCTGCTAGTATATATTACAAGAAGGTATTCTGTTTGTTTTACTTATAGTACCCATTTTCTTGTTATAAGCTTTCCTTCAAAGTTATGTAGTTCGTAAGTAATCTCCTAGAATGATTATGATGGGTTTTTGTCACCCGTAAAGTAAATCGATGACAAGTGTTTCTCTATGACCATTATATAAATTGGGGCTTCGTAGTATAGGAGTTGAAAAGTATCCAATCACAGGTGACATCTGCGCCTGAGCCGGCATCAGGGTGCTGCTGGCCTTCCTGCAGGACACCGAGTGGCTGAGCTGAGCGCAACGGACTACTGTCTAAGAGCGGAAATCATTACCAGCCCCTCGTCTACTCACATAGCTATCTCGCATAGCTTTATGCTTTTATCTTTGTTTGTTTGTTTGCAAGTGTTTTTTAACAAATAAAAAATAATTTTATTATATTCTAGGGTTTATACAATCGTTTTCAATGGCGTATGTGAATCCGCCAATACGAACTGGGCCAGCGTGGTGGATATGGTCTAATCACCCTTCGATATCCCAGCAGTGGGATGCTTAAAGGCTGATACAATCGTAACCGTGGCAATTTAGCCGTTAGCATTAAAGTGTGTCGCAGCCAGTGTTTACAACAAAGTTGCCAGTGACAAAAAGACAAGTTTCATTAAAATTTAAATGAGCTGTCAACTTCAATTATTTTCGACAAACAAACAAGTTCCTTTAACGTTTTTTCACAGGATCATGATCAAAGAACTAATAGCTAACCACGCGCGATTTCTCATGAATTTTAATGGATAAATCTATTGCCCTATCGTTTAACAATTTGCAGAAAAAACTACTAATGGACTTGCTGTAGACTCACATTAACATTTATAACGCTTTTGATTAAGTCGTTTATGAATTTGTATTTTACCTAAGGTTAGAAGCAAGCCCTTTTTAATTTTTTATGAAACAAATTGCTTACACAATACTTTTAAGTATTCAAATTTAATGAGGGTGAAATTAAAAAAGTTTTTTTTATTACAGCATTAACATGTTTTAGTTATTTTTCAATTGAATTTACAATTGCATCTTACAATAACTGAGCAATAGATAAAAAATCCTGGCAACCAAAAAAAAAATAAAAACGTGCATGCGTCAATGTGAAAACAAGTGTAAGACATCTAAAATGTAACAATAAAGAAAAAGTTATAAAATTGCATTATTAATAGCATTGCTCTCTATAATAATTATTATAATAAAAACATTACTAAATTTCTTTACTATTTTTATCTATTGTTATTCTAATTTTATAAAATTAAAAATATTGAGTATGTGAGCTAGAAAGAACAAAAATTCGGTTGAATGCTCATAAATATCTTTTTAACTAAAGTTCCCATGTATATTTTTTTATACCTTTGTGACCTCATTTCAAAATCAAAAACCCAACGAGAAGCAGCGATACAATCGATCAGTTACTAAGTTTTATCAGTATTATTAATTACTACAGCTCTCGATAGGCATTGTTCTCAGCTATTTGGTCTTAAACGTACAAAGTAATGCAATTATCGTCTATAATAGTTTGAGAACCGCTGATTGGCGTCTGATTATTTCCTTATGTATGTGCCATGACCTTTCTACGCAGACACTACTATAATACAAATATTATAATACATCATCATCGTTAGCACACATTTTCCACCTACTGTTGAGTATCGGCGCGCCATCTTTTCAAGTCCTCTGCTAGACTGGTCTATCGTTTGTCTGCTGCCTTTGCAATATCGTGAAATATCCTAATCCGTCCTTACAAATACTTATATTATAATTCAGAGGAACGAGGAAGAAGTCGCTTGCGCAATTCAGAATTCCCTACATTACAACTGTCAGTCAATACACCAAAACTAGAAATAGTAAGAAGAGGTCCCGAATATATGATGATCAAAATATTTAACCACCTACCAACACAGATAAGAGACGATATAAACCCTAGAAAATTCCAAAAGAAGCTAAAACATGTATTAATAAAAAAATGCTATTATAATATAGAAGAATTTTTTGGAGGACAATAATTTATAAATTTTAGTTATAAGTCGTATAAGTTTTCTGTATTTCTATATTTATTAATAGGTAGTTTTACTTTTTTAGTATGTAGGCAACAATACTGTTTGCAACAACCTATAACAGGGTATAATGTGTAATTTAGTACATTCTGAAAAATGTTACCATTACGCATTATGTGGCAATGTATACTTAAATAAATAAATACAAAACATAAAAGAGTGCATAAAAATAGATCAACGCCATCTAGAGAACTTGGAAAATAGAAAGTAGCTTTGTCTTTCTGTCTGGATGTTTGTTGAGTTAACACGGCTAAACGGATCTTGATAAAATTTGATATGGAGTTACAAATATATCTTATGATATATCTTTATATAGTCTATATATTTATAATATACAACTTTCGTTCTACGACTTTTGAAAATCCACGAAAAAAAACAGCTGTTCCTGAATTTTATCGCAAGATCCACCAACATTTATGGAACAGCTGATTTTAGCCCCGTGAATTTTCAAAAGTCTTAGAACAAAAGTCGTTCGTTATCTTGCATACAGCTCACAACCGCTCCCTAGCCGATTAAAAAGCACCGTGTATATATCAAGCCAAATAATTGGACGGGTTTTTGACATGCAGCGTCTACTTCCTGGGTGGCGCTCCTTCCTTACAGACGATTGGATTCTTAATATTTTTTGTGTTATTTTCGGCTAAGGTCGATATACCGTCTATGAGGCTGAAGTCGGATGTAAAACATGAGGTATGAGGAAGTGTTACGAAGCTTTTATTTTTAAATAAGTAAATTGCTTGCTAGCGTAGGGAACTGGGTATTTTTTAAAACTGCTACTTTTTGTCTTAAGTCCAGCCTTCCTGTTAGCTTAAAGACAAAAGTTTTGGATTCATGCATTTTACCATGCCTCTCCTATGCATCACAAACTAGGATATTCAATAAATTTACTAAAAATAAAATACTAACAACCCAAAGATCTATGGAACGGAGCATTTTGAAACTGAAACTAAAACATCGAAGAAAGAATACTGATATAAGAAAGAAAACGAAAGTTATTGATGCTCTGCAACATTGCCAAAAACTCAAATGGAAGTGGGCTGGCCACATTGCTCGCATGAATGATGACAGATGGACAAAAAAGGCAATAAAAACTATCTCCAGATAGGTCCCGCAACAAAAAAGGCCCAGAGGGAGACCCAGGATGAGTGTGTAGAGAAAGATCTAAGGAGTATAACATGTTGGCAAAGGGAGGCCAGAGAATGAGTGAAATGGAAGAACATCGTTGAGGAGGCCAAGATCCATAAAGGGTTGTAGGGGGGAAGAAAAAGAACTGTGACAATAATTATGCACATATGACTAAATACAGATATTATTCAGTTTTATTCTCCTCACTTTTTTAAAGCTGCGTGATTTGGTCTATGTATTCATCAAGTTAAAATTCTTTAAAAATAAGGTTTTTGTAGAAAAATATATTTTTCCAGACAAGCTTTTATAACATCCGTTATTGGTGCTGTACGCTGATCAAAAGAGTCCAAACTTCATCAATCTACTGTTAGATACAGGGGAGTTCTGTTTTTCACCTTTCGTATCCATCATCAGATCAGCTCGCTGTCATAATATTGTATTTTCATCGGAAATAGACAGACATGCGAAATTTCAACTCGATTGACCAATGAGAACAGCGGGCTTATCCTCTAACTTTGAAACGTTCGTGATTCTGATTGCGAGAGCATGCCATCTCGCTCGTACCAACTTAGTCACACTATGCACGGTCCCGCTCGCGCAACTCTCGCTATCGCTTTCAAAGTTACGGGATAAGCACACTGGTCTAAAATTGAGTTGCAAGATTTGACCTTAACATAAATTCATACAAACATTGCAAGTTAAATAAAAACTTGTAAATACTGTGTAGGTAGAGCTAGAGCAGTATTGCAAATAACTCAAGAATTCGCCCGATTATAAGATTGGCATTAAGTATTCAAGAATGCGTGCCAAGATTCAAGTCAAGCCGTAATCTACGATACAATCATGAGTATTATTTATAGGCGTTTGTTTAGAATAAAACGTGTTTTAGGCTAATAATCTGGTTAGCCTTCAAAGTACAGTAGGCGCAGTACTGTTCGGGACCGAAATTAACCATAATGGCTTGGAAGCGATGGCATATGATAATTAAAATAATAGGCCTCGGTCAAATGTACAAAGGTGTAATAAAACTTATACAAAAGCTTGACGGCTTTATGATTGTTAAGCGATTAACTACTATTTGTAAAAAAAAAAACAAATACCCTGTAATTGTGACAAAAAAAATTACACTATTAAAATTTTACAACCTTCTTCTATTTCATGCTACAACACAAAAAAAAACAACACAAGTACACGTAAACGTACAAGTACAGTACAGTATTGCAAGTAGTATTCATAAGTTAGTTTTGATTATTATAGAGTATTCTCTTGTGCTAAGTATTCATCTGTCCAATAAACCGATTTGGATACCAATTTTTAAAAGATTTGGATATAGAGAATTAGACTAACTGAAAATATTGCTGTATTTTGTCAATTTTGTTTTGGATCTTACGAAAACTTTCAGAAATCAGATAGCTTGGAACGTGTGCGTGTGGAACGTTTGTAGGGTGAAAGAGCCTTACATTTTAATATTGATATCTACGGGTTTGTCTAGTACATTTTTATTTTATTTTTTTATTATTTATAGGCTTGCGTTTGACTGCCATCACGTCTGTTGTTAAACAAGGATGCAGCCTACGATGGACTAGAAGAAACCGATTCACGCGCGACTTGGAGACACCCAGATGTTTAAGAAGAAAAATCCTAACAAATTTTTACTTTTATGCGACGCAATTGTTTAAATCCGCCAACCCGCACTGGGCCAGCGTGGCACTGATATCTCAGCAGTGGAACGTTTAAAAGGCTGAAGCAGCAGAGAAGACTTTTTAGTATTCCATACAATTTCTATAAATGTAATAAGACATTCTCGTAAATATCTAAAAGGAGAAATTTACTCATAAAATAGTGGAACAGGAGGCCCACCAGCGTCTTTACGCTGATAATAAGTACTAGAATAAAATAACCAATATAAATAAAACAGTGAATAAAACCAACCAAATTTTAATACCAATAGGAATTCCGTAATGCATTTCGAGATATTACTCATGTCTTACGGTATCTATAACGGATTTTAATTGTAGGGCCGTTTGATAATCCGATTAAACGGCCCTGCAACTGGAATGTGGGGGCATTGTCGTATGTTATCTTTATTCTGAATAATAAATCTATACGCAACAATCAAGAAAAAGATTGAAGCTGACTATTAAGTGACATTTTTGATGGAGTGAACTGACGGGCAAAATTTAGAGTTCAATAAAGACATAATATAAGCTATAATATAAAATGAAATGTTAACTTATAATTATAGTCGTAGCTGACTGGATGTAATATAATTATCATTTATTTTTAGCCGCAACTAGGCAATGGCGTCTCTTCTCTCCTTCCAGATAGCCGGATCTTCAGCTTTGGTGGTCCTAATGCTAGTCGTGCGAATGCAGCCCGTCATGTCAACATTGTCTCTGCTGACTTTGGAGGTCGTTTCGATTTTGGCACCTAATCTGTAGTAACCTTTTCCCAGCAAAGGTCACCAAAGAAAACCGGCAGAAGAGCGATGGATAGATAGAGTAATTTTAGAATATTTTGTAGCTTTTGTTATCTTAAGCTAACAAAAGCCAGACAGAAAGACAGATAGGCAGAGCTACTTTCGAATTCGACTAGCCTCGTGGCTCAGTGGGAGGACTTCCACTCTCTGAGTTGTTTGTTGTGGATTGGATTCCCACCCAGGACAAATATTTATATAATGAACATGGATGTTTGTTCTTTGTCGGGGTGTATCTATATATTCGGTATTCTATGTATGTATTTATAAAAAAATAAGTATTTATGTATTTTATCAGTTATCTGGTCCCCATAGTACAAGCTTGTTTAGTTTGGGGCTAGAAGGCGCTGTGTGTAAAAAAGTCCACCAATATTTTATATTTATTTTTATAATATTAGTTAGGATAGATGGGTTAGAGTTTTATTTACAAGGTCGAAGGTAGAACAAGCCTAGGAAATATCTTCATTCTTCGTTTTAATACACATGAATTATATGAGCGGAGATTCTAACGCATGGAACATCACTTCACATATAGAAACAGAAATCTTCCCATTTTGGCTAATCTAAGCAACAAACAGGTCTATCTATACTGCTTAATATCAAGTTATATCACTGTATTTGCGGTAACATATGCAGTAACATTGTGCAATGCGCAAGGAAGGAAGAGCGGCTGTTGTTATAGCGCTGTAACGACGAGCACGCGCGTTATCTAACAAGTTGTAATGCGACCGTTACATTATGTATGTAGCCTGTGATCATGTGATGTTTATTGGATTACACTTTTTAACCTTACCATAATATTCTGAAGATGATTTGCAATTTTAATTGGATTGTGAACGAAATTTCAGTTTTTACTAATCCTACCTTTAAACTATATTTTTTTTTAGAAGCTTTTATTTAACTTGCTGTTTATATGTATGTACTGTTTGCATATATACAAACATTGTAAGTCGGGTCAAATCTCGCAACTGAATTTTAGACCAGTTCGTTATTCAATTGAGTTTAAATTTTGCATGCCTGTCAAGTTCCGATGACAATACAATATTATGAAATCGAGCTGATCTGATGATGAAGACGGAAGGTGGAAAACGGAATTTCTTAGTAAGTAACAGTAGATTGATGGAGTTTGGACTCATTTGATCAGCTTACAGTACCAATAACGGATTTTATAAAAGCTTGTCTGGAAAAGTATATATTTCCACAAAAACATATTATAAATAGAAAAACAAAAGTATTTGTAAAGGATAGATGTAATTTTTGCGTATTTACAAAAATCCAATAAAATAATAAATATATCAATTACGTTATATATTTATTTTACATATTATATTTATTTCATGTATTCAATATATTATTTAGGTATTATTTTATTTGGGCCGAAGTATGACATACGATAACTGCTTATTATTTTTATCTCAGAAATTGAACGATTTCGTGGTTGTATCAACGAAGGCTCGGTGCAGCTAAATCAAATATAAATAGGCTCAGTTAGATTTGAGTATAACTTCACATAATTATCTACTGTTTAGTGATTAATTTAACACAATGATTAATGACAATGCATATAACTTGGCACACAGCCGCTACACTTACGTCATTCAAATACGTACGAATGTCAGTCAATGAAAGTAATTGAATTACTAACAGAACATATTTTATGTCAACCAACAAAAGCTGAGGCTGTAACAGACGTAAACGAATTCAGCGGCAGGAAGAAATCACAAGCCCGTTGGTTGCGCAATCCGAAAGTCAAAGGGTCCTCTTTTACGTAACCGCATGTCCGTATTCGGGATCGCCATGTATACCTCTACGTAACCTCTTTCTTAAACAATGTTTTGCTTAAAATTAACTACAAGCTCTTTTTGAAGGTACGTTACGAAATAGAGTCGAACAATGTGAATGGCGTCATTTGACTGGCGCGAGCTTAACAAACAAAGAATTTAGGTAACTTTTATTTTCAACTTGAACTCAATTATCTGACAGTCAGATTTTGGTCTTGAGTTTAATGATGTGCAGGTCAAGTACTTAACGACCTCAAAATAAAACGGCGCTCAGTAACTATCGAAATTATTTGGCTGATATTGTTTATTGTCTCAAATGGGAAACACAACAATAAATATGAGTATAACTACGTATATCGACTCGGGTATGTCCTAAAACTGCGACCAGAACTACCGGAGCACGTGCAGTATCGTCTGGGTATTTTTCGATCAAGTTTCCCTCACCAACAGAAAAGGGCCACTCCCCCTACACAAACTAACCTTGTACGTTTGAAAATTTCACAGCGATACTTATCCAGGCAAATTGCACAAGACTATAAAAGGATTACCATCCAGGCGTTTTGCGCAAGGCAATCCAGGCGAATTACGCAAGAAACAATTTGACGCATCGCCAATGGTTTTCTGTGCGTGCCTCATGTTCCGATTGTGACCTGCATTGCTAGCTATGTCACGGTGAAGTTACGTCACTGTTTTTTATTACTTGGATTTGTTGTTACACAAAGGAAAAATATCAGAAACATGCGGTGAAAAATAATAGGGTTTATTCGTTTGTTATGAAGTTCAACGATGAGCCTGCAACGTTCTCTACATCAATAATTTTTAGTGAATTAGGCTCCTACACATTTTGTCAGAATTTAGAAAATTTGAATGGGTTCTCCTGAATCCCTCCCTTTATCGTTAATAATTAGCCGATGCATTCGATGGACGTAAACTAAAATAGGAGACATGAATTTAGAATTTTATCGGGAAGTAGAGAGAGTTAGAAAAGTTTTTGCGATGTTGTTCTTCAAATTCAAGTTGGACCAATATCATTTATTAGACAAACAAAGTATTTTATGCTAAAACTGCGATACATTGCACATTATTGTTCTGTTTTCTACACTGAGTTACTTTTTGTAAACTGAGGTTATAAAAGGTATGAAATATTAAGATGTCAAAATTTCGTAATGTTCCTCAAATAAGTCATATTTGTTTATTGAATTTGTGTGAATTTTGTAATGTGTGTTTTTTTAACACAAGCATGCAGTATTTTGCAAGAATGTAATATAATGACGTTAAATACAATATCAAATAATTATTGGGCTTTGTCAATTAACATGTGTTCCTCCGAATGTATTATGTTAAATGTTCTTGAGGTATATAAAAGGTTTTTGTACCTTCCAACTGTACGTCCCATGATAACACCAAGGTAAATTACTCCAAGGTAAATAGCTAGTAAAAGCATCTAGTGGTAAAGTTGTAGGCAACTATTTCCAATAAAGTCATGATATGGAAAACAAATTAATTTGCACGGTCATCAAGAAAGATTTTAAGCAGAACTAACATTGACTGTTGTTTTGAAAAACTGTGGATATGTTAAAGGAAACAACAGTGCGCAGCGGTGGGTGGTTTTTGTTGTAGGAAATAATTAGGTAGGTATAGGGGAACTCAAACAGTACATAAGAAATCCCAAAAATTTGAGCCTAGACCATATGTCTAGTTAGTAGGGAGAATTCTGTAAGCGTTGTGTGGAAATGTGTTTTATACACCCGCAACAGTATGTACGCAACGTCTATTTTGCAATCCGCGTATTTTGTTTAAGTGTAGATTAATTGTGTGTATGGTTTTGACTGCATTTCTTTGCAGGGATCTAAATAGAGCTATACATAACAACGTTGAAGGATACCAATTAATAGAAAATACAGCTCTATTTCATATTTTATTGAACCTTTTTGGACTAACCAACTTTTTGAATTTGCGAAGTCGATTTTTATATTCTCCAGAAATTGTTTTACTCTGGGATAAGCTTTAGGATTAGATTGCGATTTAAGTTTGCGTTCAAATATTCAGAGTGAAATAGAGTATAACCTCGACTGGCATTGTCCTACATTCTACTTATCTACAAGGAATTGTGCGGTCAATTTGACACTCAACATACCAAGTTATTTCATTGCGAAATTATTCAAGCATTTGATTAAAAAATCGTTGTTTAGCTTAAACTAAATTTTGACATTAAGGCTACATTTCTTCGTCTAAGAGAACGAATTAGAAGTATGGTACATTGTTAATAAATTTTTATTGTTTCGAGTGAGTAAAACGAGGACTTACGTTACAGAGGTTCCCATGTCGCCGGCAACAATAGACAACTTAACAAAAAGTCACTTTTAAGAAAACATTAATTAACCGAAACAAAAGGCACTCGACTAGTCAGTTTACAATCACTGTTTTTGTTTTTTGTTCGTATTGCGATTCGAGTTGTCGCGAGGGTTGCGAGCGCGGCGTACCCGCGAACGTGCTGGCTCAACGTCCGTGGCGGAATGAGGCTGGCTCCAGCCGGCAGGCTCGCCAGCAGCCCGCTTCGAGAGAGAAAGTTACCTGCCAGTTATCAAACTTGGCGGTTACGTCCCGCGATGACGCTATCTTCCTCCGATTGCGTATTCGATGACAAAATTTGATTTTCGCGTACTCGCGACAATTTTCGTGCTACTGACACGGTGAACGGTCGTCATTTGCAGCGCCCCACTTTACTGAACTCGAAATATTTATTTACTTATTTTTGTTATCGTGTTGGTGATAATACCTTGTTAGGTAACAGTCGTGCGCATCTTTCTAAGCTACATCGTGCTTGTGGTAGGCTATATGGCAAATGGTTTGCTACATGTTAGTTTTTGTTTTCATGTCAATCAATTATTGTCACTTAAAAATATTTATAATAATATTGTTGGACGTTTTTCACATACAGCGCCATGTAGCCCCAAACTAAGCAAGCTTGTATTGTGGGAACTACTTATCTGATAGAATACATAAAAACTTTTTTTTTATAAATACTTATTGCACGCAGTGAAAGAACAAACATCCATGTTGATCACATAATGTTGATCCATATTTGTCCTGGGAGGAAATCGAACCTACAAACTACAACTCAGAAGGCGGAAATCCATCCACTGAGCCACAAGGCTAGTCAAAGTGTAAATAAAATATATAATGTTAATAACTGCAAAAAGAGAGGAATAAAAAAACTGCTATTGCATTGCGAGATCTATTGTTTAGATGGCATGGGCTTAAAGTAACAATATGTCTTAAATTTTAATTATGTCAATCAGTTTTGGATTAGTAGAGACTTCCACTGCTTACAACATGTCGCTATATACATAAATGTACAATATGTGTCATCATTTTCAGACGACGTCCTCAGCTGACATAGGCTTCCCCCTTTGATCGCCACACAATGACAATTGGCCACTTGCACCCACCGGTTGCCCGTGACTCTTGCTATGTTGTCAGTCCAGAGGGAGGCCTGCCTACGCTGCGTCTGCCGGTTCGTGGTTGCCTTACTCAAGAACCTTTTTCCCCATCGGTTATCGGTTCTTTGAGCTACGTGGCCTATTCATTTCCACTACAGCTTGCAAAACCTGAGAGCTATGTCAGTGACTTTGTTTTTTCGGCAAATATCATCGTCCAGGATTTTACCGCGCAAAAAAAAAATCCACAGGGCATAGATATGTATAGTCGCAGTAAGAAAAATACGACAAATTCAAATTTTTCATTGGTTTTCAATACCTACAAATTTCCATAAAAAGCTCACAGCTAAAATTCGATAACGGGCAATTCTATATCTATCTCCAAAAACTGTAAGAGCTTTAACACTGGTAACAATTTGTTTGCATCGAACCCCGTCTAAAAAACGACAGAGAAAGAGAGCGAATATACATTTCTCTCTCTGTTTCTCTCGTTGGTCTGCGGTCTGTAGTTGTAAGGTGTGTGAGAGGTCTTTCTTTTTATAAAAGACCTGGGCCCGTTCCGTGAGGTCCTTATTGCAATGATTATTAGGATCAGCCTTAGAGCAACACTGGCCTTTTTTTTTTTTTTTTTTTTTTTTATGTTACTTGGTGACGAGACGAGCAAGTCGCTCACCTGATGTTAAGCGTCACGCTTGCCCATAACAGTTCAGTGCCACACAGAATTTTGAACTTCAACAGTTCAAAACAATGCGCGGCAATGCATTGCGCTCGTCACCCTGAGATGTTAGATGTTTAATCTCTGTATGCCCAGTAATTACGCTGGTAACATTGCCCTTCAATCCGGAACACAGTAATGCTTGCACACTACTGCTTGGCGGTTGAATAACTGGCAAAGGTGTGGTACTTCCCCAGGCGGACTCTGCAAGAGAGCCCTACCACTACAAAAACTACCCGGGTCGGCCGGAGGCCGACCCGGGTTCATGCCGGTACCGAGTTGCTCAATAGGTTCAGCCTTCGACGATGCGCGACCGTCAATCTTAGCGGCGATTCGATTCGCGGTCGTGTGGCGTCAGCGGCTGAACCTAATAATCACCGCAACAAGCACGCCACGATACGAGGCCTGGTTCTTACTTCCGATTTACACATACTTATCAAATTAACATAAGAGTTTAAGAGCAAAAACGAGTATTTATGTACTTATTGATAACATTGCATAACACACAGGCTAATATGTTATTCGATTGTGAGTGACCGTGTCACTTTCACTTTTGCACAAGTTAAGTCGGGAAAAGTCATGTGATACCTGAAATTGGCTGAGAATTTTCTTCTCTATTTGGCGCCGGTCTCTGCCTCTGTGGTTGTGAAATGGTGTCAGACTTGTCACGTGAATATTTGAAACAGTTTGGAGTTTTTACTCAACTTTAATCGTCTGTAAAATGCTTTGATGTCCAAATTTTCTGAAGGTTTATGTTGTAATTCATTTGGATGTTCACATCTTTACAATGACAAGAGTCTGTCTGGCGAAGTACCACACCTTTGCCAGTTATTCCACAGCCAAGCAGTAGCAAGCATTACTGTGTTCCGGATTGTTTCCAATGTTTCCAGTGAAATTACTGGGCACAAAGAGATTTAACATCGAATATCTAGAGTAACGAGCGCAGTGCATTGCCGCGCACGGTTTTGAGCTGTTGAAGCTCAACATTTGTTTGGATTTTTGTTACAATATATTATCAGACGTACCTGCGTTTTAAAAGTACCAATATCGATTAAATTTTAAGTGCCTTTACAAAATACAACCTAAACAAAATACATACAAACTAAACAAACACACTACCTAACTACTTGGCCTACTACATGAAACGATAGATAGATAGATAGATACCAAGAGACCAGTACAGTATTAAGGTAAATTTTAAATTAACTGCTCCTGGGTGAGAGCCACTGATAGATAGATGTCAGTGGTGGTCGTTAGACCCCAGTAGGTGAAAATGGAAATGTCGTTAAAAAAACAACAAAACTGCAAAATGTAGTTTATGACACTCCGGACGTAAAGAGGATTCCAATGACACCTCGCTTGTCCAACTCCGTAAAGCCATTTAGGCTACAGGACGTCTTATAGGAACACACAAAAATATTAGCATACATACCTACACTCCAAAAACATTACCCTCTTGGGCAGTCGGGTAAAAAAAGAAGTCACAGACACATCTTCAAAATACTATTCAACGTCAGGGTCAAGGTTCTTGAAAAAGTTCATGAAGGTCACTATGGTCGTGTCAGATGAAATTTACCAGAATTGTGATCATTGCAGAAGTAATTTCGAAATTATTAAATCACTTAAACTCTCAGTTAAATCTAAGGCTGGGTTGTAACTAATATATATGTATATATATATTAGACGACGACAACACGATAATTTAGGCTTATATGTCACAAAAAATGTGTAATAAAGATAGTAATATTGCAATTGTGATCTAAGTTTTGTTCGAAAACCTAGGTCTCGAGTGCCGCCAGCAGCGGGGCAGCGCTCAAGCTACCGGATGACTGCCCTTTGCATCTGGCCCTTCACCCAAACGTCTAGCGAGAGCCTCTTGAGATGCTATTATTATTATTAACAAGAGCCAATGTTTTATGATAGATGATTAGAACGTCACGCGTCTTGCTCTGCTACATCTTTTGTTTTATGCAACTGGGTGACGAGACGAGCAATTCACTCTCCTGATGGTAAGATCATACTCGCCCATAACAGTTCAGTGCCACCCAGAATTATGAACTTCAACAATTCAAATCACAGCGAAATAACGATCAGAATCGAAACATTTTTAAAGAGACAATAAGCTTTGTTACACAATGTCAAATGCATTTTTGTAGAGAGAAAGTTGCAGGAACCTGTCTTCAGCCGGTGACATATTACGATATGTATAACTATCTTAAGCATAATTGATGATGTGGTCGTGTGATGTAATTATTATTTATTAGTTAGCTTAACTGGTTTTGCGTACTTACTTGTTTTTGTGACGAGAGCTTTGGATAAGGCTTTTAAAATTGTTCCAATCTGTTTTGCTGGTAAGCAACTCGACTTCCTGAGCGTAGATTGATTTTATTTTTAATGGATCTAATTATATATCTAAGCACTAGAAGTTCTGCGAACAGTAGAGCCAGTGGCGTAGCTTGCCCCCTATCAAAATTTGTTTGGGGGGCCCAAAATGTAAGGTCACTGTTTACAAAGAAATATCGTTCGGGGCCCCTGTAGCCCCGTATCATTGATACGGCTGATACGGCGGTAGCTACGCCCCTGAGTAGAGCTCACAAGCACAAACATTGTAGAATTGCTATTGTACAAAAAATATACAATCGCAATTCTACAGTTTCATAGAAATTTTTTGGTCGTCGGCGATTTCAGATTGGTGGGGTATTTTTCCATGAAAGGGATAAGTTTGCTGCGACGCCATTACCGGCTGATTTTGATAATATGTTACGTTATATTATACGTTAATGGAAAATTTCTATGCCATTCAAAATCTTTAAAAAAAGTCCATGAAACCGTGAATTCGTTAAATTTTGTAGGTCATTAAAAAAAAATAAGCTAACCACGGGTTTCTGAAACGTTTTTAACTTTGAAAACGGGTTAAGTTTCTTGCTGTCTTTGTCATTTGTTTAGTGCCAGACAAAGGCAGCTTTAGAATTAATCTGTTGTCAAAGTTAACAAACGTTTCAAGAACCCGAAGTAATATTAAATCTCGAATGTTAGAAAAATCGATCCAGGGGTTGTGAAGTTATACATATATAGGGGTGGTCTCAGTTCGTCGCAAGCAATTTAGCTTATAAGAATTTTGTTTGGGGAATCATGACATTTGGCTTTCTGACAGCGTTCTTACTTGCGATGATACGGCATTATATTTGCTTTCTTCATCATCTGGTCAGTTTATCTGCTTGGTCTGACCTCTCTTTCCTTATAAGATATATTAACCATTAACGGTCAATAAAATAACGAGACTGACATTGACTTTCAGAAAAATCTCAAGATAAAGTCTAATTGGAAATTCATGAGCACGCAGTCAATGCGGTCCTATAATTTTAAATTCAGTGTACTCTTACAATTGGATTCCGCTGTCGAGTTCCCACGGTACCGGATATCCTAGTTTTAAGGTTAAAACGACGAGCTTGGTTAATGGTTTTGGTCTTCACGACGTCATTATTGCGCTCCTGGCCAGAGCCATCTCTTTCACACATTTTTGAAGATAAAAAATCATGGAGTGGCGCTTTAAACAAAAATAGCCTGTTATGTTTAGAATATCGTTGGCAATGATTTATTGCAATTTTCATGTTATTATTTTGGCACAGAAAAAAAAAAATAGAGAAATATAATTTTTTTTCCTTCTTCTTCGTCAATATAGAAAATGATAATATAAAAATTGCTTCATAAATTAACATTGACATTGTTAGGTTAGGTGGGTAGGTTGGGTAGGTATATCCTAAAACGTCAACTAGAACCAACGGAGGACGGGCAGCAGCGGTCTCTTAGTAATCGGTGAGCGTTCTGCAATCCCAAGCGGCCCAAGCAAGGAGACGACACGAACCGGCTGTAACAAGACTATCATCAGGTCAGAAGACATAAAAGGAAAAGCGTCCCCTTAGAAAAGGGGACGCTCACTAACGACAAGAACCGTCTGTAACAATACTATATACCCTTTACTAACCAATAGTCAAGGTACCTGGTACTTCTCGAACTCGGTCTCAAGCACGTTTCCTAATCGTGCCACGACGTGTAATTTTTTATTTATTTTGTATGCTGCACGATAGGCTATCTTCGCCCAGACTGCATTTCAGGTTTCTCGTTTTTTTTCAGTTTTGCCGCTTTTTCTGGAATACAAAACATCTCATGTCCGTCTCTCATGCAAATAATCACCTCGTCAAATACTTAGGCAAGATAGAGCTAATACTAACATTTTTAGTTATTCTAATTTACACTATTTTGTCACAAACATTTTGGTAGATAGAAATAAGATTTTATGAAGCGTTTTTCTCATTCAAAACCGGGTAGTCATTCCAGACCGCTTTAAATTTTTTATGTGAGCCGTTTTGCATTATATTACCGTGAATCTTCACGCAAATTTTAATGAAGTTTTTATCATTATTTTGTATATACAAACAATATTATTAAAATTAGGTACAATCATTATTTTATCAAAATACTTAATATCATGCACAATAATGTGTCGTCACATACAAAAAATAATGCTTTGCTGTAAAGGAACAATTGTATTAAACAAATTCAAAATTATAAAAGAAATTTTTATCCGAAATTATAAAAAAAAAAACTAGTAGGTTTTTAATTGTTACTTGGTGACGACACGAGCAAGTCGCTCGCCTGATGTTAAGCGTCATGCTTGCCCATAACAGTTCAGTGCCACCCAGAATTTTGAACTTCAACAGTTCAAAACTATGCGCGGCAATGCACTGCGCTCGTCACCCTGAGATGTTAGATGTTAAATCTCTGTATGCCCAGTAATTACGCTGGGAACATTGCCCTTCAATCCGGAACACAATAATGCTTGCACACTACTGCTTGGCGGTTGAAAAACTGGCAAAGGTATGCTACTTCCCCAGGCGGACTCTGCAAGAGTCCGCCTGGGGAACCTCAACAGAATGCCATAAAATGTTTTAGGTCTAAGAGACGTATAAGTCCAGAAGTTGATTAATTAATTATCTATGATAAAAACTGTATTACTAGTAGTGACTTTGATACACTCCGGTAACATATACAATACTCGGCCCATCTATATTGGTATTAACTTTCAACCAGATTTTTATATTTTATTTCTCCGATCTCTATCACATCACACTAATATTATAAATGCAAGTTTTTATTACAGTGTGTTTCGCACTTAACTGCGTAACAGCTGAAAGGATCTTGATGAAACATCGTATGAACTTTTAACAAGGATTGAAACATACGCTACTTTTAACTGAAAAAATAGTCGGCTCCTGTTCAACAGTGGGTAAAACAGCGGAGCTAATCATGATTTTGTTTTATATATCTATAAAGCAAAATCGGGTTAGTTGCACCATTAATAACTCAAGACTGGACTTATTTTCATGATCTTTGATTTATTGGTTTTGTCTCCGCCCCGAATCGCAGAATAACTATTAAAACATAGGAAAAATTCACAAGGTTTGTATGAAGCTCTTAGCAAGGCCGTAAGCCGAGCTTGTATCGCGTATCGCGTACGAAGTCCCGGCCATAAGGTAGTTTATAACTAGTAGTTCTGCGAACAGTAGACCTCGCGAGCACATTTTTTTTTGGACAGTCGTTTTTTTTTTTTAACTTTATTATTATTATTAAATTTTAGAACCTGTATACCAAGTTTCGTCAAGATTGGTTGAAAAAACGACCTGTACGCGAGACCAACAAACGGACAGAAGAAATCAATTTTTTTTCAGTTAAAACAGAGACTTTCGTTCGCTTCGCTCACTCGATCAATAAACAAAATATATTACTGTACTGCTACAAGTATTGCGCAATCGTTATTACGTCTTATTTCGCAATTCGTTTGGTATGAGACAATATTGACCAAATTTCACTTTTGACACACCTTACCTCTCGTATCTACATACGTACGACGTGAACAAGACATTCTGTCGATTCGTCAAGCTTTCCTGACACTACAAAGGGGTCGGCTTTCAATTTTGTTTCACGTTGTTACTGTTAAATAATATTTTATTAGTGTGATTTTATATTGAAATTCATGTTTTAATTTAAAAGTAGATATTCAAGTTTGTTTTATTTTGCCCCTAGATGTAGTTGTATCTTGAATGACGTTTCTTTGAAAAGTTCGTTCTCTTTTACTAAATGAGTTGAACAATCTCTCAAGTTGCAGATAGCCATAAAGCTACCGCTGACTCGTTTCCACCACTATACCAGCGTCCTTATATTTGAATTGCTCGTACGACTTCGCACAAAAATATCATGCGAAATAAAAGATTTTCTGTTGATAAAAAGCAAATTTTAATGGCTCAAGTCACTCGCTGCGTTACCGACCAATATGATGATTCCGAAAAAGCGACTTTTGTTAAGGATTTCGTTCAAAAGTCAGTAATTTCGCATGACTGTACCCACCATGAAGAACAAGTTTTACTAAAGGACCGATCCTGGATACGCGAAAAAAATCCGTTAAGTAGTCAAAGTTCACTGACTCTCGACAAATGTACGGAATAGTTTATTATTTTCGCTATTTCATGGTCCGTCCTTTAGTAAAAGTTGTTTGTTATTATGAGTATAATAACCCCCCCTGAGTTAATATATATAAGATTTTTTAAACATCCCGTAGATTGTACAAGTAGGTGATTGTTAATTACTAAGAGCCGTAGTCTATAATTTTGTAATTTTTAAGTTTTTCCGCAACCCGTTAATATGATTGAATTTTATAGATTTTTGTCAGGCAATTACCAGCACACTTACCTACCTACGTCTCGAGTAGTTATTATTGTTTGACAACAAGATGTAGGTTGAAAAATTATAATCCGAGTACTTACTTCACGGCGCATTTTTGCGTCTAAAATATATTTTTTTACAATGTGTCTGTTAAATATAACTAAAAGTATATATATTTTAAAAATGTGCTAATTAAACCCTTTCATTTCATACCCAACACGGCATATTTTTTTTATGTTTATGACTATGTCCTCTAGAGAGTGCCATATTCAATTTAACCTGTGACATAGCCTATAACAAGCGAGCAATCAAGATTATACCCCATTTTAGCACTTTAGAAGTTATGAGGGAGCAGATGAACAGACATACATACCGGTCGAAATCATAACCCCTCCTTTTGAGTAGTCGGGTAAATATACACAATACAACAATATTATGCATCGACGGAATAGTTTTATTGCAAACATGTAAAGGTGCAGGATTAAATTTAAACGCATGTTATTTTATCTAACGTTTGATCAGTGACATGAAGATTTTAAAATGAGATTTTACGAATTGACTTTGAGAATTATTTGTATGCTGCAATTTTTCGATAGGTAACTAAGTTTTTATGCATTTTTCTTACCACGTGAATGCAATATTCGTTTTTGAAATACGGCCAAATGTGATTATTATTCAAGCAGAGGCAATAAATCATAATTATATTGTATGTAGATATGTTAGATCCTTGGCTGACTAACCGAGTCACATGACTGTAAGCTGAGCTTTTGTTTTTCTTTGATTTCATTAAAACTGTTTATTTTAAATATTTACATACTTAAATGAGTGTCGCAAGAATATAATCTAGTCAATAAAGCTCTCGATTCTCTACAGTATATTCTTGACTGTTGAAATTAAAACAATTTCAATTCTGTCCCCTATACCATAATATTGTCTCTTTCTAGCAATTTTGAGAAAATAAAATGAAATCAAAATGCATTTAAGGTCATGAAAATAGGAAATTATAAAGGCATATCTTGCACCCGACCAAATAATTATATCTTATTTCACATGTACATTTTACATTTTATTTAAAACTCCTTAACAAACTTAAGCCTAAGTATTATGATTTTCTCTTTTGCTTTAGTTCAGGGTTAATAAACTAAAATACAAGTAATATACAAGTTAACTTATATTTTTAATACTTTTATTTCAATAATAATGGTACTAAGTAAATCGTTACAGTTTTTGTTACGTGTAATTATTTGTAAATTAATTTTATATAAATGAAACGAAATATATAATAATATATATATTAACATATATTTATATTAACTTATTTCATTTATATATATATATTAACACATTTATATTAACACTAGCTGTTACCAGCGTTCGCGTGGACCAACAAAAAAAGTGTACCCTATGTTCGTCCCCGGCCCTAAGCTATATCTATGCAAAGTTTCAGCTCGATTCGTTCAGCCGTTTAGGCGTTATAACGTGACAAACACCCAGACAAAGATACAGATAGGCAGATAGACAGGGAGATAGATAGATAGATAACTCTTTATTGTTCACACCAGAAATTACATGCATAATACAAAAATCTACTTAAAACTAGTGTAACAATTGGCGGCTTTATCGCTTAAAGCGATCTCTTCCAGGCAACCTTACATAGATAGTTACATTTGAATTTATAATATTAGTTGTATGTATAATACTAATTAATGTATAATACGAGTTGAGATCTTTACCGTACCTGACAATGAATAACCGGGTATTTAAAGAGGTTACTTACCTTAATAGCACTAGTTATGCAAATCAAAATGATATCAATAAGCGTTTACAGTTTTTTTTAAAAAGTATTTTAAAAATCTTATTCTACGTATAAAGAGTATAGCAGATTTTTCCCTTAATTGAACCATGCAAATCACAAATGATATTATAACTCTTAAAATATTTATTGGTTCGTCTAATGGCCTGAAATATATTTATTTATTATACTACATAAACTTGATTTTTTTTAAAACATGGCTATAGAATGGCTAGTTTCTAAAGACTTTAGCTTGCCTTTAGTTTGGTTTATCCTTTATTCTGCGCAGCTTGTCGTCGCAAGTCTGAACGGATGGCAGCGGTGATGACAGTTCCTAAAGCGAGGAACACACAGAGTGTCAGGTTAGCCCAGCGGTCAGCCACTACACTCAGCATCCACTCGTAGAGCAGCGTCGTACACATTCCAAATACCTGAGCAACAGCATTTAGTATGCCGGAAATAGTACCTTCTGGTTCTGGGTAAGTTACTTCAGACGCAAACTCAAATCCTATAGGCAAATAACCAGCCATGAAGAAGCCAAGTAAGAAACTACTTGTGTACACTACACCAATGACTCCGCAATCCAAAGTAAAGGTGAAGATGACCATGCCGACAGTTGAACACGCGTAGACCGCCAGCGTGGTTTCCTTGAACTTGTGTGTCTTGTCTAACACTAGCCCAAATATAACTGAGCCGGCCATACCTGAGATGACTATTACAAGACCTATGCGTCCAGCGTCTGCATTGGCTCCAGGATATTTAGTCAGGATCAATTGATTTAGCAAGGTTGAGATTGCGTAAAATACTCCAACATTAAGTCCATAGGAGATCAGTAGCAATACATAGTTCTTGTTGGTAAGAAGTTTCTTGACGGACTGCAGGAAGTGTGATCCGAGACTTGAACTGGAGTCCGCTGCAAGGGAGGGTGGAGAATCGGGTGATGCTTTAAAGAAAAGCAAAATAGCTATAAACAGTACACTCGTGAAGCCAGCAACGAAGTAAAACATCTGCTTCAAATCCGTCGCAATTTGTTCAACTGTGCCCTTACCATCTACTAGCACCGGTGGTAAGATGAACCCGATAGCTACTCCAAGCTGACTTCCTAGCACTCCAATGCTGCACGCCAAGGACACCTGATCAGCGCCGAACCATACAGCAGCTAGTCGTGGCGGCACGTTTATTATGAACACCTGGCAGATTGCTACCACTGTCTGTCCAGCAAAACCCATCCAAAACATATCCTGGGGCACAGATAACACTTTTAGCCATGAGCCTGCACAGGTGCCGAACGCGCCAATAATAATCGCCACTCGGAGGTTCGTTTTGTCCAAGAGCCAGCTCGCGGGGAGTATGCACGGTACATATGTGACCATGAACACCATAGACGTCCAAGAGACCGCTGCACTGTCCACGCCGTAATATGTGACGACTACATCCTGGATAATGGTGTATTGCGTCCATTGCAGAGTGCTCGAAGCCGCGTACAATACAAACAGTAGTAATATCACCCAGCGGTACGTTGTAGGCTTGTACGTTTCCAAAGAATCCAGTTTTGACTCTAGAGCCATCACAAACTTTCGCGAATTGAATTATGACAAACGAAAAGTATCTCTAACACGAACAGATTGAATAGAACAGAATGCACTTATGACTGAATAAGCACCATAATAACTTGAATGCTGGTGAACTTTGGTATCTTTGAATAATATCAGACGGGTTTGCAAGTATCACGTTTTGCAAGTTCTGCGCTAGTGTGCTGATCGAGTTATAGAAACCTATTAGATTCGTTTATTTGTTAGAATAGTTGAACAGAGCAAGTTTCCAAGACAGATAAATAGCCCCTAATATTTATCTCTTCTTGTTAAGTTGTCATACAAGGAAACCTACCTAAATGCCTTAATTTAGAAACAACGTTATTGCCTATTTAATTCCACAGTACTTAACTTCACCTCCAGAGTTTTCTCAAGCCTCACGCAGTGGCAGATGGCAGACGCAATTCTGAAACACAAGATTCTGTCTTAGGCAGCCAAAAATAGTGTCTATTCTCTACCTACCGCATCTATTTTATGCCGTAAACCTCATAGATAGATAGACAGACAGACAGACAGACAGACAGACAGACAGACAGACAGACAGACAG
Source organism: Apocheima hispidaria (assembly GCA_947579745.1). Taxonomy (NCBI): domain Eukaryota; kingdom Metazoa; phylum Arthropoda; class Insecta; order Lepidoptera; family Geometridae; genus Apocheima; species Apocheima hispidaria. Next base: position 8,786,080 of record OX388156.1, read on the forward strand.
ACAGACAGACAGACAGACAGACAGACAGACAGACAGACAGACAGACAGACAGACAGACAGACAGACAGACAGACAGACAGACAGACAGACAGACAGACAGACAGACAGACAGACAGACAGACAGACAGACAGACAGACAGACAGACAGACAGACAGACAGACAGACAGACAGACAGACAGACAGACAGACAGACAGACAGACAGACAGACAGACAGACAGACAGACAGACAGACAGACAGACAGACAGACAGACAGACAGACAGACAGACAGACAGACAGACAGACAGACAGACAGACAGACAGACAGACAGACAGACAGACAGACAGACAGACAGACAGACAGACAGACAGACAGACAGACAGACAGACAGACAGACAGACAGACAGACAGACAGACAGACAGACAGACAGACAGACAGACAGACAGACAGACAGACAGACAGACAGACAGACAGACAGACAGACAGACAGACAGACAGACAGACAGACAGACAGACAGACAGACAGACAGACAGACAGACAGACAGACAGACAGACAGACAGACAGACAGACAGACAGACAGACAGACAGACAGACAGACAGACAGACAGACAGACAGACAGACAGACAGACAGACAGACAGACAGACAGACAGACAGACAGACAGACAGACAGACAGACAGACAGACAGACAGACAGACAGACAGACAGACAGACAGACAGACAGACAGACAGACAGACAGACAGACAGACAGACAGACAGACAGACAGACAGACAGACAGACAGACAGACAGACAGACAGACAGACAGACAGACAGACAGACAGACAGACAGACAGACAGACAGACAGACAGACAGACAGACAGACAGACAGACAGACAGACAGACAGACAGACAGACAGACAGACAGACAGACAGACAGACAGACAGACAGACAGACAGACAGACAGACAGACAGACAGACAGACAGACAGACAGACAGACAGACAGACAGACAGACAGACAGACAGACAGACAGACAGACAGACAGACAGACAGACAGACAGACAGACAGACAGACAGACAGACAGACAGACAGACAGACAGACAGACAGACAGACAGACAGACAGACAGACAGACAGACAGACAGACAGACAGACAGACAGACAGACAGACAGACAGACAGACAGACAGACAGACAGACAGACAGACAGACAGACAGACAGACAGACAGACAGACAGACAGACAGACAGACAGACAGACAGACAGACAGACAGACAGACAGACAGACAGACAGACAGACAGACAGACAGACAGACAGACAGACAGACAGACAGACAGACAGACAGACAGACAGACAGACAGACAGACAGACAGACAGACAGACAGACAGACAGACAGACAGACAGACAGACAGACAGACAGACAGACAGACAGACAGACAGACAGACAGACAGACAGACAGACAGACAGACAGACAGACAGACAGACAGACAGACAGACAGACAGACAGACAGACAGACAGACAGACAGACAGACAGACAGACAGACAGACAGACAGACAGACAGACAGACAGACAGACAGACAGACAGACAGACAGACAGACAGACAGACAGACAGACAGACAGACAGACAGACAGACAGACAGACAGACAGACAGACAGACAGACAGACAGACAGACAGACAGACAGACAGACAGACAGACAGACAGACAGACAGACAGACAGACAGACAGACAGACAGACAGACAGACAGACAGACAGACAGACAGACAGACAGACAGACAGACAGACAGACAGACAGACAGACAGACAGACAGACAGACAGACAGACAGACAGACAGACAGACAGACAGACAGACAGACAGACAGACAGACAGACAGACAGACAGACAGACAGACAGACAGACAGACAGACAGACAGACAGACAGACAGACAGACAGACAGACAGACAGACAGACAGACAGACAGACAGACAGACAGACAGACAGACAGACAGACAGACAGACAGACAGACAGACAGACAGACAGACAGACAGACAGACAGACAGACAGACAGACAGACAGACAGACAGACAGACAGACAGACAGACAGACAGACAGACAGACAGACAGACAGACAGACAGACAGACAGACAGACAGACAGACAGACAGACAGACAGACAGACAGACAGACAGACAGACAGACAGACAGACAGACAGACAGACAGACAGACAGACAGACAGACAGACAGACAGACAGACAGACAGACAGACAGACAGACAGACAGACAGACAGACAGACAGACAGACAGACAGACAGACAGACAGACAGACAGACAGACAGACAGACAGACAGACAGACAGACAGACAGACAGACAGACAGACAGACAGACAGACAGACAGACAGACAGACAGACAGACAGACAGACAGACAGACAGACAGACAGACAGACAGACAGACAGACAGACAGACAGACAGACAGACAGACAGACAGACAGACAGACAGACAGACAGACAGACAGACAGACAGACAGACAGACAGACAGACAGACAGACAGACAGACAGACAGACAGACAGACAGACAGACAGACAGACAGACAGACAGACAGACAGACAGACAGACAGACAGACAGACAGACAGACAGACAGACAGACAGACAGACAGACAGACAGACAGACAGACAGACAGACAGACAGACAGACAGACAGACAGACAGACAGACAGACAGACAGACAGACAGACAGACAGACAGACAGACAGACAGACAGACAGACAGACAGACAGACAGACAGACAGACAGACAGACAGACAGACAGACAGACAGACAGACAGACAGACAGACAGACAGACAGACAGACAGACAGACAGACAGACAGACAGACAGACAGACAGACAGACAGACAGACAGACAGACAGACAGACAGACAGACAGACAGACAGACAGACAGACAGACAGACAGACAGACAGACAGACAGACAGACAGACAGACAGACAGACAGACAGACAGACAGACAGACAGACAGACAGACAGACAGACAGACAGACAGACAGACAGACAGACAGACAGACAGACAGACAGACAGACAGACAGACAGACAGACAGACAGACAGACAGACAGACAGACAGACAGACAGACAGACAGACAGACAGACAGACAGACAGACAGACAGACAGACAGACAGACAGACAGACAGACAGACAGACAGACAGACAGACAGACAGACAGACAGACAGACAGACAGACAGACAGACAGACAGACAGACAGACAGACAGACAGACAGACAGACAGACAGACAGACAGACAGACAGACAGACAGACAGACAGACAGACAGACAGACAGACAGACAGACAGACAGACAGACAGACAGACAGACAGACAGACAGACAGACAGACAGACAGACAGACAGACAGACAGACAGACAGACAGACAGACAGACAGACAGACAGACAGACAGACAGACAGACAGACAGACAGACAGACAGACAGACAGACAGACAGACAGACAGACAGACAGACAGACAGACAGACAGACAGACAGACAGACAGACAGACAGACAGACAGACAGACAGACAGACAGACAGACAGACAGACAGACAGACAGACAGACAGACAGACAGACAGACAGACAGACAGACAGACAGACAGACAGACAGACAGACAGACAGACAGACAGACAGACAGACAGACAGACAGACAGACAGACAGACAGACAGACAGACAGACAGACAGACAGACAGACAGACAGACAGACAGACAGACAGACAGACAGACAGACAGACAGACAGACAGACAGACAGACAGACAGACAGACAGACAGACAGACAGACAGACAGAATACAAGAACCCAGAGTAGCATCTACATGATAGATAGATAGATAGATAGATAGAAACTCTTTATTGTGTACACCAAAAATAAAGAGTTTCTATCTATCTATCTATCTATCTATCATGTAGATGCTACTCTGGGTTCTTGTATTCTGTGCTAACAGTTTTTCAGACTGAATTATACAGTATAAGTACTATCTACTTATCTTGGTTAGTTAAATAAAGAGATTAAGAAGCTTATCGATATTATTGGAATAGTTTAATTGAATCATCATCATCATCAGCCAAAAAACGTCCATTGTTGGACAAAGGCCGTCTTAGAAAAGGGGTGGGTCGCCATAATATCCACGCTCGGCAGGCGGCTTGGGGATAGCAGAATCCTCATCGCTTACAAAGAGAACACTGCTGCTCGTCCTCCGGTGGCATTGGTGTATTAAACTCGTCTAATTCATTGTTTAAATTTAAGAATGCACATTGTGTAACTAGTAGTAGCTAGACGTGACAAGTATTTCACAATTTCTTCACAATCCAATATTCAGTCAATCTCATAATCTTCAGGATGATACCACAGATGCTTTAGTAAATTTTTTCTCTTTGTCTGTTTGTTTTATCTTTTCACGACTAAGAGGCTAGAGAATATCGACTTGACTCAGTCTCAATAGTTCCCTTGAGAGTTCATTTGCAGGAATTACTGAACTATTCTTGTGTCTACAATTTTTTAGGCCTCGGAAAATCTAGGAAGATACTAGAACTTGCCAGTGAATCCGAAGAGTGCAGTTATATTGAAACCTTCGTTATTTTTCAAGCGCTTTCTTATGTTTGTCAATTTTCTTTCAAAAATTGTTTTTTTTCTTTAAAAAGAAAATATACGTTAAAACGCAAAAAGAAAGCGAGAAGTTTTGTGCTGATCATGTCAGACAGTACAGTAATTTCCAAACACCATTTCACATCTTAAGGGGTTGATTTTCGAAAAAAGCTGAGAAAAAGCAGCTAGTTTTTTATATTACTTGAATGTATCATGTCTATAGACGTGGTCGTTGAACATCCTTAAGCTAATTAAAAAATCTTTACCCTTTACTAGCTACGTTTGGCACCGTTTGAAATCAGTTTGAGTTTTCGTGTTTTTCTCAGCAGGCAATTGCAGATTACTAATATTATAAATACAAAAGTACGACACAACATTACTCTTAGTGTAGGTGCTGCACGACATTGTAACGTTGAAAAAAGATACATAATTATTTATATTGTTTGTTGTCATATTATGTTATTGCAATGTACTTGGAATTTGGAAATAAACTTGAATTCGAATTTGAATTTAAAATATAATCTTAGCTAATTTTATAAATTTGGAAGTAACTCTGTCTCTGAATGTTTGTCGCGTTATCACGGCTAAACAGCTGAACGAATTTAGCTGAATTTTTTCATAGACATATCTTAAAGGTCGGAGTCGGACATAGACAATTTTTTTTTTGGTCTTTGTGATCGATGTCGCGAGTAGCTATTTATAATAACGATAACACTAAGTATCGCAAAGTTATTACACATGCAACAAACCACAAGAGTTTTGTCATTCAATAAAAACCCTATGTAAATAATAAAGAATAAAACCACAAGAAGCCCTTTAAATTTCATTTAAGAATATACTTACAGCAAGGAGTTCCGTCGATGATACAGAGCGACCAACTCATACTTAGAATGGAATGGTGGAGTCACAATCGTATTACCTGAATAAAATCGAGATTCACTTAGGGAAGTTTTATTAGTTCAGTTATTTGGCCAGCTATAGATGAGTTGGTCGCTCAGTAACAATGCCTCGTGGTAACGACTCACGAGCATCCTTGGGCAAAGACGTCCCTTCTCTGCTAGGTTAATGGCCCTGACTCCACTACTGGCAATAAATGATCATATTTTATTACATGTAGATGGTATAAGCAATTTTTGTCCTTTAGCTAAATTGGCTTCTATTGTGAACAGCTTTGAATTAGATTTGGTATAAATTTTACAATTGATTGTAATTGTTATTGTAATTGTTTATTGTTTGTTGTACTTCTCTTACTCTCGTTGGCTTTTGATTTTCTACATAGTTATTAGTATAATAAGAATAAACATTACTATTAGTGCTCACGGGATATTTACCACGATTATTATTTGCCAGTATCAACTTGCCAGTGCGTGGAATCCAGTGTTAGGTGCCCTGATAAGTAAAGGTACGCGTCCACAATGTGACCAAAATACAATGCGTAGTGATACTGTGAGTGTGTATTGTCGAGACTTGCAATCGAGTTCTAGTACCAGTGGTACCCGTAGCAAAAGACTGAGAAAGGGGGTAGATCGGTTTGTCTGCTCCTAAATTTCGTAACTTTTTATCATCCACCCGCCTCTTCAGTCTACCCGTGAACATGGCGCATGCAACTGTGCCGAAATATCGGGAACTGAGCAAAAATAATAACCGTGGTAAACATCCCGTGAGTACTAATAGTAATGTTGTAAACCACCGTGAAAGTCTAAAACAGTAAAGTCTAAAGTATTCTATACCAGGTCGTTATTCTTCTAGTACTCACATATTTTATTTTATTATTTAAAACTCTCCTAAACCAAACGTCCAAAACTTGTAATGAAAATTACAGCTTTAGTTAACTTTTGGTTTTCAGGCATTGATATAAGTTTACCTAAAATTTTAGGGTATCTAAAGATTTTTTGATAATCATTGGAAATTATATTTATTTTAGCTTTTTGTTTTAATACTCAATACTCAATACTCAATTCATTTATTGCAAACATTATGTGGAATACATGCAGATCTTAACTAGCATATTTTAAATAGGTAAATCATAATGACCCTGATTGGGTATGGCAATATCGTGCGGAGCGGGTCAATCTATTCCATAATTATCTTATCTCTCAAAAATTCGTCTAGGGTATAGTAGGATTTCGCGAGTAATACACTTTTTAGGGCTTTAGTAAATTTGAACTCTTCTTCTATCTCTTTTATCTGTACTGGTAGTTTGTTGTATATTTTAGCAGCCATTGGGTTTGGTCCGGAGCTATGCATTTCTAGTTTAGACGGTGGTACTATTAATTTGTTTTTATAGTTAGACCTTATTCGGTAATCTCGCTTGTCTGATAATTTTGTAAAGAATTGAGGATGTTTTTTTCACAAATTTGCAGTTTTCTAAAATATATATGGATGTAGTCGTTAAGATTTTAAATTTTATGAAGTAAGATCTGTGAAAATTTGGTATTTTGATGTCAGGAAGTTTTATGTTTGCCAGTATTCGGATGCATTTTTTCTGGACAATAAAAAGATCTTTGGCATCCACGCTGTTTCCCCAGAGTATGACGCCGTAGCCTAGCCACGAGAATGCATAAGCGTAATAGGCTGTTAAAGCTGTATCTAGGTCTGTTGCTCGTCTAAGTTCCCTAAGTGCGTATGTGAAACTTGACAGTTTTGCCTTTATTTTTTGAATGTGCCTTTTCCAGTTTACATGCGTGTCAATTTCTATGTCCAGTAAAGTGGCTGAGTCAACACATTCTAGTTTATTATTATTATAAGAGAATTGTATGTCTTTTTGGTGGGGTCTAAATTGCATTATTGCAGTCTTTGTCAGATTTAAGTCAAGATTGTGGTCGGTCATCCAATTCATTATATTATTAAAAATGTCAGTGAGTTTTTCATTAAGATTTATATTATTTTTACAAGAGGGCAAAATAGAGATATCGGAAATAATAACGGGAATGTGATCGAAACTATAGTCGGAATAACCGACTCAATTTAACGTGAGTATTCCCGTTTTATTAAAACAAAATGTATCAAAGCACGTCAGTTATCATAGTTTATTTCAGCTTTTTAACTTATTATAGGCATTTAAGTATATTTTGACAATAATTTTAATTATTTTAATTATGATACACTGACGGTAATGAAAATAAAATAAATATATACAACCTTAGCGATAGACAATAGGAAGCAACTAGCTACCAAGAGACGTGTTGTAACAGCGTGGATGTACAATTTCCTGAATTTCATTATGAATTTTAGAGAAGAGCCCATTGAGACAAAGCCTACTTGCGTAGTTACATACTTGATGTTGTTTTAATTTAAATTATTGCTTCGCCGTCTTTATCCTACAACTACATTTGGTATAGTTACCAAATTAGTTGGTAGTTAATAGGAGGTATTAGTATACCTCCTACTCAAATTACCATTATTTGCTAACCACGTCATTCCGTAGCCCATAAGGAAACTAACAACTATAAAAACACAAGCTTTTTATTTCGGCCTTATTTCGGCTTTAACTTTCATCATCATTATCATCAGCCAGAAGACGTCCACTGCTGAACATAGGCCTCCCGCTTAGAGCCCCACACCGACCGACAACGCGCCACTTGCATCCACCTGTTGCCCTCAACTTTCAAAATATCGTCGGTCCACCTAGGTAGTGGGACGCCTGCCTACGCTGCGTCTTCCGGTTCGTGGTCGCTACTCAACGTGTGATACAATACAATATAACTTTATAAGACACCGAAAATACAATTCTTCCCCAATCTTGTCGTTTTTTTTTAAATTAATGAAGACATTTATAAGGATCAACACAAGAATTACTTTAAAATTTTACGATGTTTTAAACTTCAAAACTTCGTAAGTGTAATAATAAAGAAACTGTAGTAAATATATAATATAATTTTTTTTATATGTAAACCTTCGTTATTATTCAAGCACTTTCTTATGTTTGCAAATTATCTTTCAAAAATTGGTTTTCTTCTTTAAAAAGAAAATATACGTTAAAACGCCAAAAAAAAACAAGAACTTTGTGCTGATCATGTCAGACAGTATAGTAATTTCAAAACCCCATTTCACCTCTTAAGGGGTTGAATTTCGAAAAATGCTGAGAAATGCCTTTCTATATTATTTATGCTTATTACAGACATCAATTTTCATTGGGGAAGCATAAAAAAAAACAAACGAAGTTCGGGGGCCCACTTCTGAGGTGGAATTTCGCAAAATCCTTTCTTATTGCTACATCTAGACCACTGTTTTTCAATCTTATTCATGGCACGACCCCCCACCATTTAAAAATATTTTACGACCCCTTACCCTGTGTTCTGTATTAATTTTATTATATTACAAACTAGCTACGCCCCACGGTTTCAACCTCGTAATCCACCCCAGAGTTGACGCGAAAAAAACAAAAAAAAAATACTAGTCGGTCGATCTATTTTCGAGTTTTTCCGAGACTAACGCACGGCAATCGATTTTGATAAAAACAGGATGGTACATTTTTATATATACCCTGTATTTATAGAATAGATATCAAATCCGTTGATGTTTTTTCTTTACTAGCATGATCTGTTCAATAGGTACACAAATATATGCCTAAAACAGACATCTCTGTACATCGATTACGTCGCGAAACGTGTCCATGGAATAACGATAGGACAATAATTTAGAGCTAACAACAAGCGTGCGTACGTGCGAGGTCGATGCCGGCTCACTAGTGCAGCGCGATGGGAGAAATTGGGTAACGAAAAACTGGCACATACTTTTCCTATATAAATATGAATGTGACTAATGGGTATTTTTTAAATTTGTTAGCCTACAATAAGTGTCATTTAATTAACAGTTAACATATTAAAATATTTTTGGAGCCTTTTTTTCTTGACGCTTCGCGACCGTCCGCGACCCCCCAGGCGGTCGCGACCCACACTTTGAAAAACACTCACCTAGACCATTTGAGGTATCTTAGGTCCAAAATTCACGTCTCTATCATAAGCGGTTTGGTCTGTGCGTGATTTCCAGAAAAAGGCTTGTTCTTTTATATGTAAAGATGAATTAAATATGATATCCTTAGAACATCTGCTCGAGAGATAAACGACATTTTTAGCAACCAGTTCATAGACCCGGATTTTTAAAGTGGCTTGACCCCTACGAAAAGCACGTGATGTTGATATTTTGAAAAAATAACAGGTATGAATTAAACGTTTTGTTTTTTACTTCCTTCGGCATGTCTGCTAAACGATACCTATTAGATCCTCAGGTTTAATTAATATAAACAAGGCTTTTAACGAGATTAGGTACAGGATGTTTTTTAATTGAGCTCTAAATAAATATTAAAAGTAAAATGAGCATGCTTGTTTGTGGTTTGTTCCATTATTTTATGAAGGCTTTATAAATTGGGCAAGTCTAGATCATAATTTATTTGCAGTTTTAAAGTATTCAAATATTGGAATAACTAGTATGCATACATTGAACCCGAGATAAACATTTTTAATTTGATTTCGGTAATAATAATTAATGAAAAGATCTGGTATGATACATTTTTGTTTTTTATTCGTACATTTATGGTAACTAATGTTAACTAATGTTAACATAAATGTATATCGCGACCAATAATACCGCACCACACAAAATACGTTTACGTTGGTGCATCTGAGTGGTACACTTAATACACTTAATTTTGGATCTATTCGGTTCAATCAAGTTGTGGTAGAACTCTTGCAGTCTGCCTGGGGTAATACCACACATTATCAAGTGCTTGGGATAAGGGCTTCGTTTCTAGCAAAATTACTGGGCACAAATAGATTTAACATTTAATATCTCAGGGTGACGAGCGCAGTGCATTGCCGCATATGGTTTTGAACTGTTGAAGCTTAAAGTTCTGTTGGTACTGAACGATTATGGGCAAGCGTTACGCTTTTCATTAGATGAGTGACTTGCTCGCTTCTTCACTCAAAATGATTAAAAAAAGTGTACCTAATCTCGCACGCGATAAAAAAAGCTTTTTTTATCGCGTGCGAGATACCACGAAATAATAACCAAATGCAAACTTTAACTAGTTCTAGTACACATTTACAGTATTAATCCAAGCTATTTCTAGGTTCTGTAACGATTCGAAGGCATTTAAAAGGGTCCGTGACTACCAGTCTGTATTGCCCAACTACAGTTACCTATCTTTCGATTCAGTGGCGCAACTGGGCTACAAACCCCTTCATTATGAAATTTTATACCCACCACGTGACTCAGATCTTGTACCTTTCAAGCTGGCTGTTGAACTACCCAAAATAAGGATTTTGTCGAAATAAATACTGTAAAAGTCTGATTGTAATTTCAATAAAACGGCAACTTTGCTTCGCGTGACGAAGTACTTACGAAATAATTATGTCAGCTGTTCGTTTAATTTGGAAAAGATTTGTGAATAATTTAAAGTAGGTAGTTAAATGATTGTGATGTCGTCTTGTAAAGATATGATAATAATATTATTTTGCAAGTAAAATTTAGGCTAAATGAAATCCTAAAAGAATATTATTTTATTTTAACATTATTTTATGTTTCTATCGCACTTGTTGAATACTTTCGTAAATTTTAAGTACCTGTATTACATTACTTTAGCTAAAAGCCTCTAGCAGGCAGTATCCTACAACGTACCGAACAATTACGTAATTTTTTTTACTAAAATAATGGCATATGTTGTGATCGAGTGCAAGCATATTCGCCGCGTTTTCATTTTTAGCGATTGAAACCATGCGCTCATCAATGGATACAACCCGTCGTCATATGTCCAAATTCAATTATAACCATCTCACCATACTGTATTCCACGAGAATCCTTTAATACAAATAATTTTCATACCAAGAAATATAATACGAATAAAATAAAATGAGTTTATTAATTAATTAATGAACGCGGATGCTTCGTGATAAGCACCTACCAAGACTAACATCTCATATATTTATTTAAAGACTTACGAAAGCCATCGTTCAAATAGGTTGTTCATTTTAATACTAACAAAATCAATTTTAGTTTCATTAAACGATTTCAAAATAGACTTAATTAACGTTAATAATTATTCCAAAATAATGGCGTGTCTTTTTTTGTTTGTTACCAATTCACTAAATACTACACGGAAGGACTGATTTTGAAAATGCGGGATAATTGGGTACGCAGTTAATTATGTACACCCCAAACAAATTACCCTCTTCCTTGGGCAGTCGGGTAAAAAGGTCAAGTATGGATTTTGTTATATACGAGAATCCGTTAGGAATGGACACAAACAACGGACAACGAGGTTCGTTTAACGGATTGTTATTCCTATAAATCTTGTACTTCCCACAAAAAAGTAAAAGCTAAGAAAAAATGTGGAAATAATAGGGCTGCGTACCTCTGAAGATCCCGGTGCTCTTCATCAAGCACAAAACTCTGAACTCGTGCATGACGGTGGTATTTAGTGGTCAAAACTCACCCGCAACTAATGCAGCTGGATGTCATGTAAAAATTACCCCCTAATAAACAAGAAAAAGTCTGTTACGGCTCTTCCGATCCGCGTGACAATGCAGGCTACAAGAAGTATTCAGTATTTGCTAATGCGCCACTTACCAAAGGAACACGTTCAAACACCGACATCGCCGGCGAGGTCGAAAACTTCTAGGATCTCTTAGAAGATCGGTCAGATTCTCTCCAAATAGTCAAACTGATTCAACCTACTAGGGTCCTTTCGTACACCCTTTTTCGGATGCTAAGGTAAATTTGATACCTCCTATTCTGGGTGCCGGCCCAAGCCGAGTTTCGTACCGCAGCGGTGCCCTTGCGCTAGTCGCCTATAAATTATAACTTTAAGGCCTAACGCCGTCTGCGTTTGCCACTGTATTGTATAGGCTTTAGAGGCCAACAGCAAGGTAAACAAATATAAAAAGAATTCGCACAACGGCCGCATTTGCATGCGTTCAAAGCGATTATTTATTTATTTTATTATTTATTTATTTATTCTCGTTCTTATTTTCATAGCATTAATATTTTAGAAATGCATAACAATTGTCAAAATATGCATGGGACTGTTATAATATGCAAAGTACAAGAATGAGATAAACTCAAGCAGAACCGCATCAACCTGAATCTAAAGGGGCGTAAAAATAAATGATTCAGCATTTTATTATTTACTTTTTTAGCATTTTTTTATTTTAGTATGTTTTTATTCCTAGGCCAGACTAGCAGGAATTACGTCGTTAGTCACATGACCGTCTATAAATGTGGATCCGGTATTGTGAATCACAAGATCCGTTTGTTATCGGATTGGGTTACCGGTATTTTTAATTATACATTGTGACTCTTGTTTTACTGACGTTTTACATACTTTTTAGCACTGACCTTTGCGACAGCATTAGAATTATTTAACGATTGTATTTCAATAACATTAAAATAATTTAAGTGAAATATTGTGTCGTATCCTTGTGTTTTTACGATTCATAAAATTATTTGAACCATTATTATTTAATTGTTTGGAATAATAATGAGCTCTTAACATTTCTAGAATTTTTTCTTTGAAACTGCATTATACTTATCGAAAAACACAAAATTCACATAAAAATAATATGTGTATTACCAATATTAGCTGCGACTCGTGGGTTCAACGGTTTCAATCGCTAACTCCAGCAAAGAAGATGAAAACAGCATATTATGTACTGATCCACCCTGGATTAGCATATAACAAGCTGTTTTTAATAAGTTATCTCCTAAAATATAAAATAAGCTACCTTCATACCAAATTTCATATAAATCCGCTACCCCGTTAAAGAGTTAAGTCAGTTAAGCGAGAACAAATCAATACACTTACATACCCTACGCACTAATTTCGTGTGTATAATATTAGTGTGATATAAGTATGTGTATCATAGATAACAACAGATTCAACTTACTAAGGCTGTTTTGTAAACACCTTTTGAGGTGCCAAGGTAAGCCTGATAGCCCCTATTCTGGGTGCCGGCCCAAGCCGAGTTTCGTACCGCAGCGGTGCTCTTGCGCTAGTCGCCTATAAATAATAATTTTAAGGCCTAACGCCAACTGCGTTTGCCACTGTATTGTATAGGCTTTAGAGGCCAACAGCGAGGTCAAAAAATAAAGCGCAAATAAACGCAGCGCAGGCAGGCCTCTCACAAGGTGGAGCTATGACATTGTAAAATTCGCGGGCAGCCGGTGGATGCAAGTGACAAGTTGTCGGTCGGTATGGCGGTCTAAGGCCTTTGTTCAGCAGTGGACATCTTCCGGCTGATGACGATGATGATGATCATAGATAAATAACTGTTCTTTGATGGGGTTACGAAAATGGTCTTAGACGTTTGTGGCAGAAGATTAAAAGTTTATTTTATTATTTTATTTTATTTTAGTTGGACAACCAAACAGCCTTCATACAAATAAATTTAAACACTAGGATAATAAAACACCTAGGCCAACGGAGGCTATTACTTAAACATGGTGCTAGTGCAAAACTATCTAACTTAACTTTACAAATAAAAAATAAAAAAACAAACAATGTGAAGGTGAGTGCCTAATTAAACAGAATATAAGATACCATTTAAAGGAAAAACAGTGGCTATTATTGTTTGAGTGCATCTTTTATAACTAATAAAAGATGATGATAAAGCCATACGAAATCATAAACAACAATAAATGAAACAATTTATCACATTATCATTAAAAATTTAGTAGGTCGTATTAGTTTGATCAACGATCAAAAAACAGTACTTATGAGATTTTCAGAACAATTTCGTTGGTGGCTGCACTGTCTAACACTTCATTGTATAAATACAAACATACGAGTAAGTACAATAACTAACATCGTATTTAATGAGGTTATTTTTAAGAAAATTAGGTAAACATTAACATGGATAGGATAGCAGACCTTTTCAAGTCCATTGTAACGTAGACTCTACACGTTACAACACAAGTGTTACAAGTACGAACGTGAAGATGATGGTACCTTATGATATCATCAACGCTCGATATAATGGTTTCCTTGAATTGTTGTTGCTGGGTACCAAGTACTGTTTACGGGCGGATCTAAGCTTTTTCCTTGAATTGCTATTGCTGGGTACCAGGTACTGTTTGTGGGGGATCTAAGCTTTGAATTTTCCCAGCTAAGCAACAAGGATGCACGGGCTAATTCTAATCAAAATCGAGTTTGTATTTCTCTCGAATCTTTCTCTATGTCGCATGAAAAAGAATAGTTCTATAATATTGTTTACGGATTTGATTATGATTAGATGGGTGATTTTTTATTCGAATAGGGAAGGAAAATAAACATTTGATGTTGCTTGAGTACCTAACTACGTTTATCTTGTTATTTTTTTATTTATCTGTATTTTTTAATGTTTTATCCTTAAAATTATTTCTGTTCTTAGAAGACAAAGTAGTTAAATGTGCTCTTAAAGCGTTAACACAAAAACCACGAAAGAGAAAGATAGAGAGCTAATCTTGCAACTTTTTTTTTCTCTTCAATTTTGGTTCACACATTTTGTATTTAACCATTGTCAAAGTGTAATACTTCAAGCGAACATAATTTGTTAAAACAATAACAAATCCCAGTCATAGTCCAAGTCAGTTACGATCAAGTCCAAGTCATGTCCTGGGACAATTGGTACATAAATTGGTGCATAACTAACTGAAAAAAAAAACTATTTTTAAATGTATGTGACATTTTGTGTGAACAATAAAGAGTTAATCTATCTATCTGGAAGCTCCTATGGACATTTGAAAACAACACGGAAAAACAGAACTGAAGTAAGCTGCGTACTTCACACTGGTTTCGTGTTATGATCTACGCGCAATCTTATCGGCCGCGCAAACTTACACCACTCTACCCTATCATGAACAGACAAATAGACAAAGTTAAATTATTTTATCACTAGTAGTTCGCGCCGACCTGAGACCTCGCGACCCCTATATCTTCACAACCCCTGGACCGATTCAGCTCATATTCGAACTTAAAAATTGTATTGAAATGTACTATTTGCTTACGAATATTATAAAGATCGGATTAATGGTTCGCAAGTTTTCATCGGACAAATTTAATATACCCACAAACATACATACAAATGCAGATTTGTCCCAGTAAACTCTGAGTTCTTCGCTTCGCTCGGTCAATAAGTCGTTAAGTATCAAAAATATCGAATCCCAAAAAAACGCAGGGTTTTCAAAGCGTCAACGTGACAAAAAGATTCAATGGTATACTAAATATTATTAATAGATAAACTTTAGGCAAAAATAATTTGATCTGTATAGAGATTATCGACACTCGAGACATTTTCTTCCTCATTCCAATGCTCCGCGTCGACCGATGATAAAAACAAAGCGTTTAACCTTTACACCGAGGTGGGGGCGCAAACACGTCGAGAGAAAGTAAGTTGGTACTGTAAGCTGCAGTAACACGGTATCGTATCATGCGTACATACCTATTACATACACATTTCATTCATATTTTAACGCAACAATCGTTACGAATAGTCAAATACTTGACGTTGATTCTCTTAATAGAGCAGCTATAATGTGTGAACTTAAAAAATCTGACAGCACTAAAATTATCTTCTTCTGTAGGTATCTATTTTGCAACTCTTTTCAGTACAATATGTGAGAAAAGTATAGCGCCATTTTTAGAGGCTTCATTTTTTTCTTTTTTTTTATGGAACTTGACAAGACGAGCAGGTCACTCGCCTGATGTTAAGCTTACTGTTTCAAGTTTAATGTACCTCATTCCACCTCACCTGACATCATTCATTTTTGTAGTGGTGTCATGTAGGCAGTAGTGTACAAACACGACTGTGTTCCGGATCGAATGACAATTTCCAGCGAAATTACTGGGCACAAGGAGATTAGGACGAGCGCTGTGCATTGCTGCGCATGGTTTTCTATTTTCGAAGCACAACATTTTGGGTGGCATGGAACCGTTATGGGCAGGAGATACGCTTAACATCAGGTGAGCAGCTTGCTCGTCTCGTCGCTCTCTATCATAAAAAAAGGTACCTACTAAAAGATACCTTGTTAACTTTGTCAAAGAGACTGCTATTCGCATAAGTTTCACACGTACAGCTACAAATTATATAAGAGAGTGCGTTTGCTAATGATGGTTATGTTAAATCTGGGTTAATTTTGCGTTGTGGCACATTGAACTACCTGAATAACACATTAACTGTGCGTATTTAGACCAAAATATTGTTGT
This sequence comes from Apocheima hispidaria, assembly GCA_947579745.1. Lineage (NCBI taxonomy): Eukaryota > Metazoa > Arthropoda > Insecta > Lepidoptera > Geometridae > Apocheima > Apocheima hispidaria. The sequence goes on from OX388156.1 coordinate 8,802,847, forward strand.
AAAAGTCGTAAGAATAACTGCGAATCATCTTGAAAATTAGAATGACTGTATAGTTGCAAAACTACGTGTGCAGTTCTCATTTCATGAAAAATATCTCTACTATTAACATGTAATGTACATGTATGCAAGGCAAGAAGAGGTAGCGCGCTTGTCATGCTTATAGCGTTCCTTGATAAAGGTCACCAAATGTGATCGAAACTATAGTCGGAATAACAGTGGTTAAGTGGTTTAATAACTATTATTGTTTTTCAAATTATCGAGAACTAATTGTCTAGATACACCTAATATAGATTTTAAGGCAATAATTAACATGTTATTGAAAATCTTTCTGTAATAATAAATAGTAATAGGTAAATTTTGTTTTAATAAAACGGGAATACTCACGTTAAATTGAGTTGATAACATTTATGTCCCTACACTGTGGTCCCCTGTTAATTTTAATTAATCCTGCTTTACACAAGGGAGGTTTGCGCAGGCGGCCTTGATAGCGATGGATTAAAAGTTTTCATATGACTACATCTCGAAATGACTAGATAGCAGTTAGCAGACACCATTATTGGCCGAAACTGTTAAGTGAAGGACGATGATTGGACGTCCGCTGTTTACCAATGCGCAAAACGCATCTGCGGGCAGATTTTAAGTTATGAAAATGGACAATGACGATTGCTTTAGAGTCAACTCCTTCCTTAGTCGATTCATTCAAGCATTCCGATAGAACGTAAGAAGTTTACTAACTCGACTGTACTCCATATGGATAGGTGGGTGGGTGTGCTTCCGTAACTGCACTGGCTCATGTGACTCGGATCACATGACCACCGGCAGGCGATCACAATGCATTGCAAAACCCGCGTAAACTGGGCTGCGAGTTACGCCTGGCGACTTTAACATTACTATCGAGTTTTTATTGACATTATAAAACGTATTGCACAATATATAATTAACAATGTTGGTATGTATAGTGCGTCTTCTGCTGGAATGACGGAGAAGTTTTCTATGTCAATGACTTTGTTAACATTGTGTTAATGGATTTATCAGTCTGTAAGGAAATGACGATAACGGGGGGTATACGGGCTGATTTGTATGTTGGGAAACCTTTATGTAGATATGGTATATATAATAACTGGGTAGGTGTGGTTCAACAGATATTATTACCAAATACATCAATGCAATCATCGTCATCATCATCAGCCAAAAGACGTCTACAGCTAAACAAAGGCGTCTCCTTTAGTACATAACTGTTGTTTTTTTTTGGTCATCCAGCCTCTCCTTCCACACTCGCTACATGTGTGTCTGCATGGTCAAAAGCACAAACTATAGTTTGGCTAAGAAATACGAAGCTCATCAAGTTCTTGTAGCAAAATAGTTCTACATATGGTTGGTCATTTCATACTTTTCAAAGTTTTTATAATTATGTAAAGCAGGTAAAGAAAAAAAAAATGTTGCATCAAAGTAAACTGGCATGTATTGTGTGCATAGAACGAAATTAATAAATAAATAAATAAATATTTGAGGACGTTATTTACACACAGCGCCAGCTAGCCCCAAACTACAAGCTTGTACTATGGGAATCAGATAAGTGATAGAATACATAAATACTTTTTTTTTGTAAATACATACATAGAATACATAGAAACACCCAGACAAAGAACAAACATCCATGTTCATCACACAAAAATGTTTGTCCTGGGTGGGAATCGAACCCACAACCCACAGCTCAGAAGGCGGAAATCCACCCATTGAGCCACAAGGCTAGTCAAATTAACCTATAAGTTTGGTTTTACCAAAACCAATGACAAGATTTTTTACAACCATTACCTTATAATGATTATCTTGATTAATTAATGAAGTGGAATTCGTAACTAGTGTTTAAGTTTTTTTTAAATCCTGGTTATTTTTGGGCCTTTTGGAATGACTACAGTGCAGTCCCGTTATATATACTAACACTGTATAAATATATTTTAAAAAAACTATAATTAATTAAATATACATCTGTGGTCAATTAAGGTGACTCAAATAGTTGAACAGATCTCTGGCTGCGTCAGACCTGGGTTCTGCCACTAACTTATTAAACTGTCCAACGTCCAGCCTGTTTAACCGGTAAGCCCGTCTCTCACCCTGAAAGCGGGTACACTCCACCAGTAGGTGGTACACATCTTCCACCACTCCACATGTGTCACAATTCAGTGTACTTGCTTTTCTCATAAGGTACGAGTTTTTTAAAAGCATATGGCCAGAGTTCAACCTGTGAGCTGTGACAATTAGCTTACGAGACAGACTCGCGCCACAGAACCACGGAGGCTCACACACACTATGGTTTTGTACTATACCCCTTTACCTAAGAATGTCTCGTTAAGGTGCTCTATAAGACACTGTCGGAAGTCCAGCTTTACTCGTTCTAGAGACACCTCCTTTTAAAGATAGGAAATGGGAACCCGTGATAGTGTACCTTGTACCGGTAATACATAGATAGGTACCTAGTTAGGTACGTTTACTATGGTTTACTCAAAAAATAATCACTGGGTAGGTATCCGATCAATTTTCTTGCTGGTCACTGGCCTTTGCATGACCCCTATTCTCAAAAACTGAAATTCAATCTTGTCTAAAAATGTGTGGAAGTAATCCCTAGGCGGAATCTGCAAAAGAGTCCTACCACTACAATACGGGAGCCCTATGTTCAGCAGTGGACGTCTTATGGCTGATGATGATAGACAGCGTACTTATTCAATATTCATGCTATCACAATTCATCTCACGGTTAGTTAAAAATTGTAGTTTCAATCTATTGTATACCTTAAAATTAGTCATATGCAACTTTTTGTACGGCAATAAATATAAATGGTGAAATATCATGCGATATTTGACTATTGTTTTGTAAACTTGCATGATTGCGATAAACCAACGGATTGTTTTGTGTCGACAGACATAATATTCTAGTAACTTCTGTACATTTTGGAATCCATAATTTAGCACATAATTAAATTCGGTGACATTATTAAACGTATTAAGGTAACTTTTAAGGGTCGGCTTCTCTGATTCTCGCTATCTCGTTAGCTCGTTTTCAACATTTTTTTAAACGTAAAATTACAGAGAGGAAGATAAAAACGGATTATTTAAAGAATACTATGCAATTGTTTTAAAACAATTTTCATGTTATTTTGGCGAAGAAGAAGGAAAAAACTCAAAAAACTTCTTTTTTTTCCTTCTGAACGTGAGAGCGAGAATCAAGGGAGCCGGCCCATAAATGAAATCATAGCATGAACGCAGGCTGTTTCCTGAAGCTAGGCTAGGCCATACTAGTACTACAGTACAGTGCTACCCGGGATTGCCTTATGCGGCATTGCATTGCGCTCATCACGCTGAGATAGAGAATATAATAATTATATTAGGGATCCTATATGATTTGTTTATTTGAGGGTATTAATAGTTTATAGTATAGAATTGAAATATTATTGTTTTGAGCATATTGTGTTCCACTACAAGGCAAAGTTCTCTCTTTTCTTTTTTCTCTATGTTGTTTTATTTCTCAGCATTTGAGGTATGGAGCTCCGGCACTATCGCATTACTTTGTTGGATTAATGTTTAGCAGTTTTCGATTTGGACATCATTGGTATATTCCGCCAAAATCACCACTCAGTTCAAGACATACTTATTGTAAGCTTTTATCTGGGGCTCCATTTTTAAATCGATCGTATGATAAAACTAAACTTGTATCATTACTTTCGAATGAAATCCCAAAGAAAAGTCGCATTTTAGAAGTAATCTTAAGTGGTTTGAACCATTCGAATTTGCTTTCATAATAGCGATACAAAATAGAGCCCCTGTACGTATGTGGTGATACATAGAGCATTTAACTTATGACGCACAAGGAGTAGTGGGCGTGGGCTAGCAACAAATCAGAAATGAGGTTAGACTGGTCAGGTCGATTTGATGATCATTTTCCTCGCGTGATTTTAAACTATATGTACCTGGATAGTTGTATTCAGTTATAATAATGATTATACTTTGGGTCTTGAGGACCGCGGCCTCCGGCCGACCCGGTCGGGGCAGTACCCGCGTTGCTCTATGACTAGATGGATACCTTCTTCATGATTGATAAGAAAATAATTGATAAAACCTTTTTTAAGGTTTAATTGCCACCGATTTACACAAATTAAGTAGCTTAGTTTACTAAATTTAAACTAATATTTAACGAAATTCATGCGGGTATCATTTTTTTTTTGTTGCTCGGTGACGAGACGAGCTAGTCGCTCACCTGATGTTAAGCGTCACACTTGCCCATAATAGTTCAGTGATACCAAGAATTTCGAACTTCAACAGTTCAAAACTATGCGCGGCAATGCACTGAGCTCGTCACCCTGAGATGTTAGATGTTAAATATCTGTATGCCCAGTAATTACGCTGGAAACATTGCCCTTCAATCCGGAACACAGTAATGCTTGCACACTACTGCTTGGCGGTTGAATAACTGGAAAAGGTGTGGTACTTTCTCAGGCGGACTCTGCAAGAGAGCCTTACCAGTACAAAATTAATACAGGGCTCTACAGTTAATTTAGAATAAGTAAGTTGCCAGCTAAACAGTGTTCATATGCATGAACAAATTTATTATCTTGTCAAAATTTAGTTAACTACTTAATACGTGTAAATTATTGTTATAGTTTAGTTAGGCAAGGGATTTTAAAAGATTCGGTCCCATTGTTTTGGATTGCCTTTGTCCAAACTTCACAGCAGTGCAAAATTAAAATTAGGCAGGTACTTAAGAAACGTAGAACGTAGGTACGTAGAAATACTGACATTATAATTAAGCCTAATTTTAATATTGCACAGCCAATATTAAAATTAGGCAGGTACTTAAGAAACGTAGAACGTAGGTACGTAGAAATACTGACATTATACTTAAGCCTAATTTTAATATTGCCAGTGCAATATTAAAATTAGGCAGGTACTTAAGTATAATGTCAGTCTTTCTACGATGTCAGTTTATCTTTTTCATGTAAACTTCAGGAGGTACGATCGCATTGTTAATCACCTTTATTTTTATTTATTTATTTTTAAGTCGTATATTGCGATCTAATTTAAATTAAACCTTAAAATTACTATGTTACTTACTTACTATGTTGCTACATAAACAAAGTTTTCATCGGTTTTTATAGCCGTTTGAAAATTTGCTGACGAAATAAGTAAGCGCCATCTAGTTTGATGCTGTTTTTTCGGGGATACACATTTTTGTATGAGATTATCATTCTTCTCGAATAATTGTTCTATGCTTTTATCATGGTGATTGTCCATAAGTCCGCAGTATCACTTTCTAGCCACTCTATCGATATACAATTACATAATCTCATATTTTTTAATGCATAACTGTGAAAAGCTAGGAGTTAAAAATATTTTGACGCGATTTGAAGCGAAAGTCTTAGAGTCTACAGAAGCATGGTGGTATTTTTTGTCTGTATATTTGTATGTTTTTGTGTATATTGTTTGTCCGACATTAACTTGCGATCCGTTGATCCGATTTTCATGTTGAAGGCAAGTAGTCCAAAGAGCAAATTAGCATTTGTGAAGATATAGGGGCGCTAGATGTCAGCGGTACCTTTAGATGTAAATTGTGACACATACACACATACAAAAACCGAGATAATTGTTTGAGTAAGCTCTAAAAGCTTATTTAGCTCAGCTTTATGGATGTTTTAAGTCTCATCAACGAACATTGAGCAGAATTTTAAAGTTGACATATTTTATGCAGGTACATCTACTTATTTGGGTTCATGACATCAGTGATCATTTACCTGATGTGCCCTTACAAAACAATGCCGTCCAAAAAAAATTATGACAAAGTCAAGTCTTTAGACTTCATTGCGCCGCCGCGCCGGTCACCCTGAGAACTTCATTAGTTCCTATATTTGGTGCTTTTTAATCGGTTAGTGAGTGGTTGTGAGGAATGAGTGAGAAAAACAAAATACCCGACTACAAAATAAAGCCTATTTCACTCCGGATGTAAAGTGGAATCCAGTGACAACCCACTCGTCAAAATCGGTCAAGCCGGTTAGGCTACAGGAGGTAATATAGAAACATACAAACATGCATACTTACATAAATAGCAATATACAATATTTTACAATACAATACAATATTTTATTAATAAGTACATACTCACACACTAATACTTAAATATTCACATACTTGCGTAAATCCCAAAAACATTAGCCTCCTTCTTGGGTAGTCGGGAAAAAAATCTAGTCGATATGTTGCTCTGTTGCTGCGCAAAAGAGGAATAAACAAAACAATAAACCATTAAACACACTTTAGAATATATAATATGAACTAGCTGCGCCCCGCAGTTAATTAAACTAAATCTCTTTGAAAGTTTATTAGGCAATTTTCAACAAATCTTTTTAAGCATTAATTTTTTTTTCAAGACGAAGTCGCGCTCGTGTTCCGCTTAGCTTTCCTTGATAAAGGTCACCGCATGTGATCGAAACTATATTTGGAATAACCGATTCAATTTAACGCGAGTATTCCCGTTTTATTAAAACAAAATGTGTAAAAACCACGTCAGATTTCTTAGTAAAATTTCAACAAATCTTTGTCCTAGCATGTGTTTTCCTAGAAACATCGATCTTTTTGTTTTCCATTCTTATACAGCTGGACCGGTTGGCGGCGTCCTCATCGGGAAATGTCAAGGCTGGCATTGTGTTCGCCGGTCACATGATTCGGTCGCAAGGCTGAGACGCGACTGCTAATATTTAAGTTATTCCGATTACGTGGAAATATTGGAATTTAACAACCGCGTGCCAACCGGACATTGGGCGGCTTTATATTGGCCGATACCGACACGATACTTTTACATCGGTGAAAATAAAATCGTAACAACCGACTGACTGACGACGCATAGACTAAGCCGGTGGGTCTAGGAGCATGACATTTTTAACAGAAGTTCCTTGTATACTAAGAAAGGGTTTTTAAATATGTATCCCCTAAGGGGGTTAAATAAGTTACTTTTTTTTACAAACCAAAGGCCAAGTAGCATCGCGTACGAAGTAACGGGCATCAACTAGTATCGGTAGAAAATAATAAACCTTTGTATATAGAACGCTTAGCGGGAACGATGTGAAGGTCCACCCATGGCATTGTTTAATTATAAACTACACAATGTTTACACCAAACAAAACATTTGTCGTAGATCTACATTTAAATACGAGTGCGCTAATAGATGAATACATTTCTATACAAAAAGTGTGCCACGTAAAACAAATGTCTTAGTGCACACAACTGTGTTTTTGCTACTGTTTCTATAGCATCAAAGAATTTAATAATCGTTAATACAATTTATATAATAATAGAGAGAGAAAGGGCGGGACCCTCGGTCGGGGTGGTTCTTGATTCAGAGTTCTCCCTAGCCATTCAGCGCGGAAACGTTGCGAGTATTTTAGGTACTTTTGGTCAGGGTTCGGTTCGCGGGGGACTTTTAAAGTAGGTTAAGATATTTAAAGCTTGACGAATTATTTTTCTAATATGTTATAGTTAAAGATCTGACATTAAAATTAAATACCTAATTAATGTAACATTCATATGGCAAATAATAAATAATTTTATAGTATAGTTCTATAATATATATAGTATATTTGCGAAAAAAAGATAAAGCGTGATACTAAAATGATTTATAACACCATTACTAACATGTATTATTGCAAATAAATGATTTGATTGATTGATTGTGCGGCGCGGCATCATCATTAGCCAAAAGACGTCCACTGCTGAACATAGGCCTCCCCTTAGAGCCACACCGACCGCCAACGTGCCACTTGCATTCACCGGTTTCCCGCGACTTTCACAATGTTGTCGGTCCACCTAATGGGAGGCCTACCTACGCTGCGTCTCCTAGTTCGTGGTCGCCACGCAAGAACCTTTCTTCCCCACCGGTTATCGGTTCCTCAAGTGATGTGGCCTGCCCATTGCCACTTCAGCGGCTTAATGTACCTACTTATTTCTGCTACGCAGTCAAATACTTAATTGTCTAACCCCCGAATACTGAAACGCTTGTTAATTTTGACAGCAGATTTATTCTAATGCTGCCTTTGTCTGGCACTAAGCAAATGACAGGCAGCAACAGACCTAATCAGTCGTCAAAGTTAACAAACGTTTCAGTGTTCGGGGGTAAGCTATGCCGATATTTCTTATTGCAGATATGTCAGACATCGGTGTCGAATAATGTAAATGCGCTAATTTCAGTCTGTTTGCTAAATACGGATAGATCGAAAAATACCTGAGATACGTGGGGATTAGTGTAAGTTCTCACTTCACGTTTGTTAAATAAGAATAGCCTTTATGACTGACGTATCAGAGTAGGTTTTTGTATCCACTTTTGAGGAATAAGTTTTTTACTTAGATTCTACAACAACCAAATTAAGTCATTATAACGAGGTTTGTTGCTTTCATCATCATCACCAACAGTATGAAGACGTCCACTGCTGAACAAAAGCCTTCCCCTTAGACCGCCACACTAAACTACAATTTGCAACTTGCATCCACCGGTTACCCGAGGCCTTAAAAATGTCGTCAATCCACCTAGTGGGAGGCCTACCTACGCTGCGTCTTCCAGCTCGTGGTTGCCACTCGATAAACTTTCTTACCCATCGGTTATCGGTTCTTCGAGCGATGTGGCCTGCCCATTGCCATTGTAGTTTACTATAATCTTAAAATTTAAGATTGTGAATGTAAGCAATCTCTTTTGGTAGTTATCTCAAAATATTATATTATTACGTATTGTTAGGTATCTTTTTAGGTTTGAGACAAGATACGGAGAGCGAAAAGCACGGCATACAGAAAGCCTGTATTAAAAAAAGCAGCTTCTTCTTAAAAAAAAAATTCACGCTCAGACAAATAGTATAAAGAACATAATATGTTTTTTTTCTTCGTAATTCGTTTATTTTTAATCTTGATGACTTATTACATGATCTATTTAATTTTAGACACTTACAATTTGTTGATTAAATTTTATATTATTATTTTAATATTGTTTGTAGTTTCAGCTTCATTATTTAAGGCAAGATTTTATAAATAATTGTTTTATTCTCCTTTATTTTTTTATATAATTTCATTTATATTGTTGTAAATATGAGTCATATACCTGAAATAAAGGTTTTAGTTATTACAATAAAATAAAAATATTAACTCAATTTATTATTATTTCGTTTTAGCGCCATCTATACTAATGGTGAGAAAGCCAACATCAACTTGAGTTGGGTTTAAGTTCTCGTAGCATGTTGACTTGGTAAATTATCGGCGACACTACCATCTGTTTCAACATAAATCCAGAAGATGGCGTTGAAAGGAAAATAATATTTTGTGTTTCGATGCCTGTTTTACAGTTTAGTTTAGTTATGTCAATAAAAACAAAAACAAAAAAATTTATTATTTTAAATACTATTTTTAGCAAAAAATATCTGATGCCGGACAAATTTGTCTACAATCGGAAAAGTTACGAGCGCGTTGAAGTCTTTTGTATCGAATATCAAAATTCACGTAAGAGACATTTAAATTCCACTTTAATACCTGTTTAATACGCACATTTTTCATTATATATTAAAATAGATGTTTTCTATACTCAGAAAAGAAGATTTCACTTCTAATCTGGGAGTCAAACTTATAAAAACGTTGCTTTTGCAAAGTTTTCACTTTTGGAAAGCTAGGTAATTTAATTTTTATTTTTTAATTTTTAATTTTATTTAGTATATTTATTTAATTTGAGGGCTTAAAATTACATAGTAATAATAAACAAAATAAACTAATCTAAAAGAACGCTATCAGTGGGAATTGTTCCCAAAATGCTGGCCCCATTACCACGTTGTATTGCAATACTCAGCCTTTGGGCGAAATAGAGGCCAGCATTTTGGTAATTTAATTAGATCATATTCTTAGGGGTAGGTGCTAGGAGGGCTAGTGTATATAACGTGTATGCAAGAGAAACGGACGGAAAACGTCTTTCTGTCTAAATTCTGAATACTTGTGCAACTGTACCGACTGTGACAACAGGTCCACTTTACTGTAGTTACTTAGTACAAAATCTCGTAAAATTAATAAAGACAAAACTTTTTAAGAAATAAAATAAAAATTAAAATAAGAAAAGTTTGAAAAGAGAAAGAGATTTTTTTTAAATAAAGACTTTATGGATTATTGCTGTGATAAAAATTGGTGACATTCGTCCTGAAATGAAACCTCACGACCATATATCTAGACAGCCTCTTGACCGATTTTGCTTACATTCATTCTTTTTTTGAATTGTGTATCAAATGTTTTTGTCAAATATTATCAATCGGCCGGTAAATGGCTCCGCAGCAAAGTCTCCCCTTTCTCCCCTTTGGGGGAAATACCCCACCAAACAAAAATCGCCGACAGCAAAAAAATCTATGAAATTGTAGAACCTGTATACCAAGATTCGTCAAGATTAGTTGAAAAATACCACCTGTACGCGAGTACCAATATCCATACATCCATACGGACAGATAAAAGCAAATGTCGCCATTTGCTGCACAGACTTCGCTCGGCTCGCTCGCTCGGTCGGTCGATAAATGTATGATTCTCAAGCAGCCTGATTATATCAACCTCTCATAATAAGGGTTTTCAGTTTTTTTTCTCATGGTTATCTAATTTATCTGTTATTGACCGAGCGAAGCGAAGGTCTCAGTGTTTACTGGGACAAATCGGCATTTGTATGTATGTTTGTGTGTATATTTGTCCGATGATAACTTGCGAACCGTTGATCCGATCTTCATGAAATTTTGTAGGCAAGTAGTTCATTTCAATACAATTTTTAAGTTCGATTATGAGCTGAATCGGTCCAGGAGTTGTGAGGGGTCGCGAGATCTCAGTTCGCCGCGAACTACTAGTAATAATATGTAAAGTATATATGTCGGGTCCTTGTACTGGTTGCGTGGAGGCGCGCGGCGGCCGCTGGCGGAAGTGAGAACCGAAAGAAAGTACTCGTGCGCAACCGGTCGCGTTAGTGGGCCAGCAGAGTTCAAGTCTCCGACTCAAGCGATGGATACAATAAGCTTTGATACCGGCAGACTCAACGTCGAGTTTATAGACTACTGGGTGCTACCCGCGACTTCTTTCGTGTGGACGTAAAAAAAGTATCCTAGGTCCGTCTTTGTGATATACACTACTACAGTAGCTTCTTATAAAATTTTATCAAGATCCGTTCAGCCGTTTAGCCGTGATAACGCGACAAACATCCAGACAGAGAGACAAAGGTACCTCCTATAGTACGTTAGATTGCGTTGATTTTTCGTGCATTTTTTGACGCTATTTATGGACTGACAGTTATAGTGGAGGGAGACGAACGTATTCATTATCGTACCTCGAATCTTTATTGGTCTGATACGACTGCGGCTATATTCCTCTGAAATAAATTATTAGTTAGGATAGTTAGGATTAGGATTTGCAGCGTCCCGCGGTTTCTCCCGCTGTTGTACAGGAAACTAGATATTTTCCGAAATTTACTAGAAATTTCAGCCCTAAAGGGGTAAAATGGATCAGCAAAGTTTGTATGAAAATAAAAACTATTTTCATGCTACGCCAGTTTAACTCGGTTTGTATACCGAGTCCAAGAAATTAAGAAGGGCATTCAGGAATTTTCGAAAATCAACCCCTAAAGAGGTGAAATAGGGTTTTTCAATTGCCTATGTGTGCAAAGCTGTGCGGGCTTGCTAATAAATAACATAATATATTTATGTTTTGTTCCAAATCATCTATTTTGTATATTTATACCAAAATCTATGCTATATTATTGGATGATCAGACTCTTCGCTGGCGGTGTGCAGTAATGGAAAACTCCTGTTTGTGTCTTGAAACCCTATATTTCTTTTTACAAATTTTAATAATGTTTTTGAGTTATAATTATGTGACGTGTTGTAAGTATCTTGGTTGAATCTCTCTGAAGTTGCTGCGGTTGAAGCGTTCTGACGTTGGCTTATGACTGCTGTGGTGTTGCCATTGTGCGCTCGATGCTCTATGCTGCATGTCAAGTTGGTCAAGCCGTAGGAGCATGTGTGGATGTCTAAGTGCAAATCACATATGCTCGGCTTCAACATTATAGTTTTATAATTATAAAGAGATATATAGTATAATATTTTTATATTTTGTTTGTTTATAGGAGGAATCTTTGGAACTACTGATCCGATTCCGAAAATTACTTCATTCGTAGAAACCTACCTACACTGTATATGAGTGACATATATTCATATGTATGTATATACAATGTAGCTCAAACAGGGACAGTGTAGCTTTGTTAGAGCTTTTGGCAGTTATTTATGCGCCAAGCGGTAGCGTTACTGTTCCGAATGTAGCCAGTCAAGTTGCTGGGTAAAAAGAGATTTGACATCTAATAATAAGCAGGTGCTTTACCGAGTATAGTTTTGTACCGTGGAAGTTTAAAATTCTCGGTAGTACCGAACTGTTAATAGCAAGCATGACGCTTACTATCAGGCGAAATAATTACTCGCATCGTCGAAAAATCTCGAAAAAAAAAAAAACTGACGAATTCGTAAGATAGTTGTCATTTACCAACTCCAAGACAATTAATTTGCGGATTAAAAAATAGGCATAAATAGAAATGAGGTGAAAGATAAACATTAAATTTAAATTGTAAACAAAAAGATAATATAAATTTGTTAGTGAAATCCATTGTTGTAAAATCTACTGTTAGTTGAAATTTTCCTGGAAAAATCCGTTATTGAAAAGTGACTTGCACAAATTGAACATGTATTTCCAACTCCAAATCATGTATTTCAACTCAAACACCGATAAAAACTTTTTTTAGGTATGTCTACGCGGAAGAAGTTGCGGGTAACTAGTGTTATCATAAGGACAACTCAGACTGTAAATTTTTATTGAATTCCCATTACAGTTACTGATGTTTTATCTTCACATTTTAAAATGTGTGAATGAGATAGCTCTGGCCGAGACGGCAACCTTAGCAATTTTAATTGCGCATGCCAAAGAAAAGCCTTCTCCAAAAAATTTCCCACCGCGCCTTAAAATAAGGTTCACTTAAAAATACCTTCCCGGCCTAGAAAAGTGTTTGAAAGTTTTGGAGGCTGGGATTGACCTGAACCGTAACTATATGTATAATGAACGAAATAACATAATGTCCTAAAATGTCACGTTATTCAGATAATTGAACATAAAGATGGCAAAGTGACTTAATATTTTCAAATACCTTGTGTTTGAAAAGCTCTGCGAAGCGTTTTATTACTTTTAAAAATATCTACTAAGATCCACCGACACATACCACACACAGACACACGACATACAACCCACACAGACAAACACGACACATGACAGGCCCTTCTGCAAATTTTTTTTTTTTCCGTGTGTCTGTGTGGCACTGAATTGTTACGGGCAACCGTGATGCTTACCATCAGGCGAGCAAATTGCTCATCTCGTCACTCATTATAGAAGAAAAAAAAACAATGGCTAAATTTATACACAGTGTAGTCAAAGTAGAAGCAAAAAAAAGGGCCTATGTTAAAGCTTTAGTGTACTTTAGTGTTTCTAACTATTATTTCATTTGATTTCATGGTGGATCACTATTTTATATAAAAAATAAATAAAATAAAATGCGTATTAGATACTTATAGTCGCAAGTCAAAAAGTGAATTTTTAATTATTTTTTAGTTTGGCAGGAGACCAAACCCTAACCCCCTTGGTTATAAAAGCATACTTGTAAAGTAGAGCATTCTTGTCAGCATCAACTCAACATCCATCAAGGCTTATAATTCGTATGTCACATTCTATTCAACAGACCATTTCATCACCAGTCAGAATGACGACACATTCATTCACAGAATTTCTCCCAGCGATGTAAATCAACACAGTCAGCGTCTCAAGTGAAATCGACGGATGATTTATTTACCCGGGCTTCCCGTCCTTCGGAGTTGCTCTAAGAAATGTTGTGTAGGTACTAATAATACTAAGTAATAGTACTAAGATTACATAAGGTTTAACTTTGCGGATCTTTTTTTGGATATTGTAAAATGCTTACCGTATACGAAGAGGACGCTACTGCCCGACCTTCAGTGGTTCTGGTCACAATTTGAGGACATACTCGGTTTAAGGACATACTAGTATTCAAATCAAATATTCGAATAAAATTTACTTCCATATTTAAAAAAAACACTTTACAATTAGCATTTTTTTTTAAGTTTTCAAAATCTTCCGTTGAAAAAAAATCTTTACAAGTTCGTCTATCCTCAGAACAAAATAGTAAAGTGAAAATTAAAAAAAATCTTCAAAATTACTTTGCCATAGGCACTTAAGTACGTACCTGTCACGCCCAATCCTTTTCAGTAAAAGACACGAAGTGTCATAGGCTAGATTTTGCAGTTGAGTATTTTCTTAACTTTTAACTAGCTGCACCGCGTGGTTTCACAGAAGAAGAAGTTTTTTTTTTACAGAAAATGAATATTTTTCCGGGATAGAAAGTAGTCTAAGTCTATCTGTTAATCCGGGGTGTAAGCTACCATTATACCGAATTTCATTCAAATCCGTTCAGCCGTTACAGAGTTGAACGGGAACAAACACACTTACATGCTTACCTACTTACACACTAACTTTCGCATTTATAATATTAGTGTGATGGTATTTCTTGTCACAGACCAAAACACTCGTGAGTGACTTGCTCCCAGCGTTAGCGTTAGTTTACAACAATACGCGACGCGATCTGTAAAAAATGTTACTCGCACTCGCAAAACTGTATAAACCATAAACGTCCAACTTTGCGTTAGCGTTTCGTTACGCGACGGCGAACGTTAACGTTACAAACTCGCACGCGCAAAAAATAATTCATAAACTCGCCACTAGGGGCTCTATAAATTTCCTCATACAAACTGCGTTTACTCACTCACAGGAGAGCGCGTTAACTTGTAGCAAAAACTCACACTAGGCATAGTCCAAACATCTAGGTCATACGTTCGTGTAGCAATGTGTTTTGGTAATACGTACCTAATACTACTTGTAATGGTGGATTACGAATAGCTTTTCTGTTTTGTGACTCAGAATTCTTAAGATCTTTCATTCTTATGTTATGTGACACACAAAAGACTCATTTTCGTACGATTACAGCATTTGTACTTACTTCAGTCGAATGAACTCGAAGGTGAAGTGTTTTCACTCACGAAATAATTCATCAATTTGCGATTTACATTTTGATAACTGTACTGGTACTAACTTGGTGCAGATACACGATACCTCTCTGGTAACTATCATCGGCCATGATTCTTATAGATGCGCTTATCTATTGTAGAAAAACAAATAAACAATACGCACTAATTGACCGAGTCCGCGAAGCGAACGCAAGGTCTCCGTTTTAACTGGCAAAAATTGCTTTCATCTGTCCGTATGTTGGTACTCGCGTACAGGTCGTATTTTAGAAACAATCTTGACAATTTCTTTTTTTTTTTTGCGATGGGGAAATCTTCACCAAGATACCCGTCTGCTTTGGGGTGCAGCCGGGTTATGTGGGATTATACCCACTAAAGCCCCCTCGGTGGCCTGTCTTGGTGCTTGACCGAGGGTTCCGGGATCTCCAAGGGAACGCACCGGGGCCCTCTTGACATAACTTGGTATACAGGTTCTACAATTTTGAAGAATTTTCTCAAGTGCTTATAATTTCAAACTTCCCTTCTTTTGTGGGGAAATACCACACTAATCAAAAATCTCCGACGAATAAAAATTCTATGAAACTGTAGGATTGCGATTGTGCAAAAAAGTTTGTGCTCGCGAGGTCTACTGTTTGCAGAACTACTAGTTTGGTATAGTGTAGTTATATCATTAAATGTATCCAATAGGTGTAATTAGGTATTACACACGACAAGCTACACACACATTGATCATCCAAACCTATCAACATTGTAATAAAACAAGCTAATGATTGACAGATCTATGCTCGTAACCTCAAAAGTGAACTTGATCGACGTTCATCACATTTCTATTTCAACGAGCTCTATCGAGCGAGAAACAGATCTTAGGAGCAGGGCTGTGCTCTCTCTCGCTCCCGCGTTTAAAACTTTTACAGATATTTTTTATTTAAAATTACCTTTTTATTTAAAATTACTGACGGTAGCATCGACAAAAAATTGTGCAACATTTTCTTTATTATAAAATTTTAAGAATTCTCATGATAATCCATACCTACAAGTTGCCTTAATTTGAATGAACGACAGTATGTATTATTGTCTATTGCTCAGTTAAGATAATTTATGCAGTTCGCTGCATCAGCATTTAAACATCCCTCTGCTGGGGTATGACCCAAGATAACCTAAACTCGAAGGGTGATTAACCCATATCCACAACGCTGGCCCAGTGTAGGTTGTCGGATTCATATACACCTACAAATTCCTTCTTCGGAAATATGCAGATTTCCTCATGATATTTTGCTTCAGCGAAAAGCTGGTACGTTAGTTCCAAAAACACGTTCCATTTATTTACCTACCAAATACATTTAAAAAAATGTACGTATATTATATTATGTAGTAGTTACAAGCTCAGTTTTTTTACGCACGCACGCACTTTTTTTTTAAATAAAAAATAAAGTGCGTGCGTGCACGCGCTTTTTTTTTAAATAAAAAATAAAGTGCGTGCGTGAGAACGTGTATTGTATATAAAAGTGGCCTTCTGTCTTGGAGTTGTAAGTTCATAGGCATTAAGTTCGTGAATGTAGAAGGCACAAAATAAACAGAATTTGACAAACACTAAAAATCATTACCAAATTAATCACGGGTATTTTGCTAAACGAGTAGGCTTATTAAATCTTGATAGAAATCTAGGGCAACCATAGATTCCTAAGGCGACACCATTCGCCTTTACTGTGCTAACACGCGAATACGTTGACCTTAGGACAAGTGCCGCGATTTGGACAGGCCCGTGGCATTGTCTTAGTAGTGGTGTTGTAGGTATGGTAGAGAAACAGGGAGATTCAATTGTGTCTAGCATTTTTCTTGGTGATAGGCTAATGTTTTGTTAGATGATAAAATTGGGCATTACTTTACGGAAGTCCATTTTCAAACCGCATTTGCAACAAATTTCTAGTTTTCTAGAAAGAACTTAATACAAAAGCTCTAAAGTTTGAGCCTAATCGGGAGCTTCCGAACTATGCATGCAGCAAAATGATGTAGGTACGCACACGAACACAGCGCTAGTTCCATAGACTGATGGGCCGAGAGAAAGTCCTCGGGGTCCATTCACAAGGCGCATACAAATATTTGTGGACGCCTACTATATGAAACGAGTTTGGACCTTTCCACGTTTGGGTAGGTGATGTCGCGATATCAAATTGTGTGAGCACGACAACACAATGAAAGCAATACTTTTTTTTTTAATGAAAACACGTAGATGGCGGTTGGACTTCCTCTTGTACATCGCTGGTAGGACTTCCACATTAATAAATTATACTATGAAAACTGCAGTGAAACTGAACTCAGTGCAAGCAAAACGAGGTCGCGGGCGTGTCACGCTTAGCATTCCTTAATAAAGGTCACCGAATGTGATCGAAACTATAGTCGGAAAACCCGACTCAATTTAACGCGAGTATTCCCGTTTTATTAAAACAAAATTTAATAAATCTGGATTTTTGAGTGGTAGGACTTCCACTTGTACGTCGATGGTAGGACTTCCAATTTCATTAATCTGGATGTTTTATTTCTGTCTAGAAGGTGACGATGTCTTACTCTTACGGGAACTGGGCGGCTTTATGCAAGCGGCAAGCGGAGACTTTATGTCAACCCCCTACCCTCCCAATATTGGGGAGATTTTGTCCATTTCTGTATTCTGAGCGTCCATCAACGGACGTCTAAATGTTGATAGGACGACTAAAACTTTGTTTTAACTATTTCTTTTTATTTATATCAGTAAATAAAGGTTTGAAAATATGCAGTCTAGCAACTTAGGACATATCATAATGTAAAAAAAAGAGGAAAACACAGGACCAACACGTATCGCTACAATTTATTTTTTAGGTGACACATGTCAGCTAAACATGACATGACTATGACTACGTGCACCTTCAAAATGTCCTCTCTGGCTAATTAGACAGGCGGTGTGTAGCCAAAAAGGCAGGTCATTATATTTGACTATTTCGATATATTCACCATTAACCCACCTATCCCTATATAACCCATCATCAGCCTGAAGACGTCCACTGCTGAACAACGGCGTCACCCTTAGACCGCCACACTGAACAAAAATTTGCAATTTTTATCCACCGGTTACCCGCAACCTTCAAAATGTCTTCAGTCCACCTAGTGGGAGGCCTACCTACGCTGCGTCTTCCAGCTCGTGGTTGCCACTCAAGAAACTTTCTTACTCATCGTTATCGGTTCTTCGAGCGATGTGCATGGCCTGTCCATTGCCACTTCAGCTTGCAAACCCTGAGAGTTATGTCAGTGACTTTGATACTTAATTATCCTCGTTCCGGATTTTATCGCGCAAAGAAACTCCGAGGATAGCTCTCTCCATTGCCCGTGTGACTGTGAGTTTCTCCAAAAGGACCACGTTTCAGTTCCATTTGTCATTTTTTTTTAAATATTTTTTTTGCAAGCTGGATGTTACAGCAAAGCTTATTAACAATCATTGGACTTATTGGATAGCGTGATTGAGTCAGTTTGCACACTCAAAATTAAAACAAAGTTATAATTAGAAGTTAGTAAATACATACAGAAATACATTTTATGTTACAGAATTACTTAAGAAAACCCCTTTAATTCTGTCTACTGATGCATTGGAAATGTCAAGCTCCTTACAAACACTATACGTACACAAGCGATTAACAGGTGAATTTTGAAAATAATTAGTCGAGAAATAGGCAAAGCGAGAGCCTCGCAATCACGACGTGGGTTAGAAACCGTTCGAAGGATAGTAAAGTTGACATTTTGAAATGAATCGGGGCTATCGATTTATCCATGAATGAGTTTGTTTATTTATTTATAACCTTTAACACTAGTGTTCTACTTAAGACGACATTCTCTTGGAGCACAGTCAATAGCTCTAACTATCATAACAACTGTGGGTAGTTTAGCTCAGCTTTTATAGTCACAAACAAGTTGAAATAAAACAAATGATAATAAGTACCTATTGTAATAAGCTAGTTCTGGCTTGATTGAGTGACAAACATCCATCCATACATTCGCATTTATAATCAGAAAGATGACGTGCCTATGAAAAGGCAAAAATTGACAGACAACATTTATAGACCTAATCTTTTTGAAATATGTATCTGTGTCAGTGTGCAGGATAATTAAGCTATTCATGTAAATAATAATTTCGCAGAAGATTCAACATAAAAATGTTAGAAAAATTGTTTTGTAGTTCAAACATTTCGGGACTTACCGCTGACTCTCAGGAGCTTTGTGGATACCTAGGTGTCTTTAATCGACGTTAGATGTCGCTAAGTTACTACTGATTTACCCCCGAATACTGAGACGTTTGTTAACTTTGATGACAAATTAAATTTATTGCTGTCTTTGTCATTTACTTAGTGCCAGACAAAGGCAGTATTACAATTAATCTGTTGTCAAAGTTAACAAATGTTCAGTATTCGGGGGTTACCCCCGAATACTGAAACGCTTGTTAACTTTGACAACAGATTAATTCTAATGCTGCCTTTGTTTGGCACTAAGCAAAAGATAAAGGCAGCAACAGACTTAATCTGTCGTCAAAGTTAACAAACGTTTCAGTATTCGGGGGTTAGCAATGCAAAATGAAATGCTATCGAATGAACTTGGCGCCACCCGTGAAATACCAAATATCATTGTGAAGTTCCGATGATAATCTGTGATCTACTTCATCAGTTTCACTTCACCAAATTATACTTTCTTAATGCAAATGCCTGACTTGTTGATGAAAATACCAAAATCGCTATATGTATGCCTATAAAATTTGAATAGTTCCCTCAATTCTTCATGGATCCCATCCTCAGAACTGGGTTTTAATAAAAATGGGACCAACCTGTAAGTATCTACTTTAAAACTAAAAAAATATATTTCCAAATCGGTTCTGAGGTAACAAAAAAAAAAACAGTCGACTTGAGAACCTCCTCTTTTTTTTGGGATGTCGGTTAAATATAAACCATGATGAGATCATAATGATCATAATGAGGAAAAACCACGTTAATTGTGAGCTAATTTCAGAGCAAATCGCAATTTATTTGTGCAAAAGCTTGTTATTATACATAGTTGGTTGATGAACTGTCATGTTTAATAATTGAACACAAATAAATTATTAATTTGAGGAAAAAACACGTTAGTAATAAATAATTATTAACATATTTTGCCAGCAAAATCCCAATATATTTGTGAAACGGTTTTGCGTATATGTTTCATAACAACTGATATTGAATTTATCCTCGAGCTCAAGCGATTCCACGGCTATTTATTTATTTATTTAATAAATCAGTCTTTACTATGTAGTAAAGAAAAATTACACGAGAAGAATAACAGCTTAATACAAAAAAGTGTACCCCCGAAAAAACTGCTTAAAAGTAGATGGCGCTTACGTAGTTAGTCAGCTAAGGCTCAAAGCGCTATAAAACCGATGAAAATATGGTTAATATAGACACATAGTATTTGTATATGTCCCGTTAGATGAGGTTTAGTTCAAATTGGATTCCAATATGCGACGTAAAAAATATGTTTCCAAAAGGAATGTTTTCAACGGCATCTCTTGAGAACCTGGTGAGTTTAACAAATAAAAAAAATAAAAAATCTTATCAGTTTTTTTTTTTGCAAGAATATTTATAAGAAGTAACGTTTTTCCTCCGTACCATTCATTACTAATGAGTTATCTAGGGTTTCTATTTCAAGTCAAGCAGAAATTGTGACAATCATGTCGCAAATTAAAGGACCATCTTACGTCCTTATCAGTACTACAATCGAGTAACGCATTTTTCTATGGACATTAGCACTCTACGTATAATTACTTATCTATGCTACTTCGTAAAATATTCTCACAAGTTCTACTCGAAAGTTCAAAACTGTAAAAAAAACTCGTCAAAAATAGCTAGGTACAAGCAGTTTTAAGGGTCTATCCCATTTTTGCTTGGATTTAGTAATCAAAATACTTATCTTTATATGAAGGTACCCAAACTAGAAGTAAACTAGAAGTGTTAGCAACCAGCAGTGAACAAAGTCGACTTTACATGCATCGTAATTTGTTTGAAAAACAAGCACCATGACCATAATTTTTTCTTACTTTTCTTTCTCATGACAGAGCGTTAAATGCACCTGATTTGTCTGAAGCTAAGCGCTCAAGCAAGATAATCAAGAGACGAGGTCGCTCGCATTTAGCTTATCCAAACTATAGTCCAAGTAACAGACTCAATTTAACAAGAGTATTTTGTTTTAATAAAACGGGAATACTCACGTTAAATTAAAACAAAATGTATCAAAACCACGTTAGTTAACAAGAGTATTCCCATTTTAATTAAAATAGTAAAAATTATATACAACAGTCGGAAATAACAAATTAAATCATAGCTACTATTGCGACTGAAACTCGACTAACGATTAACTTTATTAGAACATCCGTAATCCCCCCGATTTTTTATGGCATCTAATAAGATGCGTTATAAAGTTTTATAAAATTCGTTATAGAGTAATATTGCCAAACCGTTGATATCACCGGATCGTTTACGTCATATCAGCACCACTTAAAGCGAGTTTACATACATAACCTTAAGTGAAAGTCTGGGTACCGGTCCTCATACTAATGTTCAAAATGTTTTAAGATTCCTATACTAATGTAGTGGCACTTTTCTCTATCGAGGCTCGGCAACTCAGTAAATAATCTGAATAAATTAATCAACCGAACTCAACCCCTCTTTAACGGTCACAGATCGTAAAATCATACAGAAGAGACACTCCAAATAAAGAAAATAATCTCAACAAGTAATCAGCGTCTCTGTTACCAAATCTAAACTGTCATCTCTAAAAATGATTTGACTAGGTCACTGCAGTTATTGTCTCTCAGTTGTCACGATTTTAAGTGAAAGTGTTTTCACTTTTCTACTTTAATTTTAAAAGCTTTAATCGATCTATCAATTTAATCGCTTGCTCGAATCTTGATAGGTACTTTCACCGTAATATTGTAGAGTAAATAAAAATAGACAATGATTTTGATGTTATGTAAAGTTATTTTTATCAATTTTCATGATTTTTTCATTAGAAGTAAGATTACTATGATATTAACATGGGGTCATAATATCGCGTGAAACGCAGATGACATCGAATTGTTGCTGGATGGAATCAAGCGAAGAAAGTAACAGCTTTAGAAGACAAAAAAAACCTAAAAGAGGTTAGCCTAGTCTACATTTCCGTTTTCTGCGAACCCATGTTTAACTTGACTGTTAGTTTTTGTTTACCTGGAGTAGAAGACGAGTGCTGATATCAAAAGAAAAAACGAAACAAAAAAAAAACATTGCAAAATGTAGTCTATTACATACCAGATATAAACAACTGACGACATGTCGTAATTTAAAATCAGTCAAGCCGTTTAACCGGTAGGACATAGAAACACATAAACATACCTTACTTACACCCGAAATGTTTACAATTCTTCTGGGCAGTCGTGTGAAGAAAGATAGCATCACCTCATTTGAGCTCATGAATATGAAGAAAAAGCACTGAATATTATACTTTAAACAAAAGTGTAACGTAAGTATAAGAAAGGTTGGTTTTTTTCTGGATCTCTTCATTAATGTGTTGAATGGTTTACGTGTAAAAGTAAAATCAAACAAACCAACCCTTTATCGGTCAGTCAGTCGCATCTGTTCGGTCGTTGATCTGTGGTCAAGTGTCTACCATCACTACTTTCCTTCCCAGCTTGTGTGACGTAACTCTATAAAAGAGTGTGCGTCGAAGATGCCGCCGCTATACCGTTTCCGCACGTCAGCGTCGGCCAGCGTCCCACCACAGCAGGACGCGAGCGGAACCATTTCCGCGCTCCCGGACTCAGTGACAGTTTAGTCAAAAGGTGAAGTGTCAAGGAGAACAGTGCACGTGCTTGTGATCGTGA
The DNA here is from genome assembly GCA_947579745.1 of Apocheima hispidaria. Lineage (NCBI taxonomy): Eukaryota > Metazoa > Arthropoda > Insecta > Lepidoptera > Geometridae > Apocheima > Apocheima hispidaria. Next base: position 8,825,907 of record OX388156.1, read on the forward strand.
TAGTGTTGTGACGCGACGGGGGCGGTCTAATGTGTGCGTTTGTTTCAGATACGAGATGAGGTCTTTGTTGTTGTTAGCGGCTGTTTGCTGCCTAGTGTTGTCGGCGTGCGGTAGTCCTATCGCGCGGCCAGAGGACGATAAGGACGTGGAAGTAGGAAGGCAGGCTGCGGCGCCCGCGCCCGCCGCCTCTACTGATGATGACGATGATGATGATGACGACGACGATGACGATGACGGATTACCGGATTTAGGTCAGTTTTTGTTTTAATATGATATCAGTTTTTTTGTAGTGGTAGGACTCTTTTACAAGAGTCCGTCTAGGGAAGTACCACACCTTTGCCAGTTATTCAACCGCCGAGCAGTAGTGCGTAAGCATTTTTGTGTTCCGAACTGAAGTGCAATGTTTCCAGAGAAATTACTGGGCATACAGATATTTAACATCTAATATCTCAGGGTGACGAGCGCAGTGCGCAGATTGACAGGATTGGCAGGATTTGGAACTGTTGAAGTTCCAAATTTTGGCTAGCATAGAAAAGTTACCTATTTATTATTAATACAACAATTTCGAGATAATACACTAAAGCCTGTTAAAATAACCGGACAACTTTGAAAAACAATTAACAAACCAAATTTACATGTGAATTAATATTATGGAGAAATAAATTTTGAAAAATAACTCTTATGGGAAAGGTGAGCGACTCCCTCGTGTTGTCAGTCCAATAAAAATAAATTGTTAACATAAGAAATAGACATACTATTATGTATACAATAATAACATTCTGATTCTTCTCATTATTTCATACATAGGTTCGCAATACATTTAAATTTTTTTTTTTAAAGAGTAGCTTCAAATGTTGCAATTAAATATGTCTAATTTGATGTGGTGCATAAAAATGATGTCTGATTATATTGTTATACTTAAAAGGCAGCCAGGTTTTAAATAGAGGTGTTGACGTTTTCGAAAATAAAGTTACGAAGTACGTAAATGCATAGATCGGTAGAACTTCAGTGACTTTATATTACTTTCAAATCAATCTCTTTCACCAATTCATCACTAAATTCCGTTTGTTGACAAAGTGCTCGGGTATAACAGTTTGTAGAATAATAATTCTGGCTAATTTTATTCATGTCAAATAGTAAAATTTATAATTCCAGCACACATGATTTCTTATTGCATCTTTACACCTGTCCAATACTTCCACTCATTCATAATTTAATAGGATTGCAAACGATTCAACACCTGGATATGAGTGTACCATTTGCTAGGTGATCGTACTCAATTTATATTACAAATAGTACCATACAAGGCACTAACGGAGATTAAATCGTTTACCATCTAGCGTTTATTGCATTTTGATGCGCTGATAAATATTCGAATAAATTGTAAGCTGCAGCAGCAAATTGTATCAGTGATAAATAGTTTGACTTGATCATGAGTTGTGTGAGTGAACACGTCACATCTGGAGCAGCTATGTACGGGCATTGGAAAGTATTACATTTCATCGATAAAAATTCCTAAGAACCAGGACGTGGGGGCCAGTGCGCAATGTGAGCCGAACGACACGCGCTCTCAATTGCTAATTAATTCAAACAGGCTCAATCAGAGAAATTGACGCTCCCCTGCTTTCTACGAAAGCACCAGCTCTGGACGTCACGCATCGACCACCGCATGCCGATTAACTGTTTGTTTAACAGTTCATATGTTTAGGCGTCGATAATGGTGCTAATAAGCGTGGCCATATTGAGAACGCAACGGTTTATAAATGCAAATATGGTTCAATAAACAGGCGCTTTACTAAACATCTGATTATCATCGAAGCTCTACAATTTTTTTTTATGCATGTGTGTGTTTACATTTTTGGAAACAAGATGTTGTTGAAATGTAATTTATTGTTGCTGTATAGGCGGTGACGATGATGAAGACGACGATGAGGATGACGACGACGATGATGAAGAAGATGATTATCTCGGAATCTTGGATCTATTTGGAGGTGAGATATTAAGACGATTAGAATAGGGACTTTGAAAGCTTTTTGTACGTCGTCTCAATCTCTACGCCACTGAACTTGATGGTATATACAAGTTATTACCGAAAGATGCAAAAATATTGAAAGGTATATATTAACGTATCATAATGAACAACTTTTACTACGGGACCAACCAAGAAATCGCGAAAAAAAATCAGCTATTCTGTAGAAAAATGACAATGACAAAATTTATGGAACAGCCTATATTTATTTTCGCGATTTACGGGTTGGTCCCTTAGTAAAAGTTGTTCAAAATGATCAGTGCATACAAACCTATCAATATTGTTGCACCTTTCAGTAACAGTTTTTCCGTATACGCAAAAAGTATCCACGTATACACTTTTAATCTGTATTTCTATTACGCTTGCAGCTATATTTTATTACCATTTTCATATAATGGCGGCATAATGGTAAATGCTTTTTACATTAAATTTCATGCAGAATATTATGATCTTAGCGGGCATAACGGTTGACCGCTAATGCGCTTGATGGTAAGCGGAAGCTAAATGGCATAAAATTAAATAAATAAATAAATAATAAATAAATATTATACATATATAATATTTGACCCCAAACTAAGCAAAGCTTGTAATATGGCTGCCAGAGTCTGATATACGTACATATATTTTTAAATACATACTTATATAGATATTATTATAAATAAAGCAATCAGATCGTGATTTTGCATTAAGGGCTTCGATATACAATTTTCCTTGTATGTACAGGTGAAAGCGACGACGACGACGATGACGATGACGTGCCTGCCTCCGCAGCGCCAGTCGTGACGCCCGCCGAGCCCGCCCCCGCACCCGCGGCCGTCGCCACTGTCGAAGAAGCCGCCGCCTCCGCCGAGACCGAAGGCGAAGCCGAAGCCGAGGCTGAGGTCTCGGAAGGAGATGAACCCGAAGCCGGACAGAAAGAGCCCGTTAGCGCAGAAGTAGAAAGTAGTCCCGCCGAAGCGCCCGCGGCGTCCGATGACGACGAGGACGATGACGAGGAAGACGACGCGCTCGACGCGCTCGCTCCCGAGGACGATGACGACGACGAGGACGAGGAGGAGGATGATGACGACGACGATGACGAGCTCGGCATCGGCAGAAACAACTCCGAGAAACACTCACGTGAGTCCAAAAAGTTGAAAGCGAACGTAGCGGAGTACGCGAAAAAGTCCGGCAAAAAAGCGAGCTACATCCGCAAAGTAAAGAAAACCAAAGCGACATCCGCCGCGGCGGCCGCCCCTGAGCACAAAAAATTCAGATAGTGGAAGCGCGCGCTCGGGCCGTCCGCCCGCCCCACACCACCTGAGAGACCCCCGCGGTCCCATCCTTTAGCTTAGCTATTTATTGACTATTTATTTATTCTATTTAATTTATTATTATTTATTAAGTGCGTGTGATTGTTGTGTGAAAGTGTCGAATGCAACGAACGAGTTAAAGTTAAATTAATGTCTAGATCATGTCACACTGGTCTCGTGGCAATTTATTTGAAATAAATCTGTTGTTCTAATTAAAATGTGTGAAATTCTTTATCACTCCTGAGAAAATGTTTTGTGCGTGTATTTTCAAGATAGATTTGTCAATATACGATCGGTCAAAAAACTAGTTGCCCGTGTAGAATTTATTTGTCAGCTAATCGAGTGACATATCTAGTGGTTAATTTAATTTTAAAATTGTAAAAATAAAATGTGTACTAGTCAATCTCAAGTATTTATAATCCTTACCCTTATCCGCAGTTGTTTCTTATGTTCATGTATATTATTATGAATTGCATTTAACTATATCTCTCATAGTAGCTCCATAGTATCTCCATAGTATATTTTACATAACAGTATTGTATGTAGATTAAATCATAGCCATAATTAACTAGCCTTTTGACCGATTTTATCTATGTAGTATACCGCACAATCCATCTCCCGTCCCGCCTCTCCTGCCGACCTACCCAAGAAATGATTAGTTTATCTCTGAGGGAGAACATAGAGATACCGAGTATCGTTTAGTCGATAGCAATCTAGAAATCTGAGCAGCGTCCGGTGCTCGCGGTAGCGGCGGCGTCGCAGCAGGTTGTCAAAGAGGAACTAGTTGGAAGCCGATCTGTGTTTTGAGGTCGGCCGTGAGCAGCCCGCGCTCGGTTACTTTCCCAACCGGACGCGAGCGATGAACCCGCCCGATTTCTTCCACAGCCTTGACACTTTCTATGACCTTGCTCTGCCCGCGTCCAGGAGCGACCTTGACGAAAATCTGGCTGTTTCGAAACATATAGAAAGTAAATCACACTAAATGTTTACTTTCACTCAATGACTAAATCTTTCCGCAAAATTTGCGTGTCGAACGTCCGGTCGAGTGAAAACGACATAATGAGATGCGAAAAGAGAAATTTTAAATGTTTGTCGTAGTGAAATGCTGGGAGTGTAGTGAGGAGGCATATATGACCCGAATGGAACTGGTTTCTCGCGACTGGACGACACCTGCACGATTACTTACGGCTTCCTTTCACGGAAATAAATAAGCTCAGATACCGGACGATATAATAAATATAATCATCTAACTCCAATAAAACCGCGAGAGACATATTGCATAACAACACACAACAACATTGCGAGACAAATAATATATTTATATCTCGAATTCCTCCGTCTATTGAAAACTTCTAAGGTGTAGTATTCAAGTGTAATATAGATTCGGATTTATGTATTCCGCAATTAGATTTCTTCGAATGTACGTGGCTCGGCACGCAGTTTCTTTTACGTGTGGAAAATAGAAAATCCACCGTTGACTGGACATAATAATTGTAACCAGCTATTAGAATTCAACGTGGGCTGCCAGATACCGATACAGTTAGTTTGCGTGCCGGCACTAAAACGTGGGTAGAATCAGGTGTACCCAATTGAATAATTATTGAGTGTGCATCACACATGTATCAGATACCCATACTCGCACGATAATATGGAGACAAATGATATTTTTGGAGTATTTAAAGCAGGCGACAAGAATGTTTGTTCCGTAGAAAGAGAAATTGTTTACTAATGAAGTTTCCCTTACGGTTTCGTCAACGTTCTGTCGCCAAATAAGGAGGTGTTGTAACAAGAAAAGTTACATCACAGTTAGACATTTTGGTGATCATAAGTATGCGTTAAACGATCTTGATTTAGAAAGTGATTGCTTTTGGGCAATAGTGTTAATATTAATTTAACATCGTTTATTAAAATGGTCTTCGTATGCATTCTGATACACGACCAGTGATTGGAATAGTGGCAAAACTTACAATATGAATAAATGTTGAGAATGCTCATGTCTTAGGTGTCCACTTCTTATAATTTTAGTGATACGACGCAGTAAAATCGAAGAAATGTGGAATATAAAATGTGGTATTTTATATACGTACACGTACGCCAATATTTGGTTTTAGTATTTAAGCAGAAAATAGTACCCAATAAAATAGTAAATAGTAGTAATAGAATCGCAGTAGGATGTTAGGGATGTATTAGGAAGTAGACATACTTTTTTTTATTGCTACTGGGATATGGATGTCGCTCGCGTCACGATTCATTCACCATTGCTCAGCGCTAAGCAGAATTTTGAACTTCAACAGTCCAAAACTAAGTGCGGCAATGCATTGCGCTCGCCGCCTAGAGATATAAGATGTTACATCTCTTCCTCACATTGTTTTTCTTTACTCTCTGTCGCCTTTATGCCAAGTAGTTTTTCCGGAAAAATTGCCCTTTCAATTCGGAGCAGTAATGTTTGCAAATTACTGCTTGACGGTTAAAAATCTAACAAGTGTAGAATTTTGTCAAGCGCTCAAACAAAAAAAAAACATACGAATAAAAAAAATTAAAACTAATTAGGTAGCATATTGTAGAACTACATGATCTAGATAAACATTCTCATGAACCTTGATACAAATTTCAGGCGTATTGTTATATCTGATGTAATGTCTATTCACACAGCGAAGGATATTTATGAAAAGACATCAAACATTGTTAAAAACGATAGGTATATTCATGGATGTTGCTCACCTTTGCGTATAATGCAGGCAAAAGAAAGCTGAGCAATAATCAATAACGAATCAACTTCCTCGCGCAATGCGCTTCTTCATAGCAAATTTTACCCGCTGCGCTTCACCATCACCACTAAGCTTTGGTGGAAATAGACACATAGTTTCGTAGCTTAGTTTTAATCTCACTCACTGCTACTCGGTTTTTGTCCTTTTTGGTAACTAAATAAACCAATCCAAGAGCAAAGTTCACACCTTGAGCTTAGTGTTGCGACAGATTGCTTGGTGTTGATTTTATGCCGTTTCGTTCTCTTCAGAGCAATCTTGCCGAGCAAATCTCAATCGTGGAGCCTCTCTGGCCTTTTTTAATTCGGTTCCTATCCTCCGTGAGCTTATCCGAGGTGCCATGCTCCATATCATATTGAATGAGCTCTGATCACAATGGACGCAGTGAAAATTAAAATTTCATTGGAAAAAGTTAGCCTACCTGTATATAGGCAGTATCTTTTTAAAGGGATTTTAGTTAACAATTTCGTTGAAAAAGTTGAAATATTATAAGTACACCAATAAGTATGTTTTAGAGGGACCAACACTTTTTTTCTATTTACATGAACGACGCTTATGATTCCTTTTGCGAACATCATCTGCTATGCGGATGACAAAGTCGCCGTTTTCAAAGACATTTAACGGGAAAAAGTTATTAAGTCGGCGGAGGACGGCATTAACCAGGTCGCTACTTGGTTGAACAGAAATCTATTAACCCTTCACACCAAAAAAAATATGACATTTTACAATACCCATAAATAAATGCCAAAGGATATGAAAATCTACCCAAGTCCTCTGCTACCTGTTGAATCCGCTTCTTCTACTTGCAATAGCAGTGACCTGAATAGACGTGTAGAGAGGTTTTTATATCTCGGTGTGGATTTGGATGAATCACTCACCTTCAGGCAACACATTTCAAAATTGTCAGGTCGTGTCTGGAAACTAATTTACGTAATGAAAGGTTTTACGTGATTCGTGCGATTCCAATACCTTTACCATGGTTTATATGTCACTCTGCCAATCGATACTATCATACTGCAACCTGGCCTGGGTAGGGACTGCAAAAACCAATATGTCGGGCCTTAAAAGAGCGCAGAGAGCTATCTTGAAGGTTATGTTGCGCATACCTTTCAGACACCAAAGCCAAAGGGCAGATGGTGCGGCAATTGTTCCTATTAAAAGCGGTAGTATCAATGCAAAAATCTACTAACGAGTCTAATCCTTTACGAGAACAGCTTAACAAAAAATATCTTTAAAGTACATTTAGGTAGAGTGAACTCGGCTTTTGCAAACCGGCATCCGAACTATCTCCTTCTACAGATTTACAATAAGGTTCTCAACTTGTTTCCTAGTTTAATAAATAAGGGAACACTTAAATTTAATCAATTTATTCTAAGTTGGTTACTTACCCTGTCTTACAACGACACCGAGAGCTTAAGAGTTGGTGAACATACTTTTACACATTCATACACTCAACAGTGAGCGATAACCAAACACATTCTCAAACTCACACATCTTCGCTGCGAGCCCTGACTCGTTGGAGGGCTTTATTAGCGCAGTGATGATACCCACACCCACCCGCACACACACACCCTTTTATTATTCATTCAATTTTCATTATTTAAGCCTAAGTAATAAAAAAAGAAAAAAAAAAAAAAAGGAGAAATATATAATACAAATACATATATATTTTACATAGGGTACCTTTAAACCCATATCATACTATGTTCTCGCTGACAGAGGTTCCCACAATATGGGCCTTGTGCCTAGCATCACCGCAGGATAGCCTTGGATTATGTAAACTACTGCATTATCGATAGGCCTTTTAGTGCACACAAAGATTGTATCCAAATAGTGTAATGTTTCTATGGCAAATCAATTTTTCTTAACTTACTTATTTTAGAATCAAAAAATAATAATTGCATAGGTATTTTTATGTTATATGACATCCACTTCGATGGTATGCGACAGGGTTCCTATAAGCAATGATTCACAATTTTTTAAGTTAATGTATTTAAACGTGAGCATGTAACAGCAATGAATGCAATCTATACCTACTGTCACTGTTTGAATATTCACCGTTGCATTGGCTGGTGTACTACATTGTAGTCTTCATATATAGTCTTAGTGCGGCTAATACTCGCTACTTGTATCTATATCTAGCAAATCTGGCTACCTTGAAGCGGCCTGAAAACTATGACACTAAAGCTTACGAACTTACTGACTCAAATAAAAGTTGTAGTGTCTTGTAAGAATGTGAACTTTTTGGTAAAGGTAAACCATAGATCCATAAGTAGATTAGATTTAAAAGATTGTTAACTACGAATTAAAATGTTATCCATACAAATACAAGTTACAATAACAGATTTACCTACATCTTCATGCAAAGTTATTTTTAGAAAATGTTCTCGTACTTAAACACGTTCACAAAAAAGTTCAATTTTTATTGATAACTCTTACTCACAGGCTCGCTCACCGAACCCGCGAAGAAGCAGGCAGCGGTCCCAGCGATATACATTGTCAAGTACAACAAATTTGTGGACACTATCCTGGACAAGATGAACGATATCTTGAGGCAATCGTATGATCCTGTCAGCGTGAAGCTACAACCCATCGATGCCAACAAGAAGTCCTCGAAACCAAAGAAGAATAAGAAGACTAAGGGCAAAAAGTAAGAGGATGACAAACCTTTATAAAAATAAAACAGTAACTTTGGTTAGGAGCGAGTTAGTAAAAAGCAGCTTAATGTTATTATGTTTTTAGAAAATCATCCCACAAAAAGAAGAATTCAGCCCGCGGTGAAGTCAAAGAAAGCACCACAACTCCAGAGGCACCTGCTGCGCTGATGGAAGAAAATCCACTAGTAAACGAAGTTAAAACCGATGCTTCAGTAGAGCCAACTCAAATCGAATCAAGGGCTATCAAAGAAAAAGAAAACGCAAAAGCCAAACCCACCGCAACATCCACCAGAACGACGAAAAAACCACCGACGAAGACCCAGAAACCCAAAACCAAACCACCAGTGAAATCAACCACAAAGAAGCCGAACACAACCAAAAACAAGACGAAAGCACAGAAATCAAAACCGAGAGCTAAAGGAACTCTTTACGGTCTTTCGACATTGAGAAGAATGGGAGATGTGGCAGTGAACATCATGTCTGATCACACGACTGTGAAGAGCAACTTCGCCATTGGACCTCTCAAATTGAAAGTTGAGAAAGTGGTATGTGCTTAATGATCTATTGCAAATTGTATTGTATTTAAATGACGAAGAGCACGAGCACGACGGAAATTGACCTGATAAGACCATTATGTCGTTTCTATTTTACTCTTCCTTAGAGTTCCTCAAAAATATTACATTTTATGCTTTTAGAAAGTGTCGCAATGACGGACACGAACGAACGTACGATTGGTGTCATATAAGCTTCATAATTTACACCACCACTAAGACTACTCGGCAACTTGCGGTTCATGATATTATGCACCGATTATGGCGCGTGCTACTTTCATGGAAAGGAGTTGCAAAAAAGTGATAACTGTTATTTTAAAACAGCAACAGAGACCAAAACCGCAGTGACGATTTGATACCAATTTTATGTAGTTATCATTCACCGCTAGATATTTATTTTTTATTTTTCTTTGTAAAGATTACTGAGGATTTTTATAAAGTAAAATTATCGTTTCTAGGTTGGGCGTGGGGCCAAGAAGGAAGTGAAATCCGCAACTGCCACTACGGCTGAGATGACTGGCAAGCTGAGCCTGAGGATCAACAACGAAGGCGTGGCAACGCTACATTCCATCAAAGTGCTTCAGCCTAAACAGGTAAATGATGGCAATTTGTTTGTATTGGACGGATTTCACTTTAAAAGTAGATGCTCGTACAGAATATAATTGGTAGCTATCATAATGCTTGATGGATTATAGTTACAACTCGTCTAAATATGCCTGTGTCACCAACACAGGTAGGTGACTGCATCTTAGAACTGTTGGGCTACATTCCACGACATTTCGGAAGCAATGTTTTTTCTCTATCGTGGAAAGTTTTTTGTGATTTCCAAATAAGTGAAAATAAAAGTAAACAAAAGAATACCCCTCCATTACTCCGAACTTTATAGTACTGTAGTGCTTTTAATAATCCGTATGACTTTATCCGCAGGTCCGCGTGGACAGCAACCACGAGAGAACCCGAGAGTTAGTGTGGAAGCGAAGCGCTAGGATTGCGCATGTCGTTTCGGAAAAGCTCTTTACTGCGTCTAAGCCTATGTTTCACTACCAACCAGTCGTTATGCAATAGATTATAAGTTGTATGGTATAAGTGATGAAGCGGATTTTTGTAAGACAGCATAATTTAAATCAATATCATCACTAAGTATAACGGTAAGAGTTGAGATATTATGAATAACAGTTCTAACTGTAATTTTTAGGCCTCAAAAGTTGAATTATAAGTAGGTGCTAAAATATGATATGAATCATTTTGATTGTGTCACCTAATAGAAATACCAGTGCTTTCAGCTTTGTTTCTTATAAGTATCTAGCTATTCTTATAGATGAACGTAAAAGATAAGGTATCTCTATTTATTTGCTATACATAATGGTGCATTGCGAGCGCGAAGCGTTTAGTCTTGAAGCCCGCAGACGGGACAGCAACGAGTGCAAAAGTGACAGAGCGAGACCTCTCGCCTTATCGCACGCGTTGCGCGCCTGTAGGTATATTTTGCTGGTATACTCATCGCTGCGCGCGTTAATATTAACTTTATTAGGACTTATCTAAAGTCTCTATTTATTTAACAGTAATCTCGGAGTGTCTTCGGTAACTGTACTATATTTATTCTACGCTATTGGTTACATTTGGGTTAGTTTGGGAACTTTGTAACTCTACGACAAACACGGTCTTCACAATTTTTTTTTAATAAGCACAGTATTTTTACTGTAAAATTTTTATGCAGCTAGAAGACTGGGCTGTCGTTGAGATCGACTGATAAATAACTAGTTGCAGCTTACACTATCAGTTATAACTGACAGTTTTGACACAAGACCGTCAGTTCGAACTGATCAACTGGAGTAGCTATTACTTACTTCAATTGAATATTTAATTATAGAAAGCGGATTAAGATCTACCTGCTTACGATACTCGTTACTATAATAGTCAGATGCATTTATTATGTTTAATGTTTTGGTGCTAAGTTTTTTATTTATTTACACAACCTGTATTTATAAGCACATGAATAAAATAATTTTCTATAATGTTTTTATTTTTATTCTTAAGGCGAGGTCCAATACCAAAACAACAAAAAGTAGCATTTTTCAGAGCTTTGTTCGAAGTGACGAGATTACTTAATCAGGTGCAAAAAATACAGCAGATAGAAAATAAAACTGAAATTACGTTTAACCGAATAAAATTTCCAAAAACTGTCTTAGTTACAAAATAAAAAATCGCAAAATGAGCCCCTGAAAAACCCTTCTGAAATCAAATGTTATGAATTTTCACAGGTAAATACAAATTCTCTTTTACAAATTAAATAACCAGGCTAGTATTATAGGCTAGCAGGTTTATACGGCGAACCAGGTAATTTTTTTATTTGATTTGTATATTTCCAATAATCGGCAAAAAGGCAATGAAAAACTACAATTTACCGTTTTCTCATCAAGATGCGATTTTCAACTTTACACCTTAGAACTTTGAGCGGGACAATACCTACTCATTTCAAACCACGAACAGTCCTCGCCTTAAATTCGGGCTTTATTTTGGGGCAATAATATAGAAAGGATGCAACCTACCCTTGGTTAGTACTGCAGACTGAGGAACCTCCTGACAAAGCGCGCCGTGTCCAGGTTTAAGATTAGAGTATACCGCCTACTTGTCCATACCAAAAACGCCTACTATTTCCCACCCCTAAATGTTAACCGATTTCGATGATTTTTAAGTTATCTACACCATGAAAAACTATGCTGTTCGTTGTGGCGGTCTAAAGGGAAGCCTTTGCTCAGCCTTGGACGTCTTCCGGCTGATAATGATGGTATAATATTAACTCTATTTTCAGACAACAAAGATCCATAGTCATGTTCTTCTGTACATTTCAATTAAATTAAAATGTATTAGTATAAACATTTCTCACATATTGCTAACATTGTTTATATTTTTATTCATAAATAAGAATCGTAGCTGAGAAGTGCTATAATTTGATTTAAACTGTATTGATTTAATGAACAACATTAATCAGACAGGATAAATGGACACATACTATTACTTCGAACGGTTCATTTGTCATTATAGTTTTATTGATATTTTATTGTTAAGACTCGACGACCTTATGTTAATCATAAAAGTCGTATTTTAGTTTAAACTAGCTGCACCCCGCGGTTTCCCCTCTATTCTTCAGAAACCGAATATTTTTCCGGTATAAAAAGTAGCCTATGTGTCAATCCAGGGAATAAGCTACCTCCATAGCAAATTTCCACCAATTCCGTTAAGCCGTTACAGAGTTGAACGGGAACAAACATACTTACACACTTACCTACTTACGCACAAACTTTCGCATTTATTATATTAATAATTAATTGACGTACCTTTCGACGTCGCGGAAGCTACCGGTTTACCCGTTGCTGCGCGAAACGTAAAATTGTTTTGTAAAAAAAATAGTAGCACAGAATTCGAATGATTACTAAATACGCAAAATCAGGATCACTCGCATTCGTTTCCAACGGTGATTATTATCGAATGCGAAAAGAAATCTCTATCAAAAATCGAGTCCCAGGTCACACTAATGAGACGGGGAGTGGATGCATACTACTCCTTCAATGCAATATCAACCTTCATTTCCTTTTAATATGTTACAAGGAATAATAGGTGTGCTTGCGTCTTATAACGTCTTATTCTCGCGATTACGTGTTTTCGGTGTGCCCATGACTTGAGTGGGTTATGAAATTTAGTCAATAAAAAAAACATCATTTCTTAGGTATTTTATTGCATTTCAATTTCATTTTCAAATAGTAAGTACAACGATGTCATTAAGTACAATTTGTTTAAAATTTAAATTAAAGTAGTCACAACTAGAAGATATAATTAAAAAAAAAAAAGAATATTATTTATAGGAGATTTACCAACTATGCCTACAGTATACTTGCAGTAATATAACCTACAGTATAATTTGTCAAAAATGTAATACGAAAATTCCAATACACTTGAACTAATATTAGCGTGGAGTTTGATAAACAAAAGAGAGCTAATAAATAAGACAAACACAAAAACACTGGTATAGATATCATAATATACGTATAACTTATGGAAGTATTTGTTTTCATTTTCTGGGGTGAAAGTGAAGTCATCTTTGGTAGTCTCATAAGCTCTTTCCGAATTAAAACATGTTCACAGGGTAAATCACTACCACCTAGAAAAAGTATTTATTTTCTTGTGTTTTTCACTTAGTTTTAACGTTGTTATACACGTTGTCGCTTAGTTTATACTTTCTTTCATTATCTAGTGATACTTAATACAACTGAAGACAGTGGAAATAAATTAAAATGGGCGATCACAAAAATTCCACAAGGTTCATCAGTCAGTTGATTCATAGAAACGTCAGTTTAGAATCACAATGGATGCCTTCGACACACACACAAACTATTCACCCGATAACGACCTGTAGCATCTCGTAAGGCGAAAGACACACTTACTCTGCGGAACCATAGAAGATGTTTCCCATCTTCTGATCGAGCGTGGACTATGAGATCACACATGTTGTATGAGTTTGGCTTAAGCCCCCAAGAAGTTGGCTAGTTTCAAGGAATCCTGGCCGCACCCACCTGTGATGCAGCGACGTCCTTGTATGCCAAGATCTCGGACATACTGATTGAGCGTAGGGACTCCAGTCCCTTTTGAGTGATGTAAAAATTGTAGTAAAACGGGGCTGGCATAATCGCATGGCGACTAAAGCCGAAATAAAAACCAGATTTAAAAATAGGGCACGGATGGTCCTCATTCAAAGCAATTTCAAGCATTTTTACTTTTACATACGATACAATCACATTGCACGTCCGTTAGGAATCCTGTTGAACGCAAAATTTAATTTAATTTAATTTTACACCTGATTATGATGTTGCTTCAATGAAACTCAATGGTAGAAATATAAAGTAAAAATTGTTCATTGAATTTGATAGCTGTCAATGTTCTGTAAAAGTTTTCTGTGTATTATGAATACTGCAAAAGAATGTGATTGTAGTTTCCCTTATCCTACATCTTACTGTCCCTCTAGATAAATGCATCTCGGTACGGCAGAGGACGCAGGACTTGAGCGCGACTTTCTACATTTTGTATCGTATTATAATAACACTAAAGTTGAATTTGCTTTGGAACAAAACAACCGCGTGCGAGTCCTCTCTTATAAGAGTATCTTTTTTATTATCAGATTCGATTCTGAAGTGACGTTTTTTTGAAATCAACCGGCTGGATCGAATGTTTGTAATATGTATAAAATACTATAATACTACGTCTATATTGCATTCAGTTGCAACAATCATGTAACATAAAATAACTGTCGCAAGCGTTATATCGGCTAACACGGAATGAGTCTTTCGACATGGAACTTTGTACCTTAATGCTACAGGCTAAGATCGATTCTCAGTTCAAGAAATCGTTCTTCGTGTTCACTTATAGATATTTGCTATATGCATCTTTCTGCAATCTTGCTATACAAAATGTTGGTATTGATGGTCGGATGACAGTAACTGTTGTAGCGAATTTTTGGACCCTACTGTCAAAAGCGAATGAAATACACTATTAGGCCGTGTTTTTGTACTCAGCAAGGCGGCAGCGGAATTTCTACAATTTAAGATTACTACTTAGCCTGTGAACAGTACCAAAGGCTCTGTACTTGTACTTAGTTTGTGAAATCGAACTAACTTTGTGGAGTAAAGTTAGTTAATGAAGACAAAGGCGGCGGCGAAAGCCGACTAGTTTCTGAGTACAGAACCAAAGGCTCTGTACTTGGTCTGTGTATTTGTACTTAGTTTGTGAAATCGAACTAACTTTGTGGAGTAAAGTTAGTTAAAGAAGACAAAGGCGGCAGCTAAAGCGGACTAGTTTCTGAGTACAGAACCAAAGGCTCTGTACTTGGTCTGTGTATTTGTACTTAGTTTGTGAAATCGAACTAACTTTGTAGAGTAAAGTTAGGGCGGCAGCGAAAGCGGAGTATTTTTTTTAATGGTACTCGACGACATTGAAAAGGCTCCGTATATGGTATAAAATGAAGCCGCTGTTGCCTTTTGAGTCGAAAACGCGGCCTTAGAGCTGATAGAGTCTAATGGCTGTAGCGTATAATGTAAACCATCGAGAAAATTATAGGCTCTTAGTGAACACGACAAGTGTCTATTATGCGTCTGGAATAAAACTTCCCAGATTCTCGCTTTCTCGTTCGCACTTTATCAGTTTTTTTTTAATATAAAAATTACTGAGTGGATATTGAAAAAAATATTAACACTCAGTTTTTTTAAATACAATTCCTCTTCTTCGTCAAAATATAATATGTAAACATGAACATGTTTCATGTTTTGTATGTAACATGTTTATTGTAGTGGTAGGGCTCTCTTGCAGATTCCGCCTGGGGACCACACTTTTGCCAGTTATTCAACTGCCAAGCAGTAGTATGCAAGCATTACTGTGTTCCGGATTGAAGGGCAATGTTTCCAGCGTAATAACTGGGCATACAGAGATTTAACATCTAATATCTCATGGTAACGAGCGCAGCGCATTGCCGCGTATAGTTTTGAACTGTTGAAGTTAAAAATTCTGGGTGGCACTGAGCTATTATGAGCAAGCGTGACGCTTAAGATCAGGTGAGCGACTTGCTCGTATCGTCACCGAGTAACATATTAAAAAAAAATGAAAACATCTTCACCATCATCATCAGCCGGAAGACGAATAAAAGGAGGAGGCCTGGAGGTCTCCTAGAGCGCCACAATGACCGAAAACGTGCCACTTACATAATCGTTATTATAAAGTAAACAAGTGTTTAATTTTTTTTTTATGTCCTGTCACAATTTTTTAAATTATAATTATTTTTTTTCTTTTTTTCTCAGTCATTAATCATTCAAAAAGTGCGAACATGATAGCAGAATTGGGGAAGCGGTTTCTTAAGGAAAAACTTAAAGAAGTTGATTGGAATAATTATTTGCTAGGTCGGTAATGACAAATTGGTAACTAACTTAAATCACGGCAGAATTTTAATGATAATGCGTTATAACAATAAACTTTTGATGCTAATCAAACCCATAAAAGATGTAATAAAGCAACACAATTTTACTGCACGACGAGGTCCAATCGCAATGCGATTGTTTAAAATCCGTCTACTTGAACATCGCACTGCAATTGAAAATAACAGCTAACAATATCACACCGCAAGGCAGCATTTATTTAGCCGTTGTTATAGCCATAATATCCGACCTTATCGACCTTCCAAAAATTTACAATTCACTACAAAATAGATATTACAGTCTACAACTATATCTACAATTAACTAAATATCTACAGTCTACATAGAGAGGTCACGTGTCATTGACCTCCGTTGGCAGAGATCTAACGTTACCACTTCTGTTACCGTTCAAGAGTGGGGTTCTGTTTTGTTCTGTGATTATGATTTCTGCGACGTCATCGTCTTGCAGCGCGTCGTAGTTGGGAGGCGGAGTTTGGTCCTTGTTATTTACAATTGCTAGAGGTATTTGACCGGTTAGTGCTGAAAAAAAAACACTAGATATATGACATATAATCAAACTGTATTCAAGTTGTTAAGGTTGCCTGGAAGAGATCGCTTTAAGCGATAAGGCCGCCAGTTGTTAGACTAGTTTTAAGTTGTTTTTTTTTTGTCATTTGTATGTTATTTCTGGTGTGAACAATAAATAGTACCATCTATCTATCTATCTACGTAGTTTGGGATGCTGTTCAGTTTGTTTTCGCACACATAATTATTTTGAATTTTGTAGTTTTTTTTTTGTAGCTTCTGAATTTGTACTCAGTTTTAAGAGTTTCACTCAGTCTGATTATTTGTAATCAGTGTGTGAACGTGTACTGAATCTGTGTATTTCTACTCATTTTGTAACGTTGAGTTGAGTTCTTTCGGCATCAGTACGACAATTTCGCTATAGCTTGAGTTACTGAAGCCAGAAGACACGCTATCTCTAGAGGCTGACCACAAGACGATAGTATATCCGATCTATCTACCCTATAGTTTGTGAAAAGTTTGAGAAATAATACTTAATCTGTATTTGTACTGAGTTTGTGAAATAATACTTAATTTGTATTTGAACTGAGTTTGTGAAATTATACTTAATTTGTATTTGTACTGAGTTTGTGAAATTATACTACATTTGTATTTGTACCGAGTTTGTGAAATTATAATTAATTAGTATTTTTAGTGAGTTTGTGAAATTATACTTAATTTGTATTTATACTGAGTTTGTGAAATAATACTTAATTTGTATTTGAACTGAGTTTGTGAAATTATACTTAATTTGTATTTGTACTGAGTTTGTGAAATTATACTTAATTAGTATTTGTACTGAGGTTGTGAAATTATACTTAATTTGTATTTGTACTGAGTATGTGAATCGTACTCACTTTGTAATGTAGAGTTGAGTTCTTCCGGCGCTAGCACGACAACCACACTGGAGCCGGAGTTACTAAAGACAGAAGCGACGCTAGCTCTCGGAGATAACAACACCAGTGGCTGACCGCGAGACGACAGAGAGCTTGATAAAGCGCACATCCCTTTGGCTGCTGTGAAATCTGCTCCTATAATATTATGAAAAAGAGTTGTTAAGTACAATTTCATTATTTCTCCCAATTTACAAACGTTCGATATGATTTCAGCAAGTTCTGGCTTTAGAGAAGTATCAAACGCGAAATAGAGACAAAAAATGTTTAGATTAAGCTGGTTTCAAGTTCTGGCTGAAGAGAAGTATGAAACGCGAAAAAGAGACAAAACATGTTTAGATCAAGATGGCTTCAAGTTCTGGCTGACGAGAAGCGACAAGCCTGAAATTGAGACAAAAAATGTTGAGGTAAAGCTGGCCGTTTGACAGTTTATAAATAAGGTGGTTCATAGATTAGAATCGCAACTGAGAAGTGCTATAAGCTGATTTAAACTGTATTGATTTAATGAACAACAATACAAATTACAATGAACCAGTCATCAGACAGGATCAATGGACAAAGATTATTACTTCGAACGGTTCATTTGTCATTAGTTTTATTGATATTTTATTACAAAGACTCGACGACCTTATGTTAATCATAAAAGTCGTATTTTAGTTTAAACTAGCTGCGCCCCGCTGTTTCACTCGCTATTCTTCAGAACTCGAATATTTTTCCGGGATATTTCTTATGTGTTAATCCAGGGTGTAAGCTACCTCCATAACAAATTTCATTCACAACCGTTCAGCCGTTACAGACTTACACACAAGCTTTCATATTTATAATATTAGCGTGATAACATAAAGCTAATCAGCAATACAATACTGGCTGTTGGAATAAACGACGCACACATTCTAGGATACCATTCATTATTTCATTATCCACCGTTATTTACAAATCTTTCAACGGTGAAACATGAAATTACAATGGCTGTTCATTACAGTTCGTTAAGGGTGTATGATATTTATCTGAGAAACAGCGTTTTTTTTTCATCACGATTTCTTATTCAATAAATTAACTATTAATTAATAATAACATAAAAATCAAGACCAAATGATAATTAACTAGCACAAGAACCATCTCCATAATTTATATATCTAACCAAAGTTATACCAGAGACTTTAGCGGCCAGTTTCGAAACACTCAAGTTGAACACTTAAGTTTATTGACTTGAAGGTAGGAACGCTTCTCCAGGATGCCTAAAATGCCTATCAGATACGGCATCATTTAGTAACATAACTTGAATGCAACTTACCTAGGACATATCTGCAGTCTATGACAACGGGCATACTGCATCCTCCCTGTTTCTTAGCAGCTCTCTCCACGTATTGTCTGATGTACTCCACGCCGGGGAAGTACAGACTGTTCCCGACAGTTACTAGCACGTAGCTGAAACCGTTGGCGTTCTGAAAAGGGCGTTGAGAAAGATTGTGAAATAGACACAATTATTTAAAGGTAAGCTTATAAAAAAAATATATTACTAAACTAAAAATGATGTACTACTATTATTATGTATTACTCTGTATGTACTATCTTAATGATAAACATAATCGAAAACATTAAAAAAAGTACAGATATGTTTGAAGTTTTAAGTCACTCCACAAAATAACCACTACATCTGTTAAATATACCAAATCGAAATAATTATAAACATATAATAAAAAACATATAGAAGTAAAACAGTTGCCATCAAACAACTCTTTTACATATTTTAATATTTATTATAGTAACTACTAATGATGTGATTATCTCAAATAACCGGCAGAGATACCGGTAAAGTTTGAACGTAAGTAAACGTAGCCGTGACCTATTATGAAAATGCAAATTTATGAACAGAGGACTTGAAATCGTTATATATATTACATTTGATCTTTTATCTTATTTTCGTACAAACTGATTGTTATGTTAAGTTTTGACATGATACGATTACCGGCAAATATCTTGAAAACTGACATCTGCAATAGTCGATTGTTAGGGCTCGGTCGGGGATACGCGGGGCGTTGCGCGGTGCGTGTAGCGTCGCGTCCCGCGGGCAAATCAAACATATGCTAATGTATGAGAGTGTTCATGTAGAAGCGTGTTCAGGCGATTTTTGTAATATGTACCTATGTAACTTCTGGTGTGAACAATAAAGAGTTATCATTTACAACGCCCCGTGGCTTCATACATATTGCCATATGTTGGTCATAGAGCGTGCGACCCGCGGGCTCCGCCTGCCCCTTCACGCGCAGCCTCTCCGTAAACGGAGAAAACGTCCAACGCCTCGCGAGAAGCTGCGTGCGCCGCGTATCCCTGAACGAGCCCTTAGCTGTCTTAAGCGAGGCGAAGTGAATACTCCAATTTGGCCCCACTAAGCCGCTACGACTACCCTTGTACATTTAGCTGTGATAGAAGTTAAAATATCACCTGTCTTACCGAAACAATCTCAGCATCGAGCTGTGGTCTAGCGCTAGGATAGAGTAGTAGTATGACGTTGACCGCCACTCCCGCCAGTATCCCCAGTTCTACTCCCACTGACAGGCAAAGGGCGAATGTAGCGAACGCCGGGACCAGGTCGGCGCGTCGTGATCGCCACATTGGTTTTACTACCTGTAACCATAGAGAAATTTTATGAAGAAGAGCGCCAATGGATATAGAAAGATGTGTAACTGTTAATTAAGTTTAAGATGGAGCTTGTGTCCATGTGTCGTGTCATTTTTTATTTGCGCGGTCGATTGCCGAGTATCGGGCCTGAGCCAAAACCACAAATGCTTCGTTCGAATTCGCGGGCACCAGCTACTAACTGATACTGATTCTTTTTTCCTAAAAATATTGCCACTGTGCAACTTATTAAAAAATCTAAAGAGTTATGATTTTATTTCTAAAAATATTGCCACTGTGCAACTTATTAAAAAATCTAAAGAGTTATGATTTTATTTCTAAAAATATTGCGATTGTGCAACTTATTAAAAAATCTGAAGAGTTATGTTTTTTTTTTTAAATATTGCCACAAAGCAATTTATTCAAAAATCTAAAGAGTCCCGAACTAGTCTACCAACATTCAACTTACTCATGAAATATAGTTTAAATTGCAACTTACCTCATATTCTATCATAAATATGACAGCGCAAATAACTACTGCGGCCAGGGAAGCCTTCGGGATGAAGTAGAAGTACGGAGTGAGCAGACTTAACGCCAGAAGCACCAGCACACCTGTGGAAATATCACGATTATTTAATGCGAGAATAAGTATTTTTGTGAGACGGTGTGATGTTTGTTCTTACTCACACAAACACCCTCTCAAATACTTACGACTACGATATAAGTGTATATACGTAGTTTATGACTGTGTTAGCTTACCTCGATTCAAAATGTCATACAAATCAGCCGTTCTTATCAACTCTTAGACATGCACTGCTGGACTAAGAAGAAACCATTAGACTTCTGGGGGAGAATCCTTCCCCTCCTCTAATGAGACGGGGAAAGATTTCCATAATCAACATTGACTTGGTCCAAATAACCTCATGAAGAAAGGCCTTACCCGGATCGTTGCAGATAAATATTACTGATCGCTGAATTTATGAGTTGTCCGAGACACTTAAAATAATAACTTCTATTATGATACACTAGCCGCGCCCCGCTGATTCACACGCTATTCTACAGGAGCCGAAAATTTTGCCGGGATAAAAAGCCTATGCGTTAATCCAGGATATAAGCTACCTCCATACCAAATTTCATTCAAATCCGTTCAGCCGTTACAGAGTTGAACGGGAACAAGCACACTTACCTACTTGCACACAAACTTTCGCATTTATAATATTAGTGTGATTTAGACGGAGCAAATATTGACTCTCAAGCCCAGGTGAATTGATCAAGGTAACATGATGCAAACATTATGGCGGCAATATTTTAGCTGCATTTTTTGTCCAACGAAAAGAGACCGAGTGAAGAATTACTTCATAAAATTCTTGTGACTGACTGACAGACAACGAAAAGCCTAAACTGGTAGATTTAACCAATTAAATTTAGGACAGGAGTTCTTTAAATCATTTGTCAAGAGCATGGGCCTTGTCCCGTAACTCTGGTGGCAATGGTCATCGCGTGCCGTCCCACTCGCGCCAACTTACTCGCACCATGCGAGTGAGCAGCATAGAAAACGAAGACCATCGCCACCAGAGTTACGGGATAAGGCCTCATGTCCGGCCATGGTTAGTAGAGTTCCATAGACACGTAGGATGTTTGAAGTATTTAACAGTTTTTGAAGCTTATCTGAAAAAGTTATTATCACACGTTGCCCGAAATAATTTTAAACCTTACCTTAATTTTAAAAGATCTATTCAATGACACCCCTCACGAGGAGGACAGGATAACTTTTTTTAACCCCACCCCATTGATATAAAATTAAGATCTATTTATTCTTTTAATATTGTTAACTTTAAACATTGACCTATTATTAATACGTAGTAATAATATCTCAATGACTTTAAAAGACCTGTTCAATGACATCCCACATGGGTACCTGGGCGTGACCTTCAAATAGGCCTTTAGGTAAATATTTTAACTTTTTATTGGTGTCTTTCCCAGATTACTGGACTTTTAAATGTGTAATACAACTGATAATGAAAGACGATCTTCGAATTAATGTATCTCTTGTGACTAAAATATTTTTCAGCTGTAGACCGAAACAGCTGTATAAGTAGGCAATTAATTCTTGTTTATATGAAGTCACAGATCACCCCTAGATTCCTCACTTAGGACGAACGAAAAGCACCACTCATCAGTCTAAATACACTTAGGAAAATTTACTCTCTTTGCTAGGCGTATCCTTAAGACCTTGGTCGTAGTCCCCGCAACCGGCGCTTAACACAAACTTTGGCGACTTTTTGTTGGGACAACGAACCTCGTAACGTGGTATCTATACATGGCTATAAAGAAAAGGTATGCCAAGCCGAAAGGAGCTCAGAGTACTCATGATTTTGAACAAGTTTTACCATGGGACCAACCCTGAAATCGATAAAAAAAACAGCTGCTTCATAAATTTTGTCGAGTGTCATGGACATTTTTTCTATGGAACAGCTGTTTTTTTTTTATCGATTTCAGGGTTGGTCCCATGGTAAAACTTGTTCACAATCATGAGTACTCTGAGCTCCTTTCGGCTTAGCATACCCTTTCTTTTTTTTCGGGATTAGTCCCATTTTAAAAGATGTTCATAATGATGAGTATACTATGAGCCCTTTTCGGATTAGCATCATCAGCATCGTCATCAGCCAGAAGACGTGCACTGCCGACAACGTGTCACTTGCATCCACCGGTCGCCGGTCCACCTAGTGGGAGGCCTGCCTACGCTGCGTCTTTCGATGCGTGGTCGCCACTCAAGAGACTTTCTTGCCCACCGGTGACTTATAGTTCTTCGACGAATATCCTCTTTCCGGATTTCATCGCGCAAAGAAACTCCGAGCATAGCTCTCTCCATTGCCCGCTGTTCGACTCTGAGTTTTCTAAACGGCCAGTGGTCAAGGACCACGTTTCAATTCCTTGACATCACTGACAAGACACATTGGTTGAAGACCCTTGTCTTCGGGCATCGGATTAGCATACCCATTCCTTATAACCCTGTATAATAAATGTGCATTAAGTGAAAGTAATTTAACCGGCTAAGTATCTAACAGTCAGGCCTCAGTTACGTAAAACTGTTGCACGTGTGTAACATGTCACATATCGATCATTATTTTATACTTATGTTGCGTTATTTATGGCCACAGATCACACTAGATACCGCATTACGAGACCGTTGTTCCAAAACAAAACACCAAAAATGGAAGAAAGCACGGGTTGCGAGGACTGCGACTAAGTATTCTCATTAGCTATCTCAAGGTTACACCTACTCGCGCCTAGCAACGATATAAACGAGACCGTTGTTCCGACAAAGTCACCAACGTTGGAAGAAAGTATGGGTTGTGAGGACTGCAACTAAGCGTTCTTATTGGCTATTTCAATGTTACGCCTACTCGCGCCTAACAATGGACCAATGAGACTAAAGATTTGGAGACGTATTTAGATTTTGGTGCGCTCCGATAGTCCTAAGAGCAGAATCTTATGAATATAAAGAAAATGCAAATCAAAATAAAATTAAAAAACAATCTGAATAGAATCAAAGTTTACAGGAAATATAAAAGTTGAAAAACTTCATAATTTTTCAATAACTTCCAAAATAATGAAAAATGCTTTAGTGCTCATGAGATTCCGTGAGCAGCCCAGTATAATTTTTTTCCATACATAAATACGTAATATGCGGATGGGAGATGTGTATGGAATAATGGAAATCCAGCAGGCAGAAAATGTATATGAAAATCCATTGTCAAAAAATAAATAAAAAGTTAAATTGTTATAGTATATTTTTTTTTGCTATATCAGAATATCTGTAGGTCTGTCAGAACGTCAAAAGACGAGAAGTTTTTGAGACCAAGTCCGCAAAATGATAACACTTGTTTTAAAAAAATATATGAATTTAAAAAGAGAATTAACGAATGACAATCGCGCGCGCTTCTTTTGGATTATTTATCATCACTTAAAATTTAAAAAAATATATCGTAAGTGTATAAAGCACTATGTATCAAACAGAAGAAAGTGCGATTCGGTCACTTTCTCTCCTCTGTGAACCATCTACTATTATTACCCTACGGTCGTTAATATTTTTGCACGGATGGTAGGTAATTTTAGGGTTTCGTGTTTATTTCAAATATGGTAAGTACGGAACCCTCGACAACTTAATAACATAAAAATTCTGCTCATCAAGATTCTAGAGACTTCCTGATATGCGTTACTGGTAGGAAAAAAAAAAGATTAGATTACGTATCTTTATATCATTATTAATCAATAATCTTTTCTTATCTCTACCCCCTAAAGCACGTTTAGATATGTCGTTTACAACCAAAAATTGTTTATTTCGGTAAAATTCCACAAAACTCATGCGTATGATGACAATACAATTTACAATAACTCGTTAAGAGCTTATCGGGACATGCTTAGTAGGGTTCCCTAGGCGAGTAGGACGTTTGAAGTATTTATCAGTTTGTTTCGCTTATCTGAAAAAGTTATTATCACATATTGCTCGAAATAATTTTAAAAGAAAGTTTTTACTACGATCTATCAACATTTTAAGATCTATCAACATGGAAGATTACAAGTTTCTGAGACGCATTTAGAAATGTCAGGGACACACACATTGCAAGCGACTTTACCGGCCCATATTTCACAAGCGGTAAATCTGATAAAAAATGGCGTAGGTAACCTTAACTTCATTTTAAAAGACCTATTCAATGATACGCTACATGTGGGGGACGGGCGATTTTTTTTCCATCCCCTATTTACATGTATGATGTACCTATGAGCTACACTTATTATCCAAAAAAAAATGTTTTTTATTTTTTAAACGAGTCTACACGTAGAATATCGTTGTACAAAATTTCTGCATGTACTTTAATAATTTTGGAAGTTAGAAGGCTGTAAAGGACACAGACAGACGGACATGAACTTATAAGGGTTCCTTATAGTATTACGGAACCCTGAAAAGTGACTAAAGAATTGAAAATCTTTTTAATTAACTAGACAGATTATAAGAAATGAGAATGTGTTTTTTCGTTGGTTTGTACTTTTTTAAGTCAAGATAGGGACGACAACAAACAAACTTATTGCGATAATTGTTAGGTTCAGCCGCCGACCTGCGCGACCACGAATCGCATCACCGCGCGATAAGGTTCATGGTCGTACCTAAAATTAATCGCAAAGACCACGTCACTGTGCAGGCCCAGAGGCCTTTTAAAAGGAGATAATACTTACCAGTATAGAGGCTCCCGAACTGCGTGGCGACTCCACTGGCGTGGTTGACGGCAGACCGGGAGAAGGAGCCAGTGATCGGCATCGCACCAACGAACGAGCCCAGCACGTTGGTCAGAGATAGAGTAAGCAACTCTTGCGTGGCGTCTATAGAGTCGCCGCTCGCTGCGAAGAAAAGTCACACGAATATTATAAATGCGAAAGTTTGTGTGCAAGTGTGTAAGTATGTAATTAGGTAAGTATGTAAGTGTGTTTGTTCCCATTCAACTCTGTAACGGCTGAACGGATTTGAATGAAATTACACACTGGATTAACACAAAATACAAATATTCGGTTTTTGTAGAATAGCGGGTGAAACTGCGGGGCGCAGCTAGTGTATTTATATATCTGAGAAATATGTTTGGTAAGCCAAAATTTGCATTTAATTAAAGACTCTAAATTTGTCTTTAAATACTCTTTTAACAGCCCTTTTGAAGAACCCCATGTCGTAGTTACTCGGAAATACCGCAGGTGGACGCTCATTCCACAATTTGCAGATGTGAGGCAAAAATGATCGCGTCAATGCATAGTGTGCGTTTTCACAGATCGATTATATGCAGAACTAACTGTTTCCTACTCTGTGGCAATGTATGACAGATTGTTAAGTTGTTGGTGTGAATTCAGATGAATGCGGCACTTACAGCACGTGAAACCGCGGGACAGCTTAGTAATACTTACCGAAAGCCTTAGCTATAGCTACGTTGCCCAGTACAGCGATGATTGGCACCAGTACGATGGACGAGCCGAGATCCGAACACATATCTATGAAGGAAACTTCTCGGCCCTCGATCTCGGTCCCGAATGGTGGTGTCTGTACGTTTGGTAAGCCTTCTCTGAAAAAAATATTGAATGTACTTATATAATTATATACTACAGTTTTATATAAGATAAAGATCTCAGGCCTCCCACTAGGTGGACCGACGACATTGTGAAAGTCGCGGGCAACCAGTGGATACAAGTGGCCTGTTGTCGGTCGGTGTGACGCTATAAGGGGGAGGCCTATGTTCAGCAATGGACGTCTTATGGCTGATGATGATGATGATGATGAAAGATCTCATAAGTAAGGACACACTCATCGGAACATTTGCGTCTCATTTGTAGTAGCGGAGAAAAAATAGCGCCATCAGTGGAAATCACTACGAACTACGTCTCTCAAGCACGGCGACCACTCACCAAGGAAGTCTGCGTGCGACTAAAGTTCCACTGGCCCACAAAAGTAAAGCCCGTAGGATGCCCATTCAAAAATGACCCCACTAGGAATTCTATATTAACCACCAAATTGATTTTCTAACGAAAAGTTGTTACTTTTTTTTTATAACGTGTTACTGGACTTTTTCTACGGACACAAATTTTATAATTGGCGTTTGGCATTATCATAGAGAAATAATCAACATTATATTTTACCATAGACAAATTATATAAAGAAAAGTGCCAATGGCCATAGAAAGATGCGTAGCCCGATTGTAGTACTGATAAGGACGTAAGATGTCGCTATTGATTTAAACTACGACATTACCGTCACAATTTCTGCTCAACTTGAAATAGAAACCCAAGCTTTTTGATTCGTAATGGTACGGAGAAAAAAACGTAACTTGTTGTGAATATTCTTGCGTTAGTAATTCAGTAATATTATTAATTTTATATTTTATTTGATAAACACGCTAGGTTCTCAAGAGATGGCGTTGAAAACATAATTTTTGAAAACATATTTTAGCATCGTGTATTGCAATCTAATTTGAACTAAGCCTTAATTTGCGGACATATACTAATAAAGGTGTGTTTTATATTAACCATACCATATTTATATATTACGGCTTTTATAGCGCTTTGGTCATTAGCTGACTAAATACGAAAGCGCCTTTTAGTATTATGCTGTTTTTTCGGGGGCAATTTTGTATGAGATTGTCATCCTTCTCGTATAAGTTTTCTATGATTTTACTAAGATTTGTTTATAGTGGCGAATTGTACTCACTTGACGATACCTGTGAGTTTAAACGGGGACCCTTCGTAATGAGTTTCGAAGAAGAATGCAGTTATAGAGCAAGTCACAACAACGATGGCGTTTCTGGACGTGGATAAAAGCCATAGAGCTTTTTTGAGCCCCTTTTGGCTTGGGGATAGATTAAGGTCCTTCATTTTCTGAAAAGAAGCATAATATTACGTCCGATGTCATCAGTACACATGGAGATAATTTCAGTGTGGACAAACTTCCGGCTTCCTTATTTACAGAGATATAATCTAGGGATTTTCAAGGTCTTCTAGGTCCGTTTGCTTCAATTTCGACCACATCGTCGCTTATCAATCAACTGGCGAGTTGGTGGTCTAGTAAAAAAACTACTTTCAAAAAAGATTTATCAACGTCTGTTCGAAGCATTTCTTGACCAAAATGCTGGCCGAAAATGCTGGCTCCAAGAATACGCTTTGCAATTCGTGTCCGCAATTCGGCCAGCATTCTGAACACAATGCCTGCATTGCTGGTAGCAGTTTATAAGATAAGTTTAGTTCTTTATTTTCGTTCTTAGTTTTAATTAGTTTTCTGCTTCTTTGTAAAACCTAACTAATATTATAATTTGTTTTAATTTAATAAAACGGGAATAATCACATTAAATTGAGTTGATTATTCAGACTACACGTCACGTCAGTTTTCATAGTAATATTATAATTCAGAGGAATATAGCCGCAGTCGTATCAGGACCAATATAGATTCGAGGTATAAAAATGAGTACGTTCGTCTTGAGGAAAAAACTTCGCTTGCGCGATTCAGAACTCCCTACATTACAACTGTCACTCCATACAAATAATGGACAAAAACGGAAACTAGCGAACTATGGGAAGTAACTATGTCTCTCTGTCTCGATGTTTGTCGCGTAATCACGGCTAAACGGCTGAACGGATCTTGATAAAATTTGATAAGAAGTTACTGTATATCATAAAGACGGACCTAGAATGCTTTTTTTATGTCCACGCGAACGAAGTCGCGGGTAACAACTAGTATTACAATATTTTTTCTTGCAAATTCTTCGTGATAACGAAATTATTTTAATAATCCTACCAAACAAGTAACATTGCATTGTTCAACACATATTATAGTTGATTGTACTACTAGTGCATAAAACAACACATTTTAGCCGAGACGCTTATCAGCCCGAACCGGAGGCCGAATAAATTAAAAACAGAGATAGCCGCCCAACGTTACCGCGAAATTCAACAAAATGTTATGTCTGGGTTTTTAATAATCAAAATCAAATCAAAATGTATTTATTTTCGGTACCGCGAAATTCGACAGAATGTTATGTCTGGGTTTTTAATAATCAAAATCAAATCAAAATGTATTTATTTTCGGCACCGCGAAATTCGACAGAATGTTATGTTTGGGTTCTTAATAATCAAAATCAAATCAAAATGTATTTATTTTCGGAACCGCGAATTTCGACAAAATGTTATGTCTGGGTTTTTAATAATCAAAATCAAATCAAAATGTATTTATTTTCGGTACCGCGAAATTCGACAGAATGTTATGTTTGGGTTCTTAATAATCAAAATGAAATCAAAATGTATTTATTTTCGGAACCGCGAATTTCGACAAAATGTTATGTCTGGGTTTTTAATAATCAAAATCAAATCAAAATGTATTTATTTTCGGTACCGCGAAATTCGACAGAATGTTATGTCTGGGTTTTTAATAATCAAAATCAAATCAAAATGTATTTATTTTCGGTACCGCGAAATTCGACAGAATGTTATGTCTGGGTTTTTAATAATCAAAATCAAATCAAAATGTTTTTTTTTTCGGAACCGCGAAATTCGACAAAATGTTATGTCTGGGTTTATTTATTTATGGTACACAAAACAGATATCAATCATTTTCTTAATTAGTATACAAAAATTTTAGTAAAAATCTGAACTGGATTGTAATCCAAAACATGTGTACACAAAAAAGTAAAATAATGAGACGAACGTGATGAAAGTACCCATCCGTAAAGCAACTAGCTTAAGGTGCATCGTTTCACTCATCGCGCGAAATTCAAATTCTCTTGCGTTTTATGTCAATTACAGCTTAATTACTCAAACTTACTGCTTAATTACTTACTTACTTACTACTTAATTACTGGGTTTTTAATAATCAAAATCAAATCAAAATGTTATTTTCGGAACCGTGAATTTCGACAAAATGTTATGTCTGGGTTTTTAATAACCAAAATCAAATCAAAATGTATTTATTTTCGGTACCGCGAAATTCGACAAAATATTATGTCTGGGTTTTTATTAACCAAAATCAAATCAAAATGTATTTATTTTCGGTACCGCGAAATTCGACAAAATGTTATGTCTGGGTTTTTAATAATCAAAATCAAATCAAAATGAATTTATTTTCGGTACCGCGAAATTCGAAATAATGTTATGTCTGGGTTTTTAAAAATCAAAATCAAATCACAATGTATTTATTTTCGGACAACAAAATCCATTGCAAATTAAGAATTTATACAATATAATAGCCTGATCTATGGGTATTATTAAAGACCTAGGCAAACTTTCTACATGAACTTTCTATTACAAACTGAACCTCTTTGAACACTTTTAAAGAGGTTCAGTTTACTTTTATGTTGTAGTGCACAAAAGTTTTTAAGTTTCAGACATAACATTTTGTCGAATTTCGGATTTCGTGGTAAAATGTATTTATTTGTGAATATTTAAACGATGTTTTTCATGAATACTTAAAATTATTTTTGTTATAACCTCATAAAAAGACACGAAAGAATTACTTACTCTCATTAAAAGTAGTATTACTATACACGATATTCCAAGGCAGCTGTCTGCTAAAGTTGCATTTGGCATGTTAGTTACCACCTGAAACAAAAATACTTACTTATAACAATTCGCGAAAAAACATTTACACGGTGAATGCCATTGAGCTATATTTGCTAAAACATTTTACATAATGCTACAATGGCGAGTGCAAATGTTTTTAACTGGCGATACTGGTAATTGTACCAGTACGTGGTAATTGTATTTTTTTAATTTAATTTGTATGGGTAGTATTTATTTACCTGAACTAAATAAATAAATGAATTAGAATTGCCAATAAAATTGTACTAAAATAATACGGGCAACATTTTATTTTTTTAACGTATATTAAACTATATGTATTAAACTATAAGTATATTTTTTTGAAATCAGTTTGAAAAGCGATTTAAATACATTGCCCAAAACTCAATATATACTTTTTTTTTGATCTCGCGCCGACATGTTGTTCTGAGATACTGGTTTCGTACAAGAACGAACAAGTCTTCGATCGCAACTGGTTACGAAACTCCAGCTTCGTACAAGGCCGAAGGGAAAAAGTTAATTAAATAAAATTGGAGGAGAGTGAGCTAGACATCTGTCTTTCTCTACTCAGTATAGAGAGATAAGAACGAAGACGATAGAAAAGCAGAAGTTCCATGAGTTCCATAAATTGCCAGTATATCAGGTCCTTTTTAGGATTCCGTAGTACTTACAAGGAACCCTTATAAGTTCGTCATGTCCGTCCGTCTGTCTGGGTGTCTGTCTGAATCTTTTACAGCCTTATAACTTCCAAAGTTATAAACTTACATGCATGTAATTTTGCACGATAGTCTAATTAAAGTCTAATTATATTATAGTTTAGAAAAATAAAAAAACTTTTTTTTACTAAAATTAGGGTAAACAAAACAAAACAAACAAAATATCTTTATTTACCTTAAAAACAAGAATACAATATAATGTTTACTTGTAGTCCCCGCACTAGGGCTAGCCTGTATCGCGGGAGACTGGTATCGATTACAAAATACTATTACGAGAACTTAGTACTAAGTATATTTATTCATATTGGAATATGGGGGAGTGCGTGTGTGTGAAAGTGTAAGTGATAAGGTGTGTGTTTGTAGGTGTATGATAGAATGCGTGTGTATGTGTGAGGGGGTGGGTGAGGTTAAAAAAGTAGCTATAATAGCGATTGAGCAAGTAGGTTAAGTGATCAAGACTAGGTAAGTGTTGTTTTATATTAGCTTCCAGACATGTAAAAAGGGGTAAAAAAAAATTTCGCACTACCCCATCACGTGGAGAATCGTTGAATAGGTCTTTTAAAATAAATTTAAGTTTTCCTACACCATTTTTTTACTAGATACTTACCACTTGCGAAATATGGGCCGACATATTTGCTTACAATGTGCCCCCCCCCCTTCCATTTATAAACTATGCATCTCAGAAACTAGTAATAGTAAGTTGATAGATCTTAGTAAAAACTGTCTTATAAAAATTATTTCGGGCAACATGTTATAATTAATTTTTGAGATATGCGGTAAAAACGGATAAATACTGCAAACGTCCTACGCGCCTACGGGACCCTACTAAGCATGGCCCGACATGCTTGTAACAAGTTATTTTATTTTACAGTCTGGGCGTTGTGAAACTTGGCCTGTACCGTGAGGTCCTTATTGCGATGATCGTTAGGTCTAGCCGCCGACTGTCGCGACGACGAATCGTATCGCGGCGCGATAAGGTCGACGGTCGCGGCGCTTCGTCGGGTGAACCTAAACATCATCGCAATAAGGACCTCACGGTAGAGGCCCCTTACGCCGAGAAGGTCTGAGAGAAACTTTCCATCGCCTAATCCACGATCGTTCGGCTTTAGTTAGTTAATGTTATACAATGCCTTGTCAAATTTCCTTTTTCCGGGTATCATGTGACTTACTAAGAGAAGTAATTACAAGCATGTACATTTTACAAAAGACTAATTAACGATTCGGAATAAGACCGTATAAAATCGTATGTTTTTAAAATTTAAATTAGTTTTATAGTTGTTCTTTAAAGTTTTGAAGAACCAGAACCGATTCGCGTCATGATATTACTCTTCAAGTGAATTGCGAGAGCCGTTGAACACAGTCGCTTTGTAGAAATCGTATGTTTTTGTATCCTCAACAGTCCGCGTAAAACGGCGAGTGTCATGTTGCCACATGAAATGGTTTGGATTCCGTACTTCCACACTATTCTATGTATCTATGCTAAGATTCATAATGGAAATTGTGTGGACGGCTATTTAACTAACAAACCGTCAAGTTCTTGTCTTTTAAAGTGCACGTGAAAACGATATTTCAAAATGGTCGTTTATTCAAAAATCGTTAGCACAATTTTAGAACAGTTTTATTGGTTATATTGAAATTTTAGTTTTAAACTTATTTGTATGAACTCTAGAAAAACACAAGTTTTGGACAATAGTATGCTGTTGTTGCAGAATATTACATTATATTACATATTATTTTCCAAAACCTGGCCCCGTGGTCGTTTTGGTTTTTAATGGTTCATAAAGTCATTTGCATTAAAAACGCACGGCCCCCCTTTTAAGCCGCACTGCTGCTAGCGCGAGTCGCTCTCGACCTTGTATGCGCCTGACACGCGTTCTGTTTGTAGAAACCTTAATGCTCACCTTTTTCACAGTGTCAATGAAGCCACTAGATTTAAACTGCAGGCCCAGCAGACCTTTGAGTTGAGACACAGCGATGATCACAGAGGTGGCAGAGGTGAATCCAACGGTCACAGGAACAGATATGAAGTCTATCAATACACCTGGCGGAGAAACATGATTTATGAGGAACATGAATAATCTGTGTCCCACTGTTCTAGCCATTCTGGCCAAAAAACACGACAAAAGACACGGTAGAAATGATTGGCGTCGTTTTGCAAACACGCAAGTTGACTTTAAATCTTGGTTTACGGCAAAGATGCTTCGGAACTTCGCGATTGTCACGTAGTCAATGACAATTAATCCACCACGTAGTAAATAATCAAAAGCTTGTGTGCTTTCGTTTTTTTTTTCCGGTGGATATGAATTGCGTTTTTGTACCCACTCATTCATTCACTCACTCATTTTACAAACAACGAAAACATTTTAACCACAAAACATGAACACATATAAATAAACAGATAAATAGAAAACAGGTTCTGTTACATATGCATACAAATATATTTTTATAATGGAACATCGTCACTATGTCATCGCTAGAAATTGAACATGAAACGGGAAATTGGACAGGCGGAAGTTATCTATAGTTGCAAAGCCAATCATTTCAAATACAATGACATCACAAGGTCGCGCTTTGCGTTTGATTTTGTGAAAACGTCAACTCTACGTGTATTGCGTGTCTAAAATTTGGTGATACCTTTGTATGGTCACCAATACCGCTAAGTTTTCGGAATTTAGTTATCGAAATCGAACCTGTTAAATCTGGGTTAGTAAGGTAATCGTGTTGATAGTTTTTACAATGATTGCCTACTTCGGAAGGATGTGATGATAGCATGTAGGTCACCGGATTTTCTAGGTATATTCCTGTAGTACCTTGATAGGCATGCTTCGGTTGATATTACCCTGAAGTCATGGAAACAGAATAAGCTATTCCAGCTTCTTGAAGCTTCTTAAACTATTGGTGGCATATCACCAGACCTATCTCACTGCGAGTGGAAAAGCTTTTAGACTTACAACCCAAAGGCGGCTTTTACATTTAACCTAACAAATGAGAGCGATCACTCGTGCCTTCTCGCACGCGTTGTGCACCATAGGTATTTATAGCGGGTAGTTACGCAGTGCCTGCTAAAATAAACTTTATTGTACCTTAACGAGTCTCCATTTATGTAATTGCCATCTCGGAGCGAGACTTCTGTGCTTGTGTTATTGTGTCCTATCGCTAACTTTGGTATATTATTACCATGGACTATGGATGTATGGATTCAACCCCGAATGAAATTATTGTATACATAATACATAATTATATAAAAATCAATTGCCACGTTTATGACGGAGCATCACTTGAGAACGGCTGGACATATTTGGATCTTTTTTTTTCTTGTGTTCGTAATTGCCAGGACAAGACTTTAAGAGAGGCCAAAGGCCGAGCTAAGTCGCGGGCATCAGTTGGATAATATAATATAACAAATACGAAAGCGTGTTTATTTGCTCCTTTTTTACGCAGCAACAGAGCAAAGGATATATAATTTAGGGTCGGAGAGTTTTAATTATAGGCTACTTTTGATCCCGGGAAAATGTAGGTACAGTTCCCGAGATATTTCCCAAGCAGGTAAAACCGCGGGGCGCTGCTAGAAGCAAATAAATGCCACCTAGAATGTATGAGCAAATAATTCATTATAACGAATCTTTTTAATTAGCAAAGGCAAAGAAAATCTACACAAGAAGAATAACCATCTCGTAAAGAAAAGTGTCGCCGGAAAAATCTGCTTATAACTAGATGGCGTTTACGTATTCAGTCAGCTAATGACCAAAATAAAAGCTGATCAAAATAATTATGGTTAATATAGAAACATAGTATTGGTATATGTCCGCTATTTTAGGTTTAGTTCAATTAAATTGCAATTTACGACGTAAAAATATGTTACCAAAAATAATGTTTTCAACGCCATCTCTTGAGAACCTAGCGAGTTTTGCAAATAAAATATAAAATTGAATAGTTTTACTGATATTGTGAATGCAAAAATATTCATAAAAAGTCGCGTGATGAATATTCTCCATATACGAATGAGTTAGCTTGGGTTTCTATTTCAAGTCAAGCAGAAATTGTGACGATCATACACTAGCGACATCTTACGTCCTCATCAGTACTACAAATGATTCACGCATCTTTCTAAGGATATTAGCACTCTTGGTATAGTTTCTCTATAGCAAAAGCAAGTTAAGTTTCTTTTTATTTCGTAAACACAATCAATTACAATCATGATGTCTTCCGTAATTTCTTTAGGCTGCTTTAGGTAATCAAACAATTTTAATGATTTCACTACAAAAACTCTTTTTTGGTGTCAAATCTTCAGCAAAACATGTTATTAGCAGGTTATTGTAAATGCATCAGCTTTTTGTACGTGCGAAAAGTATTAGAATACCTCGTTAGCTCGTCCAAACGAGGTATCCTGCGGACTAGGAACAATGAAGTCAATTTGTATGAGTGATAAGTTTAACATAAATACCTACAGATCTACAGACAACTTAACAAAACAGGATGTACTTTTGTCTAGTAAAAATGTAGGATAAGTAAATTAATGACTTCAGGTCAATAGACTTGAGTCTATAGCAAAGCGTGAAAACACAAAGTATTATCTTCTTGCCAGAACACACCTCGTAATTTTTTTAACAACGTTAAATGATTGATTGCATTTAGAGTGAATAAGATCGTCTTTTCTAGGCTATATTTTGTTAGCGCTTCTTAAAAAAAACATCCGACGTCTCGGAATATCTACGCATATTTGTTAGTATTTCTACACGTCTAATGTTGCGAGTTGTAAAAGCGTTTCATTACATTTTTTGAATTAAATATTATTTTTGTGCATTATACTTGATCACAGCCACCCATCAAAACCTGCTCAACGATAAACATTACCTAAGTATAAATCTTTCTCTTATCAATGTCAACATAAAACCAAGTAAGACTCACCTAAATGCAGTATCCCCATAACAAATTGTACGATGCCAGACATAAAACACAGCAGAACTGCGTAGTCAGCGTTCCTGTCTTTGATCTGCTGATACGTCATGAGCGCCAATAAAGCTGTTGGGCCGAGAGTTATGTCCTTGCACGACCCAAATACGATGTACACGAAGCATCCCACGAAGGAAGAGTAGAGGCCGTGCTGAGGACGTAAACCGGGTTTAAAGTATTGAACGGGCCTAAGGATTGATTACTAGGAGCAGTTAAAGCGTCGACTTCCCATCTTGTAGACATCAGATTCATTCTGAGAACATGAGGTAGGCGGAGAAAAGGCACTGAACGCCGATTGGTTAGTGGGATTTATATAAGCATTACTTGCGCCAATATATTGACAGAAACCGTTGGCTTTATACCAGGTATCTTCGAGATGGGAAGTCGTCAAGTTTAAGGGTTCAGAGCTTTGAATTAAATGCATCTTCTCGGAGACTAAAGTTAAACGCTTTGGCGAAGAGAGAGAGCGGCGTCGATAAATCAGCGGGAAGTTACAGCAGTTCTCGTTGAGTTTATGGCACGTAGATATTTTCTTTCGGATTTTGACCAAGATTACATAATTCTATAATAGTATTAAATATATTTTTAGCGGTTCCAGCATTGAAAACAGGCGTGAGTTCGGTTAAAAGCAAATCATATCTCATAATCATCGAGCATTTTCCCCCTACTGCTAAATTAAATCGTATATTAAATCTATTGAAAGTGAAATAAAATAAAGTTCTTTCCGCCGGGTCTTCCCGCTGATCTATTGCATTAAATTATTCAAAAAGTCCATATTGGTAATGCATTTAAAAACTTTGTGAGACATCAAAAGCGATCAATGGGCGAAGTCAGTGCCATCAGCCATCAGGTGGAAAGTGGAAATACTTGTTCGCCTAACTTTTTGTAAAAAAAATAAGGACAATTTTATTTACCTGAGGATCCAGGCCAGCTAGTGTTGCATAAGCCAAAGCTTGAGGTATGACTGTTAGACCAACAGTGATGCCGGCTATCAGATCTGCCACTGCTTTATCAGAGTTATATTCCGGCAGCCATTTTGTGATGGGTATTCTTTTGTTCAAAATCCGTTTGCAACGTGTTTGTCGCTTCCGTAGCTTTGATGGTGAAGACATCTTTGATTATGACCTGTTAACAAATGAAATGGAAATCTGAGAAAAATTGCAGTATTTTAGTAAACCAACCGTTACCAACTGTGACCCACAAACCACCATAAATAGCATAAATAGGTGTAGGTAAAATGTATGTTATAAGTTAGCATGATCGAATATCGACAAAACTCCAGAAAAACCATGAATAAAAAAAAAACACCATAAATGAAAAAAAAGACACGTTTAGTTAAAATTTAAATATTATTCGATAAAATATATAAAGACGTAAAAAAGACCGTGACCGCATCAAAGTAATTAAAACTTACTGATAATGAACGAAGATAATAAATTCTAACGCGGACACACGTATTCTGATATTATTATAAGAAGTAAGTCAAAGTGGAATATAATTAGAACGGTAAACTCACGACCCTTAATAATAATATCTATAAAACATTTTATATCATGCCCCGACGTTGACACAGGGGAGCCACCCCTATTTTACTCCAAAGAAACCTGCAGCTATCCACTAAATTACTATAATTTGAAGCAACTAAATTACCTACATAACAAAGATCGAAATAACTCAGGAAGATTGAGAAAATGGTTCCTCATGAAGCAATATAAACTATAACCGAAGTGGAAGTAACTTAAAAAGGTGAACAGGTTCAAGAATAATATCTATTTTTCTATCTTGACGGCAATAATAAATCGGGACAAAGTTTGCTACATCGCTCTACTCAATTCCTTGTTTCGGTAGGGCGAGTTTCATTTCAGAGACTGCTTTTCAAATCGTGTTTTACATCGACAACAGATATCAATCGATGCAAGGCTTTTCTTGGAACGGCAAACTTAGTTCTTTTAGTGCAGTAGGCCATACAAATTTGGATATGTAATAACTTGGATATGAGTAGTTACATTAGGAAAATAGAAATTGCAATAAGTGTTCCATATTGAGTCGCTGGGTGGTCCAGACCAATCTGCCACCCTCGCCGGCCTACAAAGCACTCCAATGGGGAATATTGGGGTAGTTGATTTAATTTAAGACCCTTTGTGTCGCACATTTCCAATTTCCTAATAAAGGGCCGCCACTAAACACGGCCGACGAAAAACAAAAGGGCTGAAAGCTCTTACATATGAAAGGTCCACATAAATCGATGCTCTCTTTATTATTGTTTGAAATAGCAAATATTTCGCTTTATTGTGAAGATAGCTTAGGTCAATATTTGAGCTTTGTGTTCAGATAATGAAAGGGTCGGAGTACACTGTATAGGTAAGTGGTGGCTGATAATGTTCCATCAATTTTCGCTGCCGCTTTCACAGAACAGGGATTAAGAAAATGACGAAGATTACGTCATAATTCCGCTGGAATTAATTTACAAGGCGGGTGAAATATATATAATAAAATTCACGAAGTCCTATACAAATCAACAATAAATGCATGTTCCTCGTACGCACAGATGTAACGAAACAAAGAATTTCGAAAAAAACTTCGTGTACACACTTTATCTACGTCAAGATTCGTATAGAGTTCGGGGAAACAAATCAATTACTGTCAATTTGGCTCTACTTCAGGTAACTATCGAAGCAAAATTACCTATTAAGGAGTCGGGTCGGGAGCTCGGGACTTGGACACAGGTATTTGGTCGTGTTCGCTATAATATTGGGTATCCTTGTGTTAATTTAGCAATGGTAGGTAGTGTGGCTAATAAACCTCTGGTATAACAATGTCGCAGATACGCTTTGTTGTCTATGCCAGATGCCACGGACGATTATTTGCTGAAATTGGAATGAGAACATCCATTTACTAGCATGGTCCATGTTTTGTGCTTATTTGATAGCACTTCCTTTACCTACCAATCTGTGTATTATTG
This sequence comes from Apocheima hispidaria, assembly GCA_947579745.1. Taxonomy (NCBI): domain Eukaryota; kingdom Metazoa; phylum Arthropoda; class Insecta; order Lepidoptera; family Geometridae; genus Apocheima; species Apocheima hispidaria. The sequence goes on from OX388156.1 coordinate 8,864,964, forward strand.
AGATAGTTTGTGGTGTTGTTAGGTACAGTTAAGCGATAATTGAGTATTGAATACTATACAAGCTAGCATAATATTAGCTTGTTGGTTTTGGTGACAAATTGCAGGATGTCCTGAGTATTGTATGATTGTTATAGAGTTGTAACGCACACTCCGCTTAATCATTACTTTATAAGTAGTCATCAAAATGTATTATTTGTATGTAATTTACCTTTAAGTAATTTAAAGTTGATTGATGTTGAAAAGGCGTATGACCTCGAAATAATCAATATACCTAAACATATATATTTTCAATAAATATTACACAATTCCAGACTTACTATAGATGAATTTGAAAGATTTATTGACGCTGTTAGAATATGTGAAACTAAATTGAATCTGAATCTTCTATAATACAACGTGCAGCTTAAACGGATGAATCTAAAAGCATGAATCTTTGCACAAAAGTTCCTTATATAACGTAGGTGAGCAGTGGGCTTATGCCGTAGCTCTGAAAACGATAGCGAGAGTTGCGCGAGCGGGACCGCGCATAGTGCGACTAAGTTTGTACGAGCGAGATGGCATGCTCTCGCAATCAGAATCACTAACGTTTCAAAGTTAGAGGATAAGCCCGCAGAAAGAAAGGATTTTAGAAGATGCATCCCCTAATTGTTAAATAGATGAAATTCTGTTAGGAAAAGCTTAGCTCTTCCTAACAGAATTTCAGTTTACTTTAATTTGCAAAGCCGAAGGCTGAGACTCGGTCCCGAGCCCTAAACTGGTGAGGCCGACGGCCGAGCAGCACCGCGTGCAGAGTCTTATATGAATTGTATTAGTATACTAAACAAACGATAACCTTGAACACATATCGTACCTAGTTAACTAGGAAGTTAATATCTACCAAATACATTTTTTGTAGTTTTCAAATCTAATACAAAATAGATTTGATATTTAGTTTTATTGTACAATGTTTTTATATTGTACTTTAATAACACACATATACCTAATATATTTATTTATATATATATATATATATATAAAATTCGAACATTCACGGTTCATTTTTTCACGACATATTTTCGTAACGCATAAGTTATCTCGTTTCGCCAAACGCCATTTCAAAAAATAACATCGAAATGGCTATGAGGAAATAGCCCAATTCTTTTTCATATCAAAAAATATTGACTGGGAATATGCTAAAGGTCGTCACTGAGCTAGCAGCGTCCAACACTGCTATAATTAACAAGCCAATTTGTTATTTTCAGTTAAGTGATATATAGTTAAGTTACCATGATATAGGCTAAAGAAGTGCAAATAACGAAAAGTATATTTAAAATAAAATTAGTAAGAGTCGGTACATGCAGTAATATCATCCTCTTTTTATGGACCAGGTACAATGAAATAGGTTAACTTAGTAAAGTTTATTTAGTTAGATTTCAAATATGTATTTTTGTAAAAGTAATGAAGACTCTTTTCCGATTTATTGAAATGATCAGTTCGAATAGACCGATGACACGTGTCTAATGAGAATCCTTCTCCAATGAGTGTCAGTCGAGATATCGACGATGACGTATGGTTTTTACTCATGGTGTGGAGAACTTACCATCAAATATCGGCTTTCAGATTTCCATTACTTTAAAAGAATACTAAACCGACTAATAATGCCTTATAATGACACAATGATAATAAATAATGACTAATAAAACTAATGCCGGTTAAAATTAACATAAGGTAAGTGATTGCGTAGTAACTACACTTATTAATTAAACGTTAATAACTAAGGTAAACTATATTTACAAAATATTAACTTCTCTTTCTAATTCAATTCCAAATTTTTCTCGGACAGTGTGAATTATTTGCGAAGAAAAACCGTATATTTCTTTGCCTGTAGCTTTAGCCGTAGCATTGATGATTACAAGAGCTTGTAATGAGTGACAACCGACATTGCCAATTATTTTTCCCTTCCAGCCGCATTCTTCTATAAGCCATCCTGCTGGAATTTTTACTTCATCCCTATTAGTGTAGTGGGGAATGTCATTATATTTAATTTTCAGTTTATTGAATTGCTCTACCGAAATAATAGGATTTTTAAAAAAGCTTCCTGCATTTCCAGTAACTGCAGGATCAGGAAGTTTGCTTTGCCTTATTGCAATGACGGCATCAGAAATATCTTTTATACTAGGATCTGTAATGTTTTTCTTCTTTAATTCATGCGGAATGGCTCCATAGGAAGTGGAAAGCCTGTGATTATGGGTCGTGAGAAGGAAAGTCACTTCCAGGATAATATAACGTCCTTTACTAGTCTTTTTGAAAACTGAATCCCGGTAACCAAAATGGCAGTCTGCTAGTTTTAATATTTTGTAAGCAGAATCTTTTACATCGAAAACTTTACAAGTGTAAAAAGTATCCTTGATGTCAGTTCCGTAAGCACCAATGTTCTGTATTGGGGAAGTACCAACGTTTCCTGGAATTAGAGAAAGATTTTCTAACCCACCGAAATTTTTAGAGACACAGTATGACACAAATTTATGCCAGTTTTCACCAGCTTTTGCAGTAACTAATGTATGGTTTTCATCAATTTGCGCTTCTGTTATACCAGAAAGTTGCAACATAATGACTAATCCTTCAAAATTGCGTGTGAAAAGTATGTTGCTTCCACCTCCTAGGACAAGGAAAGGAATGTTATTTATTTTCGAAAAGTTTATGGCATTTTCTAGCTCTTCGATGTTATGAATCTCTGTAAAAAATTTCGCCGTAGCTTCGACTTGGAAAGTGTTGTGTTTTTGGAGCGAAACATTATCTTGTATCTGCATATTTTGTTGATTCTGACTCCCGGATTTTATGACGTTGAATTTGTTTTTATATTCTATCTTAAAAATGAATAGTTCTGTATGGAATTCATTTCATTGGGTTGGTGCTTTGTGTCACCAGTTTTTGCAGGAACAAAACTGTCTGTGAACAAAAGAAATAACAATTTTCAAATATATGGTTTTCGTTAATCATTGCGTTTGTTTTAATGGATTCACTTTCAATTCTTGGATGTGTCAACATTATTTAAAAATATTATAATATAATAATTATGTTACTTGCCATAATTTATTAGTAATATTATTAGGTACATGACGAGATCGTAACATTGTATCGTAACAACCAGGAAACATACAACAGAGACCACACTAGATACCAAAGTACGAGATCTTTGCGAAGACTGTGACCAAGCGCTCTCACACGAACTCGCGCCTGGCAATCAACCAATGACAATAAGTTTTTGTGGCTGTATTTAGACCGATATTTGGTGCGCTTTGATCCTTCTGAGTTCAAAATCTAGCTGTGATCTGGGACATCACATCACAACTAAATACTCAAATTACGATTTCACTCATGTCACTTAGCAAGGCCGCTTACGGTTAGTAAGGAAGCCTGGGACTCGGCAATAATCGTACTTCCCAAGAAGCTAATCTATCATATCGAGTGTTTCAGCCTACACCCCTAGATCGATCTCAGCCATCCCCAGCCCAAGATATGTGTCGGCTGTGCCATCCATCACTACAGACGAGACGTGACGAATGTGCGATCTTCTGAAGCAATTGGATGAAAATTCCATAGAAGGAATAGTGGGAAGCTTATTAGAATTGTAAGATTGAAATAGTGTTTTGGGTCGAACGGTTCCTATTATTGGAACTTTTTTGATCTAGCTGCCAACTGCCTAGCTGCTAATTTTAGTTGCAATTCTACTCTCACAGGGACACGAGTCTTTTTCAAAGAATATCAGAAAGTGAAAAGATGCGTATTAATAATGCTAAAGTCAAATACAGCCCCTTTGATACTTCAAGAGTGCGAAATAGTTTCCCGTTAGTGCGTAAAACAGATTGAAAAAATATTTAAAAGGCAAACACGTAATACCACTAAAAAACAACTGACACAAGAGATGCGTCACAACATTTCAGTTTTATTGCGATTAGATCTCAGGACACACCCATAATTTGGCAATAATAAGTTATCAACCGATAAACCTTAGTATTGTTATGATTATGACAATTGACCTTGAATTAAGTATCGGATGATTCAATGCTTAAAATATCGTAACTCTACCAATAAAGACAATTAATATAAAATATATATCGCAATTTACGATCGATATCACTATGATAATTTACTGAATTAATTCCTTTATATCTAAGTAATTCTGTGGGTAGTTGTTATTGCACTAGCGAAGGACAATCGCGCAATGTACATGCAGTATATATAGGTAATGAATGTAATTTATTGTTTTATTAAAGATTTGAGTACACAATATAAGTACAGGTTGCTAACAGCATTCGTGAAATTGATAATGCAGCTGAAATATTAGCACAATTCCCTGCAAATTGCTTCGATAAACAGGATAACACTTTATTAATTATTATTTTTTTGTTTCCGAAAACTTCACATTATACAGTATTACGTCCTATACATCTCTGACAAATAGTAAGTGTCCTAGGAAAGCGTAATATTTTCACAGGAACAAATTGTCGATTACGAGACATCGATTTGTTTCTCGTCGCTGTCGCAGGCTCGGCACGTAGCGATCATTAATAGAGCCCTTGAACAATGTTTTTCTACCCTCAATGTGGGTTCCGCAAAGATTCAAGGCGGGTGGCGGCGGCAAGCCTGGCATTATGCTAACAAGACTCCGACCTTACCGGGCTACGGAACTAAAATATATGAAGCAATGTAAACGACTGTTATTACTTCAATGATCAACACAATAACCATCTATAGTAAAGATAAATTTCGAACCGTTTATTTCTGCTCTTCTGCATATAAACTGTTGTGTTATAAAATATCAACACCATTTCATGACTGAGATCCAGTTTTGAAAACAGATTTGAAATAAACTATTTTAAAAATGATAACGGGTTCTCCAAGGGAGAAAAGCTTAGGGTAGAGAAAACGGTCCGAAATGACTCGTATTTCTGCTAAAAAAATAGTCCAATAAAAAGGTAACTGTTAACGTTATTTATAAACTGGTCGCGTTTTCGCTCACAATAGATGATTGTGCACATCTGCAAAGGACTCGCGAACTTTCCTTTAACAAATTACTAGACCCGTGTTAGTCCAGCGATTACAAGACGCCGATTCATCAGCCGGCGTGTCGGACAACGTAGCACGTACTTCTCTCATCTATCCTGGCCGTCGGAGGCGCGATCTGTCAACGCTATCAGGACTCCTGAATCAGCAACGAAAAACAAAATTAATTTTAAACAGGTTACAATTTGTTACGATATTAACGTAGATACCAAGTACGAAGAAAGATTCCGAAGACGCTGTGAATAACAGAACGTCTCGAAAGTTCGTCTAGTGAGTTAGCGATCGATTTTGCCCCCGAAAAATAAATCTGATAGTAAAACGAAACATAAGTGAGCATTCTGAAACAATACAGCGTAGAGGATATAAATCCGCGATTGTTTCCTGAATCTCTGTAGCTTGCATCAAACTTCGTGGATCGTATATTTGTATCCACAGATTCTGCCGCATAACTTGAATTGCGGATCTCGTAAAACCGCCTGGTGAATGGTCGCAGCGACTTTATTACACGATTCCGAGCCGAGATCGAGATCTCGATAGGGTATTATAAAACGGTACAAGATAGACGTCAATCCGTAAGCAGCCGCCCTATAAAAGAAACAAAATAATGATCGTCTGTTAAATAAACTAAATAAGTGCTTTAAACCACAGATAACAAAGCAGGAAGTCGGAAAATGTTGGGACATTTATTCATTAGCTTTTTTAAACTCGAGTAATTGGTCGGCTGAGCAATTAACAGACAACAAATTTTTCAAGATCGATTACGACGTTGGTTATATGTTTTTTAAACCGTATTTGTCCTAATTTGACAACCAAGGCGCCATTTTATATAATTTGGTGCCGAGAGGAGTAAGTCGGTCATCTGACGTTGCCCATAACAATTCTGTGCCACCCAGAATTTCGAACTTCAACAGTTCAAAACCATGAGCGGTAGTGCTCATGGTTTTTGACTCATGACGGACTTTGCAGAAGAGCCCTACGACTACTACAAGCCTGTTGGAGTTGGTAAGTAATGTATGATAAATTAACAGAATTATCTAAGGACCAGTATTTTATGCAGCACATTTGTGGCTTTGGGACTGTGGAGTGGAGACTTATTCTGAATGCCAACTATTCGCAGTCGTGGAATCGTGTTCAAATTTCATTGAACCAATTTTCTGCGGCTGTGTCGTCGGGTCGGTTATTGCTTTCTGCTCTCTCATATTTTTGTTTTCTTTGAGTGGAATGGAATTTTCCCAAATAAATCTTTTACGCGCAATATGTAACAGCATTTTATGGTATTTTTACGGATGCTATACAATTTCATACGCTTACAGAAAGGAAAGACAGGCAATGACAAATTGACAACGCAGATAAAGAAGAGCTAGAGAAACATAATTGACTACTAAAATTAGAAAAAAAAAACAACGAAAGCTAAATGGTACATTACATTAAAATTACAGCCATAAGCCCCCCAAACCACGTGCGACAACACCTAGTTTGGCATTCCCATCGTGATCCATTCTTCTACATTTGATTCAAGTTTTTTATTGAAATATTTTTTAATTACATACTATGAAATAGTGGACATATAAAATGTAAATTAATTTATAAATGCGCAAGTTTGTGTGTAAATGTGTAAGTATGTAAATATGTAAGTATGTAAGTGTGTTTGTTCCCGTTCAACTCTGTAACGGCTGAAAGGATTTGAATGAAATTTGGTATGTAGGTAGCTTATACACTGGATTAACACATAGGCTGTTATTCCAGAGTTTAAGCTACCTCCACCACCGCCGCTACCAAATTTGCTAAAAGCTGTTACGGATAAATAAAACTTAATGCTTTTAGCTCTATTAGTTCTCTATATGTCGGAGATGCCATGGAACACATACACAAATACAAGGACAACTAACACCCCGGTCCAGATCACATATTTAAATTCATCATGCAAATATCAATCTGTCTGGTCGGAAATCGAAACCGAGACGCGCCCGGAGCCCGGAGATGCGCTACCAACTAAGCCAGGAGAGTCATCAAAATATTTAAATGTAGTTTTAGTTAAAAGTACCTAACGTACGCGTCAGCTGAATCCTATTTAGGTTGGTGCTTATTCTGCAGCTAAGGGGCCTCCAACAAGAGAAAAAGTATTTTCATAGAAATTCATGGAGTGTGGGTATAACATTCGCGGCACGTAGGATGGTAGTGCGTAACACGCGTGCCGGCGAAAATTCGGATCAAATGAGGTGACTGACGGACCGGTCTGATTACATAGTACCTACTACATATGATTTATTCTGCAAGAATGGTTCTGCAAACTTCTGGTATGAATTTTAATATTTAAATTTAGAATTTTTGAAAATAGAATCCTTATCATAAGCCCCCGTATAAAAAAAAGGTGAAGTGCCCTTCGATTAGTTACCAAGTGTTTAGTCCTTTTCGCTCTTTCGAAATTAGAAAACGATTGAAAAAGACAGAAGACTGAGCAACTGCTCCAAGGTTTATCCGTGTTTATTAAAAAGGGGAGTAAGTAATATGTGTCATCCAGTCATACTAATATGAATGAAATTTGGTATGGAGGTAGCTTATACACTGGATTAACTTATAGGTTAATTTATTTCATAGGCTTTCATCCCGAAAAAACAAACAGTTCCTGAAGGATAGCGGGTCAAACCGCGGGGCGTAGCTAGTTACAATATATACCTCATTATCATCAGCCAGACAGAGAAACAGAGAGACAGAGAGACGGCGAGAGAGATAGACAGAGAGACAGAGCTACATTCGAATTTATAATATTAGTTAGGATGAGATATACGGGATAAAAATAAATTATTTGTTTTTTTTTATGCCATAGGTGGCAAACAAGCAGACGGGCCGCCAGATGGTAAGCGATCACCGTCGCCTATGGATACCTGTAGCACCACGGGCATCACAGATACGTTGCCGACCTTTAAAGACTCTATTGACAGCCCTTCATTGACATTTCGTTCGTTGAAATCAACGTTTCGCTCATCGCGCAAAATTCAAATTTTCTTGCGTTTTATGTCAATTACAGCTTAATTACTCATCGTAAGTTCACGAAAACTAATTTTGCGATAATAAATAGATTGTTTCAGGAAATTACACCAACTAGAAATTCAAGTTGAAAGCTAGTATAAGTACATTTCCCACTAAACCAAAAACCAAGATGAAAATCAGCTTATTGAAATTTGTAGCTAAACCAATGTTATCTAGGTAATCGTTTTACCTGTAATGTCTTAAAACAACTTATTTATTGGCGCAAAATTGGTTTCGATAAATCCACGATGAGTAATTAAGCTGTAATTGACAAAAAACGCAAGAAAATTTGAATTTCGCGCTATGAGTGAAACGTTGCACCATAATGCATTGAGCTAATTCTAATGTAATCTTTAGTTGTGTATCATGTGATATTCTCAATATAATACAAGTATCCCTGCGGCTACCATAGCAACCAAATTAGTTAGGAGAATTTCGTGACTTGATTAATTAATATTTGGAGTGGAGGGACTTCCGTGCTTATCTGATGGACCTCCATAAGGCTGTTTGCTGAGCTTCTTAAACAGACGAGACTAAAGAACAGTAGAGATTAGTCAGTTCTATACAAATATAAACTAGTAGTTCGCGCCGAACTGAGACCACGCGACCCCTATATCTTCACAACTCCTTAACCGATTCAGCTCATATACGAACTTAAAAATTGTATTAAAATGAACTACTTGCCTACAAAATTTCATGTAGATCGGATCAACGGTTCGCAAGTTATCATCGGACAAATATACACACAAACATACATACAAATGCCGATTTGTCCCAGTAAACTCTGAGACCTTCGCTCCGCTCGGTCAATTAATATATTTCCCCGTTGAAAAATATGTATCATAAAAAAACTGGAATACCGTATAAATAAACAGTTACGGTATATAATAGACTTAAAACATATTTCCATTGTGTATGAAACGGTTTCTACATTTTTGTGGTTCAATGACATTAAGAAATATGTAAAATACCGACAAATGTACCTACCCGAATACCTCATCACTACGAGTAAGTATTAAAATCTCCAGGAACCGGTCGCGAAATTTAAAAGTATCAAGACCTTTATTGAATACAAATTCTAATTCCTACAAGGTGTAAATTGTGGAAAACAAAATGTCAAATACAAACTAACACAAGCTCAAACTATTTTCTGTCTCGAATACAATATAATACTATATAACTTCATTAGACACCGAAAATACAATTAAAGTTAAGGGGACCTCGCCTTCGCAAAACAACAAAAAGTAGCATTTTTCAGCGCTTTGTTCGAAGTGACGAGATTACTTAATCAGGTGCAAAAAAATACTGCAGATAGAAAATAAAACTGAAATTACGTTTAACCGAATAAAATTTCGAAAATCAGAATTACAGAATAAAAAAATAAATACAGTTACAAAATAAAAATCGCAAAATGACCCCCTGAAAAACCCTTCTGAAGTCAAATGCTCTGAATTTTCAACGGTAACTACAAATTTTCTTTTACAAATTAAATATCCAGGATATTGGTTTATACGGCGAACCAGTTAGTTTTTTTATTTGATTTGTATATTTCCGATAATTGGCTAAAAAGGAATGAAAAACTACAATTTACGGTTTTCTGATTAAGTATGATATGCGATTTTCAACTTTAAACCTTAGAACTTTGAGACATGGGACAATACTCATTTCAAATCACAATCAGTCCCCGCCTTAAACTAAACAATAATGAAATATCCGGCGGTATAATGGGCGGCATTATCACCTAGAGCTATTTCTTCCAGCCAACGTTGGTATGGACAGAAATTTAAAACAGAAATACGGTCGTTACAATAACAAATATACAATTTACATCTTATTACGTACGCTACAAGTATCGATAATTCTGTACCTAAATCCTTATCAATATTATAATTCAGAGGAATATAGCCGCAGTCGTATCGGGACCAATTAAGCTTAATTAAGTATAAAAATGAATACGTTCGTCTCGAGGAAAATACTGCGCTTGCGCGATTCAGAACTCTCTACATTACAACTATCAGTCAATCCATAAAAAACGTCAAAAAATGCTCAAATATGGATCAACGCCACCTAGCGAATTATAGAAAGTAACTTTCTCTTTCTGACTGGATGTTTGTCGCGTTATCACGGCCAAACGGCTGAACGGATCTTGATAAGGAGTTATTGTATTTCACAAAGACGGGCATAGGATACTTTTTTATGTCAACGCGAACGAAGTCGGGGGTAGCAACTAGTATTGCATAACTTTTCCGGCCCGGTCGCCCCCCTTGCTGGTTACCTCTTCTTAGGGAACCCAACAAAGCTATGCTCCTTTACTATTTTTACCCCCCTGCCTGAAGAGGAGGGTCTGGTTTTAGGTTGTATATGTATTTTTGTGTTATTATATTACCTCTTTTAGCATAAAGGGCTAGACCGATTTTGACGAGTGAGATTTCATTGGAATCCTTTTTAATGTCCTTTTATGTCACGGGCTATACTGCAGTCAAGTATTTTTTTTTAATAATTATTATATGTACTTGTTATAGTATCTCGGTTTGTCATTAATTGATCTTGTCATTGTACGTTACCATTTGATCAAGCGTGAACCCAATATAAATAGATAATATAATAGAAAATATTCTAATACAAGATAATCAGTAATTGAATCAGGCGTTACATTGAGGAAGTAATAAAAAGGTAACTCAAAAAAACATATTATATAATAGTTTGGTAGAGATACATGAGGCTAATTTGCCAAAAAATAGACGTGCTGATGCACGACTATTTCCAGTGTAACCTACGAAATAAGGAAAAGCTGTACAAGCCATGGACTAGGTGAAACTAGACCGTCACGCCAAAATATTAGTGTGCAATAAATTAACAAATAATTTATTGAGTGGAATAAGCTGTCGACTTACTTGCTTCCTGAGTGTTACAATCTAGTTTTTCAAGGTCAGAGTGAATAGGTATCATCTGAGTCTGCGTGCTTCATCTTCGGCACATCGTCGCTTACCAACAGGCGAGTTGGTGGTCAAACGCAGACTTATAAGAGTTAAAAAATAAATATTACTTTAATTCTTCTATAATTGAACTGAATCATATCAAATTGAAACAGGTTCCTAAGCATTTTTTTGAAAGATTCCGTTTTACAAAATAAATGACTATTATGTCAATGAAAATCTATCATCATTTTTATACGAACGACAAAGACGGAGTAAATATAATTATTATCAATCAGTCATAATATTATATGTTTTTTGCTACAAAATAAACTATTGTCTATTTGTCTATAAATTATACAAACCCTTAATAAATTATTACAAATATAGTCAATTAAATTACAAATACCCACCCCTAACTGTACCCGGCGCAAAGGTGCCCATTACGCTGGCCGCATTGCCGCGTTGAATATTATTGAATTATTCGAATAATTTAGTAGTTTGCCTAATTTAATTTAGGTTTTTTTTTGTGTAAGTCGACATAAAGTATTCAGACTGTTTATGATGATAAAGATGAATATTTAATGTAATTTTTGAATAAGCTTTTTATTGTGCCATATCCACCAAGGTGTCCCAGTAAGGGTTGGTAGATTCAAATACGCCATCGAATTTCTTCTCCGGAAATACGCAGGTTTCCTCACGATGTTTTCCATCACTGAAAAGGCAGTATATCCGTACCATAGATCATACTAGATACCGGATTACGAGAATCGTTGTTCCTACAAAAAGTCACCAAAGTTTGAGGAAGGCGCGGGTCACGGGGAGTGCGACCAAGTGTTCTCATTGGCTATCTCAAGGTTACGCCTACTCGCGCTCAATAATCAACCAATCAGAGTATTTTTTTATAAATGTATTTAGACTGATGCGTGGTGCGCTTCGAGCGTCCTGAATGCAGAATCTAGGGTGTGATCTGTTATCCGTACATAAGTTCCAAAGAAGTCATTGGTACGGGCCCGCCCGACTTCAAATCCGCGACCTCACGAGGCGAGCAGGCAATGAATGTTATTTAGGGTCAATAAATATTTCTGATTCTGTTTCTGAAGTTACTTTGTATTGGCGCAAAAACAAAACACACCAGATTATTAAAAAAAAAAAACATTTTCAAATACGATACCAAGGAATAAAGATAATGAAAGTGAAACGAGATGGGAACCGCTTGACTGTTGAAAGTCTAGAAACAATGAAATAGACACGAGTAGAAAGCATATTTAAAAGGCTGCAAAATATGTAAAGTGAGTCTTATGGACATTAAGAGGATTCCATGCAAGCGTTTAGTCCATACAAACTTATTCTACTGTTTCTTCTCTGAAAAATATCACTACAGCAAATTTTATTTGCCATACAATTCATATCTGCTATTGCCACGCATACAGGTTAATATTTTTTAAATAAAGTAGGTAATTATTAATGAAATTAGAAACCTTCAAAAATGATTACATTTTTCATAGATATCTCACTCGCACAGTTGGAAGTTTTTATTGGTAGAGTGTGAATTTCCAAAAACTGTATGTTGTATATTCTGTCTATCCGAACATCAGACACAATCCATATACATTTTAGTTTTTTGGATTTTATCGATCTCCTACGTCAAAATAAAAGATATATAAAAAAAAGTTTAGTTGAAACTTTTGCAAAACAGACATAAATATATCTATACACACATCCCATAGAAAATTGTGATATATAGACTCCCTGTTCCGCTGCTGACAGGGGTCCGATTTGTAGTTCGATTGGCAGTTATAAAGATTTAACGAAACGTGATAGAGTAAAATCGATAACAATGGGTCTTCTTATCAGCTCTTGTTCCCCAGCTCCCATAGCGTGATTCAGATACTGCGTGTTTTAGAGATTGAATCACGATTTGCCCGGACTATTTATGTCCTGCATACCAATGTAGTATATATGTTACGGCTAAAGCCCGAAGTGCGGCTACACCTAGTTTTAACCGGTTAGAACTAGATGCAGCCACTTACTCTTGGTTAAATCTAGTATTAGCCGATTGTTAGCGACTAAAACTAGGTCTAGCCGGTATCAATCCGGCTAGACCTAGTTTACCAACCAACCAAACTCTAGTAGCTAATACAAGGTCTAACCGATATCATGCTACAACTAGATTCAACCAAACCCTGGTGGTTATTACTAGGAGTAACCTATACAGGTATATAGCATACTATACAGCACTAGCTTCTTTGTTTGTGTGGACCATTAACAAAAAAAGTAGCATATGTCCATCTCCTACAGTTAGTCGAGATCTATGCAATTTCAGCTCGATACGTTCAGCCGTTTATCCGTGATAACGCGATAAACACTCGGGCAGATAGATAGAGACACAGAGTTACATTCGCATTTATAATTGACCGAGCGAAGCGAAGGTCTCAGAGTTTACTGGGACATATCGGCATTTGTATGTATGTTTGCATGTTTGTATGTTTGTGTGTATATTTGTCCGATGATAACTTGCGAACCGTTGATCCGATGTTCATGAAATTTTGTAGGCAAGTAGTTCATTTCAATACAATTTTTAAGTTTGAATATGAGCTGAATCGGTCTAGGGGTTGTGAAGATATAGGGCTCGCGAGGTCTCAGTTCGCCGCGAACTACTAGTATTAGTTACGATTATAATTTTCAAATTGACATTCAACTCGACAACATTGACGTTAACATCAAAAGATTTTTGGAGTAAAGTGTCATCTATTTTGTAGTGCCACTCGATAAATTAAACTAATCTGATATGACTAAAATTATCTGCGGCAATAAAAGTTTAATACGCGAGAAAAAGATGGCAAGAATTTTAGTGCTGGTAAATTTAGTATGGTTTAGAAAATGGTACACCCGAATCGACACCAGTGTTGCTGGTAAGTTCGCCCCAAGGTCTCTGACATCCGGACATACAACCAGAACCTACAACTTAACGTGATACCCGGCCTACGGTAGCGTTCACATGTAAATACTCAAACGCAGAGAAGTATAATTCTGTAATTGATCTAACTTGCCATACTTAGCAACAAATTAGATAGTTAGCAAGTGTTATCTGTGTTATAGTATCTACGAGATTCCAACGAAAAGTTGTGATGCTTGCTGTACAATAATCACACCGCTGTACATATACTAATTACCGAGATGTGTTGATAATATCCAGTGTGTATCGAGCTTATGAACGCTTTGGTTTGCAAAATGCAAATGAGAGCGAGGCAGTGGTTAATTATATTCGACTTCATTCGACGCGATTTTTCTTTCTTCTATTATTTACATACTGTAGCTGAGTCCCAGGCTTCGGCTCCACACACAGTTAAATCGCGTCGAATGAAGTTCTTCATATAATAGTGATCGAACTTCACATACCTGGGTAAGTTCGTTTGATCACTAATTATATTCGACTTCATTCGACGCGATTTTTCTTTCTTCTATTATTTACATACTGTAGCTGAGTCCCAGGCTTCGGCTCCACACACGGTTAAATCGCGTCGAATGAAGTTCTTCATATAATAGTGATCGAACTTCACATACCTGGGTAAGTTCGTTTGATCACTAATTATTAAACTAATTTAGCCGTTCGTTCTGGCATTTGACTTATAAGCATAATAGAAGCGTTTGAAAAAAAATTGTTACACTGTAAAAATGCTGTTGTTGTAAAGTTTTTATATAGCTTTAAGTATATTCGCATTAAATTATAATAATTAAGATATTAATTTTAATCTTTTACTTGTAAAACCAGTACACGCGTCGATACAGTCCTCTAAGGATAGTGGTGATATTGTTTTTTACTATCGTGTTATTGTAACTGAACTTGTACTGAAATAATATTGTTATATGAGTTGTGTGATTTATGTGACAGCAGCTTTATTCATATTTTATTTATTTATTTATTATTAAATGCCTGTCACACTTACAGCAACGCCAAGGCGTATGACAAGCCAGCAAAATTCCAGTCAAACTAAATTACTACAAATTCAATATTCTTCATAATATAGGTAAATACATTTTACACGTCAAATATAATAAAATTGATCCAAAATATTAATTAATTGAAAATTATAACTACAAAATAAATGTCAACTTAAAAATCTAATACACACATTCACAAACATACATAATTTAATTAAAATCACGTCAACCTCCGGTTGTTGAGCGATCAGGGTGTTGAGCAGAGAGATGGCCTGGGCCGTGGGAGCGTACCTACTGAGACGTGGTGGTCGTGCGCGCCCACGGAGCCGCGTGTTGAGCTTATTTTGTGTTATAATATTATTATAACAAATTTTATTTTAGACCAAATTATTTCATACAGATACGCTTACAAGCGATAGATTTAAGCTGATACATTTCTTTTTTTCTGTTTCAGGCATAGCGCAACACGGTACGGCCCAGCCGGATGCCGGTGCTGCTCTAGATGTTAAATTTAAAATAATCATTTCAAAATTGTAATAAGTACTTTTCTCTTCTAAAATATTCATTTTATATTACATACAATTTTATTAAATATATTTTTCAAAGTTAAAGACAAACAGTTGATCCTTTTTCCTATTGTACTGGACGCGACGTTGCAGCGGAAAGACACTACAGATTGGTTACTTTAGACACAGTTCGTTACTTTGGTTCAACGTTGTGTTAAATGTATGCGCTGCTTTCGTCAACTCAGTTAACAAAATTTAAATTTTGATTACCTGCCGGACTATTCTGCAAGCTAAGTGAACACGAAAGTGGGGTGATAAGCTAAGTGAGTGTGTATTTTTCTTGCCTATTGCTGCAGAGAAGTACCAAAATAACGAATTATAATGGTAAAGAACTACAGCCAAGTATGATAACTTGATATTTTGACATTTATATACACAGTAGTCAGCAAGAAATATAGAAATATACAAGTTCACTTAGCGTAAGTCACGTCACTTGCGCGCTCTGTTAGCTTGCAGAATACACAGCCTGCAAGTTGCAAAATGTGAAAATGTTCTTTACACGGGGCTTTTCCGCAGGGCTCCTACTGGCTTCCTTCCCGAGGAATGTAGAGAAGCGTCGTCCTGCCGCACGGTTTTGGCGCTTTCGATATTTTTCGCTCTATTTCCCGTGAGTGCGATAGAGAGAGAGAGAGTTAGTGAATTTATAAAATCACCTAGATTTTATCAAAATCTTTGTCAATGGACTATAAATAATAAAATATTTTTGGTATTCTAACAAGTTTCTTTTTCGTAATAATTTCAACACAAACAATTCCCCACTTTAGGTGCCTATAACTACGAAAACATTGCGAAATTAAAAAAAAAACAAAGCTACTTTTCACGGTGTCGATAGCTTATAAAAAGTCATCGAAATCAGTTAATTTTTAGGGTAGGCGCTTTTTGCATGGTCAATACTATATTTTTAAGTCTAAGCAACGCACCAACTACGCTCCTACGGTCTATAGACGGCAATTACCACTGGCGTGTTCAGTTTAACAAAACTACAACGATATCATAAAATCCAACTACCCAATTATGCGTGTGAAGTGAACGGACTGAAAAGGATTAAAAAAGCAAGTAAATGTCATTTACATGAACTACCTGCCAGTTTCATAATGTCACTAATGGCCCACTTAAAGTTTACTTCCAACTATATTTTTTTTTAGTTAAAAATTAATTGTGTATTTCTGGGTGTCAGCTAGTTATATATTTTCTTGAATTTAACACTGATGTCTTTCGCCTTGTACGCGTCGTTTTGTAGAATATTCGACCAAAACTCAACCACTTTATTTTTTGTTTACTTTTACTGTATGATATACGACGGAATATCATTTAAAAAAATATTAAAAAGAAACTATTTAGAAGTGAAAAAAGAACTCACCGCCTCACCCTATTAACTTAAACAATCACAAAAGATATCAGCTGAACATACTGAAACCTTGAACAAAACGTAAAATACTCAAAATACGTGCGCACGAGTCTATTTCGCACCGAAAATACAGTAAGCACGCAACACAACCGCCACCGACAGAGCCTAGACCGGCACTGCTCATTCACGAAAAACGATACATCGATAACTAGCTATTGCTTAAATACCTACCTAGTAATAACGATCATGATACTGTTACATCACGATAGCAATGTAACTAAAGCATTTCTGTTTTTTTTATTTGAAAAATATATTTAAGTTTACCTAATGCAATGTTTCATTACAATGCTGCCTAAATGTACTTTCATCATCAGCCAGAAGATGTCCAATTGTCCACTGCTGAATAAACTACAAAACGAACCAATCCCCCTAAAGCGTAGGCTAGGGTTATGAAAATATAGAGCAATTTAGAAACCATATTTAAAAAAATAAAAAAATTGTAGTTATTTTATAACTAATTAATTATTGAAAGAACAATGGCGAAATTTTAAGTCATAAATCTTAGAGCGTCTTGAAATATTATAGCTACAGATCGTATCTAAATATTTTTCTACATTTTAGTAATGTAGTAAAAGCCAGAATAAATAATCTATTTCATTTCTTCGGATTGTTTTATTAAATATTATGTGTGGCTGAACGACAATCTGACAATGGGGATTATAAATTTATTTAATAAAACAATCCGAAGAAATGAAGTAGATTATTTATTCTGGCTTTTACTACCTTACAGATTAATTTGAAAAACGTAGAAAAATATTTAAATACGTTCTGTAACAATAATATTTCAATACGCTCTAAGATTTATGACATAAAATTTCGCCATTGTTCTTTCAATAATTAATTAGTTATAAAATAACTACAATATTTTTTTTTAATTTGGTTTCTAAATTTTTCTATATTTTCATAATCCTAACTAATATTATAAATACAAAAGCAACTGTCTCTCTGTCTGAGTGTTTGTCGCGTACGGCTCAAGAGACGACCTGGATTCTTCCATAGATATAGCTTAAGGGTTGGAGACGGAAATGGACTTTTTTTTTGTAGGTCCACGCGAACCAAGTTGCGGGTAACAGCTAATCTAAAATAAAAATAGAGGCCGAGAAATTTTGAACAGTCCCCATTTCATGCACCACCGGATGCCCGAAATGTTCACTCAAGGTTGTCTCACGTAGAGGTATGCCTACCTACGCTGCGTCTTCCAGTTCGTGGCCGTCAGAAGGTACACATGCCGTCACGGACACAGACCTAAAAATCGACTTCTGCGCATTCAAGGTCAGCGCCATTAAATCGTGCCTATACCTGTACGTAACTACGCTTTCTTCATTCTCGCACATTTGGGTAGCTACAACTTAGGGTTCTGTACAGAAGGCATTCCTATTTTTACTTGCAATCACGAGATAGTTGTTCTGACAAAAACTCACCAACGTTGGAGGAAAGCGCGGGTTGCGGGGACTGCGACCTAGTATTGTTATTGGTTACGCCTACTGGCGCCTACCAATGAGAATAAATTTTATAAGTGTATTTTGACCGATGCTTGGCGCTTTTCGATCGTCCTAAGTGCGAAATCTACGGGTGCTCTCTGGTTTCAAAATTATTTTGTGAATTTTAATTATTCCAACAAAACTGTGCTCCTGAAACGATTTACTTAGATGAGTGACAAATCTTTAAAATTCTTAGCTATCAAGAATAGGCTAAGCCTCTAATTATTTTTGTGTAGTCATCATCATCATACATCCACTGCTGAACAAAGGTCTCCCCTTTAGAAAACGAATGGGTTGCCACAATCTGCTGCTCGTGGATCGCAGAATGCTCACCGTTTACTAAGAGGACTTTGATGCCCATCCTCTGGTGTTTCTGGTCGCAGTTTTAGGACAATCCCGTTTTTTGTTTTAATGTCAAGAGTATCTCTTCATTTGGCAATCCGCATCATAGATCAGCGTATTTTCATAGTCTAATTCAAACTTTTTTTTCATTGGAATAGGAACGTATGTGTAGTTCAAGGCTGTGATATTTATTATGTGCGTTAACTAACTGAAACATTGTTAAAACTATAAACTAGAGATTCCCTGAAGTACATGTTAAGCATTGCAGCCCTTGATGGACAGCGCGGACAACAAGGGCTGCAATGATGGCCGAGCTAGAAGGCCGAGAGTGTAGCTAAGCTTAGCTCGAGGCCATCATAGTGTGGCCGGCAGTGCAGTCATTGCAGACCAAGGCTTGTATAGTGCTTTACTCAAACAATGCGAGTAATTTAAATTAAATTAGCTTAGTAGTCATAGCAAATTCAAAGTCAAAATCAAATGCAAATATTAAATTTGTCAATTTTCCATTGCACAAAATTGTCATAGGGAACTTATTGCTCCTGACCGCTTTTGAAACAAAACTCGACAACAATGGATTTTCAAAGGAATTTGCTGGCCGCTAAAACATGCCAATAATGAAATTCCATACAACTTTGCTGGATCCTATTCGAGTAGCGCGGCAAGGCTGACTTTGCTCAAAGAAAGTTGTCAAAATTATGACCACATTACGAGCTTTTTTGAGTAAAATACTCTTTTACTTAGCCACTAGAGAATACAAACATTTTGAATTTGAACAAGAATGACTTACATGACCACAGAAAGGAGAAAGAAGTTAAAAAAAAATCTCTTTGTGTTTATACCTCACTTGGTACTTGGTGAGCGGCCTTGTTTCCACAACTACTGCGCATAGCGGCCCCTTTTCGACAATACCATATGAATATGGTCCAAAAAAACATGCTGAACCTGCCTACCGGCTGGCTGAATGGAGCTAAGTATACCACTGTGCCAATTTAAATTAAGACAAAAACATCCGAAATTTTTGTTGGGTTCTGTTCTGTCATTGTGGTGTTATGTACTAAACTACCTACTATTTATTTTCTCGTAGTCAATGGTAAAAAGTACGCTCTACTTAGGAAAAAATAATAATAATAACTCATAAAAAATTAGCTAGATGTTTAAAAAAAAAAGTAAAAGTAAATCTTTAGTAAAACAATGCCAATGTTAAAGCAATTTTTATGTTAACATTTTCTAATTTCACGAGAAAGTAGGAAATTAAATTAGAGATTTTATAATTATTATTAAGCTGTGCAAAATTCTTGAAAACGTGTGAAACAGATGGTTCAGGAGCGTGGCCATAACATCAAGTATTTACTTATTAATTTTAAATTTAGCAAGTTCATGCCAATATCCAAAGCAACGTGAACTACGTAGCATATTAGGAAAATAAATATAACCGACTCCCGCTAAGATCTTGACTATTTTCAGTCAAGTAGAATTGCCAATATTATTATGATAAATGAGCTTACCGTAACCGAATGATGCTCGCAAGAAAGGCAAGTTCATGAAAATGTTAAAATTACGACACTTATTTGCTTAACTCTATACATTCTTCCATTAAAGAATTATTTTTATTTAATTTATTTTTATTATATACAAAAAGGTAAACAACAATTCATAATTGATCACTGTGACACTGACTGGCGGACGGTGATTGACAGACGTCAAAACTGAGGGTGTCGATAATGTGGGTGTATATAATGTACAGCCCAATAATGTACGACCCGATAAAACGTGTACTTTTCTCAGGTACGCGAATTATTGGCTGTACATTCCTGGTGTACATTATCGGCACGTGCTGATAGTGTACGGCCGATAATGTACAGCATGATAAAAGGCGACCCAGCCCTTATTGGCTGAAAGACTCTGCTTCTTTTGGTCGATGTGTCTATGATCTGTTTTGATTCCTTGCTTCGTTTGGACGCGATAGTGTAAATAGGACACAGATTAAAAATACCTTTAACGAACTATCATGCTAAAACAGAAGGTTTCCGAGCTTTTATAAAAAAAAAACCTAATAACCTAACCAGTTTTGATACAGCAAAGATTTCCGAGTTGTCATAAAAAAAAACCGTAACCTACTAACTAAAATCCTTAAATTTTTAATCTGTGTCTTATTTTTACTCTCGCGTTCAAACGAAGCACGAAATCGTTAGATGTCATAGACAAAGAGGCTCTCAGCCAATGAGGGATGGGTTGTCTTTTATCAGGCTGTACATTATCGGCCCGTGTCAATAATGTACGGCATGATATTGTACGTCCAATATTGTACAGCCTGATAATTGATGTACATGGAACCAGTACATGGAATATCAGGCTGTGCACTTTCGGATAATGTATGGCCGATATTTCACGACCCGATAATGCACAGCCTGATATTCCGTGTACTGGTACACCAAATTATCAGTGGATGATCAGACTCTTCGCTGGCGGTGTGCAGTAATGGAAAACTCCTTCTTGTCTTGAAATCCTTTATTTCTTTTTACAATTTTTAATAATGTTTTTGAGTTATATTATGTGACGTGTTGTAAGTATCTTGGTTGAATCTCTCTGAAGTTGCTGCGGTTGAAGCGTTCTGACGTTGGCTTATCACTGCTGTGGTGTTGCCATTGTGCGCTCGATGTTCTATGCTGCATGTCAAGTTGGTCAAGCCGTAGGAGCGTGTGTGGATGTCTAAGTGCAAATCACATATGCTCGGCTTCAACAATCAGGCTGTACATTATCGGGCTGTACATTATCGGGTCGTACATTATTGTCTCCTAATATTTACTGTTTTTTTTGTATTATTTGTTCATTGGAAAAACTTTAAAAGAAAGGTTTTAAGACCATACCGTCTCATCTTACGTTTATTTTCTTTACAATTATTTTTCTTCTCTTATTTTAGAATTAAACACAAGTCTTAGTCTTACCCGCAGACTGCGACTTAAATGCGGTTTTTTATTTGTACATATTTTAGATTTAATTTATTTAAATTTTGTTTATAGTTTTAGTTTGTACGTTTAAGTTTAGATTATAATATACTTCTGTAATATTTTATTATAAAAAAAAAATTAAGTCTTAGTTAAAGTCCAAGTCATCATCTTCAGTCACTGAATCTAATCCAGTCCAAGTCATTCTTCATTACAGTAGAAGGTATTATAAAGCAATTTTAATGGAAGCCCCTTCGGAGATTTAGAAACAAAACGAAAAGACACGACCACCACCATCATATTCGATTTGCCCACACTTGTGCACCTTTAATGCTGAGAAATCCGTGACCGACTAACCTTCACACTGCTCTTTCACACTGGTGTGACTGTTAGGAAGAAAACTTGCTAACCTTATTCCACCATAAATAATTACCCACTATCACTCGAAAGAACACAAGTGAAGATAATTATGATTTATCCCACGTTGGCGCCAAAACTCAGAGTATTAAAATTTCATGTAGGGAGTTCGTCTCACGCATAGGTCCATGGCATAGACCTTTTTTTTTTTTTTTTTTTTCCTCCTAAGAGGATTTTGGCGTCGCACGTCTTATGCATTTGCCAGTGTCAAGTATACATATTTATTCTCAAGTTTAGTTAGATATAATCAAACAAGTCATAGTCACTGTCAAAGTCGAGCAAAGCAAGTCACGGTCAAGTCCTAGTCATGCCCCAGTAAAGTGGTGAAAACTTTACTAGAGCCTTCTATGGAGTTTTGGAAACAACACGAAAATTCACGTTTCACGACATTATACCATTCACCAACACTCGTGCATGTTCACGAACACTTAACGGGTAAAAATTCACAGTTTTTACACATTAACACTCGAAATAACACAAGTAATGGAAAACAATATAATGACGCGACATGATTTCTTCACGTTCCCGCCAAAACTCCGGCATAGACCTTCTACCCAAAGGGACTTCATACTGCTTACCTTAAAAATGACCAGAGCAAGAGGCACCATCTTTATCCCTTTGTCCCTTTCTGATTGAAATGTAATAAACTGTAGTACTTATGAAGACCAAACATAGTACGTCGCCTGTGACATGAAATGCCACAATACGTCATATCAGTCTATCGCTATTTTACATGAACACACACCCATTCATCTATGCACACACCGTGTCAAGGATTCTCTTTATTTCGTCATTGATTTGAATACATTGCTTGTGACATTTTTTATGGTTTGCTATTGTGTTACTGAAGGCGTTTTTTGTTTGATTGAACTTTGGTTTGTAATTAGGCATAGAAAAATTACACGAAATAATGAAAATCTCAAATAAAAAATGGTACCCTATTGTGTACCGCTGAAAAAAACAGCATAAAACTAGATGGCATCGTACAAACCGCTACAAAAGCTGATGAAAATATGTTGACCGATGCGATCAGTAGTTACTTATGCCTGCTGTGAGGGAACCTATGTCTATCATAATTAAATTAAAGTAATACAACAAAACGAACGCAGAACGCGAATGCGACACGCTCGAAAGCGTGACCGCTTCCTTTCTGATAGGACCTATATGTCACAGCGCCTACTGCATGCCTAGCACGGGCGCCGGGATAAAAGTTATGTCCACCCGTTTTGTCTTTGCGTCAACGTGACAAAGCTAGAATATGGATACATCCGTCTCGTTCTCGCGAGATAAATATAGTGGACAACATTTTATCCCGGCGCCCGTGCTAGTCCTGCAGACGCTGGAGAGTCGTGGTACGGCGCGGCGTACATGCGGCTGTGGAAAAGTCAACTCTTCTCGGATTACTAAATTTACGGATTACGAAATTGAGCCGAAATTTAATTGAATTTTGGAACAAAGCTGCAGCGACAAGGAGTAGGCTGGACAGTTTTGAACCTGCTGTAAGTCGGGAAGAGTTATTTCCACGCTGCCGTTGGAACGCCGGGCGTCGACACCTTGCTTCTTCAGTGGACGTAGGACCTTAGTCGAACAAGTTCGAGTAGCGCTTCGCCCAAAACTTGCCAAACACGTTTCAACTTAGTTATTCATAGAGTTGAGGCACCTGCCCTGTTGTTGTGTTCTTTATTTTTGGTATTCTTTTGTATCTTCGAAATGTTTAGAGTAAAATGTTTTACTTAGGTACCTACCTACGTAATCACTATGCGACTAAAGTATTAGCCCAGAGTGCCTACACCTTGTCCTATGAATTATTCGGTGGATGAGTGTGGTGAAGAGTTTTGGCGGGAACGTGAAGAAATCATGTCGCGTCATTTTATTATTTTCCAAAACTTGTGTATGTTAATGTGTAAAAATTGTGAATTTTTACCCGTTAAGTGTTCGTGAACATGCACGAGTGTTGGTGAATGGTATAATGTCGTGAAACGTGAATTTTCGTGTTGTTTCCAAAACTCCATAGAAGGCTCTAGTAGAGTTTTCACCACTTTACTAGGGCATGACTTTGACTAGCCCGTGACTTACTTTGCTCGCCTTTGACTGTGACTATGAATTGTTTGATACTATTTATCAAAACTTGAAAATATGTATGTATACTTGACACTGGCAAATGCATAAGTTGTGCGACGCCAAAATCCTTTGAGGAAAAAAAAACTAGGCTTAAAACCATGGATCTTGATGCTTAAAACATAACAGGGACCCTATTCGGAGATATGTCATTTTATCTCGGTCACTCTCACTCCCATTAAATTCTAAATTAGAGAGACAGTGACCGAGATAAAATGTCATTTCTCCGAATAGGGGCCCAGACTATAAAACCGGTCGACAGTTTGTACAAAAAAAAAAAAAACGAAATAAAAAAAAAAACGCAAATAAATACATAAATATTTATGTACTATACATTTATTTTTTTGTTACATACCTTCTATCCGCACAGAAATGTAACTAGCATATTCTAGCCAATAGTATCGCCTATAATTAGGGTTGCTACCTTTCTAACATTTTCGAAAACAAGGGAAATAAAAAATCAACAATGCCAAAAGAAATAATATCCAAACAATATGAACAACATTTGTTGTCTGAATAACAACGCCAATGTGTTAAAACAATTTATATGCTGTGTAATACTGTGTGTAACTGTGTAACAATTATAAATTGTTTAATTGTTATATATTAATATGAAAAGTTGGTTCTACTATTACGTACAGAAAAAAACCTCTTGTTAATTAATTCCGGGTCAAACGTTAAATTGACTGGGCTAGAAAAAACTGGACAAGTTCGAGTCTGACTCGCGCACCAAGGCTTCCGTACAAATTTACCGCTTAAAAGTTCATCCGCACATAATCGATCAGTGGAAATCGCACACTGCGTTTTACGCGATCCTTTTTGCCTCACATCTGCAAATTGTGGAATGAGCTTCCACCACCGGTTTTTCCGAGTACAACATGGGGTTCTTCAAAAGGGCTGTTAATAGAGTCTTTAAAGGTCGGCAATATAACTGTGATGCCTATGGTGTTACAGGTATCCATAGGCGACGGTGATCGCTTACCATCAGGCGGGCCGTTTGCTTGTTTGCCACCTATGGCATAAAAAAAAAACTTGCGTTGTAGTTGAAAAAAATATCTCCCATACATTGATATATGTCACGGCCATTACTCCAACTACAAATTCAGGTTTGTAATCTAAAAACATTGTTATGTGTTTATTGATTTTTAGATTTATAATTGTGCTGTAAGACATTGCTTCTTGTCATGCATACTATTCTAGGTAGATAACGGGAAATCATACGTTTTGATTTACTTGTGAGTGCGGCAAGAGCGACGAAATATGCGGCATAAATAAAGCAAGCATTTTTTATAGTAGGATATTATTGATTTTGGTAAATAATACTTCTATATTTTTAAGCAAGTTTGTATTTAATTTGTAGAAGGCACTTTTAGGTACAATTTTATTCAAAATAGAGTGTTTTCTCGAATCATCCATACCCAGTTTGAGATTTATGGTCTCCAGAAAATAAAGCACGAACGGTTGCGACTGCCACCTGAAAAAAAAAATGCTTTGTTTAACTTGTACAACATTAACTAATAATATATAATATGTATATAGGATTTGTAACTACGAAAACCAAGTTTTGGATAGTATAGGAAGATAATTTAAATGTAATTATATATAATGCGAAGAATGTATCTATGTTCCCTAACACTCCAAAACGGCTGAACCAAGTTTGATTAGTTTTTCAGGGTATCTTCAGGGTTTTCATCATTTATTCATCATATCCATTCACCGTTTAGCCGTGATAACGCGACAAAGACCCAGATAGAGAGACAGAGAGACAGATAGACAAAAAGACAAATTTACATTCCCATTTAAAATATTAGTTAGGATTAGGGTATATATATATATTAGGGTGTAGAAACTATAAATACATAAATATGTATGTAATAATATTATGTAGCTTGTGGGATGTGAAACAAGATAAATCATAGAGCAGGCGTAATGCACATAACTCTTGGGTTTCGGACCACTTGACATTGGCAAGGACTTGCCCCTTTCAGGGTTTCAGAGATAGAGGCGCTTACAGTAAGTATTTCTAGAAGTGGCTTTTAGATTACGCAAATACCTTCAATTGTTGAACTAAGTACTTACTACCTAAAGAATTATGATCTAAAACAGGTATTAGAGAATCAAATAAATACGATAAGAAGTACCTACTCATTACTCTTACTTATTGGTGAACTATATTTTTGATTTACATAAAACATTTCTTGTCTTTGATATATTTTATTGATCGATTGATATTTGATATATTTACCTAGCCAAATCTTTTTCAGGAGAGCAAGTCGCTTTTCAGATGGTTAGCTTCACGCTTACCCATTGCGTAGTTCAGTGCTACTCAGAATTTTGAACTTCAACAGTGTGAAAACCCTGTTTTCTAAAAAGTCCAATCTGTTCATGCCTAGTAATACCACGGAGGACCAGCTTCACGTCTCACACTTCACTCAACCAGCCCCTTTGTAATAGGCATCAAAATATAAAACAAATTACCGAACTCAATAAAACACGAACCGCGAGGTAAACATTTTTCTAAATTGCTAATATTTTTTTAGTAAATGAAGTATATTACACCATAGATGACTATTTAACATAAAAAATATAGTAATGTTAACTAAAACATTATAGTTACTGCTGTCCCTCTCTCTACTCTTTACTTCTTTAGCTGTACCCGACGGGGTCCACAATTGTGATCAAAATATAAAACTACCAACTAAAAAAAAAAAATAAAAAAAAAAAAATTGTATTAATAGTAAGTAGTAATTATTTAATAGTAAAATTTGTGTGAACAATAAAGAGTTAATCTATCTATCTACATTGTGGAATGCTAAAATAAATTTGAATATAATATGAATATTGTAATAT
Organism: Apocheima hispidaria; assembly: GCA_947579745.1. NCBI lineage: Eukaryota > Metazoa > Arthropoda > Insecta > Lepidoptera > Geometridae > Apocheima > Apocheima hispidaria. Next base: position 8,892,027 of record OX388156.1, read on the forward strand.
TGCCTTCTTTACAATAACTGCCAAATATGTGCTACTTCACTTGTCTCTGTAAAATAATCCTTCCACAACAAAATGTTTCGGAGTGTACAAATAAAAAAATAATAATATATATTTATTTGGACAAATAAAACCCAAAAAATTGAGTTCCATCCCAGGGCACCTAGCTATCTTTGATTCTCCCTACTGTTACCTAGTAGTTATTTGTTATCTACTATCAATGGAATAATCACGTTTAATTAATAGCTGAGTTAATTGATTTTGAATTAATTATTCCTGTATTTTTTAGAAATAGGTAGCAGAGCTTTTGTTGGCTGTCACTTTAGTTATAGACAAAAACAAATGTAGATAAAAGTTCCGCTACCTACATCAAAACACTTAGAGAAATGTTCAAAGACTCAAATCCTAGAATCAGATAAACCAACAAAATCGGCATCTTTGCCAACGCCTTCCAGTCCATCCTAGATTACGCTCAGGCAGAGGTTATCAGTGGGGCCTAATTTAATTCATTATGCCCCATGCCCATGCCCGCCTTGTTGGACCCTTTTGGAAGCCAAAATGTCCATATGCAAAATTCTTTATCCGGGTTTAATAATGATCCGTTTCGGCCTTTTAATTCGCGCCCCGCCTCCCTTGAATTAATAAAGCGAAAGTTCCTTTTAAAAGGCTCGTTGGGATAGCCGTAATGGCTATCTACTTAGCGATTGATATTAGTATTTTTTAATTATTATCGAGTTGCAGAAATTAGGGTGTAGCTTCTCTGCGAAAGTAGTAATTCATCATCATCATCAGCCATAAGACCTCCACTGCTGAACATAGGCCTCCAAAGTAGTTATTACAATCATATTACTTGTAAACACAAGTCGTTAAGAGCAGGTAACCTTTTCTTAAATATTAGGAATTTTATGATCAGCGCACAGTGTAGTATCTATAAGCCACTTGCTAGACTACATGTATATTGTAGTGGCGTATAATTATTAATACGCCACTTATCTAGATCGTTAGTTCTTCTTTTTCAGTTATTTGTCATATTTCGTCAATCAATCGTGTCCCAAGACGTCATATCAATATTTTGATCAACGAATTCACACTGAGACTCTTTGGGATCAATCATAATTTGTGCTGCAACCAATGAAAATATTAAACCAGCGGGAAACGCTATTTCGGCTTGTCAATGTTCCGAGCTCCGATGCTTTGGTTCTCTTTTGAATAACTTTTTGCCGGATACGATCCCTCAGAAATATTCTAAGCATAGACAAGTAATAATTAAGTTTAATAAGTGTAGTAAGTTTAGTTTGGTATAGGGATTAAGAATCGCTCTAATTTGATGGTGGCTGAATGATCAGCCCAAGTGTACTCAAGGCCTCCACTCAACTTTTGAGTATCAGGTAAATTAATACAGTTTACTGGGACGTCTGCGTTCTAAGACTAACTCAATACTACTTAGCCCGAATAAGCTCTAAATAAATCTTAACTTTATGACGCAACCATAATTTTAAAAGGAGTACCTACATCGAGATTTTTAATCAATTATTAAAAGAAAAAGAAAACCCCGCTATGACATAGGCGTAAAAACTCAGATTAGAGGTTTTTAATCTGCGCATAAAGATGAATCCAACGACACCTCACTTGCCAAAATTTACCAAGTCGTTTAGATTACGTACAGAAGTTAATATAGGAACATACAAATATACATACTTACAGATATAATTACTTAATTATACCCCAAAAACATTACCCTCTTTCTTGGGCAGATAGAGTTGAAATTTACAACGAATATTGTATTTGTTTAACAGTACATTATTTAAATTCACTTTAAACTGACGTCGAGATTCTGAAACGTTTGTTAACTTTGACAACAGATTAATTCTAATGCTGATTTTGTCTGGCACTAAGTAAATGATAAAGACAGCAATAGACTTAATCTGTTGTCAAAGTTAACAAACGTTTCAGAATCTCGACGTCAGTTTAAAGTGAATTTAAATAATGTAGTAATACAAATAAAATAGTAAAAAGATTATGTACTTAGTGACATTAAAGAGGATTATTAAAATTAGCATATAAACAGAGCGATGAATCGTAAAATAATATTATCACACTGTTGTATCTACTCAATGATTGATTTGACATTTTATTTCTACTGCAGACAACATTATGAAAAAAAATATCTTGGGGTAAAAAAATCTGAAAAAACGAACTAAAAAAAGATGAAGTTGACTTCAACATTTGACTTTAACTTCATCTTTTTATCGTGGCTTTTGCGTTGTTATTTATTATAAATTAAAATGTTACTTCTTATTAGTGCTTGTATTAGTGTGTCATTCAGGATTAAATAGCTACGTCACGGTTTTTCCAATCTAAACAAATTACGTAGTATTTATATTCTCTTTGTAAGCAAATGTCTGCATATGACTGTATAAGTACCGTGTTTCATAACCGGAAAATAACATTGTATGTTTATACATATAATGTTTTTTTGTACGTTTCTATGTCTATACACACAATGATTTTTTCCCGAAACAAAAGAGCAAACAAGAAAATCGGAGCGAAAAACGATTTTTTGGATGAAACCAGGGGATAAAGCGCCTACAGCTGACTATGCTCGATCCATAACCTTACCGAAGACGAAAGCTTGTAAGTAAGTAAAATGACTCAAAGTTCTCAACTCACCTGATACTCAACCAAGTTTCGCAAGCTCGTCATCAGTAAAATCCGCGAACATATTGATGTCTGAAACAGAACTTCCTCCCGCTTTATTATTCGCGATTATCTCTTTCAAGTTCATCACAAAGTACTCATAGCGCTGTTTAGACTCCTCTTCAGTTTCATACTTCTTATTGTAATCATTCACGAACTTTTGGAAAAGATATGGCGCATCTTTGATATCGTAGTTCGGCCGTTCTAGATTTTCTTCTTGTGGCTCTCTATTAGACCTTTCTTGAAAGACGTTGTCATCGTCATAGACGTCTTCTTCCTCGTAGTTGACTCCGTTGGCAACGTTTATTAATATCGCAGCAATTAGAACCAAGATATAATTCTTCATTTTGAAACACGTCGAGTCTAAGATTTGATAGAGTAGCGTCTGAGGCGTTTTGTTTACGTGTATATAATGAGGATTTGACCTCGAAAACCAGTTGATAGCTAGCTTGATTGTTTTTTGCAACCTTATGTTTAAGTTATGATATTATTAACACAGACTAATTACAGACTCGTTCTTTGTTTTTAGTGTGGAATTCTGTAAAGGCTGTAGCTAAACATTTTTTAATCCAATGGCGTAGATATTATTCTGTACTAGTCTTATTTGAGATTAAATGGTGATTTAAGCCTGTTCTGTTCATGCCAAGTTATTTCTCACTCGAACCTACTTGCAATGTGACAAAAGAATGCTGGCGCCTATTTTAAGCAAAAACTTGGCAATACCAATCAGGATTGCGTTGCCCTCAGCATTCTGGCCATTTTTCTTGACTTGTTGTTTTTTCTTTCGTGATGTTGATACAGGGTCATTGGTAACTAATCAACAACCTCAGCAGCAGGCAGTGCTTACACAACTTCCCTATAAACTTTTTTTTCCATGTTTGTATGGATATTTTTTATCCTTGATTTTTTTCTGGTGCCAATGCGCCAAAAAACTACATATCCTATACACATATACAATACTACATATACAATTATTTTTACTTATAAAAATAAAATGTACAATGAATACTACATGTGTAACATGTGTGTGTCTACTTAAATACCTACCGTAAATACTTATGAAATACCTAAATATATTTATATTAAGCTTGATGAAACAAATTATCCGTATATAAATGATCACTACCAAAAATTTATCGATTACAATTAAATGTATTTACTTAGGTTTGAAACGCATTTGGATAATAACCTTGTAAGTATTCTATACTCACAAGATATATCATATAACCTACCTAACCTTTCGAAACCCTAGGACCGTGGGGACCGAATGCAAAGAAAATGTATAAAGAATTATCATCGCGTCTGGTCGAAGCATCTCGTGACCAAAATGCTGGCCTCTACCTTGCCCAAAGAATCGCCATCGCTATTCAACGCGGCAATTCGGCCAGCATTTTGGGCACGATGCCTGCTGGTAGCGGTTTATTAGATTAGGGTTAGTTTTAAGTTGTATATATATTTATGATTATTTTTACTTAGAGTTTATTTTAATTTATTTACTATTTAATGTTATTTAAGTTATTGATATTGAAAATAAAAAAGGTACAGCTTGTTTAAAAAAAAAAAAAAAAAAAAAAAAACCTACCTAACAAATGACTTACATTATTTTAATCAAGTCTTCAAGGTTTTTCTTGTTTAGTTAATAAGTTTAGTTTATAGTTTTCGTTTATCATCATAATCAGCCCACATCACATCATACTCATCATTATGAACAACTTTAAAATTGGAAACAAATATTTTATGTAAGTGCGAAAAAAAGGTGTATTCCGTACATTTCATTGAGTGGAAGTTAATGTAATTTTTCTGGAAAGTTCCTTTATACACAAACTTAAACTACGAATATAGTGAGAAGACTTAAACAGACGAAACCTTTTGAGTTAGTTTAGTGATAGTGACAGTGTAAATAGTATATTGTACAGTGCTAACAGAACACGAGAACAAAGTGTGTTAGTGGACACATTCTTAGATTATACTCTGTTTAGCAGATTAAGTTTAAGTTAAATTACTTATTAGTCTCAAGGCTAGATTGTAATATTGATGACGCACCATATTACAATGTGGTACATAATTAACAAAAAAAAAACTAAAACTACCTACACTACATAGCCTACTACATAAAACGAAACCCAGACCCAGATACCATTGAAGATCTAAAGATAATCCAAATATCAGCCCGCTACCAGTTGGCAGCGTGCCCAGTATGCTGGCGTCATTACCAAGATGAATGGCAATGCCTACGCGATAGAAAAAAAAAAACCCTCGATAACCGTGGATACCTTTTTTTCACGATTTCTAGGCTGGCTTTTATAGTAGAAGTTATTCACAACGATGAGTACTTACAATGAGCTCCTTTCGGCTAAAACTTTTTTTTTTTACGAGGGGGAAATCTTGACAAGATACTCGACAGCTTTGGAGTGTAGCCGGGCTATGTGGAATTATACCCACATAAACTCCCCCGGTGGCCTGCCTTTGTGCTTGATCAAGGGCTCCGTGATCTCCAAGGGAACGCGCCGGAGCCATCAGCACTGCGCTTCAGCTCCTTCCAGAACAGTTACGAGTTGTCCTGATTCGCCTCCACCTACAACAGCGTCTGCCACTCGACGCTGTCATCCTCCCCAGGCTCGTTATGGTAGATAGTTAACTTCTAACCACCCCTGAGCCCAGAGGTCCCCTTTTAGTAGACTCTTACTACAGGCATCTTGATACAGGCAGGGGATATCGATGCCGTATTCTAGTGCCCCGGCATCAGGGCAATGGAGCTTCCGCCACCCCGGCGTCGCCGTCTCCGTTCAGGATCTGCTCTTTCGCGAGCTCTCTCCGCAGTTACTTTTTGCGAGTTCACCACAGTGCGAGTATGTTTTCGCAAAATTCCATTGTTGTCCACGTAGATTTATCAACCAGCATAGTTGAAACTATGCTCGGCAAAGATAGATCCTGACCGATCTTCGCCATCATCCGCCGAACTCCACGCAGGATTTGTCTAGCGTATGCTGAACAGAATCTATCTCCGTCTCGCAGTAGTGGCATTGTGGCGTTAGTTCACGACCGATCCTGTGAAGGAACTCACCAAAGCAGCCGTGAGCGGTGAGAACTTGCTTCTACCGGAATGTGACGGGTTCCTTCCTCTTAAGCCAGTCTAGCAGGGTAGAATTGCACCGACAGCACGTTTTTTTTTTTATATAATAAACCTTTTTGTTGATCTTTATATTCACAACAGTAAAAGCTTACTTGCACAAAAAAACTGGATCCTTTGAATTAAAAACACTGTTTGCACATTAGTCGCTGTCATTGAAGAATATAGGTACCTACAATTTTTAAATCAAGTGCAACGTCACCGAAAAGGCAGCCAGAGATAAGCAGCCAACAAAGGTTTATCAGCTACTGTAGGCACGTAGCGCAAAGCCTTCGAATTACGTTGCAGAGTCGCCAGGCTTGGCTCGGTCTTATCTGACAACAAAACAGCTACACAGGTATCTAGAGAAAGGATATACAGAGGCGTCGTCCACGCTTTCGACAAAATTTTGCGACAAAAACGACGCGGTCGCGAATGGAGCAATGTAATAGGATACTTTCATAATAATCTTGATGTGTACCAGCTTCATAAAATAGGTACTCGATTTATGAAACGTAAATCATTGTATCAGGTTTAAGATACTCGAAATATTAACAAAATGAAAGCATGTATAAATTGTAATTATGTTTTCATAAATATTTTATGAATCGAACGTAAAAAGCTTTTTGTGGTAATATACAAAAAATGCATTTTTGGTAAAGGTCATGATTTTAGATTTTGAAAAGCTTTCTCAAGTCAAGCCAAGAATTCAGAATAGCAGAGGGCTTTGCCTATTGCTTATTGCAGCGGTTTGAATACACACGATTTGTAAATTTTTGCGTTATTTCATTTCAAAAGAACCTTATCAAGAACAAAAAAGTTAGTACATATCATGAAAGAGGTAAGTGTGCGGCGTGCTCAACATTTTTCAGCCAAGACTCAACGAAGTAGATACCAAGATAACGCCTAACGAACATTTCACTGAGCTTGTTACAGCGTGGTAAATTTTATCACGAAACGACGTAAAAAGCGGCCCAAGCCTTTGATGGTTTAGAGCGAACTTTCTTAGTTTTGCATAGAGCCCGAGGCTTTATGCCCAGACTAGTTAACAGGTGAAAACTTGGACCCTTTTTTAGGGCAAACCTGATAACTAAAATTTATTAGGCGGCCTTTCAGATTGTATTTTACGGCTTTTATACGTTGGTAACGGATCGTGTGTTAGTTCATGTGTGAGGGTGTTTAATTGCTTAAGAGCCAGTTTCTAAACGGACATCTCGTACGTGTACTTAGAAAAAATTTAAAATAATTCTGCACTGAGTGGGTGACTATAAAACAAGAAGCAGACATATGTCCAATACATGAGTATAAATCATGTGCAGAACTGACTACTCTGTTCTTACATTTGCGTAAAATGCTATATTACCTGTTCTAAACTGTCATCAGCATCTAAATTTAGCAACAAAGCACCAAACTTGCTACTTAGTGGAAGTGTGAGCAATGAGTCATTCTGACTTTTAGTAACTACTACTCCGGAGTACAATTGTACTCAGTTTTGACCCGACTTAAAGGGGAAAGTTCGCCCATCAGGCCTTTCGACCACACCGCATAAGTTGCCTACTAAATTATTTAATGTTAAAATTACTAAGTTTCTGGTAGCGAAATTAATTAATTTACACGTAGGTGAGAACTGAGCAGTCAATTTGTATTTAGAAATTGCAAACTACAATCACGAGCTAAATCAGGGAGGATATTTTAAATCGTTAGGTAATTGCTACCTTTTTGAATATTTTGTACCGATCGGCGACCTAATGTTTTCTTTGTGACTTAATTAGTATTACTTAATTATTACTTAATTCGTATTTTTTTGTAATTAGCGATATTGTAAAGGAAAAATACTAGATAACCGTTTATGAGAATGGTTTTTATCTTTATTTAGAATAATAGAAATGTATTATCTTTTGGACATCACGTTATTTCGTGTGCTCTATATGGGTACGCTAGAATTTCAGGTCGTAACAGTTAACAATAGGTACCTACAAAGTAACAATGGTTGCTGGAATTAGGTATATGTTTCACCGTCAAGTGTAGGATTCTGTACCACCCTTATTTGATTAGTGTCAGTGCCTTTGCTTAAACTATTAATGTTGCTTGTTGGCTATCACAAGGCCCAAACTCCACCGAAGCAGAGACGAGACGATCTGACGATGTGTTAGAAACAACCGATAGGATTTCGTTATTAACACATCTCGTCTTCGCTTTGCTTCGGTGGAGACGGTTGAGCAGAGAGGAGAGGAGATGTCTTATATACAAGCCCAGTGCTTAGTTTGGGGCTCACCGATAATTGTTGTAGATATAGTACATCTCTTGTATTGTTATAGTACATTCTTATGTCTTGCAAACTATTTTAAGTTTTTATTTTGTGTACTTTCATTTCTTGGTAAATAAATTTTTTATGTTTATGTTTATATTTGTTTCGCGCAAACAGAACAGAGATGTGAGCTGCGTCCCGCAAGCCTGGCGAAGGCGTGCAGCGGAGACGACAGAAGATTTGTGAGCGGGAGCGGCGTTCGGCGAGCGGCATCGCTAGGTCCCCCGCGTCGCACAACCTATCCGCCGCGCCTGCGCTACTCAACTCTCACTAGTACAGCGCCTCACGCAACTTGGCTCCTCTCGTCTCCGCATATCTCCGCTTCCGTGGAGTATGGACCTATGCCTTGATTTAGTGAGGAGCTGGAGGACGTTTGATGCGACGTGTTTGTTGCAAGTGTTAGCATGAATTAGCAACTAAAATAGAGGTAAAATATGGTATTAAAGTTTGCCTTCATTACGATTAAAGCCTACTTTTTTCCTTATAAACTCGAACTGTATTGGTGGTATAGTTGATAAAATATAACACCTACGCAAGAAAACGAGTGGAGGCGTTATCGAGACACTGCTTTTGTGCAAAATTTAGGACAAACATGACTCGTGGCTTGAAGCGAGGCGATAATTTGAAACTTCTTTACTCCAATCCTCTAGTCAATAATAAAACAATTTCTTAAGCTCTACCTACGCATAAATCCCTGAAAGCTTGTGTTTAAAATTTATCTTCCAGTGGCCGACTTAAGTGCGGCCATATACTGATAATAGCCCGTTAGGGAAATATCTGAAAACATCTGCGCTGGTTACCTCCTAGTTACACGCGAGACGCCAATTTTTTGCGAGCAGTGCGGTAAAGTAAATAATACACGGAGTGACAAAAGTCTCATTTCTTTTTATTTCGGGTCACCCTTGAACCGTATAAATTGCGAGCAATTTTCGGGGTCGTTTACTACGCTCCGGGATGCCAATGATACGCTTCTCAAAGTCCCCGTTCGGCACATCCGTATATCTTCACCTATGTTATAAAAGTACAAATTGCGATATCGGCGTTTGTTTGCGCGGGTCTTATTTATGGCAGCTGTAAATGCTTGTGGATGGTTTTGATAATGATTTCCGGGTCACGGGCAGATTCTTAACCTTAGGTTGATGAAATCTAGATGTATAATGTCAGAAAAATAGAAGTATATTGTGGAAATGTTTTTGGTATTTTAGGCTTGGCCGTATCCGTCGAGCTGAAAATATACTATCACACTAATATTATAAATGCGAAAGTTTGTTAGTCTGTAAGTATGTACGTAGGTCAGTATGTAAGTATCTTTGTTTCCGTTTAATTCTGTAACGGCTGAACGGATTCGAATTAAATTTTATGTATGGTATGGAGGTAGCTAATTCTCTGGATTACCACATAGGCTTCTTTTTATTCCGGAAAAATGTTTGGTTTCTGAAGAATAGCGGGTGGAACTGCGGGGCGCAGTTGTTGAACGGGAACAAATACACTTACACACAAATTTTCGCATTTATAATATTGGTGTGATATTATTTTATCTTTTAGAGAATATAAATTACTCAAAAAACATTATTATTTTTTACCAAACAAAATTCGTAGCAGCGTTTTAGTATAATTTATATAATATTTTCTTGTACTTAGCGTTTTTTATTGCGAAGCGTTATATCTCCTCTCAGCTCTGATAGATACCGGGTTTTAATTTTGTGTTAGAAACACACCACTCTCCTCTGGATATGAAAAATACACTGATGAAATAAAAATAAAATAGAAATACTATGCTTCGTTTTACGCTTTTTTTTTTTGCTAGCAACTTCTTCATGAGCGATGTGTCCAAACCCACATTGTGGGAGCGATAATCTGGCGACTTCTTTTAATTTTAACCTTGCTAGATTCCATATTTCGTGACGTTGTCTCTAGGGCCTATTGTGCTGATGCAACAGAGATATAGATATACGCATATAAAGTGAAATTGCGTCTTTGCAAACCTCATTACTTAATTCCAGTTGGTTGCAGTTAATTCACAGGAGGCTGGTCTACGGGCCTTTGGGGTGCCCTTGTTTGTATTTGCGCCCTCACGCCGTACTGTTATGTCTTCGTCGATCGGGCAGAATCGTCTCTCGAATGTTTCTTGGCTTGTTTTTGTCAACAGTCACGTACGATACAGTTGCTTAATCATGAATGACACGCTTTTGTATTCAGCTAGCTCGCACCACCTAACGAGAACCCGAGATAAGTTTACAAACGTCGTAATCTTGAATTCCCGAAGGCGGATTCTCAGCGTTGATTATCCAGGATTCGAAATTAACATATTAGGAATGTTCTGTGTTGGTAGAATTGTAAGGAGCGGTACAAAGCCTGAGGTGCCTGTCGCAACGTCTTAATCATTCGTCGGGTTTGGGTAACCAAATTTGACTGGGTTGGTAAATGCCTGGGCTTTGGCTGGATGTTCAAATTGTAGCTATCTAGGCTAATTTATTAGCTGCGGTAAAATTTTCTTCTAGTACCTGCTAGGTTTGGTAAACGAATTTCACTTTCCTATTTCTACAAACGAGTAAGTTACAATACTATTAACAACTGCCGAATTACATTTCTGATATTAATTTCATTTTATTTCACTAAAAAAGTTATTTTTCCGTTTCTTTTATCTAATTTTTTGTAATTAAACTCGCAAAATTGTAAAATATTAACATTATAAATTGCTTCGCAATAATAATCTTTTTAATATTGCTAATGCTTTTTATGGCTACTTCGGATGTGTCACAAATACAAAATAGTAAACGTTTCCTTAGAGTAGCGCAATATACCATCGCAAATGGGGTATGTTTTGTAACAACAACTTTTACGTCTACGTCTCCGTCACTTTCATTTCTTCATTACTTAAGTATGCAAAAAATGCCTGCGCTACACGCAAACATTTTCACATAAAGCTTCCTCGTAAACGCAGGCGAAAATACAGCAAAGTAGCGGTAAAAATAGCACGTGTCTTGAGGCCCTAAAACGGAATGCAGAGGCGCACTCTGTATGACCTAGACGGCTTGAGAGCTACAGTTAAAAAGGTGCACCTACTTCTTCTAACAATAATCTGTCCTAAGCCGACTCTACTATTGGGTAAAAACGACGTATTACCTTTAGCAAACTTGTAAATTAGAATAGCACTTATAGAATTTTTATAATAGCACTTAGTAAATTAGATGGTTTTAGGAATATATTTTATTTAAAATGATTTATGTAAAATAAATGTTTTCCTTGGCTTTGGATTCATAATCAAACGCTATAAGTCAAACAACATCGTTTACAAAGAGAATATAAATACTACATATCGTTTGTACATAATACCTAACGACATATTCTTAGAGAAGATCGACAGAAATGAACAGAGGCCAAAAGCAAAGAAAAAAAAAAAAAACTTTTAAATTTTATCGTTCGGCTACCAAAATATCGCACTGTAAGTCAAAACACAATATCTTTTTTTTTCAGAGAAAATCTAACGAAACAGTACCACAGATTGTAACGGTACAGCCTTCGTATCTTTCACAAATATAGATATATTCGTATAAGAAACAAAATACAGCCGAAATATTCTCCTTCTTGAATTGCGGTATCAAGTGATTTGCTATCTAAAAATGTTAGGCACTAAAGTGGGTAATTAAAGGGTTTCAAAAACATAGGACGACTTTCGAAATAGAGAACGATAGTGGTTAAATAGTATCAGAATAGGAAAAAAATAATACTTTTTCCGTTATATTACATACTTAATACTAGTTAATTGTAGTTAGGTTAATGAAATCCGGCATTCATATCGGCCTTTATAAAAGTTGTATGAAAATACCGTCATTTTTATATTGCGCGATTATATTGTGAGCGAGTGGGAGCGGCGACGCTGTGAGAACGTGCGGAGTTTTGGAGAGGCATTCGGTGCTTGGGCTTACGGGCGAACATACGCTGTGAATCATCTGGATTTTCTACAGTGGCGAAGCATATCACGAGTGAGATCTTTCCATTACTTTGATTTGTACATAATTATCTAAAATCAATCTATTGCTTTGAAGTAAAGTAAGTTGGACATCCAACCAGTTTTAAATCTAACCTTAAGGTAAAGTCATGTTGCTATACGCATTTTATTTGAAGTAAAGTAAGTTGGAAAGCCAACGAGTTTAAAACCCTATTCGAAAGAATATAACTTGCCGTAAGGAAGTATTGACAAAAGTCATTTTACTACTCTGATACTTACAAAAGTAAAATCAGGTAGATAACCAACTAGTCAATGATTGACTTTATGTGGGTATAACTCCCGTATCGAAACTTGTATCGCTAAGTCACCATGCTGTTTGAACCATTTACTTAGAGTAAATCAATTCTCTTGACTAGCTAAGTCTAACATGTATTCTAATCAGAGGAATATAGTTTCCTATTCGTGACGTTGACGAGAGAAGTCAATATTCTATCTCTTCAATTTGAAAGTCTCAATGGTAGTCTTTCTGTCTAGTTATAAAACTATAAATTGGGATCCAGGGTTGGAACCTTTGCTAGTAATTAGCTAAATTATACATAGGAGCGCGTGTCTCTTTAGGTTACCCTTGACTCCATAGAGGAAGATAGGCGCCTAATATACATGTCACTGATTGAGTGATTACTAGTATAAATACTTGTAATAATCCTTACTTAGATGGAAGCTATCTGAGACAGTTGATTTGAAGTGGTAACGGAGTTAATTATTTAAATACACTAATATATACGTGTTGGACTTGATTGTCTAGTTTTATGTTTCGGTAAAGTTCCGAATATTGCATCTTTATATTAACATCAAAGTTATTTCATTGTACATAGGTAGGCTAGGGTGCTGCGGGGCGGCACGAGAGACCAAGATCGGAAGATCTTGGCAGCTCTCAACTTTAACCTAAGATTGATGTATGTAAGGGAAGGTCTTTAGTTACTTCGGTAATTATAAAGATAAGGTTTTATGGAAGTATTTTAATGGAAGGTATTCCTTGAAAGGTTCGACAAACTAACGTACCAGACTTTGCCAAAAGAATAAGCCCTCTTATCTGGATAGGACATACCGACGGACTTTGAATCTAGTAGATTTCACAGGTAATTATCCCTATATTTATAACACATAAATGTGGAGGATTGACGTCCCAGTCTTTCGGATGAGTCAAACTGGACTGGTGCGGGGAGGTGCACCGTTCTTTTACCACGAATTCATTTAGTCCAATAAATCGATCATTATTTGTTCATTAAATAAACTGAGAATAAATGTAGAATGTGTTCAAACTCATATCTTGGTATGCTTAATAAACGCTTTATAACTCATAAATACTCAGGTACATTTAGGGTAGACTCTGTAGTTCAACTATATTTATTATATGCGCTTACGTTCATGTTTCAATAGGCTCACCGCGGTAATTAGTTAGATTTCATTAGTAATGTGCCCGGTGTAGTAGTAATAGGTTAGGGAAATTATACTAGGATTCGCTAACTCGTAATTATTCGAAAACTTAGGTTCTACGATCACGAAGTAGGGTCCTATCACTTGACGATCACATGGCCAAATATATAATAAATAGGTTTAACTTAAGTAGAATTAATTAAAGAAATAAATAGGTAGTGAAAATAAATATCTATGTAAATATAGTTAAATATAACAATAATAAATATATAATAATTTATATAATATTAATAGACGGGGGGTCGTTACAAGATATAGCAAATGTGAGAAAACTAGTGAACCATTTTATTTTCTTAGTTCTCAAAGTCCCAGAATCATACTTCATCCAGCAGATCTACATGAAAACAGCTAACAGTATCGAAATCTATTATTTAAAGAAATAACGTAAAATATTAAAGAACTTATGCTAGTGAAGTAGCATAATTTCTAGCTATGATAACTGTTCATCACTTTCGTACGCGGTATGTCTGCACACGTTTGCTTGAATAGAGGATTGAGTTCTGACGTCGTCCATAGCTGTCAATTAAAACAAAGGTAATATGTCTCCTCTACATGCGTAACGGCTCTTAGGAGAAACTGCCTCATTTTACGACAAAAAACGACATTACCAAACACTATTAATAGACACCAAAAAAAAGAATAGTTTAGAATAGTTTGATGTATTTTTGGATCCAAAAAAACCTTTCTACCAACCTATCTTTCCTTTTTCTTTACAGCATAAACTTTTCAAACCAAATATTGCCATAAGGTAACTTTAGATCTGAAAAAAATTCGATCAAAAGTAAAAAGATCAATACTAATGACTCTCGAAAAACTTAAGATGAACAGCCTCAAAGGAATTCTAAAACACCTTATTTATTCCTGGCGCTGTCTAACTTTTATAAGCACAAGTCTCATCCAAGAGATAAATCTACAAAATGAGCTCTTAATAAAATTATTTACTTACCTACAAGAAAATTCTAGATCCAGATTTGGCTGGCGCCTTACTACAACGAGTGAAATTCTTGTATCTTTTTATTTTCTTATGGCAAAACAAAATAATGCCTGTCTGTAGTGAAGACGAAGGTTGGTAAATTGAAAGCAAAATGGTGTAGCTATTGTTGTGTGAGTAATTCGAGTCGTGGGCAAATGAATCATTAGTCCTAAACTAATATTAACCTGTGTTATATACACAAAGAGTTTGGGTGTACCTCTTAGTATTAGATAGTAGCGGTGTGACGAGCGATTGGGCCTTTATTTCGAGAGAATGTTCTTTAATTTTCTAATGGATCGGTGCGAAGGGCGTTCGTGGGGAAACTTTGAAAGATATTTACATAACAAAGAAAAGGGGTAACAGATCCGTGTTCTGAGAACGTATTCACGTCAGGCACCCGGATTTTGTAAAGGATTTGTCGGTCAATTTCGCATCCCTACGTTTTTGTTGTAGTAAATTTTATGCCTAATGAAGGCGCCAGATTTAGTGGTGTGTATAAACACGTGCTTTAATAATCCGAGGAATAGACGCCTCGCAACGGGAACTTTATCAGACAATCTTTATTACTTTAGAGAACGTGGCGTGTTTATCAAATTCGACTTGCTAACATTGAGCTGTTACGTACTACGTACTAGAGGCGGCACCGCAGTATATTGCAATATCCCATTTTATTGTCAATTTGCGACACTTCAGTCAGTCACTCGCCAGAAAAACAGTACATTACTGCAGCGACAGCAAAAGAGACATTGATGGACGAACGTTTGAAGCACCAATGCCGAGGCTTATTTTTAGCGCCTAGGTATAAATGTGCATTTGTTTCTTTTTATAAATTTAAACAGCCTTTGATTTACAAGCCAGTTCGAAATTTAAATAAAACCTTTGATAAGTTATTTCCTCGGTTACCATGTTTCAGAGTAAAAAGTTTGTTCCTTTAACACTATAGTTTTTAGCCGACTTCCAAAAAGAAAAATGATTTCTCAATTCGATTGTTTTTTTATGTTTGTTTCTTCAGAACTTCGTTATTTATTAACCGAATTATTTCTTTATTTGAAAAGAGATAATACCAAATTGGTCCGTGAGAAATTAAGGAAACTCTTCAAATATTATCGGCATACATTTTCTCAACAAGAGATTTTCATCAAGAAGTCAAGCATTTGCATTCAGAAAATATCATTTGGTGATGTGTAGTTGACGAAGAAGACAACAGATGGCCAACGGAACTCCTCAGTGAAAAGTATTTCACCGGTGGCGCCAATGTAATCTCGGTTATGAGAGTTAAGCGACTATCTTGAAGAAAATTTTAATAAATGGTTCTGATGAAGTCGTTTTTTTTTGTAAAATCACTTACACTATATTGATACTAAATTTGCCGGCCGCTGCTTGCATGTGATTATTTATCTTGCAGAAGGTTGTCAAATTAATGAGAAAAATACATATTCATGCAATAATGCAATATTAATTGCATAAGAAAATAATCTTTAAATAAATATACCCGGGATGTGTCGTAGTTTGGTCGTAGTACACATATTTATGCAAATAATGCAACACAACGCTTGATCCCAAACAAGCTCTAGCGGGTGACTGAAGAAGTTGAGAAAAGTGACCACAATTTATAAGACATCGCAATGTAATGCAATGCCACTCTAGATTGTAGTACATAATAACTCAAAGCTTGTAAACATAAAGTTTGTTAGATATCGCAGTGGGAGGAAACGTAGAGGGTGTAATCCCGTGCATGGGCTGATATCAATTATAACAAGTATTATATTTAAAAAAAAAAAAAAAAAACCCGACTAAAAAATTTTGCCTGTGACACTCCGGGCATAATTCCTCTTTATGCTCTATATTTATATAATTATAAATCCAACGACACCTCACTCGTCAACATCGGTCAAGCCGTTTAGGTTATAGGAGGTAATATTGGAACACACATACTTACATACGCTCTATAAACATTACCCTCCTTCTTGGGCAGTCGGGTAAAAAGGAACGAAATATTCTTATTATAATTCCGAGCGATATTGTATAAAATTCCGCAATCTTCGTTTTAATTTTCAAAATTCTATTCCCAGGTCTGTGCCCATCAATTTACAAGGAAAGCACAGTGCGCCGAATTCCCGGAAAAATACATAACATTTTATTGAACTTTGTTGTCGTCATATCACAGGAAACCTCGGGAAAGGGATCTCTTGACGACGATAGCGGAGGACACAAAAATACTGTGGAACAAACAAAGGGGCGATGAGGGTAATTCTAATTCCGGCACCCAGATAAGCTTAGGAAGTGTCTCAATTCGGTTGTTTGTTAACATTAGGACGTAATGTTTCGGGATACGACACCTCATGGTTTTCAAAAATCTGAGTTTTTTGCTTATATGGCTTTGTTTTGTTTTTATTTGCTATGTTATCACCGCGTCTGACCTTTGTTACAAAAGGTTATTAGTATTGAAAGAGAATACCTAATTCAATTTTAGGGTGTAGGTACAGATTTTTTCATTTAGACAAAGAATCTGTTTTAGAATATTATTGTAACCGTTATTAGGATTAACTTTTACTATAGAACCAACAATGAAACAGCGATCATCGTCCTATTTTTTTTTTGTTTTTTTTTTTTTTACCAAATCTACAGTTCTCAAAAGAAATACATTATAGACTTAAAGCGAGACTGACAGCACTAAATAGATACATAAATAGAATAAACCTATAATAATAACAAGTTTAAAATAAATAAATATATATATACACACATAAAACCACTTCTTTTTCACTTTTGTGTAGTGTGCTCACATACGAACTATGCTGTGCTAGGATGTAAAAGAGGGTGTGTGTGTGAGTGTGAGAGAGGGTGTTTGTGAGAGAACTCTCTCATACACCCGTATGTGCGTGTGTGTTTGGTTTCGTCCCGACTTTGCTTCCACACTATCAGTTATAAATAAAATGCCACATATACAGAATTAAACAAAAATCCTGTTAACAATTTGCAGAAACCACTTTTTTTTTAATCATTCCGTAATTATAAACTGAACTAAACATTTTATACATAGGTATTTGTGCCTTCAACCATTTAGTGGCATAGATACGTCAATGACAATTTAATTTTATCTTATTTACTTTTGTGCAGCGATATTTCAAACCGCGAGTCCCTCGCTTGCATAGTCAAATCAAATCATCTAAAATCCATGTCGTACAGAGTCAAAAATATGGCCACTATACGCTATGATGTCTTTAGACAAAAACTTTTGAATTTCATCTTATTTTTGGTGGAAGATGATATAAAAAACAACCTTATATTAAAAAAAATACATATTAAATGACGAGGAGATCCCGGAGATGGAACCTATGTGTGTGGTCGGATGTGTTTTGCGCAACATCCTAGATTAGCCCGAATTTTCGGTGTATTCACACGTGGCTGAAGTCTATGAGTTTTGTTTGTATTATTTGCCCTTTGCACACGTACTTATTACATTTCCATTCATTAATATTTTACATCAATTTTGTACTATTTTTAGGTATATTCATTTTTACACAGCTGCTATAACCTTAGTTCCAGTTTTATACGGTCTTAAAGCTTCTGTAGAGCTTACGTTAAAAATTTATATCCTTTTTAATTTATTTTCCTTGATCTAATGAAAATCTCTCAGGAAGATGCCATAAAGTTGTGATGAGAATGAATTACGTAGGTAGATAGCCTTCTTCAAATTTTAATAGACGGGTAACTTTGATAATAAGCTGGACTTCATAACATTAGTTAGGGCCTACTTCAGTAAATTGGGCCTTAGGCCAACGGTTATGAGTATAGACTCGACTAAACTACTTACGTGACATGACACTACGTGACTATTTTTTAACATTCAAAGCATGTGCATGGAGCAAATCGGAGTATGTACTAACGAGACAGAACAAAAAGAGCAGGAAACTGATTTTTGTTTTCTCTCGTTCGTACGTACAATATTTTTAAAGATATAAAATGACTAAGAGTGATGTTGAACAATATTTTTGCAATATTTACTTTATTATTATTTATTTATTAAGTATAACATTAAAATTTTATATTGAAATAGTGAAAATGGCTTTACCTAATTTTCATGTTTACCCATGCAATTTCCACTTATTTAAGTTAACGACACGATGTTTTTTCTATTGATTTTTTATGAATATTACTTTATACGAGAAATATTATAGAATTAAAAATGTTGATTGTGCGAGCGAGAAAACGCATGTTATGTAAAAGGTAAACAAAGGTTGAGAAGCGAGTTTAGATAACCGTTGCGCCTGCGAGAGACAAACGCAGCTTTACCCATACATCTGACTATTAAAACTGATGTTATGACACATTTTTTTAACAATCTCAATTGTGTTAGTCTGACTATACTTTCGATCACACCTAGTCTCATCAGTTCCATCTTTTTTTTTGTTAAAAGCGTCTTATTAATTATGACCTATCAACCAATTCATGATTATGTTAGGTGCCCATGTTGCACTGTTATCCTAACTCTGTCTTTTTTTATATTATGTTACTCGGTGACGAGACGAGCAAGTCGCTCACCTGATGTTCAAAACTATGCGCGGCAATGCACTGCGCTCTTCACCCTGAGATCTTAGATGTAAGATCTCTGTATGCCCAGTTATTACGCTGGAAACATTGCCCTTCAATCCGAAACACAGTAATGCTTGCACACTACTGCTTGGCGGTTGAATAACTAGCAAAGGTGTGGTACTTGCCCAGGCGGACTCTGCAAGAGAGCCCCTACCACTACAAAACACTACTGTCTGGGTGTTTATCGCATTACCACGGCTAAACAGATCAAGTTTTTTTATCGCATTACCACGGCTAAACGGCTGAACAGATCAAGTTTTTGAAGTTTTTGCATAGGCTACTTTATTTTAGATCCACGCGAAAGATGTCGCGGGTAACAGCTAGTATAACACATAAAATAAAGATGGACGTGTCTTCGTGGCTTTTGGCACAACATAAAATATTATGTTGTACGCTTTATATATTATATTGTATAGTTTGTAGCTAAATTTTAAGAAAGTTTTAAAACTTATTATATTCTTAACTCCTACGATTGTTAATTCTGTTGTAATATTAATTTATGATACTCAGGGGGAATTCAATTTAACTTTGTATTAATTTATATAGTCTCTGGAGGAAGATAGAAAAAAATACCTCTTCTATAAATTGTATTTATTTGTTTATTTATTTATTTAATAGACACCAACATGATGTACGTCATTGTAACAAAGAAGGAGGCAAGCAATGGAAACAGGCTAAACGTCACCACAATTATAGGTGCAGACTACATGATATTAAGAAGCGAGTTTTACTTAAACAGTAACAGTCAACGACTTAAAAATAAATCTTTAAAAGTATACATAGTAAGGTGTGAATAAGCTAGAAGTTACAGAAAAATTACTCCTTGCCAATACTAGACAATTTACTGCAAATCGATAATTTAAACCTGCGCCGCCAGAAAACAGGTCAATGTCTACATTACCATGCATTACATTACATTGCCTGCCAGATGACGTTCACTGCAGAACATAGGCCTCCCGCTTAGACCGCCACACCGACCGACAACGTGCCACTTGCATCCACCATCCCAACTTTCACGATGTCGTCGATGTCTAGTGGGAGGTCTGCCTACGCTTCGCCTTCCGGTTCGTGGTCGCCACTCAAGGTCCTTCTATAGCATTGCTTTATATCCATTAAGTAAGTAAACATGCCATGCAAAAAGTTCTAATGAATGCTAGCTATATTACCAGCATAAAAATATTAAAAGACCTTAAAGGTCTACCTTTAGGTCCGACCTTATTTTACGCAGTGTTCATAAAAAAGATGTAAAATGCTTATTCGCGTTTTCATACACCGAACCGAAAGGAGCAAAAACTAGCGTAGATTCAGCAAAGTCGAGCCGTGAGATAAAACACCACGTTCGGCTTATCAAGCCGGCTTAACCTTCGGGCACGGGCCTTCGAACGTTGAAATTTTGACAAATTACAGTGTAGGATTACTCCGCGGGAATATAAGGAAACGGAGGGAACCATGCTATCCCGCAAATTACTGACTTGTGACAAATGTCGTGCTGGATGACCCGCAATATATTCGACTCACAATAAATCTACTTAAGGGCTCGCTTCCTTAATTAGGTTATGTCGTTCATCATAAATAGTCACACAGCCTGAATAGTTCAATCTGTCGTTGCACTTTTTGATTTAAAAAAATGTATAAAAAAGTCACTTAGTGGAAAAAAGTTATAAGTCGTATAAGTTTTCTGTATTATTATGTATTTCTATATTTATTAATAGGTAGTTTTACTTTTTTAGTATGTAGACAACAATACTGTTACACTATAACAGGGTGTAATGTGTAATTTAGTACATTCTGAAAAATGTTACGCATTATGTGGCAATGTATACTTAAATAAATAAATAAAAACATCAGTTACTATAAATTTGTTACGGTAATAATATCTTTATAAAACAATGGTGTTTTAAAGCAATCTTAAGATATTTATTTATAGAATATATTTTATTTTAAGGATTACGACCACGAAGAAGGAACAAATAAAAAATGTACGTTTGTTTCCTTCTTCGGCAAAATAAACATAACATGAAAATTGCTATAATTAAAACATTGGTATACCCAAATGGTCTTGGTAAGTCGTGGTAGCTCAGTGGGAGCACGCACTCCTCACATTCGTGAGTTTTAACCCGGGCGGTCCGTACCAATGAGTTCTTTGGAATTTACGTACGGATACACCACTGGGTTTTCGGTGAAGGAAAACATCGTGTAGAAACCTGTATATTTCCGAAGAAGCAATTCGATGGCGTATGTATGTGAATCCGCCAACCCGCACTTGGCCAGCGTGGTGGATATGGCAGATATCCCAGCACTTGAATGTTTAAAAGCAGATGAAGTTTCTCAAATGGTATATTCAAAAGATAACTGACTTTATTTTTTTAAACTAAAAACAGTTTGAAAAAGTGCGAACGAGATAGCCTTATTTGGGAACCGTTTTATTTTAACTTTCAACTCAGTGATTTTGCATCATCAAAATATGTGAAAGATATAGCTCTGGCTGGGGACGTGGCCTTATTACGTCGCTCAACACATGTACCACCCCAACCTAACACTCATATTAGAAGAGTGATAACTTCAGTTTCACATTCGCACAGTTCCAAGTTTTCTTGCGTACAGTTCAACCAACTTATCTGTGCAGTTCAGTGGGGGAGTCACCATCGTATTTTCTGAACAAAACGGACAGAAACTCACGGTTTTTTTTAGTTCCTTCATTTGCCTAACTCTACAGATAAAGTCGCACTGTAAGTATACCTTTTTAGAATAATTTATTTCCTTAGCGTAAATTTTCCAGGCTTAATTGAGAAACGTTACGACTAATTAGGCAACGCACTAATGAACCCTTTGAGTACAACTTTGTTCTTAATTTTGTGAAAATTTGTTGATTCTAAACTAGTCTCAAATATAATTAATTATTTATAGGTACGTAAGGTTTTCACGCTGATATCAGGGATGGCTACTCGGCCTATATGAACCTGTGGCGTACTATCACACGCCACCTTTGCAAAACCAGATACAATTAAATAAATATATTATATTAAATCGCTACCGCTTATGGTACACTCCGCGTCTTGTTGAACTGGTTTTGCACAGGCGCGTACTAACTACGCTAGCGCTGTGGCCGGCCGACTGCACCGACTCGCCGCCCGCGCCAGAGGACACACAAGGACGGCTAGCCTTGCTACGAGCTTGTGTACTCGCTTACCGCGCGCTCGTCTTTTATTCACCTAATATTCTTGTTGTTTTGTTAATTCCTTGTTACTTTCTAATTCGAATTGTTTTGGCTAACCTGTTTATAAATACCAAATTATATTTACCGTTTGTTAATTCAGTTCTTATTATTTTAATCGTGCGAGTTCTACTAAACCCATAAACCTACTAACTAATTTAGTACTAATTTAGTGCTAATTGAAAGCTTAAGTGATTAGAGTTAAGTTAATGAAAAATTATATATCGACAGAATCTCATGACAAGAAGAAAGATAACAAATGACGATATTGAGGCTTTAATCCCAGTCAAAGTTACTGTTATAGTTCAATTAACTATATAACTTTAACCATGAAATTTAGCTGGCATATGATAGCCGTCATTATGACCATACATGGTTAAAAAGGTGCAACACATTTTTCTGCTTAACGGGACTTTTATCTAAAGTTATAATTTTAGTTTAAAGTTCAACTAGATGGTGTAACCCGGCCTAAATATTCCAAATTCGTCACAATCTAATAAAAATCCGTACATTTTTTATTTTATCTTTGTCGCGAGAAAATCGACCTGTACATTCTTTAGGTACAAATTGACGGTAATAAATAAATATAAGGCCCAGACTGCACCAAAGCGGAGACGAGCCGAAAGGAGATGATATATTGTGTTAGAAACAACCAATATTATTTCGGTATTTACGCATCTCGTCTCCGCTTAGCTTCAGTGGTTGAGCAGAGAGGGGATGAGATGTCTCATATTTGTTTAGCGCGAACAAAACAGAGATTGTGACCTGTGTTAGCATCTCCTCTCCGCTTCGCACATCTTCACTTCAGTGGAGTCTGAGCATTAACCTCGTTTTATTTATAAAAAAATAAACACACGACGTTCGAAGATTGTAATGAATGATGCTCATGCTGAAGTATAATTTATATTGCTAGATTATTTATTTTCATCGCTTGTCAATTTGTCAGTTCGAAACAAAGAATCATAAAATTGCGCGAAAAGCCTATGAAGTAAAAACATTGTTAACATCTTGCTATTTCTTTATTCCAGCAAGTCTTGTCAATTTATTTTGTTATGTTGTAAAACGGGGATTTCGTGTTATCATCTGGAAAGAAGCAGACGCGTTACATATACCGAAAAAGAGATAAATATTTTATATCATAATTCATCGGAGCTATAAAAAGGGTAAGCGAAGACACCAAGCGAGCTCGAAATGACTTTGCCTCGCTCGCAGCTCGCAAGGGACCGAGATGGTGTATTTATATACCGAACGAAACTATCTTGATACTTCTTTTAATCTAGAGCATTGAGATAAAATAGTATTTTGCAGACACTGAGTGCGGTTTAAAATGCTCTCAAAGTGCAAACACCACAATCACTACTAACGATCGGTTTAAATTGTTAGTACGCTAATAGTAATAATAATAATGAAACTTTATTTCGGATTACAAAGATCCATAGCCACAAAATTCAAATTTGTTACAAAATAGGCTAAAACAAAACAAAACTAACATAAACTCTATCATAAATATAGCGTGCTATTACTATTTGGTATTATTGTTTTAACGCAATGTTTTAAAATGGGACAGTCATATTTGTCGCTGATGACCTTCAGAATGCTGTTATGGCTACTACGCACTCTACTGAGTAAAGATGTTATTCTCTTCCGGATGATAGCAGGAAATCCGTCTGTCCTGGCTTCGGCAAATATGCCAGATGCAAATACAAATACAAATACAAATAATTTATTAATAACACCATTGTTACATGTCGGATATTATAATCTAAAATAAATAATATATAATATTATAATGCACTTCAGTACCGAGGTAACCCCAACAGCATTCTGAAGATGTTGTTGTATTGGACATGTTAAACGGTTCATGAGCGTGCTTATGTCAGATAGTTTAATTTTTCAGGTTATCCGCCTCAGTGTCTCATAATTTGATGGTCACAGTTTAATTTCTGTCTTCACAGAAGGCTGTGGCCTGCATTAAATCCATTTTTTTTTCTAAAAAAAACGGAGAATATCGGAATTCACAGATGACAATTTGAATTTGACATTAGCGCACACAGTGCACTACCTCCTTAGACAAAGCATCAGATCCATGACTACCTCATTCTTGTGACCACCGTGAGCACGCTAAAATGACGTCACTCATGACGTCATGTGTCTGACAGGAGCCTTTATTTGCGCATCTTAAACCGACTGATTACACGCTGACAATGCATATGGTAACTATGTGCACATTCTAAACCGCACTCACTATCTCACGGACTTGGCTCGGTTCAGACACGACTTTTAAGGTACATATTCGAGGAAAATTTCCCTCTACAGTCACAGTATATACCAAAAAATATCCTGGAAAAGCATTTCCCAATTTTGTGCTACTTGCGCTTTATTTTAATTGCCATTTATCTTTAATGCCACATCTCTTGGCAATAACAATTTATTATCAAACTCCTTAAGTGTGTATTTGTTAGTACAGAACTGATAAATTTAATTCAAAGAGAGTCTATAAACAATGGAACAATCGTGGTAATGGTCACAATTTTATGATATCGTCATTAATTCTGTAGTATAATTGGAAAAGTTTGACCACAGACTACGGAGCGGGGGAACACCCGAAGAACTATAAAATCGCAGTTAATGGTACTCGACGACTTCTCAATGCCATTACGCTGAAATACGATATAATTGAGTGTCTTGGCCCGTCCTTTCTGAGACTGTTGAGAGCCGTAATTTCCGAAGATACTTACATTTAGAATTTATATTATGGGGACAGATGGCTTCCGGAAAACCTGATTTAAATCTAGAAAAAAAGGGAAGGAGAAATTATTTATTTGCTCAGGGGAGTGATTACAGGCTGAAAATGAAGTTGGTGATAAAGTTTACCAGTTTAATTTTATACTAGTAGTTCGCGGCGAACTGAGACTTCGCGACCTCTATATCTTCACAACCGCTCGACCGATTCAGCTCATATTCGAATTTAAAAATTGTATTGAAATGAACTACTTGGCTTCAAAATTTCATGAATATCGGATCAACGGTTCGCAAGTTATCATCGGACAAATATACACACAAACATACAAACATACATACAAATGCCGATTTGTCCCAGTAAACTCTGAGACCTTCGTCATCAGACCACCATCATCAGCAGCCAGAAGACTTCCATTGTTGAACAAAGGCCTCCCCCTTAGTGCGCCGAACTGAATGATAATCTTACGTAGGTACATACTCCCAAAGTAAAAAGTACCTTTCCCGCCGAATTTTATTTTATATTATCTACGAAATTGAGTGAATATAAACACAAATACTAATTTTTATTTTTATTAGCATGAAAGTGTTATATTTATCAGTATCATAAATAAATAGTCATAGTACAGTTTAAAGGCGACAGAACTCCCAAAAGAGCCTTTCTCGGTAGGGGCCTGGCAGTCGAGCCAGGTTAGTACATTCGATAGGTAATTTCAGTAGGCACGGTCGTTAGTAAAGCTACGTAGCCGCAGCAGGAATTTGTAGATACCAGGCCTTTTGTCACTTGTCCGCAATGTCCGCAAACGTCTCTCAAGGCAATGAGAACATTCCTTTATCACGATCACTGCAGAAAGCCACTGTCTCGATGGAGCAATCAGGCTTAAGAAATATGGGTAGAGATTTAATTTCTATTTTGTTGTGATATTTCGATGTTTCTAGAAAATCTAGTCGTGTTCACTACAAATATGGGCACGGCTTAGGCTGGCGTTCTTTTATTAGTTATTAGTATTCTATCTTTTATTAGTATTCTGTATACATTGTATACATAATTATTATTAGTATATTGAAAACTCACGACCTTTTATATCTTAACAGATTTTGCTCATATTCGAAATCCTAGTCTAGAATTGAGTACCGAATGTTTGTACCAAATATTATAAAAATCGAACAGTAAATGGCGCTGCTATAAACTTCCGCCCTTTTTGGGGTAAATACCCCTGCAATCAAAAATCGCCGCCGCCAAAAAAGTCTACAAAATTGTAGTAAGCTTTGTTGACATACCGTCGTCTGGCCAGTTGAAGCAGAGACGTCGTTCGCTTCTTCAGTCGGTTAAAATAAAAGTATTAAAGTAATATTATATAATTAAGCGAAGATCTCAGAGTTTACTGGGACAAATCGGCATTTGTATGTATTTTTGTATGTTTGTGTGTATATTTGTCCGATGATAAGTTGCGAACCGTAGATCTGATCTTCATGAAATTTTGTAGGCAAGTAGTTCATTTCAATACAATTTTTAATTTCGAATATGAGCTGAATCGGTCCAAGGGTTGTGAAGATATAGGGATTGCGAGGTCTCAGTTCGCCGCGAACTACTAGTAAATAAGTTATTTTTTGTGACTCAAGACAAAGTCTATAAAAATGCACCGATTTATTTCAACAGATTTCAAATTCATACAAATTACTAAATTTGTTCCTAGCAAAGACAGTATATTTTGAGGGCCAACTATGAACATGGGTGTTTCTGTCGCGCATATAAACAAAGCCAGCGGTTTTGGTGCGATTTAGGCATCCGCATTCGCAATGCCTTAAATAACGAGTATCAGCGTTTTTCACCACGAAAAATATTTTTGTTCAGCAATCGTGCTATATCCCACAGAGCTGGTTACAGGGTTGTCAACTCGTGAGATGTATAATTTCAATTTTTCAATTTCATTTAAATTTAAAAAAAAAACAGGTATTTATCTACTATACATTGTACTATATTATACTGTCTAATTTACAAAAAGAAATACTAGTAAATCTATTCTTCTTTATTCATATTTTTACTCAACCATAGCCTACTCTTAAGCTACTACTACTCTACTCTACTCTACTCTACTGTACTCTACTCTACTGTACTCTACTCTACTGTACTGTACTCTACTCTACTCTACTCTATCGTGTGTCTGCCGATGTAAAGATGTAAAATGCGAAGGTCCATGGAATTTCGCAAAAACTAAGAATAAATCGCTGTATATTTGCGAAACCACGAAAAATGTGTGTTTTACAAATTTTCCAACCTTCAATCTCCTGTACAGTACATTATTAGCTTTTTATGGTTTCTTGAATAATCCTTGCCCTTGTTGTTCACCAAAACACAGTTCGACATATAATGTCAGTTTGCCGAAGAACAAAGAATTTTTTTATTTTAATAAAACGGGAATACTTGCGTTAAATTGAGTCAGTTGTTCCGACTATAGTCGGACTATAGACATCGTTTAATTAGCAGTTTGCCAAAATCACAGTGAAATTATTGACCGAGCGAATCGAAGGTCTCAGAGTTTACTTGGACAAATCGGCATTTGTATGTTTGTTTGTATGTTTGTATGTTTGTGTGTATATTTGTCCGATGATAACTTGCGAACCGTTGATCCGATCTTCATGAAATTTTGTAGGCAAGTAGTTCATTTCAATAAATTTTTTAAGTTAGAATATGAGCTGAATCGGTTGAGCGGTTGTGAAGATATAGAGGTCGCGAGGTCTCAGTTCGCCGCGAACTACTACTAGTTAAATAAACTAAAAACTATAGCAGCAACCCTATCCGTGCGGCATGTGCGAAATTCGTTAATCAGCGGCAAAGCTGTGCGCACGCCAATCAGTGGCGCGCACCTTTCGGCGTATTGTGTTTTGACGCTGACGTTGTGCGCCTGGAATCCTCTTTGTGCCCGTACTCTCGAAATACGAGCCTACATGGTGGTTTTGAGTGGATTGATTTCGTATAGTGTCTTGTCGCAATGATTACTGATTGTAGATTATATCTAAAGACTTCGACAAACAGAACTCGTGCTACGCGCAGAGTATGCCGCAGGCTATGCGTATCAGCACTGGTGCAGCTTGAACGCAGGCTCGCGCGTCTTGTAATTCATAGAACCATTATAATACGCCGATAAGTTGTCACGTGGCGCGCGGCTGTGCTGCGCTGATACCGCGCAGCTGCTGCAAGAAAACAGCACTTATATTTGGTTTGTAATGGTTAGTAAATTTATTTTTATTTTAATACTAGATATTCGTTGACACCCTTTGAGGGTAGGCCGTTATCTCAGCAGTGGGATGTTTAAAGGCTGATGCAGATAGTTTAATAAACTAAAACCCGACTAGGCGCATTTTTGCTTGCATTTTTGTTAACAATATGTTTGTAAAAACTACTAACAATAAATATATTTTTAAAATGTGCTAATTAAACCTTTTTATTTGATACCCAACACGAAATCATTAAAAAAATATATTTTTAGTTCATAACTTTATGTCCTCTAGAGGGCGCCATATTCAATTAAAATAATATGACGCGACATAGCCTATAACCAGCGGACAATCAAAACGCTTCCGACAATACCTCACTTGTCAAATTATAATAAGTAGTTTAGAAGTTATGAGGCAACAGATGAACATACATACATACATAACGGTCAAAATCATAACCATCCTTTTTCGTAGTTGGGTAAAAAATAGGACGGGCCGGCAATAACAGGTATCACTAGACAAAGATGCTTACCGGCCTGCTTTTGCGCTGCCTGTGCTCGTTTTTTCCTTTGGCTTAATAAAACAGGCTTGCTGCCAAAAGCGCGAACTAGACTAATAAATTAATAGCAAAATCTTAAATTTTCTCGAATGATAACAAAATTATTACAAACACCATCATCTTAGTGAAACTATTAACCCAAACTAACGATATAAACATTTACGTGAAATTAACACAGGCAACCGCAATATAAAAGGGATAATAGTTATTACGAGTGTCATTACGTATTTAAATGGAAACTTCGCGCTTAGTTCCTAATTGATAGTGACCACAAGTAGCGACAACCACTTCCGGCTTTTACACACCGAATATGCAAGCTAATATGCTGCTTTCGAAGATACATGTAACAATATTACACAAACATTTTGCTTTTTCTATTTTAAGAGATGCAAGCGGATGCCCACGAACACGCTCGTGGTGCCCAACTTCCAAAAAACTTTCTTCAGGCTCACTTACGTTATTTTTAGAGTTCCTGTGCAACATTTCATGTTCTAGACCCGTTGGCTTCGACTGTGCGTTGTCTGTCAGTCACTCGTTACATTCTTATTGAGTAGAAGAATTAAGGTGATACATTGTATCTATCTATTTATCCGTAATTTTCAATGGAAGTTGCTTTATCAAATGGGAGCGCTATCCACACACAATGAAAAGTTATTTTTTAGTCGAATGGTTTATCAGATAGTGTAAATGCAATAACAATTTTAAAGCACGTAACGCGGTTATAACAATGTGGTGCCAAACACGCAAAACCGCAGGTGGATAAAATAATTTAGTAATGGAAATATGTATGCACAATTTTAGTAGCATTTTTAAGTACCTACCTAGCAAGAGGACAAATGTAGTAATTTAGTAACTCCAGGAATAAGGAGTGAAGTAGGAAGAGGAGTGAAGGAACAAACTCAATTGAGAGTGCTAGTAGTGCAGGAGAAAGTATAAGGCAGAAGATCTCGTGGTCGATCATGAACCAGCAGGATAACAACGCAGTCCAGCTTAGTATGCATATAGTGCAACAATAGTTAATAGAAATACGGAAAACCTACAAGAAGATCTGCAGCCTTGGGACAGAATAATAAAAATGTATAATAAATAAAAAAGGCAATTTTTGTCCGTTACAATTAGATAATTTATTTCACAGAAAAAAAGAACATACAAAGAACAGTCACAAGCTTAAAATCTTAGAAATAACACAAGGTGAGTCCCCACTAAGCTCACTTGTATTTTGGGTTGGGACCCGAATGTTGAGTTACATACCAGAGAAATTAATGTGTTTTTTTGACTGAGGCTAAACGATATTACAAAACTATACTTTTATACATTTCTTGTTAAGAAAAGAAAGCAAAATATTCCATATGACAGATAGCTCATACAAAATTCATAGATATCCAATATCTGTGTTTATAACTAAGCAACGATTCTTTTGTGGCCACTTGCAATACATTATAGGAAAAATACGATCATAAAACAAAAGTGTAGTAAAACTCCATCTAATGGAGTGAACCTAATCCGATTCGAGCCATTCGCGTTATCGTGGGGACAAATATATTGGACGATCTTATCCGAGGCGAAAACTGGCAAACTTCAACACCTAGGGATTGATTAACGGTGGTTGAGATGATACTGTAGGAGTAGGAGTTATATCCAAGGTGTAACTGAAATGTGCAATAATATTGAAAGGTATGTATGTAAACATCATTATAAACAACTTTTGCTATGGGTCCAAACCTGAAATCGTGGGAAAAAATCAGCTGTTCTATAGCAAAAATGTCAATGAAACTCGACAAAATGTAAGAAGCAGCAGATGTTTTTTCGCGATTTCATCGTTGGTCACATAGTAAAAGTTATTCAATAATGAGTTCAGTACATCCACAGCTTTTAATATTATTGCATCTTTCAGCAACACTCCGTATAAGTTGCGATTGCTCTTATGATATTATCTTAGTGGTAGGTCTTTTTTGCAGTCTGCCTACGGAAATACCACAACTGCAGCTTTACAACTGCCAAGAGGGTAATATTTCCAGCGAAATTACTGGGTTATCTAGTAATTTCGCTGGAAACATTGCCCTTCAACTCGGAACGCAGTAAAGTTTGCATCCTAGTGCTTGGTGGTTTTAAAATAAAGAAATTTAGCATTTATTATAATCTCAGGCTGAAGAGCGCCGGGTATAGCTGCGCATGGTTTTAAACTGTTGAAGTTGAAAATGCTGGATGGCACTGAAGGCTTGGCGCTTCCCATGAGGCTAGCGACTTGATGGTCTCGTTAGTCTGTTGCATTAAAAAAAAACCTATTTTTCAATTTTTTATACATTTAATGTGAAGTGTGATTGGGTGAACCCATTTAGAGGTATACAATTTTAAACCATTAAAATGGACCTTATGCCACATAGTACACCTTCGTTTTCATTCACACGATTGCGTGGTGAGGCGACGCTGGTCTAATGTGGAGTTAATAAGTGGACGGAGACCTTTAATGTCCATTTCCAAAGTTGTTATACAACCTGTTTTTACCTTTCAAGGTCAATATTAAGTGTTTTTCTTTGTAGTTTTTTTTCGATCACACTGTCAACGATTATAATACCATGCCAATGATGATGTCGCTGGAGGGTATGTACAGGTCAAACCAATTTGTTAAAAAAATATCCATATTTTGCCATTATTTTCCAACAAAAACAGATGTATCGTTATCGGGTACTGAGGCATCTCATACCACATGTAGCTCGGACCACGGACTAAAACTCTACTGCTAACACATCGCAATTGGCACCTATCTGACCTGAATTTCTGGTGCTCAACTTTGAATGAACCATTTGTATTAATTTGTATTAAGTGGATTGTACTCGTAGAATAGCTTCGTCACACTGTAATAACACAACTGGAGACTTCTCGGATTTTCGGAATATATTATTCAGAATTTTACAAAAAGAATAGTCCGGCGCCAAGGCGGAGTTAAGAAGTCTTGCGGATAAATAAAACAATGAAGTCACTTTACGAAGTTAAAATAATACCTAAGTCTGGAAATCAAGCTCAGTCAAAATATATTTTTGGTTTTATTTCATCAGTGTTCATGATTTACGTGTATGTTTTCTGTTACGGGACACGATTACGATGCCTTTGTATTAATTGGAACGGTTGGCAATTGTCCAAATTCAGGACATAAAAGATAACTATAGGCACTAGACCGGAAAAGATTGCGCACCGAAGAGACCTATATTTATATTTCTTACCAAAAAACTTTTTTTTTTATTACTTGGTTGATAATGTTTGATGTTGATGATGGTAAAGACTAAATACGTACCTATACGGTGTCTCTTAATTATTTTATGTTACCTAGGTAAGGCCGGGTTATTACCCGCTGTGGCATGGGAGTCGTAGATTATCCGGGACGAAATACCAAAAGTATAAATATGTCATTTCAATCCATCCAAAAGTCACGGAGTTTGGTGGTATCAATTATACACATACAATAAAAACTTAGCACGCCAACTTTTAGAATTTGACAAAAAAAGTTGGACGCTGAGACTGGAAATAAATTTAGAACCCAATAATACAAAATATTATACAGATATTACAAATATTTAGAATTACTCTTCCTATGAACCTTGATAAATTTATTTAATGTACCAAAACAGAAACAAAATTGAAATGGGCACATAAATCAGCCATTTAGGTTGCGAAAGAAAAAGTTGAGATGTTAACTTAAAGTTATAATTAGAAAAGTGTCCCAAACTTTTTAAAAGCCTTTTACCCCCTATGGGTAGAGGTAAATGCCTTCACGGTAAGAGATTGTTTGAACTTTTCAATTAGGTACGTATCGAATGTCGAACGGAGAAGTAAATTTGAGTTGAGCTCCCCGACTTGCATGGCTCTTTGGACATTTGATAACGTAACGTAACTTGCTCATATATTTTGCGTATTTTTTAAAGTATTATCGGAAAACAACTTTACGTAGAAAAGGAAGAAAAAAACAAGTAATTTTTGGACAGAACCGATAGCAATAATAATATTGACGCCGACTGTACTACTCTAACGCCCATATAATTATAATAATTTTCTTGTTAGTCCAACTGGTAGAACCACGGACAAAAAAAACGCCCTTGGGTCTACCAGTAAAACTACACAGTAGACAGTAATTAGTACACCGCGGGCAAAGAATCATTGAGAGTATCTATTCTAAGTACATAGTCTGTAAGGATATGGTAATTAAAGAACCAGCACTGTTGATAAGATTTGATAATTTTGTGCAAAAAAGGTAAAAATGATTAACCAGTAATATAAACAATATTAACCAGTAACTTTGTTTGGCTTTACCAGATTATGGTATTAGTAAACTGGTCTGGCGGACCCCAATCTAAGTCGAAACGAGGTGAGACGAGAATCGATTTGACAAGCCCTGTCGAGTTGGGCTCAGCAGTTTTAATACCGTCAGAAAGGGCTTACGAAAAGTACAATAAGGGTGCCTTCAAATCTCGAATAAACCTTCCTTTTAATCGTGCTCCATCCTAGAGCACTTCATTGCTTAGTATTAGACATGATGAAGTCAAACGCATTCTAAACTTTAATAAAGGTATTGGGTATGTACATTTACCCAGGACATAAGATTTTTATTTTTCACTTGTAACTACGATGTTTTAGGTCTAGTGATGCAAAGTTTTAGGGCAGCGTCGGCTTAAAAGCAAAACGTTCCCTTTAGAATCCAACAATTTAATTAAATAAAACTTTATTGTTTGCATCTACAACCCTCGTTATTCATTTTTCAGTCCCAAGTGTTTGTTACACATTTTGCAAACAATATTAACACATTATCTCCCATAAACAGACTATCCCAGAAGTGATCAAAATGTCATCCCTCTCTCACGAAATGTGCGTCCAAACTTCGTGAAAACGTCCCTCGTAACTGATTTTCGTATAAAATGTCGCAAGTTGATGTTATTTTAGGACTGCAAGTGAAAACTCACTTTTACCGAGTTTATACCTCACATACATAAACATTCATCTTATCCTTTTGTAAAGACTTTAGTTTTTATATTCCGTTTTATTTCATAAAATATTTGTAAAATTTGATAAATGGCACGGACCCTGGAGGCCGTGGAGCAATATTGTAAAATATATATAAAAAAAAAACATTCATCTTACCCGCGAATACTGAAACGTTTGTTAACTTTGACGACAGATTAAGTCTATTGCTGCCTTTGTCATTTTTCAGTGTGAGTGGATCTGGTCGTAGTCACTTTTATTTCAGAATGCCGCAATGCATGAACTTAGATGGTAGGATATCAGAATTTGATCACAATTGTCAACCCCGTTAGGGACAGCAGTATATTTCACAACATTAAAGTACTCTACATTTTTATCTTATTGGTATTAAAAATTAATTAGCGGTAAAAAACTGTTTAAGACTTATTTTCGTTTTTTATTAAATTCCGTAATCTTAACTAATATTATAAATTCGTAAATAACTCTGTCGATCGGTCTCTCTGTCTGTGTGTTTGTTGCTTTGTCACGGCTAAGCGGCTGAACGGATTCGCTGAATTTTTGCATAGAAATAGCTTAAAGGTCGGAGACGGACACGGGCTACTTTTTTTTTGGTCCACGCGAATGAAGTCGCGGGTAACAGCTAGTTTGTTATAACTACATTTTATTTACATAGGGGTTACTCTAAGCATTTATCACGTGTTACTATTCTACCGTTCCGAATTATTTATGAATCCTTATATATATAAATGAACCCCTATTTTTCCTGGTCACGCTATAACTTGAGAAAGGCTGGACCGATTTTGATGATTTCTTTTTGGTTGTTCGTAATTGTGAGGACAAGGTTTGTATGAAAAGTTTAGCGAGAAGGCCGCGCTTCGTGGGCATCAGCTAGTACCCAATAAGTATCTTTGAAATACCGACCACCTCATGCAATCCAAAATGCATCGTCATCTCAATACCAACGGCCGCTATCTCTCTCGAACCAAGTTTCTTATATATAAAATATACAAAGGAAAATTACATTGTTTTCAAGTTTAAAATTAGACATTTCTTAGTATTCAGATATTGTATTTCTACTATCAAACAACTCATTAATTTTATTTAACGTAAATTTTTAGCACTAAATGCAAGGCAGATGAATAAAAAAACATAAAAACTTCTTATCTACTCCATCTAACATTAATAAAGTAAAGTATAATGTACCCATATTTTTGCACAGAAAGTATTTTAATAAATCAGCTCTTTCGTAGTAAAAATCCTGTTAGCTATTTATTCTGTTCTGGTTAGTTAATTAACATTAGAACGTGTTTTACTTAAACTGTTGTATTTTTAACTTTTCATGCATAAGACTTTGCTGCCGAATTTATGACATTTTGAGGATTTTAAAAGTTACTGGGAATAATATAAATAATTGGTGCTAACTAATAGTTACTTTCATTTCTTTCTACCCGACTACTTAACCTATTAGGTCCCACTGCTGGGCAAAACAAGCCTGTTTCCTCCAATTCCTTCCGTTTCTCACGCTCCATCGCTACCAGAGACCAGCCACGACGAAACGTCACGTTTATTTACACTTAGGTACAGAAAAGTACGATGTGGATATTTAAAATCTTGAGTAAACAGACACCACATAGATGAGCATGCAACCTACACCACTTCATTACTTAGTATCATGCAAGTGGTGGTCAAACGCAAATATTCTGAACTTTAAAAAAAGGTACCTACGTCCGCTTTCATATTTAATTGCCAAAATTATTTTCCTTCTAAATAAATAAGGCAATACAGTGTGCAACGTACTAAATGTGATACCGTACATTTCGATGTCCCATGGAATTGCGGTCGCCTAGCCACACTTCACTGAATCAGTCGCTAGTGTGGCACTGTGTGATCATGATTGTGTTGCTTTTTGGTTTCGCATAAATATGCGTTTTATATTCTAAATATACTGGGTATACTTTGAAATGTGTTTCGGGCATATTTATACAAAAAAAAAAATTCTCTTCTTCTAGCGAGTGTGAGTAAATTGTGGCACATGTACCAAAATTAAACAGGACTCTTAATGTAGGGCAGAGTCACCTCTAGTAAGTAGTATATTACAGCTCAATAGCAGAATGTGATACAACATGACAAAATCAGGCAATTTTTGTTGATACAGTCAACATAGTTTGTCCCACAAGCACGCTGTCTCTGCGTGGCCCACTACAAATCCTGTCATCAACAAAATTGTTGCCAATACTGATTTGTTGAGTTGCCATTGTCGGCTGTTTGATACATTTGGCTCAAAGTAAACAATCTCGAACGATGTGGCAAAAGTAAAGTTCATTTCAGAAAATTATTCCAAGAGCTGATTCCAATAGACGTTATAAGTACAATAAAATATAATTTTAAAATGATTTAATACATTTCATTATATCTTTAAACCTAAACCTAAATTAGCACTCACGGGGCCATAATCCAGCCACAATTCTTCAGTCTACACGTGAACAATGAACTGGCGAGTGCAGCTGAGCCGAAATATGGAAAACTCAAAAAATTAAAAATATTGGTAAATATCCCGTGAGTTGAAGAGTGAGCGAAGCGAACGAAAAGTTTCAGTTTTAGCTGCCAAAATTTGCTTTCCTCTGTCTATGTTAGTACTCGCGTACAGGTTGTATTTTTCAACCAATCTTGACAAAACTTCATATACAGATTCTACAATTTTGTAGTTTTTTTTTTGTCGTAGGCGATTTTTGTATAGAGGGGTTTTTCTCCCAAAAAGGGAAAAATTGTTGCGGCGCCATAGAACGGTCGATTTTGATAATGTCCGTATGTTGGTACTCGCGTACAGGTCGTATTTTTCAACCAATCTTGACGAAACTTGGTATACAGGTTCCACAATGTTTCAGAATTCTTTAGTCGTCGGCGATTTTTGATTAGTGGGGTATTTCCCCTAAAAAGGCGGAAAGCTTGCTGCGGCACCTTTTACCGCCTGATTTTGATAATATTCGGAATAAACATTGAGTAGGTACTCGTCAAGATATAATGTGTTTCAGTTGTTTGTTTGTTTGTTCAGTTGTTCGCGATGTTTCAGTTCGGTACATCGAACTGAGAACTCAACCTTACAAAGCAAACGAAACCTTATACCGGGTATGATTATCTATAATATGTAAACATATATCTACCAAATTTCAATGTCCAAGGTTTCAAAAGATTTAGAATTATAAGACCTACAAATAGCTCTTATTATAAGAACAACAATTAATATTCTCTGAATAAAATATCCGTGGCATAGAGACGGAGGAACTGATGAACATGATAGAATTCGTCGCCGGGAGCATTAGAGAGAAAGCACAATTACAACAGCTTGCAAACAAGCGGTGTTTCGACTCCGTGGTAGATTTGCCAGCTGCAGCCTTTCTAGCATCTATTCCTAAAAACAAACAGTTTGCTTTGAAACTCTGAAAAGCAATACCGTGGTAATTATTGTAATCGTTTTGGTTAAAATGTCGATTCGTGTAAGTCCTACTGCTGCAACATAAACTTTGCTCACCTCAATGCACGTAGCCTTTAAATAATACACACTACTTAAACATTTTGAACGTCATCTCAACAGGTTAAAGCGTCAATATTATTTTCTAGTGTTGATGTACCCTGCTTGCTGATTAAACACGCTTCATCATGTTTGGTTTAGATGAAATATTGGCTTTCTAAATATTGATACATCGAATATTGGTATATGTTCTAGTTTGTGTGCAAATATTATTTTTATTACGAACAGCTGCTCTTTATCCCTAATTTAAGTATTGCGTG
The DNA here is from genome assembly GCA_947579745.1 of Apocheima hispidaria. Lineage (NCBI taxonomy): Eukaryota > Metazoa > Arthropoda > Insecta > Lepidoptera > Geometridae > Apocheima > Apocheima hispidaria. Next base: position 8,929,647 of record OX388156.1, read on the forward strand.
TTAACTTTCTCATAATAATTTTATTATTTGTAGTCAAAGTGAAAAGTCGGAAAGATAGCCTATTAGGGTTTTAAATATGGCATGTATTAATTTTGCTACTTCTTTGAATAAATAGCTAAAGGAGTATTTTCTCCCGCTTGTGGAAGGTATATCAGCAGACAGTAAGAGAACTTATACTTGGTGATCGGTTAGATGACAGACATAGTTATAGAAAATGTTGTTCTGATCATTTTAGATAACTATGGCACCAAGCCTGAAATAGCAAAAAAAAGACAATTGTTATATAGAAAGGTTGGTCCTATAGTAAAAGTTGTTTATAATGATGAGTGAGTGTTTCTAATGATGTCATGTAATATGTCTTGTCATCATAACGAACACCAAGTTTTACACCCATATAGCACGTAAATTTGCTGGAAGGCTTTGATTTTGCTTGTCACAGTTAATAGACATTATGGGGTCAACGCTCGAGTCTAAGACGTTCTGAAATTATAGGCTCAACGCTTGAGTCTAAGACGTATATATATATATATTATAGGGTCAACGCTTGAGTGTAGTCTCTCTCGCTCGCATAATCAACATTCTTAATTTATTTATTTATATATAATTACTGAGTATGAAAGTCAAAAACTTTTTCTCAACATTTAATTTATTATAGCACTTAAAATGTCTTTAATACTTATTTAAAAATTAGTAAATTAAATTAAACTTACTTATTCTCACAACCCATACAAGTTTTTATTTATTTGAGCAAACGACAAGATGTTTTCTCTATTGCTAAGTTATTATAGTATATTATATTTATGTAATTATGTTTAAATCGAATTAATAATTAAATTATTGTATAACTTGCTAACTGATATCATTTAAAGAAAATGTTTAGAAAACCTGTTTGAATGTCAGCCGCAGTAATTTTATTGTATAATTAATAATTAAAAATGTTGATTGTGCGAGCGAGAGAGAGCGTATTATGTTAACGCGTTCTTATGAAAGAGAACTCTGTGTATTGAGGCAATGATTTTAATGTACTACGATGCTTATACTCACCACAATAATTAGGTTAAACTGATCTTTATTTGCCGTTATTTTCTTTTTTATTCATTTACTTAGAATACTTAGATACATTTGTTTTATGAGTCATGCATATTATAGCTAAACTAAATTATTTTTATTCTACTATGAATTTTCATACTTTACAGTAATATTACGTACTTTTTGAGTGTCCAACAAAGTAGTCTGTTTACTTATACTGGATTAGGGGGCCTTATCTGGTATCTTCATTTATATTTATGTAGTCGTAAACGTAGTTTTTTTACTAAGATCTGTTGGGGCTGTCGTGTAAAAAAATGTGTGTTGGTGCCAAGCACTTACTTAATGTCGATGTTTTTGCGTCGCAAAATGACTGCTAAAAAGCTTATTCTCAAATAAATATTTTGTGAAATATTTTCGTAAGCTGCGTAAGTAAAGGCGTAGTAATAAATAATTCATTTTGAAAATGGAACCATTGAGACTTGTATCAAATTTGTATTATTTGAGAATGTAGGTAGCAAATTTTTGATTGTAGTTTTTTTTTTTAAATATTTGTTTTAACATATCTATTACTACGACTATAATTTTTTGTCATTATTATAAATTTTATTCAATCTTGTCTTTATAACATCACTAATACCAATGCGTAACAATACTGACACTAGTTAATGTGTTAATACACATTAACTAGTGTCAGTAATGCCTTTATGTTTTGTAATACGAGTATAAAGGTACTATCCCCTTTATACCAACTGGGTAACATAGCCGTGTGGCAGTTAGTGCGCTAGCCCGTTTTCATGATTGATCTAAACCACACACAATTCAGTGTAAGTACTGCAAAGCGCGTCAGCCCGCGATCTAGCTGCACACGTGTCGCTCACGTCCAGGGACTCGATATTTGAAATCCTTCGATATGTATTTCTTTTCGCATTCGAAAACAATCACCGCATTTTTCTTATTTCTAGACATTTTAGATATTAGTGGAAGTAAATTAACAACAAAATTGCTAATTATTGATACTATAATGACATACGTCTTTTAAACCAGTAATCAAAAGTCAATGGAATAAATACCAGTACCAATATGGTAAGGACCTAATAATCTATCTGAGACTTAACACAACCACAGTCTGCTGTCAATAAACGTGCAATCCCTTTGACAAATTAAAAGTGCTACGAAATTCTAGACCCTGATGATAATAATAAATCAATAAAAGTGTCTCCACGCGGACCTGATATGATTTATTCTAAAAGGATAGTTAGACATGAAATTAGAACGAGGGAGTAAAATATATATAAATACAAGTGGCTTAATAACTTTTATTGTTTTTCTTGCTTGAATATTATCTAGAACTAATTGCCTAGATAAACCTAACATAGGTTTAAAGGCAATAATTAAAAACTTATTGAAATTTTTCTGTATTAATAAAAAAAAAACTAAAAACATAGCTATCTTAATCTGTCAGATTTTCTATAGCAGATAGAAAATAAAATAGAATCGTTGAAACCACTTGCTGCGTTAGCGAAAGATGTGATTATTTCGATAATGCGACTTATTGGAATTTCGTTCGATAGTCGGTCATTTTGCACGAAATACTCAGGCATGCGGTTCAAAAATAGAGCCCCTGTGCCGCTGCTGGTATACGCATCCGGCTTGTAGAAGCCTTAGACTCAAGTACGAAATGAATTTGACAACCTGGGTACTTGGTAGAGCGTCTGTCTTATGCGCAGGTGGTCCCGGATTTGATTCCCTGCCAGGCAGGGAATAATTTTAAATCAGAGTTCGCCGTTATATATCAGCAGATATATATAAATTGATATTTATCTTGATATATATCAATTGATTTTTTCCTGTCTTCTGAACTAAACATTTTGGAGATAAATGTTTACCGTGGCAAAACGTAGCGAAAAACTACAATTCAGAATAATTTAGATATGTTCCCAAAATGGCAACCTCATTTAAAGTTGGGGAAATCCCCTTTACTTTAACTTACCAGTACAGGTAGCTTTTTATTGAAATTTATAACTTAACTTCATATCATATAAGGTTTATTTTACGAGGTAATAAAAAAATGGGGATTGGTGCTCCTACAGTTAATAATTTTCACTTTCTTGGGAAAATTTGCTTCTTTTTCTTAACCTAGATATATATCCGATATTATCCGATATATATATTAAAAAAAACGGATATTTGATATTTATTATAAAAATCGGATTTTTTCCAACCCTGTTTTAAATATCTGCTCTAGGGTGGGTTAGATCTGCATCTGCATGCATACACAGAACCCTAGTGTGGCTTTAAGTTGTACAAAACGTAAAATAAAATTGTCGAGTACCTATTCTCTTATATGTTTCCATTATACATTAAATTTTCATAAAAGACTCATAAGTCATACTTACTCGGATTCTAATTCTTACTCGTGAACATCTTAGTTCTCAAATTATTTGCTTCGAATCGTCTAGAGCCACATTCTACTAAGAGCCCGTATTTAACGTTGTAACTTGTAAGCCGTACTTTAATGCAATTGCGAAGTTTCTGTAGTAATTTAAATTGCAGAAAATGTAATTCTCCAGATGTTCATTCAAAAGTTATTACTGTGAAACGAAAGTTTAACTTGGGGAATGTAGACTTTGAAGTTACAGTGTTGGAATGTGTCTCATTGATTCTCAAAAGTTAAAGTCCACATGGTTTCAGCTTTAAATTGCCTCTTCAACTTGAAATCCATCTTGTGTTTATACCATGTAATCATTAAATACTCCAATGATCAGCAAAAGTCTTCGCTTTCGTTTTACACACGCATTAGCTGTATTCGCTGTCTTTCAATTCCTGATTTTATATAACCGAACTGAATCATAGCAAATTTAAAAAAGCTCTTAATAAGCATTTCTTTGAAAGCAATCCGTTCTACAAATTAAGTGAATACATTTCAATGAGCTTCACAGAATCCTAATTTTTATACGAACAACAAACGGAGTAAAGCGTAATAAGAGATACCTGTCATGATATTTTATCGAATTATTCAAATAATTAAGAACTTTGTTAGCCAATTTTTTTTTAAATGTTATTTTTTCTTAAACTCTTTATACTAATCACTATTCTAAATGAAATCTAAACTTAAATAAAAGAGCTAAAATTACAACCAAAATTATTATAAATTAATCACAGATAAAAAACAGAGCTCAGGTCAGTATCCGCGGGCAGGGTACCCAAAAGGCTGGTGACGTTACCTCGTTGAATAGCAATGCTAATTCTCTAGGCGAGGTAAGCACCAGCCCTTTGATCGTTTGGAACCAGAGCTTAAATCTGGCGCCTTAGATCACTCGGCCAACCTGACCTGATTAAATTGAATTCTAAGCTTTTAGTATTTGTTATAATAGCCTGACTTGCCTGTAATTTTTAATGTTATTTATGGCCAATAAATATTTCTGGTTTCTGATTAGTTTTAACGTATGTAATATTGCATGGCTGTGCTGTGGCATTTAAGGCCCGACGCACAATGAAGAGCCTTATTACTTATTAAGTAAATATGACTCGTATGATACTTATTAAGTAAAGCATAACCATTAACACTTTTTGGGTTATGGCTACTATGCCTTTGAAGGGTGACAAATTTACCGAAAACTCACCTCAGATATTCTGTACTACAGAGATTTTGTTTAGGAAAACCGAATAATTGCTCCACATAATCTTCTCTTGAAGCTGGCTCAAGACTAGAGGTCACAGAATACTAATACTTTGTAGCTGGAGGCAAGCAATTTACAGAGTGTATTCTCCGCGTACTTCATTCACTTTTGAAAAATACCTACGTAGAGACTGAGACATGGAAATAAATAACCTCGCCCTTCAAACTTTAAATTAGTTTCCTCAACTTCAGAGTATGCATCATTCTGCAGTGCATTTCATTCTACGAGTAGTTTTATTTATCTAACTGGCGAAGCTCACTTAATTTGTTCATGGATGGAATTTAGGATGATGCTAATGAATATTCGTATATTTGTTTAAGATTTATTTACGAGTAAGTTACGGGTCGAGTGGCGGACGCTGTCGTACATTTAGGCGTATCACGACAGCTGTCACGGGAGGAGCTGAAGCGTGGTGCTGAGGGCTCCGGTGCGTTCCCTTGGAGATCCCGGAGCCCTCGGTCAAGCACGAAGGCAGGCCACCGGGGGTGTTTTAGTGGGTATAATCCCACATAGCCTGCCTGCACCCGATAGCAGACGGGTATCTTGGTGAAGATTCCCTCGTAAAAAAAAAAAAACAATAAGGGTTGACAGTTTTTTTATATCAAGAAAATGTATCGAAAGTTGTTTACTGTCAGAAATATGATCAAGATAATATTTTTTATGATAACATAATAATAACTAGTAGTTCTGCAAACAGTACATCTCCCGAGCAAAAGTTTTGGTTTCAATTTAATCAGTTCCTCAGTTCTCAGTTAATAACCTCTTGAACAATTTTGCTTAGTCGAAATTCTTGTTTAGATTTTTTATTATATTAGTACGTATTTTCAATACTAAAAATATATAAGTGGTAGATATAAATTCTGACAAAAAATATTTTCTGTAGTGTCATTATTCAGGGAGGAAACAGAAGAATACGCTTGTCTATGAACTAAATAGTCGCGTAGCATGCTCTAAAGAAATAGGCGAGAAAAACGTTTTAAGAGTAAGTAGATAATTTCTAGTGGAAGGTCATCTTCGTCATCTACAGCCTGAAGACGTCCACCGCTGAACGAAGGCCTCCCCCTTACACTGCCACACTGAACGACAACTTGCATCCACCTGTTACCAAAGACATTCAAAATGTCGTCAGTCCACCTTATTGGAGGCGTACCTACGCTGCGTCTTCCAGCTCGTGGTTGCCACTCAAGAACCTTTCTTACCCATCGGTTATCGGCTCTTCTAGCGATGCGGCCTGCCCATTGCCACTTGAGGTGGAAGGTATCTTAAAAGATTTAGCACTAATAAAGAAACTACAACATAATTTCCGTCTAATAAGGTCAACCATAAAAATAATCCTACCACACCTTGCACGGTCATTTCTAAAGAAAAATCAAACAAACTGGTCTGTGGAGCATATTTATTTTTTCGAAATTTACAAGCAATTATTGCTCTTTACAACGATCTTTGAATATACGCGTGTAATCTTAGAAGATCGTAATTTGAATAACAATAATTTACATGAATATTTACCAATATTCCTTTGTAGGACCCACAACTCTCAAGTTTCGACGCCAATAGAAGTCTAGCTCTAATTTACGTTAACTACTTTTGTCTACGCTATCAGACACAATAAAACTTTGTTACAGGAGTTGACCTTCGCACAAATTACTCGGTTAGTAAAACAATAGATTGGGCACACCTGGGTAGCTATTCTCGCGCAATTTGAGACTAGGTTCACTTTTACTCTCATTAACATATCTAATGTGAGAGACAGTGACAGAGAATATTTTTAAAAGAGTTTTTTTAGCTGCTTTTAGAGCAATCATTGATTACATAAGCCTAAAATATCCAAAACGTGGAGTACAGATGGCTCACATAAAAAAAAGGTCAACTTAAGAACCTCCTCCTTTTTTTTGACAGTTATTATCGAACAAAAATGATTGACTTATGTACGAAAAATATGATGGGACACACTTTACTAAAGTTTGTTTTTTATTTCTGATATTGTGTATCGAGTGAGCGAAGCAAGCGAAACTGGCAAAATTTGATTTCATAATTATACGTACAAGTCGTATTTTCAACCAATCCTAACGAAACTTGGTATACCTGCAAGTTTTACAATTTTATTGATTTATTTTGGTCGTCGGCGATTTTTGATTGCAAGGGTATTTCCTCCAAAAAGGGGAGAAGTGTTCTGTGGCACCATTTACGGGCCGATTTTGATAATATTTGGCTTAAACATTTGGTACTAAATTATAAACAAGAATTTTGATTATGAGCGAAATCGGTCAATAGTTTGTCAAGATCTAAACAAGAATTTCGAATATGAGCAAAATTGGTCAATAGTTTGTCAAGATCTAAACAAGAATTTCGAATATGAGCAAAATTGGTCAATAGTTTGTCAAGATCTAAACAAGAATTTCGAATATGAGCAAAATTGGTCAATAGTTTGTCAAGATCTAAACAAGAATTTCGAATATGAGCAAAATCGGTCAATAGTTTGTCAAGATCTAAACAAGAATTTCGAATATGAGCAAAATCGGTCAATAGTTTGTCAAGATCTAAACAATAATTTCGAATATGAGCAATAAAAATCTATGAAATTGTAGAATTGAAGTTGTGCAAAAAAGTTTGCGCTCGCGAGGTCTACAATTCGTAGAACTATATATCGTACTTATGCGTTTTGAGTTTATCTTCTTCTGCATTAGCCTTTTATCATCCCACTGCTGGGATATCGGCCTACCTTTTAAGGTGATTAAGTTGGCCCAGTACAGGCTGGCTCATTTACATATATCATCGAATTTCTTCTCCACGGAAATATACAGAATGGTCTGTACATAAGTTTCAAAGAACTCATTGTTACGGACCCACCCAGGTTTGAACCCTCGATCCCACGAATGTGAGACCAGCATGCTCCCACTGCGCTACCACGGCCTTAGTGTAGATTTAATGTGTTGAGTATATTCACTAAATACAGCAAAATAAATTCTTATGTTTTATGCCCAACTTTTTTCAAATAGTAAGGCTGAAAAGCTGCCATTAAAGTTCAGACTTGTAAATTAGTACCTACATAAAACGGCATCATTTACAATTGTATATAACGTAAGCTCTGATTCTGTTTTGGATTTTACAATTTGTGCCCTATCTCCCTTTCACAAGGGCATGTTTACATTGCTCCCGCCGCAATGTTGCGTTAATGAGTCCGATTAAACTTTGTTCTGAATAGGCCTGTATCTGTTTTTACTACGATAAGACTTAGTTGATCCTTGAAGCTTGAACTTTACATATTTATAAGGCCTACATGAAAAACACCTATATATCTTTTGTAAATAAACGTTTCAAAAAGTATTTTTGTAATAACAAAAAGTTGCAATCAGTACAGCATAAAATCGTTAGAATAATGATGGAAAAATAAACACAATAACATAAATAATTTAGTAAAACATTGAAGATGAATTGAAAGGCTTCGAGAACAATTTTAATACCAAAAAAAAACATTGTGTAAGAAACCCAAATATTTTCCTTAAAATCAATTTTCTTGATCCTCCAATTTTCTACTCTCTTTTTGTACTTTCACTTCATTAGTACCGCAAATTGTGGAGAAGATGATAAAAACAATTGTTGTGAACTTAAAGGAAGTTCCGCCTGAGTAATAATGAAAGAGAATCACCCGCACTGCGTTAAGATAAAACGTAGTCAGGTAAAAGGGTAAACAAAAGGTTTTTGCCCGCATTATAAGGGTAACGTTTCACTGGCCCTTGAAAAGATGTCACCTACTGGCGAAAAAAGTTGTAAGTATATAGATAGTTTGATTTTACGTGAAGATAGTAATCGTGCTGACAATTACTGAAGGGTACTTAGTAATTAGTAATCAAAAAGCAGTTGAGATAGAAAAAAATACTATTCTAGTTTATTCTAAGCCTTGTAGTTTTTTTTTCTTTTTCCTCCTAAGAGGATTTTGGCGTCGCACGTCTTATGCATTTGCCAGTGTCAAGTATACATATATATTCTCAAGTTTTGTTAGATATTATCAAACAAGTCACAGTTACGGTCAAAGGCGAGCAAAGCAAGTCACGGTCAAGTCCAAGTCATGCCCCAGTAAAGTGGTGAAAACTTTACTAGAACTTTCTATGGAGTTTTGGAAACATCACGAAAATTCACGTTTCACGACATTATACCATTCACCAACACTCGTGCATGTTCACGAACACTTAACGGGTAAAACTTCACCGATTTACACATTAACACTCGAAATAACACAAGTTTTGGAAAATAATAAAATGACGCGACATGAATTCTTCACGATCCCGCCAAAACTCCAGCCTTGTAGTTTTTCTCTGCGATTTTTCAATTGTTTTAAGTATCCGCCAGAAAAGCTATTCTTTTTCCGTCTTCACGATGCCCAAAAATTTTTGAGAGTTCAATTCAAATTATTTATTGACATAAAAAAGATTACACATTTACATTTATGACACAACATTATTATAATTATCTAAATTCCTACTTTAAAATATAAACATTCAGATTCAATTCATAATACAATACAATTTTAATTATTTATACAATTCGAATAATCTAATATTATGCTAATATCACAAAACAGTGTAATATATCGTCAAAGTCAATTATTATTGAGCTGTCATGCTCTTTGCACCTGTCCCATTGATCGGTCAGATTTTCACAGTATGTAAAAAAGTGTACTAAAATTGTTTTCCGATTGTCAAATAATATGTCAAAATATATAAAATATATGATAAATCTCATCAAGATCAAATAAGTTCCAGCCGTGAAAAGTTAAGAAATAGACAGATAGGGGGCCAGCAACGACAGGGTCAGCAAGACAAAGGTCTTCAATCAATGTGTGTTGCCAGTGATGACATATGGAACTGAAACGTGGTCCTTGACTACTGGCCTTTTGGAAAAACTCAGAGTCGCACAGCGGGCAATGGAGAGAGCTATGCTCGGAGTTTCTTTGCGCGATAAAATCCGGAACGAAGATATTCGTCGAAGAACCAAAGTTGCCGACTAAGCTTTCAGAGTTTGCAAGCTGAAGTGGCAATGGGCAGGCCATATCACTCGAGGAACCGATAACCGGTGGGGAAGAAAGGTTCTTTTCTCTTGGCGACCACGAACCGGAAGACGCAGCGTAGGTAGGCCTCCCACTAGGTGGACCGACGACATTGTGAAAGTTGCGGGCAACCGATGGATGCAAGTGGCCCGTTGTCGGTCGGAGTGGCGCTCTAAAGGGGAGGCATAGGCAACATAGGTTCAGCAGTGGACGTCTTATGGCTGATGATGATGATGATGATGAACGACAGGGAACGGAAGCAACCGGGAACAACAGAGAGGAAGATAGAGAGATATACAGTCTGGTCCAAACGGTGACGTCAATCCGAAAAGTTTAGGTTCCTCGTACCAAGAATAGCTTCTCGAAAATACCGCATGTATGTTCTACGATTTTTCGTAGTTTAGGAGTTGTGTTTTTTTAATTTTCTTAAGGATTTTGTACGTGGGGTATTTTCGTGAAGCCCTTGGTATGAGGAACCTAAATTTTTCGGATTGACGTCACCGTTCGAAACAACCTGTATAAAAAGAAACATACCAAAAAAGATAATGACTTATGGTTATACTTGGATATCTTTATAATTCTTGAAAATAGTCAATAAGAAAACATATTCTTACTTTCGCATTTGTAATAATTATTAGTTTAATGATTGGTGTGATTAAAACGGCATTACATATAAACGCCTCTTCAATCGCCAAACGTCTTATAAGTTCAGCGCATTCAAAAATAGAAACATAGACAAAAATAGAAAAAAAAAAAGTGCTGATTTTAAGTAAAATCCAAAGAGGTAAGAAACCAGAGAAGGCTAAGTGTGTATATTAGAACAAACTGTTTTGTGATGATCAATTGATCATACATTTACAACACCGCATCGATTTTAATGCAAAATAGTTATAGTTAGTGTTCCTAGCTTCGAATTACTAGCAGGAAGTGGAGTGCCACCATGCAGATCGATACAAGTATATATATCATGGTAACGTCTCCAAGGGCCACCGAGCCCAAATCCACAATGATGTCATCGAATTGCCGCCGAATTTTGATGGTCAACTCCCACGAGTCGTAGGGTTGGTTTTACTGCTCATGTTGGATACGATGCCCCGTTGTAATGTACCTGTACTTACATAAAACAATTTTACTTTTGTTTCCCTTGGAGGCTTTATTGTTTGTGGACTTTATGGTAAGGTAGAGATCGTAAACTATCTACACGCCTCTTTAATTATGTACCTACTCTTTTTGCTATTTCAGACTTCTAAAAAACAAAAACATTTGGCCGCAGCAGCAAAGCTTGAGACACATTTTCATATTAGTGCTTGACGTTTGAATAACTGGCAAAGATGCGGTACTTCCAGGCGGACTCTGTAAAGAGTCCTACCATTACAAAACAAAATATGAGCTCAAATGCTGCAAAGCTGCTGTAACAGCCGCCTGACCGTTTATGTATGGCTCCGCAGTCATTTTGGTTCACGAAAAAAAATAATGTTTCATACGCAGTTTCTTGAAATTTAAAACACGTAGGCCCGAGCTCAAGCAGCGCCACCCACGCGTTTCTCACGCCTTGTTTTACGCCTGCCATGCGTTCTGTTTGTAGGATTTTAGAGGATAGAGCTGTGCAATATCTTTGTTGAGGAAAACGTACTTTGTCCGCTGTATAGTATGTTATTTACGTTGTATCGTTAACTTGTTTCAATCCTTCCCGCTAAAAGCGCTATCAATTTGACTATGCCTCCGAAGGGCAGCGACCAATCACAAGTGCGGTTAAGCCATGCCAACAGGCTTACATCAATCGACTTCAATCAAAAAGCAAAAATACTACGCGCCACGTGGAAATCGCCCAAACCCAGTCGCCCAAGGATCTTGTATCACACTGGATAGAGTGATTCGTTTGGCAGCGTGTCCACTTTCTGTTCGCGCGTTTAGTGAGTAGGGAAGTGAAAACTAGTGCAGAATCTATCGATAAAAATGTACACAGTGTACAAAACTAAGAATTTGTAAATTAAGAACACAATGTTTGCAAAAATATGTACTTTATTGAACATCGAAACTCGTAATTGCCATGTAAATAGTACGAATATATATATTATATATAGTAACTATGAAAGTTAATAAGTATCTACACCGTCTCCTAGTTTCTTTTATTCTTCCTAGTTTTTTAATTGACAGCCCAGTCATAAAACTAGATTTTTCAAAATGTTTTCAACAAAGTCAAGAGTATTTAGGTGGCTCCCAGTTTTCGCGCCTCACAGCCTTTATCCACTGATTTCTGATTTCCGGACATTTTGGAAACCTATAACAAAATGTTTTATTTTAATTAATTGTTTAACCATGACACAACATTGGTACAAATTATCATATATTTCAAGCCGCGAAAGGTTCAAAAAGATTAAAATTTATTATCGATATAATACGTATCAAGCCGATTAAACGCGGAAAGGAATTAACAGTTCATGTTTCACTTAATGTAGTATATGTAGGATATTACAAGAATATTATTAGATAAATATCGACCAAATATCGACAAAGTTTGAAACGTGCAGTGGTACTTCACTAGCAGGAACACGTAAAACAATGCATTTATTTATCTTAAATTAATGCTTAAATTCATTACTAAATAACACTGCGTGATAGTTGTATGACTTCAAACATGTATATTCTTTAAGTGAAACGAATATTTAGCTTTGATTCTGGTTATTTTAGGTAAAAAACGCTAAAAAGACTTACGCATGAAATGATAATTCTGGATCTTTTACTCCCCCTTTCGTTGTTCTCGATGCACAATACACAGCACAACACGCCATAATACCACTATGTATAACAATATTAAGTATTCACAGCGATATTTTGATCCAATTTGCTTTTTTAGTAAGACGGGTCGCAATGTTGTGACCGACTAGTCGGTCAAAGTGGACACAGAGTGCGAGGTTGCCAATCTTACAATAGCTCTCTCGCTTACTCTATGCGACGACCCGTGAAATAAAAAGAGAAACATGACAATGTGAACGTCGGAGCGGCAACGTCTCATGGCTCTGTCCAGTATGATGCTTCGTCTAAGCAGTCGCCGGTGTCGAAAAAAAAAACCCCTAAACGGAGTACGAATCTTTCACTATGAAAACTGACGACTGAACAGTCTTGACATATTTTATTATAAAAAAGCGGGAATACTCAAGTTAAAATGAGTCGGTTATTCCGACTTTTGTAGACCAGCAGCTCAGTTTAACGTAAGTATTCCCGTTTGATTAATGTAACAGGGATCTTTCATACCCTGCCGTTCGTTCGTACGTAATTAATGTAAAAATTTAAAATTTGTTTGATTGGCCATTTTGTACCGTACGTTCATTCCTCACCACATTCGTAAATATTTTACTTCGCCCGTGTTTGTAAATATATTTTCAACCATAATTTTATCCGATGTTACTAAATTTTATCCAATACTGCAAAGTGTCCAAAATTGCGTAACGATGGGATAATTGGCAAGTTAAACTGATGTAAGCTTTGAGTTAACAACAGATTGTTCCAACCGCACAAGTACGTCAATATTTGCAGGTCGTCAATTAAAAATGAGAAAAACGCTATTTAAGATTTTTTTAATTAAAATATTTCGATACATAAAAACACGATGCGATGTTATTTGACAGGCGATGGGGCTTACATACATAATATTTGTCATTATTTGATTTCGAGGAATAATTCCCCACGTGAGTAACACGAGCGTAAATAATATCTTTGTTTTATCCGTTATTGTTAAGGAATGAGTTCCTTTGTTAACTAAAAAAAAAAAAAAAACGTAAATATCACATTTGGAGCTAGTTAAAAATACATAGGTGTACTCTACTATACTTGTGTGTACCAAAAACTGTTCAGAATTCTGCAGTATATGTTATTGGGCTTGTACTATGAACGGAAGCTGAAACATACTGAGCTATATTAGACCTGTTCGTACACAAGACGACGCAAGTATCGGATATTCAGCAAGTTCAAAATCTTTATGCTATATGGGTACTTCCCGCTCGGTAGCACCCTTTATTCCACAGAGTTGACGATCGGAAAAAAGTTCTGTTCGTTCACAGTCTTGACGATCGCTACTATAATTTCCCGTTCGTTCATACTCGATTAGTTGAACATACTAATTCTCGGAGAGCTCTTGGCACTCGTCGCCAACGTTTTGGTGATAACATAAATGAAGATTCATTCAATCAAGCACACTATGAGAGCCGCGAGAGACGCGACAGTACTGTCCTCCAAGAATTTCCAAAAACTTACTTGTAGTTCTGCGAACAGCAGACCTTGTAAGCACAATTTTTTTGTGCACAGTCTCCAATGTCTCCTTAAGACCATTTATTTTGTCAACCTCTTGACCGATTTTGCTAATATTACAAATTTTTGGTTAGATCTGAGTACCAAAGGTTTTTGCCAAATATAATGAAAATGGTGCGGTAAATGGCTCCGCAGAAAACTTCTACACTTTTTGGGGGAAATACTCCTCCAATCAAAAATCAGCTACGACAAAAAATATGTAATCGTAGAGCTGTATACCAAGATTTCGTCAAGATTCGTTGAAAAATACGACTTATAAGTAGTATTTTATTAACTTTTTTTTTACCACCAATCGAAGAGAAAAAAAAGTGAAGTGGCAATGGGCAGGCCACATCACTCGAAGAACAGATAACCGATGGGGAAGAAAGGTTCTTGAGTGGCGACCACGAACCGGAAGACGAAGCGTAGGCAGGCCTCCCACTAGGTGGAGCGACGACATTGTGAAAGTCGCAGGCAACCGGTGGATGCAAGTGGCACATTGTCGGTCGGTGTGCCGGTCTAAGGGGGAGGACAATTTTCAGCAGTGGACGTCTTCTGGCTGATAATATAATCGGAGAGATGTTGCCGATTTCGATCGCTTCGCTCACTTAGATTAAGATTACAAATGTATTCAAGACATTCCTTTTGATAACTTTTAATCTGACGAAGGAGATCCGTCAAAACATTTCTGGTTCTGATATTCTTTATTAAGTAAGTTTACTTATTACTTGTTTCTGTGTACTTGCGTATCTGTGTCTTGGTTGGTTGTAATAATAGAAATGGTCTTTTTGGATGAATAAATAAATATTTGATTGATTTGATTCTTCAAAATATATTATACTCTTTTCTGCCCCGGTGGCTCAGTTGGTAGTGAACCTATTTTCTGTGTTTGGGGGCGTGGGCTCGATTCCCATCTAGGACAAACATTCATGTGATGAATATTTGTGTTTGTTCTATGTCTGAGTGTTAATATCTATATAATTATGTATTTAAAAAATATCTATGTACGTATATCAGTCTCTGGCAGCCATATTACAAGCTTTGCTTAGTTTGGGGTCAGGTGACGATGTGTGCAAAAATGACCCAGATATTTATTTATTTATTATTATACTCTTTTTGGATATTCATATTCTAGAAAAACTTGCAAATGCGCGAATTAAACAGCTCTAACACGACTCCATTGCCCTTGTTGCCTTGTGTACAAACAGCCTAAGAGCATAAAATAGTAGATCGAGTTAAAATTACACATCTAGTTAAAAACTAGCTCCGTAGAACCTTGAACTTTACCGCCTTGTTCTATATGCAATTATTTACATTTTTATTTGCTCTAAAATAGTTTATTTGTAAAGTACCTTCCAATACTCTTGTCTCAGTGTTGCCGTTGACTCTTGTTAAAATAAAAATAAAAAAAACTATATAAATAAAAGAACTAAAAAAAAAACAATATATAAAAAAAAACTATATAAATAAAAGAACTAAAAAAATACAATATATAAAAATAATATATACCAGATATGATGATATGAATATGGCCTAATGTACGTATATATTTATAATTTTAAATACATACTTATGTAGATATTAACACCCAGACATAGAAAAAACACAAATATTCATGACATGAATGTTTTTCCTTGATGGGAATCGAACCCACGCCCCCAAACACAGAGAACCAACTACCAACTGAGCCACCGGGGCAATTAAAAGTACCTACCTAGAGTCATATGTACCTAGATAGTTACACACCGACACAAATGGTCGTACACCAAAATTATATCTCTACCAAGGGGTAGAGATATAATTCGCTCACGAAGGCGTGAGCGTCTGTATTGCAAAACGATACTATACTATTTCCTGGAATTGAGATAGTACGTACGTTTTTCTCGTATAAATTTCCTCGCGCAGACACATTGTGCTTTCTAATGAAATCGTCAGGGATCCGTGGTAAACCCCGGGACTTGGAGCCCGTGATTCTGGTACTAAAGCAGCTATACGATTAAGCTTTGCCAACGGTAATTGGGGTTTTTGTTTCTCTAAATTGTCAATTGCGGTTAGTTGGAATTTTGAGATAAGCTATACCTACTCATAAATGCTTGTATATATACAAGGTTAGGGAATGAGTATGAGAATGGGTTATGGGAATCTAATATAGGCACATGCGCGTTGTTTTGTTAGAATTTTTAAACTATAATTAAATTGAAAAATATCATACTTTGACGTTTTGAGCTTGTAATGCAGCCAGTTAGTAATGTTAAAATCAGGAAAGCTACAAAGTAACTAATTATTTTGACAATCTCCACAACTGAATAAAGGTCTCTTCTAAAAGGGTTGCTATAAGCCCCACGCTTTGCAGGCGGCTTGGAGATCGCTGAACGCTCACCGTTTACTAAGAGGATGCTGCTACCCGTCCTCCAGAGGTTCTGGTCGCAGTTTTAGGACATACCCGGGTCAACATAAACAAAAATCATCTTACACCTATTTATATACTAAATATCATCTTTTATATTTATATATTTATTTACGCTTTATACATAATTTATACAATCACAAATATTTATAAATATATTTTGTTTTAATAAAACGGGAATACTCACGTTAAATTGAGTCGGTTGTATTGACGTCACGCGCGCGCCGCGCCGCAGCCCGCAGTGCAAGACAAGGTCGCGCGCGTGTCTCGCTGAGCATTCCTTGATAAATGTCACCGAATGTGATCGAAACTATAGTCGGAATAACCGACTGAATTTAACGTCAGTTTTCATAGTAAAATTTTATAAATATACTATGGTAAAATGTTTTAACAGTCGTTATAATTAAATGCTATCACAAATAAATATCCCGTGAGTACTAATAGTAATGCTATCACAAATTCAAAAATAACTAAGTCATTGTTCGAAAGCACAATCAGATTGTTTCGAATCATGAAAAGTAATCCTTTTGTTCTTTTCAATCCTTATTAATTTGATTTGTCGCCTACGGGCGCGATCGACGACAACACAACAGTATTGACCCATTCACAGAGTAGAAAAAATAACAATTAGTTAAAATCTGCCAAGTGCGTTTTGTGACACGCTCATGAGCGTTCCGTAGCTATTTTAGAAATAAAATAATGATCAGCATCACGGGCAAACCTTTTTTCGTCATTGTTGCGGTTTTCGGGACATTTTGTTAGACTTCTCAAAATCGTATTGGTCGGCTATTCTCCGAATACTGAAACGTTCGTTAACTTTGACAACAGATTAATCCTAATACTGCCTTTGTCTGGCACACAAATCGGCATTTGTATGTATGTTTGTATGTTTGTGTGTATATTTGTTCGATGATAACATGCGAACCGTTGATCCAATCTTAATGAAATTTTGTAGGCAAGTAGTTCATTTTAATACAATTTTTAAGTTTGAATATGAGCTGAATCGGTTGAGGGGTTGTGAACATACAGAGGTCGCGAGGTCTCAGTCCGCGAACTACTAGGTCTTATAGTTTTATATTATACAACTGCGACATACAAATGTATAGATATATCTATATTGGTTCCTAGTTACTGGTTCCTATGGAACCCTAAAAACAGGGAATTGCCCATGGCCGGATGTTGCATTAAATTTCAATTTAAAGCTCTGTGCCCCTGCCCGATAAAGGGATTTTGATCCAGTCGACCCGTTTTTGCGATATTAAACAGGGCTGCCTTAGGGCTATATCTGTCCGATATTAACGTTCTTTAAAATGTATCTGTAAATACTAAAATAAATACCTATTCATCTTTGAAAAATTATTGATTTTTCAAACATCAAATTCAAAACCAGACAGTTTTTACCAATTTCACAGATTCATTATCATTACTGTTTAGAAAATTGCCCAAATTACTGAATAACGAATAGATAGTAATGTGTAGGAGATGTAATGTTATCGAGGAGAATAGCAAAATCAAAGGAAAACTGTTAAGTTAACTGTTAATAAATAATAAGTTGAGTGGGCGAATAATTTCAGATGATGTTGATGTCTGCTAACATTTTACATATTCATACTCCATCTTCAAGCTAACTGAAGTACTTCATATGAATATAACTATTTACAAGAGTATTACAAACAGTTTAAAGTTGCCCTGTCGCCTATTTCTACATTTGCCTAGAAGAAATCACTTTAGGCGAGAAGGCAATATATGCCGGATATTTAATTTTTGTTACGAATTTTGAGTGTACTTGTTTTCACAGTGTATTTGGAAGGGAAAAGGTCAATGATACACTAAATATTAGTTATTCTTCCGAAGTTATTTTATCGTATGTTCCTTCAAAAATGATACACTTACGCCGACGAATAATCCAACCATCGAAACATTTTTTAAACGCTTTTTCGGCAATTGAGTTCAGTTCTCGCCGCGAATTCTCTTATATGTCTTCTACCGAATGAAAATGGGTGCCACGAAGTGGTAATTTGAGCTTAGTAAAAGAAAGAAGTCGGCTGACGCTATATCTGGTGAATAATGTGGTTGCTCGATGGTATCTGTTGAGTTATGGTCAAAAATTCGTTCACAATGATGGCCTTGTGCCTTCGCGCATTATGTTTAAACCAAGTTTTTTTTTGTCCATTATGAAATTCAAAACACACACTAGAGATGATCCAACAAAAAACAGCACTGTATTTAAACTAAATGACAGATGCAACTCAAACTCCACGCCAAAATGGAAAACAGTAAAAAAAAAAAAAAATATCTATTCCGGATACTTTTTTGACAGAATGTATAATAAAATGATATTGTATTGAATGTACATAGGTGCGTTATAGTAGAATTAAATATGTACATTGATAGCAGCTAATATTTGCTTGGCAGCAAATCATTTGTTGATGAGGTATCAATCGCAGCCCAACGCTCGTACCAAGACGTTCACACGTGCGTAGCAACAACTTTTACACGTTTACGTCTTTATTTTACGACACTCATATTTACAATTTTATTAGAAGAGCACTCAAAAAATAAATGCCCGTAAATAGCGGATACTTTACAACACAATTTATTTTGCATAAAAGTATGAATATTTCAGAGACACGCGCCGTAAACGAAATGTTGCTTTTAGCGTTTATAAAATGTTTCATGCAATTGTTCGACGCCCCATCTCCTTTTTAACTTATGGACGGGGTTAGGGATGAGCTTATGCAGCGTATACGCCGTTCCAACGTTTCGAGTCACATGGGGGTTATTACAAATAGGATGTGTAATTTGGAGGCAGCCCTGGCCCGCGTCTGCTCAGTATGGCGTAAAAAAGCGCGCGCTACGCTCGCTACGAAAACATGGCTACATACATAATTATGAAGACAGTAGTAAAGTCTACGCTCTCGTGTTATTTTCTGATGTTATTTCAATATCGCTCGAAGAATCGATAACCGATTTAAAAGAAAAGTTCTTACAGGCAACCACGAACCGGAAGACGCAGCGTAGGTAGGCCTCCTATTAGATTAACCGACGACATTGTGAAAGTCGTGGGCAACCAGTGAATGCTGATGGCAGGTTGTTGTATAGTGTGGCGCTCTAAGGCTAGGCATTACTTCAGCAGTGGACGTCTTCTGGCTCATAATGATGGAGATGACTGTGGCCTAGTTAAAGCAACGGGAGAATTTACCCAGACCACTGCAGGTTTGAATCTTGCCGGTTGAATTTGTTAATTTAACCTAGTTGAAATATTTCAATAGGCCCACGCCAGAACAGAGAACGAATGTTAGTTAGGGGTTTCAGGTGTAAGTTAGGCTTTTTAGGTGTTTGCATGCCTGTTAACATTTTTCCCAAAACGGCTAAATCGATTTTCACGTGGTTTTTTTATTTGAAAGCCGGTGCGTGGTTTCCGCACCCACTTTCAAATAAATGCGATAGCGGTGGTGCAGTGGTTCTTATGTATAACTACATCAACATAACATAACATAACATAACATAAGTATAACAGTTTGAAGAAACTCTGTCCATATTTTTAAAAGTTATGAGATCTTTTCTAACTTTTAATTTTTCCAAAGAAATTTTATGACGTATACTTGTATTTTTTTTTTTCTTTTTCCTCCTAAGAGGGTTTTGGCGTCGCACGTCTTATGCATTTGCCAGTGTCAAGTATACATATTTATTCTCAAGTTTAGTTAGATATAATCAAACAAGTCATAGTCACTGTCAAAGTAGAGCAAAGCAAGTCATGGTCAAGTCCTAGTCATGCCCCAGTAAAGTGGTGAAAAACTTTACTAGAGCCTTCTATGGAGTTTTGGAAACAACACGAACACAATTCACGTTTCACGACATTATACCATTCACCAACACTCGTGCATGTTCACGAACACTTAACGGGTAAAAATTCACAGTTTTTACACATTAACACTCGAAATAACACAAGTAATGGAAAATAATATAATGACGCGACATGATTTCTTCACGTTCCCGCCAAAACTCACTTGTATTTTTCTGAGCTCAATTACTGTATCACAGCATAGCAACGGATTACGATGTCAATGTAAACAAGATCAGTAGAAATATTTTTCATGCTAGTCGTCGCAAATGGCAGACGCTCCATCATCGCGCCCCATCTTCGTTTCTCATGCAGACATTTATTACATTTCATTGTTTTCATGTTTCACTTTGTGCGTATTCGTATTTGGCCTCGTTTTCGCTTAATTTGATATTTTGCGACACGTTACAATTTAGCTCATGTATTTATTTTGTTACTGATAGGTTAGCCGTTTGAAAACAGCTCATTAGATTTTATGTCAAAGTGCAAACAAAAATAGGAACCTTAAGTTAATACCATGTAGTTTGCCAGTATTTCTAAAATATATATCATCAACATCAGCCAAAAGACGTCCACTGCTGACATAGGCCTCCCCCGTAGAGCGAAAATGTATATACATACACAACACATGTATATAAATTTTGTAATTTTGCAGAGTCCGCCTGGGGAAGTACCACACCTTTGACAGTTATTCAACTGGCAAGCAGTAGCAACCTGGGATTTCCTGGGATTTGCCGGAATCTAGGACTATCGTATCCTGTGCCTCTCGTCGGATTTCAGATAGTCCTATGATGTCCCATCGCAACTTGCTCAATTCTTCCTCCAGCTCTATTTAATTATCCTCTCCTCGATACGCAACGTGCGGATGTTGAATGTTGCCAGGGCCAAAGTCTGTTGGTAGCGGGGCAAACGCCGGTGATTTTTAGCACCCACTGCTCCTTCATTACCTGACCCGCTACCTAGGCCAGGAATAGAGGAGCTGCCGGGGACTTGGTGCAAGCATTATTGTGTTCCGGATTGAATTTAATAATGGAATAGACTTACTTTTCTAATACTATTATTATTTTAAGTATTATTTATTACTATTGACATTTATTTTAAGCCTGCAAATTTTTGTAGTGCTGATAATTTTGTTGTGCTTTTGTTACGTTTTGTTTATTTAACCTATTTATTTATTTTATACCTAGTGATGAGTCCATAAGAGTATTTTTAATACCTATTTCGAAAAAAAAAGATGAATTGAATTTAAGAGCAATGTTTCCAGTGAAATAACTGAGCATAAAGCGATTTAACATCTAATTTCTTGGGTTGACGAGCGCAATGCATTGCCGCATGTTTTTTAAACTGATGGAAGTTTAAAATTCTGGGTGGCACTGAACTGTTATGGGCAAGCGTTAGGTGAGCGACTTGCTCGTCTCAATAACCAGTATCATAACAAAAAAGGCCCAATAAAACCCAGTATTCAATATCTTTGTAGGTATAGAACGCTATTAAAATATGTAGTAGAGCTTCTAGAAAACAAATTAATATGAAACGGATACACGGTAAGAATACTGAACAAAGTGAGCGCGTGTCTTGACATGTTTATGTAAGGTTCCGTAGCTGTAATAACGCATGCGTAGCGTCCGAAATCGAAATCGGCAAATCAGCAAAAAAATATCGAAAATTGTGACCCGAGTCTCAAACTTTGCCAAAGTTTGAGACTCGGGTCACAATTTTAAAAACAACTTGAGTTTTATCCTAATGATTTTAAAATTCTTTTTCAATCAAGCCCCACTAGATGGCGTCGTAAACGTTTTATTTTGACCCCGGCATCCGTTTAGGAGAGATGGGCCACACGATTTCAATATTTTCCCTGGTAATGGAAGTTTTAATAAAAATAATAATAATAATTAGACTCTTACACACAGCGACATTTTTTCAGTTTTGGGTGCTCCGTTAGTAATAAACGATTATCAGTTCTATACGTAAGCTAAAATTCAGTGCTATATAACCTTACAAATGATTGTAACATAATATAGATAGATGGACGACGGACAACAGTACACGGGACAAGTATAAGGTTTCCTTAGCTTGCTACAGAACCTTAAAACAAAATACATACAAACGGTTATGTACTAAAGATAATCCTAAAATGATAATTATTAAATCAGAATCACGTTTTTCGGGATATTTATAATAAAGCAATATTATTATAATTATACTATGAAAACTGACGTGGTTTCAGTGCAAGGCAAGACGAGGTCGCGCGCGTGTCTCGCTGAGCATTCCTTGATAAAGGTCACCGAATGTGATCGAAACTATAGTCGGAATAACCGACTCAATTTAACGTGAGTATTCCCGTTTTATTATTATAATTATATTTGCGGTAAACTACTTACGGCAGATGCTATCAAAAATTCAACACGAATCTGCTGAAACAAAAAGCATTATACCTATATATTAACAACATCTTGGTACAACGAATATTTGCTTCGACTGCTTCGCGCGGCATATCGAATCGAGTCCGGTAAACGACATCAACGCCAATCGGTCCCGCGAGTTCAAAAAACAACCTCGACAGGCCATCAACCCTTTCCAATTCTGTTTTTATTAACCACCGTCCAACCACCAATTCTCCAATGACGATCTCACATTGCCATCAGGAACGAAACAAACAGAAATATTTAAAATTCGCATTCGTATCCGAAGCAATTTGTTTAAAGCCCGACTCAATCGAAAGGAAAAACTCGGCCGGCGTTTGATAATAATCATTTTACCGAAATTCAATTTTGCCGCTACGCCGCGCCGTTCAATTTCAGCATTGCTTTATTTATTCTTATAATAAGCGGCTTCACCGATAGGCAGTTGGAAGGCTATCTCGTAATGATTAGCGGAGCGTAAGTCTGATAAAAAAACTGGCATTTCTAAGTAATTCGGGACCATTTATACTCTATCCATTTGTAATTTGTATATTATACAAAATATACCTATTCAACTATTTTTTTTCTTCTTATTTTTTGGTTCCACACATTGTGTATTTAACCAGTGTCAAGTATTGTAATATTTCAAGTGAAGTCAAATATTTCACTATTAAAACAAGTCTCAGTCATAGTGTAAGTCAAGCAAGGTATGCCACGGTCAAGTCCCAAGTTCATGTCATGCCCTAGTATAGTGATAGAGACGCATTCGATATTTTAAATTGTATAGCTGTCGTTCTGTGCCTCGTGCATGCGATAGAGAGAGATTTCTTTTTGATGAAATTAGCGTTTCGAGGGTAGTCTATTATCACCCCTAAATCTTAACAATCTCTTGTTTTTGCTGTCAATGGCTTCGATAAACTATAAGCTACGCCGCTACGTTTTATTTTTTCAAAATACTTTTATGGTATACTAATACCAACTACTTTTCTTCGTCGTATTTTCGACGCAAAAAAAATGTCAAACTGCCTAAAATAACGAAGATAATGGTGTCGATTCTGTTGCACCACTCACTAAGCGAAACTAATGTGACAGGACTAAAATTATCTGCCCTCTATTCATTTCAATATGAGAGAAAAAGATGGCAACAATTTTAGAACTAATTTAGTTTAGTCTAGAAAAAGACACAGCAGAATGTCCACCATTGCGGGAAAAAAACTAATATACAAGCAAAGTTTTTCACGGTGTAGGTAACATATAAAAAAAACATCGAAATTGGATAACTTATACAGGGGTGGGTATTAGTCTACGCTTTTGTATGGACAAGACGGCGTTATACTCTATTATTAGTATTTAATGAATAAAAGTCCTCCGTTTTTACACATTAACACTCGAAATAACACAAGTTTTGGAAAATAGAACAATGACGCGACATTACTGCTTCGTGTTTTTCACTCTCCTGAGTTACTTTATCTGTGGCCTATCGATTGGTTTCTGAGCGGGGACAGGGTCAATTCCATCGAAATTCACTAGATGGTGCTGATATTAAGGTTTCGAAATAATTATATTTAACTAGCTAATGCCCGCGACTTCGTTCGCGATGAAACTCGGCCTTCGGCCTCGCTAAACTCTCGTTATGAACCTTGTAACACAACATGTAACATTTACGAACACAACAAAAAACAACACATCAAAATCCGTCAAGCCGTTTTTGAATTTTAGCACGACTAACGAACAGTGATTTATTTTTATATATAGATAGATTACCTAAGTAACTATGTATTTTTGTAAATGGGTTTCATATTTTTTTTTAACTGGCTAGAAAGCCAGTTGTTGCCTGAAAGTTGTTTTGGACAATGTGTAGTACATACTTAGAAAATACCGAGTCCGTTGGAACTTTTTTTTGAAATCATCTCCATTAACTAGAATAGTCATTCTAGATGTTAAAAAGAAAGCCACTGCTTTAAACTACTTTAGAACAGAGACGAAAACAAATTGTATAATAAGCTCCTAAGTTTATTCAGAATATTCCGGGTTCCAGATGCCAATTTGGATGAATATTTGTTTCTGACTGCAGTAAATACCCATGTTATAGTAAATCTAGCCAATAGCTGTGCCATTCTCAGTCGGGTATCACGGGTCTCGACAAGACGGCGACTACCGGATCCATTTAAAATTCAAATTATCTCCTTCAAAGTGTTTATCCAGCCGCAGAGCAGAGCTTCAGTAACTTACACGCGGACACGTAACACCGTTAAGAATACTTTTATATTACCATTTTTATTAGAAAATATACTCGCAGCAGGGACACCGCGAATAAATTGTGAGACATTCACGAGGGCATTTGTCAACCTTAGACCCTTGGCACTTGTGAAATTGTGCTCATATTGTAAGGGCTAATCCTCGACAAGAATTCATCAGCTTCCAACGTGGGCCCTTATCGTGCGGCTCTCACCCCCAACATACATTCGCATTATTTTTTGTCGCACTATTACTTTATAACGAGGCCGTGGCTTTTTGGAGCATTTCCTTGATATATTTGCGAGTCAAAATATGCGGCGTAAATGGGCGTGTTTTCTGATGGCTTTGACTTTGAAGCTTGTTTTTTTTACTGCTCCAAGGACCCGTAGACTAAGTATTTGAGATTAATTTCTATTGGATACATCTACACATCTATAAAAGGATCTTGACAGACAGACATAATACACAGACAGTCAAACGGACGGACAATGAAGTGATTCTATAAGGGTTCCTTTTATGCTTTTGAGGTACGGTCTCCTAAAAAACAGCCCTGTTTTTTCTATGAATTATAACGCTGTGACTGTAGTTAGGTCGGCTTTTAGTTAATTACTTGAGCTAAAAGCCTACAACGAAACAAAATTTATGCTAGTATGTTAATTCATTCAGATTTTAACGTTTACTTAACCTCATTTGAATATGATGTCATGTAGATAACATATAATTTTTTTACTTTTTTTTACTAGACGTAAAATAAACAATTTTTATTAAATTAATGTTCATTCACTATGCACAAATAGGCATACACGCATGTTGCTCGAATGAACAATTCAATCAGCTATTGTTTGTGTTAATTGTATAAAGCTCCTATTGAGAAAATAAGCCCATAGAAAACGCTGAAAATTTAATACCTTTTAAGCTTAATAATACCGCTTAACTAAGAAACTATCTATTGTTTAAAATCATAAACAATAGGTACAAATATTCTGATATATCAAGAGTCTTCAACCAGTGTGTGTTGCTAGTATATGGAACTGAGACGTGGTCCTTATCAGCTGGTGTTTTGGAGAAACTTAGTCATACAGTGGGCAATGGAGAGAGATATGCTAGAAGTTTCTTTGTGCGATAAAATCCGAGACGACATTATTCGCCGAAGAACCAAAATCACCGACGCTACCTAGCTAGATAAACTGAGCGCTGTTACCTGGTAATGCTTTTTGGAATTTGAAACGCTTCTTTTCTTGTATGAATCCCCTTACTCTATTGACGTTCATCGAATTAATGTCTGAAAACCCGTATATAAATAGGTAGGACTAAAAGGAATTAATTTGTTTCCATTGTGATGTACCCAATAGCATGTACCCACGGGTGTGGGATAGGAGCGCGGCATATGATTTGAAATGTACTGACACGGTGACCTCAAACTCCAGACCGGCCCGCAGTGTGACTTCTCTCATTACATATTATAAATCGACATACTACGCTCCGAAAGCCCAGTCTCGGACTCACCCGCCTTGTACCCGTACCTTAATACCTACTTACTAGCTCCAAAAGTCTTTAGATACCTATATACTTATTTTCGCGCACGCTTACAGCTAGCGGCTAAACCTTGCAGGGTTTATACTAGCCTTGCGCCGTCATAAAAAGTTATCAAAGGCCGTGTTAAAGCCTGAGAGTTAATGAGCCAATGCTACTGCGATAACGCTGCATTATACCGGGTGTAATTATCAGAGCTGAATACATCGTCCAGTTTTTAAAGTTGAACTACTTTTGTTTGCGCGTAGTCAGTAAAAATGGTTGGCATAAAGGAGGGTCTGAGCCCAGCAGAGTTATAATGAACTGAATGATGATAATGAACTGAATAATATTGAAAATAATTACTTCGTTGCTTCTTAATACAAATGTAAATATAACAAAAAAATTACAAATACCTACATATTTTGTTGGGGTATGGGGTCCAGAAATGGAAAACGTTGCTTATCAGTCTTTAAAAAAAAAATGCTGTGGATGGTGTCCTGTGATTGGGCCATATAGTACTTATGGGCCAATAACAGTACACCAGCCAATTGAAATTTTGTGTCAAGACGTGATCAAACATCTTTGATCATTGAAATACTCGTACTTAAAGGAGACAAAAAATACGCCACATTTTTTTAAATTCATGTTCTTCTATTCAAAGAATCTTTCAAAGACGTCCAAGGCCATTATTTATATTATATCACTATTTATCGAATCTGGTTGAGATAATACTTCGTAAGTACATGCCTAATCAGATATCGATAGGTATTTTAAAGTTTATTGCTCTAAGTTTTTGGCTCCACACGTTGTGTTTTTAGGAAGCGGTCTTGTAATATTTGAACCACAATATTTCACAATAAATCAGTCTCAGTCATAGTCTAAGTCGAGCAAAGTAAGTCACGGTCAAGTCTAGATACATAATAGGAAATCGATATAATAATGAGTAGGTAATAAATGCCCATTTTTTCAAGAGTTTTGTCTAAGGTCTCTTTTGTCTCTCCAATTATTTTTGAACTCAAATCAAATCAAATAACTTTATTACCAAAGAAGAAAGATGTAGAAAGAGCAAGTGTTTAACAAATGTAATATCAGTGCTACTTACCTAATTAGACAGGTTTAACGGTGAGCCCCAAACTAAGCACTAGGCCTGTATCTTGGGGCTCGATCGCGATATTACCAGAAACATGCGGTAGTAGTTTTACAAGGTTAGCTTAAATATTAATAAAACTTATAATTCTTAATTTAACTGATAGTTTTACACATTTTTATAAAAGCTATGTCCTTATCAACTAATCTTTATAAATGTTGTGAATTAGAGGTTCAGTCTCGATTTGATTTTGGCGTAACAGTCAATTTTTTAAGTGATTGTTATAGGCGTGCGTATTGAGATGAAACTGAATGTATTCTACCTACAATTTTGGCAGTAGATGTAGCATAGATAATAATAATAATAAATAATAAATATGTGGGACATTTTTGCACACACGGTCATCTGACCCCAAACTAAGCAAAGCTTGTAATATGACTGCCAGAGACTGATATACGTACATAGATATTTTTAAATACATACTTATATAGATATTAACACCCAGACATAGAACAAACACAAATATTCATCACATGAATGTTTGTCCTAGATGGGAATCGAACCCACGCCCCCAAACACAGAAGGTAGGTTCACTACCAACTGAGCCACCGGGGCAGTCGAAATAAAGAGGAAAATAAAGCTATGAAATCTAAGCTTTTGTTGAAGTAATATCGTGTGCATCCTGTATTACCTCATACTTTAATATAGCCGAGAGTAGAACGTATGGTGCACTTATGACTATCATAAAAATGTTCAAGTCGCTTTTACAAACGCTTATTCTGTTAGTGATATTTTTATACAGATTTATGAAACCTAGAAGATGTACATTCTGGCTAAGAGGCCATTTCCTCGAGCGAATTCGTCGCGATGGCGACTGTCGACTAGGCCTGCAGGCCTGACATCTAGGTTTCTAGAAAAATCTCATGAAAATCTATCAGAGTGCACCTGGTTAGTTTGACGCGTGACCAAACTGGTGGCGTTTATTTGGTATTGCTGTGTATACTGTCAACTGCTAGTGGCCTTAACCATTTGGTTTCTTTTCAAACATTGAAATGGTGTCTGGGAATTCCAACTCTTAATTTTGTGTATTAGGCTAAGTATTTTGCTTAGTTATAAAAGACACTCGCCCAGTAAAAAAAAATACTAGAACAATCAACAAAAACATCGATTCTGTTGTATCAATTTCTAAACTAAACTAAATTTGACAGGTCTAAAATCATTGTCATCATTTTCACCCATTGAATAGAAAAGAGATGCCGATAATTTTAGTCCTGTCAGATTGGTTTAGTTTAGTGAATGGTCAAAATTCAATGACGAAAGAAAAAAGAGGACACGTAATTTGCGGCACTTTGAATGACACAATATGGCGTCAACTCGACCCCTTTCACTAGTGATTTCCTAGCACTTTTTTTTTTCTCTTTCCTCCTAAGAGGATTATGGCGTCGCACGTCTTATGCATTTGCCAGTGTCAAGTACACTCATATTTTTTCAAGTTTTGGTGAATATTGTCAAATAAGTCATAGTCACAGTCAAAGGCGAGCAAAGCAAGTCACGGTCTAGTCCAAGTCATGCCCCAGTAAAGTGGTGAAAACTTTACTAGAGCCTTCTATGGAGTTTTGGAAACAACACGAAAATTCACGTTTCACGACATTATACCATTCACCAACACTCGTACATGTTCACGAACACTTAACGGGTAAAAATTCACTGTTTTTACACATTAACACCCGAAATAACACAAGTTTTGGAAAATAATAAAATGACGCGACATGATTTCTTCACGTTCCCGCCAAAACTCTTCCCAGCACTTCAAAAACATTTGACAGTTTTTGACAGCTAACGTACCTACTAGCTTGGCTGGATACAAAACATGGCCGAATGGGCCGCAAGGCGTTCCCTAGTGACATGAGCAGACATTACTTTGTGGTTCATCCGCTATATAGAATCCCTGTCAAAATCACATCACATCACATGAAAAGTTCCCGACAGCTGTATCAACCCCCATGTTGACAGGTACAGAGGTTGAGAGAGGTTGAGTGATACTTTGACAGAAACAACAATACTTTGTCTGACATAAATATAAGCTCACTTCGCTTGAAAGCACCGTTGGGTTTACGCAAAATAATGCAGTTTATTGCTTAATCTGAGCACAAAAAACACTGGCAGTAAAAAGTTTCATGCTACCACTAACTTTTAACTGAATAAAATTATGACACCATCCTTTTTCGTTAACTACTCTTTTATAGTTCTTAAATATAATTAAAGCTTCATAAAAATGTAGTTAGTGAGAGAAGGGAAGATAAACTTGGAAAAAAGCATTTTAGCCAAATCTACAGAAATGATTTACATTGAAAGTTTTTGTTAGTGCTGTGAATCAAATGGTCAATGTATTTGTTTAGTACGTTAAATGAAATTCTAATGACGAAGTTTTTTCCATTTTCATAGTTATGGGCTGACCTGATGTCTATTTAATTTATTGTATGTCTGGAAGGATAGTGACTGTGGATTATACATATACATAGTACATGACACTTATACATAGTGATTTTTAATCGGCTTGGGAGCGGTTGTAAGGATGTTGAGTACGAAGTAACAAACGACTTTTCTTATACGACTTTTGAAAAAAGACGGGGGAAAAAAACAGCTATTCCATACAAAACGTTTGTTGATCTTGCAATAAAATGTATACCTTACCTCATCACACCTCACATGACTTCCCTCACCTCACCGAACCGTACCTCACTTCCCCTCACATCGCCTCACCTCACCGCATCTTACTTCACCTCGCCTCGCCTCGCCTCGCCTCGCCTCGCCTCGCCTCGCCTCGCCTCGCCTCGCCTCACCTCACCACACCTCACCTCACCTCACCTCACCTCACCTCACCTCATTGAGCTCCTGACATGGACGGACGACGACGGACACCAACCAACGGTTCGTGATCCGCGCTCATCAGCTCGTGTCAACATAAATACTGATTGTGAAGACCCATCTTTATGTTCTTAAAAATCATCGTAATAATTACTTATGTCTTGTCAGTAATAAAAGCATTCTGTTGACCTCATATTAAATTTGCCTTCAACCACTGTACTAAATCAGGATTTATGCAAGCTGTTCTTGGTTTGACTCGTTTACCATTTTCTCTTTGATGGTTATATAAACTCATTTTTTACTAACAGGGGTTCTTTTTTTTTAATTAACAAAAAACCTCTCGCAGACAGTTTCCTAGCCTAGTTCCTAGACCCAAGCTCCTAGTTCCATGTGGTAATGCTGACATTTAGTTCCTCCAAAATATGCAACGAAAAAAAAAACCGCACTAACTTAATTTTTCGCCAAAATATCAGTTCCAGTTGATTTTTTATTCGTTTTTTTTTTTATTTTGAATTTTAAAGTTTCGTGGAATCCAATAACATTTTGTTAAGTACGATGCAGGGAAGCTATCTGCGAGAGGTTTTTGGTTAATTATAAATAAACCTGTACTTTCGGAGGTCTATGTAATACAAAATCAGTAAATCGTGTAGAGACTCCATCTCCAACGAGACTTGAATAGTCTTCAGATAACGAGCGAAGTTCAAACTAAGGATCTTGTAAATGATCATTCTTCGGGACTGTAATCCCTAATTCAAGTTCCATCTGAAGGGACCCCATAAATGGTTAAAAGTCCGCGGTAAGCACTTTCCTTTGTAATGCTTTCAGTGGTTCTGTAATGGCTGTTTCGTTTTTATAGAGTTTGAATCTGTTTCGCTGAGAAAGGGAAGTATTACGAGTAGGTATAGCTTCGTATTCCTAATCTGGGGTTAAATCTTATGTAAGCCTACATAGTAACATATAAAATCATCGCTGGCTTTAAAAGCCTATATTGATTAAATAAAAATATAAACTAAAACTTAATAATACATACTACCTATAGTTAGCTTACTACATTAAACGAACAGTTGAATTATCCAGATTTATTGAAGGTCTAAAGATAATCAAAACGCTCAACCACAATATACCACCGTGTTTCCATTGTGCTGGCGGCATTACAGCGCCGTATGGAAATACAGCATTGAGCCAGATAAACGTACATACTTACATACATCCCGAAAACGGTTTTCTTGGACAGCCAGTTTAAAATATTAAGACTGCGTTTGTACTACGACCCTACCGAGCGTTGCTATTCGTATTAATTCCTAACAGTAGATAATCGTGATATCGACTGGGTGGATTTTTTCAGGATCCAACCCATAGGTGATCCAATTATAATGCTCTGCTTGATCATGATCACGTTTCCCAATTTCGTGCAAAGCTCAAGTGGCTACCAATTCGCCTTCGTCGGAATGCTCACATCCTCTCTCTTCTCTATAATGTACTATTCAACACATCTACTCCACACTACTTAAAAGAACGCTTTACCTTCTGGTACTCCTCTCATTCTTTACCTCTCAGGTCCAAGGATAACCTCTCCCTGAAGTCTCCTTCCGCACGTTGTGAAACTTTTTATGGTAAGTCGTTTGCATTCCAGGCAGTCTAGTTGTGGAACGCATTACCTGTGTATATTAGACTTGCGCCCTCTGTCGCTGTTTTCAAGGAGCATGTTAAGAAGTATTATCTTTCACATTTGCCACGTCGTTGACACTGTTATGGTTTCCTATATTATTTTATTGATGTTATTTATTAGTATATTTTAGTCACCTATCATTAGTTATTTATGTATTAGTATGTATTACTATTAGTTTGTAATATGTTTATATGAGTATTTAGTGTAGTTTAGAGTATATTTGTGTCACATAATTTACTTTATTGCACACCCCGTCATGTACTACTTCTACAATCCTTTCCATCCTAAGGTTGCCTGGAAGAGATCGCTTTCAGCGATAAGGCCGCCATTTGTTACACTAGCTAAAATGTTTTGTATTCTGTCCTACTATGTACAATCTGGTGTGAACAATAAAGAGTTTATCTATCTATCTATCTTGATATTTTTGTAAGCTGCCTACCGGTTACATTATGGTTTGTGTATACCGTAGACACCACTATCTAGGTAAGTCAAATACAAATAAGCCATCAAATTTCTCCGGAAATATTCAGGTTTCTTCACGATGTTTTCCTTCACCGAAACGGTGAATATCCGTATGTTACTTCGAAATAACTCATTGATAAGGACCCGCCCGGTTTCGAACCCGCTACCCTACGAATGTAAAGCGAGCGTGGTCCCACTGAGCTACCACGACGACAAGACACTAATCGGAGGTAATTGTTCTCACTCAACGTTTTAGCCTTGACTCATTAAAGCGCGTGTTACTCTACCTAGATATTATGTTTTTTATCTGTCTTACAATGTTCGACTAAAACTAATATTGACACTAAAATCCACCGTGTTAAGAGTCAACAATTTCCTTTGCTGGTACCACGGACGGACATCAAAAACCAAGTACGTGATCTGACGTAACGAGATGTTGCAATGGCTCGTAGCGATCAGACATTTCGATTTATGACTAGAAAAAAACAAATGGACTGTCACACACCACTGGTAGTGCCAAGCAGTACTGTCACGGGGGATAAACGAAACTCTACACTGGTTTATTCAAATTCAATTTCAAAATTATTTTTGACAAAGAGATAAGCAGAAAAAAAACAGCACTTTGAAATAAAAAAGAACAAGAACGTTCACACAGCATTACATAAAAAGACAAAATGAAAAAAATTTTAATTTTAACACATAAAATAATCATTAAGTTGTGTTTCAGACATTGGTTTTTCAATTTTAAAACTTAAAATTAAAATAAATACAATAAGATACTAACGCTAGTGTACATTCTTCCTAACGGTACAAAACATTCAGATGTTGGTGTTCCGTGTTTGATGACAATAAAGTAGGTCTGTGAAATGTAAAAAAAAACATTTTATGAACAAAACTAAATTTCACAGCTCTAAACTTGTTGCCATCTCTTTTTCACGTATTGAAATTAAAAGAGTCAGAACTATAACTTTAGTTCTATCAGAGTAGCTCGGAACTTTAGTCCTGTCCGAGTAGTTTGGTTAAGGCACAGAATCGACCCCAATGATTAACATACTAATATTACCAGTAACTGCAGAAATAAATACTCAAACTTCACCCTACTAGTTTCTTCTCATAACATCCAATTTCAGTAATTTGTTGTAACTAAAACAAACTTCTCTGATCTCCGAAACTGCACTCTATTACCGAACCATAAAGGTAAGGATTAGATATTTTTTTGGGGATTGGAAGAGGCACATACGTACTCGGTAACAGTAATGGACATGTCGCTTGGATTAGACCTGTGTCGGTCGGTCGTTTCCCGGTACCCGGTCGATCGTGACCGATAACCCAAGTGAACCGGTCAAATGATTCAGTCGATTAATCGATTTCGTGACCGATAACCCAAGTGAAGTGAAGTGAAATAATAACTTATCAATCAAAGACCGACTGG
Organism: Apocheima hispidaria; assembly: GCA_947579745.1. Classification (NCBI taxonomy): domain Eukaryota; kingdom Metazoa; phylum Arthropoda; class Insecta; order Lepidoptera; family Geometridae; genus Apocheima; species Apocheima hispidaria. The sequence continues at coordinate 8,963,614 of OX388156.1, forward strand.
ATCCCGTGCGATTTGCGGTTCACGACTGGGCTTCCACGAATCGGCTCCTTCCTGATTTCCTACTATACATCATCATTTAACTTCACACCTTTCTACATGCCAAAGAAAAAGTATACTTATAATTATGTAAAAAGATCTAGTACATGTGTTTTACGCAACGATAGGATGCAAGAGACATTCATTGCAGTAGCTTTTATCTAATACCAACTAGTGGTCAAAATTGTGTTTGAGCGGTGACCGACTCGGTCACGCATGGGTCGTGAGCCGGTAGTTTTGACTCGATCGGTCGTGAACGAGACATGTCTAGAGCACCGGAAGTCTGGAAGTTATAATTGGCGATACTGATTGTATCGGCACAGTTTCTCCAAATATATCTACCAAAGTTAGATGGATTGAGATATCAGATAACAAGATGAAAATAATAATCATCATCATATAATTATTATCAATGCTTGCTGTTCTCTTGTAATTATTGTGATATTTACTAGCCTTGTGGCTCAGTGGGATCCACCTTCTGAGCTGTAGGTTGTGGGTTCGATTACCACCCAGGACAAGCATTTGTGTGATGAGCATCGATGTTAGTTCTATGTCTAATTATTATTATTTTTGTATTCTGCAATATCTTTTTTAAGTAAGTAGTCTCTTTATGTCACACTAGGTACTTAAGTGTACCGCGTTTTTTTTTTTTTTGTTGTTTTGGCTTTGGGCTTCTATGCACTTTGGGCAACTATAAGCACAGTAAGCATTGAAAATAAATAAATAACTAAGTATAAAACGGCTGAACGGGTTTGGATGAAATTTGATATGGAGGTAGATACATATGCTACTTTTTATCTCGGACAAATATACTATACCTGTTGCATAGCGGGTGAAACCGCAGGGCGCTGTTAGTAATATTTCAAATGCAAAAGTAAACGCGTCTGGCTGTGTGTAACTTTTTTACAACTCCATACATTTCAACATGACACTTCACAAAATGTCAGCTTTTCTTTATCTCCTATTTGAAAGAATTATTTCCTTCAACTTCCTATAGAAATGCTCTCAAGGTGACGGGTCGCCAGGTACAAGAAAAGGGCCGGACGACCAACCCATTAACTGGTCACCACTCACGGTGACCGTCCAAACTGCACTCAAAGCGTTTTCGCCAACTTCAAGTATAATGTCTGTGAAAACGAAATTCTCGAGTATTTGGGTTGTGTGCCATAGACTTAGAAGAAATACTTACTTGGATAACGCAAATTGCCATCAACCCACTGCTTAGCTTTTGCTCTATCACCAATAATCATGAATAATCAACTTAAAATTAACGACGACATCTATTTTGTCTTCGTATCATTTTCATCATCATCTGCCAGAAGACGTCCACAAACAAAGGCAACTGGTCCCATTTAGAAAGGGGGTTGGTTGCCACAATCTTCACGCTTGCTTTGGCGCTTTGTCTTCATATATCGTTAAAAATTTAAACTTGGTTGTAATAGACATTTATACAGATTATGTTACATTATTATAAAGATATACAGGGAAATGTGGTGAAAAAAAAAGTCGCGGTAGCTCAGTAGGAGAACGCTCGCCTCACATTCGTGAGGTAGCGGGTTCGAACCCGGGCGGGGCCGTACCAATGAGTTCTTTGGAACTTACGTACGGATGTACCACTGGCTTTACGGTGAAGGAAAACATCGTGAGGAAACCTGCATATTTCCGGAGAAGAAATTCGATGGCGTACGTGAATCCGCCAATCTGCTCTGGGCCAGCTTGGTGGATATGGCCTAATTACCCTTTGAGGGTAGGCTGATATCCCAGCAGTGGGATATACAGGGAAAAACTATATAGAGATGAACTTGATATCCTAAACAATAAGACCATATTGCGTCTTCTGAGTATTTTGTTCTAAGTCTGTGTGTATGTGAATTTAATGGTTTGTTTTTAGTCTTTGCAAGTTCGGCAATTTAGTTTCAGAAATAGGAGTTTGCTACGAGAGGATCGAATTAATTGCTTAATCGAAGAAAATGTTATTTGTTTTCGTCAAATAATTTAGTAATAAAATTTTTTGACCATTATTTTTAAGCAATCTAACTATTAATCACAAGTTAGTAATAATTTTTGATAAATAATAAGACTGTAATAAAAATCTAGATAAAATATTGCATTTTGCTAAGCGTCAAAATAATATGTTATTAGAACATTCCGTAGGATCGACATACTATAGTATCGACTAGGATATGACTGTGACTTAGACTTTGACTGAGACTTGTTTTGATTGTGAAATAATACTTGTTTTTATTGTGAATTTTATAAAACTTTACACTGGCTTACTGCACTATGTGTGGAGACAGAATTTAAGAGAAAAAAAAGTAACGTTATTACCTTGGACGAAACATCAGCTAAATCTATGGTTACTACTTTATGTTGACGTTTATGAAATTGCAATATATATTTATTGAATTAAGTAAAAGTTTTTATTACCTGATTTATAATAGTTTGTCTTATGAATTAGTGTAAGTAGGTAGACCCTATATTATATTACTCTTTGTTATATTACTCTTTGAGTTAGACAGAACAAAAAAAAATGTCAGAAATATATAAACATGGATTATTCGAACAACAAAGAAGCTTGGTCTCAAAATAAAATTGTTTTTATCGAACAGGAATGAGGTTTTCTAATCATAAAGCCAGCGGCTGGCATTAAGCTTCGGTCAAACTGAGGTGAACCCCGCGCAGGATTCGGGATGCGAATCGGCGCGATTCTCTCGCCCAACTAATGCGAATTCGCGCGCGTTTCATAATAGGAAAATATGTCTTTTGATATCGAAGCTGAGGCTATCGAGAAGAGGTTATTATTAGCAGTAGCTGAAAAATAATCTCAAGGCTTAAGGAAGAAGAGAAAAAACTCGGCCCGTGAACTGATCCATGGACGCATATGGGTCATCATATCCTATCTTTTTAGGGTTCCGTAGTACTAAAAGGAGCTTTTATAAGTTCGTCATATTCGTCTGTCTGTCTGAATCCTTTACAGCATTATAACTACCAAAGTTATAAACTTACATGCATGAAATTTTGCACTACGATAGTATAAGTACAGACCTAGAGTGCAAAACAAAAAAAAACTGCCTTTTCTAAGTTATGCATCTCAGAAACTTGTTATATTTCGCGTTGATAGACCGTAGTAAAAACTTTTTTTAAAATTATTTCGGGCAATATCTGACTTTTTAAGATAAGCGAAAAAAAAACGGATAAATACTTCAAACGTCCTACGCACCTACGGAACCCTACTAAGCATGACCTGACATGCTTTTAGCAAGTTATTTCCTATATATATATTTATAGCTTGTTTATCTTGTTTTCTTTTACTTTTGTAATATTTTTTCCATGTTCAACGGTATTTCATAAATCACGCTCAATCCCGCGTATATTTCGCTGTAACTCCCGCGGCAATTCGAACAAGTCCATACAAATTAGTTGACGCAATTGGCACGAGCCATTTGCGTCTTGCGTCCTGCGCAGGATTTGCCTCAATTTGACCGAAGCTTTACTCGAGAGCGCCTCACAGTCAGACGACTCATTCTCGATGCTACATTTATATCAATTTATTTGTCAAATACCCTCCACAGTCAGCCAGCGCTGCGACGGAACGAAACGAAACGGATGGGTACATTTCTATTGCCTTTGAGATATTTCATTGGCTTTTACAAATGCGGATGCCTGTGTCACGCGGATCGAATACTCGTACTGAATTGCCATCCATATCGGAGATTCCTTCTTTATCACGATGAAATTATTTAATCCGTTGCGATTTACGCCCGGCTGATATTTTCCGGCTCAAAGCAGTTTTCGACATCGGTTTAACGAACGCCTTAATTTGTCCCAAAAGGACGCTTGATTAAATAATGAGAGGGGTCGACGTGGAGTAGTTCCTACTAGGCGAGGGAACTTAAGGTCTAGTGGGCGGGCTAGGTCCGTCAAATTCAACGGAGCGACACAGAAAGGGTCGACCGACCAAACCCTTGGGCGTGTTATCGCGGTAATTATAATATCCCGAAAGAAACTTCTACTCAGCAGTTTTTTACGACTGCGACAGCGAATATTAACTGATACCCGGTCGGAAAATTAAATTTCAGATTAAAATTTCACGCGTAAATTCCGAAGAAATATCGCTTTATGGCGATATCCAATCAATTCAAGCAGATACAGTGAATCGCTGCAATCGAGACGAGTTATGGAGAAACATTTCGTGATTGTGGTGGCACTTTGCTTAATTTGCGTAATATTGCCGTTGCCGGGGCAAGAGCTGAGTCCGATTTTTATCTACAAACTGCGCGATGCACCGAAACTGTACAGAGAGTTCACAATGAAACACAACAAGACATTTAAAAGCGAGTTGGAATATCAAGAGAGATATAACAATTTTGTTAAAACGTTGAAAAGGATAAATGAGATGAATGCGAAACAAGGTTCGGTGAAAGTTGGGCCGGATCAGTATGCTGACTTATCTTACGACGAATGGAAGAAGATCACGACCAAAACGAGACCTGACCAGCCACGAGACCGCGAGCTTGAGTATATTACCAAGATTAAACAACCGAGTTTGAGAGCTATGTTCAAGACTTTTTAGTCGATAGACTATTCCTGTAACCCGTAATGGGTTCATTACAAAATTAATAATTATTAAACTTTTTGATTTGAAAAATAATTTTAATTTAAAATACTTGCCACTGGAGTCACTTAAAGACTGTGTACGCATCACAAACAAAATATCTTTGACTAGATAAGCTATTGATACAATGCACCCCTTAGTGCTTCTAAGCTGGCCTGAAGACAAACTATGTTCTAAGTACAGCTCTTTAGCGAGTAAGTCACTTTAGCACCAAGCGAACTGCTCAATTCCTACCAAATTGTTCGGATTTCCGTTTAGATGGGAGTTCTCCCGAAGGGTTAAGCTAGTTTTGAACTTTATGTTTGTATTCAAGGCGGAGTTGTCATAAATATTGGAAGCTCTGCTTGTCTAACTCGAACGAACTACATCAAACTGCTTTGTTGACGGCAAAGTTTAGTCGCTTCAATATCCTGTTCTCGTAAAGTGGGTGATTATAAATCTGCGGGTTTGTTTACGATAATGGGATTTTATTATGCTCGCAATTCCATTTGGGAAAGTTAATTGGGGAGCGATAATGGTAATCACTTTGTAAACTAGAATGGAAACAAAGGTGAGATCAAAAAGCGAGCTTGACGGCAGCGTGAGCGTAGTGATGCGCAGTGCTTCAAGCCGCGAGAAAGAGTGTTGACAATGATATATTTTAATTCTTAGTAACCTTCTCGTTGACAGTAATCCTAATAAATAACTATTTCAATCAATCAATCTGTTATCAAAGCTTCTTGGCTAGTAAAAACATCGGCAAAATTACTCAAAGATACTAATACTTTTAGCGAAATGCATGATGTTCAAACAAAAAGTTATTAAAACAAAGACTCGAGACTGCAAAAAAGTCTTATGACACTTCGGAGATAGGGAAGAATCCAACGACACCTCATTTGTCGTTATCGGTCAAGCGTCAAGCCGTTTATGCTAAAAAGTTAATAAAGGAATACACAAACATACATACATACATACCTACTTGCGTTCACCCCAAAAACTGCACCCACCCTCTTGAGCGGTCCGGTAAAACCACGATACACTAACGACGCAAAAAGCTAGTGTAGATTGGGCCTAACTTCATTTATTTTGAAATTCATATTTTTTTCTAAAATCTAAACATCTCGAAAACAATATTCTGAAGCTACTCTAGAAAATCTAAAACATAATTTGAAATAAGATACGAAAGACTCGGAAAGCCAAAATCCAGAGCTATTCTTTTGTACTTTTGGAGAGAAACATAATCCTCACACGATGGCTTTATAAAAAGATGGTGTGAAGCGATTTTCACAAAAGTCGTACATAATACCCAACTAGGTGCCGACCGCCGTCCAATAAACGAGATAGAAAGAGGGAGATATATTTGCTCTCGTTGGTCTGCGGTCCATGGTTGTCAGATGTGTTAGGGGCTCAAGATCTAGTTAGTACCTATACCATTAAATAGTAACTATCCTTAGCGGATGGCCCCGATGATAGTTGTGCGTCTGCCTATCTACTTAGCTGGAGGTCTCGAATCCGATTCCCGGCAAGGCAGATATTTGATATTTGGGTCTGTTGTTCATATCTTTACGTGTATCCATATCATCCCATAAAAAAATACTATGTTCAACGTACCTTTATGTTTGGCAATAAAAAAGTGTTTGTATCGCTCGACTGCATTTAATTACGCAAATCTTACTGAACCCTTTCGTATTTATAGGTAGAAAAAAAAAGTCAGAAAGAAAAGTGTGAACTTTACCAAATTTATTGTGAGAATTATCTTTAGCTAAGCTTCACACCTTCGTTACATGGAATCGATTGTAACACTGAAATAATTCCTTGCGTTTCTAGTTGACAATTTTGCAGGAAAGTTCTTGCGTACTAACGCCTGGCTGGGAGTTTTGGTGCCAGTGAGTTAGTTAACCAACTTGCTTAGCAGCAATTAATGCGGCTTTGTTGAGAATTTGCAGCATATACAGTATTGTAGTTAGTCAAGGATGTGGTTTAGATGTATTTTGTGTATCAGTAAAGATTGTTATTTAGAAACTCGTAATATTTCTCTAACAAGAAAACGTATTTAAAACTAAATGTATTTTCTATTATAAGAGTAAAAATGTTTATTCTTTAAAAAAAAAGTGTTAGTTGTTATAATGATACATTGTTTTTATTGTAGTCAGAATTTCTTTGAGCTTCTTATTTTTTTATTCTCTTTTATCGTGTCATAAATCCAATCGCTGAATTATCTTAAGTTGTCAGGTTTTCTAGGCACGTAAGTTGTGCTTCAGAAGACAAGGTTTCAAATAGTTTCATTAGGTAACGTAAATTACCTATTAAGGTTAACTTATAGGTAGGTTTGGGAAAGCGCATTCCACTTACAAATTCATCTTCGTATCTTCATCTTATAATGTCAAGCGATAATAGGCATACGTCTCAGATTGTATACGTAGTTACCGAAAACAGTTTGTGATCTTGACTTCACTAGTCAAAATTAAAAGCTGCCAGTGCTAAAATGTATTTGAACTTACAAGTTATATGCCAGAAAATAATTCTGAGTCATATTAATTTTACAAAATGTGTAGAAATTTTCATTACATTTTAGTATGAAGAGATATAAAACTTTATTGCAATGTAATCTTTTTGTTTGCTACATTTATTCAAATGTGCACGTGTCTGAGTATCTCGCGGCGCGAGAAATAAACCATTATTTTCCATTTAAAACTCGGAGAATGTAATTTAAGTTATATTGCTAGTCATTATTTTAGTGAGTGTAAAAATAATATTTGTAGAAATTAGTATTAGTATTAGTGGAAATCCGGTATCTATTCGAGTAGGTTCGATGAAGTCGAAGCGTAATTGGTGGCTAGGAGAGGCATACAATGCTTAGGAATTTCAAGGATAAATCTTTTCTTGTAAGTTTTGAAGTAAATATTGGGGACAGTTTTTTTGTTACTTTTTAACCTTTTTAATGTTCCGTAAAAAAGGTCTTCCGTAAAATTGATTGATTGATAAAAGTTTTAATGTGAAAAAAATAACAACACTAGTTTAGGAGACTCGGGGATAAACAATTTAGTTTTAATTTTTGTAATGCCTAAATAAATTTGATTTGAGTCTTCTATTTCACTCCGGATCTCACACAAAACTATAGTCATATTAACCCCCGAATACTGAAACTTCTGCTAACTTTGACGACAGATTAAGTCTGTTACTGCCTTTGTCATTTGCTTAGTGCCAGACAAAGGCAGCATTAATCTGTTGTTAAAGTTAACAAGCGTTTCAGTATTCGGGGGTTAGCGTTTCACCGCCACGCGCCGGCGCATCTACGTTATAGTGTGTGCACTGTGCAAGGCTACACATGCACAGGCTCATTGTCGAGTATATATAATAGAAATTAAAATAATATAACCCAAAAAAAAAATGTTCACGGCCGTGACGTCGGCCGGATTTTGTAAAGTATATCGATATTTGTCCTCTACACAAATATTAGCTTTAGTGTATAAGCACTTCACGATAATTTTTTTGGCTTATATGTAAGAATTGTATTATTTTCGTATTTCATTGATTTAACTCATCGCGAATTAAATAAATGGACCCGCCGCCATTGTTGCATTCAAACGAGAGTAGAGTTACGTCGACCGCCTCCTCTCGTTGGCAGCGCGTACAGATTTTGTGGGTACTTTAAAATGTTTAGGTTTACACCACCTACTCGAAAATAGCCAATTCATGCTTATTTTTTATTTATTTTTTTTGCTCATCACACACACCGAGTTTCATTTTCGTAGCATGAAAAATATATCTATTTCCATACAAACATCAGGGGTCCATTTCACCCCTACTAAGGTGGAAATTCGTGAAATCCGTTGTTATTGTTCATCTAGACCATTTGAGGCACGTTGGGTTCAAATTTCACGTCTCTATCATGCATAAGCGGTTGATTTGTGCGTTGATTCCTTGAAAAGGGCTTGTTTCCTTATATAAAAAATAAAACATGCTAAACCTGCTATGGACACGTTCTTTAAATATCATCGGAAATGTTAATAACTTTTTAATATATGAGCTGCAATCAGGTACTGAATTTGTAAAGTCACGCTTGACGACGAGCGTGTCACCTCGCCGGGCCAGCGTTGCAGAAATTTGCAATTTTTCGTCGCTGGATTTCTATTCCAGTGAAAAATGCATCAGAGACCACGCCCCGCATCTTCCCCGAAGTCACGTACTTTGGACACCGGCATTTACCGGCTATCGAGTATGGATACAGCTACAAGAAAAATGAAAAAGTACAAGCCGAGGAAAAGGCTAGCTTCGAACTTTACAATAGCTGATTGATTCTCACTGTTTTAGACTTTCGTGGTGGTTTACTACATTACTATTACTGATTGATTCTTATGTGGTGATAAAATAATTAAATAAATAATTTGACTGCCCCGTTGGCTCAGTTGGTAGTGAACCCACCTTCTGTATTTGGGGGCGTGGGTTCGATTCCCACCTAGGACAAACATTAATGTGATGAACATTTGTGTTTGTTCTATGTCTGGGTGTTAATATCTATATAAGTATATATTTAAAAAATATCTATTTACGTATATCAGTCTCTGGCAGCCATATTACAAGCTTTGCTTAGTTTGGGGTCAGATGACCGTGTGTGCAAAAAATGTCCCAGATACAAAAATATTAAAAAAAAAAAATTGTATAGGCAGAATGAATGCTATGGAATTTTGACATACAATTTAAATTAATTATAGACGGGAATATATGCCTGTAAAATGGTGCAGTAACTTGCTTGCTAGTTAACGGCACGTGCAAGTAAATGGCAAGCTGAGGATACATTTACAAGTAAACTTCCATACAATTTGTTCTTTGCATGCCTGAAATTTACCGGTTCTGCGGCCTGAGTGTCTTACGGTTTATATAATCACCCCTCCTGTAAGCCTCCCTCATATTGCATGCCAGTAAATTAAATAATGTGCAATTTACGTGCTTGCCAGGTAAACATGCCAATTAACGTATACACATGAAAGTAGCTGGCAGATGCAAGAAGCTGATATGCAAGTGTGCCAGTTGCGCGCATGTGTATATTGTTTAAAAAAAAAGTTAAGCTGTTTATTACTATTACAAAAATTCTACAATCATGCTTAGTTTAATCTTATAATTAATGATTTTGTACTAGGCAATCTATTTAAGTTTCTTTATATTGACAACAATTAACTGTCACTATGTTACTTACTTATTACATTGAAGATTGTCCTGGCTTTATGAATATAAAAACCACGAAACTATAATTATTGTATGATTGTTATTATTATTTAACTAAAAGTAGAAACCTCTTTGAGAAAATAATCTAAGAGCGCTCTAGACGTAGAAGCGTGATGTAATGTTTGTTGTCAGTTGTTACGACGTAATCACGCTAAAAACCTTCTAATAACTATTTCGTTTATATAGATAGATAGATAGATAGATAGATAGATAGATTAACTCTTTATTGTTCACACAAATTTCTACATGATTTATAAACAGACTTTAAAAAGTAGTGTAACAACTGGCGGTGTATACCTCGACGTTTCGGCCATGTTACAAAAGCCATGGTTGTAACCTCGTTACAATAGAAATTTGTGACATGTCCATAACGTCGAGGTATGTAATATATGAAAAAAAAAGTTTTTAGTGTGGTTAAGTCGTGGCAATAAACCTTAAATTATGTGTTCAAATCGCGATAGTTTAAAAATTGTGTAAAGCTGGCGACGTAGGTAATGATTAAAATAGAAATAATGACGCTTAAAAAAAACAGCATTTTACCAAGGAAAAACATTACGCATCCTAAAAATAATTTCGGGAAAATACAGTTTTTTTTTTAAAAATAAACATGGCTAAAATAACGACTTTAGTATTTTTTTACATGATCGTTTTCAGCAATTACATTATTATAAGAATAAACATCCTACGACGTTTTTCAACACACTTGCGAGGAAAAAATAAACTTTGAAAATTTCGTAGGCCACTAGATATTACTTTCTAGATTTTTGTGGCAACGCTATCACTCGCGTTTCGAGCCTCGATTAGTATATCCGGCGAAGTCAAATTACGTAAATTTGACCCCGCTCACCTCACTACTTGAAGTCGACATTTTTGATAATAGTCAAACCAACAACATAGCGAAAACGTTTAACAATTATCTATGGAAAATGGCGCGCATGTTTTCCCGCGTCACGCCAGATGCGCGCGCAGGTGGGGAAGCAAGAGCCGGTATTAAAAACTATGTATAACCCCCATACAAACTCTTTGTTATTTAAAAAAACTGTATTACCCGTTTAAATTAAAAATGCTTCGTATCCATACATGTAACTTGCAGTGAGGTACAAACTTAAATTAATCGGCTAATATCATTATAACACTATTGCGAAAATGTAAAGTAAAAATTGGCGGCAAGTGGCACGTTGTCGGTCGGTGTGGTGCTCTAAGGGGCAGGCCTACGTTCGGCAGCGGAGGTCTTTTGGATGATGATGATGATGAATAATTTTGTTGTAAGTTTTGATACAATTAGATATTTCGTATTTGGGTTATAATATTTCTGGTTACAGAAAATAATACAACATTACAGTTGTTCCCAGGGAACAGTGGAGACGACAAAACGGGATAAAGCTTTGTTGCGACTAACATAAATGAATACGACACTGCCGAGGTTAAGCCAAACAAATCCAGTTTGAAAATTAACTCCGCTTAAAACACTATTTTATGTAAGGAGAAGAGAGTGAACGTGTATTGTTTCTTGCTGCGTTAAGATTAGAGTACACGCCGTCTCGTCCATACACAAAGTGTAGTCCGATACTAAACTCCCCTAAACGTTATCCGATTTCGATGTTTTTTTTATATGTTATCTACACCGTGAAGAACTATGCTTGTATGTTTTTTTTAAATATCTTCTTTGTTATAGGCACTTATAGTCACTTTTTTTGCGTCGAAAATACGACAAAGGAAAGTAATTGTTGTTAGAATACTAGAAACATTTTTTGAAAAAACAAAACACAACGACATAGATTATAGCTTATCCAAACCATTGACACCAAAAACAAAAGATTTTGTTAAGATTTAGGGGGTGATAACAGACTACCCCCGAAACGCTAATTTCAAAAAAGGTAGGAAAATTCGCTAACTCTCGCACGAGAAACAGAGCGATAGCTATACAATTTCAAATAACAAATGCGCCAAAACGTCGCGGGAAAATTATCTTCTTAAAGTTTAAAGAGATTTTTAGAAACAGCCCATAAACTTTACCATAAAATAGATGAGACGATAAAACTAAAAATAAAAGTACATATGAGTAATATAATCATAATATTTTATGATTACTTCAAAAGTAATTTGCATTGTGAGGATACATAGAATATTCCAGGGGCTCGATTTTTTAATCGCTAGTATGATATTACACTCGAAAATATCATGCGAAATCGTGCTAAACAACTGACTTTCGAAAGAAATCCCGAACAAATGTCGCATTTTAAAAATAATCCTATCACTCGCTAACGCATCGACTGGTTTGAACCATTCGAATAGGCTCTCTATCAATATAGCATTCATTTATTTGATATTTTCGTGCAAAAAACCACGAGCGATTCAAAAATCGAACCCCTGCTCGAGCTCAAAATTACTCCACAAACGCAAATCAGCATCATCAACGTGCTAACAAACAATTTATTTCAATTAAAACAACAGCATATAATTTCCCGATAATTATAATTGAAAATGAATTAAATTCCGGAGCGGAACATTTTACCGATAATCTGGCGCTGAACCATAAAACCGTTTTAAAGCGCAATTTCGACTCAATTCATTTGCAACGAGTGTTCACTAAAGTTCAATGTTGTATGAATGAATGCGTCGACACGAGTATTAAGAGTTGGGGTAGGTAAGGGAGTGAGCATGACGAGCGAAAGGTGGAAAGGAATTGCCTCATACAATAGATCCTAAATATAGATCGTTCTGAAATCTCACCAGTTCTAAATGCAAAGCATTTTTCGCATTTTTTTTTTTAATTTTAATTAAGTAACTATGCATATCTGTTTTTTTTTTGTTAATGCTCGTGAACAAGTAATAAAATAGTTTAAAAAAATACGCGACAAAATGCTACATTCTGGACATAAATAGATTCACTCAACAAAATCGGTCAAGCCGTTTTGACTACAGGAGTTAATACATAAACACACAAACAAACATACTTATATACTTACATATATCCCAAAAACACTAACTACTATATTGGGCAGTCGGGTAAAAATCAAGCAATGATTGCTACGATTCGTGAGAAAAAACCGGACAAATAAAATTAGAAGAATAAACTGTCTTTCACATCACTTAACAGTGGTAAAAAAGAAAAAAAACTGTCGATATATGTCTTCTATACGGTATATGTTTCTTGTGATATATGTATGGCTACTCTATAAAGATCTTTCCAAGCGGCTGGTAGAAAGAACAAACGACCAAAGGGCTGGTGCTTACCTCGGCCAGAGAATTAGCATTGCTATTCAACGAGGTAAAGTCACCAGCCTTTTGGGTACCCTGCCCGCGGATACTGACCTGAGCTCTGTTTTTTATCTATAATTAATTTATAATAATTTTGTTTGCAATTTTAACTCTTTTATTTAAGTTAAGATTGTATTTAGAATATAGTCTTAGTATAAAGTGTTTGTGTTAATGAAAAAAAAATGTCTTAAGATAGTTGATTCCATTCGATAAGCAAGTTATTGACGACGTGACCTCATCGCAACTCAATTATACCTCCACTTACTACATTCTGAAAAAGATGCGTGTTCTTTTTCATTCCAGTGATATATCTGGCACACCTCTGTGGCACACAAGCACAAAGAGGAATTCTTCCCGGTCCACATTAGCGGCGGTTTCCTACAGCGTCGAATAAATGTGGGCAATTTGTGAGAGCGTTTATCACCTAAAGAAAAGTTCTGGCGACGTCTGAAACTGCCGTAATTTTGCGCCGAAATTCGAGGGTTAATCACGTTGGTCATACATCAACGCTTAATTTAATACGGGCAACTTTCGGGATTTGATTTGGGCTGCCCGATAACCGGGAAGCGATTTTAAAGCCATTTGTGTTGAAGTTTGGTTTGTATTATTAATTTCTTTATTTATATTCATAATATTATACACAATATAAGTAAATTTAAACTTAATTATAAGTTCCTACTCTCACTACCCACAATCCCCAACAAAATAAATGTGCTTTCATTCATAACTATAAGATTCAAGACCTCTATGATATGACCTGATCTGATATCATGCGAAAGGAATAGCTTGTTATGAGTTTCATGAGAGCAAACTTATTCGTTTATTTCTTTTACTTATGTGATATTGAAGTCTTGCTATCCCTTTCGCACAAATCAGATCATGTGCGTTTGTAGAGGCTATTATTTATACATAGTTACTTTAAATAATTAGTTAAACTGACAATATGTTTTAAAATGCCTGCTACAACTGTTCTCTTTCTTACGGTCAAGTTACGGGACATAGTATGTAGGACTCAGACATAATTCATAACAAACATATGAAATTGTGATCGGTATAAATTGCTGACGCAGAATCATTATTAAATTAAATTAAACTGTCTGGAGGTAAGGAACATAGAAAAGGCGTTTATGTTGGAGCCATAATACATTATCGTCCTCGACGACTCTCTTCCGCGCTAACGATCGTCATCTAAAGTAGACTCTAAAGACGTACAAATAGAGAAGATATTGCAAAAAGTAAAATTTGCGTCTGTTCCGGATTCGCATTTTGTTTAATTATGTTGGTTCTTCAATTACGTAGAAGAAAAAAAAACCTGTTATTAATACTTCCGGGTCAAACTTGGGCTATCTTTACAAAGCGCCTAAAGAAGAAAATCTTGTATAGTCATTTTCCTAATGAAAAAACACTCCAATAATAAAATTGGAAAGTATTTTAAATGGGTCCAATTGAACGATTACATTAAGCGGAGGTATTAACGAAAACAATTTTTCAAGTGCTCCACTATTTATTCAGTAAGATGGGATTCCCTCGGGAGGACCATTAGAATAACTTAAGATCTAAGATTGCAAGATGGATGGCGTAAAAGCGTTTACCATCGCATCTCGAACGTTTCACACTGAAGTTACGCTGACGCGGTTCATATCGTTCCAGCTCGAAAAATTTACAATATTTCCCCGTACAAAATCAATTTGCTTTGATAGAGTGTTAGTCGGAAGCTTGCGTCGAGTCATCGGTGAAAAAAGTCACGTATTACGCGCATAATAGACTACAGACGAGATCTATACACTGGCGTTAAAGAACGTGATTATGCGTTGAATGTGTTTGCGTTTGCGTTGTTTACTGTACATTGGGTTTTAAGTATTTAACAAACGCATAGAGAGTTTTTAAAATTTTTATGGTGTAAGCGTACAACACAGATCACACCCTAGATTCTGCATTCAGGACGCTCAAAGCGCACCACGCATCAGTCTAAATAAACTTATAAAAAATACTCTGATTGGTTGATTGTTGAGCGCGAGTAGGCGTAACCTTGATCTAGCCAATGAGAACGCTTGGTCGCACTCCCCGCGACCCGCGCCTTCCTCAAAGTTTGGTGACTTTTTGTAGGAACAATGAAACTCGTAATGCGGTATCTAGTGTGATCTGTGGCGTACAAGCAGAGATAACGTTCAAAACTAATTTACCGGATGGTAGTCACTGGTAGATATCATATCACTCATACATCCTACATGATATTACAATAAATGTTTTATGGTGCGTACAAAATTTGTAGTAATGGTGTATGGGTTGAATTTGTAGTAACACTCACGTAATTGATAATTACATGAGAGTGTTACTAGAAATTCCACCCATACACCAATACTACAAATTTTGTACACACCATAAAACATTTATTGTAGACCTACATTTAAATACGAGTACGCTAGTAGACAACACACCAGATTTCTTCACAAAGTGTGCCACGTAACACAAATCTGTCTTTGGAGTGTGTTGCGCCTAAGAAGTTAACGACTACTGCATTTGCAACTCTGTTATTAAAAAAATAGTCCAGGATAGTTAATATTCTTGAGATAATCGAGTACGTCCAGTTTGATCATTCTCGAGAAAATCGTATAAACGTTTAGTTTGAAGAATTACCAATGATACGTGTCCAAATATTTTCAGACAGTTTTTCAGCTATACGCAATGGAGACAAGTATAAATTAAACATACCTATTCATTCGGACAAAGAACTCCTAACTTTTCAACAGTTCACAGAATTTTAACAAACATGGCAGATGACTGGCAGATTCCACAAACAGACATACAGACACCCAACTCGCCCCTGGCTTATAACTTAAGACTGTTTTTGGTCTGGGGTTCTAAATACAAACACTCAATCGAAGTATCCTAACTAATATTATAAATGCGAATGTAACTCTGTCTCTCTCTGTCTATCTGTCTATCTGTCTCGGTCTGGGTGCTTGTCGCGTTATTACGGCCACAGAAGAGATCCAGAGGTAAAAATGTTTCCTCTTCTGTGATTACGGCTATGATCGAACGAACGGATCGAGCTGATTTTTTGCATAGATATATTTGCACATTAACGGTAGGAGACGGACATAGTCTACTTTTTTATTGGTCCACGCAAACAAAGTCGCGGGTAACAGTCAGTGTATTATATTAAATCGCGTCGAATGAAGTTCTTCATATAATAGTGATCGAACTTCACATACCTGGGTAAGTTCGTTTGATCACTAATAATAAACAAAATTATATGAAAATAAATTATTTAGAATTATTTGAATTATTTAAAGTGAGACTTAGCCTCCTAAGCAGCAAAACGTTGAAACCCCTTCGTCGAGAGTAATTTACCGATAAAACAAGTAAAAGGTCAGACAGTCTTCTATAATAACAGTAAAACACGTTTTTTAAACCTATTAAAACAAAGACCGCCGAAACGATATTCGGGTAATTAAATTTAATATTCATATGTAAACTAGGCCCGCGCTATCACTACCGAGGCAAATTAAATTTCGCCCTTTTGATGTAATATCATATTCGGGCCTTAACTTCGGATGCGTTAGACCCATCTGTAATCTCCTCGTTTTCCGTCTAAGCCAGGCGATTTAAATTTTCCCTCATTAGGAATACTTCCACATATTTCGGTAGGATTTATGTGGATTAATTGTGCAGAATTTCGTCTATTCAAACAAATCCATATCCATATCCAGTAGATATGCTAACTATTACATTTATATTTTCAAATTATAACATGTACTTATATATATATGTACTATATACTTATAACTTAATTGTAGCCTTTTGAAAAATTAATATTATTAACAGTAAGTATATTGGTAGAATAGATTACTTACTGTAAATCTTAGAGATAGTTTTATAATTCATTGTTAGGCAAAGATTAAGATTAGTTCAACTAGTTATACCATTAGGCTTCCACAATAGGACAAAATGAATAATATTTTATGCAGCAAGGAAACAAGATTTAAGTGCATTTTTGCTTGCAAAATATTTTTTAACAATGTGTATGTGAAAAAAAAAGAGATAATAATATATATTAAAAGTATGCTAATTATGTATGCCCTTTAATTTGATACCCAACACGGCATATTTTTTTTATTTCATGACAGTATATCCTCTAGAGGGCGCCATATTATTCAATTGAATGTGACATTACATAGCCAGCGGATGATCAAGACGCTTCCAAAAATACCTTTGTCAAATTATGATAAGAAGTTTAAAAGTTGGGAGGGAGCAGATGAACATACATATATACCCACAACCACATATAAACTGGTCGAAATTATAGCCCACCGTTTTGCTTCGCGTAGTCGGGTAAGAACTGGTGCCCGTCTAATTCTGTTGTTACTGTGTACTTCTATTGAAAACAATAATTATACGCTATTCGAATCAATTTTTCCAATGTTAATTGTATTAAGCCATAAGATTGCTTACGGATACTATCACTGTTATACCAACGATGCAGTTTAATTTGAAAATTGTAATAATATTTGCATTGACATATTTTGCTACATCTGTAAAATCTAAATATAACAATACAACAGAAAAAAGTATCCTTGAAAAATTTGCAAAATATCAAGTTGATTTTGAAAAGCACTATGAAAATGAAATCGATGAAGAGCGCGGTTTTACCAACTTTGCTAACAATTTGGCCAATATCAATGATCTGAATGCGGAGTTCAACCGTAAAACCAACAATACTATATTTTACAAGGTTAACAAGTATACAGATGAAGACCCAGAAGAATTCGATGAGCATTATGGATTCAAAATTATGCCATGTAAGTGAAAACATATAAAGTAACTTATTTGCTTTCAAAGCCACATATTGTGTATCAAAGTATTATTGAAGTACGAAGCCACAATAAATACCTATATTATCGCTTATCGTGCGCTGATAAGCGATACAACCGCATCAGAACAGCCGAGTTTTTTTTTGTTTTGAATATTCTGACGTTTCTTGCTATGTCGTCCCCTCATTTTCAACATTTTTTGATATGAATAATTACCAAATGGGAACTAAATAAAATAAACATTAACTTATCTTAAGCATATCTTTGGTAATGGTAATTTACCAATTACCAATCGTAATTTTCATGTTATATTTTATTATTTTGGCGACTGCGAAGGAGAAATACTCGAAAAAATATTATAATTCAGAATAACCCTATATAATAATATGGGACCCTAATTTCTTGATTTCAGGGTTGGTCCCATAGTAAAAGTTGTTCACAATAATGAGTACTATGAGCCCTTTTCGGCTTAACATACCCTTTCCTTATAACCCTGTATAACATTATGGGATATGTACTATAATTTGGTTGAGTGCACAGACATGTTTGTGTCGTGCATAATAACCGTGCGCAACAAACTTTAAAGCAGTGTTTTATACACTGGTTACTGGTGTTAGCATCGAATAAAAAGCACCTTCTTATTAATTACTAGCTGTTACCAGCGACTTCGTTTGCGTGGATGTGAAAACAAGTGGCCTATGTCCGTCTGCGACCCTTAAGCTACATCTATGCATAATTTCAGCTCCATCCATTCAGCCGTTTAGCAGTGATAACGTTACAAACATTCAGACCGAGAGACAGTCAGACAGAGCTACTTTCAAATTTATAATATTAGTTTAACTTTAATAACTATATACTTATAATACGAGTAAAATGATTTTTACAGATAGCGAGGTAAATGATGAGGCCGTACGAAGTCAAGTCTCGGAGAAAAATGACACAAGATCTGTCAAAGACGCTCAACTCTACGATTTATATAAAGCTGATCAACTGTACGATCAATTTTTAAAGCAATTTAATAAAACTAACGCTACCAATGAAAAAGTACACGCGATACGATATTATAGATTTATTAAAACTTTGGTCGAGATTAATAAAAATAATCTGGAGGGTAAAGCGCTTAGAAAATTAGATAACCAAGCTGATAAGATTCAGAAACCACATGAATATTTCAACTGAATTTTCCATTCTCAAAGTATTTTTTGTTACTACTATCTTATCTAATAAATATATATATATATTTTTTTGACTACTATCAAATACTTATTACTTCTAGGACTAGTCTCCTCTTACAGCGAGACTATGGTCTTGAAAGTCTCCATTTAATTTAGAAAAGGTAATGAAATTTTAGGGGCAACACATGAGCCTCAAGACAACAGTTTCACAACGAGTAATGACAATAATATTCCGTCGCTTTATTTATAACAAACACTTCAAAGTAAAGTTAGTGATAAGGTACTAATGCCCGTCTGCACTAAGCTTTGACAGCTCCTAAGTTCATACTTAACTCTCTAGGACGAACCTAACAATGAAAAATGCGTTGCACCAAACTTAGGAGGTTGTTAAATGCGTAAGACATTTGTCATATGTTTGACATGCCTAACTCCAAATAAGTTAAGTGATGCTTAGCTAAGTTTTATCTTTGTTGACCTTAGTGGAGACAGGCATAAGACTTACTATTGGCTAAATAAATAAAATCTTACTCCTTCGAAAGCACTGTTGCATTCTTCACTGCTCGATTCTTTTGTTTGCTACTGATAACGCGCGATGCTAAGCTACTGGTACGGACTGTTACTGTAGAGTAGATATATCTAATTATTTTATTTATATTTTAAACCTTATTAAATTAATATATAATTATATATAATATAATATAAACTAAACTTAAAACTTAAACTTGACACTATTGATTTTATTAATATTACTTTTATTTTATTGATCTTTGTTAAATAATTTGAATATATTAATAAATATTGTGTAATACATAAAAAATAAATATAATATAATATATAATTTCCTTATATATAATTTCATTTGTTATTGACTCAAGATTTACCTGTTTAGTACTATTTAAAATAACCTACTTAGTTTATTTAAGTTTATACAGCTTCATCATCATCATCCGCCAGAAGACATCTACTGCTGAACATAGGCCTCCCCCTTAGACCGCCACACCGACCGATAACTTGCCACTTGCATCCACCGGTTGCTTATACAGCTTACATAAACACATACTAGTTAACTGTCAAAGTATATTTTAAAATACTTCAATAATTTATTAATTAATTTCTCACTTAAGCGAAATTGTAATCTCTTGTTGGGAAATAAAGTTCTTTAACCCGAACAATGTTGAAGACATTCCAACTTTTATTCTACCTAGTAGTTGCGTCTCAACAAGTTTTTTCCGCAAAACATTATAGTTTTCCTCTAATTTTGTGTTCTTTTGTCACAATTTCAATCTTATCAAGAAGTTTTGTCGATAAAACTTTTCTATAAAACCTTTCTTTTCTATATGCTAAGCATGTTACATAAACAACTTCTTACGTATAGCAAACATACTAAATCCCACTTCAAGAGTTATGTGCTCGCTCTGATATTAAACGTTATGTTCACCGTAACACGTTAAAAACTAGGTCATACTCCGACATATGCTTAGCTGTAGCTGTACTGGAAATAGAAGATTTACTCGAAATGTTAAGCACGTTGAAATCCGCAGCTGCCTCGCCAAGAATTATAGGGCATCTCTTTGAAACCGTTGCTAAATGGAAACAAGAAACAAACAAACTGTATGCACATGTGGAATGAATATAAACCGTCGTGCGACTGTGGTGCGTCTGTATATACGTAGCAGAAACAAAAACGTCAACCTTCATAATTATTAACACGTTATTAATTAATTGTTTTTCTGATCGTTAAAAATTTAGCAATCGATTTTTAAACTCATTTCCCATTGAGTGAGAAACGGATAGTTTTATGTACGGTGCACATGAAAGATAGGATAGGATATCTCCGTACTGAAAAACAATGGATTATTTCATTCAAAAACGCACCTAAACAATATTTATAAAGATTTATTTTTATTTCATAAAACATGTTTTTCTTGCTGGGTACGCTGCCGAAGTAGTGAGCTTGAACATCTGGATTATCTTCAAACCTTCAATGGTCTCTGGGTAATCCAAGTCTTCGTTTTATGTAGTGCTCTAAGTATATAGTTTAGGTAGTTTTAGTTTGAAAATGTAGCCCTCCAAACGTAAAGAGGAATTCAACGACACCTCACTGCTTCCATACATCCAAAAAAGATTACCCTTAATGGGAAATTGGGTAAAAACAAGTAAAATCAGAAGAACAAAGGCAGCATGATAATTAGCAAGCAACCTTTGAGGTGATATACAATGAGCCAACGGAACCGCGCACGAAGTCGCGGGAGCAAAGCAAGTGCATGTTTACGTCTACTATTTCCTTCAGGCGTGGAACTGTTAGCCGAAGTATTTCTGCCGAGTTTTAAAGAGAATAGGAACGTAAGCGGGCATTACTGCTTGCAGTGTTACCAACGATCCATTATTTGGGTCAGAAGCGCATTTTTGCCTTCATATAATAAACTTGTTGTTACCCGTGACTTTGTTCGCGCGGACTTAAAAAAAGTGTCCTATGTTTGTCTTTGTGATATACAGCTTCTTATCAAATTTTGTCAAGATCCGTTCAGCCGTCTAGCCACGATTACGCGACAAACATCCAGACAGAGAGACAAAGCTACTTCCTCTAGATGGCCTTGATCCAGTTTTGGTTATTTTTTGACGTTTTGTATGGAGTCTGGCAGTAACAGTTGTAATGCAGGGAGTTATGAATCGCGCAAGTGAAGTTTTTTCTTCGAGACAAACGTATTCATTTTTATACCTCAAAGCTTTATTGGTTCTGATACGACTGCGGCTTTATTCCTCTGAATTATAATATTAATTAAGATACACCTACACTGGCCTCACTCCAGTTAGTGCTTAGATTCAAATAAATAAATATACCACCGGAATATTTATATTTTGTTTAAGATAGATTAGTTCTGTTAAGAATGCTCTTACGTAATATACGCCCTCTCGCTCGCACAATCGACATTTTTATTTATACAAAATATCTGTAGGTTTGACCTTGACGTGTCACACCGTCAGGGTTAATTCACCCTCAATTCATTTACTTCGGATTTAGGTGAGTTAAAGGAGAGTCTTATGTCCAGCAGTGAATCGATAAGGGCTAAAATGATGATGAAGGGGGCTAAATACAGGACGAAAGTTTGAAAGTCTCTAATTTTTACCTTGTGTTTGCGCGAAAGGTCAAGCCACGTTCCTAAGTCTCGAACCTGCAAAACTAAAGGCTGATCAGCACTGCGTACGAAGTCACGGACGTCAGCTGGTAGCTGGATAAAATTTTAGCAGGAAATGTCAACTTCCCGAATAGCTAAAATAACAACAACAAATCCAACATATCAGAACACCAGCTTCGACGGCTACCGTATGTATTGTGCATGTATGCATGTATTGCAGAGTTCAAGAATTCAACAGTTTTCCATACAATAGGTTGCTCTACTGAGTCATTGAAATGAAATGAAATGAAATGAAATTTATTATCAACAAACGTCTTAATAGCTATTGTACAGAAATCATATTTACATCATCATATCATATATCTTATCATTTATATCATTTTTATCATATTTATATTATAAGTAGAAATGCAATCCTGTGATTCTGTATAACAAGGACTAAAAAAACTTAGGTACTACAAAATGTAGCCTATATAACATTCCAGACTTAGTGAGGTATCCAACGAGACCTCACTCATCGAAGCCGGCCAAGCCTTTTGCTACTAGAGACGTAATTAGATACACCCCAAAAATATTACCCTCCTTGGGCTGTCGGGTGAAAACATAATTATGATTTGTAAGTTACGCAACAAACAAATAGATGTACCGTAGCGAGAGCAACAGTTGATTATTATCAATGTATGTAGCATGCTGTACCCCGCGGTTTCATACGCGTACAAAGTCCCTCAAGAACCGTATATTTTTCCAGGATAAAGCTGTAGCATATGTCAATCTGCGATCCTTAAACTATATTCATGAAAAAATTCAGCTCGATCCATAGCTCTGTTGCTGCGTGAAAGAGATACAAACTTTCGTTCGCATCTATCATATTAGTAGGGATTAATTACTACATCATGGACTTAGACGGCTTTCTCCCGAATACTGAAACGTTCGTTAATTTTGACGACAGATTAATTCTAATACTGCCTTTGTCTGGCAAATGACAAAGGCAGCAATAGATGTAATCTGTCGTCAAAGTTAACAAACGCTTCAGTATTCGGGGGTTTGACAGACGATTTAAGAGGCGTCTGGGAAATGTTAAGGGCACTTTTATTGGTGGCTAAAAGTATAAAAAATTTGTCCTAGCATATATGAATTTGCAAAAAAGCAATTGTCATTTCACATCCTAATACAGTCCATGATTGAAAGCTTTACAAACTTACAAAGGGTGTATTCTGCCTCGGAATTTCTCCTGGGATGAATCTATGTCGAAGTAGATGGCTGAACCGCGCACAAACGTCGTTACATTTAACCGATGCTGTGTTCCAATCCAAGGCGAAATGTTCCCCATTCGTGCTTCGGGCAGTTTTGAATTTGGAATACATCGTGAATATAGACTCGTCTTTACTTCGCAATATTCCTGCGAGAGATTTTACTAACGTTTGAAGGTGAATAAAGTTTTTGATAATTACAGCTGTTTTTAAGAAACGTTAATGATGCGTCAAAATTAAATGTGAGCTAGAATATTCTGCATTACTTTTCCGGTTTATAATTTAGAATTTCATGAATTGAACAAATTCCTTATGAATATGATAGAGTAACCGGTACTCAGTGGTAATGTGCCTGTGTTTTGAGCAGGTCTCAGGTTCGACTCTCGGCTGGGCAGATGTTTGAAATAAGAATTTAAGTATCCGTGTAAATCTGAATATTAGTTGTACGTGTCTTGTATTTGTTACGTAGAATCTCGATATAGGGAATTCTATAGCGTTAATTTTATGTTTACGCTGCTATTTTAGAAAATCATAAAACAATTTTTTTAATTTTACGGGCTAACAGAAAATTAGCAATTCATCGAAAAAAGCGATTGAATGGGTGAAATTAAGTAAAACCGGCCGTAAAGCCACCGAAACAGTACGCCCCTGATAATTCAATACGCAATCAGTGACATATGAAATATGTATTAACACCAAGCCATTTATTTGGTACTCCTACTCATTCCACTCAGTTTCACACAAAAATGTTGTTGTTTCACAATGAGTAAATATCTTTACTAATAATATAGCATACTAGAAGTTTGTTTATGAAATTGTTATAAGAGTGTCATTAATCGGGCTCTAATTATACTATGAAAACTGACGTGGTTTTGATACATTTTGTTTTAATAAAACGGGAATGCTCACGTTAAATTGAGTCGGTTATTCCGACTATAGTTTCGATCACATTCGGTGACCTTTATCAAGGAATGCTCAGCGAGACGCGCGCGACCTCGTCTTGCCTTGTGATCGAAACTATAGTCGGAATAACCGACTCAATTTAACGTGAGTATTCCCGTTTTATTAAAACAAAAGGCTCTAATTAATCTAATCGCTTTAAATACTATTAGAGAAAGATTCACTAAAGCAGCGTCATATCTTTTTTTTCCTCGGTGATGAGACGAGCAAGTCGCTCACCTGATGTTAAGTGTCACGCTTGCCCATCAATGCCACCCATAATTTTGAACTTCAACAGTTCAATACTATGCGTGGCAATGCACTGCACTCGTCACCCTGAGATGTTAGATGTAAAATCCCTGTATGCCCAGTAATTACGCTGGAAACATTGCCCTTCAATCTGGAACACAGTAATGCTTGCACACTACAGATTGGCGGTTGAATAACTGGCAATAGTGTGGTACTTCCCAGGCGGACTCTGCAAGAGAGCCCTACCACTACAAAATTTCTTTCAAAATTTTTGGCGTTCGATAGTATTTATTTTCAAGTGTATTTACACATTGAAATATCTCTCAAATCTTTAGCAATAGCACAACAATGTTACAACAATGATTCACCTAGTTTTTATAGATAGTAGAATCGCGAATAATATGCGACTCTTGAGTTGCTCTTATGCGACTCTACGTTGATTGGCCAATTCATCGATTCTCATAGACGGTTGAGACACCTGGGACCCTATTCCTGTGCGCTCGAGATTATCTCGGTCACTGTCTCTCTAATTTAGAATTTAATGGGAGTGAGAGTGACCGAGACCCTGGACTTTCCAGCTTTTGTTAACAGTTTTTCACTCAGCACGAGCAGAATGTTCACAAATGTTCTGTAAGCGATTAGAAATTAACTTGTTGAGAGCATGTCGGGCCATGCTTAGCAGGGTTCCATAGGCGCGTAGGACGTTTGAAGCAATTATCAGTTATTTCCGCTTATCTCAAAAAGTAATTATCACATGTTGCCCGAAATAAGTTTAAAATAAGGTTTTTATAATAATTTAAAAATAATTTATAATAATATAGTCGGAATAACCGACTCAATTAAGCGTGAGTATTTCCGTTTTATTAAAACAAGACTTATCAATATGAAATATAAGATGTTTCTGAGGTACATCGATTAGAAATGGCAGGAGGACACATTGCAAGCTACTTTGTCGGCCCATATTTCGCAAGTGATACATCTAATAAAAAAATGTAGTAAACTTAAACTTCATTTTAAAAGACCTATTCAATTATATGTGGGGGGCAGATGAAAACATTTTTTTATCCCCAATTTACATGCATGGTATCTACGCTTTTATACAAAAAAAAGTTTAAAATATTTTTATTTTTTAAAACTGGAGGTATTTACTTATACTATCGTTGTGCAAAATTTTATGCATGTACGTTTATAACTTTGGTAGTTATAAGGCTGTAAAGGATTCAGACAGACACACGGACATGACGAACTTAAAAGGGTTCCTTGTAGTACTACGGAACCCTAAAAAGAATCCACGTATTTGTTTGCGGTATTTGTGGTACCTGTAAAGTACTGCAAAGTAGCTAGCGCCTTTATCACATAAAAATTCCACACTAGCCACTATAACCGATAAATCTTTAATCGAAACGTTTTCATCAGTTTACAGCAGCTCGCAATGTCCGAATGTCATAAAGATTAATAGGATAGAAGAGGTATTCCGGTGGGTGGTAGTAAAAACTTCAAAAGTGGAGAGCGGTGAGCCACCGATATCACTAGATAAGTTCCGTTAACCTGGTCGAGGTCCGCGTTATAGATGTATTTAGGAATTTTCATAAAAAGGGGATCAGATGAAGAAGATCAAGGAAGAAGGAATTTAGATCCAATTCAGATAGATCGAACATATACAAAAATAAGAGAAAAAATTACATAAATTACCGAAAAATTGCCTTTTGAAAGCGTGAAAAAGTTGCGTGTTCGATGCCTACTAAACTACACTAAACTGCGAGATCACAAAGATCGATCATCGATCGTGACAGAAGATTTTAATGTATTTTTTTCCCGCGAGCCTTCACTAAAGTACGACCCTGACTAGATCTATCATCATCATATTATATCTAGGCATGCCGTAACTCGATAGCTACCTACACGGACACATTGATACTGGTAGTTGGTAAAGAGATGTTTGCGTTCGATACGTCTAGTTACGTTCCTTTTCATCCCAGATTTCGGAGCTTTCCTAAGCCCGTGACTTTAGTTTTTGCTTTTGTAACAAGTGAAACCTTCTCGATCTCAACTCGTAATACGTATTCTGAATACAAGGATTCAGATGGCTTTACATTTCTTTAGGGATGCTATAAAAACGAATAAAGTACCTTACTATGGTATGTTTTATTCGAATATTAAAGTCGATTTAATGTAAAATCAGGCAATTTTGTCTATGAAACTTTGGCTTTAAAATGTCACGATATTTTTTTATTCACTTTATGTTTTAGGTCTGATTTTTCAATCGTCGGATAACTGTTATCTGAGGAATAAATACGGCGGTATGACAGCTTTTGTACGAAAAAATATATCAAACAGGCCATATTCTTCAATCGTCAGATAACAATTATCTGACTTTATCAGATCAGATCTTTATCAAACGTATATAGCTGTCACTAATTACGGCATACGTTAGCATTTTCTTTACTAAATAAATAATATACTTTTTATACAAAAGGAGTATTATATAGTGACTAAAACTGGCCAAGTGCGAGTAGGACTCGAGCGCTGAGGGATCCTTTCCATCAATATGTTCATCATTCAACCCACAACATAACTAAACAACTAATTCTTGGAAATAAAATCGATCGAATCGATCAAAAGTGAACATTTTCACCGTCGTATTTGTAACGACGCTAAGCCAAACAATGTTATTCACTTAAAAGTACTTGGTAAAAGTACCCTTTAAGTTCTCTAAACAACCGAGGAATTACCCCGTTACGTCATCTTGGCTTCCCTTTCTTCATTAAAGTTTGACGGCACGAGAAGTGATTGCGTCATGGGTTCACTGGCCACCGCACCCACCACCTCCACTTCATCTGAACTTGTTTGTGTAAAGGTGCACACAGACCGAAGCAATCACGTCAAATGAGCATTTATGTGAATGCTTAGTTCAAGCAAATACTCAAACGACATGTGCATTACATACAAACAAAAATGATTTATTTTGACATTAATTCCGTTTTTATGTTGATCCATGTTGTGGTGTTGATCCATAGGCTCCCGAACTAGTCTAGGACTGTGTGTCAGGTGCCAGTGGCTTCTCCTACTTATATTTTAAATTATGTCAAAAAAAAAAACTTAAGTATACAATAAAAATACTATTAAATATTAAATTTACTAATTCAGAATTTAGATTATCATACCAGTATTTATAGCCAAAGAGAATTGAAAAAGAAAAACACATAAATAATAACAATATATATATATATAATAATATATATATATAATAATATAATAATAATATATATATATATATATATATATACCAATATAAATTCGTATTGGAATTTCGTATTACGTGGAACAAAAGTATTCTTGCGAGCATTCTTTTCAACGACTCTCCTGCTTAGTTGGTAGCGAATATGCCTTATCATCAAGAAGTTCCGAGTTCGATTGCCGGCTGGAGAAATATTTTATTGATTAATTCAAAAAAATGCTGAATCGTAGAGAGAGCCATGAGTTTAAAACGATATTAAATAGCAAAAAAAATATGCAGTAAACATTTTCATTGAAAGGATTCTTTTTATAACATATTTTTGACGAGCATCAACATAAGCGTTCTGGAGAGTTGCTAGGCTTAATGTTTGTCTCTATTTTTTGTTTGGCATTTCAAAAACAGTTCTGCTCAAGTATCTAAATTTCTAAATGTGTAAATGTATCAGGTCTATCTACGGCTTTAGGTATACACTACACTCCCTTCATTTGTGTCCAAATTAGGGGCACGTGTTTGTAGTTAGCCTAATTTATTCGGCGCTTTAGTTGTTAAGGACTAGAAGTAATGTATGTCGTATGTATGTATGAATGTGTATAGTTTCATGTGACGGATTCGGTGAGGTATTTATTTTATTATTAGTGTGTCAGTTTATGGAACAACAGCAAAAATTTATTAATAAATCTCATGTATACAAAATAAGAAGAAGAAGAAGAAAAGGGTTCTTGAGTGGTGACCACGAACCGGAAGACGCAGCGTAGGTAGGCCTCCCACTAGGTGGACCGACGACATTGTGAAAGTCGCGGGCAACCGGTGGATGCAAGTGGTCCGTTGTCGGTCGGTGTGACCGACAACCGACCGTCCTCGGGCGTTAGTATGTATCTGGAACAAACAATTTCCAATCACCAGTACATCCGCTCGTCCATCCTGCTAATAACAGTCAGATAATAGGACTTTTTACTAAAACTATTATCGTCATCGTCATCAAACGTCGTCGTCGTCAGTATCACTCAAATTAAAACCGTCACCGAAATGACTTGGACCGGACGAGTGCATCCCTTCAACCAACCCACATGAATCTGGCCCGGACGACACTGTCCCTTCGACCAGCCATCAACCAAATGACATGGACCGGACGAGTGCATCCCTTCAACCAACTCACATGAATCTGGCCCGGACGACACTGTCCCTTCGACCAGCCACCCGGATGTCACTTTCCTGATCAGGATCGACTCTTTACACGGTCAAGGTCAACACAAACACACACATCAAGGTCAACACAAACACACACAGTCAATGTATCTCAGTTGCTTGCAAGTCATAAGTCATCTCGGCCAGTTAAATTTACACATTCTACATCTTCTGGCGCCGCGCGCCGTCACGGCCTCGTCGAAGTTCAAAAGACTAGTCGCGATTTCAAGCAAGCCATCATATCCTCTATTTTCATGGGTGTACTTATACATTCGAGAACTATCATCAATGCCACTAATGAACGAGACTATTACGCAAAGTACCCACAAGTTTGTCACGAAAGATTTCTTTTATAAGAGAGCAAGATGATCTTCTATCAAACCAAAAAAGAGACTGGCTCACCGGATTATGTCCTCAAAGTGCAGTGAAAGGGCAGTGCTCACACCGGTGAACTTCTTTGATTGCTGCTCCACCGCCGTTCTTCCTCTCTGGACAAGCAGTCGACACGTGTCCAGGCTGACCACACGTGTAAAAAAAAGTCACAGCTGCCTTCTTCACCGTGGTACGCGATGAACTTGACGTATCATGTGATTTCGTTCCAACATCATCTCGTCGCTTCCTACACTCGGCTATACGATGTTCGTGCCAGTGCTTCGATGTTGGACAAAAGTCGATCAGCGGTTCTTTTATCCGGTCGCTTCGCTTTATTTTGCAGAGCGTTCGATCCCGCTTCTAATGAAGGCGCATGTGGGTAGTAGTAGGCGGCCGTTCATCAGAATATTCATCCTTGGGCGTGGACGTGATGCGGTGAAACAAAACGAACAACACTCTGTTTTGTACTCTCAAATTATTATAATTCTTCGTAACATAAAATAAATGGTCTATCAGTTGTTTAATTGTCTTCTGTTCCAAATTCAAGTCTTATTTGTTGTAAAATCACTGTAATTGGTGCGATGAATAGCGATTCGTCACAGACACGGTGCGCTGGCGACTCCTCGATCAAAAGTGTGTTTCTTATGATGGCCGCCCCGCTCCCATAGACGCGACGCTTCGCTAGAGTGGCTCTGACAGTGACAGGCCACTCTTGACGTTCACAAATTTAAAATTGGCGTCGGCGCGCCTTCATATATATTTATACATATTTTTTTACATATAACTGGTAAAATTTGTTTTCATCTGTCCATTATTATGTTGCTACTCACGTACAGGTCGTATTTTTCAAGTTGAAACTTAGTATACAGTTTCTAGGTTTTTTTTTGTTGTCGGCGTTTTTTGATTGGTGGGGTATTTCCCCCAAAAAGGGGGAATTTTACTGCGACGCCGTTTACCGGCCGATTTTGATAATATGTGGCATAAACATTCAGTATACTTGATTGTAAATAAGAATTTCGAATATGAGCAAAAGCAGTAAAGAGATTGTAAAGATATACGTTCGTGAGGTCTCAGTTCGGGATATTGAACTGAGAACTCAACCTCTTGACGACCACTTGACCGATTTTGCTTATAAACAAAAGTAAGTAAGTAAAGTTAAGTAAGTAAGTACATCAGTCAACTTATAGGCGGCATCACGAGTGTAGCATTAATCGCGTATTTCTTGGAAACGGGAGGACATTTTGTCTCATACACACCTTGTTAGAATTAGTGCCAGCTATCAATTCGTTTAAGTTTTATGGGTGGCCGCTAATTTGAAAGAAAAAAACAAGAGCGGACAGTAGGTATCCCAGGCTTCAAACTAAAACATTCAAGGTCCTGAAGATCGGTTCAACCACAGAAGAGGATTTTTTTTTACCTCTAGTCTTCTGTGGGTTCAACAGTTCTCAAGTTTCTCGTCGATAAAATTTACAAACATAAAGGATACATACAAAATCAGAGTAAAAGTAATTTTATTAATTGCTTAAGAATAAATGTATTGTTTATTGCCATACTGTGTACAATGTTTATAAAGTTAGTTAAAGTTGAAATAGTGGACTAACATTAATATTCAAAATAATTAACAACAAAAGTAGACTTGCTTCCATACATTCTTAGAATAAGAAACAGCGGGACTAAAAAATAAACTTGAATATAAACTACTACCCACCCACAGCGCATTGCGCCGTAGGCTAAGTTGACGTACGACAAATAAATTGCTTTCGCTCTTTGTCGCCAGTTTGTCTTAGAAAAGTTCAAGAGAGGCAATTTTTTATCCATCCCAAGTATTGTTTGCTTGTAAGAAAGCGAAAATATTGTACTTTGATAGTTTCGTAACCACTCAGAGGTATTGGCTAGTTTTTGCGGACCAAAATGTTGCCCGCAAATATTGTGAAAATTGAGGGTAGTTTTTCAATATTAAATAGATATTCTGAATTGAATTCTCTACTTATTTAGTAGAGAATAGAATATTTAACAATGGAATACATCTTCTTTTATTAAATACTTTTTAATTAGGCTTTGTCTTCACGTTTGAAAGACTAGGCATTTGTCTGCAACCTGATGTTACGTGAAGACGTGGTCGAGGATGGTAACCACTAAAAGCCTGAGACTTACAATTAATGCTGCCGGAACGCACTGTTAGGCGTTTAGCGACAGATTTTCTACTTGAGGGTAGCTAGACGAATTGTAGAATGTTCTCTACCACTGTGCTAAGGATTACTTAGTATGTTTTATTTCACCGTTAGCTAAATCTCTTTATTGGTATTTGAAACTACACCCTCCAACATGCTAACACAGTGGTAAGCGAGTTCGCTTACCACTTTGTTTAAGCAACTGCTTAAACAAACACAAGACAAGCCAAAAAACAAAAAAACAAAAAATATTAACATCCATCTGTCACCTGCGGCTATTCCTAGTCTTAAGAACAAAAGGCGAAACGAAGTGCAGTAAAAAATACAAATCAGTTTCATCAATTTCCATTACATCAAGAAAAGAAAAACAACAGAGGACCCAAAAGTTAGCGTCCCGAACACACTGACCAATTATCGCTACATCACTTATTCATTATACACAGGTATTTCATTCTTGGTTGGTGGTGGTTCTTGTGTTTGTATGTATGTTTGTAAATAACACACATTGGCATAAAGCCGGGTTAGTGTGGACATCAGAATAAAAAAATAACAACAAAACGTAAATCGTCAGAGTTTTTTAATGTACTACTTTTTAGGGTTCCGTAGCACTACAAGGAACCCCTAGAAGTTTGACATGTCCAACTATCTGTCTGAATCCTTACCAGCCTTATAACTTCCAAAGTTATCAATGCTAAATGCATGAATTTTTGCAAAACGATATAAGCATATATATATATATATATATTTTTTTTTGTGTAATAATGTATAAAGCTTCTATTCAAATAAAGTGGGGACAAAAAAAACTTTTCGAATGTCTCTCACATGTGAGTTGTTATTGAATAGGTCCTTTAAAATGAAGTCAAGGTTCCCTACACAATTTTTTTATCAGATGTACCGCTTGCGAAATATGAGGCGACAAAGTTTCTTACAATGTGTCCCCCCGCCTGCTAAGCTATGCATCTAAGAAACCGCGTTGATAGAGTCTTAGTAAAAAAATAATTCCAGAATTATTTTGTACAACATGTGATACTTTTTGAGATAAGCGGAATAAAACTGAAAAATACTTCAGACGTTCTACGCGTCTACGGAACCCTACTAAGCATGGCGCGACATGCTCTTAACAACTTATTTATAATTATGTTATGCTTTTTGTTTGTAATCTTTGTTCTTAAACGTAGTTCGTTAGGTATTTCTAAATTCGCAAAAACAACTGTTACGTAAAACCAACAATTGGTAGATATTGACACAATAATATTGTCGCTTTATTTCGATACAAGGAAAAGTAACAAAAAATGCAAAACTGACAAGGGTCCGACAGTCAAATTTCGATGAAATAATCAAGTGCGTAACATGACAACCCCAGATTGTGCCAAATTACTTGCTTTAACAAGGCAAATTGGCATCTAACAACAAAGTGATATCAAATCTGAAGACAGCCTAAGTGGGTATTGCTATTTATTTGTTGATTTAAAGAATTTATTGCAATATTAATCGCTGGTGTTAATTCGACCAAAACTTCGGCTCATCTATATATGCATGAACTGAAATCGACCACATTAAATTTAAGTTCCATCTCAGGTTTAGGTCCCATGTAATTTATGTAAAATTTCCCATAAAGCTGAAGTTGTTTTTATCTCTTTTATTTTATAATAATGCCATCAAAATCTTGTTTAAATTGCGAAGTATTTCTTTTAGGGTATCATAGGACTAAGTAGCCATTTTGACTTTGACGACAACAGTTTTTGTAGATTATTTGTTTTTCCCTTTGCAAGGGACGGTCTCGAAGTTTGAAATATCGATGCATACGATTGGACAATAATCAAATATCAACACTATTACCCTCCTTAAAAGAGGTGAACAATAATTTGTGTCAGAAATAATATCAATACCTAACCTAGAATTTGTAAGACATGAACTTGTACGTCCTAGAGCAAAACTTCACTCTACGCACCGAACCAAAACCATTCCATCCCATTTTGCAATTACATTTACTGAACTAAAGATTTCATTTTCAACTTTGCACTCAACGATTTCACCTAAACAAACTCTATCTCATTTTATCAATTGTCAAAGTTTAAAAACTTAATCTACTTAAGGACCCTTTAAGGGGAGTTCACAGTGCGCATGACGTAAGCCCTCCCAGCGGGAAAAACCAAGGACACTGAACGGGCAACCCTCGCGCCGGCAGCACGCCCGCTCCCCGAGCCATTCAAAAATGGAACACGGTCGCGATCGGTTACTTGTAACTGGCAACTATAAACTTTGAATTTGGAACTGTATTTTTTTCTGTGCATATAAATGGATTGTGTCGTGAATTATTACGAAAAAAATGTGTCAAATGATAAAAGAATGTGACTAAATTTGGGATTGGACAGTGTAGTCAACGTTATGTTAATGAGGAGTATTTTGAGAACTGTAAAAATGAAGCTCTTCGCGCTAATAACACTGTGTGGTAAGTAATAATAATTAGATACGAGGCTAATGGAAATGAAATGGCCATGTTCGGAACATTCGCGATGTAAATAATGAAATGAGAATTTCATCCTCATTAATAAAGGTACTTAACTGACAAGGTTTTTGTAAGAAAGTTATAGGATAAAATAAATGTTTTTATTTTTTTATAAAGTAAGTGAACCAGCCACGACAATAATATAATTATTTCATACTTTTGTATTGGAAAAAACCATATCCTCAGGTGCTGCTGGTATTTTATGTAATGCTTACCTGAATTTAAAAACAAAATAACTTGTTATATCCTTATTTTTTCTTATGTTGAATAGTCATTTTTTTTTAAAAGCTTATAAATTATTTGCTACTTACATAGTTTCTAAAATATGAAAAGTAACAAGAAATAGTGTTTTGGGAATTTGAGTGAGGTCTTTACCTATTACATATAAAACCAGCTAAGTGCGAGTCTGACTCGCGCACATAGGGTTCCACACAAAAGTTACCAAAAAGTATGTGCTTTCCTGTTTTTTCCGTTCGGGATCCTTAGTATGAGCCCGACACATACTTGACCGATTTTTTATATTTGTTATAACTATTGAGCTTGCACTATAATTACACCTTGACGCTTGAAGTATTTACTATTTTTACTGTAGAAAAAAAACAAGAAATGTCGTTTCTTGCATGGAGATGGGGTCCCATAATTTTGTTATTTTTTTTTATTATTTCTCAGGAAATCCACAAAATAACACAGAATACTCTGTGAAAATTTCAAGCTGCTATCCATTACTGTTCGATAGATATAGCCTTTTAACTATAGGATGGACATTGGGCAGACAGACGGCGTCGGCTTAGCAATTGAGTCTCGTTGACACCCTTCTGGAACAGAACCCTAAAAATGATCTGCCTCTCAAATAATATTGAATTATTTGCACAGGAACGGTGTCTATAGTTGTATAAAGCTTCTCGTATCGCGTCACAATCTAACATTTCTAGAGTTAGAGACAAGTTTCCAAAGGACAAGATCTGCGATAAAATGATCCTAAAGGAGCAAAGTCATCGACGTAGCTCAAAGGATTAGCCAGTTGAAGTGGCCGTGGCTCGATCGCCCTTCTTGAAGGATCGGTTGCGTCTTGGAACTTACTCGCAAGAGAAGGTCCGTACTTAAGCAGGGTGTGTCTTTTTTCCGTACTCAAGCAGGGCGTGTTTTAGCTTTGTGTAATTTTATTATAACTAGTAGTTTTACGAACAGTAGACCTTGCGAGTACAAACTTTTTTGCACAATCTCCAATTTCTCCTCACGACCATATCTTGACCGCCTCTTGACCGATTTTGCTAATATAACAAATTCTCGTTTAGAATTGAGTACCAAAGGTTTTTGCCATAATCGAAATCGTGCGATAAATGGCTCTGCAGCAAACTTCCCCACTTTTTGGGGGAAATATCCCTCCAATCAAAAATCGCCGACGACAAAACAAATTTATGAAATTGTAGAACTTATAAACCAAGTTTCGTCAAGATTAGTTAAAAAATTCGACCTGTACGCGAGTATGCTAACATACGGACAGATGAAATCAAATTTTGCCAGTTGTTATTTCGCTCACTCGCTCAATTAACTACTTACATTTTACTTACGTCTATTTTGATTGAGTGGCTAATTTCCCCTAGCTGATAACAAAACAAGTATACATTATTATTTTAAAAAAACCAACAAACCCGACTGCAAAATGTATAAACTGGACTACCGAATAATAGGAACGCACTAACAAACATACACCTCAAAAATATTAGTCAACATCTTGGGCACTTAGGTAAGTAGTAACTACAAGTATAATAGTTTCTAATCAATATTTTAAAATGGTTCTGTGACAGCGTATAAAAATATTAGTGACATCTAAGCGCAATTGGTAGTAGAAATTTTTTCGAAAATATGTCTCACTATTACATCTAATGCCCGTCTGCACTAAAGTCACCAAAGATAAAAGTCAGCTTAGCTTCACCTAAACTAAGTCGGACTTAGGCATGTCAAAAGAAAGGACACGTCTTACGCATTTAGGCAACCTCCTAAGTTTGGTTCACGCATTTTTCATTGTTAGGTGCGTCCTAGAGAGTTAAGATTGAACTAACGAGCTGTCAAAGGTTAGTGCAGACTGGCATAAGCCATGTATTTTTTTTACACAGTTGAATAGATATTCTGTTTTTTTACTTTACACAGCAACTTGTAGTCTGACTAGTTTGTTTAAAAAACTATAAAGAATAACAGAGTATTTTCTCATATATAATTATCACGCTACTGAGTGAAAAGACAAGCAAGTTTCTCGTCTGATGGTAAGATTCACGCTTGCCCATAACAGTTCAGTGCCACCCATAATCTTAAACTTCAATTGTTCAAAACTATACGCGGCGTTGTACTTGTCACTGTATTAAATCTATGCTCAGTAATTTCACTGGGAATATTGGCCTTCTATCCGGAACACAATAATGTTTGCATACCATTGCTTGGTGGTTCATGGCTGGCTAAGGTACTTACCTAGGCAAAAAGGTATATATTGGTACATACCACACCAAAAAAAAAACAATATTCCTAGCAAACAAGAATACATTTTATAAGCTTACCTTTTTCGAAAAGGCCTCCCCTAGTCATCATAATTATCTGCGCACATTCCCCGGCCCCTCAATAATGCGGTGTTGGATTTATGATCATATGGACTATTAAGCCAGGACCAAGTTTTAGTACGGTTCGTACTGACCGGCTGCCAAAGTGACGTCATATTTTCTTTTTATTGACGTCATTAAGCGACGTACCTCTGTTTTTGCTAATTAGGGAGTAAAAGTATTCATAGGTCGGGGCAGGATACATTCATGCCATTTTTGGTACCCATTGGCGTCGATTCTATGTAAACTCGCTAAACTAAAGTTAGTGCTATTATTCAAGTTTACTAATAGAAACATAATAAGATAACATAATAATAACATAATAGGTTTTAAGACAACTTATAATGTTGTAATATTGAAAATTATGGTATTATACAAACTAAAAAAAAAAAATAGATAGCATGGATTTTAGTGCTGTCAAATGAGTTTACCGATTTAAGCCGCGACAAAAAACGTACACTAGCGACACTTAAAACTTGTTTTTAGTCGGCACCCGCTCCGGTCCCGTCTAAGCTTGTATGGAGAGCTAAGATCTGACTTATCTGACAGCACTGAAATGCGTGCTATCTCTATCTTGTGTGTCTATTAGTAAAGACACTGAAGTTTAGTTTAGGGAGTTTATATGGAATCGACGCAATTGTCTGATTTTGGACAAGCAAGTTAGATAAATGGATTTGAAAAAAATGTATTGTACTATTAACATCTGTAGCTACGAGAAGATGAGGTATTAAAAATATTTTTTGTAGGCTTAGCTGAAAACTGCTGTCATTATTATTTGAAAGATAAAATGTTAATAAGTGTTGCAATGACATTTACAAAATTTGCTACGTAAATTTGTTCTAAATTGAAGAATTTTTTTTCAAAACTGGCGAAAAGGATTTTTAACATCTTGTAATAATATCTCGAGGTGAGAAGCGAAGTGCATTTGCGTGGTTTTGAACTGTTGAAGTTCAAAATTCTGGGTGGCCATCAAATGTTAAGGGCAAGCGTGAAGCTTACCGTCAGGTGAATATCTTGCTCGTTACCACAATCAGTTGTGTCATAGCTCCACTCCAACATTTTCAAGTTTGTGTAGATAGAGTGATATTTTTCAAAACTTAATATATCTATTACATCGACGTATTTAGACGGCCTAAAGCTACGACCAGCACCACCGGACCCAATGTAGATGAACGTCCTGCGCTCTCAAAGCCGTCTGCCAAGTGTGGGGATTGTGGCCACCCAACCAATAGGGGTGATGGCTTCGTCAAGCATTGGATGTCTAACCCCCGAATACTGAAACGCTTGTTAACTTTGACGACAGATTAAGTCTGTTGCTGCCTTTGTCATTTGCTTATTGCCAGACAAAGGCAGCATTCGAATTAATTTGTTGTCAAAGTTAACAAGCGTTTCAGTCTTCGCGCGTAAGTGCTGATAATAAGATAGACGTCAGTGCTACCAAAACATCAGAAACAGTGTAAAAAGGTGTGTTGATATATTTTTATTTCACGGAATTTATCGAAAAAACGTATTTATTCGAATTTCCGGATCGTTTTCGTCAAAAAGATATAAAAACGCAAGTTTTATTGAAACTTTTGATAACTGGCCATAAAAAGACAAAACATAGTATACTTTTTTTGGAATTCACACTTAGTGATATTACATCTTCAAAAATGCAAATGGCCGCGACCGAGACCGCTGGGACGCGACTAAAGGCCTCAGTAACAGACAGACAGTATGTGATTGTTATCTTTCGTACAACGAAGGTACGCTATACACATTCTGTACTCTGACAATTTCGCATTCTGAATTCTGAAGCTTGTTGTTCCATCTAACAATTCTGGCCTATGAAACCCGACAATTTGTTCTGACGTATTTTAGTTTGTTATCTATGTTTGAGCAGTACAGGGTTGGTAATTTAGTAATTGGTTGAGTAGGTACCGAAATAGAAGAAAGTTGACAAGAATGCAAGGAGAGGCGTGTTTTTTGTATTAAGAAAAAAAGCTTTTACAATCACGAAATAAGATATATTACAAGATATACAAATTCCTAAAGTTAAAGTGTCTAGAAATTAGCCTGATTTAATAATTAAATACATGTCTTTCTCCTTTTCGTAAAAAAAAAGTTTGTTTCTTGTTCAATGTATGTAATTTTATCCTTTACTCTTTCTGTCTTCATGTATGTATGTCTGTTAACAATCTCAAGGAAATTCGTCAAGGGTGTTTTTAATCAGCATTATTTAATTTGTATTTTTAATTATTACGAAATAAGGGTACAAAAAGGTGGTAATGCCCATAATGGATAATGAACATTGAATACTTTTGTCTCGATTTTTACAAATAAAACTAGATAAACTACCACTGTATTCGACCATTCATTATACTCGATGCTAGCCATGCTAGTACTATATAGAGTCTTAAAAGATCGCTGTAATCACCGTTCTAAAGTGCTCTTGACGGTTGACTCTAGTCAAGGTCGGGCGCTGAACGAAAGTAATTTTAACCAATAAGCGTTCTGGAATAACAAGAGAAGTCACGGTCGTGTAATGAATGTAAGACGAGCCACACTTTTAACCGATGTACTACCACAGAATAAACAATAGTATATTTTACTCGTATTTTAATAAAACGGGGATATTCACGGGAGTCGGTTATTTCGACTCAATTTATGAGAGCTTTTTTCATGTTATGGGCGGCGGCCGGACTATTAGTGACGTAGTAGATTAGTGAGGATTTGTTCCCGTAGACTCTGAGACCTCGCTTTGCTTGGTCAATAATTTTTCAGTAGGTAGAGCTATTTGGTACCACTTCTCGGTATAACTCACATTTATTACCTGCCTTTCTATGTATTTCGCTAAGGTTCCTAACCTCTATGCCGCCTGCCCGTCCACCCCTCCAAACTTGATAAGGCTCTATCAATTATCAGTCTTCAGTCTTCATATTATTAAATTGTTTAAATAATAATTAATTCTTCTTCTGTTTCTTATCAGCTCTTAGACCTCCATTGCTATCTATTTTACTATAATCCCCATGCTTGAAAAGCAGATTGGAGATCGCAAAATGTTCCAGGTCAAATAATTTGTTACTTTGCCCAATTTAACTCTAAACAAGTTTCTTTTTAATCTTGCCTGTGTTATTTAACATGTTATTTAGGGCCAATAACAAGGTTTGATTTCTGATAATCTTTTAAACAAAATTAGGTAGCCGCTTGAATTTTCTTTTGCTATTTTCGTCATAGGAAAAAAGTCGTCGCGTTTTCGCCTAAACTACAACTTCGCTCGGCCACCATACGTTTAATTGTCAATATCCACATGGTTTGGATCTATTCAACCGAACAACGAGATAAAGTAGTGATGGCTGATAGAAAACGAAAATGTTCGGATTATACGACTCGGTTTTACGAGTTGCTGATATGAAGGGTTGTTTTTCCCAACTTTGGTTATTTGGTGACGGCATGCACGGTTGGGTCGGTTAGCTGTTGTCAGATAATTTGATGCTCAATTCAGGGCTCTTTTATCCGTAGTGGGTACGTAAATCAGATCTACATATAATTGTAGGTATCGTTTGGGACTTGTCCACTTTGTGTTTAACATGTAACTATCTTAATACTAATGCGAAAGTAAGGCAATTTTCTTCCTAACTGTCACATCAGCGTGACAGAGCAATGTGCACCGGTCACGAAACTAACTAGTAAACTGATGCTAAATATTTTCACTGATAAAAAGTTGCACTACCTTTTTCCGAAATCTGTATATATAAAAGAACAAACCCTTTTCTAAGAATCAGCGCACAGACCAAACCGCTTATGATAGAGACGTGAAATTTGGAAAAAAACTCGGTTTGTGCACTAAACATGAAAATAAAGAAAGGAATGTGTCAGGATTTTTCAAAAATCAACACCTAAACAGGTGAAAGTATGGTACTTAATTTACTAAGGGCAGGGTAGGATAGGCTATATTACTTTCCAAATATTTTATATATTAACAGCTTGCATTAAGTTGAACTAGTATAAATTATTTTAAACTAGAAAATACCCAACAGCATGGTAGATACACAAAAAATATGTAATCCACATATTAAACTGACCTCCGTGTATTTTTAGCGCTTTTACTTCTTGAGATTCAACTGAAGGTGGTCGTATAGTAAAATAACAAGTTTTCTTCGTTTTGCGACACGACACATTAGTATTATTAGCATACAAATTTAGTCTATGACACTCTTGATATTGAGACAAATTTAAGGAAATCTGAAATTTTAAAATCGGTTTTTTTTAGGAAGTCATTTATGAAAATACATAATACATAATACACAAAAACACTACCTTCTTTTTTGGTTACTCGGGTAAAATGATTTTTTTAGGAAGTCATTTATGAAAATACATAATTATATACACACAAAAAACATTACCTTCTTTTTTGGTTAGTCAGGTAAAAAGAACCTAGTTTGATAAAATAATGTAGAAAAAGCCTTAAACAAAAGCGTTATCTAGAATTCTTAACAAAAACTAAATACTTTTCATTTAACGGTCCATAACGATGAAATAATACAGCTTGTTTTCTAGCCCCTAACATTAAAACATAAACGGACCATTTGTCATGGTAACTTAATTATAATTGTAGCAATTGGACGCAACACAAAATTAATTACACAACTGACAGGAGGTCGTTTCTCTACCGGCGCAATCTTTCCTTTTATTTTGCTGCATTAGCAAAATTACGGATTACTAGAGCGGGGACAGGGAGAGCATAATCGAGAGAATGGTTCTCGATTATCAAGCTTTTATCTACAGATTGCGAGCCGATTTGGCTCAACCTTTGAGTAGGTACATGTGATTTAGGACCTCAATTTGCTGAGAGCGGTCCCCGTAGCAGTTCACTGATCTATGATAAATCGTAATGACCTCAAGATTGGATCACGTGATCGAATCGTTTGGATCACATTCTGTAAATAAAGAAATATTAACGTACGCGCCTATGTCTTAAGCCTAAACCCACCTTAAACTATTTTGAAGGAGTTTTGGCGGGAACGTGAAGAAATCATGTCGCGTCATTTTATTATTTTCCAAAACTTGTGTTATTTCGAGTGTTAATGTGTAAAAATGATGAATTTTTACCCGTTAAGTGTTCGTGAACATGCACGCGTGTTGGTGAATGGTATAATGTCGTGAAACGTGAATTTTCGTGTTGTTTCCAAAACTCCATAGAAGGCTCTAGTAAAGTTTTCACCACTTTACTGGGGCGTGACTTGGACTTGACCGTGACTTGATTTGCTCGCTTTTGACTGTGACTATGACTTGTATGATAATATTTAAAAAAAACCTGAATATATATAACCATACTTGACACTGGCAAATGCATAAGACGTGCGACGCCAAAATCCTCTTAGGAGGAAAGAGAAAAAAAACAAACTATTTTGAAAATATCAGCCAGTACAAGTATGTTGTGGCGGTAAGACTTTTGGAGAGTCTTAAGGAGAAAAACCTCATCTTCGACAGTTAATAAAACGTAAGCCGTACCAAAAATTGGTACATACTTATCAGTTTTATTTTTGATAACTGTACAGGCATTATATCGTTTGTAAAGTGAAGGCATCCAGGGGTATTTTTTTGATAGTACGTCACGAATCCAAGAATCTTAGAAAAACATTTTAAAATGTCTCTAATCCTCTAACCTCTGTACAAGAATGAGATAAGATAAACTTAAAAGTATTTTTGCGAATGTATTTAACAAAGGCCGCGGTATTAAATCCCCTTAAAGCCTCGAAACTGGAAACAACATCCGCTTGACAAGTTCGTTAACGTCTTAAATTAATTTTCCTTTAAAATTTGTCAATTGCCTTCAGAATTAAACGAAGTTTGTCGTTTCTTGACAACGTGAGATGGCTGGCTCGCGGCCAGGTATTATTTTATCCTATTTTATTTGAACTTTCTTTAGGTAGTGGCGTTTGAGCTCATAAATATGGACTTTGTCGCAGTAAAACTGTCCCAATTACTCAAAGGAGCGTCAAACAAAAGACTCTCGTTCCAAATATTTGTACATTCGTCTTGAGTAAACAAACTGGAATTTCGGTGATTTATATGGAGCTGTAATTTTACCAAGGCGCAATTAATCATCAGATCATTTTCACATTCCATAAAGACTCGCAGCATTGTTTGCGACCTACCAATGGGAGATGAACCACGCCCAGTATTAATAACGCCTAAGAATTAATTAAAGATAATTTTAAAGCGTCTTAAAAAATACTTGTCACTCACATCAATGACATTACATTGCATGTTTCTAATTATTTCTAATTAAACCCCTGAAGCCGTAGATTTGCACCTGTTCAACCATCTCAGGATTCATAAAAAATCTAACCATATTCACATGTCAAGCTTGAATGAAAAAAAAAAGTAAATAATTATAGCGAGTGTAAAGGAAGAAACAAATTATCGGACGCGACTGGAAGCTGTGACTTATTAAGTCTGCACTGTCGTGTCGTGCATAACTACTTCTGGAATCGATCCGGTCAGCCAGTTTTTAAAATCTTTTACGGGCATTTGACCAAAAACGGTGTTGCTGATGTCAGACGGTGTCTTCGAACAGACCGTCGGGTCTGGTTGAAGAAAGTAAGCGGACCTGGCCTAGTAAGGGAAATGGCTAGCATGTGAGACAGCAGGAAACCAGTAAGGTGCTTTGCGACAGATTTTCAACGTGAGGGTAGCTAGCCAACGTTCTAGAAAGTGCCCTAGCACTACGCTATATAGCTTAACGATCTTCTCGTTCACCAATAGCTCAAGCTTGTTGTTGAGATCTGAATCCACACTGTAGCGTACCAATACAAAAGTGGTGAACACTAAGCAATCATCGCAATGCAATTTGATGGACTTCCAATGATCTGAATCCACACTGTAGCGTACCAATACAAAAGTGGTGAACACTAAGCAATCATCGCAATGCAATTTGATGGACTTCCAAGCGTCAGAAGTTATCGTTTTCCAGCTTAAGAGCGCTAATTACACACGTAGCACATTGGTTGACTGGGCCACTAACAAACGTGAGAGAAAGAGAGAGAAATATTTACTTCTTCTTTCTAGCGTTGGTTTGCGGTCCGTGTTGTGTGATGGGGTCCTATAGGTTTTTTTTATTTATTTATTTTTTATTTACAATATTGCTCCACGGACTCCGGGGTCCGTGCCATTTATCAAGTTTTACAAATATTTTATCAACTAAAACGGAGTATAAATACTAAAGACTTTACAAAAGGAATATACCAACGAATATGCTAATAAAGAGCTAAGTGCTATTATAGATTTGCGTATATACTCCGAGCAGTCCAG
Organism: Apocheima hispidaria; assembly: GCA_947579745.1. Classification (NCBI taxonomy): domain Eukaryota; kingdom Metazoa; phylum Arthropoda; class Insecta; order Lepidoptera; family Geometridae; genus Apocheima; species Apocheima hispidaria. Next base: position 9,007,657 of record OX388156.1, read on the forward strand.
CTCCCGCAAGCCTATAGGTTTCGGGCTAGACACATCATCAGTCGCGACATACTTTTAAATTGTTTCTACTTTAAGGTATTTCTAGCGCTTCTGTTAAGGTCAAAGCTAAGTGAAAAGTCGATGCTTATTTAAGACCTTAATAAAGTGTTCCAGGAAACAAAAGAAACCGGTTTACCAACCCGTCACATCAGATAAAGATCAGAAAATACTTTAATATCCATTCACTGACGGGCAGTCGTGACTGCATAGGAAATTGTTAATTCTATTGGAGCGAAACACATAGGAAGCTGCGTCCCGCATCCCCCACCAGAGCTTGGCACACTTCCAGTCGGCGATTGTACTTTACTACATTGCCGTAGAAACGAGGCAACATAGAATAGAAAACTCAAAACACACAAAACAGAATAGAACTCTGTAATTAAAAAAGAAAGAACGCTAAATCGTAACGAAAAAAGGAATTTAAAGTGTTTACCGTGTAAAAACCGTTTAAAGTGTGTGTCATCTTCTACCATTGTTACTAAAGTAACACGAGAACTAAAAATCATCAAAATCGTTCCAGCCTTTCTCAAGTTATAGCGTGACCAGCAAAAATAAGGGTTAATTTTTTTTATATATATATATAAATAGAGAGAGAGACAAAATATTGCTAAATATAGATAAACATTATGTGCTTTTAGGCTTTTAGGTACCAGGTTAAGAATATCTTTGTATATTTTTATCTCGCACGCCTACCGTTAATAAGTTGATTAATCATATCCAACTAACGATCCGCCCCGGCTTCGTACGCCTGCCAAACTTCACAGGATCACCCGCTGGGCCAATCTGAAGGTTGCCTGAAAATAAAATCAAAATTGCTCCAGCCGTTTTGGAGCCCGTGGGGAACATACATATATACTCTTATATAATTATATTTAGATTACATTATTTCGTCCTCACTATAGGGACGTAAGTAGGGATGTACCAGTAGCCTTATTTAATAGCATCACAGTGAAAGATTGGAAACAAACTACCCAACAAATTAAATAAATAAAAGTTGTAATTATTCTGCCTTCATCGCTTTCTTTGAAACCGATTATTTTCGCTGTGCACATTCAAACAGCGCCACGAATGAAACGGGTGAATGGACGTGAGACGAGAGTTTGGAGCCAAAGAAACATAATGAACGTGAATATACGTGAATGTACAACCTACTATAAAAAAGGCAAAAACAAAAGTTACGACGACGAAAACTACACATGAAACGACCTCTTGTTTTGTTTTGGCTTAATCTTGCGTTGTCGTAAACAAAATACATATTATCAGGGAACGCATATCGTCTCTTAATCGCGTCCACAGTGTCTTTCTGCTGCAATGTCGCATCTAATACGATAAAATACTAATACGAAACAAGGTATCAATTTTTGTATCCTTAACTTTACCTAAAAGTTTTAACAAAACAAATCTAACCTAAAACGAAAACTTATTTTTTTATGTAATGTGATTCGATCATGAGATTGTTTGATGATTCAAGAAAATCTTTTCCAGCGTTTTTTAATATTAGGGGTTTTTAAAAATACTTATACTTTTTACTTTGTATTTGCTGCCCGAATGCAGAGGATCTCCAAGGAAACACAACGGAGCCTTCAACACCACGCTTCAGCTCCTCCCGGGACAGATAGCGGCTGCCCTGAGACGCCTAAAACTACAACAGCGTCACCCATTCGACGCTGTCGTTCTCCTCGGGCTCGCAAAGGATAAAACCTCACCTCTAACCACCCCCGAGCCCAGAGGTCCCCTTTTAGTAGGCTCTTAATACAGGCAAGGGAAACCGATGCCGTATTCTAGTGCCATCACACGTAAAGACGAATCCAACGACACCTCACGTCATATAGGAACACACAAGCATATACTTACGTACATAAATATACCCCAAAGAAATTACCCAAATAAACTATTATCACAATGCAGATTCGTGATTCTCTGGATTTTTGGTCTAGTCATTTAATTTTCGCTAATTGCTTTCTGTTTACGAAGTTGGTACGAGTACAACGTTTAACACTGCGCGGTTTCACAGCCTGTGCTGTGAGAATACGGCTCACTTTAATTGGAGCGCTAGTTTATGACATTTCACATTGCATTTTGTGGTTTCATTGCTAAAATTAAATTATTAATGTCATCGCAACCAACAATTAAAATTCGTTCATGATGCTACTTATATAACGGCTGCGGTGATACCTTATTAAATTGTAAGATGTTTGGGTTTTAGCTACAACTCTATCTATCTATCTATATCAGCCTTTAAACATCCCACTGCTGGGATATCAGCCTACCCTCGAAGGGTGATTAATTAATTAGCTACAACTCACTTGATGTTAATTAAAGGCATGGTCAAATATGGTAAACACACCTAGCCCGAAATAAACTGGCGCTCAGGTGAGACTATCGGAACACACCGAGAGGGATTGCGTCTCGTAGAAGAAATTGGTAGAGGGATGACTAGAAGTCTCTGCCGAAAGAGAAATAAATATAAATATGAAAAAGTGGCCTATGACACAACGGACTTAGAGAGGAAGGACAACGAAGCGACAGCCCCTCACTCGTCAAAATCGGTTAAGCCCAAACGCTTCAGGAGGCTATAGGAACATACAAATATACATCACACCAAAACATTACCCTCCTTCTTGGGTGGTCGGGAAAAAAATCGCCGCAGAGCCGAATTCTAATTTTCGACAGCTGTTGCTTACCGTTTCAAGTAACAGCTTTCGTTCACTAGTTAAGTTAAGGTTACCTACCTTTGCAATTACGAGTACGTTGTTGTGATAATTAATTTACCGGTAAAGCTTAAGCTGCAACCCATAATACTTTTATAGGCCATACACTCATGAGAAATACGACTCGGTTCCTATAATTCGTTCTAAGATAAATTGTCTCTCATATGGCTAAATTTAAAATTTAATCTAATTTCCTCTAATTTGTCTGTTAAACATTTAGTTTAATTGGCTCTCATATGACTGACTCAAACATTTAATTGAATTAGCTCTAATACGACTGAGATAAATATTTAGTTAAATTGGATCTTTTAATTATGCCTAAGTCAAACATTTAGCTTAATCTAACACTTTAAAATAATTATTCTATTTGATTTGAAGTCGTGGTAGATCAGTGAGAGTACGCTCGCCTCGTATTCGTGGGGTCGCGGGTTCGAACCCGGGCGAGCCCGTTTCAATGATAGATAGATAGATAGATTAACTCTTTATTGTTCACACAAAAATTTTACACAATTTATAAGCAGACTTTAAAAAGTAGTGTAACAACTGGCGGCCTTATCGCTGAAAGCGATCTCTTCCAATGAGTTCTTTGGATCTTACGTTTCCTATACAATATATAAAATATTTCGGATATACCTATACAATTGGATTTTTGGTGAAGGAAATCATCGAGAGGAAGCCTGCATGTTACCACAGTAGAAATTTAATGGCGTATGCGAATCCGCTAATCTGCACTGGGAAATGGCCAATTCTGTTTCAATCAAACCTCATCTAAAGTAAGTCATTTACTCCCTGCTGTTGAGCGGGGCAAAAAGCATAGATAAAATTAAAATGTATCTTGTAATTTGAGTTTTGAATTTTGATTCAATTTCTCTGCAAACCTCAAAACTCAAAATACAATACTCAAATCTCAAATTTTAAATTGAAATAAAATCAAATTAGTTATAATTACGCACATTTATTATTATTAGCCTTGCTTTTATTTTCTCGCAGTAGGTGTATAAAGTAGAGCATACTAAGTAGCGGAATAAAGCAGTCTTCATCCTTGGGTGACCTTGAATCCCTCGCTGCACTCAGGATTCTAGTCTCTAAAGTTCCCTCGCTTCACTCGGGAGGTACCTCTAGAATCCTTCGTTTCGCTTCGGATTCAACATGTCTCCCGTGACATAAGACACTGCTATATCCCCTTAGTGCATAATGTTCTATTATATTTTTTGGTAGTGGTAGGGCTCTTCTGCAGAGGCCGCCTGGGGAAGTACCACACCTTTGCCAGTTATTCAACCGTCAAGCAGTAGTGTGCAAACATTACTGTTTTCGGATTGAAGGGCAATGTTTCCAGGGTAATTACTGGGCACAGATATTTAACATCTAATATCTCAAGGTGACGAGCGCTGTGCATTGCCGCGCATAGTTTTGAAATGTTGAGGTTCAAAATTCTGGGTGGCACTGAACTGTTATGGGCAAGCGCCTGAAGCTTATCAGGCGAGCGACTTGCTCGTCTCGTCACCAAATTACATTAAAATATATATATAAATATTTTTTTTTATTCTATATCTTCTGGCTGCGACGCTAATATAAAATGTTCATGACACTAGACAATCATGATGTAAGTCGGTTCGGTACTCGGGTGGTTAGGTATAATCATATTCTGGTATCGTGTTGAGCACCATTTCATCATAATAACAAAGACGGGTGCGGATGGCAAGTACGTAACAGTATTGTACCGCAAAAACCAACAATGATGGATCGTGTTTGTATCACAATATTGTGTTCTCTACATTAGGAAAAAATATTTCCTCGGCCCAATATTGTTTCGCTTGAGACGAGAAAAATATGAGTTATAATTTACTTACGGCTTACCTTTTTGCTAAAGGTCAAATCGTTGATCGACGACCCACCTGGATGGAGGCACCGGGTTCAATTCCTAGCTGGGCTGTTTGAATGATGAATTGAAATTTTATATCTGCAACGCCATGAGAACTCTTCATGAGTGCGTTGCATGGAATCTCCTTCATGAGAATGCTACTGGGAAGCTACGAGTTTAAACAGCAAAATAGTTTTCTTAAGCCTTCTCGGATATTTCTTCATTAGTCAAAGAAGAGTTAACTTTAGTTCGAGTTAAATTTACTTTTTACGTGATTTTTTCTAATGTAATGTTTATGTATCTTTAATTCAAATCTTGCAACTAGATTTTAGACCAGTTCCCTCTTTTTTTGAAACGCAACGCCGCTATCGACTAAAAACCCCACGATGTTCCGTCGGCATCGGATTCGCAAACAAGGCCGCGGGATCGCTCGCGCAGTCTCCGCAGCTCTGTTTTGCCGATGTCCACCCCCTTTGCACCGGGGTGGACTCACCTCAGGAGGGGAACGAAGACCCTCCGTCCGGCTCGAGGGAAACTCCCATCCATCCCTGGAGGGCCCTAGGTTAGGGAGGCGACGGGTACCAGAACAGTTCCCCTTGTTCAACTGAGTTTAAATTTTGCATGCCTGTCAAGTTACGATGACAATACAGTATTATGAAACCGAGCTGATCTGACGATGGAGACGGAAGATGGAAATCGGAACTCCTCAGTAACTAACAGTAGACTGATAGAGTTAGGACTCATTTTGATTAGCTTACAGTACCAATAACGGATTTTTCACTTCTCAACACAGTTAAGGTGCAACGTTTCGCTCATCACGCGAAATTCAAATTTTCTTGCGTTTTTTTTTCAATTGCAGGTTAATTACTCATCGTGGATTTATTGAAAATAATTTTGCGCCAATAAATAAGTTGTTTTAACAAATTACGGGTAAAATTATCACCCAGATAACATTGGTTTAGCTACAAACCTCAATAAGCCGATTTTCATCTCGGTTTTTGGTTTAGTGACAAATGTACTTATACTAGGTTACAACTTGAATTTTTGGTTGGTGTCATTTCTTGAAACAATCTATATATTATCGCAAATCATGAACCGCAGATCACACTAGATAACGCATTACGTGATTCGTTGTTCCTACAAAAAGTCACCACATTTGGGGAAGGCGCGGTTCGCGGGGAGTGCGACCGAGCGTTCTCACTGGCCATCTCAAGGTTGCGCCTGGTAAATAACCAATCAGAGTAATTTCTTATAAGTGTATTTAGACTGATCAGTGATCAGTGATCAGTGTGATCAGTGGTGCGCTTCGAGCGTCCTGAATGTAGATTCTAGGTTGTGATCTGTGTCATGAACCTATGATGTAGATTAGGCTGTAATTGACAAAAAACGCAAGAAAATTTGAATTTCGCGCGCTGAACGAAACGTAGCACCTTAACAGAGGACAACGCATGGAGACGTGGACTCGAAATTTTGGTATTTTTTTGCGCACGATACCAAACCAGAATAGTTTGAATCAGGTAAAGCCCACAAACTAGACCCGTTCCAATCGTTCCAAATGTAAGTAGCTATATTTTTTCAAGGACATACCATTGTTGAAACGAATACAGCTCTCATAATGGAAAAGCTCGCATTTATTATGATTCTTCTCAGAAAGGTAGAAAAGTACTTGTACTTGTAAATTCCTTCTCAAGCCTGCTATCGCTATTTTTATTTCTAGCTTTTCAATGGCTTTATCATAATATCCCGTTTACTAGTTTTATAGAGAAATTATATAAAGAAGAGTGTCAATGGCCATAGAGATACATGTAACCAAATTAGTAACCGATAGGGACGTAAGATGTCGCTAGTGCTTTAAGTTCGATCGTCACAATTTCTGCTTGACATGAAATAGAAACCTAAGCTAACTCATTCGTAATGGTACGGAGAATACACCTTACTTGTTAGGTATATTTTTGCATTAGTAAACGCAATAAAATTATTAATTTTATATTTTATTTTAAAACACTATATATTCTCAAGAAATGGCGCTGGATACAGTATTTAAAAAAAAAAAAATGTACGTTACATATTGCAATCTTATTTGAACTAAACCATAAATTACGGACATATACCAATATGTTTCGATCTAAACCATATTTTCATTGGCTTTTAGGTATATCGATATGGACATTATACAATTCTTTTATGAGATTTTCCTTCTTCTCGTATAATTTTTTCTATGCTAGTTTTGTTATTTCACGAAAAGCGGTTAACGAATTTAATTCACTCTCGCTCGTAATTGTTTTTTTTTTTTTAATAAAATTTGTGAGGGCAATATAAATTGAACATTTTGCAATTTAATTTTTTACTAAGACTAAAATGTCTTGTACGAACTCTCATGTTGAGCCATGCAAGTTTTAATTTATTTAATTGAAGGACAAGATGTGTAAGAAACATATGAAAGTACGTATAATTTAAAGCATTAAAGCTGTAAATAATTTTCAAAATGCAATAAATGTTCGTTACTACCCTTATCAATGTTAGTTCTACCTGAATTTATTTTCCTGTGTTAGTTAAGATCGGAGTTTTTCTAATGATACTTGCACACAAGATGGAAGTGTTACTGGAAAGATTATGTTTATATCTACCCTCATGTTTGTTTTTTATTTTTTTTATTTTTCCTTGCTAAAAGCAAGCATTTTATTTTTGTTTACCTTTTAAGTTTATCTTTGTTTAAGGAAGAGCCTGGAGCCCACGACACAGGCCACCCTAGTGTGGGCTTCAGTGCACACCGATAGAAATTTAGTTATGTTTATTTTTTTCCATCTCATTTGTAACATCTTGTGTCTAGTTTCTAAGTTTTTCCTAGAAATAAATATATAAATTGTACGTAAATAAAATGTTATACAATTAAAAAAACGTCGATTATGCAAACGAGAGTGCTTATTAAAACAGCCTTAAGTATTCACATTTCACTTAACGACGGCTTAAAAATGGTTTTTTTAACTCGGTTTTGGAAGGAAAAAAAACCGTTATGACAAATTTTGTTAATAAGAGCCCTGTTGTCGTTTTGCTTCAGTGGATGGTTTCCACCGCTATTATCATAATCATTATCATCACTCACGCTTGGATCCCACGACCGCTGAGTCGGCATACGCCTCTAATGCCCTACAATCTATACCAACGTCTTTGATCTTTCGTTATGGCCATGAACAAAGAAAACGAGCTTTTAGTACTCGAGTACTGAATATTTTATTTAGTTCGTTGAGATTTTCGGCTAAAATTGTAGGTAGAAACAGACCCTGAAAATGTTTATCTACTCGTAACTGATTATACAGGGTTATAGGGAAAACTCTTTCCCTATAACATTAACGGCTTAGCATACACATACAAAGCCGAAAGCGGCTCATAGTACTCATAATTATGAACAACTTTTACTATGGGACCAACCCTGAAATCAAGAAAAAAATACAGCTGTTCCATAAATTTTGTTGAGTGTCATTGACGTTTTTTATGGAACAGTTGTTTTTTATTTCTCGATTTCAGGGTTGGTCTCATAGTAAACGTTGTTCATAATGATGAGTACTAGGAGCCGCTTTCGGCTTACCATAACCTTTCCTTATAACCCCGTATAATCACTTACGAGTAGATAAACATTTTCAGGGTCTATTTTTGCCTAAAATTTTAGCAGAAAATCTCGACGAATTAAATAAAATATTCAGTACTCAAGCACTATGAATCCTTTTCGGCTTGGCATACCCTTTCCTTATAACCCTGTATAAGCAAACCTTATTATTAGTACAAGCTCCCGGTTCCTAATAGCAAAGTAGCAACTAAATTGAATGGAGGTTTATACACCTGCCACCAGGTCGTTTCGAGAATTCAAATACTTGCACAGTAAACACAACTACGTTGCTCTTCCACGCTACTATTTACCAAATAACTAGCTAATTCTAGTTCCTGGAAAACAGAACGTTGTTCATTGAAACCACTGGCTCGCTGTCAACCATCTTATATTCCGAAAACTGACGGGAAATTCGGCGCCAAACGTATGAAAACCGGCTTCGAAATTTCACACGGTTTTGCGAAAAAAGTTCCGGAAATTGGGTTGCAGCTTTTTTAGCTTTTATTCCACGTTTTAACTTACCTCCAACAGTTTTAATTAGGAACTATTTTATGCGATGGAAATTATTTCAACTCCAGTTAGATGCGGTTAAAAAGCAAAAAAAAAAACATATTTCAATAAAATACCTACTCTGAACTATCGACTATCAAGCTGTTTTTGGCGCCAACCGTCAAATAATTATCATTTAGGAGTTCCGCTGACCATCTGTGGTCTTCTTCATCAGTTCCAATGTATCAAATTGATACTTTCTGAATGCAAGTGCTTGACTCGTTAACGAAAATACCAAAATCGTTTTATAATATTTGAGGCGTTCCCTCATTTCCTCATGGATCCCAGAACTGGATTTTGATTGAAATGGGAAAATTGAAAGTATCCTTTCAAATAAAAAGAGTTTTCCAAATCAGTTAATAAATGACGGAGTTCTGAGTACATTAAAAAGATTTTGAAAGACAGTTAAAAATGTGCAGATAATGTATAACATGGAACTTTTTTGTCATGCACCTGCATCTTCAGTCTACCCGTAAAGATGGCGCATGCAACTATGCCGAAATATCGGGAACTCAACAGTAATAAAGATCGTGTTAATTATTATTTCGAGAGTACTAATTTAAATCTACGTAATTTCCAACGGAAAACAGGGTAAGCAACGGATGCGAATCACTGATAAATTGTGAGCTAGTTGCCTTGTTGCCAAGTAATTGTGACTCTGCTTTATTATCCTTTATCTCAGCCTACACATCTTTCTACTTAATGAAGTTCTTACATCAGACTGACAGACAAAGCTAAGCACAGGCTGAGCTGGGTCTGGAAGCATGAAGTTTTACACAGGAGTTTCTTGTATAACGTATAGTAAAAACTAAGAAATATATTTTTTAATTCACAATTAAATGGAATAAAAAGTGATGTCAGTTGTACTTTATATTTTGCGAGGCCGAAAACCGAGCCACAGTTTCACTGCATACTATACACACATTTCTGGGTCAGGGCCTTCCGAGCTCCGGACTGTCCGCGCTCAGGGTCCCGGCAGGGACGAGGCGTTACTAGTGTTACTAGTTACTAGTGTATATTGGCGTCATAGATAGCGATGCTCTCGTTAAATAGAGTTAAAATAAGTTCAATTATTGAACTACAACATGGAGATCTTCAAAAGGGCTGTCAAATACAATCTTAAAGGGTCGACAACGTGTCGGTGATACTCCTGGTGTTACAAGTATCCATTACCAACGGGAATCACTTACCATCAGGCGGCCCGTCGGCTTGTTTGCCACCTACGGCATGAAAAATAATAATAATAAAGAATTTAGTTCTGACACGCAATTTCTATCAATCTTTGTTGCACGCGGCGTCATGCAAAATGTATGCAAACATTTTGACGGGACCCAGACCCTGAAATGTGTGGTTTACGCCTAAATCGCGAGCATCAGATAGCGTGTACTTGAAAAATAACATGTGCCAAAAAGTAGTTTTTTTTAAACATTCTTCTCCTGGCTAAAAAGTCCTTTGATTTTTTCCGCGTTATTTCTTATACGATTCCTATACTTATATACTAAATTAATTAGTAAGAGTTATCTCCAATACTCAAATCATTATTTCCGAGTATTCTTCTTTACAGATATTCATACTTTTTTACTTTTTAATTTAAATTTAATTGGAGAATTATTTGATTTTTACCATTGAGGTATTATTATTACGAATAATAGCTCAATAGTTTTTACACTCAAATTTTTATGAAATTAAGCAATTTAGACATTTTGAAATTTCCGCGGATGTCATCATTTATTTCTGAATGGCTAGAGTGTACTGAGAACTGGCAATAGCCCAATGTTTTAGCATATTATTCTACTCCAAGCCTGTTCATCTAAATTTCTTCTGTAGGTACTAATAAATTTCAGCTGCTAAAATATTGCTCTCATTTTAATAAGCTTCCATTTAGCTTCGAGTATTTTGTACGTTTGTTTAACTAAGCTGATATTCTAATAATACCTAGTAGTTTCGAGATTTGAATATAGTTTTCGTGCAGACTGAATAAATTAGGAGAATATATACGGGCATTACCTGCTAGTGGGTCTTCATTTATGACATCATACGTGTTATACGTATAGAAACAGGAATACATACTATGTTAATGTTGAGACGCTTACTATGGAGTCTACAACATTTGTGCATTGTTTAGTTTCCATTATTTATTTGCTTAGCTAGATGGCGCTATGTGTGAAAAACGTCCACCAATATTATTGTTTGAGGGCATTGGTGCTAGATTTAGTGTCTACCTATAATCTTTACATACATTGTTTTATTTTTCTGTGTGCTCATATTAGTAGATGCTTTGTAGTCCTTGTTTTGACATTATTGATATTAAAATAATATAGATAACGATTTTTTACCCGCGACTTCGTTCGCGTGGACATAAAAAAAGTATCCTATGATCGTCTTTGTGATATACAGCAACTCCTTATAAATTTTTATCAAGATTCGTTTAGCCGTGATAACGCGATAAACATGCAGACAGAGAGACAATGCTACTTCCTATAGTTCGCTAGATGGCGTTGATGACTGTCAGTTGTAATATAGAGAGTTCTGAATCGCGCGAGCGAAGATTTCTCCTCGAGACAATCGTATTAATTTTTACACCTCGAATCTTTGTTGGTCCTAATATGACTGCGGCTATATTCCTCTGAATTATATTATCCGATACAAAATTGTTGTAGGAAACCTTCACTCCGTTTTTAAAGATCTATTGAATGATACCCCACTTGTGGTGGACAGGTGTTTTTTTTTCCTATCCCCACTTTACATGTCCCACCCCATTAGGTTTGCGGTAGTGCATCTACTGAAGTTGAATGCTGTAAGAAAGCTGCGTCTGTTCATATTTTCCACGAAAAAAAATGTTTTGTGTGAATATTTGGCTGTATCTAAGTTTATAAACAGAATACTATAACAACTTGCGGTGTATTGCCGTGAGAACTTAGCCTTACTTACTTAGATGAGCCATAATTTTGGGAAAAAAAAAAATATATTACAATTATATTATATGTATAGTATAAAAATAGTATGATCATACAAATAGATATGTTACTTAGATAATTTAGTACTTGCAAATAAATACTATCATATTCATCTAGTAGATATTCATACGTAGTCGGGTAAAAATAAACGTATTCATCAAAACAAAACCCCTTCGGTCTTTTATTTTTAATCGATTATGATGCCAAAATTGTCTAAAAGAACTTATAGTAGGTAATCTATAAGTACTTATCCACAATTCAAATGAGGCTGCAATTGAAATGTTCAAACGGAAAATTTTATTCAATTTAGTGATACAACTCGAGTTTTGATATAACAAAGCTCGAGTTTGCCTTCAGATATTACAATTTTTCGTTCAGAAATAATCTTTCAGTTAGTAAAGTACCAATTTTGACGTCATCACCAACATCATCGTACGTTTGTAGGTTGCGGGATTTTAGCTTCCCATAGTATACGCTGCCAAGTAAATGTATAACACTTTATACGTTTACGTCCTAAAAGTACCCACATTTGCATACCTCCAAAACGTACCTACTTACCACGTGGCAGCAGTAACTATCATTAATCAAGTTCATTAATCATCATCACCATCATTAGCCAGAAGATGTCCACTGCAGAAAAAAGGCTTACCCTTAGAGGGCCACACTGAAAGTCAATCTGCTATTTGCATCCAACGATTGTCCGCAACTTCCTCAATCTCGACGGTCCACTAGTGGGAAGCCTACCTACGCTGCGTCTTCAGGTTCTAGGTCGCCACTCAAGAACCCTTTATTCCCACCGACTATTGGTTTTTCGAGAGTGATATGGCCTACCCATTGGCACATCAGCCTGCAAACCCTAAAAGCTGTATGTAGTTGACTTTCATTTTTCGGTGATATAATTTTCAAGTTGAAATGTGTAAAATTTTACCTTAAGCACGATTCATCTAATTTAACGGGCCGTTTCAAATAGAGCATCCCATAGAAAGAAAGCCCGTAACATTCTTCAAGTTTCCTGAAACGTCAATCCATAACCATCAGAGGGCCTCCACGATCATCCTGTCCATTAAACAGCAGCGTAATTACTTCGGCTTTTGTAAATTACTACCTCGCACCATTTTAAAAGTGTACAAGCGAAATTAAACTCTACGAGCATAGAATTGTTAGTACATTACTGCGTGAGGTCGGAGCGAATGAACATTTCAAAATGGTACTGACTCAATCGAGCTAAAGAGCATAAGTCGCACCACTATGAACCTAGTTGCGGTCAACAAGAGTTGTTCTTAAAAGCCATGCACATTACACACATGCATATTATCTCTCATGTATAGACGCGCTACGATGCGACGTGTTAGTGGAAACCTCAACGGATAGCACTAATTTGGACGCACTAAGCATATTAGGACCCAATATTCGGATCACCGCTTCTTTAATATTATCTCTATGTCTAAGGATAAAGTCAGGCGTTACTATGGAAGAGTTCATCTTACAAACTGTATCTGTAATGAATCTTTAGATCAGGGGTCGGTAAGAAATTTTATGTGGGGTCCGGATACTGTTGAATTTTTTTTATCGAGGTACAGAAAAAAAAACTGATAATGGTTAAGTAGTAGTTTTTATATTGCTTTCAAACATAATATGTAAAATGAACGCGAGAAATTATAACGACTCTCTTGAGCAAGTTTTTTAAAGTTTGGTTCATGAGAACAGCAGCAAATGCGAAGTGTCTTCAAGGTGAGCGTCCGTTAATCTCGAACGATATTTGTTCTTCAAAAAAATCATTTTCGAAAAAGATGCTGGTGAGCTAGCTAGAAAAATGAAAATGAAATGTTATAAATTATCTAGGTATAGTATACAATATTTGCCAGTCTGAATTTAGACCTTCCGCGATCAGAACACGTATCGCGGTTTGCCGATGAAAAAAATCTAGAGCAGCAGTCAGCAGACTGCACATGCAACACTAACAATTTATTCTATTTTTTTTATTACTATGTGACGCTAGTCTCTATTCTGATCGATAGAGTCACGCGTACCCATAGCAGTTCAATGCCACCCAGAATTTTAAACTGCGCTCGTTACTCTGAAATATTAGATGTTAAATCTCTTATACTCAGTAATTACGCTGGAAGCATTGCTCTTAAATCTGGAACACAGTAATGTTTCCACGCTACTGCTTGGCGGTTGAATAACTGGGAATGGTGTAGTACTTTCCCAGGCGGACAAAAGCAAAAGAGTCCAACAACTACAAATGACTAGAAGACTTTACAAGATGAAGACAAGAAATTATCCAGTGCAACTTGTATTAATAAAGTTAGAGCATTCGCAGGTTATTTCTTAATGCATTTGTTCCACAATTATTCACTTTTGAACCATTTATTTATTTAAGTACATTATGCCACATAATTAGTGATCAAACGAACTTACCCAGGTATGTGAAGTTCGATCACTATTATATGAAGAACTTCATTCGACGCGATTTTTCTTTCTTCTATTATTTACATACTGTAGCTGAGTCCCAGGCTTCGGCTCCACACACAGATTTTTTGAGAGTATCTAGGTAAGTAAACAGAAAAAACGAAGTGGCAACACTAAGGCTGCCAACTTCCGACGTCTCACTCACACGGCAGCGCTTCATTATGTTTAAAGCAATATCAACTCCAGTCTACCTAATAAAAAAAAAAAAAAAAAAAAACATCAAATTTCTGACATGCTCGCCATTTTTATTTTATTTATTTTTTGGGGTTCTGGGTTAATTTTTGGGAGGGTTATTATATTAAATCGCGTCGAATGAAGTTCTTCATATAATAGTGATCGAACTTCACATACCTGGGTAAGTTCGTTTGATCACTAATTATATTCGACTTCATTCGACGCGATTTTTCTTTCTTCTATTATTTACATACTGTAGGATGTTCAGAGCAAGAGATGCAAAAATAAGAAAATAAAAACTGGTAATGGACGTAGTAAGTATAATTGTAATAATAATTGAGTTTTAAATCATTACGGTGTTCTTAATACACTACTTACGGTACTTACGGTTAGTACTTAGACGGTTACTTAGAGAATACATCTTACTATCTATGACTTAATACACGTAGTACGTAAAATCACTTCAAGTTTGACAATATTGTATTTCCGTATTGGTTAGGATTAATCAATTTTTTGTTATAAAATTTTGCGAAAACCTTGGATGATTCGGACCAGCCTGCTGTTCTATGGATGACTTCTAAGCTAACACCTAGCCTTTTTGCTGAAGATGTGGACGAATGTCTTACGCTGTGAGCGGAAAACATAGATGAGTCTATTCCACTGCTGTGAAGAATACTCTTGATCCATTTGCTAATTGTCTGTGAAGTGACTTTGTTATAAGGTTTTTTGAATGAAATAAACAAATTATTACATTTACGAAGTAATTTTGTTTTATTTATATACTCTACTAGGGATCTAGCCGGGCAAATTTCAGGCTTACCATTGTAAAAGGGTATTTCTAGTAAGGGTTGTAATGCATTAGGCCGTGAAGTTTTAATTAGGTCAGAAATCTCAATAGTAACGTTAGTACTTGATATATTTATATTGTTTACTTTAATGAGTGAAAAGGTTTGGGCACGATGAGCTGTTACTAATGCTATAAGCATTAATGTCTTTTTTGTCAACATCTCTAGGTTAAGTTCATCGTTAGGCCATTTAGTCTCTAAGTAACTCAATACTATACTTGGATCCCAAGTGGTACTATATCTAGGTGCAGGCGGTCGTAACCTAAATACACCTTTCATAAAACGTTTGATGTTAACGTCATCCAAAATTTTCGGAAAAACGAAGGCTAAAGCAGATTTATGCGAGTTTAAAGTACCATACTTTGCTCTATTTTGGTAGCATTCTGTTAGGAAATCAATTAGAATCGAACGTGAGTCGTTACAATAATCATACCCGTTTTGTTTGCAAAACTTGATCCATAACTTAATGGAACTATCGTACTGTTTGTAAGTATTATCAGATAACGATGCTAAAATTATATTAATCGAGTTCTGTGATAAAGATTTCTTTAGTAATATTTGCCGGACAATTTGGCGGCAATTAACCCCAGAGTACGTTGCAGGTTGTGCCGATTTCTGAAAGGAGATTTTAAGAGATTAATTTTTGGTTCAAAATATACTGTATCTGAGATCATAAGTCTTTTAAAAATGGGGAACCATGGCTGAGTTGGCCAATTGGGGACAACAACTATACCCTCAGATTTCTCGTGAATAATTTTTTGCAACACTTTTAGAATTAACGCAAACGGAGGAAAAGCGTAAAAATCTAAATTTAACCAAGATATCGTAAACGCGTCTACTGCGAAGGCGTCAGGATCGCTTTGCCATGAAATGTATTGCGGGCACTTAGTATTACAACGAGTTGCAAATAAATCAATTTTCGGTAAGCCAATTTTCCTAGCTATTTGATCAAAAGCCGATTGACATAGTTCCCATTCGGTATCAGAGAACTTTTTTCTAGATAAGCTATCCGCTTCGTAGTTATCTTTAGTATTGATATATGATGCAAAAATTATAATTCTACGTTCTTCGCACCATTCCCAGATCTCACGAGCGATCTCATTTAGATGTGAGTATTGAATGGAACCCATTCTATTGATGCAGGAGATGGCTGTAACATTATCAATACGTAATAATATTCTACAATCGTGTTCATATTTGGCAAAAACTTTTAAAGCTAAAAAACTAGCTTTTAACTCTAAAACATTTATGTGTTGGAAGGTTTCTTCTACTTTCCAGAAACCATACGATTTTTGCTGGTTGCAATAACTGCCAAAACCACTTTTGGATGCGTCCGAAAAAATTTCTAGCTTATATTCACCCACAACTAGAGATTGCATACCAAAATCAATGTTTTTTATCCACCAATCCATATCCCACTTTACATAGCTCGGAATATTTACAACTTGATCATAATCAGGATTATGATTCAAGCATAAGTACTTATGATGCTCCATTTGTTTTATATACAACCATGAGTATTGTATGGCAGGAGCAGCCGATACTAAAGAACCGATCAGACGTGCAAATTCTTTGAGTTTACATGAAGTTATTTTTAAAAACTTATTTATCTGTTGTTTAATTTTAGATTTTTTAATTTCTGGTAATTCTAAACACATTTTTACAGAGTTAAATATGAAACCAAGGTATTTACACCTCTGATTTGGGACAATACAACTTTTTTCATAATTTATTATGAAACCGAGTTTTTCTAGTAGTTTAATTGTAAATTTGACATTATTTTCGCATTCTTTAAACGAACGACCTATACAGCATATATCATCTAAATATATAGCTGAAATCATGTTTCTAGATCTTAAAAATTCCATGACCGGTTTTAACATTTTTGTGAAAACAAAAGGTGCTGTAGACAAACCGAACGGCAGACAATTAAATTCATATAAGTCATTGTTAAATTTGAACCTAAGGTATTTTCTATGAGATTCATGAACTGAAGATAAGAAGTATGCATCCTTCATATCAATAGTTGCCATATAGCAGCCTTGAGTAACCAACTTTGTCACTGTCCTATAGTCTTCCATTTTAAAATGTTGGGTATGGACGAATTTATTAAGGCGTTTCAAGTTTAGAATAAATCTATTACTGCCGTTCGGTTTCGGTACCAAAAATATAGATGACAAGAATGTTCATCGTTGGGTTCACATTTTGATATGGCATTAATTTTTAAAAGTGATTCTATTTCTAAGTCAAAATCAATGCGCTCTTGATTTGATCTAGGAACAAAACAAGGCTTATTAACATCGATAGGTTTAGAAGTAAGCGGGATTTTATAACCTTGGATCCATGATAGCACTACGGGATCATCAGTGATCTCGAGCCAAGTATGAGCGAAGTGTTTTATTCTACCCGCATAGTGTACCTTATGGGCAAGCGCTGGTGTAGCAGCGGCGAGCGGGCGAGTATCGCGAGCTAGCGACGGCGCGGCGGGGGGCGCTGCTGGTGGCGCACTGGCGGCGACCGGTGTGCTGTCTCCCGGTATTGGATTCCGCTTCTCGTGGTGCCGGCGGCGCTGAAACGCGGCTGGTTCTGGGCGGCCTGGAACCCTGCATTCGCTGCGCCCGTTGTCTTCCGCTGCAGGGGCTTCCAGTTTGTTGGATCCCGGTTATTGGGTTTTATAAAATTGTTTTTTGTGAATTTTGGATTGCGATATATGGATCCATTTTTATTCACTTTAAGATCAGTTCCAGTCTTCTTAATTGATTTAGCCGATTTCAATTTTTCAGCGATGTCCTCCCCGAACAGATATTTGTCTCTTGTGGTACCCGACATTGTTTCTTTCATATTTTGGTTAATATTAGACATTACGAAATGTCTTCGTGTTTTAGTTTCGGCATGATGGCTGTCGCATAAAATTCGGCATGCGTCACTAATCGGCCTCAGTAATTTTTGGAGGGAAAAATCTTTTGCTAAAATACTGTCGAGCGCCTGTGATAATGCCGCCAGAGCAGTACCTATTTGGTTTTGTTTGGCTGTCAAAACGCTATCTCTCTTGCAGATATTTTCCGCTACAGCTGCTTTAACTTCTGGGTTTATTTTTGGCGCTAATAACATCTCGCAATTAGAAGGAATTAGATATTCCTTCAAGAGTTTTTCTTTTATATCGTCTTTTGGGGTATCGCCCAATAAGGCGAGAACTTCATCGTCCAATTCAGCGCTTGATAAGGAATCTTCTACAGACTTTGAATTGGAGTCGGAGGTAGGCACGACTTGAGTGCCCGATGAATTGTCATCAATATTGGGACCTAAAACAAACGTATTGCGTAGATATGCATAATAGGTACGTAGCCTCGCGCAGGATAACCTAAACGTGATGAACAACCCCTGCTGGGTTTGTCGCATCACTTTTGGTTTATTTCGGTAAATGTAGGTACCGTCGGGCACTCACATCTAGTGTAACAGACTAAACCCCGCTAGTTTGTCGTATTACTGCATTGTAGGTACCCACATATACATGGTAATATGGGTGAACGAAGACCCCGCCAGACTGCGTGCTTTTTTGAGACGTAATAGATACAACCCCGCTAGTTGTTCGTGTCACATCATTTGTTTAATTTTGTAAGTATGTATTGATGGACGTGATCCCCGCTGGATAACGCGCCTTCAAGCGTACCTTGTAAAGGATACAACCCCGCTGGTTGTTCGCATTACGATAATATACGTAGGTGAAAATGTTCACTATACTCGCAACGAGTATAAAATCAGTTTGTCAATTATGTGGGTAGACTTCGTAAGGAAAAATTAACTTACGGCTCGGTAAATCGTCCTCTGACGACGATGAAGATATTATTCTTCGCCGCTTTGCAGCAACTTCTGATTCCAATCGCCTTCTTTTTCCCATCTTCTTCTCGTACACGTAAACTTTTTAAAAAAATTTTGAGTCGCGAAACTTGTGGAGCCTAGGCACAGAAAACACAGAATGAAGCGCTGCCGTGTGAGTGAGACGTCGGAAGTTGGCAGCCTTAGTGTTGCCACTTCGTTTTTTCTGTTTACTTACCTAGATACTCTCAAAAAATCTGTGTGTGGAGCCGAAGCCTGGGACTCAGCTACAGTATGTAAATAATAGAAGAAAGAAAAATCGCGTCGAATGAAGTCGAATATAATGCGTAATGGTAACATTTTTCAGAATGTACTAAATTACACATTATACCCTGTTATAGGGTGTTGCAAACAGTATTGTTGCCTACATACTAAAGAAGTAAAACTACCTATTAATAAATACATAAATACAGAATAATACAGATAACTTATACGACTTATAACTAAAATTTATAAATGTTTGTCCTCCAAAAATTCTTCTATATAGTAACATTTTTTTAATAATAAATGTTTTAGCTTCTTTTGGAATTTTCTAGGGTTTATCTCGTCTCTTATCTGTGTTGGTAGGTGGTTAAATATTTGTTACCAAATTGTCATGCACTCACGTTTTAACAGTGCGAAATTGTCATTTTAGCGAGACAGTTCCACCTAGAGTAGAAATCATCAAATCCCCCAATGAAACGATAAATGTGTACTGAAGAACCGTTAATTAGTTTTTGTTTGCTCTTCGCACCCTTTCCGCACCTGTTGGCTAATTAATCCATCCCTTTGAAGGTAGGAAGTGTTTGCATCATATTTTGTTTGAAGTCAGGGTGGAGGGTAAAAAGCAAAAAGTAATACGCCTTTATTCCCAAGTTGCACGATGTACCTACTATTTACTTTTAAATATTTGTCTAATTTGAATTTAATATTTTTGGATAAAAATGTTGGTACGAAAAAAATAAAAAATAAAAATTTGAAATTTAATCTAACTTTTAATTTCAATTTTAGTTTGTTTGTTAATATTATTTCTATCAATCAATTGTGTAAAATTATGGTTATATGTAGGTTTTGGTAAACAATTTTGTTATCAACTAAGATAAGAAATGTCGCTTATGTGATAACATAATTAACTTAAATTTTATAAAAGTTCGTCGTCGCATTCGTTAAATGTATGAATAAAATTCACAAGCAGATATCTTCCCAGACTTACTAATGACCCCTTTAATAAAATAAATAAATAATAAATATGTGGGACATTTTTGCACACACGGTCATCTGACCCCAAACTAAGCAAAGCTTGTAATATGGCTGCCAGAGACTGATATACGTACATAGATATTTTTTAAAAACATACTTATATAGATATTAACACCCAGACATAGAACAAACACAAATATTCATCACATGAATGTTTGTCCTAGATGGGAATCGAACGCACGCCCCCAAACACAGAAGGTAGGTTCACTACCAACTGAGCAACTGAGGCAGTCCTTTCGCGCATTTGTTTTGTCTTAAGATAACTATGTATATGAAATAATATGCCTGTCATTAAAATCTGATTTAAACTTTTTATTGTATTGTTCACTAGCGGCTTCACACGGGTACCAAACTTCACAGTATAACCCGCTAGGCTAATTTGAAGATTGCCTGAAAATTTAATCAAAATCGGTGCAGCCGTTTTGGAGATCATATGGAAAAATTATACACACGTCGATTTTTATATCTTCTTTACATATATTTAGATACATAATTCTTCTGTACCAGTGTTTTCAGTGAATTCTTCCTAAACCGTTGGACCGATTTTCATGAAGCTTTTTGTGTGTATGAATCCCTGGATTCCTGGACAACTCACAATACTTTTAAGGCCCCTCTATGTTCATTGTGGGTAAGGCTAGAAGTCTACTATTTCAGTTACTAAAAGTACTAGCTGAAATTACCACAAATCTAAAATACAAGCATACCATACATTTTAATACGAAATATCTCAGTTTCCTTACTTTGTCACTGACTTTGTTACTCCTTCTAGAAGAACTACGAACTTGACATTTTGGAAGCGATAACTTATCTTTGACTTCATATCCATCTTTTCCCAGGTTTTTTCTTATTTGAAACGGATCTTTGTGAGCTAGCATTTCTTTTTTTTTGCTTTATGATCAGAGTATACCGCGTACTAATTCATGCGAAAAGAGCCAACTGTTTCCCACTCCTAATGTTATCCGATTTCGATGATTATTTTATTTTACCTACACCGTAATTTATTTTTTGAATTATCGCAATACCTTCGTAGTTATAGGTTCCCAAAGTGACGTTTTTTTCCGTTGAAATTACGACGAATGAACGTAGTTTTTACCCGACTGCCCAAGAAAGAGGGTAATGTTTTTGAGGTATATGTAAGTATACAGGTATGCTCACCCAACAGAATCGATTTGCCCAAGCATGGCTGGGCAAATCGGCAAACGTTATGCTTTGAACGATATGGCTGTTATTAGACAGGCAAATCAAGAAATGCTGGCGTATCGTGATCTGCCCAGTTCAACGACTAGCCCACATCATATAATATAATTATCATGCAGTCGGGTTTTTTTTTATAATATTTTTTTATTAGAATTTATCCAAGCCATTGACACCAAAACCAAAAAAAAAAAAAAAATTAGGACGATAATAGTTTTCTGAATAAGGCAAATTAACTAACTCTCTCTGTTGCAAGCATGGAGAACAGAACGACAGCAATAGAATTTCAAAATACCTACTGCGCTAAAACTTCGCGGCAAGACGTCCCTCTTGAATACCTTCATATTTTTACGAGGTGCCGCCGGAGATGTTCATGAACCACTGCTGTACCACTTTACCACTGCTGTTGCTGCTAGAAGACGTACTGCTAGATGACGAATGGCGTCTTACATTTGCGTCTTTATGCCCATTATAAAAATGTACTAAAAAAATATGAACATTAAAATACAGGAAAAGAACTGGTTATTTAAACAAACTGCAACTATATAATAACATAATAATCATAATTTAAGGATTCAAAAAATATGAATATGAACACATTCATTAACGCAAAAGCAACTTCTATCTTCCGTAGCTCCAGCCAAAGTCCAAAGCCATGCGTCACCGATTCCAGTGACGGAGCTTCGTTTTTCAAAACTTTATCCGTCCCCCGGCCAGTATTGCTTAGACTGCAGGCTTTCTTGGTGTTGCCAACAATATGAGATATGAAATCTATCATTCGAACATCTGCCTGGCCGGGAATTTAACCAGGACAACACCAACTAAGCCACGACGTTGGCGTATCATTTTCGTGGGAGTGGAATAGGTATGATCAGTCTACTGGTTGTATGGTTTGTGTTTAATACCCTGTGGCTGATCGATATAACGCCTGACCTGATGCTCTAATGCGCGCCATTATGTAGATGGAGTCATTCGCTTGCATTGCTCCCGACAAATGGGCTATTAGTACCGGCCCATTGCTAGTCAATAATCCCACAAAGCATGGAAATAGTATTTGCGAACCTAATAATAGTTGTGTTGATAGCTCGTCAGTATTGACGTTTATATCGCGTGCTAAATAACAAAATAAGATTCACATACCGTCAGAAAAGGTATATAAACATAGGTTCCTAATAGGTATACCTACCGTATAATTATTTGTGTTTCCATTAATGTTAGGACTTCGGTGTCCGAGCCGAAAGCACAATACATAGGATTTCAATTGATGATATGATGAAAATAAAAAGTTTTAATTAGAATACAAAAAATAGTTTGATTTATTTATATATATTTATTTTTCATTCCGTTTTTGTCGGTACCAGCAGGTATGAAATAAATCATTTTACGGGCATTCTATTAATAAATATAAAAAAATATCTAAAAGAAAAGTTTTAGCTAGGCAGCTCACATTATCTCGGATCACGCTACATATTTAATGTGTTTACGAGTAAGGAGATAGCTCCATCTAACCAACGGCTGTCAGATGAATTAATGATACTATCAGATTGCGACTATCACGCAAGAAATTGTTCCCTAATGTCCTTGAGGTTGTTGTAAATACCCCGAGAAACAATGGAATGTATGGTAGTAATCTAAAGTATTCAACAGCGCCAAATGTCCAGATTTACTCGACTTTACATGTAAAGATTAAGGTTCAAAATGTGCGGTCTGTCCTCGTATCCATTCTAGCATTTGGGTAGAGAGCTGGCTAGTAGCCAGTATCGGCGATAAAGCTTCTATATTTCCGCTGTCGATATCATTTGAAACAGCCATAAAATGTTTCACCTAGCAACGCACCCGTTACAATAAAAAGCGCGGAAATAGAGCCAGGGATTGTCAGGAAATATGGCATGGGAAAAATGTGATCGACATTCGAATTTCATCTTTGTGTTTTGAATTTCTCTAGCTAGGATGCGTCGATGAGAGTATGATACAGTTTTTCATGACAATAATGTTATTCGTGAATGAACGGTTTCGTTTTTATTTGTCTAAATTTGAGTACTTTGACACTATATGCCGATCTCACGTTCACACAATAAATTATAAAACGTTTTTAATTATGAAAACTACCAAGACTGTCACGAAAATATTTAAATGGAAATGGAAACTTAAATATTTTATTCCTTAATTTTTAATTATTTAATCAACTAGTGCCATAATCTCATGCAATCTCATGCTCATAATCTTCACGCATAGCCAGCCTGCTGGTAGGTGGCTTTGGGATCCGCAAAACGCTCACCCTTATTAAGAACATGCTGCTGTCCTTCCTTCGGTGGTTCTGGTCACAATTTTAGTGCATACCCCGGGTGTAACTACAGAGCAATAGAGATAACAAGTTTTTGTTCATTTAAACGAATGAAAACTTCAGTTACAATAAATAAATTGTTGCAAAAAAATATTTTTATTTCCTCATACTAATTTTAATAGTTTGATATAATGTAAAATATTGAAGAACAGAGAGAACAAAAACTGTTTTTCCTGGTCATAACAAAATAGTATGACATATGTCATACTGTTATACATAATAGTATGACGTATGTCATACTGTTATACAGAATAGTATCACGTAACTTTGTCACACTATTTTGTTGCGGCTTTCTATTTCTATCAAAATAATATGTTAATTAAAAGTGTTCATACTTCATATTAATGATTAAAACTATTACTATCTATGCAAAATTATAGCGATAAATTGCGAGCATGTACCTAAAGGGAATACATTAACATGAACCTAATTAGGTTAATACTATAACTATAGTATTGAATTATCTAGGTAGATATAAAGCTGTCGCAAAATTAGTTTATCAGCTGAATCCCGGAGGATTTTGTCGGGGCAATGTAGCACGCAACATTAGCGCCGAGTTGGGCAGTGTTCGGGCTTCTAATAAACAATTCGCTATTTGTGTTGGTGGGGTAATATATTTTTGCACTGTTACTATTCTATGAACAACGGAACCCTAAAAAGTGTGCTCATTTTTTTAAAGTAAACTGGTACTTGGTACTTGGTGAGCGGGCTTATTTCCGCAACTAGGGAGCGTAGAGGCCCCTGTTGCGTTTCATCCCGGCTGCAGCTAGTCCAGCCACCCGGTGTCCTCCAGGAAAGCCAGCAGCTCGCTCACGCCGGCGCAGGCTTCCCGGAGCGTCCTCGGTGAACCGAGGATCGATTTACGTTATTCTGCCACGCTGCTGCATTCCAGCAGCATATGCGCGGCCGTTTCTTCGGCCTCCATGCAGCCTCTGCATAGAGGGCTGTCTGTAACTCCAATAGTAAAAAGGTGTTTGTTTAGAGAGCAGTGTCCCGTGATCACTCCGACAACTCGCCGGAGTCTATAAAGTAAAACGCTGTCTTATATGCGAAAGTGTGCCATAGGTTGACCAATCGCATGCTTTTTAAACTTTTTTAGAAATAAAATTTCACTGAGTCGACGTTACAAAAATAAAATAACAATTTTCTTGCTGATATTTTTTATTTTGGCGTGAAAAACTCAAAAAAATATTTTTGCCCTTTTCTCCGCCAAAACAGAAAATATCACCATGAAAAAAAAAAAAATATAAAAATTTTGAAATATGTGAACGACATAATATAATATGAGAGCGCTCTTTCACATTACGTTGCGGAATCATGTCAAGGCATCAGATCTTAAAAATATGTAATATAATATTAAAACATTTACAAAGTAATAGCATTAATTTACAGCTTTTACCAAATCATTAGTGCGGTCCGCGCCTTTTCCAGGGAATTTGACATGATGCCGTCAGCCTAAGCTAAATTAGGTAGGCCATGTTTATGTGGGCCAGTTAATTTGGGCGGATTTAAGCAGTCTGTTAAAATATGCATCGCTGTGCTAGATTGTCAGGTAGATAGTGGAGGTCACAGATAACTCTCTATATAACTTTTAATAAATTCGTAGCTTAATTTTGTTCAGCGGTGGATGTATTCTGGTTGATGATGATGAACTAGTGTAATAATATTAGTGTTTTGTAATAGAAGAATACAGTCAAACAAGTTATTTAGAATAACTAGCTGATACCCGCAATTTAGGAGGCGGTGCTGCAGGTATAGGGTCAAGACTGTGGATTGGTCTTCAGATTATTGACCGAGTGAGCGAAGCGAACGAAGTCTCTTTTTTACGTGGCAAAATTTGCTATCATCTTTCCGTATGTTGATATTCGCGTATTGGTCGTATTTTTCAACCAATCATGATGAAACTTGGTATACAGGTTCTACTGTTTTATAGATTTTTTAAGCGTTGGAGATTTTTGATTGGAAGGGTATTTCCCCAAAGAAGGGGGGAATTTTGCTGCGGTGTCATATACAGGCCGATGTTGATAATGTTGGTAATCACGTACAGGTCGTATTTTTCAACCAATCATGACGAAACTTGGTATGCAGGTTCTACAATTTTATAGATTTTTTAGTAGTCGGCGACATTTGATTAAAGGTATTACGTATTTTCCCCAAAAAGGAGCGAAAGTTTGCTGCGGTGCCAACCAGCCGGTTTTGATATTATTTGGTACTTTTGAATATGAGTAAAATCGGTCAAGAGGTGGAAAAGTAGTCAAGGTCAAAGTCAAGGTGTGACAAAATTTCCTTTCATCTTTCTGTATGTTGGTGTGCATCGTCTAAATGACATGACTGAATCAACGAATTTTAGCAAACAAAGTTGGTAAACAAACTGCTACATGTGAGGATGCTATTTACATAGTGTTGTGCGCTGTGTTAGAAAGCTTTTTGGTTTTGAGCTATTCAGGTCGCCTTCATCGGGCCAAGTGAAAAAATCTTTCTCTTCACCTATCGCCTCACTCATAAAAGCTCGACCTTCACTTCAGAGTGCTGCTGGGTGTCGTAGATCAACTGTATTCCTCGATCTAATAATTATTTCTCTGCCCGATCAACCATTTTATCCTCTTGGTAAGTCCGAATCCCCGCTTCAGTTTTTCTACCCGCAATCTATATAATCAGTATTGCCACATCCGTAAAAATAAATTCTCCTCAAACATTCATGACATGTTTGACATAAACAGGAATCGGAAATGTTAAGTATCTATTAAATACATCTTAAATTATGTATAGCTATCACTCAGAACTACTGCTTGCTTGTTTTTTCCTTCGTTGAAGGCTTAATCCCACCCACACCACAATTTAAATATCGTCATATTCAGTCAGGTAAGCTTGTTATCTGACTTAATCTGTTATTGAAACAAAACTGTTGGTCCTTATCTTTTGGACGACACTTTTGATCAACGCCCGTTGTTTTAATCAAAATTTATATAAATAAATGTTAGCCTACTTATTTTAATAACAGCATTAGTATTGTTAATGAAAAGGTTTCATCAATGAATATTCAAGGTGCTGAATTAGTTTCAAACTTTTGATATTTGAAATGAGAAAGTTATAGGAATGAAATATTATTATATGAGGCGATTCTACCATTTAATGGATTAAGTACCAATATTGAAAAGGTGTTCTTAATCAGAATACCAATTTTATCTATTTCTGCATCAGCCTTTTAACATCCCACTTCTGAGATATCGTCCTATCCTCAAACTCAGTCTGAGTTTGATCTATTTCTGCATCAGCCTTTTAACATCCCACTTCTGAGATATCGTCCTATCCTCAAAGTCAGTCTGAGTTTGTCCTATTTACTTCTTTAAATAAATTTATTTTTTGACTTTTAGACATTTAATTCAACTTATTAAAAAAAACTTCAAATATAAATGTAATGCTGTAAGTAAATAATAGGTGTAGCATCAACTTGATACTAGATTTTAAAGGTGTTGTCACTTTAGTTTAACTATCGGCGCTTGGGGCTGCTGGTCTTGTTTTTATACCTGCCCGGGCCCTATGTCTGGTAGGGTTCCTATGCCTAGCCTGATGTAGGGAATAAAGCCATTTCGTATTTTAATTAGCACAATAAGCTTTATATTCTGTTTTTAAATCGAAAATTTAGAGGAAATAATAGGTCGAGATGGGTGCGCAGGCCCCATTAAACTAGTAAACTGCGCATTGTTCTGTGCCCGCCTCCTGGTGGCGGTAGCAGGCGGCGGTCACGTGGTCATCTTCCGCGCTGCATCGCGCGTATATATTAACCAATATTTATTGGTACTCCTGGTACTATATACTCCTGTACATCTCCTTCTCCTTCTCTTCTGTACATCTACTTCTTGTAGGTCCGAAATGTATTTAGTTTTTATTTATGATGCATTGTTTCGCTCTGCGCACCAAATACAAATTTTCTTGCGTTTTTTGTCAATTACAGCTCAATTACGCATCGTGAGTTCATAAAAACCCAATTCAAAGTTTTGCGCCAATACTTAACATGTATCAAAAAAGTACACCAACCAAAATATCAAGGGAAAGCTAGTATAGTACACTTCTCATTCAACCGAAAACCAAGATGAAAATCGAAAGAGAAAGGTTTTTTTGTTTTTCATCTCAAATTTTAGCTTTAAAAAATATTAAAATGAAAACCCCTTTAAAATATTTACGACGCTATGATAAACAGCCCAGTGCCAGAAGACCCGCATCAGAACATTAGACCGTGGGCTCCAATTCTGAATCACTCTTATGGTAAATTGCACGAAAATATCATGCGAGATGACTGGCTTTCGAAAGAAATCCCAAACAAATGTCGCAGTTTTGAAATAATCATATCATTCGCTAAATCAACGAGTAGTTTGAACCATTCGAAGTTGCTTATATCAATAAAAAATCTTTCAATTCGTATGTTATTTTCGTACGAAATATCATACTAGAGATTCAAAAATAGAGCCTCGCATCAGAAATACAGAGCTGCACTCCAAAATCCAGACTGCTGATGATGCTCAAAAAGCTGCCATGCTGCAGTGGGACTGGGCACGTTTGACGAATGGCAGAGGAGATATGGGCCAGAGTCAACACTTCAACACTGCAACACCTGTCGGACAAATGACTGGCAGATCAACCCAGGTAGAAGTGTAAAGATGAGCTTAACGCTTTCAAGAAGGATTGGGTTTTTTTTAACATTCAATAAACGAACGTGGAAAGAGACAAGAGAGGCCTTTTCTAAGCAGCGGGACAGAATAGACCGATATAATAAAATAACTATAAGCAGATACAGAATACAGTTTTTGGGAATTCACACTCTATCTACAAAACTAGATAATGTGCGAGTACTATACACGACACGACTATAACACATAAGTCTACCTCAGCGATGTTAATAAGTTACGAAATCTTGCAAAATATGCCAAAATAAAGCACTGAGAACATCTCAATCGCTGTGATCTTATTCTGCGGGAAATTGTAATTGTTATTCAACTTTTATCCAACACCAAATCGAGTGAGCTTGTACTAAAATTACTTTTATTAAAAGCATTTCTTTCCGACCGACGAACCAAAGTGCTAAAGTAGAAGTAAATGGACTGGAAGCGTCGTGCCACGAAACAAATTTTATTGAAATGCTAGTGAATAATTCCTGCAAAGATCTAACGTATTAAAGGTTTCCAAGAATTTTTGTTTGCCTTTTTACTTCGTGTTTACGTTTTGTTCAACTCAATTTATATATATAAGGTACCAGTTTCTTGCTCACAAATTGATCACATATTTCTTTTTGGGTTTTGGATTATTTTGGAATTTAAACTATAGAGAGTCAGATTCCAATTTAAGGAAGGATAGTTTAATTTAATTTTAATACAAATTTGGGGTTTGTCTAGTTTTTGTTTTCGTGATAACATGAAAATTCGCGTTATAACGTTGAGTGGGGGCCTGATATACGGCGTCCTGATATTAGCGCTGAACGCAGCGGTATAAGTATTGTACACTAAATATATTTTGCCGCAGCAGTTTATTTTATCTTAGTTTAACATGCGAGCGATAGTGGTCGAGCAGTAGCATGTGCGTTTTATCTAACGGTACCCAGTTCTATCCTCGGCCCTGCACTAATGGCTGAATGCACAATGAATTTAGTACTTAAATAAATTCTATGCAGTTTTAGTCACTCTAAAGCGGCGAATGAAAACATCGTGAAAAACCGGTACATCCAAGAACCTCTGTTCGCGCGCTTATGCTGCAAATCTCAATTATTCTCCATTTCATTTATTCTGGCCAGTAAGAAAGAGATGGGGACTACAACGCTTAGCGAGGTGCGTGGAACGCAACTGTCAAGCGTCGCATCCGCCATTAAGTAGTATCAATTCGTTGTATGCCCACGCGTCTTCTTCGACAATATAAAATAATTAAAACACATCAAAGGATCGCAAACTGGATTATTCAGCCGGCCGGCTTGAAAACGTGGGACGCGGCCACGCCATCAAGCAAGGCAGGTGAGTTTCCATTCTTTATTCTTCTGACCCTTACCATCAACATTCCATTGTGGTGCTTTACAACCACCAACCTCAAAAGACATCCATCTACATACACTGGGCCAGAAGGCCTGTGTCCCAGAAGTAGGTATATGATAGGCTGATAATGATGAACATAAGACTCACTTAACATTTTTTTATTCATAGGAAACAAAAATAAATCACAAGGGGCTAGAAAATCAGGGGCCCCATTTTTTAATCGCTTGTATGATATTTCCACAGAAGGGTAATTAAAATCTTTTTTTTGTGTTTTTCATAATCTTTTAGACGTCCACTTCTGTACGAAGCGTCCCCTGTCTTGAGACCGTTTACTAAGAGAACGCTGCTTCGCGTCCTCCTGTGTTTTAGGACATATCCGGGTTATGTATTCAATAGCTTATTATCTTGACTCAGCCATTTAATTATTCACAATAGAGCTATAATTTTAACAAAAAAAAACTCTCTTACACAAAATACTCAGAAAAAAATGTACTGTCGAGATCACAGAAGAGGAAATTTTTTTAGTTCTCTCTTCTGTGGTCGAGATGTTATTGTCACCACCCGTGAAATACTAAGCTTATCATTGTCGAGTTCTGTGGTCTTCTTCATCAGTTCCACATCAAAAAAGTTACTTGACTTGTCGATGAAACTACCAAAAGCGCTATAATTATGTATCTTTATAATATTAGAGGAGTTCCCTCAATTCCTCATGGATCCCATTATCAGAACTGAATATTGAAATTAGACAATTCTGGAAGTCCTTTTAAACAAATAAATGATTTTTCCAAATCTTCCAAAGGGTTCTGAGGTAGCGACTATAAAAAAAACAGTCAAACTGAGAACCTCCTCCTTTTTTTGGAAGGCGGCTAATTATAGAAAAATATAATCTTCGAAACTTTTTACTTTACCTTAGAACGTTTTTTTTTCTTTATAAACTCGAACAAGTTGAGAGCTTACTCGATGGAAATTGAGAAACGTTACTTCCGAGTTATTAATTCTAATCTCACCCATTACGCTTAAACTTGGTTAATTGTATTTTATTATTAAAATAACTGAGACTGGAAAGATATTAATGAATGTTCGGATGCTTTATCGTAAGTTTATTTGACGTCGAATCACGTCCTCCTTTTGTTTTTGACCGAGCGAAGCGAAGGTCTCAGAGGCATTTGTATGTATGTTTGTATGTTTGTGTGTATATTTGTTCGATGATAACTTGCGAACCGTTGATCCGATCTTCATGAAATTTTGTAGGCAAGTAGTTTATTTCAATACAATTTTCGATTTCGATTCGATTAAGTTCGAATATGAGCTGAATCGGTCCAGGGGTTGTGAAGATATAGGGGTTGCGAGGTCTCAGTTCGGCGCGAACTGCTAGTAATTACTTAGGCCGGGATAGGCCATCTAGGTTAAATTTAAACTGCAGTTAAAACTCCCGTTAAGCATAAAAATGTATTGCACCATTTTATCTATGGTCAAAATTACGGATAACACATGCTGGCTAAGCTTCATGTTTAACGTTAAAGTTGTGGTTAATTTAACTATAACAGTAACTTTAACTGGGATTACGGTGCAACCGCGAGTTTTTAGCCAATTTATCTTAAAAGAGAATGGGCATACTTGGCTCAAACATTCACCAATAACGATATTAGCGTAAAGTGCGAAAGTTGCTTAGTACTTAGTCGACTACCCCACTAAGTACTAAGCAACTTTCAAAAGATCAGTAAAAGCATGCAATCAGTAAAAATTGATGACAAATTGTATTTTATTTTTGAGGTTTGTTTGTTTTTTCGTTAACCACAATCAAGACTAGTAACTTCACAATCCATGAGGCGTGGTTGGTGGTAAACAGTGTGGCCAAGCTTCATAAATTTTTGCCTGTTGTCCTTTGTGTGTACGTGCATAGAAAAATGAGGCACCTCACAATGGCCTTTTTTCTTCTTTCATCAACAACTTCAATATATCTTAAAATACCTTTGAAAAAGATTTTAGCAGCGTCTGTCAGGAATTTCGAGAAGATCCACAGTTGCACCCGCACCGCTGGCAAACAGGAACTTGTTGGCATTTCATAGAAGCCGCCGAGATGTTAGACTTGTTATGCCTTCCTGCAAGTTTTTGGGCTAGGCAAGCTTTGTTGCCAAAAGGTCAGACAGCCAACTTTTTTTTATGATACCTTGAAAATTGCTAGGGCTGTCCTCCCATCTTATACGAACTTACTTTCAGATCTAAAGTGTGTGTGTGCTTAACTAAAACATTAACTCGTCAGGGTAATCTTCAGGTAACTTGGTATTGATCACGGTAATCACACTAATATTATAAATGCGAAAGTTTGTGTATAAGTGTGTGAGTAGGTTAGTATGTAAATGTGTTTGTTCTCGTTCAACTCTGTAATGGCTGAACGGATTTGAATGAAATTTGGTATGGAGGTACCTTATACACTGGTTTAACACACAGGATACTTTTTATCCCGAAACGGTTTCTGTAGGATAGCGAGTGAAATCGCAGGCTGCAGCTAGTTAACCATATACATAAAAATACTCGTAGCATGCTACGCCAAAATGTAGACGAGCTACGTCGTAGGCGTAAGAGGATGTAGAAGTAAGATAGGAAATGGAAATCAGATTATGTATTCATGAATTCGAATAGATAACTGCCAGATGTACGTAAACCTTTTAAGGTACGGGAGTTTGCTTAGTTTTAAATTTCCTAATCAATAAGAATATAATGAAAATCATTCGCTTTCACGACGATTGTGATGTAACCAACATTTTTAATTTCAGCGTAAATTATAGTGTATCCAAGCCATTAACACCAAAAACAAAAGGTTTTGATAAGAATTACTTTAACAGTTTTTCTCCGAAACGCTAATCTGTTTCTCTATTGCTCTATTTCTCTCTCTATTGCACGCACGGGGAACAGAGCAACTGCAATACAATTATCAAATACCCAGTGCACCAAGCCCTCGCGACACTACGATCCTCCTAAGATTTTTAAAATCACAATGTTAACACGAATTCTATAAAAAATAATTAACCAATTTAAATAATAACAAAGATTTACCTTCAAAACTCATTTGACACAAACAAGTACTCGCCAGGTAGGAACATTAAAACAAAATTGTACAAAAGCAGCCAATGTTAGAAACGAGATGAACCGTGGCAAATTTACATATTTTCCTACCCTGTTGTATTATTTAATGTTTTCTGCTATGATCATTAACATTTCATGGCACTTAATGAATTTTTGGCACAGTCAAGGACGTCAAATATTTAATGTTCCGAGATAATTTTACGAACTCTGTGAATACGTACGTAACGATGCGCTTTATTTAGAGTTTCAGCGAGAATTTGCTTTGGAAATATGCCCGATTATACCGATAGTACTCCGTATTTATTATCCCTTATGGACCATTTTAGCCATACTTAAAAGATGAGACCGCTTTTTTTTTGCTTTAGATTGCCAGCCTTTTTAAGGACAGTTTTTAATGATGTACGTAAGGAGCACGCATACTATATTATACATTATATTTTTCGTAGCATCGTATTTGTAACGGATTTTGGCGGTCGTGACATTACCGAAGTTACCAGAACTAGTCAAGTACCGAGAGTAGTTGAAAATTCGTACAATTGTTGTTATTTAGCTTAGTAATTTAAAACTACTACCACTACTAGTATACAAAAATATAAAATTTCATATTATTATTATATTAATTTATATAGGTTTTGGAAATAAATAAACCTTATTTTACTAGTATAGAAATATTTGCTACATTATTTATGCAAACATGCCTATCTCACAGAGTGTTGATACTTCTCCCTTTATTATATTACTATTTGGTTGATATTCAATAACTGTCAGTCACGATTATCTTCTCAACTATCTAATTGAGGAGTTTTGGCGGGAACGTGAAGAAATCATGTCGCGTCATTTTATTATTTTCCAAAACTTGTGTTATTTCGAGTGTTAATGTGTAAAAATTGTGAATTTTTACTCGTTAAGTGTTCGTGAACATGCACGCGTGTTGGTGAATAGTATAATGTCGTGAAACGTGAATTTTCGTGTTGTTTCCAAAACTCCATAGAAGGCTCTAGTAAAGTTTTCACCACTTTACTGGGGCATGACTTGGACTTGACCGTGACTTGATTTGCTCGCTTTTGACTGTGACTATGACTTGTATGATAATATTTAACAAAACTTGAATATATATAACTATACTTGACACTGGCAAATGCATAAGACGTGCGACGCCAAAATCCTCTTAGGAGGAAAGAGAAAAAAAAAAACTATCTGTTCAGTACGAACAAAGAAAAACAGATTTTGGTTGGAATCTGCTTATATTTTCTATAAATTCTTTAACAAGTAATTAATTGGTGTGTAGTTTGATTGAATGAAGTGAAGTAAGTGAGTGATTGAGTGAATGAATGGATGAATGATTGCTGCGCGAATGGCGCGAGTTTGAAATGTGGGTTTAGTTGACATAGTATATTAGAAAGCTATATATTAGATTTAGTCTTTTAAATAGGTCGCGGAGACGGCGCGAACACTATCTAATTTGTTTTTAAAGTATTTTTAGATTTTGCTTAGACTACCTCCTCAGGCAACCTATTCCAATTGTGAACGACCTAGTTGCTGACGATGTGGTCTGCAGTGTTGGTTTGAGATGGTGCGTGTTGTAGCAGGGATTTATGGCGTCTGCTTTTTCTTGCTATTCTTTATCGTTTTTATGTCAGGAAATCATCAGAAATATGTTTATATTTTAAAAAACTATTTGAAACTAATATTACTATACCTTTATGCAGTACGTCTTAAGTTTTCTGCCGTGTAAGTTCAGCGGTATGCTTCAGCTTCATGTAAAACTAACAAATTACGAATAAAGCTAGCACTACATACAATTTATCACACATAATTTGTCTACCTAATTAGGTCAACAACCTATTTATTCATCACGAGTTGACCTAGCGTTCCGGCAACATCTACTTACAGGGTGGCTTCAAACATAATTTCCCAAACAACATCAAAGTTTCTAAACTTCGTCCTCTGTCAGCAAACATTGTGAGTGACTGTGAAAACGGTTAAATTTTGACTATAGCTACCGTGGTTTCACAAATAAACTGCATGTTTACCGAGCCCGGGCCTCCGGGACGCAAATGTTTACTTCCTGCGTTTAACATGTTTACTTCCGACAAATTTTCATATTAATTGGTGCTGATGAGGTTTTTAATTAATTATTATTTCTTATTTGCTTTTTGTAGCGTGCGAGTTTTGTTTAGAATTTACGGAGATATTGTGATAGAACAGTAAAGAAATAAGATCAAAAGTCAAGTAAATTAACAGTAGGTAAACAAAAGTATGCTGTACACAAAAATTGTCTGATAATTATTTAAATATGCTTTTACGATACCAAATAAATGTTTTCAAATTCCCACGTTTTTTTAAAATATTTTATTTGCATATACTTTTAGTCGCCGGTTCTAACTCAGCTTTACACATAGAATTATTATAAAACAACAAAACTGTGTTTTTGTGATACGATCGTCTAGAGGATTTTGTCAAGAAACTTTTTCGTAAATTAGGATACTTTTTTATGTACAAATTTCGTACATTTGTATTTCTTTAAATCAATACATTTTTTTTTGTTTACATTACTAACAAAGATAGTTGTCATAGGCACCGCATTTAAACAAACAAGTAAATATTACTCAAAAATAGCAAGATTAATCTTTAAGCCAATCGTGATCTATTTGTTTGCCATCCGGTCTGACTCTCCCGGGAAAAAACGTAGCTATGACAACAAAGGACCAAAACAAGTAAAGTTTTGTATCACTTAAGCCTATACAAACAATAGCAGGAATAAGGAATGATATAACAAAACATCCTCATAGTACATATTTCAGGTATAGTCATGCTATGGGTATAGAAGAACTTTGTCAAAGAAACTCTATACTAAATTTTTCGGAGACGTTATTGATAATACGACACGGAAATTCTACGACAAGGTTCTTAACATTTTAGTTTTATTGACAAGTACATTTCAAATTCCAATGGTAAATAGGGAAAAAAAATCCATTCTTAGTTATGTAATGTTTTCTTTCAATAATCCTTTACAAACATTAAACTGCATTTACCTACTTTTTGTTTTTATTTTTCTTTCTTTTAACGACGACTATGCTGACTCATCGGGTAATTTGAATATGTGTATTTTTTTTAAATATACACTTTTTTTGGTTTATTTTGCTGACCATTCACGCTTTTATTTCTATCAAAATTTAAATTTTAAAAAAGGCCAAGTCTCGCAACGCAATCCTTCCACCGTCAATATAAAGCCATGCCAAGATTGTATGGAAGTATCTCTTAATTTTAGTTATTATGGAAACACCAGACCTACTTAAAAAAACTGATAAATTGTTTCCTAATTACTTACACAAAATGTAGTGACTGTAACAATATCAGAAATCTTTATTTATATAATAATTGGCAATCGCACAGCAGCAATAAAGCGGTGCTACGTGTAAATACCTACTCAGATCGCTAATAAATTGATATTTGGTAGAAAAAGTTATTATGTCACCAATTGCCGTGTCCTTCTTGTTTTCGCTCGACTAAACGGGAGCACTGCAGCTGTGCCCCCAGATAATAAACTTATTTTTTTTTTAAATTCAGACACTATCTACAAAAACTTGCAGATGTGCGAGAGAGATAGCCGTGGCAGGATTATATAACCTTCAAACTCTCATTTAGGATAAGGCTAATTTTCGGCTGCTCAAGAAGAAGAGTATGATTTTTGTGGATGTATGTAACATAAGATGGTATGTTCCTCTAATACAGGAGGTATTAGAGGAACATACATTCTTATGTTTCAAACCATTGGGATAAACAACAATTTAGGTACTTAATACATACATTTTTAAACTGTTTGAAAACGTTATCTAGCATCTTTAAAATACTAAGAAAAAAGCATATTTTAAATTTTATTACAATCTTACATTATACATATTTATTTTAAAAATATCATAATCTCATCATCTGTCAGAAGAAGTCCATTGCTGAACAGAAGTGTGTTGAGTTGTTGCCATAATCCCACGCTTTGCAGGCAGGTTGGGATCACAGAATGCTCACTGTTTACTAAGAGACGCTGCTGCCCGTGGTCCGGTGGCCGGTTGTCGGAGGTCCGGTGGTCCTGGTCGCAGTCAAAGTAAATACCGTCACTACGTTTATGAAACGGGAGTTCCATAGAGAAAAATGAAAAAAGACGATTGTATGAAAAATGTACTAGAACTGAATACCGATAGAGTCTATCGCATTATCTATCGCAAGAGTCAAGCAAGACAGCGGATAGCCGCCATTATTTTTAGTACACTTTTCATACATGTTCAGTCTTATTTTTTTACTAGGCACTTGTGCCAAAGTGGTCGCAGTTATAGGACATACTCTCGTCAGTATATGTATAATGGGTGTACTAAACTAACGTGTAATTATCTATTATCTACATATGCTACTAAGTTTGGTTATTAATGAAATTAAATTATTTTATGATTCCAGCGATAACATCGGCTCACGACATCACGCAGCTGAAGGTGCCGCTGTACGCGGACCCTCGGCGAGCTGCGGAACTCAGCTGCCACTTCCAAATGGACGACAAGAAGCTCCATTCTGTTAAGTGGTACAGAGACATGAACGAGATATTTCGATATATTCCCTCTTTAAAGGTAAGTTTTTTAAAAAAACCCAGTCGACTTGAGAACCTCCTTCTTTTTTTGAAAGTCGGTTAAATATTGTACAGTTTTACACAACAAATAATTACTCCCGATGTACTTGCACAGTAGAAAATGTTTGCTTTGTTATTGGTCGATTGATTTCGTGGCAAAATTGCGTCCACCCGAGCGCCATCTTGTACGAATCGTGTAAGCGGGACAGAGCTAAGAATGCATAGCAAGCAATACTCTGCCATTTAAGCTTGCAAATAAAGTTCAATATAGAATAGAGATTTACACGTTCGGCTAAACGATAACTGCCTATCGAAATTATTATGTGGTGTTAAACAGTAATTTGCTGTTTTTGTTTGGTTTTAAAATGCAAGATATTGCTTTAATACAGGTCTTATTGGAGTATGAGGCCAGTCTTCTAATGCAGCATTTAAAACTGGATGACACTGAACTTTGTAAAACCCAGTTCCATTTTTTTTGGCTACATCCTCTACAATTATGCTAATTTAAGCAATTATTGTACCTATTATTATGTTTCTACCAATTTATTACTCTAGATTTGATGATACCTTTATTGTACTTTTTGGGAACACTGACTCCGATAGCGTGTTTCATACCCTCACTGTGCATATAAATAACGAGCTTAATAATATGTTTGTACCAGCAATAATCGACAATTATAGTTGACTATTATAATTGTTAATAGCAATAATCATAGTTGCTTCCGGATGGCCTGAAAACTGTACCACTAGTGTGACGTTGGACTCTGAATTTGTAAGAAATTATTTTATATAGATAAAAAAATATAGATTTTTCTCACCAGCCTTCAATACGTCTGTTCAACATAACGGACATCATGGTGCAAGGCGGAGATTGCCAGGCAGACTTCTGCATGGTACGGGTCATGCCTCCACCAGTAGCAACGAGGGCTGCCTACACCTGCGAGGTCTCTACTGAGGGGCCCATGTTCCAAATTGCGAGGAAAACAAAGCATATGACTGTTGTTGGTGAGCTTTGAACTGTTTTTTTATATGTATGCCCTGGCTTCACCTTAGACCAAATTTTTCACGTACGCCCATTAAAACGCCTTTTTCATCTGACGTGGCATTAATTTATTATTATCTTTAGATAAGCATGTCATATATAAAAGTGTTCGAGTTATTGAAAATTTTAGAACTAACCCGATATTTTCCTCCAAAATTGCAATTGAGTCATGTTGTGTCAAAGGCCCGATTACGGGCAATAATAAAATGGCGCATTTGCCGTTTTATCACTGCCTTTTTACGTCGGCTATAAAAATCTGATCCTATTTTGAGGACGGAAGCACATCGATACCGCTGCTCTAGTTAGCAAGCTTCCAATAACGTCGGCTGAGCACTTTTAGCACGGCCGTGGCTTCAGCCACAAGTTTTATCGGCCCAATTATCGCAGCGAAGTCCAGTGACTACGCCGCCGGCGACAGTGTGGCCTCAGACGAACAATAGCTATCGTAACTTGCCAACTCGAATTTAAAGCTTTTAATTAAGTTTACCATTCCCTGACAGCGATTGTAAAGGACTCCGTGCAACTCGATTCCCTTTGGAGGTTTATCTTTGGCATAGAACATGGCACGGTCTCAGTGTTGATAACTTAATAATAACTAGGTGCTATTTCGAGTTATGCTCTTGATATCTCTGAAAATATATTCAAATCCATATTGCTTTTAGCTATGCCAGACGTGGATCCTGTGATCACTAAAGCGGAGAAAGTGCTCAAGCCGGGAGAGTCGATGTTTCTCAACTGTTCGTCTGACTACTCGCTCCCTCCTGCTGAAATCAATTGGTATCTGGATGATGAGTTGCAAAAGGTAAGCACTTGCACAAAGCACACAATGCTGGTTCTACCAATACATTTGGCTAATTTGAATGCGATTGCATTGAGTGTTGAAACCAATCGCGAAAGCGATGGCAGCGCAATTCCCGATTCATTATTAAATCGTTCATACTCCGTATGCCTGTGTTCAGTGGCGCTTGAAGCGGCATAGCTGCATTTAGTTGCTGCCTCATTATTGTATTCCCCACACTGATAGCATAAAGGGGAAGTATTTACATGTTGTCAGAGTAAAATGAGGCTATTCTATTGCCTACTTTATGAATATGCTCACAACAATATTTTTTTATTTACATACCTGAATAATATGTCGGGGCTTATAATATTGTGTTCGTATTAGTGAGTACATAATTGTCTACTTTAGTGTGTTGTATGTTTTATTCCATATTAGTTGTTTTCGAATTAGGAAATGAGAAATAAAATTATGATTAGGTAGTTAGTAAATATTGACAAGGTAGGTATTCAAATAAATCATTCTATTTAAATTTTAATACTTAAGTAAGCAACGTTATACACAGTTTTGTAATTTCTATTTGGTTTTAAATGGGTTTTTCCATATTTTGTACTTTTATCCGCTTAGACTATTTGTCGTGACAACTTGAAGATCTAAACGCTTCTTAAAAGTCGACCAAGAGTCTAGAAGCACTCGAATTGATAGAATTTGGTAAGATTAAATAACATTATCGACTTTAAATAACGTGCGCTTCGAGATCTTCGTAAGAATGGCGCCACCTTCATAAATCTTAAGGCATTTTTTTCTCTAATTTACATCTTTGGGGCCAGACTTTCGAGTATCAAGTCATCGACTTGAAATAGAACATTATGATACAAGTGTGTACTTGCGAGGAAAAAACAGACTTGTATCGTTCAACTAACTTAACTAATAACTAACTAACGTTAATAATTTTTAATGTTTCTCAACAACAATTATCAACAATTAGTGAAAGTATTATTCTCAAAATGATACCGAACAGTTTTTGTTGGCTTTTTTACTTTATTGAAAAAAATAAAATATAGGAGCATGGCTGCGGTAGAAGTTAACTAACTAACGTTAATAATTTTTAATGTTTCTCAACAACAATTATCAACAATTAGTGAAAGTATTATTCTCAAAATGATACCGAACAGTTTTTGTTGGCTTTTTTACTTTATTGAAAAAAATAAAAGATAGGAGCATGGCTGCGGTAGAAGTACATTTTAAGGCAAAAATATTTTCTCTAGTGTCATTATTCAGGGAGGAAACAGGAGAATAAGTTTGAATGGAATATACGGTCTCATAGTTTCTTAAATAGACCTCTTAACTTAATTTGATATACAGGTTTATAAGGAAAGGGTATTCTAAGCCGAAAAGGGCTCATAGTACTCATCATTATGAACAACTTTTACTATGGGACCAACCCTGAAATCGAGAAAAAATAATCAGCTGCTGCTGCAAATAATTGCTATTGAAGTTTTCAGCGTAAGGCTTTAAGCACACATGGAATGCACAGCACTCTGGAGATAGCCCCAGATTGTTTGCTCTTTCTAGGTATAGAGGAATCCAATTCCTTAGGGTTAGCTATCCTATTCATTAATGCGATTGCAAATGTTAAATTGGGAACCGTGTTTGTAAAGATTTCAGTACGACATGATATTAGATAACAGATAGATAAAAATATCTCGCTCTTTATTGGTAAAACTTGTAGTTCGCGGCGAACTGAGACCTTGCGACCCCTATATCTTCACAACACCTGGACCGATTGAGCTCATATTCGAACTTAAAAATTGTATTGAAATGATCTACTTGCCTACAAAATTTTATGAAGATCAGATCAACGGTTCGCAAGTTATCATCGGACAAATATACACACAAACATACATACACATGCCGATTTGTCCCAGTAAACTCTGAGACCTTTGCTTCGCTCGGTCAAATATTTTTTATTTTATAAGTAAAGAATATCTATTCTTTAATGGTAAAAATATTTTTTCAGGTCAGATTTAACAACTTAATTACGCACACCATTATTAGTTCTTTGTCTTTATCAGCCTTTAAACATCCCACTGCTGGGATATCGGCGTACCCTCGGAGGGTTACTAGACCACATCCACTACCCTGGCCCAGTAGGGGTTGGCGGATTCACATATACCACGACTTGAACCACCATTAGTATAATTTATCATCACTAAATTATTTTATTGTATAGCAAGCTTGGCTCTATAGCAAGTCTCGCAAAACTAATATAGCTTGCATATCTTGCAATAAAAATGGGTACAAAAAAGCTATAATGATACATTTCTCTCACCATAACACTGAGCCTAATTTTGATAAGTAATAACATAACAATGCAAGATTACGCAGAAATGCTATATGCTACGCCGAAGGAGGGTTATTGTAGGAACCATCACTAGTGAAATATTTTTTTACGGGAGTATCTCTTAGATCTGTAAAAAAGTAATTAAAAAGGGCGTTCACACTTGACAAAAATTAAGGATTTAATTATGATGTTTTCGTAATTTCCAGATTATATCCAAAATAAAAGTCGTTTTGACCCCCTTTAAACTATCGCATTTCTGACTTACCCTTTATGTGTTTGATATAGAACGTGTCTAATAAATATTAGTATATTGCTCGTTATTATTACTTTTTATGCTTCGCAAAAATCCTTTGTTGGCTACGTTATTCAACCCTAAGCTATGAGAGGGAAGCTATTATGAAGTAAAAATAGATACACCAAAAGGCACTTACTGTAATGCCATCATTAGTCTAATACCCCCTCACAAAAAATGGGAAGACATCAATACCTCAACATATAAAGTTCTGGCAGTAACTCAACTCAAATCGTTTAACTGATGCGTAGTGTGGACTCAACATCCTCAAACGACTTCGTTTGCCCTATAGAGTCTGTGCAAAAAGAGAAGAGTCGTGGCATAACATTCAGATTTTTATTTATATTTGTTTTTATTATTATATAGATATTTCTCGTAGCACCCGAGTACTAGTAAGAACTGAGTAGGTACCTATCATGTATCAAAACATTTTTATGTGTTTGCCAATGACAGTAAATTAGCACACGAGCAATCTCAATTCCTACGACTTCTCTTTTTGCACAGACTCTAACTTCACACAATCACTTCTAACAGATTCGAACGTCAAAATTGTGTTGAAATGAAGTAGTGTCGAAGCCACCGGTACAGATTACTAAAGCAAAGGTTTAATTTTAACAAATTCTACCTTGTGCGTTACATAGGTACATCAGATTACTACAGAGCACGATGTTTCGCGATTTGTATGAAGTTGAGTTACTGTTTATGTATGTAAGTACACGTAACATACCCTTAATAATAGCGGTTCTTGCTGAAGTTCGTAAACTACTGAATTGAACTTGACCGCCAGTTAATTAATCACGTTTTTACTTCGCCGATCGGAGGGATCTTCTAATTCGTGAGGGAATCTCACATCAGATCGCTTAATATCAATCAGAGTATTTTTAACCTACTGTCTAAGAAGGAGGGTAATGTTTTTAGGGTGTATGTAAGTATCTAAGTTGTATGTATTTTTGTGTTCCTTCTATATTACCTATATTACCTCCTATAGCATAAAGGACTTGTACGGATTTTGTTGAGTGAGGTGTCGTTGGATTCTTCTTTATGTCCGGAGTAAGGCTACATTTTCAGATTTCGGTTTTTGTTTCTTTAAATAATAATACTTGTTTTTACTTCTTGTGTTGAGTGATGAAATTCTTATATATCTAACTATTTATTTGAAGCGCTGGTGCTAATTTAGTTAAAATTATGGCTCGTCGAGAATGCTGCGCGAACTGGAACCGTTCCATCACCCGGCTCTCCTGACCTGTCATGTAATTAGCTGCTTTATATATATATATTATATATTTATATATGCTTTGTAAATCTTAAGTTTTTTTAGTTGCCATCCAAAGATAATATTTTGAGGTTTTTTGCCATTTTGATTCTGTTCGAAAACAATTTTTGTAGGTTGTTTAAATTTCGTTCTGCAAACGTCTGACTTGGATGCGTTTTGAAATATCGATACACTAATTGTAATTAGTGTTTTACACATGTAGTTGATCATTTGTATTTGTTTAATTATGTTATTCCCAGAAAAATTGGTTATACGTATTGGAATATTGTGGCGCAATTTTCAAGCAACGCCGATGTTTCCTTGACCACATTTAACATTTTTTTTTTTAAATCTACGAGTTGCTTTGTAGTGTAGTGTTACAGCGGTAGGATTTTTGTAGAGGCTTCTTAGGTAATGTTTCCAGAGTAACTACTGGACATAACCTTGCAGCCCTACTATGGTTCTCGCGCTGCCGCAAATAGTCGCGAGGCGGACACATTCGCTCTATTTGAGTGAGTAGAGCGAGTTACCCGTAGTGTAGAGCGAGCACTATGCCCTTCGCGCTTTTAATCCCTTTTACGTCTTTGTCTTGCCATCGCTATCTACCTATCTATCTCTATCTATCCCGCCGGTCCCTTGACTCGCG
Organism: Apocheima hispidaria; assembly: GCA_947579745.1. Lineage (NCBI taxonomy): Eukaryota > Metazoa > Arthropoda > Insecta > Lepidoptera > Geometridae > Apocheima > Apocheima hispidaria. The sequence continues at coordinate 9,051,595 of OX388156.1, forward strand.
CTCAATAAAAACCGACAAAATCGGGAGCGGTGGCAAAGGCGAGGAGCGGCAGAACGATTAACGTGGCCACTCTAAGTCTCTGCCTTCAACACTCACTACTTTCCTCGCCACTCGTCACTTGTGTATGGCCACAGCAAATGGATTTAACATCTTATTTCCGGTTTTACGAGCGCAGTGCATTACCGCGCATGATTTTGAACTGTTCGTGTTTAAAATCCTGGGTGCAGATGAACTGTTATCGACAAGCGCAACGTTAGGCTACTTGCTGGTCTCATCACCAAGTTTCATTTAAAAAAAAAACAATTGGTGGTCTTTTTTCAGACACAGCGCAGAACTAAGCAAGCTTGTACTATGGGAGAAGCAGATAGAATACATAAATACTTTTTTTTTTATAAATACATACATAGAATACATAGAAACAATGAACAAACGTCCATGTTCATCACACAAATGCTTGTCCTGGGGGGAATTGAACCCACAAACTACAGCTCTAAAGGTGGAAATCCACCTACTAAGGCACAAGAGTAGTCAACCAATTACAAACCAACATCTTTGACAATGCTTTGTCTTCATTGATATGTATAGGTATGGGATGAGTATAAGTATCACACAATCTCCATCATTGCACACCTAGTCTTCTACCTCTTTTATGAATCATCTCCATCCTAAGGTTGCCTGGAAGAAATCACTTTCAGCGATAAGGCCGCCAGTTGTTACACTAGTTTTGAAGCCTCTTTTTAAATTTATGTAAAGTTTTGTATGAACATTTAAGAGTTCAATATCAATGTAGATTGTAACAGTTCTTTATAACAAAGACAATTAATCGCTAGTTTGTAGGATTATATCCTGCTCCTATTATTATCCTGTAGAATGAAAATACAAATATCTGCATTCCCATGCAAAATGTGCAGGTAACTGAATACCGACTCTGCAGTTTTCAGTTTACGTTTCCTATCCTTTGTGCTGGCACATTTGCTTTGTTTGCCATTATGGTGGCTCATTGTTAAGCGACTCTAAGCAGTCGAGATACTCTTTAAATCTTCCCTAATGGCCTTTTAAAACGACCAGTATATTTCGCCAAAACGCTCTTCCTCTCCCAGCTGTGAACGTTAAAATGTTCATAATTAGAACTTTTGTAAACAGTGGAATGCTCCGAATGCTCAACAATCGCAAAGGCCGATGTTAATACATCTCAGAGAACAATGAAACTGTCTTGATGCCTTTAATTGTGTGGTTCTTGAGGTCATAAAATAATTCTGCTCGAAAACGTGCCTGCTGAAAAGTGAAACCGTTTTCTGAAGTAATTGTTTGTTAAATATGATACGGAAATTAATTTTAAGGGTTTCGGAATTGTATTTATATAATCAAGCATTGTTTACTCATAGACAAGGAAGATTCATATAGAGTAGTTAATGATACCTTTCTTTTTTATTATTTCGACTAAAATGAGTACAATTTAGATTTAGACTATTTATTCCTGATTTATATTGGAAAGTCTTAGTGTTAGAGATTTTAAGGATTCCGAAGGCTTATATAAATAGATAAATCTAATACCAGTTACCATTCTATTTTATTTATCTTCCATTTGAGCTTCACACATAGTTTATGTAATCAGTTTTATTTTCATCATATTTCTAATGTAGTCATAGTCTAAATCAACAATTTTAGTCTCGGTCTCGTCTAATTCATTTTCCAGTAAAGTGATGGAAGCTATATTGGAGCCTTCTAGAGAGTTTTATAAGCAACACGAAAAGACGGATTTTACCACTTTGTACGATTTCACACACTCGTGCAAAAACTTAATGATTAACATACCACTACTATTACTGATTTATATTATGAAAAACACAAGATATGAAAATAATACTAAGCAGCAACATGACTTTCTACGTTAGCGCAATGCAGCCAATGATTGATTTTCATCGTATTATTTGTTCTCAGCCTGAAGCCTGGGAGCGTACTGAGCTTAGCAGCCCACAGCCTGGTGGCCTGCGACGGTCCTGGAGGACTCTACGAGTGCGCGTCCCACTCAACGCGAGCGGTGCGATCCGTGTGCGATGCGAAGCGATACTTTTAGTCGAGCCTCCAGTCGTGCGGGACGCGTCCACCATCATCACTATCCATTCCCGCACCCAAATTTCTAAATACGTTTCTAATAGTAAAGGTTAGTTTTCTCTACACCGTATTATGAAGTTTGCATTTTGACTATCTTTTTTCTTCTCATATAATTTTGAAGCCACCATTATGTCACCATTTGGAAAACAATATTAATTTGATTTTTAGAAAGATAATTTAGCAAACATTCTACAAAATAGCAACTTACGAAAAATATTCTTAAAAATGGTGTTATTTATTTTTTGTCCAGAACGATAAAATTTACGTGACAAGTATTTTCACAAAAATCAGAAGGATAAGTATCTAAGCAACATTTTGGTTAAAGACAATGGAGTCGGAACCTATAATTTGAAACGCAAACTTGAACCAATTTACTCCATTGTCAGTGACTAAGACAACTCTTCAAACTCCCCAATCAGTTTTAATCTTGTTTACCTCAAGTTATGCCTTTTGTTCACTCGACGAGCTTTTAACATCATTAACATAACACTCTTGTTACAGGTACGAAATTAGGCGAAAGCGTTATTAGGCTAACAGCAATTATATTGACTGTCAAAGTTATATCAAGGTATGTGAGCTTATGAGGATCGGTGTGAAAAGGGTGATATTAGGATAAGGAATAATTAAAGTGTAGATAAAATTAAAGGCCTGCAAAGTAAATTATCTCCGTTAAAAATATAGTAAATGTTTTTAGATTTAAAGTACGGGCATGGGCAGTTATCGCTTGGTTGTATGTTTTTTTTTATCCAAGCGTTGTTGTCCAAGTAAGTAATAATACGGTTCAATCGATGTTGTATTTTTATTTTTGCATATATAAGTAGAATAGTATACCTACTAACCTCATTTTTTATTTAGTTGTCACTCCAAATAGGTAACAGCTATTTTTTCATCAAATGATCCGTATAAAAGTATCGTATCGTAGCTATTTTTAAGGTTACACAGTAAATGGATGACGACAAAAATTTAGACAACTTAGTTATGAAATACAGCAAAGGAAATGTGCTAAATTGCGGCCCGATAAGTACTACCCACATATATAAAGTAACAGTAATCATTAATAATATTGTAAATAGTTAACATAATATCTTAAATTTATTTTTGTTACATTTCACGAATTAATGGAGTTTAAGATAATCTCACGGCGAAAACTAAGCATGGGTGCACGAATCGGAAAAATATCTGATTCTATCAGGTATCACCTATCTGATTCTGAAAGTAGTATTATTATGAATACTTTATTTAGAATCAGGGGCATTCAGTATTGATTAGACGTTATCTGAGTGCCAAGTGTGAGTGTTTTTCATTTGTGTTCACTTATTCGATTAAGTTCACTACGATTCGTATGAAGTAAGAGCAGTGCTCTCAAAACGTTGACGTGAACGCGATCGAACAGCTAAACGCAAATGAACAAACTCACATTAGGTACTCTGCCATATTGTCAGATGATAAGCATGGACATTTGCATGCAAGAGAGTTCGAACACCGTATTGTTTTAGATAAAATACAGATTAAACCACTGCTTAGTTTAAAACTAAGGACAGACTAGAAAGGTAAAATTATAAATTAATTTTGATATAATCGAAAGGAACTTATTTTATAACAAAAGCTGTGCGATTGTTTTGTACTAGTTTAATTGTTCAATTACATGTACTTTGTTAGGTACGAATATGTCCTACATTCACAGTTTCTTAATTTATTGATGTTAATTAACGTTAATATTCTTAAAGCCGCAATAGACTTTGTTAAATAAAAAAGATGATAGACGGAATTCACAGAAGAAGAAATGCGATATCTACTAACTAAAATTCTAACAACTAACTAGCAAACAAAACAAATACTAAACCATTAGATCAAGCTTAGAATATTGGACAGGAGTTCCTTAAACTACGTTAGTGAGAACTAAAAAGGATTTATGGAAATTCATCTCCACAAGGTTTAAATAGGCATTGAAAGTTTCTATCGAAGTTCGTATTTTTTGTTTTGTGTTTGAGAGGCTAAAGGCCGAGTTTCTTTACCAAGCTCTAAACCCGCGTACGAAATCGCGGGCTATATATAATTTCATTTAATAAACTGTGAAACGTAGGACTATATAATAAATACCTATTGTTAGATATAACTTAGCGTTAACCTATGGCTGTGTTTCACTTAAGGTAATGTCAATTCTTTGCACGAACATCTTTTACTATAAAATGTACAGTACACGTTATATTTGTTTTGTTATTATTTATTATTGTACCTATTATTATAAATTTCAAATTAAATGGAATATGTAATAAAGTTATTAAAATAAATGGTTTGTTTTATTCCCAATGCCCAATGTCATTCAACAGGAATATTATTATTACACCTAATAAATACAAATAATTCTGAAAATATGTAGATTATCATAGTGATTTTTATTTAATGAAAAGTTGAACGACTAGTATAATTAAATCAATGATAATAAAACCAGTAGCTCACGAATGCAGAAAAATAATCTTTCCAATATAACTCAATACACCGAGCGCAGAATGAGAATTTATTGTGCTGACGATTGGGTGTTTCAAAATTCATTCATGCGATCTTAGCTTAGGATTGACCCGAGGAGCTAGACACTCATAGGCGATCAGCGATAGGCGATCCAATTTATGCGTTTATGCCACAGAAGAGAGAGGTAAAAAAAATTCCTCTTCTGTGGTTTATGCTATTTTGAGCGTAATATTTTCATGAGAAGTGAATGGGAAAGAGCTGTCAACCGATTGTATTGTCTTTGCTAATTTCTGTGAATCATAGTGATCATCATGATTTCTACAGACTTGCCGAAAAAGTACCGTAAGTATACAACTGCGACGGGTGACGTTTTTCCCGTAGCATACAAGTCTTCTAAAGTAAATAGGATCTTACTCGCAGTTATCACCACCATAATAAAATTCTTAGCTTAATCGCGCACTGCTTAGCATAGGATAAAAGTTAGTATTATTTGGTATAGGTATCTCTTTTGAGTCAATCATCTCGATCCTGAATCAATCTTAACCACGTATGACCCGCGGCTTTAAAAATATCGTCGACCCAATAAGCTTGACTTCCGACACTTTTCTGAAGCAATATGTCACTCTTAGGCGCAATACATACTGATCGGACGTAAAGTGCGGATACGACGCGGACGAATGTCGCTTCAAAACTTGTTCATACGAAATGTATGAAAGCTTTCCGTTGTGAACTATTATACTGAAGAGATGGGGCGGGGAAGCGACGTGGGCGTGGAACAGATAGCAGAGAGATAGGAGAGATACTAACATTCCGCTAATAACACTATCATCATCTCTTCAATGTCGCAAGTCTGATCCCCGCCAACATCGCTTCTGAATCGCATCTGCGCCATAATTATCTGATCAGTATGTTTACTGCGCCTTATAAGCTTCGCTTTGATAGTAAAATAGACACAATTTTATTAATTGTGTTGATATTTTGGTCTCATGTGTAGTATTTATTATACTACACATGAGACCAAAATATCAACACAGACGGACACAGTTTGTCAATAGAAAAAAGTGTTGATTTTGCTAGATACCCCCCTAGCATTTTAATGTCATCATCGTCATCAGAAAGGTGACGTCCACTGCTGAACATAGGCCACCCCCTTAGGCTGCGACACCAACCGACAACGTGCCACTTGCTTTCTCCGGTTGCCCGTGTCTTACACAATGTCGTCGGTCTTGTGGCCTGCCTCCGCCGCGTCTTCCGGTTCGTGGAAACCTTTCTTCCCCATCGGTTATCGGTTCTTTGAGTGATGTGGCCTGCCTATTGCCACTTCAGCTTGCAAACTCTGAACGCTATATCCGTGACTGTTTCATCGGCGAATATACTCATTCCGGATTTTATCGCGCAAAGAAACTCCGAGCATAGCTCTCTTCATTACTCTCTTCATTGTGACCCTGAGTTTTTACAAAAGGCCAGTTGTCAAGGATCACGTTGCAGTTCCATATATCATCACTGGCAGCACACATTGGTACTCCTGTCTCCAGGAACTGCGGGATTTACTGTATATTAGTATTTATTTGTATTTAGTTTTACTGTATAAGTATTTTCTTATTTCAGAAAAAGCTCCTAAAAAGTGACCAAACTATCCAGTAATCGTAAGTTATCCCACAGAAAATTGTCTTGTTAAGTGTCGATAACCCAAGTTAGTGCGGTTGATATCCGATTCAGGAAATAGGGTTATATCTCGCCCGAAACAGATAAACCCACGTGATTACAGTGCCACGCTCAATCGTAAAAATAAAAGCCAAATGGAATCGTAAAATAACACAATGCTGGTTGTAATAATATATTCAAAATAACGCGATATTGGTTTTAACAGATACAGGTTTTCTTATTTTTCGGTCGAAAAAAATCAATGCAAATCATATGCAAATGCAAGAGCAATCCAACTGGCGGAAAATTATTTTTTAATCATCATCATCATCATCAGCCATAAGACGTCCACTGCTGAACATAGGCCTTCCCCTTAGAGCGCCACACCGACCGACAACGGGCCACTTGCATCCACCGCTTGCCCGAGACTTTCACAATGTCGTCGGTCCACCTAGTGGGAGGCCTACCTACGCTGCGTCTTCCGGTTCGTGGTCGCCACTCAAGAACCTTTCTTCCCCACCGGTTCTCGGTTATTTTTGAATGCTAGAGAAATTTACTAATAGTAAATATACTATAATTTTCTACCTTCGAAGTACGAGCGTATTACTCCATTAGTATGAAAGCAATGGTAATTAAGCTTCTAATGCGATAACATTACGTTAAAATTAGACACTCCTGCGAGTTAATCCCGGATTGAGAGCATCGGGCTACCGCAATGGTATCATTGTCATAGCTTTGGGAATCATTCTTATTAAATAAACTGCGACTTATTCTCTTGAATACTTATACCTCATTTGAATGTTTTTGTGTCTATTACGATATCTGATAACCTCAAACAAGCAAGAAAGAATATTAATCAAGTTGAAAAACATGTTTAATAGAATAGTCTTTTTGATTCAAAAAATAATATAACTTTTTTTTAGAAAATACGGGTCGAAATGAGACCCTTTTTCTTTTCTGAAATCGGATAATAATATTTTTTAGGGTTCTGTACGCGAAGGATGTCAACGGAACTACTATATTACTAAGCCTACGTCGTCTGCCTGTCCGTCCGTGCGTCTCTCTCTAATCTTTAAAAACCTGTATGTTTTTAATCCTATTAGGTAGACGCTTAAAACTTTCACAGAATATGTGTTGTAATAGCGGATTTTCTGAAAAATAATAAAAATTATATAATTACAAAATGAATTGGTGTGGTCGCCATACAAAAAACGAGTTTTTTCGACATTTCTTGTTTTTGTTTCGTAAAAACAGTAATAGTTATGTACGAAGTGTCAAATTTGGCGTAATTTTAGTACAACGAATATGAAAAATCGGTCAATTGCAAGTCGTGTTTGCAATGAGGATCCCGAACTGAATAAAGGAAAAATCCTTATTTTCTGGAGACTTTGGTACGGAACCCTGCGCGAGCCCAACTTGCACTTGCTTAATTTTTTATTATCAATAGTAAGAATATTAAGTACAGCTACTCTATTTACAAAAAAAAAACTTAATAAGACTTAGATCCGTTCAAATGACATTTAAATTTAAGCTATCTAATAACTTCCAAGTATCTGTATGGGCTTGCCAAATTGGGGTATTAATATGTGCCGAAGTGTCACGGTTGTTTGGTGTGTGCATAAAAAAGCCAAAATCTGGCGACCCTCCAGTCTGGCGGCTAGTCAACGGACATAAAACGTGAAAATCGCCCATTACTCAACGCATAAAAATGAAATTATCATAATTAAATAGCGTATAAACTTGCAATACTGTATCTACATAACGGCATCTTCCGTAATCGTCAATTTGCTGACTCGCATTTTAAACTTAGTTTTAATTAAATTTCTATTTCAATGTTGAGTTTTTTATGGAATACCTAGTTTTGGTAATGTAAATTATGTTCCCATATGCTTTTTTAGGGTTAGTAACAATTTTCTACTTTCTTTATTAGGTTTTGATGTTGGTAGCCAAAGTGTCTTTATGTGTTTGGTTTTCATGCATCCCCGACACAGAGAATCTTAGTATGGCGCTAAATGTGTGAAACGTTGTATATTTATTTTTAACATTTAGTTTTATAAAAAAAAAAAACATGAAAGAGCTCATCATCCTGCCTGACTGCCCCGGTGGCTCAGTTGGTAGTGAACCTACCTTCTGTGTTTGGGGGCGTGGGTTCGCTTTCAATCTAGGACATACATTCATGTGATGAACATTTGTGTTTGTTCTATCTCTGGGTGTTAATATCTATATAAGTATGTATTTAACAAATATATATATGTACGTATATCAGTCTCTGGCAGCCATAATACAAGCTTTGCTTAGTTTGGGGTCAGATGAGCGTGTGTGCAAAAATGTCCCAGATATTTATTTATTTATCCTTTCAGATACAGTAGCACCATAAAGTATCTGCAATATACTTATACCATAAAAAAATGATACGAGAAGAATGACAATATCATGCAAAAAAGTGTACCCCCGAAAAAAAACAACATACAACTATCATTCAGTATTTAGTCAGTTCAAACCGCTGAAAGCCAATGAAAATAGGGGTAATATAGAGACATAGTATAGGTATATGTCCGCAATTAAGTTTAAATTAGATCGCAATATACGTATTTTTCGCCATCTCTTGAGAACCTAGCGAGTTTTGCAAATAAAATGTAAAATTTATAATTTTACTGATATTATTAATGCAAAAATATTCACAAAAAGAAGCGTCTTTAGAGAAAGCTAACTCATTCGTAATGGTACCTCTGTACCTGTACGGTAGTTAGCTTGGGTTTCTATTTCAATTAAACAGAAAATTTGAAGATCAGGTCGCAGAGTAAAGCATTAAAAATTATATAAAGAATGCCAATGGCCATAGAAAGATGCGTAATCTAATTGTAGTTTTCACAAGGACGTAAGATGTCCCTAGATCTTACGTCCTTGTGAGAACTACAATCAGATTACGCATCTTTCTATGACCATTGGCACTCTTTATATATTTTTTCTCTGCTTACACTATACCCTACACTTTAAGTATGTTACGCCAGCAAGACATGCAATAAACCTGATATAAGCTGTAGGTGACTCGCGCGTTATGAGTTCTCATCTCTAAGGGTAGTCATTTCATTTTCATGAATGTTATAATGAGATTTTTAAACGTGAAGTGAATTTTAATAGTGTTTGAGCTAGAATTGCCATACTCTCAAGCTTTAGCTGTTCGAGGAAGTGCACGTTGAGTGTAATTGCATTTCTAAGGTTTTATCTGTAACACGGACCAAACTACTCATGATAGATACGTGAAATTTGGACACAATACTCCTGAAATGTATACGAACAATAAGAAAAGATTTTGCGAAATTCCACCTATAGAGGGGTAAAATTGACCCCCAAATTGATGTTAGGAAGGAGGAGGATACTCAACGTATCCACTGATAAGAAGATAAGTATATACAATTATACCATGAGACTTTGTAATCACAAACTAATCATCTGCATAGTCATTGTGTTATCTGTGCATAATATTAAGGTTAGAAATAACAAAATTAAGCCCGAAAGTAACAGCCCACGTATTTGTAAATGAGAACTTCCTGCAAGCGTCAAATAAAATCTGAGGATTTTATGCGCGTTCCGTTTTAAATTGGAATAAGAAAAGTGAAAAGGAGAAAAAAAACAGAGAGCAAATTACAGGAAGCGAAAGAAACTAAAATGCGGGACGGCTCGCCCGGGCTTGAACTATAAAATATTTGCATCCAAACAAGGGCGCACTAACAATAAGATGGAAATGCAAAATTGTCCCGTGAAGTAATGCATACTGTCCTTCCGTGTAATGGCTCCGTATATTTCAGCCGGACTGGAATTAGCCTTGATATGTATAATAATAATTTAAATTACGCTCACTCATTCTCGGGGAACATTATACGCTATGTAATAGTGCTGGTATGTGCCGTAATCAGGCGGATATTCAAGAAATGTGAGATGTGGATAATATTGTAAACATTCTAGTGCACTAGTCATTGTCAGCCTGAACGATTTAAACTGCGAAGCTTTATGAAAGACACTTACTCCTATTTAGGTCTGTCAAACGTAGTAGTGTTGTGGTGAAATACCACACTTACCCCCGAATACTGAAACGTTCGTTAACTTTGATGACAGGTTAAGTCTGTTGCTGCCTTTGTCATTTGCTTAGTGCCAGACAAAGGCAGCATTAGAATTAATCTGTTGTCAAAGTTAACAAGCGTTTCAGTATTCGGGGATGAGTTCCGAATTGAAGGCCAAGTTCAGCGTAATTACTGAGCAAGAAGAGATGTAACATCTAATATCTCAGAGTGACGAGCCACGCGTATTTTGTATTGCTACAGATGCAAAAAAAATGGGTGGCATTTACCTGTTATGAGGAAACATGACGCTTACCATAAAGCCAGCGAAATGTTCGCCTCGTCAACAAAGTACATAAAAAAATGCTTGTGGGATAAATGTTTACCTAAGCTTGTTGTAATAAAAAAAGCGTGTGTGCACATACAATATACTTAGAATACTAGAGTGAGTGCACAGTACCTTCACGTGACAGCATGTGCAGCCCGCGGCCATTTTGTTTTATAACAGTACGTTCACACTATGTTCCCAACGCATGCGTTTGATCCATTGAGAGAGCGAGTCAAAGAAGAATTAATGGTTCCTCGTATCACAAAACGCGTCGCTCACGCCCTGCTGTGCGCCTGACACGCGTATTGTTTGTAGAAGTTTCTATTTGTTTTTGTAATTTCTTCGAAACTCGTTGTATATTCCACTTTTACATCCATCAGAATAACACCTCCATTACCAATAACAATCCATCTTAAGACTCATCTAAGCATGAATATATATTCTCTTACCCCACGCGATAGTAAAAGCCAAACACAAAATGCTTACTAAATAAAGTTTTTTATTTGAATTTAAGATAATTTTATATCATAATATGTTTCAGTATTCGAAAGACTGTAGGTATATGTGCTCAAAGATCACCCTAGATACCGCTTACGAGATTCTTTGTTCCTACAAAAAGGCACCAAAGTTTGAGGAAGGCGCGGGTCAGGGGGAGGCCATCAAGCGTTCTCATTGGCTATCTCAGGGTTACGCCTACTCGCGCCTAACAATCAACCAATCAGAGTAATTTCTTATAAGTGTATTTAGACTGATGTGAGGTGCGCTTCAAGCGTCCTGAAAGCAGAATCTAGGGTGTCATCTGTGATCGTGCTACAGAATCTATAGCTCTTAAAATCTAAGTGCTAATAAATACTTAACTAACAAAGTTTTTCCTCTACAAATCAATTATTTATGGAGCAAAAACGAAAAGTAGGGGTCGCTTCACTACTATCGGATTCACAAAACAAATAAAAATGTCCTGTAATTTAACACACCTCTTTTCTAAATAAAAAAATAGTACTAAAACCTCAACGTATACTGTGACACTAAGAAGCAACCTATTATTTTAAAGGATTCTACCGCTCTTGAACATCTTGTAAAGTATTTGAATGAAAGACAGTAGAATTCGGTCGAATTTAATACAGGAAAGGTCCCGGAGGAGAGACGCGAGTGGTGCAAGGCTCTTCAGCGGCACCGACTGATATTGTGAAACTTTTCTTGGGAGCAATCTACATAAAAAATGAGTCGAGGGTTTGCGGTGACCCGCTGGTAAATGAGAGCCTTTTGAACTGTTAATTTTGTTTGCATACAAAATGAAATCTGACATGAAAGTTATTTGTGCCTTGATCTTAACGGGCTCTATTTTTTCGAGCTTATTTCGGCAGGACGGCCTCGATTTCCCCTTCGGTGACTCAATCTTCGATGGAATCTTGCTAGAAAACTTTGGGTATCTTTTTACTCAACGATCTAATTGAGTGTGACGTGAAAATAATACACAATTAACGTTTTGCTGACTGTTTGCTGAGTTGTACCAAAATCTCAGTTAAAGTTACTGTAGTTATGACTGTAGTGCAACCCAGCCTACCTTACCTTTTATCGCAAATGGCACAGCGCATCAACAAGTACAACAGATATTCAAATGACGAAAAACACGGAAAATTAACTAAACCGTTATATAGGATTCGTATCGAAAAACTTGTAATTTTCGATCGGTGAAAGTTATTTTCGTTAAGATTTAGTATGCTAAAGGTACTTTTTTCCATACTTGTCTGTCATCATAATCATCAGCCAGAATACGTCAACTGCTGAATAAAGGGGGGGGGGAGGTGTCATTATGACCATGCTCGGAAGAATGCTCACCGCTTACTAGAGAAAGCTGCCCGTCCTCAGGTGGTGCAGTGGGCTTATCCCGTAATTCTGAAAGCGATAGCGAGAGTTGCGCGAGCAGGATCGCGCATAGTACGACTAAGTTGGCACGAGCGAGATGGCATGCTCTCGCAATCAGAATCACGAACGTTCCAAAGTTAGAGGATAAGCCTGCTGCTCGTAGATTTATGACATATCCAGTACCCGGTCCGCAGTCTCTAGTTCAGTAAGTACAAATATAAATAATAGGTAGGTAAAGCAGCAAATTTAATTCAAATTTGTCCACTAGAAACCATGTGAAATTTCATACAAGTTTACTGGACAGTTAATACGTGTGAACAACAGACGTAATAGTTCTGAACTAACTTTGGCTCCTATAACAGAAGAGGCCATGATGTCATTTTAGTCTAATATCGCTGTTACTTACGTTATTACGTTTTAGGGTTAGTAGCTTTTGCATCGTATTGTACAGACACAAACTCAAAGTTATAATTAATTTAATTTAAAAAGTAGGCAGGGCTGCATTGGTCTTTTTGAATTTCATGACAAAATATTATAGTGTCATGCCAATATTAATATTTGACAAGGTATTAGACTACGGATAAAGGGACTTTAAAACTTATTGGAAAATATTATAATAATATGTATCTCGGCGCGACGCTGCGCTACATCACTCAGTGGGCTTCAATCAATGGGTTCTGACATGGTGGGTCGCCTCGAGCAATAACAACTCAGTAATACACTACGACAAGGTTTATTTATAAAAATATAGATAGTCAATCGAGCTAACACAAATCGAACAGACACGTCCTCTCGGCTTGAGCTTCCCGACAAGACTGACTACGCTCTCGTCTCCCCGACAAGACTGACTACGCTCTCGTCTCCCCGAGAATAAACAGTAATCTTTGCGCTCTCCGACGGCCGCATCCAAACGCTTCCTAGTGAAGTTCCGCTTGCGTTAGACGGTGCCACTCGATCGTCGCATCGTTTATAGGTTATACGTAAGTAATCGGCCTATACGTAGCGCCACACGATAGCACTGGCGTTCCAAAATCACACGCCTGTTTCCGACAGGCTCGTCGATGATCAATAGACTGTTCATGCTGACGACATTCCGACATCTAAATTAAGTGGACCATGCCATTTTGAATTTCGAATAATATTCTTTTGTTTCATACTTTTACGTAGGCAGGTTTTTAGTTTTTGAATTTAAATTTTATCTAACCAAATCATGAAATAGAAATACATTTTTGCAAGCAATTGTATAAATAATATTTTTATACTTAACCAAATACCTACGTCAAAGCTAAAAATATGTTTATGCCCGATATGTTACTCAGCCAAACGTTTGTTGGTTTAGGTACAGACTCATATTTTACATAGAATATTACAAAATCTCTCAAACTTTCTGCGCAATTGAACAACCTTTAATTTGACTTTCAAATAACTCTTTCATTGATTGCCTCAAATTGGTTTGTTGAGCAACCAGGCGAGATGAACGACGTCTTTGTACTGATATTTTTTAACTACTTAAGAATTTATTCGTATGTGGTAAATGTGAGTATAAAGGCTTAGCAGTGAACATTGCAATATATTAATTTGTTTATTTAAAACTCTAATTTATTTATTAAAAACGTCTTCATTAAAAAATCTAGTTTCAAATACTTTGAAATAGCTCTCAGTCTTTTGACTTTATCGAGCGAGCTCAACATTTTAAAGGGGGAAAACGATAAAAGAAAGCTGCCTACGCATTTAATTTTATCAATAAGGGCTTACTAAGGATCAAGTTTCCTGCAGTTTTATAAGTTTAGTCGATTATAAGGCTCTAAGAGTAAAAGAGAAAGAGTTGATGCACATTCAATCACGATACTTTTTTATGTTTAACACTCATAGCCCCCCATTATAAGTTTCCCTGTATTGAAGGAAAACGCACAAAAAACAGAAAACTAACACCCAGACCCAGAATAGATAATTATGTAAATTCATCATTTAAACATCTGCCTGGCCTGGAGTCGAAACTCATGCTCATAAGCCAGACGCGATGCCAACTAAGCGTCAGTCGTTAAAAATACTCGTATTCTTGTGAATACTCGTTGATTATTTATTATTAATATTATGAGCCACAATTGTCATTAATTAGGGCAACTGAACGAACGACTGAACGACAATTGGACAACCGATGGATGCCCAACGGTTGTCCGCGACTTTTTAAAATGTCGTCAATCCACCTAGTGGGAAGGCTGCCTACATTCCGTTACGTGGTCGCCATTTAAGAACTGAGTTGAGCTTTAAGAGCTGAGCTTAATCTGAGAAAGATCTGATTATTTAGATTTATTTAATTTCATCTTTATCAGTCTTTAAAAATCCCACCGCTGGGACATCAGCCTACCCTCGAAGGATGATTAGGCCATATCCCACACGCTGGCCCAGTGCGGGTTGGCGGATATTTAATTTCATAGTACTCTTAATTAAGAGTAATTGTACTAAGTGTTAAAGTTAGTAAGTAGTAAGTATGGCCTAATCACCCTTCGATGATTAGGCCACGTCCACCGTGCTGGCCCAGTGCGGGTTGACGGATTGACATTGAACGCCATTGAATTTCTTCTCATTATGTTTTCCTTCACCGAAAATCCATTGGTATATCCGTACGTAAGCTCCAATGAACTAATTGGTACGGGCCCACCCGGGTTCGAACCCTCGAATGAAAGACGAGCGGGGTCCTACTGAGCTACCGCAGCTTGAGTTTGTGCGTAAGTAAGTTCAATTAACTAAGCTAACGTTTTGCCTAATCATAATACAGGGAACAGATACTTCAAACTACCTAAGTACCTATAGATAACTCACATATCTGCTAGTAGATCCTCGATATTTCTCATCTATTGTGATTTCAAGGCTCAACGATGTATGTAATGTTCTCTCCTAAAACAATAGGTCTTGTGGAATGATACGAGAATTACAGTTGCATTTCACCCTATCGAATATGTAAGGGGTTGTTCCTTTATTACATAAGATAATTTTAACCAGATTCTGACCCCCTAATTAAATTTAACGATAATAATATTAATTTGCCTGCGTCTTGTCCTAACAATTACAAACACAACAAAAAATAAATCATCCAAATCGGCCCAGCCGTTCTCAAGTGATGTTCCGTCATACATGTGGCAATTGATTTTTATATGTATACATTCATTTATAATAATAGATTTAAAAAGTACCATTTGTCCAAAAAAATTGGTGCAGCATAGCCCCTTAATGCCGCGCATAATTTATTTAGATAGTTACTATCTGGATACATTTTTAGATAACTTATTTAAAACTACTAAACATTGTATTACAAAACAGTTTTTCAAATAAACCATAAGTGCAGTTATTAAAAAAAAACTCTCAAACTACATTTCGTGAAAGTGCTCATTTATGACATCAAAACAAACGAGTACAAACTCGACTATCCTACATGACAGATTACTACTTATCTACTACTGTTTGAGTACTACTACTGTCTTAAGATGTGTTTAAATTCTAAAGTTGTTTATGAAATTGAAGATAGCAACATATCGGTAAGCGAGTTTCTGGTTACATTATTCGCGCGGACAATTCTTGGGCGCACAGCACGATTGGATAGACTTGCCATGGTGAAGTCATAGATTGAACTTAAACTCTAACACTAGAGCTGGCCCAGTAATTCTTATTGGCTAGGCTATTATACAAAAATACAAAATACAAAAATGTTTATTGTTTCAGTTACATGTTGCACAGTTAAAATGAAGCCCTTTGTCACAGATTGCTTAATTATCATGGCCTTGTCTGTAGCAGATCGAGGAAGGGCCTTACTTGCAGGTTTCTTTACATCAAACTTCGTTTTAATTAAAAGTCTCGTTTATTTACACCGTACCTATAGCCATTTTCTTCACAAGAGAGACAGGCCCGCGCAGGGGCCAGCGTTGCCAACATGAGAAATCAAATAAGATGCGTTCATGAATTCTTTATACCCTGCCTGATACTTTAGCGTAAGCTTTGTTGCAGCAGTCAGTGTCTTCTCCAAGTTAGGGATCAATATACAAACAATAGAAATTACAAAAAAAAAAAAACATTTACAAGATACCCAATTAGAAATAAACTTATTAAGTAGTAAGAATATATAATCAATGTGAAAAGGGGTATTATGACGTACATTATAGATCAAACACCACTATGAAGCTAATTAAACACTTTGATATGTTCACAGATCAAAACAAAACATAGGTACTATAACACCAATTGACTTGTACGCACGGACAGAAAGATCGGTTCTCAAGACACAGTAAATAGTTGCTGAATAACGTATGAGCTCGGATCCTGCTGTCGGGAAATTTACAATTCACGAACTGAACCTGTCAGATGTTTAACGTGAGGTGAGTGCGGTCGTATTGATCAGTAAACATCGAGGATTACAGAAATTGAGATGTGCGTATTAAGGTTAAGAAATAGGAAAGTAGTCAAAGAAATTATGTTTTTTTTTTTTATTGTTCTCACTGAATGATTGTAAATGTTTATAATGGTTGATCCAACAAACAGAATCTCGACTAATATAATTATTAATTCAGAGGAATATAGCCGCAGTCGTTTAAGGACTTCGAGGTATACGAATGAAGACGTTTGTCTTGAAAACTTCGCTTGCGCGATTCAGAACTCCCTACATAAAAAAATACACAAAAATTGATCAACGCCATCTAGCGAACTATTGGAATTAAGTTGGTCGCTCAGTTTGTTTGTGTCGTTTTCACGGCTAAATGGCTGAATGGATCTTGATACAATTTCATAAGGAGTTGTATGTCACAAAGACAAACATATGATACTTTTTTCATGTCCACGCGAACGAAGTCGCGGGTAACAACTAGTTTCATACGAGTTCTTATGGAAACTCAGAAGGACGCACGGACACATAGTCAATATTGGCGTATCATGTTTCGCTGCCGTTTACGAACAGGTTTAAAAAAAATGATATGCTTAATAACCTCACTTTAACTTACAAAGACCTATTCAATGATGTGATGTGCAGTCATATTTTTTCAGTAGATTCATCATGACCATCATCATCATCACCTGTTGAGTTAAAGGTCTCCTCTTGCACACCATCTTTTCCGGTCCTGTGCCACATTCATCATATTATTTTATTTATTGATTTGGTAGTCCCTTGTGCGACAGCAATAAGCAGCGGGTCGCTTATATCGAGAACTCGGGAACGCTGTCGCATACAGAATAAGAACACACCGCGGCCGTCCATCTCCGGACTCCTCCTCCAGGGTCAGGTGATAGAATCTTCCCCCGTTGCGACACAACAGGACGGCATGGCGAGCAGCAACCACCTAAAAATTAAATTTAAAAAAGATGCATCTATCAACTTTATTCTAATTTGTTATGTCAGTTCTCTTCTGCAGTGTCCGACTGGGGAGATACCACACCTTTGCCAGCTATTGCAACCGCCAAGCAGTAAAGTGCAAGCATTACTGTGTTCCGGATTGTAGGGCAATGTTTCCAGCGTAATTACTGGGCATAAAGATATTTTAATGTACTATGTCACATCTCTACGCTTCTATGATCTGAGGTAAATACCTATGTGCATTCGTAATGAAGATAGTATGGGTTCTGTTTCGAAGGCTACATTATTTTGATTTGGGGCTCTATTTTTGAATCACTCGTATGATTTCGCACGAAAATATCATGCTATTGATAGAAAGCAAATATGATATGATTATAATGCGACTTTTGTTTGAGATTTCGTTCGAAAGTCAGTCATGTCACCTAAAATCATGTGTGCATGACATTCTCGTGCGAAGTACGAACGATTCTAAAATCGAGCCCCTGCATGACTTTCAGTAAGGATATTATTATGTACTTATTCGGTACTCGTAAAGCTATACAACTTTTATTTGTGTTTATCTTTTGGTTGTTTGCTGATTTGTTTTAATTAATAATTTGGAACAATTGTTCGCTCAATTGTTGTATGTAATTAAAAAGTTAGTTATTTACTGAGTAACAATGAGTTCGTTTTGGTGACTTTCGTAAAATTCTGAAATCGAGGTCAGTTAACTTAAAAATACTATGTATTGAATAAGGTCATTTGTGTCTACAAGTTAGACATTTAGTTTAAAAAGTTATTGGAAAAAAAATAACGCGCTCAGTAGCGCCACAGTAATTTTAATTTTTTTTTTTATTTGTGGCAAAAAAAAACAAATTAAGTACACGACACAAAATGTGGGATCATAATAATTTATAATGTTTTTTTTTTGCCAGAAACCAGTTCCATTTCAGCTTGTCACTAATTACAAACAACCAGCATTGGTTTTCTGCTGGTACCGGCCAAAACTATAATTTTCAAGCCATCTCTATTTCCAACACCATAAATCACAGCACAAAATCCAGACTTAAAATAAGACTCGCGATTCGCCAATACCTTGGAACTAGGTCAACAATACTCAAAGTTCTTAAGAGGAAGGTCAATCAGGCCGACTCTTAATTGAGAGCCGAGGATGGTGCCGAGACTGTTAAGCCAGTTAAGAATACGCTGCTGTTGTGAAAACTTTGCCGAGTCAATCTGCATAAAAAATGAGGTGACGTCCCAGACGAATGGATGGCTTCTTTGAATCCGCTTTGGAGGTTTCGAGCCGAGGTAGAGAGGACAAATAGCGCGACGATCCCGGTTAATTTTCTTCGTGGGAGTGAATGCAAACGGTGGATTAAGTGATGGTTTTGTTTATATCTGAGAGAATAAGGCAGGCCACATCGCTCAAAGAACTGATAGCCGATGGGGAAGAAAGATTTTTGAGTGGCGACCACGAAAATGTCAACTGTTTTAGTCGTAGCCAACCGGTTTTAACGTCTTTGGTTTTTTTTAATCAGTTATCTGGTTCTCATACTACAAGCTTGCTTAGTTCGGGGCTAGATGGCGCTGTGTGATAAACGTCTACCAATATTTATTTATATTTAATTTTAGGGATTGACTCTAATGAGTAAATACACTACCACACATTATCAAGGTAGCTAACTAAAATTCACTAGATTAGTCCTCAATTTGAGTGAACTGTAACTACGTAACTTAGTTTAAAGAGAGCTAGCACACCTGCAGACTAGAACTAGAGTAATGTTGATTTAGCAATTTTTGCTCGTAGATATGTCGAGGCAAAACGTCAAATAGAAAACGTGGTGTGTTTGTAAACCTCCTCCGTGCTCGAGCATTGCATAGTCGTCGCATTTACTGTCATGTTTGTTTCTGTGAAATTATGCCATGAAGCTTGTCATTTTAGTATTAGGTATACAATAACCTTTACATATTAATTAGGATATTACAAGAATGGTATTAATCACACTAATATTATAAATGCGAAAGTTTGTGTGTAAGTATGTAAGTAGATAAGTATGTAAGTTTGTTCCCGTTCAACTCTGTAACGGCAGAACGGATTTGAATCAAATTTGGAATGGTGGTAGCAAAGACATAAAGGGGTAGACACCTAATCAGCAAATCAAACTATCTTGAAATAAAGTACACCAGATTGACGTACCTGTCAAATCAAATTAAGAGCTCCATACAGTTGTGATTCTCATCTCATACTGATAAAATCTCATAATAATGAGACAAAAAATGGTAAGCTATACAAAAATATCATGCCAAAATTACAAGGATTCACAGGAATCAAAGAACACCACTGCCACATCCATCTTTAAGTCCTGAAATATACTTTAATAGGATATAAAATTATTGAATAATGTAAACAGAATAGTCGCTATGACAACGTTTAGGGATGTCAATCGAATTTCGGTTAGTCCAAAAATCGATTATTAAAGCAAAAATTTTTTTTTGATATATCATGATTGAGGATTGTTTCTTGTACTGTAAAGAAGACCGGCGACGGTCATTGACGCAGCCCTTTGATAATTTTATTCGTCGATTAGCAATTGACAATCACTTCAATCGGATTAAAACACGATTAATTGGCTGCATCATCATTATCAGCCAAATAAGACATCCACTGCTGGACAAAGGCATCCCCTTAGAAAGGTACGATCAAACACGTAAATATTGAGAATGCTCCATCGCCTCTAGTTTTTTTTTAAGAGTCTGAACGATAAGGGATTCACGTGGAATTTATTTGACTATATACTTGATCCAAAAATAATCAACGGTTTAATCGAAGTTCGTTTTTTTTGTCCGATTGAAGAATCTAATACGAGATCGGTTCGTATACGATTTTTTTCTGCAAGAATTGACATCCCTAAGACAAAATGAACTGTAGTATTGCCAGATATTTTTGTAATTTCCCAACTTTGTTTAGGTTTCCTAGAGACTCAGATATATGTAGCTGATCTTTTGATAAAAATAGTTCGGCAAAGTAGAGATGAATATTGGCGGGAACCTATTAAGGTTTCCACCAATATTAATTTGCTTATAATACATAATTTTCATAATTTTGCCTAAAAAACGTGTCGGCGCATAATTATCAACAGCAAATAGAAATGTTTCACCAATCCCTATCCAACAACTTAACTTAAAACCCTACGGAAGCCTACAATGAGCGTGTCACGATATGACACAATTGTATTACAATTTTATTAGAAATAAAATTTTGTACCTTCCTAAGAATGTAAGAATGTAAATTTGTCTAGTGTGGTTGTGGGTTTTTGGGTCTGCAAGTAATATGCACATTCTCTTAGGTTTTCACCGTCACATGCGTGTTACTTGAAGTTGTAGAATAGTCAGGCAGTTTCAAAAAAGATAAATCCGCTAATAAGCGAAAGTTGCGTATGCGTTTGCAAATTTAGAGGATTCCATTTCCATCGTAATAAATTGAAAATAAAAACTTAACATTATTTAACTTAACAATAATGTGGATGATAAAAAAAAAAAGTATAAGAGCCTATTTAAGAACCACTGTGATACAACCTAAATCACTCCAATCAAAATTTATTTACCCGACCAAATAGGGTAATCACTTTTTAATGGAAAGCCTCAAATGTCATGACAAAAAAGACTGTCAAAAATTATAAGCCATTTCAAAATCGTGTTTGTATGGAGACTATCCTTCTGGACCTTATTTATAAGGAGAATTCTGTGGGTGGTAGCTTATACCCTGGATTAACACATATGCTACTTTTTATCCCGGAAAAACATTCAGCTTCTTAAGTATTTATTTTAATTTTGTTTGTAGTTTTAGTTTTAGTTTGTATATTTAAGTTTAGATTATAATATAGTTTACTTTATAGAAGAATTTGTGAATAAATGATATTCTAAAGTATATTCTTCACATTAAAAAAACACTTAATTGTAATAAATATATCTGTGTACAGTACTTCTAAAATGATATTTGCATTTGTGTAAAACTCATACCAATATCCGTTTCAATAGAACTCCTACCTGGTACCTACATAATATTGGAAAACGACCGATATGAGATACATCTAAGATGCAGCCACTGGGATTTTATACAGAACTGCCGTTTTGTGCCATTTTATTACTCGCTTCCTCCCCATAAATGATAGTGCTAGCCACCAGCTTAGATAGATCTCTAGGATAAGTATATGTTGGTTTTACAAGTACAAAAGGTGCTGGCTGACCAAAAAAAACCATTTCCGATAGTATTTATAACTTAGTATTATTTGAAAGTTTTTTTTGTTGATAAGTATTTGAAAATGATTGTTAAATTCCATTGCCTCCATTTTATTAAAAAAAATGTATCGACTGCGAAGATCTTATGCTCCGAATCCAAGAGTAGCACCGAGTATCCGTTGACCCTTTTTCTCTACTGTGGTGGACCCGCAGAGGGCCAAAATGTAATGGTGAGTTTCGTGGCGAGGTTTCATCTTGTTTCATCTTGAAGACGATGTTTTCCTTCACCGGTAGCTAAAGTTAATCGTCGGGATTTGAACCCACACTCATTGTTTTGGAATTTGAATACGTCAACCACTGAGCCTTTTTTCCTTTGTGTTTTTCTTTTTATCACTTTTCTTGATTATGGAACGTAGAAAACAGAATCTGATAATTATTCAAATTTACATAACACCATTGCGAAAATAAGAATTTCTTAATCATTTGCTCGTGTAATAGTTATCGAAATGAAACGTAGTTTGTAATTTAATTATGTAACCGTTCTATTTACTTCGCTTCCACCCTACTCAACTATGAATTTCCAGTACAAAGTTTACATTAAATAAGGTTTATTATTGTGGTTAGCTGCTGAACCTTCTTGCTTATTATCACGACCTCGCTTGTAAGTAGAACGTAGGGAGAATGTTCTCGTAAACAGTGTTCCTCATTCCATTTCGCAGACTTGAACCAACGTAGAGAAAGACACCCGGGTGGACCCGGGTCACAGATCACACCAGATTATGCATTCAGGATGCTCGAAGCGCACCACGCATCAGTCAAAATACACTTATAAGAAGTTACTCTGATTGGTTCATTGTAAGGCGCGAGTAGGCGTAGCCTTGAGATAGCCAATGGGACCGCTCTGTCGCACTCCCCGCGACCCGCGCCTTCCTCAAACTTTGGTGACTTTTTGTAGGAACAACGAATCTCGTAATGCGGTATCTAGTGTGATATGTGACCCGGGTATACTATCATAAAACTGTGATCAGATTGGGAGAGGGAGAGTGAAGTGGTAGGGCTCTTTTATAAAGACCACCCGGGGAAGTACCACACCTTTGCCAGTTATACAACCACCAAACAGCAGGGCGCAAGCATTACTGAATTCCGGATTGAAGGGCAATGTTTCCAGCGTTATTACTGGACATGCAGAGATTTTACATCTAATATCTCAGGGTGACGAGCGCAATGCATTGCTGCGCATGATTTTGAACTGTTTAAGTCCAAAATTCTGGGTGGCACTGAGCTTTTATGGGCAAGCGTGACGCTTAACATCACTTGAGAGACTTGCTCGAATACCATAGAAAAATAAAGCGGGGTAAAAAGGTTGGGATATAAGGCCCAGTAAATATAAGTATTATTTAGATTACTCGACTTGGCCGGGTACACTGTCGTTCCCCCGGATTCATATACATATAGCTTTTATGAAAACATTTTTTTTATAATCAGATTAAGTAAATGTATAAATTCTGCTACCAACTCGGTGTCGAAACTGTTTGATGTCTGTAAGAGCCTTTGCAGATCTGCTAAAATTAATTATCTTTTAATTCGACTAGTCTCGTGGCATAGGGGGAGGATTTCCGTCTTCTGAGCTGTAGGTTCAGGGTTTGATTCATAGCCAGACATTTGTGTGATGAACATGGATATTTGTTCTTTGTCTGGGTGTTACTATGTGTAATATGAATGTATTTACAAAAAAATTGCGCCGTGTGAAAAAAAATAATTAAATAATGCGATAGAAAACAGAACAACGGTTCTGAATAATATGCACTTTTTTGTACATTATTATCATTAAAATTAAATTTAATAATGAAAATATACTGTAAAATTAAAAAAAAACAACAATAAATACATCGAAACAATTATAAAATTAATCCGTCGAAATACAATATCGCTCCCATTTATAAAACAATAAGCCGTTATGTAATGTCGCTAATTCTGCAATTTGACTGCAACATTTTCATCATGTACTTTTGTGTTACATGTCATTAACTTTTGAAACGACAAGTATGTATTATAGTTGAAAGATAAATCACTCTGGAAATAAAGAGAATCCAACGAAACCTCAATCGTCGAAATTGTTCAAGCTACAGTTTCAGTTTTTTTATTAATAACAGAAAAAAGCTACATGTCAGCCAAAAAATAATAATAATGTTACAAATACTTAAATAGTCATAAATTCATTTCAATAAAATTCTATAAATGTCCACAATACAAAAATATTATAATAATAAAAGGTCAAATCGACACCTTGATTTTAGTTATTTCGCTGAACATGTATAGTGCCTGTTGAACAAGCCAGCTTTTTAATTTTCTCTTAAAAACAGGAGGTAATATAGAGAAATACAAAAAAAGACTTGCGTCAAAAGTCGTCAAAAATATTACTAATAAATGTATTAATTAATTTAAATAAAACGGGAATACTCACGTTACATTGAGTCGATTAGTCCGACTATTAAACTTTCGAACAAAACCACCTCAGTTTTCATAGTAAATTACTCTCCGTCTTGGGCAGTCAGGTAAAAAACATTACGTGCTCGTAATTACACTTGATTTAAAGGACAGAGAGCTTTGCTAAGATAATTAGTGCCGGACACACAGATCATCCCCTAGATTCCTCACTCAGCCCACGTCGGACAAAATACACGTATAAAAATATTCTCATTAGGTCTTTGCTGGGCACATGAAGGCGTACCCTTCAGATAGCCGTTGAGAAAGTTTGGTCGCAGTCCCCGCAACCCGCGCTTTCCTCCAGCTTTAGTGAGTTTTTTAGAAAAATTGATTTTGTAACGCACTATCTGTATTACTTGTGGCTGGTCACGAGTAATCATTCGTAACAAGCACTAGTCAAATTCAGTTTACCTTTAAATTCCCTTGAAAATAACAATGCTCTCTGTGAGTCATCATCACCAGCTATAAGACGTTCACTGCTGAACATAGCCCTCCCCTTTAGAGCGCTACACCGACCAACAAAGGGCCATTTGCATCCACCGGTTGCCCGCGACTTTCACAATGTCGTCGGTCCACCAAGGGCCTACCTACGCTGCGTCTTCCGGTTCGTGGTCACCATTCAAGAACCTTTCTTCCCCATCGGTTGCTCTGTGTGAGTGAGCAAAGCAAATTATGCAGACGGTATCCTTTGCGTGTTTCATGGGTCGGGCGGACAGACGTCCATTGCTAAACAGAACGTCCTTCTAGTAGACGGTGAGCGTTCTCCGATCACCAAGCGTTGGGATTTTAGTACCCCCTTAGATAGGGAAGCTTTCTAAGGGGGAGACCTTTGTTTTGCAGTGGACGTCTTCTATCCAATGATGATGATGATGATAATTCTAGTAATTAATCAGCCAATATCTGCAGATAATTTGTTAGTTAGTACCATCAAGTATTACTAAAACTTAGTCATAAGCTCTAGACCTAAAAACTTCTAGCATACTAAAATTAAAGATTTATGAATTAGAAAAGTTTCATAAATCTGATTGATGAGCGATTTAAAACTTTAACCAAAATTGATGGTCTTAATTTCTACTCACGTCTTCTGATAAAACTCTGCTCTTGAATACAAACATGTTCCTAAAACTAAAAGGAATATATTTCATAGCATAGAGATAATATTTTTCCAATACAAATAACCCTTTCCGAACCGCTCAGAGTTCCAATTTCCTAAAAAATAATTACAGAAACCAAAAAGAAATCTGTTTATAAGATCCAGAAGAAATAAATAGCTATTGCCCGATATCAAAGCAATGAGTTAAAAGAACCGAGAAGGGTACCTTACTTTCGTAGTCTCCTAAGGGAAAAGTATCTTTTATTTTCGTGGATACCACTCAATTTCCAAAATTAAATTTATATTTTCTTTCTGCGTAATTACTCTTTGTCAGTCCAAGTCTTATGCCTGAGGGAATGAGTTACTCTATCCCTTATTTTGTAGAAGATTATTTGAGATAAATATTGGAGCCACGAGCGTGTTTTTAAGCCGAGATGACAAAACTTTTGAAATATGGAACGAATTAATCATCATCATCATTATCGGCCTATCATGTTCCCAGAATTATAACGAGAAAATTGATAACACATCGACAATGAATAAAATAATGGTATTGAAAGATAGCAAACATTTTTCACTTTTAATTTTCTCTCTGTAATTGTGATATTAAAAAAAATGTTGAAAAAGTCCGAAGGAGATAGCTGCGTTAGGAAAGCGAGCCCTTAATGTTAAAAAAAAAACAGTTACTACATGTAATGGACTTACTCGTAACAAATAACGATTTATTTTATCTATGCTCGTAGCAAAGAACATTCTTTATTGTATCTATGATGCGGCAGTTGTATACAATGCTTGCATATAACCTGAATATTTGATAAGAAAAATAATAATATTAATTATATTTGTAGTATTTTTCTTATCAAATATTCAGGTTATATGTTAAAATTGTAAATACTTCTCTTTTTAAATATTCAATAAAATTATTTATTTATTTATTATTTAATGTTATTTAAGTTATGTCTAGATTTCAAATTTGATTTCAATATACGACATCAAATTTTAATAAGTAAACAGTTAAAGACGAACAAAGGCAAGTGCTACTTTACTTTAAAATTAAGAAAATTGATTTCAAAATTGTAATATTTTTCTTTCATAAATATTCAGGTTATATGTTAAAATTTCATTAGTAATGCTTTCCTTTCCAAAATGTTAATTTAAATAAATATAATGGTAAAAACACACAACTGTTCCTTTTTCCTATTGTACTGGGCGCGACGTTGCAGCAGAAAGACACTACAGATTGGTTATTTTAGACACCGTCCAAAGTATTAAACAATTTTACAATAGCTTTTAATTGACTAAGGCGTTACTCTGTTTCTATTGTAGGTACTAGACGCTACAGATAGGTAACATTATTTCAATTTTATCGAACAGTACAATACATCGTATTCCTACATACCAATTCCCAAAACCTATTTAGAAATAAAAGCTATAAATAAACGGGATAGAACTGTCGGAAATGCAATTGAAATTTATCGAGCGTAGCAAATACTAGTTAAACTATTTTATCGGCTTGCAGGACAAATAGGCGGTCATTAATATTTGATTTTCAATTGCAGCTTTGTTTGGCTTATCTGTAGCTGTCAATAATGAAAACTGGCCGTCGTACATAAAATTACAGAGGACAGAATTTGTAATGGAATTTGAACCATTAACTAGGATTTATATTCGTTGTTTTTTTAGCAATGGCCAGTAATCTATGATTTTACATTGATGCAATCTCTACGTATTGTAAATTGAAGAGGTTCGGAAATTGCGGCCTAGGCACAAGTGGCGCATTGGTGCAGGTTTCACTACTAGGCCACTTGCGTAAGATAAAATGTTCTAAGCTCTTTTATGACTAATCATAAAGACTTTAAATAAGAGTACACCGCCAAACGTTTCCCACCCCTATTATACGATATCCGATTCCGATGTTTTTTAAATGTATATTTACACCGTGAATATGCTTAATTGTCTATAGGTTTGATTTTTTTAATTATCGCAATATCTTTGTTGCTTATTTAATAAGGAGAATTATATACTTTGTGGTTATAAGCACGTAAAATGTCATTTTTTTTGCAATTAAATTTTTGAATTTTTTTTTGTTGATACTATGACGAAGAAAAATACTATTTATTAGAATACCATTATTTTTTTCTTTTTTGGTATGCAGAACCTATTGTCGTATATCATTATTTATCCAAGCCAAAAACCAAAAACCAATACCAAAAACAAAAGATTTTGGTAAGATCCAAGCCTAGTTACTACCTACTAGGTAGGCGGTATACTAGATTGGGATAAATACGCGATCCTATCACAAAATAAATGATTCGACGGAATGCATCCAAAAACTAACACAGCCAACCATTACATTGTTCACATAGCTCTACGAGTCAGCTTTACTTTTAGCCCAGAATTCAGGTCACCAATTCAACGGACATGGAACAGGGTGCCCCTTTTGTTTGTCTGTTCAATTCGCTGTTTGCCTGACAATTTAAATGCAGGTAGGATCGTCCCGGGCTCGGGCCCTCGGTTTAGTATGTAAGCTAGGTGCGTCTACAGTCTTTAATGAACACCGACATTGCATAAGGAAATCTTGGGATAGATTTAATTCGTCTTGCCTCGTTGATTACAAATTAATATGAAACAGGAAACTGAGAGTTTGCGATTTCTGTAACTCCACAAGCCCGGAAAGTGTTTTTCGCAAATATCTCTAAAACGGCTGGACACACAAATTTTAAATTACCATACACATTTACACGATATCATACACTAAAAAAACTACTCCAGTCATATCATGAAATTCAACACTTTTTCGCTAGGAAAACGCACACAGCCCTAGACCATTGTTGCTCATATTATACTTAAAATCGTATTGAATTGAACTACTTGCCTGCAATATTTCATGAAGATCGGATTAGCTGTTTGCAATTTGTAGTCGGATAAATATACATACCAACATATAATTGCCAATTTGATCTCGCAGATTCTTAGATCGTCGCTTCGCTTGGTCATAGTTTGCGCTGAACTAAGACCTCGTACGCCTCTAATTTCACAACACCTAAACTTATTTTACTCAAATTTAAATTGAAAAAATGCACTAAAATCTCTACAAAATTCTACAAAAAACAACAAAAAAAAACACAAAAAATCTACAAAAACAAAAAAAAAAACAAAATGACATGACGATCCTATCCGACGATAACTCGCGAATCGTTGATCTGAGTTCCGAGTGCGATTTTTCCAAATGCGTTTACTTACTCGATCGCGTTAACGTTAACTATAATTTGTATGAAATAAGAGTAGCGCCGTCTAGCGTCATCTAGATGAAACTGCTCTTACTTCATACTAATCATAGTAACGTAAACGCGATCGAATAGGTGAAAGCAATTACAAAAATTCGCACTCGGAACTCAGATCAACGATTTGCGAATTATCTTCGGACAAAGTATATGCATACAAAAATACAAATGTCCTAACGCCGACTTGTTCCTGTATAGATTTCGATGACCTTCGCTTCGCTCGGATAAAAATAAATATATAATTCCATGTTTATCTTACAACATTTTAAATATAAAGGCACACGGGCATTATCAGGGTCTTTATCGGGAGGTTCCATTCTAATATTCTGTGGGTAGGCGTGGTTAATCGGGCGAGAAGAATAAAAATGGCACCTTCAATGTTCCGACACTATAATCATCAATTCTTCCGTAGTCCATCAAAATATGATTCTTAATACACGTGGGAATAGTTCAATTAGCAATCACGGGAAGACACTCCACCGAACACGTAATGCGCATAAGCGATGCAAATGGGTTGAATGCCACCAACGTAATGGCGCCCGCCGTCCATCTGTCGCTTCAGCACACTAGCGCCCGAAGTTGCGTCAGAGTGGAGAAACCTCATCTGTCAGTTATGTTTCTTGCCACTCTAAAATAATCGAAGTGCCCGCCGCGCGCCGTTAAATATAATATAAATGTTTATAAATAAGATTTTAATGCTAAGAAAGAAGAATAATATTACCTGAAGGCAAGAACATTACTTACTCTGTTTAATTAATAGAAATACTTTTCCAAAAATATTAGGATTATAACATTTATTATATTAAGTTAATTCAAATTACTAAGAAAAAATAGCACAGGCAATTTCTCAAGATCTACCGCACAAATAAACATCTTTTTATAATGTCAGTGTAGTGTGAATTGGATTGTTATTTCGTAGCAGACATAAATCAAACTTAACGTCGAAAAAATGATATATTTGCCGATAAAACGACACTCCTGAATACATTTTGGGGTCCCCTTGACGTTCCCGGAGAATTTATACGAGGAATGTTCGTAGCATGTTTCAATTCTTCAAACAGCAGAATTCGATGCTATTCTTTCCAGTAACTTAACTTTGAACTTACCGAGCGAGCAAAGTGAGCGAAGTCTTTGCAACAGCTGGCAAAATTTGCTTTCATGCGTCCATATGGATGGTGGTACATGCGTGCAGATCGTATTTTTGATTTGAAGGGTATCTTCCCCAAAACTATAGTTATATGATATTTTCTCATTCAATATTAGCAATGTTACTGCTGTTGCAAAATAAAATTATTTACTTTCTTTCATTCAAAAGGGCCAGTTTGCTTCGGCGCCATTTACCGGTTGATTTTGTTAATATTTGTCAGAAACATTCGGTACTAAATTCTAAACAAGAATTTCGAATATGAACAAAATCAGTCAAGATTTTATCAAGAGGTCGTGAAGTTTTTTTGAAATTGTGATTGCACAAAATAAATTGTGCTCGCGAGGTCTACTGTTCGCAGAACTACTAGTTTACATGGCTTGTTTCAGTTTGCATGTATTTCGTTTAGTTAAGAGCCCGTTATCTCGTTCGCGCATTTTCAACATTTTTCTCAGAACGTTCAACGTTTAATAAAAGGACAGTGTCCTTCCCCCGGTATCTGATCGCAGTTTCAAGACATAATATATATAAGTATTCGGGTCCTTATGATGATTTTGATTCCACATTTGAGACGAGCAAATAATTTTATACAAGCTGGTAAAACGATGACGATAATCCGAAAAATTTAGGTTCCTCAATCCTCATACGAAAAGCAAAATCAAAATTTATCTAAAAAATTGTTTTTTTTTTTTTTTAAGTCGCTCATATGTAAAATTCTTATAAAAATAAAACATAGCTCCTAAACTACGAAAAATCGTAGAACAAACATGGGATATTTTCGTGAAGCCCTTGGTATGAGGCGCCTAAATTTTTCATACGAACGTCATCGTTTGGACCATCCTGTATCTACGAAGTTGTAGTTATAGTTTTTACAAAATAAGCGCTTAATAATCACTTAACATTTTAAAATAAAAATGATTACGTATGGGTTGGCTTATCGTTTAAAAATCTGCCAGATTAAATACAAAAACTGAACTTATTTGTTCTAAAAGCTCATACTAATCAAGATTTAAGGCAACATTTAATTTTTACTGCGCCCCAACTAAATCCGAGCCATGTTTAGATAATCGCCTCGTTAGTCTTTGTGATTAAATTGCTTTATTCAACATCGCTGCGGGCAAACAACTTTCGAAAAATAAACTGCATGAAACATCTAGTTTAGGAAAATAAAAGCGGTTTCAGAAATTAAACCGAAACTTAGAAATAATGATAAAATGAGGTGAATTAATATTATGATACAAAACCCTACAACAAAAAAAAAATACAACAATTGAAAATGCAAATGCAATAGAAAATACAATTTTAATTTGCACTGACAGTAAAATCGTTTTGTACTATTTTGCATGGGCAAATTTAGTCGAACAACAACAAACGAAATATTTGATTAAAGATTTCAACATAGCAGAAAATAATATATACCGGCTCAATGAATAAAAAAACGATCACGGTTTGTTATTATTCTGGATGAATCCTTTTTACCCGGCTGGCCAAGAAGGACGGTAATGTTTATGGGCTATATGTAAGTATGTATGTTTGTGTGTTTGTACCTCCTGTAGCCTAAGCGGCTTTACCAATTATGACGAGAAAGGTTAGATAACTCTTATATGTCTGGCGTGTCAAAGGCAAACAAAAACAGTCGGAATTTTCTTTTTCTTTTAATAATAATAATCGTTATGTATTATACACAGCTACACAATATATTTTGTGTGTCAATTAAACCAAAATCCATATAATTTCGCCCATTGTCTTTTAGAAAGCCGCAAAATGCAGCTTGTAGTAAATACCTCTCAAACAAATGGCTCCACAATTTTAAAACCGCTAGAATACTTCGCGCTATCACTTTTCCCGTACTTAACGCAAAAGTTTCCGCTTCGAACAACGGAGTTCGCGCCAGAGCGGCGTTTCCTGGCTAATTAGCGAATCAGTATCTGCATTGTCGGTTGCATCTTGCGCATGGTTGGATGGAATAAACTTTGAGTTTCGGCCGGAGCATAATAAAGGTGTGGCATGAAGACGATTTTTTTAAAGAATTAATTAATATCCCCGGAGGCCGTTAGAAACGATAGCATCACACGTCCAACCACTATAACACACTATAACAACATTGGGCAGATTGTTTAGTTAGGTAAGTCCAAATTCGGCAAAGAGGTCACCCGAAGAATCCAACTCGCGTTCGGGAATTTGCGTGATATATTCTCAACCAAAATGTCGCAGTGTCTGAAGACAAGGGTCTTCCACCAGTATGTGTAAACAGCGATGACATATGGAACTGAGACGTGGTCCTTAACAGCTGGCCTATCGTAGAAACTCAGAATCACACAGCGAAAAATGGAGAGAGCTATGCTTGGATTTTCTTTGCGCGATAAAATCCGGAACGAGGATATTCGCCGAAGAACCAAAGTCATCAACGTAGCTTTAAGGGCTTGCAAGCTCAAGTGGCAATGGGCTGGCCAGTGGCCACATCGCTCGATAAACCGTCAAACCACGGTTAAACACCGGTTTAGAGTGTGATTTTTCTGCTAGTCCTTTTTAATGCTAGATTTTTATGTGATTCCAATTTCTAAGAAATTAAATAATATTATTTATAACTCAAAAGACAGTTCGATTTTGATTGCAAAACTGGTAGAGAAATCCATCGTTTATTCCTTGTTTTCATTGTATAATATATTAGATATATGTATATAATAGCTAACGTTGAAATATATTTGGATAAGACCTTTTTATTTCTTCTCATTTCCAAGAAACAATTACCAAACGGTTCAAAGATATTCTAACCGCCGCGCTGTATAAATAAAACAAAAGAAAACAACAGTTTTCCGCTGCTGTAAAACTAAATAGCTTTAAAATGGAACAAAATGGAGAACGAGTTGAAAATTTAAAAAGGAACGGGTGGTTGGCCAATCTATCTCCCGATTGCGGGTCCAGTTAATGTTAGTAGCCAATTTCGTATCAGCGCCTTGCCTTATTCGAGAGCAAAGTTGGTCATTAACTTCGCGTAAGTTCGTTACTCGGTCTGACTCGGGTCTGCAGGGTTCAGGCACAAGTCGTGGTCCCAGCTGCGTTTCAAAATGAACAAAATGGGATAATGAGACCCGGCTTCCGTTCAAGACTGACGTTCGAAAAAATGTTTAACAAAATACGCTCACTTTTTCTGTACCCTTATTATGAAAACCTTATTAGATGCGGAGGTGAAAGAGCGTGGTTGTTTGCGTAACGTGAGCATGTAAAATGTGAGAAGAAAAATATTTTTACTCTGTGGGAATACCGGTTGTCGTTCAGCGCACATTAAAGAATGTTATCCAGTTTAGCGCGTTGTTGACGCTATATCGTTTGAGAGGTTGCTTAAGCCCTGTTTGTTCACCCTTTTCCTATAACCATAGATCTGTAACTAAGGCCTTCATTCTTTTCTTATGAGCACTCAATAATATAAACAAGGTTTTAGCACAGAATTCTCTTTATGTTTTTAGAAATACAAAATTTTATTTTTCTTTCATGTTATCGTATAATTTAATATTTTCTGTTTCGGTTTCAGTCCACGCAACTTTAAAAAAATCTACTTTCTCAGGATAATATTATTCTTTCCCAAAGATACCAAAGGTTTCCGGACAGGGTAAGATTCTTTGCTCCGATAAGCGTGTTTATCTTATGCCCTGGTACTTTAAGGGGCCATGTTGTCCCAGGTAATCCTAGTTTGGGATGGTAACTTCAATATTTACACTGGTAGTAACCTATTTTCGGATTTTGTAAATTATGGGTCACATAACTTTAAGTGTTGTTTTTGTTGATTAAAAATACTTTTCTTGAATGTCATATGATATATTTATGTGAATTACTTATCTAATACTATTTTTATTTTAAGTATTATTATTACTATTGACATTTATTTTAAGCCTACAAATGTTTGTAGTGCTGATAATTCTTGTTGTGTTTTTGTGACGTTTTGTTTATCTAACCTAGTTATATCTAGTGATGACTATCCATAAGAGTATTTTTAATACCTATTTGGAAAAAAAAATGAATTGAATTGAAGAAGAGATTAGGTAATACTACACCATTAGAACAGTAGTGAGTCAGTCCGAAAAAAGAGTTTTTTGGGAAATCGCAAAATAAAGTTCAACATTACGGCGTTATCGTACTCTTTTAGATTTTTTATTATAATATACATACATATATAAATTAATCACCGTTCGCTAGTCTCGCTAAAATTCAAAAACTTGTTATATATGTATGCCTATAATCGCCATATGTATGACTATGACATTTGAGGAGGTCCCTCAATTCCTCATATGGATCCCATCATCAGAATTAGATTTAAAGATAAAAGGGACTAATCTGGAAGTATCTCCATTCAAATTAAAATCAGTTCATAAATGACTGAGTTGCGAGGTAACAAACATAAAAAAACTGCCGACATGAGAACCTCCTCCTTTTTTTGGAAGTCGGTTATAAATAACCAAAACGAACCAATAAGCTTCAATAAATATAAAAAACCAACCTCATACACCTCGTATTAGCCAAGTCACAAACAAGACAACATTGTAATCAATCAGGAGACGAAGACGTCGTTTTCAATTAATCAAGTGACGCCGGGAACAAGCAACGCTGGCGCTCACCCCCGGAACTGAATCGTTAAAAAGTACGAGACGAAAATTGACGTAAAGTAAATCAAAATAACCCCAAAATACCCCTAAGCTATATTTATGCAAAAATGCAAGTCTATCCGTTCAGTCGTCTAGTCGTGATAACGCAACAAACACCCAGACAGAGAGACAGAGATAAAAAGAGTACATAACTTTCGCATTTATAATATTAGATATGATTAGTAAGGTTGTGGCCGTGAGTTTACAGCTCTCTCACTCGAACCCTTAACAGTAGCGTGCAATTCATACAGGCTGAAATATAAACCCAGTTCATCCCTATTTTAAAGATGAAACAGATAGCACATGTTATAACTCCAGACTTGACACTAAACCGTTAAAAATGTAGGAACCTAAAACGGACGTCATGTGACCTCTGACGAAGGTACAGAAAATAAAACAGATGCTAAATTTTGTGCAAATCTTAATTAGATTTTAACTATTATGGTTTGTGGCAATAACCTATCATGTTTTTGGCTGGCATAATAATGCACTATAATTATTATTAGGTACGATGGAAAGTAATTATAGCTAGCTTATTACTGGAATATATTATCAAAACATTGGCTGCAATATGATGCTTTAATAACCATTTTGATCACAGGTAGGTACTATTAATTACAAAATATCAAACGAATGATGAATTTTGTCAAAAAGTATTTAGTATATATAATTATATAAGTTTGTAAGTTGTGGTAGCTCAGTGAGAAGTACTTTCGCCTCACATTCGTGGGGTCGTGGGTTCGAATCCAAGCAGGTCCTCATACCAGTAAGTTCCTTGGAACTTTCGTAAGGATATATCACTGACTTTTCAGTGAAGGAAAACATCGTGAGGAAACCAACCTGCATCTGAAGAAATTCGATGGCGTATGTGAATCCGCCAACCTGCACTGGGCCAGCGTGGTGAATGAGGCCTAGTTACCCTTCGAGAGTAGGCCAATATCCCAGCAGTGGGATGTTTAAAGGCTGATGCAGATATTATAAGTTTGTATTGTATACCGGATTATACGGTGTCAGAGTTTTTAGGCAATGAGGCCTCTGACATGGCTTGGCTGTTGTTGTAATGGCTTTTTGTAGTGGCAAAACTCTTTGGTAGAAGCTAACTGGGGAAGTACCACACTTTTGCCAATTATTCAACCGCCAAGCAGTAGTGCATAAATATTACTGCGCTTCGGATAGAAGGACAACAGTCCCAGCGAAATTACTGGGCTCAAACAATCAATTTCAATTTCTAAAGATTCTTTATTTCGGGAAAATATACAAACGTTGCACTTAACTAGTGTACATTACTTCCCAGTTATAAAATAACATAAACATAGAATTTATTTTAACAAGTACAAACCTATGTGTAAAATTTAAAACATGCTAATAAATTTATAAACTTAGCATTTTAATTCGCAGTAAGATTAATAAATGTATTACATTACATTACAGATATTAATAAATTTATTAATGCATGCTTTAGTGGCAGCATACATTTGTAAAGAATATTAAAAGCCAAATGTTTCCTCATTTAGCTCAAAATAATTATTAATCATTGTGCCAGACAATGTGCTTTGGGCGATTAGCAGTTAGCAGCAAGGGCTTAACATCAACAGACTTAACATCAAATATCAGAGGATGGCGAGCCCAGTGCATTGCCTCGCATGGTCGAATTTCTAGCTTCTGGGTGGCATTGAACTGTTGCAGGCTAGCGTGACATCAGCGCTTAACATCAAGCGTGCGACTTGCTCGTTTCGTCTCTCAGCAGAATCATAAAAAAAATACTTGTTATGGCAAACTAATATCACTACGAAGTACTTGCATTACCCAATAAAAGTTTTGGTACAGGTAATAATCGTATGCAATTGTACTAACCGGTAAGAACTGAAACCAATGTGAGAGCCATATCGTACTATTCTCTTTTAGGGCCCCTTAACGAGACTCGACGAAATTGCAATTTTTCACGTAAGCCGCTCGACAAACGACCTCTCGCACACCGTCGCAAACTTTTGATTGATGTCCCTAGCATTACCCGACACAGCTTCATAAGCAAAGTTGATTAGCTGTATTACATCACCCAATTATCCACCCTCAATTTCGTACAAAACATCGTCGGCCGACGCTACGACAAGACTATGCGAAACTCTGCCATTAAGGTCTCTGGTCCTTAAGGTGCAACGATTCGATCAGCGCGCCAAACTCAAACTTTCAAACTTCAAACTCAAATTTTTTTCAATCAAACCTCACCTACTCGTCGTGGCCACATTGAGTTTTCATGTGAAAACTAATTTTGTACTTATAAATCCTTAGGTTGTAAGAAATTACACAACGAAAAAATCAAGGTGAAAAAGTACATTTGTCACTAAGCCAAAAATCAAGATTGAAATCTGCCTATTGAGATTTGCAGCTAAACCAATGTTATCTAGGTTATCATTTTAGCTGTAATTTTTCGTCCTCCGTCGACTTGGGCTACTTCCTCACTAGTCAATTTCCACTTCCTAACATGATGTCTTCATAACTTGTCAATTTCCAAAGAAAGAACTTGTTCACTTCCTGTTTCGGCCTCTTTTTATCTCGTCCATTTTCTAACTTATCTATTTCCTCGCCTATTTTCCTTCCGGATAAGTAGTACTACTAAGTAGTTCAACTGGTAGTACAAATGATACAACATTGTATCTTTAGTAATACTACGAAAATCATAATATTGCAGTTACTTTGTAGCGCTTCACCGGCCGCTGTCGTGGCGGTCTTGCTTTGCTCGCTCGGCTCGCGCGTTGTTTGTCACATTTTAAGCATAACCTAAGTGCTTGGGGCCCCTATTATGCTACATTTACGTTTTAACTTTTTTTTCGTTAGTTTTTTTTTAAAAAGCGAACAAGTTAGGAGTAACTAAATAAGAAAGAGACGAATGGGGTATGGACACTTTAAGAAGTGGAAGAATTGGGATTTGTAGGATGACAATTTAGGAAAAGAACGTTGTAGCAGTGGACGAATTAGGAAGTGGACAACATAGAAAATGGTCAAGAAAGGAAGTGGCCCAAGTCGACCAGAGGGAAAAACTCAAGAAAATTTGAATTTGGCGCGCTTAAAAAGCTAAACTGAAATAAAATGTGATTGTTGTATTCCGTGCATCTCATTAGTTAATATGTAGAGATCATATGTAGTTTGGTTCTATCGTCTAGTATAGCTTAAAGGCAAAACATCATTGAATTAGACCTTGATTTATACACATTTTTCGCTAAATCTCCGAAAACCTAGTGTTTATTCAAGTGATTATTACTCTTATTGTGAAGTAATCATGATTGTTAGTGATGTAATCATAATGTCTAGGATAGCTTTGTTCAGAATTTTGATTGAGCACTTATCTGATTTTTTGAGTGCACCCTTAAGCCATATCTTGTTATCTGAGCGCAAAATTGTATAGCGTTAGCTTTATTTCGAATTAGCCCCGTAATTGCGATAGACTGACTGACATTAGCACATCCAAACACGATAAGTATTAAGAAACATTTTATGTACCAACAAAGCTTTTGTTCAGAGTGCTACGCCAAACAAAATTAAGGTTCTACTTTCAATAAAATGTAAGAGTGAGGTCTAATGACGCCAGTCAGTCCAAAGACGGGCTATTTGACTGAAACAAACCCAATTACGTAGTTTTATTTGAGCAGAAGAGATGAGGCGTAGAAAATAAGTACTTTCGGTACGTTTTCTTTCAAGGGGTTGGCTTCGTGTTAAGGACTTTTCAAGTACAAATTGAATAGCCTTAAGATGGTTTTTTTTTATAAAACATTTTTTGTAAAATTAATTACACTTCAGTTGATGATTACTTTCCGAAGTGAAATGTTTTTTTGCGAATTCCAGCGCTTTTCGCGTCTGGGCCCTTATTCTCTATCGCACATGAGATAACTTGCCAATAACGCGTGACGTCATAACATGCTCTAAACTTAAACGCGGCTCCTAATCGTGAAGAATCGCGCGTTTAAGAAACTTAGAGAAAACCGTTTCGTGCGACTAACACGGAGTAAACTTAACAAGCTAGTAATGTGAATAGAGAATAAGGACCCTGGTCTAAGAGAGAAAACCGTTTCGTGCGACTAACACGGAGTAAACTTAACAAGCTAGTAATGTCAATAGAGAATAAGGATCCTGGTCTAAGTTTTGATAAGATAATTTAAAAAAAACTAACTGACCTGGATAATTAACATTTATTTTATTGATCGAGTGAAGCGAAGGTCTCTGATGGAACAAGTCGGAATTTATATTTATCTTTGTATACAGGGTTATAAAGAAAGAGTATGCTAAGCCGAAAAGGGCTCATAGTACCTATCATTATGAAAAACTTTCACTGTGGGACCAATCTTGAAATCGAGGGGGAAAAACAGCTGTTAGAAAAAGAAAAATGCCAATGACAAAATGTATGGAACAGTTGTTTTTTTCCTCCTCGATTTCAGGGTTGGTCTCTTAGTACCCCTTTCGGCTTAGCATATCCTTTCCTTATAACCCCGTATTTGTCTGACGATAGCTCGCGTACCGTTCAACCGATGCTAATGAAATTCAGCAAGTAGTAAATGTCAATACAATTTTATATTTTTTATTTAAGTCCTAAGTTATTGTTATTTTGGAAATAAACGATATTTATTTTTATCTGACTTTTTTCTCCAAAATCTTTATAAAAGTTACTAGCTCCCTAGATAACCAATAAGAGTTTCCTGTGCAAGCTATTAGCTTTGCACGTAGAAACCGAGCGCTCCGTTGAAAGAAATTACTAGATAATTTGTTCTGGGACGCCATAAATCTTAGGCAATACGCTGAGAGCAACACGGGGAAGTCTTTAGGGGGAACAGTAGGATGTGTAGCATAGAAGATTAACCTATGTGATCATCATCATCAGCATCAGCCAAAATCAAGTTCAAGTTTAAAAAATTGTATTACTCAATATTTATTCTCGTAGTAACGAAGGTATAGTATGATGCCGTGCAGGGTATTGAAATATTAAGTACTGGAACTATTATTGCAAATTTTAAAAAAATGCGGGTAAGTGGTTGCCTGATGGTAAGTGGCAAAATCCAAATTAGACACCAGAATCCAGTCAGGCCTATCTCACTGGGAGCACAAAGCGTTTAGCCTCGCAGTCAGGGCTGCTTTTAAATAACAAGTGCGAAGGTGACGGAGCGATCACTTTTGTTTTATTGCGGTTCGCGCCTGTAGGTATTTATCGCAGGTAGTTACGCTTCGCTGTGCGTGCTAAAACTTTTAATTATCTAATTGCAACGTTAATTGATATTTCGGAGTGAGTCTTCGGTATTAATACTATTATTTATTCTGTGGGCAAGTGATCGTTTGCTCCAACAGTCTGTATGTACCAAGCACAGATTGCTCCCCATGGATACCGCATCATCAGATCATTTTTCCGACAATATTGCAACATAGTCGGAGCTATGGTCGGAGTAAAGCACGAGGTCCCATTGCGTCTCCCAATATTATACCTACTCGTGCTTAGCTTACCAATGAGAGTGAATTATTATGACTTGTATTTTGAAAGATGCATGGTGCGCTTTGATCTTACTTTATGAGGATTCTATAGAAGAGTTATCTATGGTGCTAAGATTCTAATGATACCAAGAATTCCAACTTTGATTCATTAAAGTCGGAACCCTAATTTCGATCAAACCATTGTACATTCGTAAATTGTAGGCAAGTAGCTAAAAAATACGAAACTACTTCAACTCGTATCACAATGTCTAGACGAACCCAGGTAGCCGGATTAGAACACTAAATCCTCTTACACAGATTACGCGATGGAGAAGCTAACATTTGTCGGATTATTTCATATAGATGTCTACCATTTTATTGGAAAACTTTATTTCTGAAAGCTTTTAATACTGAGCCTGTCCTTGATCAATCAAAAAAGTTACATACATTGAGAAATTGAGTCTCTGGGGTCCGCGAGATGACCTAAATGTTTTTTTTTTATGCAACTGAGTGACGAGAGTAGCATATTGCTCGCCTTAAGGTAAGCGTCATGGTTGTCCATACAGTTTTTAACATTACAAACAATCATTGCAAACGTGTTGGCATACCTGCCCTTACATGGCCATTCAGCGTGTGCCGGCAGAATGCTGGGTACTTTGTCAACTGGTAGTGGGCTGGAGTATTATCAAGACCTTCAATATTCGTATTTTAAGAGA
This sequence comes from Apocheima hispidaria, assembly GCA_947579745.1. Taxonomy (NCBI): domain Eukaryota; kingdom Metazoa; phylum Arthropoda; class Insecta; order Lepidoptera; family Geometridae; genus Apocheima; species Apocheima hispidaria. The sequence goes on from OX388156.1 coordinate 9,092,449, forward strand.
CGAAGTGAAAATTTTTTGTAGGAAAAAATATGTGGCTTAAAATTGAGTTGCAAGATTTGAACTTAACATAAATATATCAGTCTCTGGCAGCCATATTACAAGCTTTGCTTAGTTTGGGGTCAGATGACCGTGTGTGCAAAAATGTCCCAGATATTTATTTATTTATATAAACATTGCAAGTTAAATAAAAGCTTGCAAAATACTTCCCATCAGCCGCTATACATTTATTAATTTTACTAAACCAGATAACAAAACTTTAAAAAAAACACTTGATCATGATTCCATCAAAGGCCTCAACTGAAGTTTAATTTTGTTCCACAGAACCTTTTTTATTCGTTATTTTGTTTCCTACGGAAAATCAAGGATTTTTTATCGCTTTTATGATATTTCACGAATACCATTCGAAATGTCTGAATTTCGAGAGAAATCCCAAATAAAAGTTTTTTTTAATTAATCATATCTCTCAATAGCGCAACGAGTGGTTTGAATCATTCGAATTTGCTTCTATAACAATATAAATTATTATATTTCGCATAATATTTTCGTGCGGAATATCGTACAAGCGAGTTAAAAATGGAGACCCTGGACTATAAGCTGCATAGTAATTACAATAAATATTAATTACATAATTGGACACCCGCTGTGGCTAAAGAGTCAATTTTTCTTGCCGCCAAAAAAAATGATTTACCCCGATGATGGATCGGAAACGAAGGTCGCACAATGACGTGTAAAAAAATTATAAGAATAAAAAGAAATTGACTCTTAACAAAAAGATTTTAAAATGCTGAAAAAATTATGAAAACTCTGGCTAAAAGCTTTAGGAACAACCTAGGTACCTTATCTTTGATTTTGTCCGAAAGTAACCGACCAACTACCAGTAAAATACCATTTTCCATATATTCGAGATAAGCTTGAAACTGCTGAGGCGATATAATGTTTTTTACACCGCTGGGAATACGTCCGGATCGACCACGAATTTTGTTAGAAAAGTGATGGACTTCAACCATATACTTGTGATTTTGTGTGCACGATACTCATAAGCCAAAAGTATACGATATTTTATTTTATATCTAGGTGTCCAAAAGAAGGATAATGTTTTTTGGGTTGCATAATGCATATACCCTATACGATATGTCTGTTCCATTTTACCCGACTGCCCAATAAGGCGGGTAATATTTTTGTGGTGTTTGTTTGTGTGTTATTATTAACTCCTGCACCCTAAACAGCTTGACGGGTTTTGATTAATCAGGTGTGTTTTTATGTCCGGAGTGTCACAGGCTACATTTATAGACAATAGTTTATTTGTAGCAAAAACATGGAAAAATTAATTAAAAAGTGAAAAATAAACAAAAAATACACAGAGTTTTTTGCCACAAACCAGCCCCAACTCAGCAAGATGCTGGTTCTAGCCAACCAGCGCTGGTCTTCCGTTGGGACTGGCAGGTGACGTCACATTTTGCAGTAGGATTTATGTTTTCCTTGTAAAAATTGTTTGTTGACACAAGATATCCGGTTGCTTTGAGGTGCAGCCGGGCTATGTAGGATTACAGCCCCTAAAATTTGGAGTGGATTACTGTGAGGCGATTGCCTCATAGACACACCAGTATTTTTAAGTAGTTTGTGACATTTTACCATATTTTTACCTTGACATTTCTTTTGACTGTGTCTTTCATAAACGGCTTGACCAAATTTGGATTCCAAGGGGTCTGAAATTGTTACTATCCGTTTCTCACATAAGTAAATCCTTATATTCCTGCTAGCTAAGTTTGGTTTAGTGAATGTAACAAAATAATCGCCGTCACTTCAATTCATCATCATCCGTCCGTCCGTGAACATGGGCCTCCCCCTTAGAGCGCCACACCGACCGACAGCGTGCCACTTGCATCCACCGTTTGCCCGCGACTTTCACAATGTCGTCAAAGTTCAAGAAGTTCAGTTGTGTTTCACAGTTCACATCAACTATGTATCTAAAATAAAAAAAGTAGTAATATAAAAAATAAATAAAAAAAAAAACTGTCCGACGTTTATCTAGCCTAACTTAAGTCCGTCATAACATTCCACGCGCCAATGGCCTAATTTTTCCAAATATAAATTTCTTGACATCGTATATAGTTACGTAAGTAAGAGTAGGTACTACGCGCGACTTTTTTTCGAATATATAACCCAGTAGAGTAAATAACTCGCATACAGATACTATCCTTGCCATGACAGTACAATTCCTGTAATGAGTTTCTGGCTCCATCACGACGCAGCGGTATTTAGCATTGCACAATATACAGAACAGATAGAAATTACGAGATCTCTCATCTCAGTGGAAATTTCAGTGTTTTGGTTTGTCTTGAATAAGTGCTGTACCGTTAGCATAATTACTATAATATAAAGACTATTCGTATGTATTCGATAGCAAAATATGTGAACAATGGAACAGCGTATCGGGCGTAAATGTAAACCACAGTTTCACTGTTACCACAGTAAATGTTCTATCAAATACGTACAATTACACAATTATGCAGTAATACAAGTACATTCAAATTATACGGGGCTGGTAGTATTTGCGAATTTTGGGGTTGATTTTTCAATATTTTAAAGTAATCGGTAGCAAAATGCTTGTTTAGAAACCCCCCTTTAGAAGCCTTTTGGTATTTTTTTTCGCAGTTTCTTTGCAGTTACTTTACGAAAACTTGAGCATTATTATTAGCATGAAGTCTATTTTAGGGACTTTGTCATCATGTTTGCAGGTCAGTCGGCAAACCTTTTACAATCTCATTCAGCGTTCCTTCTATGATGATTGCTGGTAGGTTATTGTTGTACTTGCGCAGTTATTTACCGAGTGAGCGAAGCGAATGATAGTCTTTGCTTTGACTGGCAAAATTTGCTGCTGTCCGTATGGTACTCGCGTACAGGTCGTATTTTTCAACCAATCATGACGAAGCCTGGTATAATATTTCGAATATGACCAAAATCGATCTAGAGGTTATCAAGATATAGGGTCATGAGGTCTCATTTTCGTTTCGAACTAAGACCTTACGAGCAAAATCTCAAAAATATCTGTGACAACAAAAAAAGAAATGTTTTTATAGAATTGAGATTGTGCAAAAAGGTTTGATTTAGCGAGGTCTACTGTTCGCAGAACTACTAGTATATATATGCATCCTGTAAGCAGCTGTATGAGGAAGAGCGCGGGTGACGATGAGCTTATACAAGCTATCTGCGCAGCCTGTGGTAGTTGCGCGAGAGTATATTCTTCAGCCAGAAGACGACAACTGCTGAACAAAGACCTCCCTTTAAAGCCACAATCCCCACGCTAGGCAGGTGGCTTGAGGATCGCAGAACACACAACTTTTACTAAGAGCACGCTGCGGTGGTTCTGGTCGCAGGTTTAGAACGTATCCGGGTTTCGGGTGCCTTAACCCGCGTCGTGCCGGGACACTGAATTTACCTCAAATTAAAAAAAAAAGCTTATTTTTTAAGTGGATTTATATATAAGTTTTTGGTATTTGTTTATTGACATTGTACGCAGATACTTTGATACATTGTTAATCGCTGCGCTTAGCAAAACAAATATAAACTACTAGGGTAATATCAGTACGTGAATAATTGTTATTCATAAGAGATTGGATTGTTCTGAAATCGTAATTACGACAAAGTGATTTATTACTGAGAAAGGTAAACCTTTTTAATATAATTTTTACTTGAAAAATCTTATCCAATGTAGGCCAAAGGCAATTAATTATAATTATCTAGTTTTAACAGAGTTGGAAATAAAATTATTAAAGTGAATAAAAAATAACCAGATACTTACTCGCTTGAATTTGCCCAGTGGAATTAGTTATTCTTTTTGTAGCCCACATTTCGGCTAAGTGAACTGTATAACACGAATTTACTTAGAAAACCACACGCTTTTTATCTGTGTTTGTTAAAAAAATGTTGGCATAATTTTTTTTATTTTTTTTACGTTAGCATATTAATTTCCATTCCCAGAACTTTTTTCCATTTTTTGATGGTAATTGTAAAACTAGTTGTTACCCGCGACTGCGTTCGCGTGGACTTGCAAAAAAAAGTAGCCTGTCCGTCTCCAATCCTTAAGTTATATCTATGCATAATTCAGGTCGAATATTTGTAAGTGTGTAAGTATGTGAGTAGGTAAGTAGCTATGTAGGTAAGTAGGTAAGTAGGTAAGCAGGTAAGTGCCATTGTGCTAGAGCATGGTGGTCTCAATTGTGTTGTCTCAATGTTAACATCTGCATGTTACCCATGTCTCCGCAAAATAAATATTTTGAATTTTGAATTTTGAATCTATAACGGCTGAACGGATTTGAATGAAATTTGGTATAGTGGTAGTTTACACCCTTGATTAACACAGGATACTTTGTATCCCGGAAAAATATTCATTTTCTGTAGAATACCGGGTGAAACCGCGGGGCGCAGCTAGTAAAATATAAAATAAACCAGTAATGCTTGTAGTTCACTTCTAATACTTAGTTAAACTGCACTTGAAACTGCTGCCAGCACAAACGTTTTGAAACAGTAGCAGTTGTCATGCTGAAACTACTTTTGTCATTCTGCTACGACACATTCCTCTCGGCTCTAGCCACAGTAAAATGCAAATACAGAGACTAAATATTTACCCATCCGAAAATTATAGCTGGTACGATGGATCACAGTGCGAATAATGTACGATAACTCACGTATCGTCATAAGATCGCCGTCGCCATTTAGGACTATCATTTTTGTAAAACAATACTTATTTTGAATTATTTGAAATAACCGATTAAAGTTATGTTAGTTAGTAAGTCTTAAACTTGACCTTTTTAGTAACAAAAACTACCAGAACAGCTAAAAATCAAATATGAATCTAATCTAAAGCGTAAAAACTGTTTTTTTTTACTGTTGTCCTACACGTTTCAATCCGAAGAAGACGGATGGCGTTTTAATATTCAGTCACAAAACATGGTATGTGGTTAGACTCGTGCTAGCTTGGCGCTCGACGGATGACAAGGATAAAATGATTAATTAGAATATTTGTGTGAGCGAAACAACAATTATTACAGTAAAAGCGAGAGTGAATTCATGGGACTAAGTTTTGCCGGATCAGCTCTAAGAGTAAGTCAATCATTCCCTATGCTTAACACCTTCATTGCTGCTCAATTATTATAAGAATTTTACTAAAACCTTGGATATAAATATATTTCGCGAATTCCAGTTTGGGATCTCGGTCCACACACACTTATTTTCTTAACGAGAGCCCTGATCATAAAGTAATTATTGACGATGTTTTTAAGTCACAAAAACGCCTCTATCATTTGACAAATCATTATCTCTTTCATTAATAGTATTTAACTGTTCCTTTGCGGAGTAGCTGCTTAAATTTTAGTATTCAAATTGGTTATACATTTCGAGGGTTGAAGGCGGCAGTCGCCCTCTTGCCAACAGAATGTAACTAACTTATAATGAAAAGTACACATCTGCATCCCTCTATGAAGACTCCGCATTCATACGCCAAGGTAATTAATTCAGATTCTCGACAAGTTCTAGAACTGTGAGAACCGAGCAACTACGAATGACTGTTTGGAGTTTAGCAAAACTGCACTGAGCCCGAGGCAATAGAATTGATGATCCTTGTGACAATTGAAATAAAAACAAACAAAACAGAAGATTCCAAACTCCGTAACAGATTGATAGGAAGATTTGTGGCGACCGAGAAACTTCGCTGACAGATTACTGGAGATGAAATAAATCAAAACGTCCGAGGGTTTTTGCGGTCCGATAGTAGTTTCATTTGTATTCCGATTGAGATACTATTGTTTTGTTTGGCTCATTCGTTTTCGTTAACCTAATAATTTTGACATTTTCGTTCTGTAATAACGTTGTTGGACATTTCAATCGGCTGTTATATTTCTTGCGGCTTATTTTGTGGCAGTGGGGCGGAATGATCTATTAGTTTTGTTACGAAAATTATCTGTCGTTCGTTCATTTTGATACAATTTACAATAATCGAATTCAACGCACGGCGACTTAGAGTTTTTCAAATATAGAATCAGTTTTTTTTAGTTCTTATAAAACAATATGGAGGAGAGTTTTGTCGGGAACGTGAAGAATTCATGTCGCGTCATTTTATTATTTTCCATAACTTGTGTTATTTCGAGTGTTATTGTGTAAAAACGGTGAATTTTTACCCGTTAAGTGTTTGTGAATATACACGAGTGTTGGTGAATGGTATAATGTCGTGAAACGTGAATTTTCATGTTGTTTCCAAAACTCCATAGAAGGCTCTAGTAAAGTTTTCACCACTTTACTGGGGCATGACTTGGACTTGACCGTGACTTACTTTGCTTGACCTAGACTGTGACTATGACTTTTTGATAATTCTTAAAACTTGAAAATATATATGTATACTTGACACTGGCAAATGCTAAGACGTGCGACGCCAAAATCCACAAAGAAGAAAAAAAAAAACAATATGGAGTTAGCATAAACGGTCTGCGCTAAAACTTTGTCTGATTGAGAAACGCAAACAGACGCGGTATTTTTACTTGTCTAGACTCATTTGTTCGGAATAATCTCATTTGCAGCTAGCACACCTGATTCTTGTCGGAATACATTATTGTACTGTACAAAACAGTAGCTAGTGCGTATATTTATACGCACAAGCTATACACAAGCTATGTTTTAACTTAACTAATCTCTACAGAATACAATTCCATACACTTGTAACCGCCGCTATCAATTTCAGACTGAATTGATTTTTCAGTCTACGGTGTTACGATCGATGTTTCTTTAACTACGTCTCAATCTGATAATTTTGGAACTTATTATATCTTAAAAAGAATTACATTGAGCTGTAAAAAATGGGGGGGGGGGTTGCACTAATTCTCACACTTGGCATGTGGCTTCGACATACGACTCATTGATTAATACGAAGACTGTGCTGCCCATCATTCTGTGGTTCTATTCGCAGCTTTAGGGCGTACCCGGGTTCCGCGTGGATATAAGATCATGCCAAGTAACTTGCCTTGAATCATTGCCCTTTAATTCGGAACACAGTAATGTTCGCACACTACTGCTTAGTAGTGTGCGAACATTACTGTGTTCCGAATCAAAGGGCAATGTTTCAAGGTTCTGAACAGCCTGTTTGCAAATGTCGTATTAACAAAACAAAGCCACCCTTAATTATATTATGTAGATGCTTATCATAGTAGTAAATACAAACCTTTTACAATAATCCTGGTAAAGTTCCCAAAATAAACTATACAAACAAGGGTATTTCCACTCGGCTGGGTTGCTGTGCCATTTTACTGCTGACAGTATCAATAAAAATCAGGCGAAGCTCCAATCCTCAAGGAGGCTGACAAGACGAGAGGGGCCGAAAGAAATCGCGCTCGTTTTTTGATAGAGGTCTGGCAGCTCGGAAACTTTCACTTCCGGTGTCTGATATCAAAACTCGATCTTCTAAACTGACCTAATCACTAGTTCGTAAAAGGCTCAACATTCAAAAAGGTTTAAATTAAAGACTCCCATTTTCAATGAACGAAAAAGTATACAACTAATTGTCCCATCGCACCCGTTCAATTCGCATTTACCCTAAACGCTTTGAGGGGTAATTATCAAAGTCCCTTTTCCCTTATCTTTCCTCAATACTTTTAGGAGCGGAGTGTCTAACACAAAGCAAATTGCTAATACCCGATAGCTCTGGAAAGGGCGGTGAATGGCCCATTTCCTGAAGAAGCTTTATCTTTTTCTTTTTCTGGGTAGACGTTGTAGGTATGTTAGTAGAATTGTCACGGCATCCTTGAGCCCCTAATTCGAGTTTAAGTTTTACGAGTGACTCGCTACGTTTGCTACGACTTCCTACGGCGTAGCACTCTACGACGTAGCACTGTTATTGCCTGATGGAGACATCTGGCTGCAGCAGAATGATATTGCGGTAATAATCTTAGGTATTCTAATATTCACCGCTTTTCGTATTTCTCTGGAAGTTATGACGTCATTACACTAAAAATATATTGCTTTGTCATGTATGAGTGATACAGAAACGAAGCACGCAACCGTGTTTATTGTATTTATAATAATTCCTTGAAAATAATCGTTTACTTTTATGAACGGAGATATACAGGATTTTTCATTCTGAAATACAAAAGAGACTAGGGATCGTTTTTATGTGGATTTGAAGTTTGAAACTTGGGAACCGGGACAAACATTGACAGCACAAAGTTTGTACGGTCCTAGGACCAGAGCAAAAGTAGACAAGTCGTGGGCAAGAGTATTGAAAATGCATGAGCCTGCGGTCTCTTGAGACGTCATGTGCCGTAACTCTGTCACCAAAACTACACTAGTTTTCGTATAACCCGTGTATTTGGACTTGAACATTTTACAATGACACATTATAGTTAGGTACAGTTTTAATAGCATTTATTATTCATATATTTTATTAAAAAATGTAAGCTGCAAAAAAAAGTTTCAGTGCCTAGTTCTTTTGGTTTATATTCAAAATCTTCTATTTACATTTACTTTCCGCTATTTACTGGTTTTATTATTATATTCATTCATATAATTCATATAATGACTTTTAAATTTAAATTTTTGATTTTTATGTAATGACTTAATTCTATTTATAATTATAGTACCTTGCTCTTTATTATTGCATGCTGTCTTCACCTGTAAGTATTGTGACATTTAGTTCTATTTTATTTGTGTATATTTTTGACATTGTATTGGTGTGCACAGTGTAGGTGAACCTAAATAAATAAATAAATAAAAATAAATAAATAAAATATTTATTAATGGTTTTTTATATATTAAATAAAATGATGATTATATTCCTATTTCAATATATTTTTTCAATTAATTTCTATTTTACTACATTGTTGACTGACAATACTCAAATAACAAAGACGAATTTCCATACATAGTTTTAGGTCAGTAAAACACACGGTGTCTTTAAACAATAAATACTTTAAACCTAATACAAATTGCTAGTAATTCAGAAGCAGAGCAGAGCAGCAGAGATTTTTTTACCAAGGAGGCCAGGAATAATTGTTTTAAGACTTCGAAGCTTTGTAGGTTATGTTACTGTTTTCTGCTAAATGAAATCAAAACAGCACGAAGTCTCTAAATTTAAAGGAAAATCTGTAGTCACAGAGAAGAAAAACAATATCCGTTAGGTTGAAAATGGTCCAGAAAGCATGAAAATAAAAGAGCAAAATACCTACTTGTACCTTATACGGCCTTTACTAGCTTACATGTTTAGTTGAAAAACGTCGAAAAATATTTACAAACGTTCTGTCATCATCATCATCATCATCTCAGCCACAGGACGTCCACTGCTGGACATAGGCCTCCCCCTTAGATTTCCACGAAGAGCGGATGGAAGCGGCTTGCATCCAGCGCGTTCCTGCGGTCTTTATCAGGTCGTCCGTCCACCTTGTGGGTGGACGTCCTACGCTGCGCTTGCCGGTACGTGGTTTCCATTCGAGAACCTTACAGCCTTACACGTTCTGTAGAAATTATATTTCAAGACGCTCCAAGATTTATGGCAAAATCACTCAATTGTTCTTTACAAAAACAAGAAAAAAAAGTTTAATGCAATGAATTCATATTGATTGTGTCTCGCTTAGCATTCCTTGGTAAAGGTCACCAAAGGTGATCGAAACTATAGTTGAATAACCGACTCAATTTAACGTGAGTATTCCCGTTTTATTAAAACAAAATGTATCAAAACCACGTCAGTTTTCATAGTAAAAATCATATTCACTCTGTGGTCAAGCCTGTGACTTTTTATTAACTAGTACCAGTGAAAAAAAACCCAAATAGCGATTTAATTGTGTCGAATAATATCATAGTATTTCAATCTAATTTTAATGATGTCTTAACTCGAGAACATTGTTTCGCTACTTGCCTTCATAATACTATTTAACTTTTACACCTCGCAATAAAAATCTCACGCACGTTTATACTATCTATGTAACCAGTCGACAGCGCGAATTATTATATGATATATATATATTGTTAATCGATAAGTCGATGATAACTATACGGCTATCTATAAAATGGGAAAATGGTCTATTTTATAGGTATCGTGACGAGTTATCACATTATTGATAGGCTCGCCGGCTTGAGTGTCAATTACTTTTTATGACTGCGTGGATTTTTGGAGAAAATGAGACCAAGGATGGTTTGATGAAAATTTATTAGACGTGTTATATTAGTTTGGGTGACAAATGCATTATTTAACTCTCGATGGATTAGCCGGAGTTGGTGTAGAGCCACTTATCATTTCTAATGTAAATAACAATGTGAGGTTGAAATAAAACAATAACTTACTGATTTCATTTTTTTTTAAACTCACTAGTGAATGTGGCATGTTTCTGCGGATGTTTATTAGCAAACAAAGCTTCCCATGCTTCTTGTTACGCATGCTACTTGCTATCCATGCTATGTTAATATGCATGCTATGTTGTTACGCATGCTTCTTGCTACCCATGCTATGTTAATAAGCATGCTATGTTGCTACGCAGGATACGTTGCTGGGCACGCTATATTGTTACGCATGCTATAATGTTACGCATGCTACTTGCTACCATGCTATATTACTAAGCATGCTATGTTGATACGCGTGCTACTTGCTATCCATGCTATGTTGCTAAGCATGCTATAGAGCTACGCATGCTATAGTGCTACGCATGCTACATTACTACGCACGCTATATTGCTACACATGCTACATTGCTACACATATTACATTGCTACGCATGCTACATTGCTACGCATGCTACATTGCTACGCATGCTACAATGCTACGCATGCTACATTGCTATACGGCTACGCATGATACATTGCTATACGGCTACGCATGCTACGTTGCTTACGTACTCCTTAATACGCATGCAATATTTCTACGACGATTCTTAGCTATTAGCTACTCGTGCTACTGGTCACATATGCTAATTGCTATCCGTACTACATTTCTACGCGTACTCCGGCGCTACGCGTGGCTACTAGCTACTCGTGCTACCTGTTACATATACTTCTTGCTATGCATGCTACGTTGCCATTTATGGTACTTGCTAAGTAATTTTCTATTCAACGCGGCAATTCGGCCAGCATTTTGGTAACGAAGCCTGCTGGTAGCGGCATATTAGATAAGTGCTAGTTTTAAGCTGTAAATATATTTTAAATTTATTTTGTTTTGGAGGTTAGTCTAATTTATTTATTATTTAATGTTATTTAGGCTACGCAAGTTACTTGCTCGGGAAACACACATAAAAAAAAGAGCTGCTTTACTGAACAATAACATTCACACTCGACGTATTGGAATAGACAATTTTTTCGCGATTTCAGGTTTAATGCCATAGTTAAAGTTATTCATAATTATTAGTATTGAATTTAGTACCAATGTTACATATATATTTAGTAATGCATACATACTAACGAGGTACAACTTGAGACACCTTTCCTTAGCGACCACCCTCTTATTATACCACAAGTTAACGGAAGACTGATAATAGCTTTCTAACAGTGACGTCACTGTTACCCCAAAACTCAACTTGTGATAACCCTCGTGCAATTTTCAACCCTATGTCAAAACAATTTCAAGGAAAACTACAGTGGGTTAGCAGTTTTAGAATAGACCCCTTGTAACGAGTGGTGGTAACTATTACCTCGACTTAATTAACTGTTCATCTTTGCACGCATAGTTATTACTATTTTAGAAATTGCCTTTGTCTCACTAAGTATCGTCTAGAACGTCAGCCTGTGGTTCTCAAAAGTTTATCTGTAAGTTTATCTACTCTGTTGTAGTCTATTATTTTACAATTTAAACTTTAAGATCGTGTTACAACATCAGACGTAGTCACTCACAACAAAATTCTTGTTAGTTTTTCGAAATAACTACATTAAAACGTTATCTACGACTAAGTTACATGATCTGAACATGTTTCTTTAATAATTGTATTTACGAAACATGAAACATTATTGCAAATTAAATAATATTGTATTATAATAGTAAACCAGAATATTGAGTAACCAATACCTATAATCTACCTCCTAAATATTAATTTCAATACAATATACAAAATAAAATACAATATTATATTTACAAAATTATACAAAACAAAAATGTGAACCAATTAGCCGAGCTATAGTCTTCACTGTATTCAGAGTCAATTAGTCTCACCGTTATTACACATCGTAAATAAAACAAAATGTAACAAAAATTGAATTAAAATCTTAAATATTAAGTTTACAGTAAAACAACAAAAAAATATTAAATTTAAAAGATACAAACATTACGAAAAAAGGTAAAAGTACTGATGAAAAACATTCTGATTGTTGGCCACAGCTGCACGATTGATTTGAATGTATTTCTGTGAAATTACCTCCAAGAGGCCGCGGTAGCAGCACGTGCATTCAGTGGAGGCGGAGGCGGTAGCCGCGAATGCAGTCGCTACAAGTGTTGTCGGCAGCTGCAGTTGGCAGCTCGGTTCAGATTAGCACGTTTATTTGTTAATTTGTTTTTAACACATGTACAAATCCAAACATTCTTCATTTGGGGTCTAAATTGCCTGGAAAAGATCGCTTGTAGCGATAAGGCCATCCCTTGTGGTACTAGATTATACCGTTTTTCTGTGTGATTTTGGTGTTTGGTGTTCACAGTAAAAAGTTTAAATCTATCCATCTTTGTAAGTTAAGCAAATAAATTAAGAAGAGTTGTTTGATAAATAAGGGGCATTGGCTAAATTTTGAGAGCCACTGCCTGAAACCAGTTCCAGGAGCGTTGAAAATTGATGTAGCGTGTATCAAAGCGAGCATTGTGTAGAGTATTGGGGTCTGATTGACAGTTTAATTAATGTCTCCGACGCTCCAACTTTGCTGCCGTCGGCATTTCGCTCGGTGATGGATTTTAGTCGATTTTCGACCGTTTAATTGTACCCGTAATGGAAATTGTATATAAGAGGGAAGATTGACCAACTCAGTTCAGTTCCGTTCCGTTCAGTTCAGTTCGCTGAAGAACCAAAGTCACCGATATAGCTTTCAGAGTTTGCAAGCTAAAGTGGCAATGGGCAGGCCACATCCCTCGAAGAACCGATAACCGATGGGAAAGAAAGGTTATTGAGGTTATTTATTAAAATCTTTCCTCTTTATAATATTGGTATAGATTATTCTATCATCATCAATAGTTTTCGCAGCGCACGCGCTGTAAAGAATATTTTAGGTATTTTTTTTACATCTTAGGTTACATTACTGGAGTTTTAGTAAGGATCCCTAATTTTTTTGAAAATATAATATGGCCTATGGCACCCGGGGATAGTGTGGCTTCCCAACAGCGAAATAATTTTTCAAATCGGTTGAGTAGTTTCGGAGCCTATTCAATGCAAACAAACAAACAAACAATCAAATCTTTCCTCTTTATAATATTGGTATAGATAAGTAAATGATTATAAAATAAAGAAAAGCAAGAAATAAAAATCCCGAGAACCCCCGATCCTATTGACGAGCCCATACATACGATGTATACGGCTCTAAACTTATTTACAGCAAACTTTGCATGACAGAAAAACCGATGTAATAATGTTTGTTACTTAAGGTGCAACGTTTCACTCATCGCGCGAAATTCAAATTTTCTTGCGTTTTTTGTCAATTACAGCTTAATTACTCATCGTGGATTTATTGAAACCAATTTTGCGCCAATAAGTTGTTTTAAGAAATTACAACAGCAAATTACAAATTACAGCTTAGTGGGAAATGTACTTATACTAGGTTTCAACTTGAATTTTTGGTTGGTGTAATGTCTTGAAACAATATATTTATTATCGTAAAATTAGTTTTCATGAACCTACGATGAGTAATTAAGCTGTAATTGACATAAAACGCAAGAAAATTTGAATTTCGCGCACTGAGCGAAATGTTGCACCTTAACGTCTCCGACCAGTGTCGGAGGTATACAATGACGAACATACAAAAAAAAAAAATTTTTATGCATGAGAAGCCGCGCTGGCAAGTTTGTGTTGATGACAAAAAAAAATTGCTAAAAATGTTGTTTTAAAAGATTTAATGGATAAAAAAGTCGTTGAAAGCTGTTCAATATAATCTTACAGCTTCATAAGCTGTGTCTATTTGCATGAATATTGCCCCTAATCGTTGTCTGTGCAATAATTTGTTTGCGTGCCTAGATTAGGGGAACGAAATTGAATTCTTTCTGCACGCTAAAAGCAGGAGAGGTGACGCGGACTTTGTTTTAATTATTTTGTAAATAATTGAAAGTGTACTTGTATGTTGTACTGAGCAATTTATTATGAAACTACATCGTGTGTTTGGATTGATAGTTCATGTTTTATTAACGACTTCAAAAAAAAGGAGGAGGTTCTCAATACAAATTTTTTTTTTTTTTTTAGTCATAATTTAACCCTTTCTTTGATACCCAAAGAGTAGTAATTAAAAACATCACCTTATTTATTTATTTAATACTTTATTGCTCATCATATAACGTATTACGTACAACTGGAGGGCTTAATGCTAAAGCATTTTCTACCAGCAATCCCCGTGGTTAAAGAAAGATAGGCGTGAATCAAAAATCACATTACATGGACATATTTAAAAATAAAATAAAAATACAATTGACAACAAACAAAAAATTGACAAATGTACTTAAGCTACCTATATAATACTAAATACTACGTATAGTGGATAGTAATACAATGAATAATAATACAAATATATATTATTATCATGTGTCCTCTAGAGGATGCCATATTGAATTTAATGTGACGTTACATAATATCCTAAATCCGGCGGACGACCAAGACAGCTCCAACGGTACCTCATTCGTCAAATTATAATATGTATTTAAGAAGTTATGTGGTAACAGATGAACATTCATACTTACATACCGGTCAAAATCATAACTCCTTTTTCGTAGTAGGCTAACTAGGGTTTCTTAGTTCCACAATAACTCCTAAATACATGATGACCTGATGTGTATATCATCATCAGGCATCTTGGTTGATTATTTGCATTATTCCGAGTAAAATGATGCAGTAGGAGTGGCTAATCCAATATAAAATTAAAACATCTAATTAAAGAAGAAAAAAACGATGAGCTACAAATGAAAACAGACACCGTTTAGAAAAAAAAAATTGGGGCGGATTTTGTTTCTCTTTTATTAATCATTTTCTTTTGTAGAAATAAACATTTTGTGATCAAAGGCGGCTCTCCGGGTCTCACCTTCGGCCCTATCCTTTAAGCCTCATTCGTGCTTTCCCCTCCCTATTAGCGATCCCTCTAGTTAATAGCTTTAATTTACCGGAGATTGATACGCTAAGCCTCTACGTTTTAACTCAACTACGTCTATCTACGTATTATACATCTAGTTTCTCGTTTACGCATGTTAATTATTCCAAACCACGTAATGATCGTGCGTTTGATAATTATTTAAAAGAGTTTGATATATTCTCTATGGTAGAACATAATGTGCGGTAGTACTAAGTTCGATATAGAAGTTTTGGCGGGAACGTGAAGAAATCATGTCGCGTCATTTTATTATTTTGTCAAAACTTGTGTTATTTCGAGTGTTAATGTGTAAAAACGGTGAATTTCTACCCGTTAAGTGTTCGTGTACATGCCCGAGTGTTGGTGAATGGTATAATGTCGTAAACGTGAATTTTCGTGTTGTTTCCAAAACTCCAAAGAAGGCTCTAGTAAAGTTTTCACCACTTTACTGGGGCATGACTTGTACTTGACCGTGACTTGCTTTACTCGCCTTTGACTGTGACTTATTTGACAATATTCACCAAAACTTGAAAAATTATGAGTATACTTGACACTGGCAAATGCATAAGACGTGCGACGCCATAATCCTCTTAGGAGGAAAGAGAAAAAAAAAAGTTCGATATAAACTATTTTTCAAATAATTACAATCATTTTATACATAAACTTGCGTAATCGACTGCCACCGCTTTGTTAAAATAAAGTTTATCTGCGTAATCCATAGTCAGATTTTCATAAAATTTATCCAGAATCATCTCGTATAGGAATATAAGGATTTTAAAAATCTAGTAAGTAAAAGGAAAAAATCGCAAAACATTCATAAAGTTACAGTTTAATGAAATTATTATTATTGATTTTTATACCTACAGTTACATTCAAAACAGTTTCAGGATGTAAAAGCTTCTATTACGGACTTGTAAGAGTATCTGTTACTGTTAATAGTTTTATTGACATTTTCAGCTTATGTAAGCCTCAAAGTAAAAAAAGACTTTAAAAATATTACAGAGGACTTAACAAAAAAAACCGGTAAACCAATTTTATTGGTTTTCGCATCGTTATGCCATTCTTTTTGATACCCTAAATATTCTCGCTCGTTACGCGGTTTATCCATCAAGGGCGTCCGTTTCTATTCAGTAACGCTGGTGCAGGCAGAATTGAAGCTTACAGGATTCAAAACTTTTTATGCTAGGGTGTCATTGGCAACTAGATAACGAACTCTTTCAGCTTCTTTACAACCAACTTTACTTTTATTCTATTACTTTTTACAACTATAATTTACTATACAACAAATTTATACATCCCGATACAGTCGCCGAGAAAAATATATTTCATGTTTGTTTTATTTTTAGTTTTGTATTTTACAGGTATACAATAAGATTCGACGGCGAAGCTACTGTGTTGCCATTTTGCGCCCTTATTGCATATTTTAATTTTTTGGAATGACAGAAAAAAGATACGAAATTTTAAAAGCTTAACTAAAAACCATTAACTAAAGTTGTTAGGTATAATGTAGGGAAGCTGCCTGCTAGAGGTTGTCAGCTATTTATTTTTAGCCCTGTATACTAAACAATCCGACAACCTATAAACACTCTGTAATAAAAAGATAAATCTATCGAAACCTTGGAACCCGAAAATTGGAAAACATTCCAAAATCTATCAATGCTACAGGAAATCACAAAGATCAGAACTTACCTCTTAAACATTAGGCAGGAATCAGTAATATTGAAATCAAGATTTCACACCTCACTTTAGTAGCGCTACTGAAACCTCAGGAAACTTGTAGTTGTGGTTAATGTTTGAGAACTCGTGACACTAATAATATTTTTTGTCCTTGTTGCTAATGATGACATTTAATGGTAAAAAACATAATTTAGATTATATGCATTTTTACCTAAACTTACAAAAAACACATTGTTCCAAAAACACAAACAGATCTCATACAAAAAAGTGTACCCTCGAAAAACTGTAAAAGATGTTTGAGATATCCATTGTCCATATCGTATTAGAGAAAAAATTAAAAAAAATATAAAGATGAAAAATTAAAAGCCTAGTAAAACTGTGAAGATCAATGTTAATTCTTTCTAATTCAAAGAAACTAAACCGCTGCTTTACACCGCCCGCTGAACTGTTTAAGCTGTTAAGCATTCGAGTCACTTCCCCAGTGAATTGCCCTGTTCCACTTGAATCTCCAAAACTCAGTGTTTGCTGTAAATTGTAGTTCCAGTGCAAAGCTCGTGGCTTATCTCGCTTGAGTGACGTCTTGAATATGAGATGCATTGTGACAAACTCCAAGGATGCTATTTATGTTGCATGTCTTATCTCCTGCTGCTACGTGTTATGCGACGTTATATTAAAATAATGCTTGATATTACGTATGGGGCGAGTAAACTGGAGCTCGTATAAAATTATTCTTTGTTAGTGTTGCCGTGTAAAGGAATTTAATCGAAAAAGTCGATAATGTACACTAGTAGTTCGCGGCGAACTGAGACATCGCGATCCCTATATCTTCACAACCCCTGGACCGATTCAGCTCATATTCGAACTTAATTTTTTATTGAAATGAACTACTTGCCTACAAAATTTCATGAAGATCAGATCAACGGTTCGCAAGTTATCATCGGACAAATATTCACAAAAACATACATACAAATACCGATTTGTCCCAGTAAACTCTGAGACCTTCGCTTCGCTCGGTCAAATATAATAATTAGATTTTTTCGTTAAAACAATTTATGTTACAGAAAATTTCATAGCTCCTTGTCAATATTTTTACGTGACAACATAGAGAAGCTAAAAGATTTTTGCCATACTCGGACCAAGGAAATTAATCCTGCATAGTAGTAATGTTAATTAAATAAGTCAGATTGCTATAAGGATGATACTAGAGTCTAATATGGTTTAGTGTTATTGATGTTAAGAATTAATCACAAATTAGGATGACTGCAAGAGTGATTGTTTGTTAATAGAATAAATAATGTATAATATTGCATCAAAATGTATGATCACTTTGTACAGTTCACTTTGAGTCAAAGTGAACAGTACTTATTTAATTAACATTACAACTATTATGCAGGACTAATTTCCTTGGTCCGTGTATGGCATAAATCTTTTAGCTGCGCTATGTTGTCACGTAAAAATATTGACAAGGAGCTATGAAAGCAATCAAAGTTAATAAAAATTATGCAAAGACGTCCTGCGTTCGGTTCCCGGACGCATATGCGTTAAAAGTGAATTTAGGGTGCTGTTAACATCTTTGAGTGTTCCATGTCATAACCGACATGTGAAAGCCGAGTGAGAAGCTACGAGTGTGAAGCGTAAAGCATTATTTTTGCGTCAACTTTGTGAAGAATATAAATCATACGGTAAGCTACGCTTTTGCTCTTTAGTTTGTCGTAAGGAGGTAATTAAAATAAAATAAAAAACAACAAGAACTTAATCAAAACTTAAGAATTCAAATATTGCCACTACACCAGCACACATAGGTACAACAACACAGGTTATACGCTCATAGAAAAATGTGAACCATATTTTTCCCACACCCAGTGTATTGAATTCTCAATTCACGGTTTGACGGTATATAAGATAGGTATCGTATTACGTTTTATTTGCAATGCCGATACAGTTTGCGTCTTCCAAGCTTATCCCATTCAAGGAGGACAAGGAGTTCGCTTTGCATACTGTAGATGTCTAAATATTCAATGAATACAATCGATGCTATAGAGCCGTGTTTATAAGATGGGAGAAAATGCTTGCATGTTGAAACTTGTTTCGTTTAAACTTAAAATAAACTGAACGTGTATTAAAAGCTTCGGCTAAGAAACGATAGTGTTGTCTGCAGATATGTGGGGCTTTATTTTCGAAACTCTAGCCTGAGTATTTTCATGCGAAATGACAGGATAAGGAATGAAATTCAACAAAAGTTGCGTTTTCGAAATAATTACATCAATCCCTAACGCAGAGTGGTTTCAACAATTCGATTTTATTTTATATCAATAGAAAATCTTACAGTTTCGTTATCTATCATCTGTGGAAAATAAATAAGAATAATAAATAATAATAATGGCAATGTACATAACCTACAACAAAATTATTTTCTGAATTTGTGGAAATATATTAATTAGTGAAAAAATTTACAATTTTTCCATTAACTGCTATTTGGCAAAAAACAGGAAAATGCTTAGTGCCACTCAAGGTTTCCTGCTAAATATTGATGTCTTACTAATGATTTATTACTACACAGATTACAAAATATTGGTCTATTGACGTTCATTTCGACGTTGCAAAAGTTACCAGTTTACCGGTTGCTGCGAGAAATGGAAAATTTTAAATGTTGAGTAAAAAATGGTAACACACAATTCTAATAATTAAAAAATACGCAAAATCAGGATCAATTGCATTGCAATTGCATCATTAGCATTTGATATCACTGGTGCTTGTTTTTGAATGCGAAAAGAAATTCATATCGTAGGAGTTCAAAAATCAAGCCCCTGTTCATATTCTTTTCAAGCACTCTCTTTCTGAGGACTCTCTTAAACATACTTGACAGAACTAAACAATCTGTTTCTTAGAATCTTAATATGCGAGATAAGGACAATTTTTGGACCTGTTAAATTTAATATAGCTCAGAAAATAGTTCAACAAAATCGATATCAATTTATTTATCTATTTCGTTAGTACGGAATTACAGCAATTAGTTACACTAGGTAATAACTGAAGCCACAACTGAAAAAAATATATATTTATAAATCTTTACCAAGTAGTCAGTTCTGATATTATTACAAGACAAAAAGTTACGCTTTGAAGAGTATACACAGAAACCGATAAATCAACATTATATTCAATAATTAGTGATCAAACGAACTTACCCAGGTGTGTGAAGTTCGATCACTATTATATGAAGAACTTCATTCGACGCGATTTTTCTTTCTTCTATTATTTACATACTGTAGCTGAGTCCCAGGCTTCGGCTCCACACACAGATTTTTTGAGAGTATCTAGGTAAGTAAACAGAAAAAACGAAGTGGCAACACTAAGGCTGCCAACTTCCGACGTCTCACTCACACGGCAGCGCTTCATTATGTTTAAAGCAATATCAACTCCAGTCTACCTAATAAAAAAACATCAAATTTCTGACATGCTCGCCATTTTTATTTTATTTATTTTTTGGGGTTCTGGGTTAATTTTTGGGAGGGTTATTATATTAAATCGCGTCGAATGAAGTTCTTCATATAATAGTGATCGAACTTCACACACCTGGGTAAGTTCGTTTGATCACTAATTATATTCGACTTCATTCGACGCGATTTTTCTTTCTTCTATTATTTACATACTGTAGGATGTTCAGAGCAAGAGATGCAAAAATAAGAAAATAAAAACTGGTAATGGACGTAGTAAGTATAATTGTAATAATAATTGAGTTTTAAATCATTACGGTGTTCTTAATACACTACTTACGGTACTTACGGTTAGTACTTAGACGGTTACTTAGAGAATACATCTTACTATCTATGACTTAATACACGTAGTACGTAAAATCACTTCAAGTTTGACAATATTGTATTTCCGTATTGGTTAGGATTAATCAATTTTTGTGTTATAAAATTTTGCGAAAACCTTGGCTGATTCGGACCAGCCTGCTGTTCTATGGATGACTTCTAAGCTAACACCTAGCCTTTTTGCTGAAGATGTGGACGAATGTCTTACGCTGTGAGCGGAAAACATAGATGAGTCTATTCCACTGCTGTGAAGAATACTCTTGATCCATTTGCTAATTGTCTGTGAAGTGACTTTGTTATAAGGTTTTTTTGAATGAAATAAACAAATTATTACATTTACGAAGTAATTTTGTTTTATTTATATACTCTACTAGGGATCTAGCCGGGCAAATTTCAGGCTTAACATTGTAAAAGGGTATTTCTAGTAAGGGTTGTAATGCATTAGGCCGTGAAGTTTTAATTAGGTCAGAAATCTCAATAGTAACGTTAGTACTTGATATATTTATATTTTTTACTTTAATGAGTGAAAAGGTTTGGGCACGATGAGCTGTTACTAATGCTATAAGCATTAATGTCTTTTTTGTCAACATCTCTAGGTTAAGTTCATCGTTAGGCCATTTAGTCTCTAAGTAACTCAATACTATACTTGGATCCCAAGTGGTACTATATCTAGGTGCAGGCGGTCGTAACCTAAATACACCTTTCATAAAACGTTTGATGTTAACGTCATCCAAAATTTTCGGAAAAACGAAGGCTAAAGCAGATTTATGCGAGTTTAAAGTACCATACTTTGCTCCATTTTGGTAGCATTCTGTTAGGAAATCAATTAGAATCGAACGTGAGTCGTTACAATAATCATACCCGTTTTGTTTGCAAAACTTGATCCATAACTTAATGGAACTATCGTACTGTTTGTAAGTATTATCAGATAACGATGCTAAAATTATATTAATCGAGTTCTGTGATAAAGATTTCTTTAGTAATATTTGCCGGACAATTTGGCGGCAATTAACCCCAGAGTACGTTGCAGGTTGTGCCGATTTCTGAAAGGAGATTTTAAGAGATTAATTTTTGGTTCAAAATATACTGTATCTGAGATCATAAGTCTTTTAAAAATGGGGAACCATGGCTGAGTTGGCCAATTGGGGACAACAACTATACCCTCAGATTTCTCGTGAATAATTTTTTGCAACACTTTTAGAATTAACGCAAACGGAGGAAAAGCGTAAAAATCTAAATTTAACCAAGATATCGTAAACGCGTCTA
Source organism: Apocheima hispidaria (assembly GCA_947579745.1). Lineage (NCBI taxonomy): Eukaryota > Metazoa > Arthropoda > Insecta > Lepidoptera > Geometridae > Apocheima > Apocheima hispidaria. The sequence goes on from OX388156.1 coordinate 9,114,470, forward strand.
CTGCGAAGGCGTCAGGATCGCTTTGCCATGAAATGTATTGCGGGCACTTAGTATTACAACGAGTTGCAAATAAATCAATTTTCGGTAAGCCAATTTTCCTAGCTATTTGATCAAAAGCCGATTGACATAGTTCCCATTCGGTATCAGAGAACTTTTTTCTAGATAAGCTATCCGCTTCGTAGTTATCTTTAGTATTGATATATGATGCAAAAATTATAATTCTACGTTCTTCGCACCATTCCCAGATCTCACGAGCGATCTCATTTAGATGTGAGTATTGAATGGAACCCATTCTATTGATGCAGGAGATGGCTGTAACATTATCAATACGTAATAATATTCTACAATCGTGTTCATATTTGGCAAAAACTTTTAAAGCTAAAAAACTAGCTTTTAACTCTAAAACATTTATGTGTTGGAAGGTTTCTTCTACTTTCCAGAAACCATACGATTTTTGCTGGTTGCAATAACTGCCAAAACCACTTTTGGATGCGTCCGAAAAAATTTCTAGCTTATATTCACCCACAACTAGAGATTGCATACCAAAATCAATGTTTTTTAACCACCAATCCATATCCCACTTTACATAGCTCGGAATATTTACAACTTGATCATAATCAGGATTATGATTCAAGCATAAGTACTTATGACGCTCCATTTGTTTTATATACAACCATGAGTATTGTATGGCAGGAGCAGCCGATACTAAAGAACCGATCAGACGTGCAAATTCTTTGAGTTTACATGAAGTTATTTTTAAAAACTTATTTATCTGTTGTTTAATTTTTGATTTTTTAAATTTCTGGTAATTCTAAACACATATTTACAGAGTCAAATATGAAACCAAGGTATTTACACCTCTGATTTGGGACAATACAACTTTTTTCATAATTTATTATGAAACCGAGTTTTTCTAGTAGTTTAATTGTAAATTTGACATTACTTTCGCATTCTTTAAACGAACGACCTATACAGCATATATCATCTAAATATATAGCTGAAATCATGTTTCTAGATCTTAAAAATTCCATGACCGGTTTTAACATTTTTGTGAAAACAAAAGGTGCTGTAGACAAACCGAACGGCAGACAATTAAATTCATATAAGTCATTGTTAAATTTGAACCTAAGGTATTTTCTATGAGATTCATGAACTGAAGATAAGAAGTATGCATCCTTCATATCAATAGTTGCCATATAGCAGCCTTGAGTAACCAACTTTGTCACTGTCCTATAGTCTTCCATTTTAAAATGTTGGGTATGGACGAATTTATTAAGGCGTTTCAAGTTTAGAATAAATCTATTACTGCCGTTCGGTTTCGGTACCAAAAATATAGATGACAAGAACTGTTCATCGTTGGGTTCACATTTTGATATGGCATTAATTTTTAAAAGTGATTCTATTTCTAAGTCAAAATCAATGCGCTCTTGATTTGATCTAGGAACAAAACAAAATTATTAACATCGATAGGTTTAGAAGTAAACGGGATTTTATAACCTTGGATCCATGATAGCACTACGGGATCATCAGTGATCTCGAGCCAAGTATGAGCGAAGTGTTTTATTCTACCCGCATAGTGTACCTTATGGGCAAGCGCTGGTGTAGCAGCGGCGAGCGGGCGAGCATCGCGAGCTAGCGACGGCGCGGCGGGGGGCGCTGCTGGTAGCGCACTGGCGGCGACCGGTGTGGTGTCTCCCGGTATTGGATTCCGCTTCTCGTGGTGCCGGCGGCGCTGAAACGCGGCTGGTTCTGGGCGGCCTGGAACCCTGCATTCGCTGCGCCCGTTGTCTTCCGCTGCAGGGGCTTCCAGTTTGTTGGATCCCGGTTATTGGGTTTTATAAAATTGTTTTTTGTGAATTTTGGATTGCGATATATGGATCCATTTTTATTCACTTTAAGATCAGTTCCAGTCTTCTTAATTGATTTAGCCGATTTCAATTTTTCAGCGATGTCCTCCCCGAACAGATATTTGTCTCTTGTGGTACCCGACATTGTTTCTTTCATGTTTTGGTTAATATTAGACATTACGAAATGTCTTCGTGTTTTAGTTTCGGCATGATGGCTGTCGCATAAAATTCGGCAAGCGTCACTAATCGGCCTCAGTAATTTTTGGAAGGAAAAATCTTTTGCTAAAATACTGTCGAGCGCCTGTGATAATGCCGCCAGAGCAGTACCTATTTGGTTTTGTTTGGCTGTCAAAACGCTATCTCTCTTGCAGATATTTTCCGCTACAGCTGCTTTAACTTCTGGGTTTATTTTTGGCGCTAATAACATCTCGCAATTAGAAGGAATTAGATATTCCTTCAAGAGTTTTTCTTTTATATCACTAGGTAAACCCTTTTGAAGTATTTCGTGCCACCTGTTGGATATATCTTTATGTATTGGTTTACCCAAAACAGTATCGTCTTTTGGGGTATCGCCCAATAAGGCGAGAACTTCATCGTCCAATTCAGCGCTTGATAAGGAATCTTCTACAGACTTTGAATTGGAGTCGGAGGTAGGCACGACTTGAGTGCCCGATGAATTGTCATCAATATTGGGACCTAAAACAAACGTATTGCGTAGATATGCATAATAGGTACGTAGCCTCGCGCAGGATAACCTAAACGTGATGAACAACCCCCCGCTGGGTTTGTCGCATCACTTTTGGTTTATTTCGGTAAATGTAGGTACCGTCGGGCACTCACATCTAGTGTAACAGACTAAACCCCGCTAGTTTGTCGTATTACTGCATTGTAGGTACCCACATATACATGGTAATATGGGTGAACGAAGACCCCGCCAGACTGCGTGCTTTTTTGAGACGTAATAGATACAACCCCGCTAGTTGTTCGTGTCACATCATTTGTTTAATTTTGTAAGTATGTATTGATGGACGTGATCCCCGCTGGATAACGCGCCTTCAAGCGTACCTTGTAAAGGATACAACCCCGCTGGTTGTTCGCATTACGATAATATACGTAGGTGAAAATGTTCACTATACTCGCAACGAGTATAAAGTGAATAATAGTATCAGTTTGTCAATTATGTGGGTAGACTTCGTAAGGAAAAATTAACTTACGGCTCGGTAAATCGTCCTCTGACGACGATGAAAATATTATTCTTCGCCGCTTTGCAGCAACTTCTGATTCCAATCGCCTTCTTTTTCCCATCTTCTTCTCGTACACCTAAACTTTTTTTAAAAATTTTTGAGTCGCGAAACTTGTGGAGCCTAGGCACAGAAAACACAGAATGAAGCGCTGCCGTGTGAGTGAGACGTCGGAAGTTGGCAGCCTTAGTGTTGCCACTTCGTTTTTTCTGTTTACTTACCTAGATACTCTCAAAAAATCTGTGTGTGGAGCCGAAGCCTGGGACTCAGCTACAGTATGTAAATAATAGAAGAAAGAAAAATCGCGTCGAATGAAGTCGAATATAATAGCCTGTAATATCATTGCCCACTACCGAGGACCCGACTTGACTACCTTGACTTGAGGACTTGATGTACCGAGGACTCTCGAAGTCTGGTCTTCTCTTCAGTGCTGAGCATTCAGTTACAAGTATGATTATCACACCACAATTACGACTATTGAAGAAAATCTGTCAAAGTAATCGGTTCGTTTACTGTTCCTAACCACGCTAGATGTTTTATCGGGCGTAAAAAGACGTTTTTGATAAAGGTTATGTACTGTATATATAATATATATATGTGTGTACACAGGCGGTCTAAAATATCTGCCCTAGATAACGTTTACCTCACAAAGGAGCAAATTCTCTACCTTTATCTTTCCAATCCGTACCCAAGATTGTTTTGTTTTCTCGAATCTACAAATCCAGTTGTATATTGCGTTGACCGAATAAGGCAGTGTCCTGAATATTTAAACTATGCAATATTGACGGTTCAAGTTAGTTCTGTTTAGCCTTTACCAGCCCGGGTTCAGGACTAACTAACAAGATCGGCTTTGAAACAACTTGATTTAGTTTCACACACGTAGATACGTAGAACCCAAAATTATCTTGGAGGTAAGTAAATATCACACTGCACGAGGAAAGCTCAAGCAATGAGAATTTTGTTGGAGTGTCTTTATAGTCACCGAGTGACAAAACTCCTTTAAAATAAAAGAGTTTTTTTTTTCAATGCTTGAAGATTAACTTTTAACTTTAAGTGAAGTGTTTTTTATTGTAATAATTACCTACTTTAATTAATCACCCACTTCGGTATCATCGGCTAGTACGTCCACCTGAACAAAGGCCCTTCCCCTTCAATTCTGCCGTAATCCATACGCTTGGCAGGCGGCTTGGGCAGCTTGTTTTGGACATATCCAGTAATAGCTGTTACCCGCGACTTCGTTCGCGTGGGCCTAAAAAAAAGTATGTCCGTGTCCGATCCTTAAGCTATAATATATATATGCGAAAATTCAGCTCGATCCGTTCAGCCGTTTTGCCGTAAAACACGACAAACACCCAGACAGAGGGACAGAGAGAGGGACAGAGCTATTTTGGCATTTATAATATTAGTTAGGATTAGGATTAATAAAAATAAAATAAAATAAAATAAGCCTTTAATGCTGTACTTACAAAGATAATAATTATTAATTCTATGGAAACTGCCGTAGTTTTCACTTATTTACGTGAGTAGTTCAATTTTATTAAATATATATATATATATATATATTAGCTATCGGCAACCGGTTTATCTAATACAGCTTGTCCTTCGACTTCTTTTGCTTTCTCTAGGGTTAGAAAATAGGATTAGGATTAAGACCTATCAAATATGTTATCTTCAATTTACCTACGTCTCATCGTAGCCTCTACAAAAACATTAAGATAAATAGGTTCCGGCTGCTTCATAAAAGAAGCCAATTCTATGTATATTGAGGTCTGGTTTCCGCAAGTGTAACGGCCGGTGCTTTTTTCTCAATACACTGAGAATGAAGAATGCGAAGCCCGAATACCGACTCCACTGACCGCAACAGCGAGTTTCAGATTCCGTCGCATCTTTATCTTGGCCGTTTATCAAATAAATTCACAGTCCAAATAAAATTTATTAGTTTTCGAATGGCCACCTCCGCGGCTATGCGACTTGCCTCGCCTTTTATTGCGACCCACGAATTACTGCGGGATTTTCTTTCCGCCGTTAAGATGAGCTTTATGAATTATGTAACTTTTTTGTACGCTATAAGGAATAAGCGAAGCCAATGGACCGGGCGGATATATCCGCTACATTTTTGTGGTAGTTCGAATCCTTACGACTCAGTTTAATGCCTAAACCCGATATAAATTTCGATGAAACGTGCCCTCTTAGACATTCATTACGGATATTTCGCTTTCGGATCAGCGGTATCGGCAGTTTTTTTGAAATTTTAAAGGATATAAATTTGTGATCGATCCATACTTCTCTGGAATGACATAAAAATGTTTACCGAGTGTATCTTATCCACCAAAGTCTCGTTAATGCTGAATTAGTCTAGTTCTTCGCCCTGAACTGTTACCTCGTGACCCCACCTTCAGAAATAAATTAAATTAATAATTTAAATAAAATTTTCCCTCAATAAATTTTGTTCATATTTAAATTTAAGTAACTTGTTAATAGCATGTCAGGCCATGCTTAGTAGGGTTCCGTAGGCGTGTAGGACGTTTTTAAGTATTAATCCGATTTTTCAGCTTATCTCAAAAAGTTATAATCAGATGTTGCCCAAAATAAGTTTAAAATAAAGTTTTTACTAAGATCTATAAACATGGAAGATAACTAGTTTCTGAGATGCACATGTGGGGGACTGGTGATAAATTTTTTTTTTTGTAAAAAAATATGTTTTTTCATTATTTCAAAAATGTCACCGTAGAAAGACCTGTACAACAACACCCAACATGATGGGGTGCAGCGAAATATATATTTTTTACGCCCTCTTTACATATATGGGAGCTACCCTTGTATACAAACAAATTTTTATTTTTATTTTTTTTTTAACTGTAGGTCTATACTTAGACTATCGTTGTGCAAAATTTCATCCATGTAAGCTTATAACTTTGGAGGTTATAAGACTGTAAAGGATTCAGACAGACAGACAGACAGACAGACGAACAGACAGACAGACAGACAAATGGACATAACGAACTTATAAGGGTTCCTTGTAGTACTACGGAACCCTAAAAAATGTATTTGCTTGAAATTTGCCTTTAAAAATTCATGAAGATCGGATCGAACGTACTCAAATTATCTTCCAACAAAAAGACACTCAAGCGTCAATTTGTCCCCCTAGCTTAGACTCAGAGACCTTTGCCCTGACGCCGGGTTACTAAAATACGGCATCGTTATCCCTGCCTGTTGTAAAAACCTACTAAAAGGGGACCTCTGGGATCGGGGTGGTTAGAGGTGGAGCTCTAACCATCTACTTAGACGAGCCCCGGGAGGACGTCAGCGTTGAGTGGTTGACGCTGTTGTAGGCGGTGGCGTCTCAGGACAGCTCGTGGCTAGCCCGGGAGGAGCTGAAGCGTGGTGCCGAAGGCTCCGCGCGGTGCGTTCCCTTGGAGACCCCGGAGCCCTCGGTCAATCATCAAGGCAGGCCACCGAGGGGTTTTAGTAGGTATAATCTCAGATAACCAGGCTGCACCCCAAAGCTGTTGGGCAACTTGTGAAGAGTTCCCTCCCCTCCACAAAAAAAAATTGACTCTCGAGACCTTCGCTTAGCTTGGTGGAAAATTTATAGTTTTGTGCTAATGTTATACATATATTTGTAAAATGACGAACAACAGCGCTCTTGTACATTCCAATAATTACCTTATCTAACGACTGACTGACAGACAACGTACAACCTTAACCGGCGGGTCTAAAACATATAGAGCAACACTGACTTTCGGCCGTGCACCGTTCGGGCCAGTACTGAGTTGCTCAATGGGCGAGAAGTATAACATTTTGTACAGGAGCTCCTAATACAACGTAAGTACACTAAAAATTTTTTTTGGTTTATATGGTTTAGGAATAAAGTATTTGGACCTCAATTATTAGCCCCAAAGGTGCTCGGCCGAAGGTCGAAGGTCATATACGAAGTAGCAACCTATAGTTATACTCTATTCGACGTAGCATGTTGCTGGTGATATATGGGTTTTACTGCATTGCTGCTACCCCACCCCAATGAAGTATGTGAATATCTTACTATGAGAACTGACGTGATTTTAACACATTTTGATTTAATAAAACGGGAATACTCACGTTAAATTGGTTCGGTTATTCCGACTATAGTTTCGATCACATTAGGTGACCTTTATCAAGGAATGCTAAGCGTGATACGCGCGTGACCTCGTCTTGCCTTGGAATAACTGACTCAATTTAATAATTTACGTTTGATTAAAACAAAGTGTAGGAATATCTTGTACCGATATATAGTTTCTTTATTTAGATACAAAACGTTCACACACTTCATTGTACTATGAGGCCGCAATTCAGTACAAAGTGAGGTGTGCGAGGTGTCACCCGCACCGTGCTATGCGAAATGGAGTATAACAATACAAATAAAAACTAAAATAATTTTACATGCGAGTAAAAAGTTTGAAGCTAAACATTTTCGTGTTATTTTCTCACGTATCTACCAACTTTACCGTGACGTATCTACCTCGCGTGTAACGAATATGTAGAGAGTAATATAACAATATGACACCTAACGACAACGAGACCTAAAGGTGAGATGCAAATATCCTGAGACGTGCCGGAGAAGTTTCAAAGCACGAGTTGAATATCTAACACGACGGCTCTGCATCGGGGCACAGTATGCTGAGGCAAGTTCTTTAGTTTTCCTTATAACGTTAACAAGTTAACAAGTTAAATATTCAATACCCAAAGCGGCAACATTAGCAACATTGAATCATTGAGAGTGCTACAAAAATGATTACTATACAGGTTGGCCCATCGGCAAGTGACCGCCCGAAAAGGGCTTATAGTACTCATCATTATGAACAACTTTTACTATGGGACCAACCCTGATGTCGAGAAAAAAAACATCTGCTGTTCCATACCTTTTGTCGAGTGTCATTGACATTTTTCTATGGAACAGCAGATTTTTTTCTCGATTTCAGGGTTGGTCCCATAGTAAAAGTTGTTCATAATGATGAGTACTATAAGCCCTTTTCAGGTGGTCACTTGCCGATGGGCCATCCTGTATAACAAGCAATGCATAACAGTTTTAGTAATGTTGATGCCTCACATATTTTACGAGTGCATTGCAAAAGCTTAATGCTAAAATGACATAATCACTCCAGCTTTTTCAACAACTTACGCTTCTGTCAAGACCTCCGTTCGGCCCAATCTTAGACTTTTCCCTGTCACCTCTGTCAATTGCCTTAAAAAAATCATCACGAAAAAATGCATAATGCCTGGGTAACACAAAACTTAGTTACACGCTAGGATAGTAAACTAGCAGTATTAACTCTAGCTTTGTGTACATATAAAAAGAAATGAAGCTAGTTTTGTACACACGAAACCAGATGCACTAGCTTGCAAGTTTGGTATCCTGGCCTGGCAATAAAAAGAAATGAAGCTAGTTTTGTACACACGAAACCAGATGCACTAGCTTGCAAGTTTGGTATCCTGGCCTGCCAATAAAAAGAAATGAAGCTAGTTTTGTACACACGAAACCAGATGCACTAGCTTGCAAGTTTGGTATCCTGGCCTGGCAAGAGGTTAGTCTACTCAAAGTAAAACACGGCTATCTTAGTTTTTAATATAGACTTAGACTACTGCATTTTCTAAAATAAACAACGAATGTTAGAGGTTTTAAACATTTCCTACTGCCAGCACTGTGACCGCGATAACTGAAGTGACTACAATATACTTTAAAGTCACCGTAAGCCGGGAAGCGGTGGCCCTTATCGCACACGTGATTTGAATGCCTTCCCACACTTTAACTCGACCAATATGACAAAAATGTTTGCGACGACTGCGCTTTGAATACATAAACACTTTGATTTTAAATTTTTCTTTTATTAAACTTCGGAATAGGCGAATTCTTTGCTTAGCTGTTACACTACGCGATAAAACATTTTGCACTTTAGTGTAAGTTGTACTTCACGCTTGAAATAATTTTTTTCATAACATAAGTTTACAAAAGCACAAAAAAGGCTTTAACATGTAATAATATTAGTGTTTTTTAAAAGAAACTTACTTTATTGGAGTTTTGGCGGGAACGTGAAGAATTCATGTCGCGTCATTTTATTATTTTCCAAAACTTGTGTTATTTCGAGTGTTAATGTGTAAAAACGGTAAATTTCTACCCGTTAAGTGTTCGTGTACATGCACGAGTGTTGGTGAATGGTATAATGTCGTGAAACGTGAATTTTCGTGTTGTTTCCAAAACTCCATAGAAGGCTCTAGTAAAGTTTTCACTACTTTACTGGGGCATGACTTGGACTTGACCGTGACTTGCTATGCTCGACTTTGACCGTGACTATGACCTGTTTGATAATATCTAACAAAACTTGAGAATATATATGTATACTTGACACTGGCAAATGCAAAAGACGTGCGACGCCAAAACCCTCTTAGGAGGAAAAAAAAAAAAACTTACTTTATGTAGAGAATTACAGTGATGAAAATGGTTGATATTTCTTATTATTCTAAAGGTAGCCTCAAAAGAAGACATTTACCTTAACGAGATCGAAAAGACAACCCAAGCATTTGTGAATAGTCTGGGTCGTTGGATTAAAGCCTGCCTAAAAATCTTAACTGAAATATTCTTATTCTTATTAGAGATGAAGGCGATGAGTGTCCCGCATAGGAGTGTATTGTGCGTTTCCCCTTGCCAGCGTCTACCGGAGCCAACCCAGCTCCATGAAATAACGGAGCGGGGCTCCGGGCCGCTGGCATAGCTGCTCCATTGGCGTAGATAGAACTGTCGATGAAAATGAGAACAAGTCCAGCCGTCAGAATGACATCGATGATGTTGTTGAAGCTCCTCAAGCAACCTAGTAGCAATTCTAGCTTCTTCTGTGGCTTTACAGTGCCACAGCACATACTCCACTGTTTCGTTCTCTTGCATGCAACCAATGCACAGCGGACTGCCCGTAGCTCCCATTTTGTACAAGTGACTATTCAAATTGCAATGACCGGTTATAAGGCTTACCAGTAGACGAAGGTCCTGTCGTTGCAATTTCAATAGATTATTAGCAATTTTTCTGTTGAGGGTTGGAAAAGCGGCCTTGGAATGTTGACAGTCGGCTTTCTTGTTCCACAGATTTTGTTGTTATTTGTCGGTGTGGCGGCGCAGTAGCTCACGCACTTCCATCGCTGATGGCTTGCAGAGACCCACTACGTAATGAGTTGGCACATTTATATTTATTTTGGACTTAGAGCAACGCGCCCACGTTGCTCTAAGATTTTAGAGGAAACCACGGTTGGATAAAATGTAATTAAACATTTGTCATATTTGTACCCAAAAAGAAAAATTGTTTTAAATTGACTATGATACGAGCAATATTTTCAAAGTTATTTTATAATTTGTGTTCTTTAAAATGAATTTAATTATATCGATCTATAAAAAAATGCCTTTGAAAGTTATTGAAAAACGATGTAACTTTTTTCATCTTAATAAAATCGTTTTACACGAGTTATCACGAACGTGTAGAGCTCAGTGACGCGAGAAAATATAATGATGTTCGTTAAATTGTTATTTTCACTGACTTCTGTCCATGCGACTGTTACAGCTGTTGTGAAATTCAAATAATTTTAACTAAAAATATCGACTTCATCAGAACCATTATTAAGATTTGCTTCTGTGTAGTCGCTTAACTATCGTAATTGGGATAATCTGAGCGCCACCCGTGACATATGTATCATTAAGGAGTCGCGATGGCTGTCTTTGGTCTTCGTCAGTTGAACGTTGTTTGTACGTTCCTATATTTCCTTCTGTAGCGTAAACGGCTTGACCAATTTTGACGGATGAGAAGTCGTTGCATACTTTTATATGCCTAGACTGGCATAGGATCGTTTTGAAGTCTGATATTTTGATTCTTTCAATAATTATACTTGTGTATTAATTACAAAATTTGGTTTCATGATAATCGAGTACCGTAAAACTATAGTAATTTTTTCGCAGTACCCTCATACAACTTGCTGACGAATAAAAACACAAGCTCATAACCATACCGAATTCGAACAACGAATAATAATTCCTGTGTAAAAATGATATCGAAATAGCATTAAAAATCAAAGAAAGCGTTAGAAAAACTCTAATATTATCCTGTTAACGCTTAAGCATAACATTTTGCGAGAACTTCAAAGAGTTTCGACAATAACAAGGCACCTGCGCGGTTGTTGCCTACAACATCACACGGTATAGTGCTACGTAGGTAAATGCTGCAACTGACATAGGGAACGAGTCTTTGAATACAATGCCCACTTCCCTGAGGCAATGTGAGAGTGCCCACGCTTGGTTACTGTACATATACTTAAGGTGGAAAGGTGCTACTCTCTGCTAAGCTCCTATACATTACTGTTTGTCTTTTGTTTTGAAAAACAGTACATTATAGTCTTATACATTTCATAAGTATCGCTTCCTCTGGGTACTTCTTCGGACAGTCGTTAAACTTTCGTGAAATATAACCTTAACTTGGAAATTTACTACTTGCCAACAAGGAATAAATACACTCGGATATTATGAATTTTAATTAACAGCCCTCTTTTACCTCGTGAAAATTGCTAAGTAATGTTTTCGACGCTGGAAAAAAGATACTAAGGAAAATGGAGGTATAAAATAATATTTTGAGTAATGTTTAGTGCGCACAATATCGGCTCTATTTTCTTGTTCTTTATTAGATTAGACTAACTGCATATCTCTTAATTTAAATATTAAAGACAGCGTGAAGATTTTTTGACTTTGTTTACAACATTTTTGTGTTTTGTTTTTGTTACATTTTTGTTAATTAAAACGAATCAAAAAATAAAAACAACTGCAATATATATCTTATACCACTCAACACGTAATCCTACGACACTACTCGTCAAAATTGGTCCAGCCGTTTTGGCTACGAGCGGTAATATAGGGACAGAAAAACATACATACTTGCATAATTACTTTCATACTTCTATACTCACAAACGTACATACTAACCCGAAAACAATATAATCCTTCTCGGACCATCGAGTTAAAAAAAATAGCTTAGTAGGTACGTACATGTAATTAAATTGTCTTCGTTTTCTAGTTACCCGGAAAACGCCAATGTCAACCTGTATTGAAAAGTAAAGTTAAAACTGGAGAAACATGTCAGTAACAAGTAACAACTAACTACATATAGTGTGGAGCCAAAACATAAAAGAAAAAAAAAACATTAACTACACCTTGATCCATGAACTACACAGTTGTTATTACGATTATTTACAAATCAATTGACTTTTAAATTTAAGCTTTAGCAAGTAGTTGAAAGTCTCGGAATGTAAAACAATTATGTAAATCCTCAATGCTTCAGAGGCTGTTTTTAAAATATATAGATGCCAACTTTAAATCAGAGCCATTTTCTTAAAGCAATCCTCGAGGGTCAATTTTGGCATCGAAATAAATAAGCTTCGAAGAAACGAGATAAAAGAAAACGAATTTTAATTTAGGAAAGTGAATGTCTCTAACACCAGCGTCTCATACATTCACAAGATCAATTTTCTTAGCAACGAGCCTCTTTTGATGCGTATTTGCGGAGAGCAGATGCTCTCTATAGATACGGCACAGTACACACAGCAGTGAGATATATATACCAGTAGGTCGATTAGTGACAAAACACTATAGACTACTCATCGTTAAAATCTAAACCTATTTAATAATTAGTAATGAACTTACATAAGGAATAAATATGATTGACCACTAAAAAATACTATGAGATTCTAAACTTAGAGAGCTTACTGCCTAAAAAATATACTCAACACTCTACAAATTGTAGTCGAATACCAAATGTACGCAATGATTACCAAATCTTAGTAAGTGGTTTATTTCAGTAGTGCTTGACTACTAATATAAACCACTATATATAATTGCTATAAAATGTAACTAACCAAATAAAGTATGATGACGACATCGACGAAGTGCTAAAAAGTATCTGCATCAAAATAATTATAGCCACAAACACTAGGTTATATTATGTTCGAACTGCGAAAAACAATGCTCGAGCCAAGCGACCAAAGCGAGCATGCCGCGGCAGCGAACGGCGAAGCGGCGGCGAAAAGTATCTGTAAATTATTATAATCGCCCCGAATACTAGGTTAGACTATTTTTGAACTGCGACCAAGCCATCGAGCTGAGCGTTTTTTTGGTGTTCAAATTTTGGTGGTCATTTACTATTTTTGGGTTAACAATGATTTCATTTGCTTTAATGAATAGCAAGATTTAACATTCTTGGTTATAATTTCACATTAAAACCCCATTGATTTCAATGTTGGTGATCGTTTACTATTTTTGGCAGTATAAATTGTTCGAAGTTATCATACTTTATTTGGTTCATCACGTTTTGTCTATTTTGTGGTTCGTCAGAAGTCCAATTTATTCACAGAAGAAATATATTTTTTTGTGAATTTATTAATCTGAGGGCTATATTTCGATCGCGCATCCGTTCGCCTCTTATTGTCTAAAACCTGTTTGCTCCATTTTAAATCAACAGATCAAAATTAGGAGTAGATTTGACGTTTTGACATATTTTCTTTCAAGAGCTATCATAAATCATGAAATTAATTCGTTTCGTTAAATTTGTCGAACAATAGTAAAAACGGTTCTTATTTGAAATATTGTCTTTGTGAAGATGTCAAGAACATAAACCGTTGTTTATAAGATTGCTGGTTAGCTTTACTACACATGCAGACTTAATCAAATCCTCAAAAAACACACTGATATTCTATTAGCTGAGCTGATATACACTTTTTTCAGAGGATGTAGTTCTTGGGGTATTTATTGGGGATTCGTGACTAAATAGAACCATAAAGACCCGAAGATCCGCCCGCATCACTGCCATTCGAGACCTTTAATGTTCGTAATAAGCGCTGAGGCACTAACTCCAAAAATAAAATGCCTAACAATACAAGCCTATCTAAAAGAAAACATCGTAATACAATATTCAAGCCTGCCTTCTTCTTTTTCTGTTATTTTTTGGCTCCACACGTTGTGTATTTAGCCAGTGTCAAGAATTGTAAGTTTTCAAGTGAAATCAAATATTTCACAATTAAAATAAGTCTTAGTCATAGTCTAAGTCAAGCAAAGTAATTCACGGTCAAGTCCACGTCATGCCCTAGTAAAGCGGTGGAGACTTTTCTAGAGGTTTTTATGGATTACAACACCAAGAGTCCACGTTTCACAAGATAATACTATCGCCACCAACACCAACACTCACATACGTTCACGAACACCTGATTGATAAAATCCACCATTTTTACACATTTACACTCGAAATAGCACAAGTTTTGGAAAATAATACAATGACGCGACTTCTTCACTTTCCCGCCAAAAACTCTGTCTTCTTCTTCTGATCTATCTATGCTGTAGACATAGAGATGAGCCACTGCTTATGCTGCTTATGGCATGGTATTCAAAGACAATGTTCAGAGCGCGACGTCTTGTACGCTTGACGTACATGTACACACACAGAAAAGTACGATAACAAAAGGTGTTTGAGTGAAATTGTGTATCCAGACTCGGAATAATACAGAGTGGTGACTTGACTGAATACGCGTATCAGTACAGTTTTACCGGAAGCCCCTAAGTTTCATAATAAATGGTTATAAGGAAAGGGTAACACTCCTAAAGTACATATTGCAACACAATTTTACTTGGTATTACATATTACTGTATTACTTCCTTCATCATCTCAAAGTAAAGTATTGATTATCTTCCGATTAGTGCTAATTGGTGAGTACAAATCCCAAGGACCTTTTCTTTTTGTTCAGTATAAGTTGCGGTTAGCGTTACTTCATCAGTTTAAACAAGTACTATAGTTACTTTAACATGCAAGTAGCTTACTTGACACCTTACTTAGAGATGATAAAAGAGGTCAACTTGAGGTGAAAGTTGTTGACAAAAAAGTAATATCACTTATTTTTTCTCTTCGTTTAACATCATCTGTTTTACATCTGAAGTTGTCTGTAGTCTGTGGTTCTGAGCACTTTTTAGGGAAGCCCCGCGGGAAGGGAGTTATGATAACAACGCTCTTGTTTACTTTCATCATACTTTGAGTGATGTCGCAGTGTTTGGTATATGAAAATGTGCGAAGAACGTAGCCACGAGTGGCTTTGACTCGCTGTTTCTTGGAAACTTATGTTTGATATCGGTCTTGGAAAATTTCATGATTTATGGCGGGAATTGGAACGTACTTACTTCTTAATTTATTATAAATGGTGCAATGACAATTTTCATTTTGATTCATGAGTAACAACATAAGTTAATTTTCTTGTACCGTTTTTAAAACGAATGTTGACGCTTATATAATACTAGCTGAGCCCCGCGGTTTCACCCGCTATTCTACAGAAACAGAATATTTTCCCGAGATAAAAAGTAGCCTATGTGTTAATCTAGGGTGTAAGCTATCTCCGTTTAGCCGTTACAGAGTTGAACGGGAACAAACACACTTACATACTAACACACTTATACACAAACTTTTGCATTTATAATATTAGTGCTAATTATTACTAACCCTTTCATTATAGTATAGACTCTAGAGTGTTTACCCTTATATAGACAAGGATGACAAAACTAGTCCTTTCAAATTTAGTTTATTTAAGTAAAGTGCTGTACTTCCCGCTCGGTACAACTCTTTCGTCAACAAATACAAGCGTTTGCCAAAACGCTTTTCTTTCCAACAAATAATCGAAAACTAGAGCAAGTATTCTTTGTTATTTAATCGAATTGTTATCACCAAAAGAAAAACACAGATACGCGTAGATACATATAAGAGGAAAGCGTTTCCGATGTCGGACCCTTTTCAAGGGCGCGAGAATCCTCGGCGGACGATTTTGCTCAAGCCTATTTCTATCAGTTACACACAATAATTCTTGTTAACAGATCCATTTTAAACCTTATTGCTAGTAGGCTTAGGTAAAATTTGGCTTAAAACTTTGTAAAATTGGCAATGTTTTCAAAAATACAAGCACAAATGATATTGTTAAAGTTATATTCCATTTTTATGAAACCAACGAAATAAAGGAGTGTCGCTGTTGACCTCTTCGTTGACCTACGAATTCGTTTTAGGAGTTTGTGTTATTTCAAATACGGAATGATATTTTCGGAAGGAGTTTTTGTGTGAAAAGGAAAGGGTTTTATGGCATATTAAAAGCTACGAGGTACATCGATACCTAAAATGTGTATACTGCATGGGTGAGTCGCCATTATAAATCAGCTGCTAAATATATTTCGTAGAGAACAAGATTTTTCAATGGAACAGCAGTTTTTCTTTACGATTTCATTGTTTCTCCCATAGTAAGAGTAAGTCATAATAATTACACTGATTATATCCTGGAATATGTCCGTGAGCTGACCAGACACTCAGAATATATAAGTTTTAAAAAGTAGTTTAAAAAAAAAACTACTATAAATCACAATTTTCTAAATTAATTTGATTCAATTAATTAATAATTCTGAAAAGAATAGACAATAGACAACTATTTATTACGTTCTCGACGTAATTTTTTCGCGTATCATGGTAGGAATTACAATGTTTCTAACTCGACTCAGATAGTTCGTACTATATCTAGCACAATGCTTCGATTCGGGACAAAGTTACATAGCGATGTCCCGCGGGATCAGTGCCTCTTGCTTGCGCAATCCAGTTGTCGAGTTTTGAACTCGAATATTACACAGGGTAAGTTTTCAAGCAGTGCGCAAATTGTTATCACTCAAAAAATCGTATCCTTTATTTTTCAACAACTTTTAAGTGCACAAAATGTGCGTACTAAAAAGTTACCCTTTATAACAGGTATAAAGTAAGGTCGGTAGAGTGACATTTCGGACTTATGGACGCATTTCATTTCATTTCATAGTTGTCCACAATTTTCTCTAAAAGACGAGTGAATCGAAGGTTATACTCAGAATTTTCAGGAACAATTCTGTTTGTGTATTTATATATTTGTGCTTGAGAGTATTTCTAAGGTACTTGTTGGCGAGCGAGCAAGTGTGCTCATCTGATATTAACTATTGCCCAAAACAGTAAAGAGAACATTAAATAAGAAATAATTAATTATAATAATAATAATAATTATTATAATTAAATTAATGAGGTGTCTTTGCCTAAAGCGACATTTAAAAAGTAAAAATCTGTTTATTTCACCCCGTTTATATTTTAAAAGTTTTCAAGCGAAGTGTGGTGATATTATAACGTAGTGATAAATATTAGTCAAATAAAAAATAAAATAAAATAATGGTGCATGTTCCTATGTACGCGAAGTAATATCTACGTTTCCTTGGTAATGGAGTGCGCGCGCAGCACCCCATAGATGCCCAACTTCAGCCAGGCTTGGGTAGTAGCGTCCTCTTAGTAAACGGTAAGCGTCCTGCGATCCTCACTCCGCCTGCTCTCAGTACGACCGAAACACATAACAAAAAAAAAAAAACCAGTTGTCTAAAATGCACAAAAATAATTTATTTACTTTATAAAAAAGCGTCGAGTGATTTTGATGCTAGGTTATTTTGTTGTCTCTTATTTAGGTATTTTTAATTTTAATTTTGGTTTCCGTAAGCAACATTTAAATTGAAGTGTAGATACTTAGGAATAATTTTTACAACGGGAAGGCTTAGTCTCCAAGATATGGGTGATTAAATGCACCTGTTTTGGTGAATACCTGGTATGATTTCATACCTACTTTTTAGGGTTCAGTAGTACTAAAAAGGACCCTTATAAGTTCGTCATGTCCGTCTGTCTGTCTGTCTGAATTCTATACAGCCTTATAACTTGCAAAGTTATAAACATACGTTATATTATAAATGCGAAAGTTTGTGCGTAAGTGAGTATGTAAGTGTGTAAGTATGTAAATATTTAAGCATGTAAGTATGTAAGCATGTTAGTATGTATGTAAGTGTGTCTGTTCCCGTTCAGCTGTGTAACGGCTGAATGGATATGGATGAAATTTGGTATGGAGGTAGGTTATTCCCTGAATGAATACTAAGGCTACTTTTTATCCCGAAAAAATTAACTGTTCCTGTAGAATAGCGGGTGAAACCGCGGGCGCAGCTAGTCAACAATATTCTCCAATGTATCATTTTATTCCAAGTAGATTTAATATTATATCAAAATTGTATGTAGGGTACTTACTAAGTTATTTACCCGGTTTTCTCCAGAGTAAATAGAGATGGGTGATCATTCGCCGGCGAACGGGCGCATCTGGCACTTGGCGGATTATAGCGGTGAAATTCAATAATCTTTTGAGAGCCAACTGAGGGGCGACGGACGCTAGATGGACGGAAGAAGGAACGGGGGTAGCATCTTGATTGCTTACGTACGCTGATTGGACAACAGCTAGGTACCCGTTTATGTGGCATTTAAATAGGCGCTTTTGTTTTTTTTTTAAACCATCAGGTTCGGCTATCAGTTTTAATCAAACTCAAAGAGAATATAAATACTAATCAAACTAACAGAAAGCTTTGACAAAAGATTCAATTGACATAGTTGTCTATATAGTTGTGTATATATATA
The DNA here is from genome assembly GCA_947579745.1 of Apocheima hispidaria. Classification (NCBI taxonomy): domain Eukaryota; kingdom Metazoa; phylum Arthropoda; class Insecta; order Lepidoptera; family Geometridae; genus Apocheima; species Apocheima hispidaria. Next base: position 9,133,085 of record OX388156.1, read on the forward strand.
TTGTTGTATTGTTTTTATCATACTCTGAAGAAGGAAATGTGTAAAAATTGTGGATTTTAATTGTGAAACATTTGACTTCACTTGAAATATTGCAATGCTTGACACTGGCTAATTACGCGTTTAACTTCACTTGTAATATTAAAATACTTGACACTGGCTAAATACACAACGTGTGGAGACAAAGGATAAGAGAGAAAAATAAAAGTCCTGTATCAAACAGTTTTGACGTGGCTGTCAGCAATGTTTTGTTGCGTTGTCAATGCCCTCCAATTTAAAGTTTAATCTTGGACGAAACAGATATGATGCTAAATCCATGAGTTTAATTGTCAACGCTTAGAATGGTATAGACACCCAGGTCCAAGGAACATAGTAGGCTTTTTTTCTAGTTATGTCACTTCCATAGGTTTCTTTCTTAAGAGATATCATATTACAACAACTCCATTATGCAACTATTACTGCACAACTGTCAACGCGCTTTACATTCCCAACGTACTCACAAAGCTTGTAGTTCCACATTGATTAGACGCACAGCGAGGATGTAGAATTCTCTACCGGAGTCTGTGTTTTCTGAAAAGTATAAAACGAGTCTTCATATCTATATGCATATCTATATAACTCAAAAAAAAGTAGTTAATGTCCTCTGTCCGACCCTTAAGCTATATCTATGCGAAAATTCAGGTCGATCCGTTCAGCCTTGTAGCCTTGTAACTCGCAAGCAACTAGACAGAGAGATAAAACACACATAAACAAAGACAGAGAGAGAAGCAGACTTACTTTTGCATTTACAATGTTAATAGGATTAGGATTAGGATAATATTAGTTAGGATTAATTCCTATTTCCCTTGTTTACGCCACAACTTGAAAACGGCTGGACCGATTTTGATGATTTATTTTTTTGTTGTGTTCGTTATTGTCAGGACAAAGTTTGTATGAAGAGTTGAGCGAGGCCGAATTTCGAGCTTCATCGCCTACGAAGTTGCAGGCATCATCTAGTCCAAAATGAAAATAAACAGTTATTTTTAGATAAACGTGCTTTATCTTAGACCAAATAATTCTTAATATCATCGAGGTTGTTACACTGAATTAAAAATAAAACGCTCAAATGTTGAGAAATAAATTCTTAATCCGTCCACGTAAACTGTAACTTTTTTACTCCAGCAGTTTCTCAGGCTCTCATAATCAAGTTTCCGGACGTATCGTCTCGTCGCAATTGAGTTCGATGGACTTTCCCGACGTCCTTTACATGCTAACTACGAGGCGTGGGTTCAAGCTACTTTAATTTAACACGACTTTGCCAAGAAAAACACTATTCGAAAGTGAGAAAAATCCTAACTAATACTATAAATTCGAATGTAACTCTGGAAATGGATCAATTAAAAAAAGTCACATAATTATGTCCATCTCGTATCTTTTTAGCTTTATCTATGCAAAAATTCTGGTTGATCCGTTCAGCCGTTTAGCGCTGAATGGATCAAACTGAATTTAAAAAAAAAATAGCATATGTCCGTTTCGTATCCTTAAGCATTATCTATGCAAAAATTCAGGTTGATCCGTTCAGCCGTTTAGTCGTGATAAGCACCCAGACATAGAGACAGAGGTCTTTTGTCTCTATGTCTGGGTGCTATTATATGCTATTTTTTTTAATTTGTCCATGCGAACGAAGTCGCGGGTAACAGCTAGTATATTATAAAATCAATTAAAATTAATATTTTTTATTGAAATATTGAAGGAATAATTGACTAGGAGACCTTATCATGTTAACTCTCTGGCTAACAATCGTGTAAACAATATGATACTATCAATAGTTTATTACGTGGAGATAAACGTAATCATATTCTGTGAGATAAACTTTGTAATTTTTTTTTATTTGTTTGTTGGAGGTAATCTCCAAAACTTTTGGTCCGATTTCTAAAAAAAATATTTCAGTGATACAAAACAACACTATCGTAGTGCTTTAAGCTCTGATAATCAAAACTTATGATGTCAAAAGTTAGTGTTCTGTGCACGTGAACGAAGACGCGGGCACAAGCTAATATGTAATAATTTTTATTTGTTAATCGTTCATCTTTGTATCTAGTAACGCTCAATCGTTCATTTTGTGTGTATCAGAATGGTGGCAATGAGCAGTATGATTGCTCGAAAGCAATATTCACAAAATAAATAATATTAATCAAGTCAATTTAACGCGAGGCGTTAATTCAATTAAATCATCGCGTGGTATTAAAATATAATATATTATGTTAACGACAACAGAGCTGATATTGATAATCTACTTGTTATTTGTTATTTGTGAAAATAACCACCGGAGGACGGACAGCAGCATCCTTTTAGTAACCGGTGAATATTGTCATCGAATGCGGTGGGAGGTCTGGTCGGGTAAGGTCTTTGATTTCAGAGATCTAACCAATCAATCACCCAATCAACTTTCAGTATTCCAGGTGAGTTGGTTGGATCTCCGAGAGCACGGTCCGAGAGGTGGGACCTCTGATTACGGAGCTCACTAGTGTGGTTTTTTAAGGCACGCTTGTTATACCGCAGAATGGCTCTGTTCTCTTCGTTGCGGTTCACTCTCAGTAACTCTCTCGCGTCCTCTTGCAGGGCCCAGTGACGGTAATCCTCAGCGGGGACCTTCCTAGAGACTTTACGAAAGACGGTGCATGTAGAGGTGGCTAGTGGAAGCGAGCGAGCAGGAGACATAATCACGGGTTAACATACCGTCTAGGATTCGGTGTAAGTCAGGTGAGTTAATGGCTTTTAGGCTCTCGCCTAATTGCTCCCAATCCACCACGGTCTTCGGTGGGGAGGGGGAGGGGTTGGATGTAAGCAACCTCTTCGAGAACGACCCCTGGAGCACGGGGAACGGTGGCGTTCAGGTGAGGAGCGGAGGACTAGAGGGTCTTTCAGCTTCAGCCGAGGGGCAAAAACTGGTTCAGTAAAAGCAGGGGACATTTTTGTGGCCATTGCCTGGGAGGGCTTGGGCTTCGGAGTCTCATCTGTCGGAGGGGCAATCTTGCAAGCGGGGGCGGAGGGAGCCGGGGACTTGGTTTTGAGGACCGAGCCGGCCTCCGCGGGCTGGGCCTCTACGTGGGCTCGGAGAGGTCCGGCGAGGCTCTTGAAGGCTTTCTCGACTTCCCTCTCAGAGACCATCGTGAGGTGGGGGGAAAACAGAAAGTATTCAGCGATAACGGTGAACGGTGAACGGTCAACTCGGTGGTTCCCGTGAGACTAATCCTTCCGAGTGGGCAATCCAATGTTGGCACGGCACTACAATACGGTCGGCACTGTTTTCTGACAGCTACACGCGGCGAGATTGCAACCTTCTCTCTGAAAAGAGCGGAAGAGTGGTCGGCGGACAGAGGTCTGCACAACTTGACAGCACAGAGCGGAGTGGCCGGAGCAAGAGCAGAGGCTTTGGCGGTAACTGGAGTGGAATAGCGGGCGGAGACATCAGTAAGGGACGGCGTTTAAGAGTGAACTCCATTTTAAAATTTGTATATTTTATGAGGTACTTACTCATAAAATATACTTACTTACATAAATGAATTTATTTCATTCCAAATTATCAAAAATATCACATTCATCTCTTTTTCTGATCTCTAAAGAAAGGAATTCAATATAACCGATAGATATGACGTACTAACGCTACGAAACTAATATATTTCGCGGCGGCACAATGCAAAATCTCAGGCCGTATGCTTATTGGAAATATTTCCATCGAATTGGAAATAATATCGGACATATAAATGAAATTCTCGTGCGATGAGACAAAAGGGGTGCACGTCGCAAAGGCATATCCCATGCTAAATCAAGTAAATAATTGAAAAATTCCTTCTGTCATAACCGGTGACGCTTCACTTTATGAGACGTCGGAATCGTAATGTGATTTTCATGTACGACCAGCGCGAGAATTGAATTTTATTATTTGACGTGGGAAGAGCAGATAAAAGTAAGTTTTGGATAGCAGAGCGTTGTTCTCGCATCTCACACGCTCGGTTTGAGATTACTGAGAGCTTTGGTTGTTCTTTAGATATTTCATTAGGAACAAACAAAGCAAGTTAATGGAGATTAATACCATTAACTTGCTTTGTTTGTTCCTAAAAAGTTGAAGTACCTACATAATTCCAAATTTGTTTGAGACTTATCAATGAGAGAGGAATGTAGTGGTTGAGGGATCCATTTTTCAAAATATTTTTTTTAGGAGAACGACACTACCTGTAGATAAATGAAGTAAGTATAGGTACATTTAAAATTGAAAACAATTGCAAAATAAGCGTGTCGTTTATGAGAAATTGAAATTCTGTTTTGTAATAATTGACAAAAATCGGTTGGTTTTTTTCCAACCGGCCCTGCATGTGTTATCCGACATACAAACTAAAACATTCTACTTATAGTACCTTGCCTACTAACACAAAACGAGAGACCATTAAACGTCTAAGATAATCCAAATACTCATGCCCTGTTGATACAGATTGGTTTAAACCAAACATTAAATTACAAAACACAACTTAAGATACATTTAACAAAAAAAAAAACGCCATCCAAACTCTGAAACAAATGCACTATCGAGATGTTCTTGGCGCCGCCCGTGAAATACTTAGCATTGAGGAATTCCGGTGGCCATCTTGGGTCTTTATCATCAGATCCACTTCACCAAATGATACTTTCTGAATGCAGGTGCTTGACTTGTTGATGAAAGTGCCAAAATCTATAATATTTGAGAAGTTCCCTTAATTCCTCATGGACTCATTATCAGAACTGAATTTTGATAAAAATGGGACCAATTTCGAAGCATATCCTATCAAATAACAAAAAAAATCGGACGTCTCCTTTTTTTTGGTAATCGGTTAAAAAGTTTACAATTTACGCAAAGCAAAGGTTGTACTAGTTACTACTTGTAAGCAAAGTTTTTTAATGTTGTTATCTGAAACCGAGCACTAGAACAAGCCATAAACTCGTATTACCCGGCAAAACGAGAACACATTATAAGAATGTTCAAGTTTAACATTTCAGACGTCGAGTAAACAAACGGGAGCTAAATTAAATTTTGCCGCCACGGAGCGCTGCCATTCTTTGCGCGGATTTCTCTTTGACGAAACCATATTTAAGTTTATATTGTGAAAAGATAACGCAAAGAGCTAGATCGCTTTCAGGAAATGGATTTGATTAAAAGCGAGCGCCGTACGCTTCACAGAATACAAAGCGTTCTTGTTATTTTCTGACTGATTTATTAGGTTTATTGTTTTGTTCTGGTGACCTTTCGTAGCAGCGAGTAATGTAGACAACTAATATACATACATAAAAAGTCACAACCTCCGGATAAGTGCGAGTCGATCGCACAACGAGGGCTCCGTATAACCTTTTTTTACGTACAATTATATTATAACTATGAAATCACCGAAAATTGCTCTAACGAAAGGATTGCAGGACAAACTTAATTTTTGTAGTTGTTTTTTTTTTCTCATGTACATCGTTCGGAAATCATATTCGTGGTAGGTCGTTTCTCCAACTGCTAAGTAAATTTTTAATAGTAGAAAATATATCTTTTTATAATGTTTTATGACTACCGAATTTCAGCTTTTCCTTTACTCGTGTAAGAACAAGGTGTTACATGTTGCTTCTTGCCAAATTTCATAATTCAAAGTCAACGGGAAGCATCCAATTTATTTTAGATTTATTTGCGAGTGTTCAAAATTGATGCAGCCTATATGGCCGTATTCTTGCAATCGCGTTTTTGACTTAGAAACTTGATTTGACTTGACTTATTCTCCTCCTGGAGAAAAAGTATCTTGAAAGATAGACACCCGGACAACGAAGTAATCCTTTAAGTGTTTATGTTTTTCTTTTGGGTACGGAACCCTAAAAATACGTAGTCTTTATCCATATCTATATATAGTCTATATCTTACTACGTATTTTTTACTTACAAAAAATAATATTTCTGATATATCTTTTAATATATTTTTTTTCTGTTAAAATATGTTTAGACATACATAGAGAAATACTTTATAATAATCTAACGAGGCTGTATACTGTTTCTCTTTGGAAGGACAAGGGCATAGACTAAGAATATATTTGTTACTTGCTGCGCTCCGCGGTTTCACGCGTGGTTAATTTTTTCCAAAACCATTATATACGTAGGTACATAAGTTCCAAAGTACTTATTGGAACGGGCCAGCCCGGGTTCGAACCCGCGACCTCAAAAAAATATAACGCGAGCGCGCACTCACTGCGCTGCCACGACTTCTACATGTTTATTTGTATCTGTGCCTAATCACACTAATATTATAAATGCGAAAGTTTGTGTGTAAGTGTGAAAGTAGATAAGTATGTAAGTGTATTTATTCAACTCTGTAACGGCTGAACGGATTTAGATGAAATTTGGTATGAAGGTAGCTTCTTCCCTGGATTAACACATAGGCTACTTTTTATCCCGAAAACTTTAACCGTTCCCGTAGCAGGTGAAGCCGCGGGGCGCAGCTAATAGTTTATAATTATTTCAATATTGACTTCACTCATAAAAATAAGTTACAATAAGAAATACTTATTTAATATTGTACATTCACACGTATTTTGCATTACATAATGTGGCATATATAATAAATACATTTTCAAATCGATCGCAATAAAAACCGTGCGATATGAAATTCTCGCCAAAGACAAACGAGATTACCTCTGCGTCCCACCCGTCTATCCCACGTCGAGTTACTATAAGTTTTTTTTTTTCAGAATACTGCTCGCTTTATTCGCCCGCCAACAACTAAATAATCCGTACATCCTCCACAGATGTAATCCTGACATGCAATCTCCGGCGCCATCAATCAGGACGAGGGGAGGGTACTGAGAGAGACAGGATTATACCGCTATAATTATTAACGTTTGTCGATCGAAGCATGGCTTACTTTAAGCCCGTATTCGCTCAGGTTTACACTCCCCTGATGTTTGTTTATTCTGAACTCTGGCGGTTGTTAAAGCATCACATAAGGAGGCGTCGAGTGTCGGAGGGTTTCGGGACGTAAACAAGGTTTGAAGGCTAGTAATAAAAAAAAAACTTAAACTATCCTTATCAAGCGAACGACATAATAAATAAAAATAGTGTATTAAATAAATATAATAAATATAGTGTATTAGAATAAATGAATTTCTAGATGACAAATTAAATAAGATCTAATTTTAAAATTGACATTGTAATTGAATTAATTATAAATATTGACATAATTTAATACTGTATGTTCATTAAGGACGAAGCTGTTTTGACCTAACCTATTTTTAAGATCTGATATATACTAACACAGTTTGCACAATAAAATATTCTGATTCTGATTCTGATTCTGATTCATTATCATGTTGTTTATTATAATAATTTTGTGACATAAATGTTATCGTGTTATCGTTTTTATGTCAATAAATAATTTAAATTTCAATTAATTTGAATGATCGTCTAGTCGCTAGTTACATAAAAAAAATGCTCTCAGATATTATTTATTGTATGGACCTTATTCATGATACATGGATGGCTTAATGCGACTGTGTATTGATTATTAACTTTCTTCAAGATAAATACGAAGCAACGTGTCAGGAAAATACGAAAAAATAAGTTCAAGATTGTGTGAAGATTTGGTAATATTGACGCAGTAAGCCGGAGACCCTCTTAAGACGCGGCTAGCCTCCTCAGCGAATGACTAGCATTAATAACGAGTATAATATTATGACATAACATAGAATCAAACAGTAGCAGAGCTTTTTACTTGTTGTTACAAAAACGCATTCAAATAGGACTGATTTCATTTACTGCCTCGCTGTTGAAAAAATCCTCAGGAACAGAACATTTTAAATAAATGAAAAAAGTAGCCTGTTCGCTCACTCTCTGACGTTAAACTATATCCATTAAAAAAAAACAGCTCGATCCGTTGCTCTGTTGCTGCTTGAAAAAGGAACCAACAAACCAACTAACACATTTTCGCATTTATAATATTAGTAGGGATACTTACATACCATATATATAGTAGGGATACTCACTATACCTTTTTAACTTACCTTTTTTGTTCTCTTAAAATTTGGCTCCACTCGTAGAGTATTTAGCCAGTATGAAGTTTAGTAATATTTCAAGCGAATCACACTATTTCTCAACAAAACCAAGTCTTAGTCATAGTCTAAGTCAAGAAAAGTAAGCTAAGTTCAAGTCATGCCGCAGTAAGGTGGTGAATACTGTAATGGAAGCTTCTACGGAGATTTGGAAATAACACAAAAAAACACGATTCACCACTTTATACGATTTCCCACACTCTTGCAAGTTACGGAACTTCTTACTCAAAAAATAATACAAAGCAGCGACATAATATCTCGTCGTTGGCATCGAAATTCATCTGATAAGCTTATATATGAGCATTTATAATAGATATGCTCACAATTTTTTTTCTCACTACGCAAATGTAGAAATGTATTAAGTAAATAGTCTAAGTCGTAAATAATTTTCAGGAAAAAAATTATTGCCCGACTACGCGAAGCAAGCAGTTATAAACTACTTACCATATTTTGACAAATGAGAAATAGTTGGAATCTTTTAGATTGTCCGCTGGTTTTAGGCTATGTATGTGACGTCGCATTAACAGGATGTTTCGAGAGAAAGATAGCGCTATACACTATCGCGTGCAGATGAAAAGAGATGCCTGTAGCGCGCGCTAGGCAAAAAACCCAGATAATTATATAATTGCTAATTACATCTAAGCCACGAAATCTTTTTTTGTGACGCCGTGTTGGGTGTCATATGTCTTAATTAGCACATATTTTTTTTAAATCTTTTTTTTTTGTTTTAACAAATACAATGTTAAAAAATATTTTTGAAAAAAAAAATTGTTGCTGAACCCAATCATGTGGGGTATCATTGAAAAGGTCTTTTAAAATAAACTTATGATTTGCTACACTATTTTCTTATCAGATGTACCGCTTTCGAAATATGGGCTAACAAAGTTGCTTACAATGTGCCCCCGCCATTTCTAAACTATGCATCTCAGAAACTTGTAATCTTCCATGTTGATAGATCTAAAAAACTAAAAACTTTCTTTTAAAGCTATTTCCGGCAACACGTGATAATTACTTTTTGGGATATGCGGTAAAAACGGATAAATACTTCAAACGTCCTCCGCACCTACGGAACCCTACTATGCGTGGCCTGACATGCTCTTAACAAGTTATTCAATCTATATTTTGTTTTAGGTACTGACGCTTACAATAATAATTGTAGGTGCTATAAATATGTATAGGTAGTCCAGCCATGCCTCCTCGCTTCGTTACGGGGATTTGGACGAAATTAATATGGATCGTTAATCAAAATACCTTCTAACCGTTGAAAGATGAGCAATGCCCTAGATAATAATATTTTTTGAAGATTAAGACTTTGATCGTTAAGTCCGGCCGCCAGCTGCGACATCAAAAGATTTAGAAAGTTTTTGCTCTAATTTTATACGTGGAGATATATACGTCCTTTAAATTAGTATACTTCGTCTTGTTTTGTAGGTTTTATGTATACTAACTTGCCCGCATGGCTTAGCTCGTAGAGGCTACTGTAAATGAAACACTTCCTTTCACCTCTTTAGGGGCTTATTGTAGAAAAATCCTGAGACATGGCTTTCTTTATGTTTTATGCTTAATAAGTACACAAACCGAGTTTCATTGGCTTAGCATGAAAAAAGTTTTATATTACCATACATGCATTTACACCTTTAGGGGTATATTTTCGCAAAATCCGTGTTTTTGTTAACCTATACCATTTAAGGAGTATTGGGTCCAAATTTCACGGCTCTATCATAAGCAGCTTGATCTGTACGTTGATTCCTTGAAAATACAAGGTGGTTCTAAACGGTGCAACAATATTGAAAGGTATGTACTCATCATTATGAACAATTTTTACTATGGGTCCAACCCTAAAATCGCGAAACAAAAATCAGCTGTTCCATAGAAAAATGTCAATAACACACGACAAAATGTAGGGAACAGCTGTTTTTTTCTCTGTCGCGATTGTAGGATTGGTTCTATTGGTTGGTTGTAGTATGTATTTAAAAATATCTATGTACGTATATCAGTCTCTGGCAGCCATATTACAAGCTTTGCTTAGTTTGGGGTCAGGTGACCGTGTGTGCAATAATGTCCCAGATATTTATTTATTTTTATTTTATAGTAAAAGTTTGTCATAATGATGAATACATACACACCTTCACTACTGTTGCACCTTTCTGAGACACGTTATAAATAGATTTTCGTGTAATTAAACATTTCTTAAGCTTTAATTTAAAAGGTAGCTATTTAATAGGCGTCTTTAAATTGACCGAGAGAGTGAGAGAGAGCAGGCAAAGAAGATTGCTTTATTATTGTACTTATTGTATAAAATAGATGTTGTCTGTGTTGATGTGATCCAAATTTTGAATTTATTTTATTCTCGCCTTTGTTTCAATCAACATTCAGTTCTCATTTGATTGATCGTTTAACCGTTGTATCTCTCGCATGTTGTATATTTTGGCAGCACCGCCAATTCTTTGGCGATTTTGTGTGGTTTTACGAAACTTTAGTCCTATGGGGAATAAAGTCGAAAATAAATAAATTCAGAGTGGTTTTCGCCTCGAACGCGTTCTAGTGCGCCTGTGATGTGTAAACAGCGTAAAAGTGAGCGGGGACGGTCGTACATTAGTAGTGGTGACGGAGAAGTCTTCTGACGCAGTACCGCTACCTATTTGTAAAAACGATCATCGTATTTAAGGAATTTTCCATGCACAAATTGCACATGCAAGCTCAAATAACATTAAACTTAACTTTATTAATTTGCAAACTTAAATATAACAGCTCAATTAACTGTAGAGTTTCTCAAATAAAATAACCACTTTCCAAGGGAAACTTTCATTTTGTTTTAATAAAATAGTATGTAATACTCACGTTAAATTGAGTCGGTTATTCCGACTATAGTTGCGATCACATTCGGTAATCAAAGAATGCTAAGCGAGACGTATTCCCATTTTATTAAAACAAAATATATCAAACCCACGTCAGTTTTCATAGGCAACTGTCATGTTCTCAAAAACTAAACTTGACTTTGACATAAAAACTGATGTTTTTTTTGGTCGAAGCTAAGGTCGAAATTGCTATATAGCTCATTTTAACCCTGCAACCATACCAACATGTAGATTTTCTTTGGCCATACTATACTCCTCGTGCTGCTCCTCGCGTTGTCGCTAATACTCAAGAGGCAGCCACACGCTGCTCTACTTTCTCCTCTCCTCGCACTATTGATCCCTTTTACGTTTCTGGCCTTCTATACTTAAACATCCCACTGCTGGGATATCAGCCTACCTTCGAAGGGTGATTAGGCCATATCCACCACGTTGGCCTAGTGCCGTTTGGCGGATTCACATACTCCATCGAATTTCTTCTCCGGAAATATGCAGGTTTCCTCACGAAATTTTCCTTCACCGAAAAGCCAGTGGTATATCCGTACGTAAATTCCAAAGAACTGTTTGGCCTGCCAGCATTATATCTCAATCTATCTCGCTGGTCCTTTAACTTGTTTCAAAAAACAAACATAGTTGGCGGGTAGGGTGGGGTGAATGACGACCAGCAGGACGACTAACGTGGCCTACGTCTCTCTACTACCTCGCTCCTTTCCTCGCCACTTGTCGCGTATGTCGCCGCAGCAAAATGTGAATATTACCATAATATTAAAATAAAATGCGATGACTTGAATATAAACCATACCATCAGACAAATAAACTGTCAGAACAAACGTACTTAATAACTGCTGGTCAAACTTAATAATAATAACTAGCCCACTAATGAACAAAATTCTCCTCCTAAAGGCACCATAATCCCCAAGCTTGGCAGGCGCCTTGGGGATTATCGCAGAATGTTCACAATTCACTAAGCGAATGGTGCATCCCGTCTTCTGACCTGCACGCAGTTTTAGAACATGATATAATTATATACCTGTGGGTCCTTACTTACACTTAATAATATACAATTAATAATAGAGATCTTTAATTAGATCTTGGCTGTGCAGCCACAGTTAATACGTAATCTGGCTCTCTAGCGTCATCTATCTTCATCACCGCATTGTCGTAAATCTGTTGGCATAGGTTTGTACCACGCCTTATCTAGGGCGGGTGAGATGACGCGATAGGAGTTATTTTGTCGCTTGTAGGCTCGGGCAGTGGAGATTGTTAAGGGAAAATGAGAATAAAAATGGACAGTGGGCTTTTTCCTAAAGCCTATGGTTTATGTGTGACGTGCATATTGCAATAAAATGAGTTCAGTCAAACCAAAAAAGCAAAAAAAAAAAAAAACATTTTTTGTTTCATTTTTATCATACTAGATGTTAACCTACAAAAAGTGTGGACCTACAAAAAGTAAGCCTATGTCCAACCCTTAAGCTATATGTATGCAAACATCAGCTTGATCCGTTCAGCCGCTTAGCTGTGATAACGCGACAAACACCCAGACAGAGTTACATTCTAATTCATAATATTAGTTAGGACTAGGATATTACACATCCAAACTAGGACATCCAAACTACTCGTAAATGTAGTCGAGACTTTTTAATCAATTTGGTAAAAAAATTACTTATTAATACCGTAGTAATTTTTTTTCTGTGAATAGAACTCGCATCGCGAAAATATATCGAATACATCGAGTATGCGGAAATGTCCCGGAATATCTCAAAAGAGTCTCGCGACTAATGCATAGACGACCCGGAATATCCGTCGAGTTTATATTTATACCACATTCACATCCACCACAAAAGCCGAATATCATAGAAGCCGTTCAATCAATAGCACGCTGGGCGCTTTTAAGATGTTGCCCGCAAAGCAACGGTGCAAAATTGGCACGTCAAATAAATTCTTGTCACTCGTAAATACTTTGCATAAATTGGATCCTGTGGAATTCCCGCAACAAAGACGCTAGACGGCTGTTCCAATAAAAGCGAACGATTGAATCGCTTTTGACGGCGGAGGCAGTGCTCATCGCTGAGCTAGGAATAGGCGAAACAACCTACACCCTTGTTTTCCGTTTAAAGTTTTTCCAACTCCCAAAGGGCAGAACGGTAACGATTCAGCCACAAATCGACTTGTTATTCCCCCATTTTGCATAAATCGAAAGGCTTGTATGATGTCGATTTCGTTTTATTAGGTACCTATATCGGAGCGTATTTCTGTTTGGGGCCTCTCTATTTGAAGTTGTTTTTGGAAAATCCTTGGAACGGACTTGCGAATGCCATGGACATCGAAAGGAATTTTTAAATTAGTTTCAAGCTACAAATTGCACTGCTTTGTTGCAAAGCTCTTTGATATAGATGTATTTTCTTTATGACACTCATAGTAAAATAGTGTATCTATTACTTCTTATTAAAGACACGATGCATTTAAATGTAATAATAATTTACCTAATTGTTTTTTTGTTTTGTCACAGATTTTTTTGACAAAAACCTAGTACGACAAGTCGGAGTTATTATGAAATTATCAAAACGCTGCGCTAAAATTGGGCTCATGATTGTATTTGGAATTCTTCATCTTGATAACTAATTTAAAGTATGAATGGAGTTCCATTCCTTCAGAGTTTTGTCCGCAATATTTTGTTTATGAAAGTTCACCCCCCGCAGGTAATTCAGGGGTTGTTTGATTAATGTCAGCCTTTTGGAGGCTGACTTAGTAGAACTTTCGCTATCAAGTAGACGATAGTCATTATGAAGGGTTTATTTTCTCCAATTTTGGTTTTACTTGACAAAGGATGGAAATTTAGACATTCATTATGCAGAACGGCCGCTCGTGACTTTGGAATTATAGTGAGGAAGAGTGAATTTCAACGCATTTCTCCCTGAGAAGATTTTTTGAATTAATGTAGTATATCAGCTTATAGCAGTAGACCACGGCTCATCTGACAACAAACAATGGTGTGGCGAACCTCTTCGCCTGAAATCCGGTCTCTATGGGCCGCTTCGATGTGTTCTAAATATTTTGTTTCAGTTTTGAATTACGACTCTCAGAAGAGAAAATTCTGTGCTCGAAATCGCAAATTCCTTATAATTATTGTATGATATACACAAATATTTATAAGGAGAATTCTGTGGATATACACAAAGACGACCTTATTTATAAGGAGAATTCTGTGGATATACATTATGAAATACGCCTATTTGCCGCATTCTGTGACTTTCTGTGCCTCTTAACCAACACTCCCCGTGCCTTTCCTACGAGAGCTGGTCATGCAAGTATCTTCTGTGCGGTCAACCCTCACAATGGCATAGTTTTTAACCGACATCAAAAAAAAAAGGAGGAAGTTCTCAAGTCGACTGTTTTTTTTTTTAAATGTTTGTTATCTCAGAACTGCAAGGCAGGATTAAACTGTCCTTCTTAGCTGGCACCGACTTCAAAAATAACTGATTATAATATCAAAAAGTTCTCTGTCCTTTAATACTCTTTGCTTTGAAGTAATTAAAATATTATTTTCTACTTTTTAGTTTAAGTTTGAAGACGGTTTTTTTATTCTAAAAAATAATTTTATAATTAAGTAAATACGCCTCGTCTAAATAGAAATGACTATAGTTATTTCTAACTATAAATAACTAAAGTAAGACTACTATACAGACGTATCGACGGACTATATCTGTTCGATATCAGATATTCACTGACAGCTGCAGTTATATATCAAGATATAAAATTAATAACAACTTTGTTTCTATTGCCTAGCTAGTTTTTATAACGTAGAATAACCAGGTTTATCTAAAATACACCTGCTAAAAAAAACACGAGGAAAGAGACTTTTCATTTAACTTTGTACATTTTAATAATTAACTGCAGGTGATAGCGATCATCCTATAGCAAACGGACTATAGTTCTCTAATTACGCTGCCAAAATCTGCCATCAGGGCCCGTACCGTGAGGTGCTTATTGCGATGATTATTAGGCTCAGCCGAGAACGCTTCGCGACCATACACCTTATTACGCTGCCATACGGTTCGCGGTCGCGCAGTGTTATCGGCTGAGCCTAAATATCTTCGCACTAAGCACCTCATGGTACGGGCCCAGGTCTGCGGCGATAGATTATCGTCATGGCGTCTGGAAGGTACTTACTTATCTAACCATGTGAGCTCTATCAAGGAATATTTCATCTCACTCATAGGTTCAGCATAATGTTTTCTTTTACTAAAAGATTAAGCTTATTGTATTGCTATCACCCCTACAATTATTATAATTTCGAGTTTGTTGGTTTGTTTGTTCTTATACTCAAGCGATTATTTCTCTAATAGTGACGTAATAATCGAACAAAACGAATAATAATCGATGTAATTTCTAGCATAGCATAGCACATAATTTTGGTTGATATCTTGATTTCATTGTTATTAGCAATTATCTGGTTATTTATTAGCACGAGCACAATATTTCTGTATATCTGCACACGAAAGCGAATAGCGCAGGTATATTTATCTCGATTTTTTAGCTATTTAGCTTTTTGTATAAAACTTTTATGTTAAACTAGCAGGGCTCCTCCGCAGGTTTCACCCGCTATTCTACAGTAATTGTATATCATGCTGCAGCAGAGCAACGGATCGACCTGATTTTTGCATGGGTATATTCATGTCCCGAGAGTAACATAGGCTGTTTTTGATCCCTGAAAAAATTACGGTTCATAAAGGATTTTATACGCGGTTGAAAACGCGGGCTCAGCTAGTTTATAATAACTATGTGTCCTTAAGTTTTTATTCAGACATTACACAAGCGTATGGTGTACAAAATACTTCATATGATAGGTTCAACTAATGGTAGATGTGTTGCAATCGCAAGCTACGAGGCAAGCGCAGTGGGAATTATTACGTAAGTTCCGACTCGAGACAATTGTGCGATATCATACACTTCCTCAGTATCTTTGTGGGATACAGAGAAACTTAAAACAGTTCATAATCTTTAAAATATTCTGTGTATGTACTTCAGAGCCGCTACGCTGAGCCCAAAGAGCGGGATTTTGAAAAACGTGTTATTTTTTAATTTTTTGAGAGTCCGCCTGATGGTAAGCGATCACCGTCATCTATGGATGGACCTGTAACACCAGGCGCATCACAGATACGTTGCCGACCTTTTAAGACTCTATTAACAGCCCTTTTGAAGAACGCCATGTTTTAGTTACTCGGAAATACCTGAGGTGGAAGCTCATTCAACAATTTGCACAATTTGTATACATAAAATAAGGATAAGATAGGGATGAAATGATATAAGGATGGGAGAGGCACAGGCTATTTTTAAATGTATGGCATTTTGCACGCGGGTGAATGCGTGGGGTGCAGCTCATAGGATTGATATTTTGAACTAAATTATACCAGCAGGGCTAACATGCGAACCGCGACACAATATATTTGTTATGCAAGTACAGGACACCGCTACGATTATGTATAGGTATGTTCATCTCATTTTTCACGACATGGAGAGTAGAGAAGATTTTTTCTCGGGGCGCATGCTAGCGGCCCTGCAGGAATACATAAGCGCTGAGGAGTTCGGTTTCAAAAAGTCATCCTAGCGATATTGTTTGATTGAGAATAAAATAATCCTAACTAATATTATTAATTCGAAAGTAGCTATGTGCTACTACTACTACTGTAACTACTAAGTAACTATGACATCTGCGCCCAGCGGTTTCACCCGCGTATATATGATAAATGAGAAATCATGAGTGTTGTTTTGTTTGTTTGCTGTTTTTTTACCGTGATAGAACAGTAATCACACCAATATTATTAATGTGAAAGTTTGTGTGTAAGTATGTAAGGAGGTAAGTGTGTAAACTAATTTGTTCTCGTTCAACTCTGTAACGGCTGAACGGGTTGGAAGTAAAAAAAATAAAAATAAAACATATTATTAATGCGAAAGTTTGTGTGTAAGTATGTAAGTGTGTTTGTTCTCGTTCAACTCTATAACGGCTGAACGGGTTGTAAGTCAAAAAAAAAATAAAAAAATATTAATGCGAAAGTTTGTGTGTAAGTATGTAAGTAGAAAAGTGTGTAAGTGTATTTGTTCTCGTTCAACTCTGTAACGGCTGAACGGGTTCGAAGTAAAAAAAAAAATATAAAAATATTATTAATGCGAAAGTTTGTGTGTAAGTATGTAAGTAGGAAAGTGTGTAAGTGTGTTTGTTCTCGTTCAACTCTGTAACGGCTGAACGGGTCGGCAGTAAAAAAATAAATAAATATTAATGCAAAAGTTTGTGTGTAAGTATGTAAGTAGAAAAGTGTGTAAGTGTGTTTGTTCTCGTTCAACTCTGTAACGGCTGAACGGGTTGGAAGTAAAAAAAATAAAAATAAAAATATTATTAATGCGAAAGTTTGTGTGTAAGAATGTAAGGAGGAAAGTGTGTAAGTGAATTTGTTCTCGTTCAACTCTGTAAGGACTGAGCGGATTTGAAGCTAAAAAAATATAAATAAAAGCGCTATCTCTTTGCCAACCTCGCTTCGGACCATCTACATTAAAACTGGAATCACTGTTCAATAAAAAAGTTTACCTTCTGTAATTCTGCATTCGCTACACTACCCGGACGGTTCCGGGACTGTGTAAATTGCCTGTAGTTATTCAAGTGGTAATGTAGTTTTGTGGTAGCATACGAAGGATGTTTTGAACAATAAAGTGGCACCATTGCAGAGCCCGACTTCTGACAGAGTTCTTTCTGACCACAGTAGAGGAAAATTTTTTACCTCTAGATCTCTTCAGTGGTTCTGACTGACCCTTTGGTACCTTTGGTACTTAGTACTATATAACGATTTCTTTGTAATAATATAAAGTTTTACGTTTATTTAATGATTTACAGATTGGTTGGCAGGAGCTTGTCAAGAACTCTGATGTTAAGTGATGATGTGATCAAAGATGGTAAGCACACCACTCGTAGCCTATCGTTTCGCTCTTTGGTCTTTGTGACATTTGGATATTTTGCGCCTTGGTTATCGTGCGCCTTGGACTTAACAATTAACATGCTTTGGACATTTTCCTCTTTTGACAATTCGTGACCGTTTGTCATTTTGTGTTTTTGTCATTTTGCGACTAAGCGCCAAGCCGTAGTCATAAATCATACAAATATTTTTCAGAATTTGTGTTGGGTCAAAAATCCAGATAATTATCTTCTAAAGGAACCTTACCGGCGTTTTTCATCTCATTCGGATATTGACAACGTATCTGTTTTTTCCACGACATCTATCATTCTGAAATGGAGTAGGTTGATTCATTGGCTTGTAAAAAAGGTCTTACGAGAGTTAATTACTGTGTCAGGCAATTCAGGTCACTGAAACCTGAGAAGCGAAGAATCGATACAAATACAGTGTAGTTAGACGACGAACATATTCTAGGATATAATTGTAATCGTCATTATAAACAACATATACCACGGAATCAACACAAAAGCTACAAATTGCGTAACAAAAAACAGTTGCTCCATACATAACTTCATTCCCCAACAGTAGTATTTTTTTCGAGATTTCACATTAGTCGCATAATAAATGTTGTTCACAATGAAGAGTAACTACAATTATATCTTGTAGTATACCCGATGTATAAATGAACACATAGTATGAACACGCTGTACTGCTGATAGAAAAGATAGATGTAGATAGAGAGATAGAGACAGAGATATAGTGTTTTTGGTAGTGGTGTAGTTCTCTTGCAGAGTCTGCCTGGGGAAGTACCACACCTTTGCAAATTATTCAACCGCCGAGCAGTAGTGTGCAAACATTACTGTGTTCTGGATCGATTGGCAATGTTTCCAGCTTAATTACTGGGCAGACAGAGATTTAACATCTAATATCTCAAGATGATGAGCGCAATGCATTGCCGCGCATGGTTATTTATTTATTTATTTATTTATATATAAACATACAAAACAGAATGCAATCATATTAAGAATATTATTGTATAAGTAACATTTATTTTATTTTTATTATTATTTTATTGGTTATGAATTGTTGAAGTTCAAAATTCTGGGTGGCACTGAACTGTTATGGGCAAGCATGACCCTTAACATTAGGTGAGCCTCTAGCACGTCTCGACACGGAGTGCCATAAAAAAGAAACTTTATTTAAAACAGTGTCCAACGAAATTCGTCCATTTTAAAATAAACGGGTAAGTACTCTTCTGTCGCATAAGCGTAGAATATAACTGCGATTCAAACGAATAAACATGCGAAATTATCCAGTACACGTAACACAATCGACAGGCGTGATTCTGGCACAAACCGAGCGCGGAATGGACACGCCACTCTGTAATCTGTCCGAGCAAACCGTGCGCTGCATAAATTAGCCGTAGTTAAAAGCTCCCTTTTAATGGGGAGGCCAAATGAATGGGCAGCGTCGGTCGCCGGCATCGCTTTTCCCGAATTTCGAGCCGGAATCGTAGGAGACTAATAGCGGATAGACCAAACCCACTCGCCGCAAGCATTTAAAATTGCGCTTGTTCGTTGTTGTCAACGCTTGGAAAATCGATGTCGAATTGGAATAACGAAGCGTTAATTTTGTCAAATTACTAACTAGGAAATAGGAGTTCTGGATAACGTTTGAGAGGATCTAGTATAGGTGGAGCTATGAATAACTGACGCTTCCTCCGCGCGGTTGGTTTTTTGTTTACCTGATAATGTTTTTAATTGCCTTTTTATTGATGCTTTATTTCGTAGGTTTTTGTGTTTTGTTTTATTTATTACTCATCGTAAACGATGTTTCACATCATAAAAACAAGGAAAGTATTTTATAGATGTGAGAGTATCATTATATTGCTTGTATTATTATGATTTAATTAACTATACTTTTTGAACGAGAGGAAAATTTGGAACGCGTATTCGAACAGCAGCTGCATGTCATTTTATTCATTTCGACTGATTCATTTTGACTTCAGAAAGCGACTAGTAGTAGTAGACATATTTGTCTGAAACAAAATGAGACATTATTTGTTTAGCTAATAGCAAAAGCGCATTGAAAACCAAGCTAATTACAAGAAGAGAGAGATAATTTGTTTAGCTAATAGCAAAAGCGCATTAAAGACCAAGCTAATCACAAGAACGAGACATAATTTGTTTAGCTAATAGCAAAAGCGCATTGAAAACCAAGCTAATTACAAGATGAGAGAGATAATTTGTTTAGCTAATAGCAAAAGCGCATTGAAAACCAAGCTAATCACAAGAAGAGAGAGATAATTTGTTGACCGAGCGAAGCGAAGGTCTCAGAGTTTACTGGGACAAATCGGCATTTGTATGTATGTTTGTATGTTTGTGTGTATATTTGTCCGACGACAACTTGCGAACCGTTGATCCGATCTTCATGAAATTTTGTAGGCAAGTAGTTCATTTCAATAAAAAATTTAAGTTCGAATATGAGCTGAATCAGTCTAGGGGTTGTAAAGATATAGGGGTTGCGAGGTCTCAATTCGGCGAGAACTACTAGTTTAGCTAATAGCAAAAGCGCATTGAAGTCAAGCTAATCACAAGAAGAGAGACATAATTTGTTTTCAGCTGTTCAAAGAGCAAACCAAAAGAAACACTTCAAAGATTGAACGTGGTAGTACGGAAAACGTTTAGCAGAGAAAGCTTTCAGAAATTCACATCATTTTCATACAAAAATGATGGCAGCCGTTCTCTTAGCTCTCGTAGTTTATTCCCCTCAAGACACTCGCTTAGCTTCTGTACTGTCGGCAATATTAATAAGCAATCCAAAGAAGTTGATTTATATATTACAGTTTTGCGCATATAGTTTTTTTAAAGGTATTATTTGGTTTGGTTTTAATTTCTTTATTTATAATTATATTCGTTTTTAATTTATTTGTATTTTTAATTTAATTAGCTAGGTTAGTTTACTTTTGTAAATTGCAACATTTTATTTTATGATTATATTGTTTTTTATTTTTTCTCCGATAAATTAGTTCAAAGCGAAAATTTCTCAAATAAAAAAGAAAAAGGCCAAGGTCAAGGCCAAGGCAAGACGAGGTCGCGCGTGTGACATGCTTAGCATTCCTTGGTATAAAGGTCGCCGAATGTGATCGAAACTATAGTCGGAATAACCGATTAAATTTAACGTGAGTATTCCCGATTTATTAAAACAAAAATTTCGCAAATACATTATTTGTAATGTTATGATAAACAAATAATACAACATTATACTTTTTGGAAATGCACACTCGATTATTCCATAACATCTATAATATAAAAATACACGAGCGAGAGTATTGCGGACGGAAAGAAGGGCGTTAACTTAATCGCAAAATATCGCAAGATAGCGATCAATTATTTTTAAATTGCGAGTGTGATAAATATATATTTCAGATAATTATATGCAAAAAACGTATATACCTTTTTGTGTGACTGGTGTAGGCTAGGAGAAGTTGAGGCGGAGAGCGGAGAGTATTTGAAATTTTAACTTGAAATTCTAAAAACCCGAAGCGACGATAATCTCACTTCGATATGGAACATTTTCTGCAACATTAACATTTACGAGTGAATCCCATTGGGACATCGTCTGAATAACACTCCTCAGGTGTACAGTAAGGTCTTTACCCACAGCGTTCTATCCTGTCCGTTGACCTATACTCCGTTCTCAGTACAGATTATATAATAGATTCCGCCTTACAAGATCGTTATTTCCCGACAAAAACTCACAAATGTTGGAGGAAAGTGCGGGTAGCGACTGTGAAAAAGCGATATTATTGGCTACTTCAAGGTTACGCTCTCTCTTGCCTAGCAATGAACCAATGAGAGTAAATTTTGATAGGTGTATTTTGACTGTTCCGGGCCCGGGACCCGGTAGGGTTAGTAAATGGTGAGCGTTCTGCGATCCACGTGCCGCCTGTCAAGCGTGACAAGCCCAAAACAGCTTTTGACAAGGGGACACTTTTGTTTAGTACTGGACATGTTATGGCTGTGGATGATGATTTTGACCGATGCGTGGTGCTCTTAAATCCTCGTGAGTGCGAAATCTCGTGCTGATCCGTGGTTCTCAGTTACCAGACGTAGGTACATTCACCAGTGCAAGCTGGCTCTGCAAAAGAGTCCTAATAATACAAAAAGTTTGGCATCACTTTGATTGTGGTTATAATGACGAGTAACTAATCGAGTATACGCGTAGACTGATAGACATTCGCGTACAAATCGTGATTGATGGGGTGACCAACGTTACCCGTTGGGTTGAACTTAAGCTAGACTACTTCTCATGCCTTTAATCTTATAACACAAAAAATAATTAAATATTTATATTTTATAGAACTATTTAATATTATTAACATTGAGTCTAGTTTGCAAAAAAAATATCTAAACAAGCTGAACTTACTTTTAAACAGAAAACTGCGAAAGAAAAATTATCAGCTTGACGATATCTCCGTTGGATATCGTCTTGTGTTGGAGGAAGTAAATAAAGGTGGAACAACAATTAAAAAGGAAAAAGCCTTCCTTTGTAGCCTCTGATTTAAAACGCTCCATCCAGTCTTTATTCTCAGGGTAATCCAGTAATCACAACCGATGGTCAGTTGGCGATCTATCTAATTTTCTCTAACGACCCTTTTTTTTTTTTTAATAATAACTCCACGGACTCCGAGGTCCATGCTCTTTGTCAACTTTTTCATTTTTTGTTAACTATTACTGATAATATAAGATTAACAACATAACAAGAGGAAAATCTACTGTACTTATTACTATGTTGCGTGTATACACCGAGCAGTCCAGCTTCCGCAAGCAGCACCCGTTCACGAGTTGACGCACGACCCTTGGAACCCTATTCTGGTGCGCCTAGATCATCTCACTCATTTCTACTCACTTAATGGTTCCAACGAGAGAGTTAGTAAAAGATGATCTCGCGCACACCAGAATAGGGTAAAGAAGAAGTGATCTGGGATTGAATTTACGGAGCGGATCGAGTGCTGTGGGTGAAGGCCTCGGATCTCGGTGTGACGACGTCTCTGGGTCCTCATACATTTGTGTTAACATAATATTTGACGATTCAGCGTGGGAACGGGCTTTGTAATGTTTATAATCCTTAAACTGAATAGGCTCGCTTAATTTGACTATGTACACATGGATATTACGATTTTCAAGGTTTACTCCTAACCTTGCCTTAGTTCTGCACTCTTAATAGACGGGAGGTAATAAGTCTTTCTTCTTGCTGAGAGGATTTTGGCGTCTCAAATCTTGGGCAATGATATTGGTCTTGCGTTTTGGGTCCGTGGGTGCCACCCCACTTCATTTTCAAAAATCTATTTTGATATTTGATTTGATATAATTGAGACCTTTAAACGTCTCTAAATGACCCAACTGTTTTGTGTAGGAGTTTATGCAGCTTAGGTAGTTCGTTTTAGTCTGTTATTATGTTTTTTTTTGTCATTGACATAAATGTATGATATTTATTTAATTTATTAAAAATTAAAGCAAAGTAAGCCAGATAATTCTTCCACCAACCTTCGTGCGAGCCGCATTCCTAACAAGCTATCTCGTTTGCGCATTTTCGACATTTCAAATCACAGAGTGGGAAAATACTATTTGGACAAAAAAGAAGGAAAAACTAATTTTTCGAGTTTTTTTTTCTTTTGCCAAAATAAAAAAAATATAACATAAAGAATTTGTTATTAAATATTGGCAATTCTAAAGATAAATGACACTTGCTCAATGGTGACAATTATTAAACAAACATATTGTTTCACAATTATTAACAATTTTGGAAGTTTGTGAAAGAAAGAGTCGGTCGGAAGTTCTCTTGCCGCAAGGGCGCCTTAAATTATTATTTTGTTCACTTTTTTTTGTGTATGTGATAGTGTATTAACCATGTACAGTTTCACTAAATATTTTACAATCAAAACCATATTTAATAGCCACAATGAATTTTTCAAAGTCTAGTCCAAGTAGCACTTTAGTACAGTGGGGATTCTTTACTGGATGCTTCAACAAAGTTTTGAAAATAACACGAAAAGACAAGATTCACCATTAAACGAGTTGCGACGTCACGATTTAAATGAGTTGCCTACACTCGTGCATACTACCGAGCATTTAATGGATAATAACCACCAACTAATGTTTAACTTATGTTCTTTCGATCTTATTAGTGCACTAATAAGATCGAAAGTATTATACCCGGGATAGTGACCTGAGCTCTGTTTTTATCTATAATTAGTTTATAATAATATTGGTTGTAATTTTAGCTCTTTTATTTAAGTTTAGATTTTATTTAGAATAGTGTTAGTATAAAGAATTAAATGCATTTATTTACAAGTTTAATAATTAATTCAGTTAAATAGGACTTAAAAATAACATAGTAATAATAACAAAATAAACTAATCTAAAAGACCGCTATCAGTGGGAATTGTTCCCACTGTATAGTATAAAGTGTGTTTCTTTATGTCAATTACATACAATAATTTATTTGTTAATTTTGTTAGTAATATTTTTTCTTAAAGACCAAAAACTAAGGTGTAATTTCAATAAAAACTAAAAATCAGTACGCTCATTAGGACAAAACATCATGAATAATATTACGGATATATCAATAATCTTCGCAAAAATGGTCCCTTTGCCAATTTTCGAATAGCTTCGTTACTTAAACTGCGATTTTTCTTTTATTCGAGAGAGTATTTTAACACGATTATCTTAGGCGATTATCAGATTACCAATCAAGGGAGCAGTTTCATTTAGATAAGTAACTTTGTGCCATCCTAATCCATTCCAATCAAGAGTCAACTAAAAATTTTGCATTTACCTTAGCATATTTTAAATACGCTCAAATGGTTTTAAATACGCATGTCACGTTTGTAACTGAATAAATATTGTGACAAAATATTTCTGTTGCGCGCTATGAAAATTAACTTAATTTTTATACACTGAAACGTTACAATTCTGACGTACTAACTACCTACCCACACCCACCTCAGGTTTAGATTAGATTCAGAAATATTTATTGAGCAACTGATACATTATTTGTTATGCTAGGTGATAATGCGACGATAGTATATATCATGAATATCAGCCAGAACACGTCTACTGCTGAACATAGGCTTCCCCCTTAAAGCGCCACACCGACCGACAAAGTGCCACTTGCATCCACCGGTTGCCCGCGACTTTCACAATGTCGTGGGTCCACCTAGTGGGAGGCCTGCCTACACTGCGTTTTCCAGTTCGTAGTCGCCACATTGTATGTATGTTGTATTGTATTGTATTGTTTGCAGCCATAAATTTTTGCTATTAAACAATTTCTTATTTTTCTGGTACTTACTTTCGTGTTTTTTTTTCTTTGGTTTTATCCCGTATTATTTCATTTCATCTAAGTATATGCTTTATTCACGAACGAATGAACAACACAAATCGAACCAAAAAAAAAACAAGGTTCTCAATTCGATAGTTTTTTTTTTAAATGTTTGTTACATCAGCTGCCGTATTCTCAGCTCAAACGGACAAGTTTCGATTCGAGATCTACACTCCGTCTTGGTCTACCACAGGTAGGATGATAGAGACAGAAAGTGTACATTTCGAATCGAATCCTTTCCGAGTGGCTTCAGAATACGATCGCTGAGCTCTGTCATATATAAACCGATTTGGTAAATCATTTTTTTTTAAAATTGTTAGGTGATTCTTTTAGATTGTTCGCATATTTTATTCTGATAATAGAATTCATGAGGAATTGAGGGAATAACAAGACTAAGAATCTCATTCGACTAAAGTAAAATGAATGGGCAAGACACAACTTAAAAATTACAAGTCAAAACAATCGAAAAGTATTTAGAGCACATTTGCCACAAAAAGGAGATAGCGAATATAATATCAAGACATATATTTGCGGACATTTGGATTTCATGTATTGACGAACGTATGTCTCGTACTTTCTCACACTGTCTCACAGACAGTACAAGCGACTGAAGCAAAGTGAGCGCCGGCGCTCACTGTAAAATCTTCAAAATGTTCTTACTTAGGCCCGTCCTTTCATTTTCCTTTGGTCGAAGGGAATCTCTGCATTATCAGTCTGAAAATCACAAATATTTTTCAGGGGCATTAACGTCATGCGGTTGTCCAGTTGATCATCCAGTAGGTTTTTAACAGTCCGCGTATGCACTTAATTGTGTCCAGTGAATTTATTAACGTAGATTGGAGCCAACTTCACCGCAAAATGAGTTATATGTGCAATAAATAATGCTAAAACTTCTCTTTGTCGTCGGACGGAAATTTTGTAAGGATTAATTTACGATTTTAAGGAAAAACATATTTATTGTAACACACTGCGATGACATCTGTTGAGAACAGGGTTTATGCGGTTTTATAAAAAATGTGTGTGAACACAAGCCGGGTTTTTGTACAATGAAATGTTTTGGCGGATATTTTGGTGGTGCTTATGCTTTAGTAGAAATAAAAACCGGTTATTAATGACTTTTAGATGCAGTAACAAGATATTTTACATGTTTTTTTGTTCATTTGCTATCTATACCTTCTGGTTTTTCAGGTAGACGACGGACATACTCTAGGATATCTATATTATATTCATCGTTATGGCAACCAGTCATAAATGGCAACATATTGTGGGTATTTTTTATTTTATTTTTTAGGGTTCCGTTCCTCAAAAGGAAAAAAAATTCCTTATAGGATCACTTCGTTAAATCAGAAAATCATACACTTCTAGTTATATCACTTAAAATATCAAATATAGATAAATACATTTTGTCGAGTGTCTTTGATTTTTTTTCTATGGAACAGCTTTTTTCCCCGCTATTTCACGGTTGGTCCCAGTAAAAGTTGTTCATAATAATGATTACATATTATTTACCTTTTAATATTGCAACACCTTTCAGTATAATACCTTGTATAATATATTGGTGGTATATTTAGAGTGAGCAAACAACGAATGTCAGACTAAGAGGAGCCATATAATAAAAAATAGGTATATTTTGCACTATAACAGCCCCCAAAATGTAACTCTCTCTGTCTGTCTGTCTATCTATTTCTCTTTCTCTCTGTCTGGGTATTTGTCGCGTTATCGCGGCTAAACAGATGAATGGATCGACCTTAATTTTTGCACAGATATAGCTTAAGAGTAGGATACGGGCATTGTCAACATTTTTTTTATCGTTTCACGCAAACGAATTCGCGGGTAACAGCTAGTATTTTATAAGCTCTGCAGACATTTTTGTTGACTTTCGTTTGCATAACATGATACCCACAGAAAGAGCTCAGCTGATGCGTAATGGCATCAAAGACAAGGTGACGATCCGTTCAGCTCTTACTCTGGCATTATGCCAGACCCATATTCTTTGAGCTTTTCCCTGCTATGTGCTAACCCATTATCTTAATAGACGTTAGCGTGAAATTAAAGCCTAGACACCAGATACTCGTATATGTCTTGATATCACTATTTCTCAGTAGGTTTCTCAGTAGTAAATATGATGTAGAAAATATATTTGTACAGATAGGACTCTTTTGCAGAGTCTGCCAGCGGGGAAGTACCACACTTTTGTCGGTTATTCAACCGCCAAGCAGTAGTTTTTAAACAAATGCGTTGCGGATTGATGAGTAATGTTTTCAGCGAAATTACTTGGCAGATAAGAGATTTAACAACAGTAACTCATATCTCAAGGTGACGAGCGCAATGCATTACCACGCATGGTTTAAATACTGTTTGAAGTTCGAACTTCTGAGTGGCACTGAAGTAATATGGGCGAGGGACTAGCTTTTCTCGTATTGTATCGTATCTGTGTGTGGGTGTAGTGTGAAGTGAAGTGTCTAAAGCGTAATGTAGTGTGTGTGTGTGTGGTGCCAGCTCAAATTGAACAGAGTAGTCGTTGAGACAAGAGCAAATATACCGCGCACATTTCTATACAAAAAAGCGAAAAAAAAATATCACCCACATTAATATTACGGGCTGTTTTTTTTAATGCATTTGCAGCTTTTTTATTTCTATGAAAAATTACGTGATTTTAAAAAAAAATATGTTGATAAAACGAGAACACTCGTTAATAAATTGAATGGGCCAGTTATATAGGCTGTGTTCGTAATTTTTGGCACAGCACAGTAGGCACTAATATACGTCGCTGTCATGGCACCACAAAACAACTGGCTTTGATTTTCTGCCAAATATAGGTGCGTTTGTTCAATAGGGGACATAAAGCAGTTGGCATGTGAGGTACGCCAACAATGTCGGCCTGGATGGATTGACAGATGCTAGTTACACAAATCATGTCGTGGACATTGAATGGTAAATTCCAATCTGGTCCGTGTCCTATTCTGTGATGGATTTACCGCTGATAGAGACGGTCCCGGTGCGTCAAATTACATTGGATGTCCGAAATAAACCTGCCTATTATGTAGCCTCCTGCCCTAAAGGACGATGCTTCGAAGCCGTTCGCCGAATTTTTGTGAATCAAAGAAAGATGCTGAAATAACCGAAGAAGCAGTTAGGGTTGTGTCGCATTTGAAACATATACTTACCTACTATCTAGCTTTACTTTTTTATCTTTGTTTAATAAACGGTTTTCGAAGATCAACCGAAATCATCAAAACCGATTGTTTCATTTAATGAAAGTGCGAAAGATCTGCAAAATTTATTTTATACTAGCTTCTGCCCACGGTTTCGCCCGCGTTTTTCTGGGAAACAATAACCCATTGAGTTACTATGGAGGTTAATAATTATAATTATCAAACAGAAAATATATATTTTACCGGGATAAAAGTAGCTTATGTGTTAATCCATGCCACAAGCTACCCCAAAACCAAGTTTCATCAAAATATTTACAGCTAAGTTAAGAAGAAACAAAGATTCTATCACCAAAATTTTTAATAACTTTTTTAATACCAACGGGAGCTAATTTTGAAAAAACTGTGATAACCGTGTCTTTTTATTTTTCCTGTAGAGTATCCATTCACATTTGGTATCAATCGAACCAGAGAAAAAAGTTTCATACAAACTTTAACACCTCATTTCACACCCTTAGGGGTTGATTTTCGAAAAATCCTTTCTTAGTGTGCGTAGTTTCAAAATGGTTCCTCAAATATGGTTGAGGAGAGCGATGGCTGGCACATGCGTCAACTCGTGAACGGGTGCTGCTTGCGGGAGCTGGACTGCTCGGTGTATACACGCAACATAGTATTAAGTATAGTAGATTTTCCTCTTGTTATGTTGTTAGTCTTATATTATCAGTAATAGTTAACAAAAAATGTAAAAATTGACAAGGGGCATGGACCTCGGAGTCCGTGGAGTTATTAAAATATATAAAAAAAAAAAAAAAAAAAAAAAAAAAACAAGTCACTACGTCCAGCGGTTTAAGCTACGTTGTCTATAAGTCAGTCAGTAAGTCAGTCAAAACAAAGCCTTTTATAGGTATAGATAAACGATCTAGCATCACCCCGTGGTTTTACAGCTATCCTACTAGAACCGTAGATAAATTTATTCAGGAATAACATTTAATTCAGATTATTAGCTACCTACCACACGCCAAGCCTGTGTTCGCCAAAATTATTTTAAATACGTTAGAAATTTATGGAATTACGACGGAACAAATACTAAGATAAACTCCCTCAAAAGCTGTCGCAGTAGTTTGCGAGTCATTAATTAATTAGAAATTTATCCAAAATCAGTTAGTTCCCTTCAAGATCTTTATTCAAACCAAAGATAATTAGTTAATGAGTGAGCCAAATTCTGCGTATTAAATTCTTATGTAAAGGATCCTTTAATTGGGAGCGAGTGGTGTATCTTTTGAAAGGCTGTTGGGGTCCCAAACTTGAAGTCACAAAGTTAATTAACTGTTACTGACATTGACGCTTTATGTTAGTTTATGAATATCAAGCCTTTAAATGCCTTAAAATAAATTTAATTTGTATTTATCGAGATTCCCAGCTATTTAGCGTCTTTTAATAGCTAAAGTGTTTCCATTATTTCCACTAAACATCAACCCTCCTTCTTGGGACTGCCCAAGAAGGAGGGTTGATGTTTTTATGGTTTATTTAAGTATGTATGCTTGTGTGAATGTAAGTAAGTTGTAATGTAATGTGATGCTGTAAGTGTGTGTGAATGTAAGTGATTTTTTATATATTAAAATACTAGCTGTTAGCCGTGACTTCGTTCCGGTGGACATAAAAAAGACAACTATTCTATGTCCATCTTTATGATGAACAGTAACTTCCTATCAAATTTTACTAAGTTTCGTTCAGCCGCTTAGCCGTGATAACGTAACAAACATTCAGACAGAGACACGGAGTTACTTTCGTTATAAAATACTAGCTGTAACACGCTACTTCGTTCGCGTGGTCCTACAAAATAATTAAGAAGTAGCTTATGTCTGTCTCCATCCTTAAGCTATATATATACAAAATTTCAGCTCGATCCGTTCAGCCGCTTAGCCGTGTTAATGCGACAACTACCCAGACAGAGAGACAGAGACAGATAACAGAAAGACAGCGTTACTTTGGCATTTTATAATATTAGTTGGGATGTGAAAAAAAGGCGAACTCTTAATAATAATCGGTTTTCATCGGTAGTTGAGTATCCCAAAGGCATTGCCGAGATAACCGAAACGACTCGCTTGATTCGTTTTACACAAGCATACAAATTCCAATCTCGAATAGCAATTAGCACTGTTCAATACATTCTGCAATACGGAGAATACGTAGCTACAGCAATATTTGTGTGCTACGAAGCAGGCAAATGTAATTAGTAGACGACGATGTCCGACCTCTGTGCACTGCAGTTTGCATTCTCTAATTGTCCCCTTACTCTGTGAAGCTGAGTTGTGTACGGTTCATTTCAGAAGCAATATTGATTTTCTTCATTATTACATTCAAGTAGCATGATTTTAAAGAAATAGGTACTCTGCTGCTCTGGTTTCCGGGTATATTAGCCCAGTCAAGCTACGGGACTACGCGACCCGGACATAATTCATAACATAAACTAAAATTGTGTTTGGTACAATTTGCTGACGTCAAATCAAATCAATCAATATCAAATCAACTTAAAAATTCTGGACGTACGGAACACAGAAAATGCATTTATCCTTGAGCCATAATACATTATCGTCGCCGACGACTCACTGACGTGCTTACGATCGTCATCTGAAAATAGACTTAAATAAAGCTCAAATAGAGACGATATAGCAAAATGTAAAATTTGAATATGTTCCGGGTACGAATTTTGTTTAATTATTGTATATTAATATGAAAAGTTGGTTCTAAATTATGTACAGAAAAAAAAACTATTTTTAGTACTGTACTTCCGGGTCAAACGCTACTTTGATTGGGCTATATCTGGGAAAATAACCACAAGAGGATGGGCGGCAGTATCCTAGTAGCCACTAGCCAATGAGCGCTCTGCGATTCCCATGCCGTGTAGTGTAGCGTAGTGTAGCGTAGTGTAGCGTAGTGTAGCGTAGTGTAGCGTAGTGTAGCGTAGTGTAGCGTAGTGTAGCGTAGTGTAGCGTAGTGTAGCGTAGTGTAGCGTAGTGTAGCGTAGTGTAGCGTAGTGTAGCGTAGTGTAGCGTAGTGTAGCGTAGTGTAGCGTAGTGTAGCGTAGTGTAGCGTAGTGTAGCGTAGTGTAGCGTAGTGTAGCGTAGTGTAGCGTAGTGTAGCGTAGTGTAGCGTAGTGTAGCGTAGTGTACTGTAGTGTAGTGTAGTGTAGTGTAGTGTGTAGTGTGTAGTGTGTAGTGTAGTCTAGTGTAGTCTAGTGTAGTGTAGTGTAGTGCAGTGTATTTTAGGAGTGTTCGATATGGGCTGATGATTGAGACACATCTGCCAATATTTATTGGTTGCACCAAACTGTGATCTCGTGTCGCCTATTATCTTCCCAATCTCATGGTTGATTTTACTCATAATTGAATTATAAAATAGTATTTGCATCTACTTGCCTACATGAAGATTGGTTCAATAGTACTTATGTTATCATCGGACAATTAAATACACCAAAATATATACATAAGGGGAGGAAATAAATTAACAATTAGGTTTCAAAAATACGTCTATTCGGATCAATGGCATAGGGCGGACTAATTACAAAACAGAATATATGTTTTTATTAACTAACTTAGTAGTAACTGCTAAAGTATTCTGTTTTTGTTGCCCACTAACTGTGAAGTATTCTATGGCGCAGGGCGCAGACGCGTATATTCTTCAAATTTCCGTATTCTTAAGTCTTTGCTTCGCTCAGTCAATCACACTAATATTATAAATGCAAAAGTTGGTGTGTAAGCGTAACTGTGTTTGTTCCCGCTCAACTCTGAAACGGCTGTACGGATTTGGATGAAATTTGGTATGGAAGTTAGATTATTCCCTGGATTAACACAAAGGCTTTTTATCCCGTTAAATTTAACCGGTCTTGTAGAATAGCGGGTTAAACCGCTGGGCGCAGCTAGTTACATAATAAAACGCGATATGAAAACTTCCAGATAATTAAATAAATAAATAAATAAATATTTTGGTGGACGTTTTTCACACAGCGCCATCTAGCCCCAAACTAAGCAAGCTCGTACTATGGGAACCAGATAATTGACAGAATACATAAATACTTTACATAGAATACAATCATAGAAACACCCAGACAAAGAACAAACATCCATGTTCATCACACAAATGTTTGTCCTGGGTGGGGATCGAACCCACAACCTATAGATCAGAAGGTGGAAATCCACCCACTGAGCCACAAGGCTGTCAGAAATTATGTGATAACATAAGTTATAATTAGCCACAAATTGAGCAGTTTACAACAGATATTTAAATGTATCTTCGAGTAACTGAGATACTTTTGGAACACACTACACAGGTTCAAAACGTTTTTTTACCTCTCATTTCATGCATGTTTTATAGAAGCGAAGCACCCGTTTATTAAATCCGCAATATTGGATTCGAAACAATTTCTATACACCATCGGAAAAAATCGTGTGTACGAAAATTCGTACAGTTTTCAGGCAATTTCGTAAGAGGAAAAAGTGAACACAAACTGGGTAATTTTTCATGGAAGCCTCAGAATCGGAAACCTTTCATTGTTGAGCATTTTATTGATTAAATCATCCAATTTATTAATGAAACAAACAGTAAAGAATTTTACCATTTTAAGAGTATTATAACTGACCTAAATAACACTGTCTTTGTTTTGGTAATTCGTTGAAATGGGGTAGCTATTTCTGTGGCCAATATTTATTGTAGAAAACTTGTTATTTTAGCATGAAAATTTGAAAATTAGAGGCAAGTCTGGGTTTATAAAATAACATGAAACGTTCTACGTTACTTCTAAAATTATTATGAGAACATTATCAACGTTTTTTTGTTTTTGTTTTAACTCTTTTTTTTTTGCTGTATCAAAAATAATCATTCTAACCTTCTACGTTACTTCCAAAATATGACCACATAAATATATCATTTTTTTTTAAATCAGCTATTAATTTTTTACCCGTCTGCCCGAGAAAGAGAGTAACGTTTTTGGGGTGTATCTAAAAGTATGTAAGTATGAATGTTTTCTAAACGGTGACGTGGTTTGACATGAGGCGTCATTGGATTGACTTGGGCTACATTTAGCAGTCGGGGGTTTAAAAAAATAATAATATTCCTGGTGAATTCCTAACTGGTAGAAGGGTAATGTTTTTGGGAGTAGATATGATAGTATGTACTTTAGTGTGTTTCTATATAATATTACCTCTTATAGACTAGAAGGCTTGACCGATTTTGACGAGTGTGGTGTCGTGGGATTTCTCTTTATGCCCGTAGTGTGTTATGCTATGTTTTGCAATTGGTTTGGTTCTATAAAGATCTAATAAAGTTGAATTGAATAGATTAGTGATATGAGGAAAAGGTCAAAAGGTCACGAGGGTTACCAATTTTGAGAACTTCGGATGCAATGCCATCTTCTCCAGGGCTTTTACTGTATTTCATGCTATATATCTTCTTTTTTTTTTAAATACCTCCACTCACACCCCCGTAACATCTTACCTTACTCTGTTCTCGCTTGCCCACAGGCAATACACGAGTTACACCTACCTATATATTATACTGTCTAGTTAAAAACAGGTAAAATAAGGCCACGTTAAACAGAGGCGACACTATACAGCGCCTTCTAGCTAATTACGTTATTTACCTTCATCCTTTCTCCGAGGCCCGTTTCGCCCCATGTTTGGCGTCCATTACATTATCAGCCAAAAGACGTCCACTGCTGAACATAGACCTCCCCTTAGACCGCCACACCGACCGACAATGTGCCACTTGCATAAGTACACTTGGCACTTGCACTTGCACTTGGCGTCCATAAGTATCTGTAAATTTAAGGGGGAATTGGAAACGGAGCTTTGTTAAGCTAGACTTCACTGTATATTGCTGTTTACGAGAAGGTTTTTTGCGTTTCATATTTATGGACGATAGAAACACCGATGCTGGTTCGATTCGTAAAGTATAATGATGTATCAAAAATAAAAGAAACAATATTCAAATATAAAAATAAAACAATATAAATAATTATTCAAATAATTAATAACTTAGTTTGCCTAGTTAAATTTAATTCTAAACTTAAGTATTTTTTTATAATAGTGACTTGTAATATTTAATGTTATTTATGGGCAATAAATATTTCTGATTTCTGATAAAATCCTTATAAAAAGAAGACGGCCAGTATCAAAAAAGGAGTTCGTCACAATATTTTTTAGAAATAACTACGTTCAAAAATTATATTAGCTCATTGACATTGTTTAGCTTCATAACTTTTTTTGAAGACATTGAATTCACTGTTATGGCTTATATTAAGAAGGCGTATGACCTGGTTTTCGCTGTCTCGTTCGCACTATATCGACATTTTTTAATATAAAAATAACAGAGAAAAAATTGACTTGTTATTGACTCAAAAATACCATTGCCAAGAAAGTGTTTTTTTCTTTCTCATTCGCCAAAAGAAAAAGATATTAACATGAAAATTGTTGTAAAACTTTGGCAATGGTATTTTTAAATCAACGACACGACATTTTTTTTAATTTTTTCTCTGTTATTTTTATATTTTAAAAAAAATGTTGGCATAGTGCTAACGAGTCAGTGAAAACCAGAGTACACGCCCCCTTAAGGTAAATCATCTGATTAGGCCACATTTCTTTATTTGTTGTCCAGTCAAGTTACGGAACTTAGTATGGAGGACCCGCACATAATTCATAACATAAATATAAAATTGTGTTTGGTATAATTTTTCGACGTAGAATCTAAGTTGTATTCTCACACTGCTCCGCGCCATGCGACAGCGCAGGACTCCGAACCTAGCGCGCCGCACGGAGAGGCGTTTTCAATGTGTTGTAATTAGGCTAAATTACCAAAACAATTACCTCATATAACTACATAGCATGTTTAGTTAGATAGCGCGAAATTAGTGGTCATTTTAAGTGTGAGGGCAGCATTGTTCAAATGTTTGCGGCCCCACCAACGCTCTGCGGGTAAATCGAAAACGATTTTCTTGAGTGCTCCATCTGTACAATTCAATTGTAGACGAGAATTCCTCCCATAGTTTCCTGGTTTATTATGAGCTTGTAATGTAATAAGTGAATGCCAGAACCCAAAATAGATATCTTGAGATATCTGTTAGAATAAAGCTAGAATAGCTAGTGAGATGTTTGAAGTGGAGCTGAAACTTTGATTCAAGAGGTCTGCAGTGAATTGTTCTATCTATGACTATTGACAAAGTTCAGGTAGGATTGCCTTTTCTCTGAAAGTCAAAGGTGGGTTGTTCGGGTTTAGCTCTTATCTATCTTGTTTGAATTTTGTCTTTTAATTACCCAGCTACTACCTAGTTATTGAGAAATGACACTTGTTTTATTTTTTGAAATATAACCATCTATAACATAGCTTTTTTTCCAAAAAATTATTCTGGAAACTTAGGCAAAATGGAAAGATGACAAATACCTTGATGGTTTGAACCATCGCTAATTACTTTTAGCATAGAGAAATTATATTAAGAGTGCTAATATCCACAGAAATATGCGTAATAAGCGATTGTAGTACTGATAAGGACGTAAGATGTCGCTAATGCTTTAATCTGCACTACATATGATGATGCACTACATGATCTTCACAATATAAGCTTGACTTTAAATATAAGTTCAAACTCATTCGTGATGATACGGAGAAAAATCGAGACCTGTTATGAATATTTTTGCATTATTAATAATATCAGTTAAAATTATTAATTTTAATATTTTATTTGCAAACTTACTAGATTCTCAAGAGATGGCGCTTAAAACATTATTTTTGGTAAACTCTTTCATTTATTTGAATTGGAATAAAAAATATTTTTGGAAACAAATTTTTTACGTCTATTGCAATCTAATTTTAACTAAAATTTTAAGCAGATTTTTCATGTGTACACATTTTTGTATGCTTATTCTTCTCGTGTAGATTTTCTATACATTCAGGTGAGAATTAGTTAGTAGTTATTACTTTATATTGACGATTATGCAAGCACATCAAGGTACTAAATATAAAAAATAATATAAAAAATATGTACAAAATTGGGATAAAAAATTGTCATGAAAATGTATCTTAGAAATTTCCAGTTCCAGGGACTCGTAATCTTTACAATAACGCTCTACCAACATGAGTAGTTGGTCAAATGCCGTCTAGAGTGAGCATATTCTTTCATAGTATTTTAGCATATCCCTACGAGTTGCCAGACGTTTTCGTATGCACACAGAGTGCTGCGCTCAATCAGTTTTCAAAGAAGCAAAGGCTGGATGCAGAGATCAAAGACGGGCCGCGAGTCGTTACCTTGCGTCTGCCTCAGTATTTATGCGGTATATACTTCTTTATTCAGGTCATATTATTATTATTCGATGCACAATGTTTTAAATTTTTATAGCAGCAAACAAGCAAGTATCTTCTTGGTAAGAGTTGCCACTACGTATCATCGTCATCAACGAGAAAACAAATGAACAAAGACCTCAAAAGAACCCTTAGAAGGCAAGGTAAGGTAAGGCCCTTAAAGAGCCACATTGAAAGACAGTCTGCCATTTTCATCCACGGGTTTCTCGCGACTTTTACAATGTAGTAGTCTCACCAGTGGGAGGCGTACCTACGCTGCACCTTTTGGGTTTGTTGCACTACCTGTGTAAATGTGTAAATATCAGATATTTTGCTTGTGGACACTCTTTTTAAAACGCTCTATAATAATGCTCTGCTTGAAGATCCTATGTTGGGATCATTTCACATCTAGCAAATGCGTGGCAGAAAGGAGCAGACCGAATCATGCTGTTTATTATTGAATGGTTTTATTTCGTATATTATTTATAAGTAATATATATTCCACCCAAACCTCAAACAAGGGGCTCGCAGCTTGTATAGTTAGATTAGTTATTTTTATGCACGTATAAAAATAAGAGTTGCTGATTAATTGAAAAAAAAAACCTTTTTAGTCGTAGTTTTTATTTCACTGTACAAATTGTTTTTCCTTGAAAATAAAACTACCCTTTTACTCAGAAAATACATATACATCTAACAAGAACGTGAGTGGGTGTCCTAATTTTCTTTTAGTTTGCTACTCAATTTGCTGAGCAGACGGTACTGTGGTGCGGGTAGGTAACTTTTTACTTATTTACTACTTTTTAGGTATCACGCATCAGTCACAAAGTAGATCATAGAGCAACACTGGCCTCCGGCTGATTTGGACCGGTACCGAGTTGCTCAATGAAGTAGACTGAAGTAAATTTAGTGCAAACTAAATGATCGGTATTGATTTTTCTGCTGTAGTAACATCGTTACTTATGCCCACAGATCACAACTATATACTAGGAGTTTTGGCGGGAACGTGAAGAAGTCATATCGCGTCATTATATTATTTTTCAAAACTTGTGTTATTTTGAGTTTTAATGTGTAAAAACGGTGGATTTTTATTCATTAAGTGTTCGTGACCGTGCACGAGTGTTGGTGAATAGTATATTGTCGTGAAACGTGACTTTTCGTGTTATTTCCAAAACTCCACAGAAACCTTTTCTAAAGTCTCCACCACTTTACTGGGGTATGACTTGGACATGACCGTGACTTACTTTACTTGACTTAGACTATGACTGAGACTTGTTTTATTTGTGATATACTTTACTTCACTTCAAATAATACAAAACTTGACACTGGCTAAATACACAACGTGTGAAGCCAAAATTAAAGAGAAAAAAAAAACTATATACTATGTCACCAAAATTTGAGGAAGGCGCGGGTCGCGGGGAGTGCGACCATGCGGTCTCATAGGCTATTTTAAGGTTACGCCTACTCGCGCCTAACAATCAACCAATCAGAGTATTTTTTATAAGTGTATTTAGACTGATGCGTGGTGCGCTTCGAGCGTCCTGAATACAGGATCTAGGGTGTGATCTGCGCTTATGCCTCGACATGTTAAGGTCGAATAGAATTTGAAAATAATGAGTACTTATATATATTATACGTATATAAAACATTCGACTGTCTAACAAAAAAGGTCACAGATTTTTTTTGGACAGTATATTTTCTAGTTATAGCTTGTAGTTTGTAGTTATATTTTCAAAATGTAATTCTAGAGATAACTTTGATTACACCTATCGAAATGGATTTTAATGAGTCTGAAACATTTCAATAAGTAGGTATAGGTAACTTTGAATGTCTTATCTTGTGAGTGTTATCTTAAATAGTATCTTTGAAATGTATCTACTGATACGAATTGGTGAAAGCAACTATAGGGATTATCTCAGAAAATAATTACACACATAAAATCTACGCTTAAATAAACCAGTTAAAACTACAAACAAATAATAAATAATGAATTAAACAAAGCAGTTATTATTTTGATCCAAGTACCAAAATCTTCGTTATTTCGTCATCATCAGAGTGTATACAGAGCGTCGCCCAAGAAAATAATTTTCATTTTTACTCTAGTAAAGATAAGGTTTTTTTACAACTCCCGTAATGAGAAAAGAGAGAGAAAACTATATATTTAGCAATTATATATATACTCCTTAGGACTACTGACAACTAACACTAGGACTAAAAAGGTAAAAGGTTAAAATTTATAAATTTTATATAACACATTAATGTCGTTAAAAAGAAATATATTTATATATAATGTCGTTAAAAAGAATATATATATATACATTATATGAAGACATTATATATATTTAACGACATTAATTTATAAATTTTAATTTTAATAATATATAATTTTTTTCTGTTATAATATTATATATAACAATCTACATTTAATTTGTGTGTCTTTGTGTCTTTATAAGTAAATTTCGATTTGATTTATTTGAATAACGTTTTCAATGTTCATGAATATTATATGTGTGTAAGTTTCTTTATCCGAAAGTGACTTTACCTCTGAAACAGTTATTGATGTGTATAATGTATAATATTACTAAAATCTAAAAATCCCCGGTAACGTTTGACGCTTCTGTATGTACGCTATCTCGCGTAAGGTCAAAGATTTTGGTTCTCTTTTATCAACTGAAGAAGTTCATATTTCACAGAATTTGGATTACCCACATCAATACTTAATTTCAAACAGGAAAGTATTAGGTATCATCGAATTTATGGTTCATTAGATCCATGTGGGCAGAGCCTATCGTAAGGTAGAGTTTACAAATCGCTACATAAGGCGTATTTGGCATCAAAGGGAAAGCCTGTTTCGGGTGTAAGCATCCCTCCATTTGTGAGGCTAACAATCTCTATAGGGCTGCGGAAAGTATTTCGTTGGGTACGGATTTTCTCACGACGTAACTGATTATACTAATGTCGGATGAAAATTTCAAGTTAAATGTATGTTTTAGCAACCGAAATAAAATGCTGCTGACTATGTAGCGTACAGGGCTAGGTACTATTAATCCGATGTATTAAATACCAGCACTATAGTCCTGATGGTATCTGATTAGAAAGACTACAGATGGACACGGTGAAACTGTAGAAATGCAGTCCTAGTTAGCTAGGGAAGCTAAAAAAAAAACAACATTATGACAATTGACAGTCAGCCACTATTTTGTAATTTTTTTTCGAACACCCGTATTCCTAGATGAATTCCGTGGCAGACTCAATTTTAATGAACGCCACATCACTAACACAATAAAACCCCGTGTCCATTTCACTGTAATGCCTCAGTTTTAGGGATCCGCTCGTTAGATCCGACCGCTTCGTTGTAGGTTTAATGAATGTATCGCAACCGTCTGTTGACACGTTTGCTGGCTACCTTCGTAAGTTTTTACACTATCTCTGTCTAATAGTAGCTAATGTCTCACATTTGCCGAAGTATTCCTAGTTATTTGGCGACAGGGGTTCTAGAAACCAAACGAGTTTCAGCAGCAGTAACGCTTTAACACAGGCCTATGGTTCTGTTATACAATTATTATTTTGTAATACAAGACGTTTTTTTTTTAATACAGTTTAAAAAAATGTATTTTACAACGACACCATACAGATACCAAATGGATGTCCAACAGAAGTTACACATATAATTCACATTTAGAAACATAGGCAATAAGCTGAGTGCATTTAAAACAGTACTCACGTGATATTTACCACGATTCTTATAATTGTTGAGTTCCCGATATTCAGGATTCTGGGTTGTTCAGGATAGTGAAGGAAGCGATTGAAATCTCGGAATACCGAAAAATGTTTAAAAAAGTTTGCAAAAGTTGCCAGTGCGTGGAATCCAGTATTAAGTTGCCTAATAAGGAAAAGTACGCGTCCAAAATATGATGTATGATGATGAGTGATACTGTGAGTGTGTATTGTTGGGAGTTGCAATTGAGTTCTAGTACCAGTAGTATAAACTGAGAAAGGGGGTAGTGCGGTTTGTCTGCTCCTAAACTTAGAGCGTTTTTGTCATCGGGCTTATTTTCAGTCTACCGGTGAACATGGCGCATGCAACTGTGTGGAAAATTTCGGAATCTCATCAACTATAAAATCGTGGTGAATATCCCGTGAGTACAAAATTAAATGTAATAAGCAATCGCTAAAGTATAAAACAGTGCTTACTAAGCTGGCTGCACCCCAAATTACAGGAGACCACGTTAGGTTTATGTAGGTACTTATATGTGTATATACTCAAATATGAGCGCAGGTGCTTCACTTGATAAATTCTCATAAGTGATTTAGGAGATAAGAGGCAATATAAGAATAAATAAGCATTTATTGACTGTCAAAATTATAACCCTCCGTTATCCATATTCGGGTAAAAATAGCATGCTATTGTATTATAGCCCAAGCTATTAACAATTAGCTTATGCCATTTTTAAGGTTACTGATCCAGAGGGAAAACTATTGCTATCATTGCACCGGCCGTTTGTTGTTCCAAGTACATATGTCACTGGTCTCTAGCACCTATAAGAAATAACTTACTGATCTGAAATTTTGATAAGATGTGTAAAATATATGCTCAGCACCAACTAATAAAATCAATTCAAATTCGTTTTGTATGAAAAAAAATAAAAAAAATAGCTTATAAATATGTAGAGGAAGGAGCTATCCAGGCGCCTAGCAAGGAGCTGTCCAGGCGCCTAGCCGAAATTACAGGTGACCAAAGACCTGGCGCTTACCTCGGTCAAAGGGTGAGCTTGGCAATTCAACGAGGTAATGTCGTCAGCTT
Organism: Apocheima hispidaria; assembly: GCA_947579745.1. NCBI lineage: Eukaryota > Metazoa > Arthropoda > Insecta > Lepidoptera > Geometridae > Apocheima > Apocheima hispidaria. Next base: position 9,174,629 of record OX388156.1, read on the forward strand.
TGTGGGCACCTTACCCGTAGACAGCGACCGAAATGCGGTTTTTTATTTGTAGATATTTTAGATTTAATATGTAAATATGTATAAATATATAATTTTATGTTTCCTTACATAGGGATATTTTTTCAGGCCCTGACCTTGTTAAAAGTATACATAATAAGAATATTTGTACAAGAAAATACCTTAGTTTGATCAACATTTTTTCTTATAAAGGGCTATCGTTAATTAGCTTACAACCTTTCGGAGCCATAGAATGCTTACTCGTACATAAAGAGGTACGTAGGTATTTATCTTATTTTCGAAAGTTTAATCACTGCGCCAAGCTCAGTTTATCTATGTCCGGTATGGTTATACTGTTAAGCAAGAAGGACGGTTAAGCCAGCGCCCAATTAGCTGAGCCCGGGTAAGACCTGCCTACCTTCTTAATTGAATTGTCTTTTAACGGACAATAACAGTCGCTTCTGTTTAGTTTCTAGTAGCTACGAATAGGAACATTCAGTAGATAGATGCAATGCGTTAGATTTGAAATGCCTCTTATATATTGAATTCCTACTTATTCCAACTCTCAGACGTGTTTTCAGAATCATCTAAGCATACTAAGCTTTAGAGGAACATATGAACATACCTACATATATAAGTACATAGATTGCCAAACTCATACTTCTTGCCTTTTTCGTAGTCGGGTAAAATTGTCATCTCGCTAAATGACAATCAACGCACAACCTAAGCCAGACGTAATAGAGACCGAAAAGAGACCCATAATAGAAACCTTTTCAGGGTAGCTTCCCATGGTAGGGGAGCTCTAAGAAAGGGGTTTTCGATACCTAAACGAGTGAAACTGCGGGTCTGTCCCACGGTTTGGCTTAAACCAATAAGATCATTAGAGCTCTTCAGCACATAATGCGAGATGATGCAAATGTCCTACCCCCGAAGATCTTTCCGCGGAGATATAATATGAATCGCTTTATAAAGAGCGTCTTCAAACATATCTCTTGGCTGGCAACGTATGAATAAGCTGCAGGTGTTCATAGTCGGCGGTTTCCCAACCATCAGGCAGATGGTCGACTTATTTGGCACATTTTATATTAAAAAAAAAGATTGACTAACAGCTGAGTGAACTACCTAGAAATATATTTGGAAATAATGTATATAATGCAAAAAATACCAAAAGATGGATTCTTAGTACTTATTCACCAAACGGCAAAAAAAAATAGTACGCTGTACTTTTTTTAATTGTGAGTAAATATAAATAATTTTATAACACATAAAATAAATTACACAAAAATTATTATGTTACCACGAAACACACTTCGTTATATTCCTCTGTGTAACATAATGGCAGACCCAATTGACCAAGCAGGAGTCACATTTCGCGCAATGCTAGTAAATACGATGTCGTTGGAAGGAAATATGATATTTCACGAACAAATTTTGCGGTACTCGTCCTAATTGAATGTGGCTATCATTTTGGAGACATTAATTCAATTTACAGTCCGTCAGAGGGCCGATGATAAAGTTAAATGTAATTGGATATCACGCGGTTGAAGCGCAAATTTAGAAAGGCCCATTTTGTTGGCGTCAAAAATCACCTTAGATTATACTTATTATACTAGTAATTTGCACTGAACTGAGACCTTGCAACTCCTATAACATTAAAATACTTAACAGTAGTATTGCTAGAACGTTTATAATTTGTATCATATAAGTTGGATTTGACTTCGACAAATATAAATAATCCACTAAGTGATGATAATTCTAGCAGGCTATCGCTGAGGAGATATTACAGGTGTTATTATATTTTAAATCCTATTCTCTAATAGTAATGTCCGGGATATGAAGGAAAATGTACTCGAGAGGCTCACGCATTTTTGCGCCGCCAAGGATCTTTTTAATTTGACCTATGGGGGGAATCAGTAAATAGGCAATATTACCAAATATTTTTTTTTTTTTTATTATCTTTTTGAGTGTATTTTTGCGGAGCCATGAAATAAATATATCGGTAACCAGTAAATAAATGACTTATTCCGATAAGTCCAGTAAGCAGTATCTTGTTATAAATTGTGTCTAAGTTCTTTTTCACGTGGTACGGGAAAATTCACTCAGATTTGTAGGTATATTAGTTATTCTCAGCTTGTGATAGAATTAAAGCTTCCTTCACACCAGTATAGTGCTTTGTAAAACGATCCACTCGCTGATAATCTAGGATTTCATTCTAGGCAAGACGATGGTTGAGCTGGATTAACACGGGGAGAGTCGCTGTCGCCAAGTCGTTGTGTTATTAGTAACACTTGAATGTTGACAGCGCTGTGCAAAATAGACCACTCACCGGTGTTTTCAAAAATGACCTCCATCCGCTACTGTCTCCGTCTAAATCAAGCTCAATCTCTTCCTGCCTGAATGGCCAGTTCTGGTTTCTCCAGAAGGGTCTTTTTTACATCTTCCTCTTAGAGCTAAGACTCTTAAGCTCAGCTAATCTGGTTTTTGGATTTAATTAGAACTTACGAATCAGATAATTGCAAGGACCATCCTTCAGAGCCATATCGGCATTTGCTCCAAACAGAATCAGTATGGATCGCAATAATCCCCACAGTCAGTTTTATTGCTCTGGGCCCGCGTTGGCTATAAATTGTCCGCTACGAACGCACGGGATATGCTGAACATTATAAAGTCGGTATGCGAAATCTTATGACTTATGACAGATATCCAATATTCCCTCGAGGCGAGCGGACCGAGTGCAGCGGAACACTCATAGAACACAAATCACCCGGGAAAAATGAAAGAAAAGAATCAAGACAAAGCGCCTGCTCGATCGACAAGAATTTCATTGAAATATGTGTTATTTTCTATGATAAATGTATTCGGCTTTTAACACAATAACTCAGGTTCGTGTTCCGATATTACGAATATGATGCCTACAGGTTTTGGTATTAGTTATTTGCCGTTGTGAAACTTTATCTTATATAGCATTACTATTATTACTCACTGGATATTTACCACCTTTTTTTGTTTTTGTTTTTTATTTTATTTTATATAATATTATTATTAATATCCCGTGAGTACTAATTATAGTAATTTTTCCTAAATTACTATAATTATCTTATAAAGCATTACTATTAGTACTCACTGGATATTTACCACGTTTTTTTTTGTGTTCTTTATTGTATTTTATAAAATATTATTATAAATATCCCGTGAGTACTAATAGTATTGTAGTAAACCACCACGAAGGTCTAAAACAGTGAATCGTTTATTTTGGTAACTTTGAGCATTTATTATCCCGCAATTTCTGCTGATGATATAAACTTTTCAATAATAAGAGATGAAAAATAGATCACCATGTTCATCCAGTTATACAAATCCGTTCAGCTTTTATAAAGTAGAGTAGAACCAAACACAGTCACTTCCTTAGTCACAATAAAACCACACAAACTTTGACTTGTTTATAAGGTTATTGCCTATTTTCTCTTTTAATCGAATACAGAAAACGTCTAGAATTTATTAATTATTTAATTATATATATTTATCAATACGGCAAATATTGGCACTGTTACGACAGAGGCCAGCAAACAGAGTTTTTTTTTAAATTTTTTAAATTGTCTGTCGTGTTTTAATATTACTAAGGTTTTGTGTTGATAATAAGACCGAGTCGACAAAGTAATTCCTGTTGTGTCCTAGTTGTTGTGTTAAGTTAGTTAACGATTTTCTGCACAGCATTCAGCGCGCGGGCAAATCAAATCATTTATTCTTCATTATATATACAATAAGGTACAATATTTTACTAAATATTGTAGCTTAAAAGCGCATTTTATTGTCGTGTAGCACCTACACTAATTACGTCTTATGTCGTAGGATCTACAAACAGTCAGTGTATGTGCGTGTGGGTGTGTGTGTGTGTGTGTGTGTGTGTGTGAGTGTGTGTATGTGTGTTAGTGTATGAGTGTAGGTATGGGTGTATGAGGGTGCGAGTAAAAGTGACAATAAGCAGCGTTGCGTAGCACCAGCCTTGAAAGAGATGGACTCGCGGCGGTGCTCACTAGGGTGTGTGCGTATGTGAAAAAGAGTGTGTGTGTGTGTGTCTGTATGAAAGCTGTCTCATTTGTCTGTTTGTCATACGGTAGTGTGGTATATTACGTTATAAACAAAAGCTGACGCGTATACGAGTGTTTATTGAACAAAGTGAGCTTTTATAACGCTTACATAGTCCAATCTAGGTATTTTAATCTTAGGTTAATCTAGCCTCGAATATACGAAGACCTTAGCCATCAGGTCGGTCGATAGTTAATTCATACACCGTCCGGGCAGGCCATTAATCTATGAAATGTGCCTCAGATTAATGTGATATACTAAGTGTGGGGCACGTGGCAACTGCTCTGAGCGTACCGAAATATTGGCATTATTCACTGTGGTATTCGATTTTATTATAACACCTGGTTTTGTGTAGGTTTTACGGGCCTTTATTAACTAAGCAAAATACATACAAATTACAACAAAAATAATTAAATAAAAAAAATCTTGCCCACTACCAGTTGCCAGCGTACCCAGCATGCTGGCGGCATTACCACGCTAAATGGCATAATATTACAGGATTTATATATATTATAGGTATATATTTATAGGTACAACTTGATTATATTCAAGTTGTAGATAGTCAAATACCTATACAAATGCCTGCACAAAGTTAGACTGGGTGTCACTATAAAAGTCAAATTGGGGGTTCGGTTAGACGAGGAACAATATTCTATTATCAGGTACAATGAAACCCTACATTGTAGGGTTTCATTGTACCTGATACTCATCAGAACAACTCCTACTTGGGTCTCTAAAATCCGGATAAAAAAACATGTTTCCTATACATCTTTCTGTCGAGACTTTTTTAGGGTTCCCTACCTACCTCAAAAGGAAAAAAAGGAACCCTTGTGGCTACTTGTCCGTTCGTCTGTCTGTCCGTATGTCCATATGTCTGTCAAGACCCTTTTTCTCACAAACACGTGGAGGTATCAAATACTGAGGTCTACGGCTTACAGCTTGGATTTGTAAAAATATCAAATTTCTAAGTCAACACAGTCAAAAAATACGGCTCTATATAATACATATATATTTTGCAGCACTCTCAAGTAAATCAAACCTATGGGGTACTTCCCATTGACCTACAATCATAAAATTTGGCACAAAGCAAGCCCTTAAGTAATGAATAAATCTGAAAAACATTTTAAATGGTAGTACACACTAATACATACATACATTGACTAGCCTTGTGGCTTAGTGGGTGGATTTCCGCCTTCTGATCTATAGGTTGTGGGTTCGATTCCCACCCAGGACAAACATTTGTGTGATGAACATGGATGTTTGTTGTTTGTCTGGGTGTTACTATGTATTCAATGTACGTACTCACAAAAACAAAAAGTATTTATTTATTCTATCAGTTATCTGGTTCCCATAGTACAAGTTTGCTTAGCTTGGGGCTAGATGGCGCTGTGTGAAAAACGTCCACCAATATTTATTTATTTTATTTATTTATACGACACAACGGGGGAGGCGATAACAACCCTAGTTAGTTTATTGATTCCTATACTCATAAGGACTCATAAAACTCAACAACGCAGTAACATGAAAATAGAAAATCGATTACAGATTATCTTATAGATACCACATTACGAGATCTTTCAATGAGACTGAAACAAGCGTTTCCATTGACTATCTCAAGGTTACCTCTAACTGTGACAAGCAATGAACGAATGAAAATGAAAGTTTATAGGTGTATTTTGACCGAAGCGTAGTGATTTTGATTACCCTCAGTAATCTACAGGGATGATCTTTAATATCGACTCGGCGATCAGCAAAACCTTTAGTACAAAACCAATAGCTTCTGTGAAATACAAATTCAAAGTCTTAATTCAAGCAGCAAAACAAGTTTTAAAAGGTCTGTGCCGTGTCGAATGCAAAAGCAAAGTCTTATTCAAGTAACTAATCAACTGAGTCTTAATCACTTTTAAGCTACTTTCAGCTCTCGGGTACAAAGCAAAGAAAAGATATGTAAATCCACTGCCATTTGGGGTCTTTGCCCACTGTGATAGCAATACCGTAAATAATCAGAGTTAAAAATCTTTGAAAATTTACTTACAAATACTAGTAGTTCAAAATGCTCTTATATGCATCTATTTTCAATATAATAGCATAAAAGACTTACGGGCTTAAGGACTTACGGGCCTTGGGAGATCGTTTTTTTTTTTTTTGTACTTTGTATCCAGTCGACCAAATCTCTCGCGTACATGGTACGTTGCTGCTGGTATACATGATGGTAACTGATGATGGCTTGCCTATACGATTCAGTGCCACAAAGAACTTTCAACTCCCAACTTCTCTATATGTATAGCTCAGTCTTGTCGACCAAAGAAAAAATATTTTGAACGGTATTATTTAGGGTTGTCTTCTATCCAAAACGAGTAGCTATCCTGTGATGACATGCATCTGAAATTTGAAGTGAGCGTCACTCGATCATTTTGGGAACAATTTTTCATATACGGAATCCTATAAGCGTGTCTCGCGCTCTTGACAACATATTTTTAAATAGGCGGGAACTAAAGCATACTGAGGGTTATGCGCAATATATATGATAACGTAGAAGGAGACCACCACCACTCCGATCACTATGATAAGCACGTTGCCGCGCAGAGCTTGGAACTGTTGAAGGAGTTATGGCATTGAACTGTTATGGACAAGCGTGACGCTTAACATCATTTAAGCTTGCTCGTCTCGTCAGTCATTACCTACAATAATAAATATATATATACAAGATCTTTCTTGGCCTTGTTCACTGTGAAAGGAATGAACGCCTTAAGCAGCTCCGTTGTGATTCTACAGAGGGTTTCTAAAAGCCCATTATTAATTCCTCACTATTCTGACCCTTGATATCGAGTTGTTTGTGAGCAGCAAAAGAGGGCTGATTCATTTTCAACTGAAACTGATATTGATTTTCAGGGTCCCTACTAAATTATGAATACGGTAGGATAATACCCCGACAAGCTTATACATTTTGTTTCAAGAGTCATTGAGGAAACATTACTTTCATTTTTAACTCCAAAAAAAGAAGTGGTATTAATTCAACTGTATTGTCATTCTTTTATTTAGGTTTTTACAATGTATATATTAAAAAAAAATACACCTAAGACAGTCGCCGGCAGCGCAGCAGAGTCTAAGCTAAGCTTTCACTGGTTAGGGATAAAAAATCAAGATAATGATGATGATGTGAGCAAAATCGCAAAATCTCCTTTGATGGTGAATCGATTTTAATGATATTTTTTTTTTTTTTATTCCGTGCACTTTTTTATTTATGTGGATTATTATCATATTATCTTAACATTGGGATCTCTAATCCTAATGTTTGGTTTTTTTTTTTTTTTTCTAATTTCTAGTATAACTTAAGGCGAAAATTTATATATTTTTTAATAATAATGTCGAATAACACACATTTTTTGTTTACTCTAATATTATAGCGAAATAATAAAAAATCCTAGGATATAGCATGACTTTGATTCAATTTCTGATATAGTTGTTGATTAGCAATTATGTGACTTTTTTACTCCTTTCATCTGCACGCGATTGTTTTGCTATATATTTTTCTCGAATGAATCCCGAAAATGGTTTCATTTACATTCTATAAAAATCTGACCACAGGTTATAAATATTATAAACTATTTTTTGCGAACAGTAGACCTTGCGAGCATAAATGGGTTGAAATTTACGACTTGTATGCGAGTACGAAATTAAAACATTTTTAAAACACATTTAAGAAATTGTTAAATTCGGCCTTATTTCCCTCCTTTTTGGGAGAAATACCCGTCCAATCAAAAATGAAAAACCTATAAAGTTGTAAAACCTATACACAAAATTTCGTCAAGATTATTAAAAATACACATACACATACATACATACAAGATACACACATTACACATACATTACATAACGATACATTTGATTAATAAAATTATAACCCAGATTCAACCACTTTCAATCAACCGACAGCGCAGAGTTGTCACTCAGCAGATCGATCAGGATTAGTGCAACGTGCACTATTCCCTGTGATTATCATTCACGACAGAATGATCCGTCTCCAGTGAAGACAATTACCTACTGCGTACGTAAAGCTCAGTTCAATATCTGTGTCAATGGGAAATCAAGCTTAGTCTCTAGCTTTCTATCTATTGAAAGTTATGTGATTAGAGTGTGCCCACTGTGTGCCTTAAGGTGCAGACAGACTTGAACAATCACTCAATCAAAACGACAAATATCCACTGATCATAAAACCTTTACCACAGAATACCATATTAGTACTTATAGTGCTAGAATTCATAATGTTTGGAGTGTCCGAGGTGTCTTTTCTACCAAACTCTGTGCATTAATATAATGTCCTTCCTGCTCGCTCTCTCAAATACTGTTAGGAATAGTGCTATTTTAGTATCACTACAATGTAATTATTGATTCATAAGTATTGAATTCAGCTAATCTACTATGTATTCGTGCTCGGGAGCTTATTGAATTTAAACCACCTCATCCCTCAAACACGAGTGTGACTTATTTTAATTCGTTGTTATTTTAAAAAGGAAAGGTGACAACATGCGAAAAAAAAAACACGACGTAAAATTGTGGCATGTCATGAGTAATTATTTTACAATCAAGAGGTATAATCATTTATGGTGCAACGTTTTGCTCAGCGCGGCAAATTCAAATTTTCTTGCGTTTTTTGTCAATTACAACTTAATTACTTATTTTGTCAATTAAAACTTAATTATTCACCGTGGCTTCATGAAAACGAACTTTGCGACAATAAATAGATCGTATCAAGAAATTATCGCTAAAATAATCAGCTATATAATATTGGTTTAGCAAGAAAAGTGAAGAACTTAGACACACACAAGACTTGAGAAGTGTACCTACTTATAATAGCTTTCACCTTGATTTTTTGGTTGGTTTAATTTCTTGACACAACCTATTTATTGTCGCAAAATTAATTTTCATTAACCCACGATGAGTAAATAAGTTGTAATTGACAAAAAAGGCAAGAAAATTTGAATTTGCCGCGCTGAGCGAAACGTTGTACTTTAATCAACTACCATCGAGTTTTTAATACAAAGAGCAACACAAAACTCAATGTAAGATGTCGAAACCTTGGCGCCGTAAGGACCGAGCGCTAAGAAAATATTTAAAGATCTCTCTTCTCGTCTGGTCGAAGCAACACGTGACCAAAATGCTGGCCTCTATTTCGCCCAAAGCCTGAGTATTGCAATACAACGTGGTAATGGGGCCAGCATTTTGGGAACAATTCCCACTGATAGCGTTCTTTTAGATTAGTTTATTTTGTTTATTATTACTATGTAATTTTTAGTCCTATTTAACTGAATTAATTATTAAACTTATATATACTAAAAAAAAAAAAAAGTTATATTAAGAATGATCTCTCGCTCTCACAATCAATAGATATTAAATGGCATAAAATTATTGAAGATGGTATAGGAATATATTTCTACTACATTTTCTATATTATAACGTTTACAATTACAGATAAAATTGATTTATATTTCTTTCTTTTATAGGTATTTTTGCGAGCCAAACAGTAAGACAATATGTTTGTTACGGCTTAGAGATTCGCTTATGAGGCACTGTATAGTCTTATTAGATTATTAGATTTTTGAAAATTTACAAACTTATCTACAAAATTGTGCAAATGAGCGAGTGAGACAGGTATGACATGATATCAATGGCATTCTAACATCTATTTACCTCGCGTAAATATACGAAGAGGCACAACAGGATATCAAAGATAGTTGGAGATTAAAGCGAATATAATACCTACCTTGACTAAGGATTAATTAAATTAGTCTTGAATGCGTAAACTAGCTTGATTTGGATTATTGATAATTGAGGGTTATTAGCGTATTAGCTTGAGCGTACGGTTATTAGCCAATTAAACGCTTAGATTTATCTATCAGTTAGTAATAATTTGTATTATTATTTAGTATATACTTAATTAAAACTCACTGGTATAAGTAAGAGTAAATACCAGCAGGATATAAAAAGGTACTACACAAAACATTTTTTTGATTTCAATCTGTGTAATTTTAATAATACATTTGTATTTTTAACGTTAATAAAATTGTGTGAGTGAAAGAGAGTGCCCTATAATTTCAATACGATCAATAAGCAAGTTAAATTTTAACAAGGTCATGGCCGATGACAAAGTCCAAAATTAAACAGCGATTTTTCTCAGAAGTTAAAATTAGATTAGGCCCATTAGAATCCAATATATTTTCAACGAAGTCTGGCGGGAAAGAAATTATCGTAAATGATGGTTTAATTACGGGCTATAAGGCAGAATCAAAGTCTTTTATTCTCGCTTGATAAGCATCTGTATCATACTAGTTGTTACCCGCGACTTCGTTTGCGTGGACATATAAAAGTATCATATTATATACGTCTTTGTGAAAAACACTACCTCCTTATCAAATCTAAGTGATAACGGGACAAACATCCAGATAAAGAGACAAATCTACTTCCTATAGTTCGCTAGATGGCGTTAATCCATTTTTGTGTATTGTTGACGTTTTGCATGGACTGACAGTTGTAATGTAGGGAGTTCTGAATCGCGCAGGCGAAGTTTTTTCCCCGAGACGTGTTCATTATTATACCTCGAAGCTTAATTGGTCCTGATACCACCACGTCTATATTCCTCTGAATTATAATATTAGGTAGGGTTAGGATTAGGATTTCATCATCATTTCAGCCACAGGACGTCCACTGCTGGACATAGGAAATCTAAGGGGGAGGCCCCTTAGATTTCCACGAAGAGCGGATGGAACCGGCTCGCATCCAGCGCGTCCCTGCGGGTTGACTTTGCGGGCGGACGTCCTACGCTGCGCTTGCCGGTACGTGGTCTCCATTCGAGAACCTTACAGCCCCATCGGCTATCAGTTATTCAGATTAGAATTTATTAAATATTTTTTCTTATTTCGTAGAAATACCAAGTAAAATACTAAACAAACTTCTTAGCATGCTTCAGCCATCATTATCATAATCCAGAAGACGTTCTGCTGCTGAACAAAGACCTAGCTCCCCTTAGAAAGGCGGGGTGCCAAAATCCCTAAGCTTGGCGGGCAGCATCGTCCTCTTAGTAAACGCCGCTTACTAAGAGGACGATGCTGCCTCCAGTGTTTCTAGTCGCAATTTTAAGACATACCCGTGTCCTAAATGCTTCGTTCATCATAATGACATCAAATGCTAGTACGTTTTCTTTCAGACTACGCTAATAAAACAGCCGGGTAATAGAGCGGGAAAAGTAATGATGAGGTATATATTATAGCGATTTCTGAAATCTTCTTTATGGACTTTATTTGTTGATGCCGTGATTTCGTACGTATAAGCTTAGAGCTCAAGACCCAGGCTCGGTCTTCGGCCTCGCAGATTCTAAGTCAAAATGCCGAACTTCCAACATTCACCCCTTAATGAATTTTATTAGTGCTTACCTTTGAATTTCATAAACACTGTTTTAGACTTTCACGGTTGTTTACTATATTTAAATTAGCATCATCCGTGAACGTGGTGCATGCAACTGCATGTGCCAAAATATCGAGAACTCAAAAGTAACAAAAATCGTGGTAAATATCCCGTAATTACTTATTTCAATTTCATGATTTAGACCACTTTTAGACCTTGGCTTAGGCTGAGCGTTGGTTGTCAGTCAGTAGATTTTTAATCAGTAGATTAAGTAGTTTATATCCATGGAACTCTTGATATTTTTCGTATGTTTAAGAGTCGTAAAATGTCACGAATTTTTGAAATACAGACGCTTTCACGTTTCGTCGTCTAGCCGTAGTAGCATTTTGCTAAAAATACATTCTGGGAAGACGACCTTGTGATACGCTGACGATTTTTAAAGTGTTTTTGCTTACACTCAACTCCGCAAAAGCTGAAGCCTGCATCCTGGATTTCGGTGGATGTAAGAGGCAGATTATCGTTCAGTGTGGCGCTCTAAGGGCCTTTGTTCAACAGTGTACCTCTTCTGGCTGATGACGACGATGATGATGACGCCCTGGATTATTACGTAAGCTCCATTTTGAAGCGGTTACTTTTCCTGTAGGATAGCGTGTGATAACATAATTACTCGTGTTATCCTTGATCTACTCGTATCCATAGAATGTTATAAACCTATTGAACGTTTCCGATGTTTGCCTACGTTGAGTTACTGCTTTCAGATTCCGGTTTCATTATCCGACCAGCAGCCCAATTGTCCACACAACTGGAATTCGGTAATACAATTCAAACAGAATAATGTTTGTGCTTTAGAACTTCATTCGGAAACACAAATAGGTTTCCAGTTTATAAAAGCGTCACAGTCGGCGTTGCTATAGCAAAGTTATCGACTATATCGTTTAATTTGGCCAAAAAAAACACAGTATTATGTAGGGTTCAAGTATGTTATAATCTTGTTTCAGGGCCGCTAGTCTCGACTTTTCGCTATGCACTTTGCGACCGAATTCGGTCGCTATGACGCAAAATTCAACGCAATTTTTGCGTTTTTCAGAACAATTAGTGTTCGTTGTCGAATTTTTGCGTCATAGCGACCGAAGTCGGTGTCTATGACGCAAAATTCAACGCTTTGTTTGCGTTTTTTCGTTAACAATTCGTGTTCGTTGTAGATTTTTTGCGTCATAGCGACCGAATTCGGTCGCAAAGTGCTGTAGCGAAAAGTCGAGACTAGCGCCCCTGAGCTCCTAAACGCCTTGGCCGACTTTGATGTTAGTGGTATCATAAGGCCTCGCTACATGGCCCGACCCGACATCGCTTGAAAGAGATGGCTATATATAAGTTTCTGGGGAAGCGAAAGGGAGAAGCTATAACCTTAATAGTTTGTTTCTTTTGCTCCCGTGAAATTCAAATCTAGCTGTCCCTTTCACACGATGTCAGGTCGGGCCATGTGTAGACACCCTAAAGAATCCTCGCATTCTCCTGACTATCGTAGGCTACATTTTATTCTTTTTTATACTTATAATACCTATCACTTTTAACTCGTGTTTGTGCCCAGAAAGAGGGTAATGTTTTGGTTTTAAGTAACATCCTAGTGTTTGAAACATATAAACCATTTTTAGACTTGCGAGGTCTCGTAAAATTCTTCTTTGTATCTGGAGTATGATAGCCTTCATTTTGCAGTCGGGATACTTAATTGCAACATTCTCTATTTAAATGTAATTTCGGCCTTAGTCATTTGTTGTCCGCGGTACTACCAGTATTATAACCAGTAGTAGCACGGGAAAAAAAAACCCGTAGAACTACCAAGCTATCCAGTAGTACCATGGGAAGTTTTTTTACCCGTGTTACACTTTTAGTCGACATTTTTAGTTTGACACCTGTCCCTTTGACACTTGACAAATAACCTTCACCAATGCGCTACTTGTATAGTCCGAAATGTACTACTGGATCGCTTGATAGGTCTACGGCAAGTTTTTTTTTGAACTGTGGTACTATTGGTAATAATACTGGTAGTTCCACGGGCAACAAACGCCTTAGTTTACCCATTTTTAACTATTACTTATTCTGTGCCACTAGCAAGATACGTAGGGCACATTACAGTTGCCTTCTCTTCTTACCTCATTAACTAGGTTAGTACAACACTGCAGTCTCAAGTGCCCGTAATTCAGAGGTTATTCTTCCCTTGGGAGAAAACCTCAGACGTTAATGCGTAACGACAGAACAGCCACGAGAGTGGCTACTCGGGCAAAATTATTGCTGAAGTCATGAGTAGCTAAGCCAAATTATATTTGGATACTGATAAGCAATAACATGTCAACACACAAAAAAAAAATTGTTGTTAATTTTTTGTCAATGTTATGTTCTTTGTCAGCCAAAGAAGCGTTCTCTATAAATAAAAAAATAAAAAAAATGTCGGTTGACATGTTATTGCTTATCAGTATCCATTCCGCCAATACAACTAAAGCCATGTCTTATTTTTAAAACATTTTTTAAGTTTTTACCTATCTTGTTTTTAAAATTTCGTAGTATAACAAGGAACCCTTATTAGAGATTCGTGTCCGTCCTTCCGTCTGTCAATCCGGATGTAACACAGGATCATAACCTCTACATTTATTATAGTAGGTACTTTAAATTCGAGATTATTATAATTTTGTGGAAGAAGACCTTAATTTAGTAAGAAAATAATTTCGAGGACAGTGGAATCAAAACTTTTCGAGTCATTGAGAGAAAACTGCAACACGCTTAAAATACACTTGGTTCACATGTCATCGACCCTTAATAAAAGTATTAAAAAAGCAATGTTATCTCTCCTGGTTATCCTCTATCTGATTAAATCTTACTTTATTCGATCATTTTGAGAACCCAACCATATTCATGTCTCGACACACTTTTGACAACTTAGTTTTTGTTGCAGAAACTGGCATGAAATGGTAAACGGTGCCTAACAACGGTGGGGATTATAGCAATCACGCTTTGACAAGAAAATTGTCATTCAGTATGACGCAGGCTTTTGTTCAGGACGTCCTCAGGCTGGTGATGGTAAATTAAATTCATGTTAAGTATACCAAAACTAAACAAAAATAGGTTGCTTTGACTAGTGAATGTGACTTATTAGGATCATTTTCTTTTCTGACACTAAAATTGATTAACTTTTGTATTGTTACCAAGAATCGTGAAAAGAACCTTTTTGTTCAATTGTTTCACGAAGACATCAGAAAAATCTATTAAAAGTTCATAATGCGTACAATACTTCAAGACAAAACCAGCCGCGCGACGGACAAAGTTATAATAAAAAGCTTCATAAACAACACAAAAATAAATTAAAACAATAATATTCAGTTACCTTTTCTTTGTTCCCCTAATGTAGCACCATAGAGTATTCAGTATTACGGTACAGATGTGACAAATACATAAGAAAAGTGCCAACCACAATGAAAATGGAAAGATTTCTAAAAGTTGGAAAGGAAAGGAAAAAGAAGGTATCATTGGTTAATATCTCGTAGAAATTATGGTGAAATGCAAGACAATATGTATTTTTAAAACGTCTTAAGTGTGACCAAAATTCCTTCAAATACGGCCTCGTTGGTTGGTATTATGATACTTGACAGACATTGAACAAAAATACGAAATTTCAGTTGATCGAATCGGGCGTTACTTTGCGAAAGTTCATCTACATATCTATATCATTTTTTTCCGCTGTAATATCGCGTTTAGTACAATAGAAATAAGAAATCAATTCAAAATATTACTTTTAAAGTGGTCGATAAACAATTGATTCCTGATTCCCATTGTACTAGACGCGATATTGCAGCGGAAAACTATAGAAGATTTCGTGAAGAAATAGTTTTATACATTACATTGTTCCAAAAAAAACGATTACTCGGAATTTGGATTATTAAATTGAACAATTTTAGAATATGAATCTTATTTGACCCGGAAAAGAAACCAAAATGATTCTGAGGTAATTTTTATTTAGGTGCAAAAATGTATCGTATCTGCAAACTCGCTTAGGCTATTCTGTGGTTAAGGGTTATTATTGTAGCACTCTTTAGTATGTCTGTTCTTTTCCGTTTAAATGCTTGATGAGGGTAGACTGTTCAAGTGAACCGACAGTGGGTTTGAAAATTAAAACATAAGCTGAATGTTCGCTTTTCGCATAGAAGTGATTTTTAAAATTTGTAAATCTAAAGGAGTCTACATAATATGTCTTAATATCTTCTTTTTTTTAACGGACAGGTGCCTTTATTAAATAAGCAAAAACGTACAAACTACAACTACTTATACTACATAAAAATAGCAGTTGGATTAACCATATACCATTAAAGGTCTACAGATAATCCAAATCTTCAAACCCACTACCAGTTGGCAGCGTACACAGCATGCTGGCAGCATTACCACGCTAAATGGCAATGCTTATGCGCTGAGCCAAATAAACGCCAGCGTCTTTTTTTATTAGTTTTTTTATTTTATTTTTACATATAACTTACTCAATTATATTGTAAAGTTATATTGTTGTAATATAATATTGTTTCATCATCATTATCATCATCGCAATGAACGATAATCTGCCATGTGCATTCTCCGGTTGCCTCAATCCCCACGACTGGCAGGCAGCTTAG
Source organism: Apocheima hispidaria (assembly GCA_947579745.1). Classification (NCBI taxonomy): domain Eukaryota; kingdom Metazoa; phylum Arthropoda; class Insecta; order Lepidoptera; family Geometridae; genus Apocheima; species Apocheima hispidaria. The sequence goes on from OX388156.1 coordinate 9,190,765, forward strand.
GGATTGCAAAAACGCCGTTTACTAAGAGGAGCTGCTGTCCGTCATCTTGTAGTTCTTGTCGCAGTTTACGGTCATACCCGTGCAAATATTACAATATTGTATAAATACACCTAATGAGCCGTTTACCTTTATGACACTTTATGTCCGTTACTTTCATTCAATATAGTTGCAATCAATGCAATATATAATATATATAATTATGTAATCTTTAAACGATTACATAATTATCCTTCAACTTTGGTAGATATTGTCTAAAGATACCGTCAAGTTTAACGGATATTGTTTAACGATTGCCACGCCATCTATTTTGGATGAAAGAAACTGAGTAAACTGACATGAAATGTCGAAAAGGAAAACAGTTCATTGTTTTAGTGACAATATGCTTGGTCTTGTCAGTTTGAACGTTACAAACTGCGAAGATCTGAAAGAAAAAGTTTGTCAGGTTGATTCGCTTCACGCAGCAGAATTATTAAAAGTCATGGAAAGTCTAGCATTGAAGACTAGCCTTGTGGCTCATTTGGAGGATTTCCGACTTCTGAGCTGTAGGTTGTGGATTCGATTCCCACCAGGACAAACATTTGTGTGATGAATATGGATGTTTGTGCTATGTCTGGGTGTTTATTTGTATCTATTTATGTATTTACAAAAAGAAAGTATTTATGTATTCTATCAGTTATCTAGTTCCCATAGTACAAGCTTGCTAGTTTGGGGCTAGATGGCGCTGTGTGAAAAACGTCAAACAATATTTATTTATCCACCTCCAGGTGTGTATATAAGGTGTATAAGTGCCAGCCAGAAGGTTGCGTTAATTAAAAGTAAACGTTAAATTATAATCCATAGCATATTTATAAAGTCAGCATGTAGTTCTAGTTAGGTGATACGTAAGTATCGTTTACATATATGTTGGTGATATCTCATTGTTGACAAAAGAGATCTAGCCAATCTCCCTCTTTCGGCTCTCATGTTATTGTACCAAAAGAATATTGGTACCTACATATATTTTGCTCGGGGGGAACTATTTCACCCGCTACCGCTTGTAGGGGAGCTATCGGGACTAATACCCGGGTTCCCCGCGGGGATTTCACGTGATAATTATTATTCCCCCGCCGTTGGTTATTGGTTACGGCGTCGTTCGATTATGTGACGAAGTGAGGATCGGGCACTCTCGTCTCTTTTGTGAGTTAGAGATTACTTTCGTCTCTCGTGCGCTCTGGGTCATTAAACGCTAAATTGAGCTGAAAACTGGAGTTTTTAATCTGAAAAATCTAATAGAGAAAATACTATACATGGTGCTTTTTAATCGGCTAGGGAGCGGTTGTGAGGATGTTTTATACAAGATAACGAACAACTTTTGTAATACGAATTAAAATTAGCTGTTCCATAAAAATGTACCTACGTGGATCTTGCAATAAAATGTATGGAACATCAGATATTTATCGTGAAAAAAGTTGTTCGTTATTTTGTATACAACTTCCTCATAACCGCTCTATAGCCGATCAAAAAGCTACCACTGGAGGTCGGAGGACGGGCAGCAGCGTCTTCTTAGTAAACGGTGAGAGTTGTGTGTTGGGTACCTCATGGCACCTTTTCCAAGCAGCCTGAGACGCGTGGGGATTATGGCCACCCCCAACGGATTTTCTAAGGGTGCGGCCTTTATACGGTAGCGGACGTCTTCTGGTGATAATGATAACGATTGTTTGACCATCATCATCTTCAGCCAGGACCCAGGATACACAAAACATGTAAAATTGTATTATATACCATGTTATTGTATGATATGTATGTAGGCAAGATATAAATGTGCCATGATATCGCAAAATAGATAATACTCTTTTTTATTATAATTTTATTCTTCGAAAACATAAATTACCTTAAATATATATTTTTTCTATGGTTCAACTAACTGCTTTAAATTAGTCAGTCAAAATAACCCGATTTAAAAATCTGCATAGACAGACAGTTTGTTGATGATACTACTAGTAGTACTAAGGGTAAAAAAAACTTCCCGTAGAACTACCAAGTTACCCAGTAGTACCACGAGAAGTTTTTGACCCGTGTTACACTCCTCGTCGACATTACCATAGACATAGACATTAGACATAGACATAGTTTGACACCTGTCACTTTGACACCTGTCCCTTTGACGTTTGTCACTTAACTTTCACCAATGCGCCACTTGTACTAGGCCGAAATGTCCTAACCTCGTAGGTCTCGCAAAAACCAAGGTATATAAAAATCAAACTAATATTATTTCCCTGATGTCTCGTGGATCGTAACATTACTTAGGTATCTTTCTTACGCACCTCGACGACTGGCTAGAACGACATTCGATTACGTTGATTGTCGCAATAAGAGCTCTTGTTTCGCGGAACATCTCTTGGCGATAATTGGCTTGTTTTTGCGCTATGATCATTGCTGGTCATTTATTTTTGGATGTAATGGTTATCGCCGACCGTAGTCTTGTTTTTATATCTCACTAGTTTTCACCCGCGACTTCGTTCGCGTGGACATAAAAAAGTATCCTACGTCCGTCCGTCTTTGTGATACTCCTTATCAAGATCCGTTTAGCCGCTTAACCGTGATAACGCGACAAACATCCAGACAGAGAGACAAAGTTACTTCCTATAGCATTTTTTGACGCTTGTTTATGGACTGACAGTTGTAATGTAGGGAGTTTTTTTTTTCCTCCTAAGAGGATTTTGGCGTCGCACGTCTTATGCATTTGCCAGTGTCAAGTATACATATATATTCTCAAGCTTTGTTAGATATTATCAAATAAGTCATAGTCAAAGTCGAGCAAAGCAAGTCACGGTCAAGTCCAAGTCATGCCCCAGTAAAGTGGTGAAAACTTTACTAGAACTTTAGCCTTCTATGGAGTTTTGGAAACAACACGAAAATTCACGTTTTACGACATTATACCATTCACCAACACTCGTGCATGTACGCGAACACTTAACGGGTAGAAATTCACCGTTTTTACACATTAACACTCGATCTAACACAAGTTTTGGAAAATAATAAAATGACGCGACTAGAATTCTTCACGTTCCCGCCAAAACTCATGTAGGGAGTTATAAATCGCGCAAGCTAAGTTTTTTCCAAGAGACGAACTTATTCATTTTCATACCTCAAAGGTTTATTGGTCCTGATTATGATGCTATAACTTTTGTTTTTATAATACGCACCTAAAAATTCATGAAAATCGGATCAACAGCTTGGTTAACTGTCACCGAACATCGAATGAAATACAAACACACATACACGCATACACAAACACGCATGCAAACGCTGATTCATATTTGTAAACTGTAGAGTTTATCTATCTAACTTATAATAACTAGTAGTTAGCGGCGAACTGAGACCTCGCGACCTCTATATCTTCACAACCACTCGAGCGATTCAGCTCATTTTCGAACTTAAAAATTGTATTGAAATGAACTACTTGCCTACAAAATTTCATGTAGATCGGATCAACGCTTCGCAAGTTATCATCGGACAAATATACACACAAACATACATACAAATGCCGATTTGTCCCAGTAAACTCTGAGACCTTCGCTTCGCTCGGTCAATCACTGTTTCAACTCGATCAATGATCGCTTGAATTTATCCCGCGATCGCCCAAACTAAATCAGTGTTCACCTCTTAACTCCCCGATGTCATCACAGCGTGAATCGATACTTTCCGCCCATTGGTTTTTGTTACTCTTCAATATTGTATAACTATTTTCACATGCGTGAATATTTCTAGTACGTACTAAAAGCAAAGTTGCCTTTGATACGAGTTTTATCAATAAGTTCGTGTAGACGGGGAGAACGGGGAGTCTTAAATACAAGTTGGATGTATAAAGAAACAACAAAATGAAAATTTGGTCCAATTTTTCAAGTCGCGGATTGCAATGTGTGTGGGAATCGAATTTTTTTTGGTTGTTTTTTTTTACCATTGAATATATATTATTGTCTATTTTGAAAGCTTTAGTGGCTAGATAATATTATATTAAAATATCACTGTCCCTTATGTGCCAGGCAAATTTTAGTTTTTTTTTAAAGAGAACAATACTTTAGTTTGTTCATTTCTGTCAACTAAAAACTCCAAAATTCGTCGCAAATACGTCGATTCTATAGTACCGTTGTCTAAAGCTCTAAAACTATTGCCAGCCCTTTCGCACATATTGAAATATGATAGAGACGCAGACAATTTTAGTTAATTCTATAGAAGAGTATATAAGAGGTAACTACATATGTACTGTCTATTCATTAAAATAGGAATTCCCTTGTTTCCTGCCTGAATAATGACAGTACAGAAATTTGCCATAAAATTTGCTCCTTATTTTTCGATAAAGTAAAAATTTCAAAACCAATTAAAAGAAAAAAAACTAAAGGAGCATGAAAGTGGTAGAAACAAGAAATATTTTCTGTAGTGTCATTATTCAGGGAGGAAACAGGGGAGTATGTATGTTTCTATGAAATAGACGGTACCATAGTTACCTCCTAATGAACTGTACAACATAATCGACGTTATTGGATCGAATGTGCATTCGAGTTACATGACCTCATCTTATACCATCCTTCTTTTACTAAGGGATAAGTAGAAATACGCCCACTACCATCCTTACACGGTTGATTTCCCTTGGATGAGTACAAAACGTTTCGAATCAACGTTCTTAATCCGTACATCCAAGGAGTGGAACAAACTGCCGGCTTCCTTTATGCCTGAGAGATACAATGTAGGGCTTTTCAAGGTCAGAGTGTATAATATGTATCTTACAAGTCTACGTGCTTCATCTTCGAACACATCGTCGCTACATGTGAGTTGGTCAAACGCGGACTTACACGAGGAAAAAAACATGTCATTCCCATTAAATTCCACCTTTCTTAACTTATATACAAGACTAATTACTACTATAAGGAAGTTTTTCAACTACAGTACTGGCTATAGCTAAGAAAATTCACTCCAAAAGCTTCTGATTCTGAACCTTTTTCCACTCCGCAGTACCACACTTCCGCAGAATATAACCGTACTAAGAAGTTCCTGAAAGCGAGCATTTCCTCCCAAGTTTATAGGATTACCTGCTACATTGCCGCAATATTGAACGAACCTCCCGATCGTTTGCACATGAATAAATGGTATTCAATACTGCATAGATATCTCTTATAACATGTAAAATCGGTGCCGGAATAAAAAGATTCCTTTATGTTTCTAAAGACCACTTCCTAAAATGTCCGCTTTTAATTTGTGTGTTTATTGGTCGATTTCTCACAATCCTCAATTCTTACAATGACTATTGTAAGACCGGAATGACCAACATTTAAAATGCTTTTAGGTACATAAAAATAATTTCCCAATATGTTCGTTTTTTATTGCTTAATTTAAACTAACTACTTGAAAATTATAAGCGGACATTTTGGGAACTTGTAAGAAAGAAAGAAAGAAAGAAAAACATTTAGTTTACGCACAAAACACTACAACACTAACATCACAAAATAAATTAAATATAATGAAGATAATGAATAATATATAATGATGTTCAGTTGTCGCTGTTGTGACCTTGTCTTTATTTACCTAAAGGAATTTAGCCGAATATTATTCTAATATAAAGTTTAATTAACGATGATAAACTCACGTAGCCTGGAACAGGACTGCCAGAACGCAAACCTATAGGTATACGCTCTGGCTATAGTAACGCAGCCACATATAGATGGTTGGCGACGAATTTTCAACTTACATGCTATGGTTTTTTCTCTCAATGTTTTCCTTCACTGACTGCTTAATTTCATTGTAAGGATTTTAACCCACGCCGCGAACGCGCCCTCCAGTGAGCTGTCAACATATAGGTGCTACATATACACCTATAGGTGCTAAATAATGTAACGACCTATAGGTAAATGAAATTCACGTGAGCTAATAAAACGAATTCGGAAAAAACCTAATTATATAAAGAGTAATTGGTAACTGACGCAAAACCTCTCGTAGGCATGTTCCCTGCTTCGGTGCGTTTCCTTGGAGATCCTGGAGCCCTCGGTTAAGCACCAAGGCAGGCCACCGGGGGGGTTTTAGTGGGTATAATCCCACATAACCCGGCAGCACCCCATAGCAGTCGGGTATTTTGTGAAGATTACCAACTCGAAAGAAAAAAAAAGGCATCATAACTAACAACTTTTGTTTCATGACTTGTAATAATTTGTAAAAAAAAAAAACTCCAAAATAACAATGTAAAAATTAGGGCTCCAAATGACAAACCGCGGGGGCTCGGGTGAAGCTAAGGAGCTGACATTTGCACCAAAAAAATACAAGAATAAAAATTCCCATACAAACTTAAATCAATTTTTCTGGTACATTTATTAAGTTTTGTAAAGAGTCGTAGAACAAAATTTGTTTTGAATGATGTAGGGAACATGACAACGAAATGTTTTGCGTTGATTACCAAAAAAACTATAAATACTAAGTCAGCGTCTACTTAGTGCCTCCCGAACACTTTGCCGACGTGTCAATTTAACATAAACGTTGTTCCATCAACACAGTTCCTCGAAAAAGGATGTCAACTGGAAGCAGCGCGAGAGAAATTTTATTACCCGACACGCATTTTCCTCCTTTTCGTGATATTCATTGCGTGAACGTGAAGTTATTATTCCTTTTGAACAAACAAGTATTGGTTAACGCCGTTTAGGCAAATTGTTCCTTATATTACAAATGTAATAATTACGCTTCTTTTTATAAAGAGAACATATTATTATTATCATTATTATTGTGTCGCAAAGACCCTCTTACTTTTTCTCAGGGGAGGTCTTTGTTCAGCAGTGGACGTTTTCTGATGATGATGATGATAGCAAATGTTCGCAATTTTTAATGATCTTAGTTTTTGTGTTTTTTTTTTAATATAGACAATATTATTGAGATACATATTTTAATAATTTTGCTGTCGTCGCGGCTCATAAAAAATATATATTTAGGACTAGGATTCCCTCGCAGTTTCATCAGCTGTACCATAGAAATAGTATGTTTTTCCGAGTAATACGTTAATACAGGGTATAAGCTATCTCCAAACCAAATTTCATGCAAAACCGTTCAGCCGTTGCGGAGTTAACTGGTAACAAACACACTTACATACGTATTATTAACACGCATGCGCACAAACTTTCGCATTTATAACATTAGTGTGATTTCGAAGCTTTTATACGTGATGACGTCAGCATTGGCGTAATTTCCTAATACGCGTTGTCAAAAGTTATTTAAAATTATTTTTCCACAAGGTAAGCACAAGGTAAGCAATTTTCAATATAATGCCAATGAAGACGTCATCATCATCTGTGGCAGCCGTAAGACATCCACTGCTGAACATAGGCCTCCCCCTTTGAGCGTCACACTGAACGGCAAATGGCCATTAGCATCTACCGGTTACCCGCGACTTTAAACAATGTCGTCAGTCTAGCTATTAGAAGGCCTACCTGCGCTGTGTCTTCCGGTTCGTGGTTGCTACTCAAGAACCTTTCTTCCCAATGGATATCGGTTCTTGGAGCGATGCTGCCTGCCCATTGCCTTGAGAAACTTCAGCTTCAAAACCTGAGAGCTATGTTGATGAGGCTGTAATGATGTCATGCGAGGACAAATATGGGTCATTCACATAATTAATGCGAGATCTAAGCACAAAAACTACAAAAAGTAGTATTTTGAGCGCCTAGTTTGAAGTGTTGAGATTAAACAATCAGGTGCAAAAAATACTGCACGTGTAAAATAAAACTAAAAATACTTTTAACCGAATAACATTCCGAAAATCTGTCTTAGTTACAAAATAAAAAATCGCAAAATGACCCTCTCAAAAACCCTTCTGAAATCAATTGCTCTGAATTTTCAGCGGTAACTACATATTTCTTGTACAAATTAAATATCCAGGCTAGTGGTTTATTCCGCGAAGCAGGTAGTTTTTTTTTATTTGTTTTGTATATTTCCGATAATTGGCAAAAAAGCAATGAAAAACTACAATTTCACGTTTATTTCATCCTATGATATGCGATTTTCAACTTTAAACCTTAGAACTTTGAGCGGGTACAATACTCATTTCAAATCACGATCAGGCTGCGCATTAACCATTATTTTTCAACAAAAACTGATTTATCGTGATCAGGAAGAGTAATCCTCCAAATAGCTTTGTAAGCTATTGTGGCTCAGTGGACGGATTTCCACCTTCTGACCTGTAGGTTGTGGGTTCGATTCCCACCCAGGACAAGCATTTGTGTGATGAATATGGATGTTGGTTCTTTGACTGGTTGTTTATACGTATTCTACGTATGTATTTACAAAAAAAAAGTATTTATTGACAGAGCGAAGCGAAGGTCTCAGAGTTTACTGGGACAAATCGGCATTTGTATGTATGTTTGTATGTTTGTGTGTATATTTGTCCGATGATAACTTGCGAACCGTTGATCCGATCTTCATGAAATTTTGTAGACAAGTAGTTCATTTTAATACAATTTTTAAGTTCGAATATGAGCTGAATCGGTCGAGCGGTTGTGAAGATATAGAGGTTGCGACGTCTCAGTTCGTCGCGAACTACTAGTGTATTCTATCAGTCATCTGGTTTCCATAGTACAAGCTTGCTTAGTTTGGGGCTAGATGGCGCTGTGTGAAAAACGTCCACCAATATTTAAAAAATAAAAATAACGGTGCAAAGAAGAAGAAAAAATGTAGCCCCATTATTCCTTTAGCTCCTATATGTGCCAGCGAGCGTGAACCTGAAACAATCGGTGTTTGTAACGGCTCACAAACTAGGTTCAACAACGGTTCAACTGAACTGAACAATTAGAATTAGCTTCCTAACCACGGGGAGTAGCACATGTTGATAAATGGGAACTTAATAATGTTACTGTCTTGAACATAAATCCTTTGTTATCTTCCCGACAGCAACGGCTATAGACTAGAGAATAAATCTAGATAAGTACTTGTATAAAAGTTAATTTACCAAAAATAATTCACGTATGATATTTCGATCTGATAATGAAGTGAAGCAAAATACATTAATTTCATTTCTTACAATTATCTCATTTAAATTAATAGAAAATAAGATCTTTAGTCGGTATATAAAAAAACACATCAAACTTACCGTTATCGGGTAAACAATTTAAATAATCTTATTTCCCAATCGTTTCAAGTTTACTTGCATCTGAGCGTCTAGCAAGTTCATTGGTCTGTGAAAGCAACGCATATAGAGCTATGAAACGAACTCAATCTGCATAAATTTGCAGTTGACCCTGTTATTACAGCGCCAATTTATACAACCTACACATATCTATGCATGTATACAACGAAGTTTGACGCTACACTGCTGTATAGTTTCGAAATTGTTGAACAAAAAGTTTTTAGAACGTTACCAAATCCAAAATTATTTACTTATTTAATTATTTATTTATATTTTATTATTTAAATTATTTAATTATTTTATTATTTAAAACCTCAAACGGTATAAATATAGTTATTTAGACCGGTCGTACATGTTTGTGCCGTTTGGGGTTGAGACTTTAGGTCCATGGGCGCCGGCCGCTCACGAACTTTATAGGGACCTGCGGGCTTATCCTCTAACTTTGAAACGTTCGTGATTCTGATTGCGAGAGCGTGCCATCTCGCTCGTACTAACTTAGTCGCACTATGCGCGGTCCCGCTCGCGCAACTCTCGCTATCGCTTTCAGAGTTACGGGATAACCCCACATGCCAAACGTTTGGTGGAGTGACCGGAATGCTGGGGCCTACTTTGGGCAAAAACTCAGCATTGCCATCCAGCGTGGCAATGCTGCCAGCATTCTGGCCACACTCCCCTCCACCAAGGGGCTTGTAGATTAGGTTTTTTGTATTTATTTATTTTTGTTTATAATTTGTTTTAATCCTAAGTGGGTAGGTTATTTTTTATTGTAAATAGGTATATAATTTTTGTTAATAAAATATCCCTTTTTACACTGTAAACATATCAAATTTCAATTTAGACAATATAGTGTTAATACATTTTTCCAATAATGATAACGTGGACATTGGATACGTGTATTTACGGTAAAAGCCTAACTACCCAAATCACACTAACATTATAAATGCGAAAGTTTTTGCGCAAGTGTGTAAGTATGTAAATGTGTTTGTTCCCGTGCAACTTTGTAACAGATGAACGGATTTGGATTAAATTTGGTATGGAGGTAGCTTATACCCTGGATTAACACATATACATATGTATAATACATTTTATCCCGGAAAAAATATTCGGTTTCTGTGGAATAGCGGGTGAAACCGAGGGGTGCAGCTAGTATACATGCAAGTACACTTACCTACCTTGAGTGGTTTGGTCACATTTCGTTTTAATAACATTGGAAAATTAACATAAAATTTAGTCGGTTATTCCGTCGATAATATTCGTTGTTCTTTGTTAAAGAGTTTTATCATAATCCTTATTACTAAATATTAATAACTATATTATTACTATTATTATTAATTTAACTCTGTCTCTCTGTCTGAGTGTTTGTTGCGTTAACACGGCTAAGCGGCTGCACGGAATAAGCTGAATTTTCGATAGATATAGCTTAAGGGTCAGAGACGGACATGGGCTACTTTTTTTTGTAGGTCCACGCGAGCGAATTCGCGGGTAACAGCTAGTCTGTTATAAGCGTTATAAGGAAAGGGTATGCTAAGCCGAAAGGGGCTCATAGTACTAATGATTGTGAACATCTTTTACTATGGGACCAACCCTGAAATCGATAAAAAAAATCAGCTGTTCCATACATTTTGTCGAGTGTCTATGACATTTTTCTATGGAACAGCTGATATTTTTTTCTTGATTTCAGGGTTGGTCCCATAGTAAATGTTGTTCATAATGATGAGTACTATGAGTCCTTTTCGGCTTACCATACCCTTTCCTTATAACCCTGTATAACTATTACATTATTCTAGGTGTTCGACGCGCTTCACGCACCAATATCGAAACCCAATCAAGTTTCTTAGTTCGCCCTCAAAACAGTAGATGGCTATCGTAGACGAGGCGTAAATTCTGAATCGCGCAAGCGATATTTACCGGCTAACTAAGAGGCTTGGTTGGTTTGGATTAATTTCTTTGAGTTTTACGGTTCGGTGAAATAAACCATAAGGTTTCGGAATTAAGGCTTTTATTTGCCCCGGGGAAGTTTTTGGGCTTGTGGGACCGCTCGCCGCGCTCAACATTGGTCCTTCGAAGCCGGATCCCCAAAGTGCCGCGATCGCGAGTGAACGGATCCGATCCGTTAGTGCGTGTGTGTGCGTTCCATAAGTGATAGTGACTAATAGTGAGTGAACACTTGGATTGAAGTGACTTAAGGACTTGGTAACCGTGAGTAATAGTGACTTAAAATAATTTGTGGACTTGTCAATTATTTGAGAACTCAGTGATTTTAATTTAGAAAAATTAGTGTAAAAAAGGACTTGTAATCATTTTCGAACTTTAACGGACTTAGTGAATTTAACTTTAAAAATGTTGTGCAAAAAGACTTGTAATAATTTTAGAATTATACTGGACTTAGAAAATTCAACTTTATTTTTGTGTTAAAAACACTTGTAATTTTTATGAACTTTTTCAACTCAGTGAATTTTGAACTTTTTTCTACTTGCATAATTATAGTTATATGCTATAATGGAAGAGTTACTAAGCCAACAAGAGGAAATTCTTAGACAATTAAAATCGGCATTAACTAACTTTAAGAAGACTGCAAAAACTAGATTGAATAAAACTTACATACAAGTTCGGTTGAATTTACTGGAGGGACTATGGGAAACGTTTATGAATAATCACATGAAGTTGATTAAATCGGCAGATTATATTTCCAAGGATATTTACGCACAGAGTGAAGACGCCTATACGTTAGGCAAGTGTGAGATGCTTGAATGCCTAGAAAAAATGGCACCGACTGTGTCCTTGCCAGTAGCATCAAGTCACGTGCCACATTCACATGCTGAAATAAAATTGCCACGAATAAACATTCCTACGTTCTCAGGAAAATACGCAGAATGGACCTCGTTCCACGATCTTTTCACGTCACTTATTCATAAAAACAAGTCACTGTCAGATGTACAAAAATTACACTACTTAAAGTCAAGTTTAAGCGGAGAAGCAGAAGCGTTGCTGCGACACATACCCATTACAGACGCTAACTACGAAGAAACGTGGTTGACCCTACAGAAACGATTTAGCAACAAGAGATTTGTAGTAAATGCGTTACTAAAAAGAATGATGACTCAAAAATTCGTAACTACTGAATCTTCACATTCAGTTAAGTCACTTTTGGACACAACAAATGAATGTCTGAGCGCATTAAAGAATCTGGGGATAGCATCGTTCGACTGGGATCCTATGTTAGTACATATCACAGTGAACAAACTGGATGCAGAATCAGTGCGACTTTGGGAGCAACATATTGGTACTAATGAAGATAGCGGTGACGAACTTCCTACGTACAAGCAACTGTGCGTCTTCTTAGAGTCACGCTTCAGAACTCTCGAAGTATTAGAATCATCGAAGCCAGAATCCAGATCTCGATCCAATACAAGACAATCGTCCTTTCACACCGCAGCTTCCGCGAATACTAACTGCAACTTCTGTAAAGGAAGTCACTTGATTTACCATTGCAAAGATTTTATCACGCTTAACTGTGAAGAAAGAAAAATATTCATAGAAAGGAATGGATTATGCTACAACTGTTTGATTCCTAATCATACAGTATTTAATTGCAAACATAAAACCTCTTGCCGTAGATGTGGTAAGAGACACCATTCCTTAATCCACCCCGAGAATAAAGCCACAGATCAAGTTCCAGAGCGAGCTGGAACTACACAATTCCGAGACGATCCACCAAAAGTAGCCTTTACACCAGTCAACACCAATGTAGCATCCCATTACGCGGAGAAGGAACTTCCCACTAACGTGCTGCTGGCCACAGCCATGGTGAAAGTTATTACACAAAATGGGGCTACACATCACCTGAGAGCATTGATAGATCAAGGATCCCAAGGTTCATTTATCACAGAGTCCGCAACACAGCTCCTTGGGTTGAAGAAAATTCCAATCAATTGCACAATTAATGGACTGGGCGAGAACAGGAGAAGCCTCCACTCCAAAAGCATGGTTTCATTTCAAGCACATTCGATAGTCAACACAAACTTTGTTACACCAGTGAAAGCATGCGTGCTCAAATCACTCACTCGAATGTTACCAACTACAGAAGTACACAACAAGGACTGGTCACACCTGCGCCAACTTGAACTAGCAGATCCAAACTACACAAAACCAGGAAAAGTGGATCTTTTGTTAGGCGCAGATGTCTACGGTGACATAATCACTGCTGGACTCAAGAAGGGCCCCCGAGGATCACCAATAGCGCAGAATACTCACCTCGGGTGGATATTAACAGGCCAGATTTCAAGTACTGAGGCTCTACATGGCTATGCAACTACACTTAGCATGCACATTTGCATTGAAGATAACATGCTTCAAAGGTTTTGGGAGATAGAAGAGGGTGCATGCAAGAAACATTTAACGGAAGAAGAAGAACGTTGTCAACAACACTTTAAAGAGACACATAAGAGACAAGAAGACGGAAGATATACAGTGGCTCTGCCACTGAAAGATACAGACCCACTATGCCAGTATGGCGAATCAAGAGAAGTTGCCAAAGCAAGATGGTTGCAAATGGAAAGAAGATTAGAGAAAGATACGTGGCTGAAGAAAGAGTACAATGAAGTAATGAAAGAATACTTAGATTTAAAACACATGCAGGAAATAACAGATAAAGAAGATAAATACAAACCAACTGCCGTGTACTTACCTCATCACGCAGTCATAAGAACTGATAAAACTACAACGAAGGTTAGAGTGGTATTTGACGCTAGTTGTAAATACAAGAATCAAGTTTCCTTGAATGACGACCTCATGGTCGGACCTCGTTTGCAACAAGACTTGAGACATATAATCATGCGATGGCGACAACACAAAGTGGGCTTGGTAGCCGATATAGTGAAAATGTATCGGCAAGTCGTCGTTACTCAGCCAGACTTTCAGCGCGTGTTGTGGCGCGAAAATACAAAGAACGAAATCAGAGACTTTCGAATGAATAGAGTGACCTTTGGTACGGCCAGTGCACCCTACTTGGCAACAAAGGTTCTGCAACAGTTGGCCTTAGATGAGAAGGAACAGCATCCAGTAGCAGCAACTATTGCTCTGACAGACTTCTACATGGATGATTTGTTAACAGGCGCCAACAGTTATGAAGAAGGAATTTCTATTTACAACGATATGACAGTACTACTAAAATCTGGAGGGTTTGAACTGCAAAAATGGAACACCAACAACGCAAACCTTCTGAGAGATATGCACAGAGTAGACAATCAAGACAAAGAGTTGAATCTCGATGCAACAGTTAAGACTCTGGGGATAGCCTGGAACAATATGCGGGATGAATTTCAATATTCTATAAACTTATCTGAGCAAACCGTTGTGACGAAGAGGACTATAGCAAGTGACGTATCCAAACTCTTCGATCCGATGGGATGGCTTGCTCCTACTATCATTATCGGCAAAGTCTTCCTACAGAAACTGTGGCTTTCTGGTGTGACATGGGATCAGGAAATACCTCAGGCATTAAAAGAAGATTGGCTGAAGTATCGTTCAGAACTGCCTTGTCTATCTGAAATAAAAATTGAGAGATGGTTACACACGACTAAAAACGACACAAAATTTGAACTTCATGGATTTTCAGATGCTAGTATAATGGCCTACGGGGCCGTTGTGTACTCACGGGTTATTAGTCCTGCAGGCGATGTCCATGTACAAATCATCTCAGGAAGAACAAAGGTAGCTCCAATAAAAACAGTTTCCATACCTCGATTGGAATTATGTGGGGCTGCGCTGCTTGCCAAACTCCTGAGTGAAGTTGCTGAGCACCTGAAGGTCCCTAGAGAAAACATATATGCTTACACGGATTCACAAGTTGTCTTGGCATGGCTGCAAGGTCACCCAAGTAAATGGAAGACATTTATCGCAAACCGCACCTCTGAAATCCTTACTACCTTACCTGCGCATCACTGGAGTCACGTAGCCTCGAAGGAGAATCCCAGTGACTTGGCTTCGCGAGGCGTGTCGGGTTCAATGCTGAAAAATGAAAGGCTTTGGTGGAATGGTCCGAAGTGGTTGCTAGAAGGAGAAAATAAACACAAAGTACCTACAAACTTACCTGAAGACCTAGAACTAGAAGAAAGGGTAGTACACTTCATAGATACTTCAAATACAGACAGTGAGAGAGATTTTGCACAAGAACTTTTTAAAAGATTTTCTACACTGGACAAATTACTGAGAGTCATAGCATGGTGCAAGAGATTCGGAACGAAAGAAACGTACCCTACTTACCTTACAGCTACAGAGTTATCCCGATCATTAACGGTTTGCATTCTTCTTTGCCAAAAGAAAGAATTCGCAGACGACGTACACTACTTAAGGGCGAACAAACCCCTTAACAAAAGGAGTAAACTTCGATTGCTTAACCCATTTTTGGATGAAATGGATGTCATAAGAGTCGGAGGCCGGTTACGTCATGCCAATATACCCGAAGATGCCAAACACCAGATAATTCTACCACACCATCACATTATTTCAAAATTACTTATCGCACAAGCGCACATGAAGACTCTCCATGGGGGACCAACTCTCATGCTAAACTATATTCGTCAGAAATTTTGGATTCTGGGCTGCAAGAATATGATTAATCAGGAGGTACACAAATGCATTGTTTGTGTACGTTACAGAGCTTCAACCAGAACCCAGTTAATGGCAGACCTCCCTCAACAAAGAGTTACTCCGACTAGACCTTTTTTACACGTTG
Organism: Apocheima hispidaria; assembly: GCA_947579745.1. Classification (NCBI taxonomy): domain Eukaryota; kingdom Metazoa; phylum Arthropoda; class Insecta; order Lepidoptera; family Geometridae; genus Apocheima; species Apocheima hispidaria. The sequence continues at coordinate 9,206,634 of OX388156.1, forward strand.
GCGTTGACTTCGCTGGGCCGATAGACCTCAGAATGTCGAAGGGTCGAGGATGCAAAACCTACAAGGGTTATATTTGTATTTGGATTTGCATGGCGAGTAAAGCCATACACATAGAGATAGTCAGCAGTTTGGACAGCGAAAGTTTTGTGGCCGCTTTTAAGAGATTCACTGCGAGGCGTGGTCACTGTAGCCATATCTGGAGCGATAATGCTACAAACTTCACTGCTGGCAACAAACAACTACGAGATTTATTCGAAAACCACCTAGAAACGGTTAAGGATGAGATATATGATCAACTAGCGAGAGATGGAACGACCTGGCATCATATTCCAGCGAGTGGGCCCCATTTTGGTGGTCTTTGGGAGGCTGGCGTACGCTCCATCAAACACCATCTGAGAAGAATACTTGGAAATTCCACACTCACTTATGAGGAGATGTCAACAGTTACAAGTCAGATTGAAGCCTGCTTAAATTCTCGACCGATTTCTTCAATTAGCAACGATGTCAATGATTTGTTGCCCTTGACTCCCGGTCACTTTCTGATCGGAGAACCACCGATAGTAGTACCAGAGCCATCACATTTAGATACAAACATTAACAGACTGAATCGGTGGCAGCTCGCGCAGAGATTGTTTCAGCATTTTTGGAGCAGATGGTTGACTGAATATTTAGGCAGACTTCAACAAAGGCCGAAGTGGGTAAAACAAATGGACAATGACATTAAGATCGGTACCCTAGTGCTAGTGAAAGATGATAATTTGCCTCCTGGCAAATGGCCTTTAGCCAGAATCACTGACTTACACCCAGGCGACGACGGACTTATTAGAGTCGTTTCACTTAAATGTAAAAACACCGTCGTTAAACGCCCAATCACTAAAATTTGCTTACTACCAGTAGACGTTTAGCTTATTTTGTTTTTCTTACAACACTCATCGCGCCATGATGTATGGCAATTCGATTTTGATAGCATACTTTCAACTTACTTTTCACGATGGGTGGTAATTTAGTTTTTTTTTTTTCTTCTTTTGCATGCATGTATAAGTGTTTTCATGATGGGTGGTCAATAGTTTACTTTTGCTTTGATTTGTATTCGTATTTAGTATAAGAGTTTCATAAGAATCATGTTTGTGAAGGACATTATCTTCAATAATGATCCTTGATGGGTGGAATGTTCGACGCGCTTCACGCACCAATATCGAAACCCAATCAAGTTTCTTAGTTCGCCCTCAAAACAGTAGATGGCTATCGTAGACGAGGCGTAAATTCTGAATCGCGCAAGCGATATTTACCGGCTAACTAAGAGGCTTGGTTGGTTTGGATTAATTTCTTTGAGTTTTACGGTTCGGTGAAATAAACCATAAGGTTTCGGAATTAAGGCTTTTATTTGCCCCGGGGAAGTTTTTGGGCTTGTGGGACCGCTCGCCGCGCTCAACACTAGGAATCAAATCACAGAACAACCCGCTATGATAGAGACGTGAAACTTAAAACCAACACTCCATAAATGGTCTTAGTGAAATAGGAAAGGATTTTGCGAAATTCTAATTCTAGAGGGTAATTTTTTTATGGATGTAACGTATTTGTCATGTTATGTCACAAACTGTTTGTATAATAAGCAAAAAGAAATAAAGAAAAGCATGTCTCAGGATTTTTCGAAAATCAACCCACAGAGCGGTGAAATAGGGTGTTTCATTGACTGTAGCTTACGCGAGCGAAGCCGTGCGGGCAGAGCTTGTAAGTTACTATTAGGTAAGAGTGACCCGCGCGCGACCTCTTATTGTCTTGAACATTTGAAGATATTTAAGTTTTATTGTCTTTTGGTGTATAATAAAGTTATATAGTATTGTATTGTATTGTAAGATTCCCGTATTATTAAAGAAAAATGTCCAAACCACTCAAATTACAATGTTAGGTATATTTAAAATTAAATTCATCTAATTTTAACTATGATAAACTACATAGAAACCTCTAGTAAAGTCTTCGCCGTTTTATTTGGGCATGACATGGACTTCATCGTAACTTACTTTGCTTGACTTAGACTATGACTGCGATTTCTTTTAATTGTAATTAATTAAAATAGAATGACCTATTAGAAACATTACTTAACTTGAAATATTACAAAACTTGATTGACACTGGCTAAATACACTAAGTGTGGAGCCAAAATGTAAAAGAAAAAAATATGGCGTTTCTTCAACTCCTTGAAGCGATTTCCTCTGACTACATTCGGGAAGATAGTAATCTTCCCCAGATCTTCCCCGAGCTTCTAGCGTCTATACGTCAATCGGTCTCATAGTACAATTATTTACCTACTCACCTACTCACCTACTCATCTACTCAGTTACTCACCTGCTCACTTACTCACCTACTTATCTGTTTACCTACTTACATACTTAAAACTTTTGTAAAAACTTTCGCATTTCTAATATTACTGTGATTAGTTTTATTGGCAAACGTTTTATGGGTAAAAAGCTCAAATAACCAGTTAATTATTATAGAAAACCCCGTAAGTATCTACCCGGTAAGAACACAACAATACTAAACATACATGTATAATAATATAATTTGCGTTCGTCGTGCACGATACCTGTGAATGTTTATCTCATGTGAAGTACTCGTAAGTACTTATCGCAATCATGGGTGTACTTCGACTTTTCAATTTAAGACCAACAGAAAAACAAAAATAAACCTGGACGCTAATGTTAAGCCATTAAGCGAATGAAGCCAAGTTCCCCGAAAAATTTACCATAATTCGCCATAAAGCCTCTCGGGTCCAACTTTTCCAATAACAATACAATTATTTTTTCTCGCCATGCTTACTAAGCGAGGGAAATCTTTAAAAAAAATAAGACTGCCCGTTTTGTTAGAAGTGTTTTCTCTCAAATGGTTAAATGGCGAACCACTTTAAAAGGAAGCAAATTTTACCAAACTTGTCTGAATCTTATTGAAGTCAATGAGTCGCTCTCGACAAAGTTAGCGTTTCGAAATCGAGTTAAGAACCATTAACTATTCGTGGTTTAATTTTCTCTTAGATGAGGTTTTAATTCCAGTTTTACTTGAAGCCGTTTTTCAGAGAATTGCTCACAACCGGTGTGTTTATTAAAGATGAAAGGTTGTTTATGATAGAAAAACGAAAGGAAATTTAACGTCTGCGTTTGCACGAAGTAATTTACTCTAAGCTTATATTTTGGAAATGCTTCGACGGTCTTTAAAATTACTAAAGCAAAAATCTAATTTCGGTTTTTGATTTATTTTAGCATCGGCACGTGGTTTAATGGGCTCTATTTTGTAATCGCTCGTATGATTTATTACGAAAATATCACGCAAAATGAAAGATTTTCTATTGATAGAAATCAATCATTTGGATTCAAATTACTCAATAATTAATAATAATCAAATAGAGCAGCGTTTTTGTGTAAGCTGGATGTTCTTTTGCTGCACCCCGTCGTGTGTGTTATCGTTAATTATGGACTTTTGGTATTCATACAGCACTTATAAGTCGGGTGCACATATTTGTATAAATACCTTGTATTTTGTAAACTATTCACTTTAGTAGCTTGTAACATTCTACCTATTTAGAACGTAGTAAAAACTCAGTAATGAAAGAAATAAAACAGTGAGGTTAACCTTTTTTTTATAATTGATAGAAAAGTGCAAAACGCCTAAAATGTCTTGGTTCAAAGTTCACTGTCGGTAGAAAAACCTTGCTTTCACAAATATTGTTCTCATATTTAGTATTATTACATCCAAGAACATAAAAAAATTAGGTAAGTAGTTTTTTTTTCTTTTGCGGCGCTCGTCAATATCTGGATTAGTCGCAACATCAATGAGTTTCATTCGAGCACTTTGGGAACATACCTAAGGACGTCTCGACACCTTTTTGCTAACTTGCTGCATTTCTTTTAACGAGTGATTGAGTGTTAGCGAACAAGAGCGTCATTGAAGCAAATAGGTGAACGTAAATTCCTGTTTGTAACCAAGTGGCTACTTAATTTAGAACCTTAATGGGGCCCATCGTACCCTTTGAAGATCTTATGGGGCCCTTCTGATAATGGATGGCATTATTCTCCGATACTGATGAAACTAGTGGCTTTTGTTTAAGTTGTTAGAAGTGGAATTGAGTATGTTCATTAAGGCAAGATAAAAGGTTTATATATAAGTAAGGTAATATACTATATAATATACTTATACATAAGTACAAAGCACAAAAAATATGTAAAAGTCTTAGGTTTTTTTTTTAATTTTACAATAAAAATATGTTTTTTGATTTTACCATTTACTATAATACAATATAACTTTATTAAGCACCGAAAACACAATTACAATTAAACAATAATTAAATATCCGGCAGTTAATACACTAACTTTATCAGCTCTGAAATTGTCACCATTCTTTTTTGACACATGGACATGAAAAGGAACACAGATAGATTTACTCCAGGTTAGTTTATTTAGTGATTGGGTCAAACAAAATCAAAGGCATTATCGTTCGCATACTTTAAGTTTACTTTTAAGAACTTTCCCATTATTTTAGCTGCCCATTTAAGAAAAGTTGAGAAATTGCCATTTTAAAAAGTTGCTTTTCCGGCAAAAAAATTGGTCAATAATATCTTAGATTTCTACTTAACTTAACTATGACATCTTAATTAAATAACTTACACTACGACTCTAGAATTATTAATTAGTTTGCTGAAGGCCAATAAATTAGCTTATCGAGAAAATAGAATTAAAGCAATGGAAATCGGTTCCTTGGAAACGGGGAAATAAATTAATTTTACGAGAAGGTTTATCTCATTCTCATTATAAAATTAATTAATATTTCGTCTCACAAATAGAAGGTGTTCAATTATAAAAAATGCTTTGATGTAGGATCATTATTGCACGATAAATTAATTAGAGTAAATAATAACCAATTTAATTTAATTTTAATAATTTTTAATTATAAGTATAACATTCATTTTAAGGCCCTATATTTCCATTATAGTGACTATAATGTTTTGCTTAAAATTCTACAAATTGTTATAATATAATATACAACGCACCCGATAAACCCCCTAAATGAATACTTTGATAATTATAACGTCGACATGTCATGCGAAAAAAGAAATCGCTAAATGATACAAAGATACCTTAATACACAGAATTCTCCTTATAATTGCCTTAATAGAAAGAGTTAAAAAAAATTTGGCTATACTTTTAGACAAATTTGCGAATTACCTTGCGCGACCTAGCATACCTACTACATATTTTACTTTGCCAAGCACGACCCTATACCATAGAGAAATTATGTGAAGAAGAGTGCCAATAGTCATAGAAAGATGCGTAACCGTATTGTAGTAACTGATAAGGGCGTAAGATGTCGCTAATGCTTTAAACTGCAAGATGATCTTCACAATTTCTGCTTGACTTAAAATACAAATAATTAATTTAATGTTTTATTTGCAAAACGAGTTATGTTCTCAAGAGATGGCGTTGAAAACATTATTTTTTTTGCGTCGTATATTGCAATCTAATTTGAACTTAACCTTAAATTCCGGACATATTATACCAATACTACGTTTCTATATTAACTATATTTTCATCGGCTTTTATAGCGATTTGAACATTAGCTGATTAAATACGCGCCATCTAGTTATAAGCTGTTTTTCCGGGGGTAAACTTTTTGTATGAGATTGTCATTCTTCTTGTATAACATTTTTCTATGCGTATACGATAACGTATAATCCCAAAACCAATTGGTGTAACAAACGCTGTTATAAGTTTAAAAAAAAAAATTCTCTTATTATCAAAGCGTGTTTAGGTGCAGGTATTATACCAATAACAATGAGTTCATGAAAAACAGCAGTTTTTAAAACGGATTTTCCGCCGAACGCTAACAGTGGTCGTTAGCAGTTATTTAGTTTTCGCCATTGACTTTACTTTTATAAAGGGCGTGCAGTTCAGGAGAGCAGAGTTAAGTGCCGCTTTGCAACAGACCAGCGTGTAAACCACTGCGAGTAAAGGCTGAAAAAAGCTTTGCATTTTCCCCTTTTATTTTAACTGAAAGCTTTTACGCTTTCAATTATGACTTGTTTATTTGGCGTCGATAATAGACGGAGCTGATTGTTCGTTATATTTTACTCTGGACACAGCTGTGTGCATTTTGTCTAAGAACGTAAGATATTGTTTCCACGTCGCTTTATCCAATTATCATCATCATCATCATCATTATCATCATCATCAGCCGGAAAACGTCCACTGCTTAACTAAGGTACAAGGTAACTTGCCACTTGCATCCATTCGGTCGACCTTGTGGGAAGCCTGCCTACGCTGCGTTTTCCAGTTTCATTCACAGTTCTTCCCCATCGGTTATAGGTTCTTCGAGTGATGTGGCCTGCCCATTTCCTCTTTAGCTTGCAAACTCTGACAGCTATATCGATGACTTTGGTTATTCGGCGAATATCCTCTTTCCAGATTCTATCACGCAAAGAAACTCCGAGTATAGCTCTCTCCATTCCAAGCTTACCATAGTTCCAACATATCAGCTGAAAATTACAATCTCATCTCAGTCTTCCATAAACGGGGTACTGTCTGAGAGCTTTTGAGGCTTTTTCTGGCGTGGGGTCTTAAAGATCTTGGACCCCACTTCTTGGACAGTCTCCGCCAACCCATTGTTTATCTCGTCCACAGCCTCGCATTCGGCTAGGTTTTGATAAATAGAAAGATAGAAACTCTTTATTGTGTACACCAAAACAATAATAAAACACGTACAGAGCTATCCTAATAGCTAGTGCCACAAGTGGCGACCTTATCTTAGGATGCGATATTTCGCGCGGGACAAGTTGAGAAATGGAGAGTTATCGGCAAATTATTACCAGCAAATAGTGCGTTATAGTTTTTCAATTTTAAAGTACACATTTTCATAAGTAGTTTATGAATGGAGAGATACCGAACGTGTAAATATATTTTGTCATTAATAGTTTGATACCCAAAACAAATGAAACATCAAAAATTTCTTGCGCCGTAAAGCGCTTCAGTAGCAATGATTTCCAAACAGTATCACGTCAGTTTTGTCCCACTTTTACACCATACGAGATACTCCTTGATATAACAACAAAAATAACCTATGTAAGAACTAAAAATATTACAACAATGCAGTGACCCGCGCATAAAACAAAAAATATTGTTTAAATATTATTTTATGACTATACCTAATTCTATGGCTATTGCTTATTTTGTTTATTTATCTTTTGTTTATTCATTAAAGTAACGTAACACTTTACTCCTGGTGGTACGTCGCTGTTGCATGTATTCGTTTTCATTATTCATAGTATTTCGTCACTTGTGGAGTGCTGGAGGCCACTTCTGTGGCACTCTTGTTATTTTGAGGTGGGCCGCCGTAAGGCTTACGTTAGTAAAGTCGAGTCTCAAACCCTTATAATATAGAGTTTTCCGCCTGGGAATTTCCGTCGTACAAAATTCGTCATGGTTTAACGATTGTTGTCTTGAGACAAATAATCGAGATTAGCAACACGAATCATTTGATAAAATCAACAATCGTTCTTACGTTTTTGCACTTACTAGAGAAGTAAGAAGACCTTTTCAAACGTTGTTATGTAATGTCGGTACGTGGAGCAACACAGGCCTCCGGCCGCTGGGCCGTTCGGGCCGGTATCGTGTATCTCAATGTGTTGTTGTAACAAAATAATAACACGTAAACCATACTAGCAGCAACTGAATATTATGATTACATAAAACTACAAAGACAAATGTTTTAGCTAGAATAATTTATGCACTTATAGAATACCAAGTTAATTGAAGTCTCTAAAGTAAGTTCTTATTACTTTCCTGTTATTTTTGCTTGCAATTCAATGTACTCATCTAGTTACGAACTTCGCCTCAGAACTGCTGAGACAAAACAAATAGCCTACTTACAAACTAGTTAGGAGTACAAACTGTATCTCTGTTATTCAACTTGTTGTAGCGGTGTAGAAGTAATGCGATTCCTTTGAAGCTTAGAATAGCAACCGTGTCTTCTTTTGAGAAATACAATTTCTATATTTAATATTTTTTATGAATTAAGAGACCCGGGTATTTCCTAAAACTGCGAACAGAATCACCAGAGGGCGGGCACCTGCGTAGGTAAACTGTTAGCGTTAAAAATAGAAGGACAGAGAGGACCCGAACGACCAAGGAGATCAAGTTGATACTATGATAATAGTTCGTCCAACATGTAAAGCACAGCTGACAAAAAAGATTTTGATATTGATTTCAGGTCACTCGCTTGCCTGTTCCATCATCATCATCGGCCAAAAGACGCCCACTGCTGAACACAGGTCTTCCCCTTAGAGCGCCTCACCGACCGACTACGTGGTTCTTGCATCAAAGGCCTTGCCTGTTTGCTGCTCTAAAAAAAAATAGCTGTGGTACCCAAAATCAATTAAGGTTCAGATTCCAACCACAAAAGATATAGTTGAAATTGTAATGGTAAACATACCGTTAATTAACCAAGTTACCGCCACATCGCTGTAAACATTGATTTTGTAAGGCATCTGTTTCCCAAATTACATTACCTTCTCTAATTTCCCAGAGTCTTAAGTATCGCAATAATATCTATTCGCAACACTTAACGGGTAGCTGGTCTTTCTCATGGATGTTTTAGCGTAACTTAATATAAGCGGCGTCGGAAATAAACCGGCAATAGGCGAACTACAGATGCCTGACCTTTTATTTGGAGCGTTATTTTAAACTGGAACGATGAAAGATCGAGGTAAAATGTAGGACAGTTTAATTACTAGTACGGGTGCCCGACAGTTGCAGTCCCGTCAGTACAATTTCAATATGTATAATTTTTAGACTCTACTTAGTTAAATAAATTGTTATTGCGTAGAATCTAAATTTTTGGCGAATAAATGATTATTATTATATTATGATTATTAAGGTTCTCCGTCAACTTTTTCGCCCCTTCGACACTAAACGTGCTCTCTTGCTCGCACAATCAACGTCTTTATATATAAAAAATACTGAGAGTTATTCAAAAATTGTTATTATTATTTAGCATGTGTAACATAGCTATTATGTAGTTAAAATAATAATTACATAACAAACATATTATTATAATAATGCCAATACTTAAAAAGTAATTTACTTAGTTAAAATTTTGTACATTTAATTACTTTTGTCATTTCTTATTTTATTAAAATTGATCTGCATCTTTTTACATGAGAAAAGGGAAGCGTTAATTTTGAGGTAAGAGGCAAATAAGATATCTGACCTATGCGAACGATATTTTCCTACGATTTCGGAAACTGGATCCGAGAAATCATTTATCAAAGTCATGTCACCTTGAAGGAAGCTTCCGCGAAAGGAGAGAACGGATAGAAACACCTTTTTAAGAAGTTTCTTGGTATGAACGCACACATGGTGATTGATTACTGGGCGTGCGTTGATACTAGCTGAGGTTAGAGATGTGGCTTGTAGATGTGGGATGTGACGCAGTTATCGATACGAAAGATTATATAATATATTGTATAAATAAATTAATTAATTGAATTAAATTTGACATAGTTTACATTACTTAATTTTACATTTCAAAATCATATTTTTTTTACTTTTTAATTTGATGCTATTTTATTTTATTTTAATTTTGTATTTGCTGTTTGACAAAAATAGTTTTCTGTTTGTTTCTGTTTTGTATTACTATTGATACGTAGGACATAACATAATATATTATAATTTAATTTTAATTTAATGTTGTGTTCTATTGTAATTGAATTTCTTTTTTTTATGTGTAATATGGACCTTTGTAGTCTGAATTTCATTTGATTTGATAATTAAATAATTTAAATAGTCTATTTTATTATCTGTCCTGCTGCCATCCTCGTCACAACGTCGCATATGTGGCTCCCAAATTGGCTTATTTAGCCACGACCGCGGACTGATCTATTTGTTTTGGAATCATCTCTGACGGAAACCGGTCAATGATGATGAGTATAAAATAGAAAACAAAATTAAACTAACACTAATTGAGCGAGTAGGCTTTCGTCTGTCTGTATGTTAGTGCTCGCGTACAGGTCATATTTTTCAACTAATTTTGATGAAACTTGGTGTACAGGTTCTACAACGTTATATAATTATCTTAACAACCTCTTGAACGATTTTGCTCATATTCGAAATTCTTGTTTAGAATTGAGTACAGAATATTTCTAATAAATATTATCAAAATCGACCAGTGAACAGCAAACTTTCCCCCATTTTTGGGGGAAATACCTCTCGAATCAAAATTCGCCGACGACAAACAAATTTTATTAAATTGTAATATTGAGGTTTTTCAAAAAAGTTTGCTAAGTTTAAAATCTACTGTTCGCAGTCATCTAGTCTAATAAATCTAGAGAGATATTTAAGATAAGATACTTTTCTTTTATAGTTAATTCTTCTTAGTTGCTTTCTCCCAGTTACCTACTAAGCCCTTGAGTATGATTGTTGGCTGATTGGCCACTGCCAGGCTACTTATTTAATGTATCTAAAATATTGATACTAGAATCAAAGTAAATGAGCTAAGCTCATCACTAGCGTTTATTTGATTGATCAGCGTTTCAAATTGTCAATAGAACGTTTGGTGTTTTCTTATACAGCACATAGAAAATCCTTTTGATCTAATTGCCGTGTGTGTTGCAAAGTCTGCGTATTCGTATGAATCAGTTTTGAGTTCATTACCATTAGCCATTAGCCGTTAATTGTCCTTTAGTTTTCACGGAGCTTCGTCATAATAAGCTTACATTGCCTCTCCCAAAGCTTGCATCTAAACTCGCCCCTTATTAAGGCGAGATTTAATCGCAAAACAACAAAAAATAGCATCTTTCAGCGCTTTGTTCGAAGTAACGAGATTACTTAATCAGATGCAAAAAATACTGCGGATGGAAAATAAAACTGAAATTAAGTTTAACCGAATAAAATTTCAATATTCTGTCTTAGTTAAAAAATAAAAAATCGCAAAATGACCCCTGAAAAACTCTTCTGAAATCAAATGCTCTAAATTTTCAGCGGTAAATACAAATTTTCTTTTACAAATTAAATATCCAGGCTAGTGGCTTATACGGCGAACCAGGTAGTTTTTTTCTTTGATTTGCACATTTCCGATAATCGGCAAAAAGCAATAAAAAACTACAATTTACCGTTTTCTGATCAAGTATGATATGCGATTTTCAACTTTAAACCTTAGATCTTTGAGCGGGACAATACTCATTTCAAATCACGATCAGTCCTCGCCTTAATAAACGCGGATAAACCTTGGATTAGTTACCACGCGTTTAGTCCTTTCCGTCTTTTCGAAATTATAAGTCGATTGAAAAAGACAGAAGACTTAATAACTGCTCCAAGGTTTATCCGCGTTTATTAATAAGGAAGCAATAGTGCGATTGCTCGAATCTTAGCTTATCTTTTGCAGACTCTGCCTATTGAGTTTAGTATTGTTACCGTAACATTATCTATTCACTGAACGTCAAAGCTTACTGATTACATACTACTAAATGTACATACTAGATCGGGTTTTATCGACGGATAATATGTATCAATTATTAATATTTTTTTAGAACATCGTTAATTAGTTGTCAATAAATGCATTGTTTGAATTACACTTACTTTTTAGCTCAGCACCTAAATTTTACACAACTTTGGTATCCTACTAGTGTCATATTGTTGAGGACATGCTGTTAACTAAAAGGAATCAAAATATGCGAAAAGACTTTTAGAAATAAATAACTTTATTTTTATTTTATGCCACTTTTTAGTTATATGAAACTAGTAACGATTATCGCAATAAAACAAAACGAGTACAATTTACAAGTTCTGTGGTGAAAATTAGGCTACGAAAAAAAAACTATACTATGCAGGGTTATACAGAAAAGATATGGTAAGCCGAAAGGAGTTCATAGTACACAAGTTTGTGAACAACTCTTACTATGGGACCAACCCTGAAATCGAGAAAAAATAATCAGCTGTTCCATACATTTTGTCGAGTGTCCATTTTTTTCTCTCGATGTCAGGGATGATCCCATAGTAAAATTTGTTCATAATGACGAGTACTATGAGCCCTTTTCGGCTTAGCATACCCTTTCCTTATAGCCCTGTATATTAATAAGAATATTATTATCAGTATAATTTATCTACAAGATACTACGATATATGTCTTAAGTAAGTATCAAGTACATTTTGAGGTTCAATAAAATGCCCTAATAAGGTATCTAATCTTATCGGAGCCACTTATCTAGTTTACGGCTTAATTAATCGATTCCTCTCGCCAAAAAAACAACAGACAAATCTAAGCTCCTTCAAGAACAAAGAGAAATGTTTTAAGTTAAAAAGGTTTATACGTTTAAGTTGTCCGATAATTGTAATTAAAAGTTTTGTAATTGCTAGGACAAACTGTGCCCCGAGGCAGAGTTAGAGATTAGGCACCTATAAACATATAACAAAGTACATTACATTTAACTAAGTACTTATTTTAGGTTATTAGGTGACGAGTGACCGGAATGCTGGGGCCTACTTTGGGCAAAAACTCAGCATTGCCATCCAGCGTGGCAATGCTGCCAGCATTCTGGCCACACTCCCTTCCACCAAGGGGCTCGTAGATTAGGTTTTTTGTATTTATTTATTTTTGTTTATAATTTGTTTTAATTTTAAGTAGGTTAGTAGTAGTAGATAGGTTTTTTTTTTTATTGTAAATATGTATATAATTTTTGTTAATAAAATTCCCCTTTTTGGGATTGGTTTAAAAAAAATAGTACTTATAAACATAAAAATCTCACGCAATATTAATTTGAAAGCCACGTAATTCTATTTGACTTTTCCAAGTGATGCGAATGTAATTAATGCTACATAAAAAACATTTACATATAATTTTTGCCACTTTTTTTTTTTTTTTTTGTCTTGTCCTCAAAATTAATAAGCAAAATTGTAATACTAATATTGTTTGGTTTTGTTATTGTAATGAGAAACAATATGAAGAAAAGCTATCACTAACAAAAATAAATAAATGATTCCACAGGAGTAAAGCCGCGATTAATGACTAACTTAAATAAGTACCTAATTTAAAATACACGTTTTTAATTATTGGAAATCTGTTAAATTAAATGCGATCTTGTATGTAATCAGTTACAATAATAAAACTTCGAAAAACGAACGAATAAAACGTTACGGATCGCATAAATAACATCATTGGCTCATTTAGAATCAAAATGGATGCTGGAAAATTCATTTTATTACCGCGTAAGTTATTGAAAAATAATTATAATCTAAATTTTTGTGGCACCTTTATGGCTTATATTTTAGGGAAGCAGTTGTCAGTTTTACCTTTGAAGATAGCTTTGCCCTCTTGTGCATTTTTTTTTTAAATAAGTTACCTACAATTATTAAAATCCTGAACAATTGTTCTACTTAGAAACACTTTTCAGTACAGTTGTGCACAGAATTCTTCTAAGATACACTTTTGGTTGTGCATTTAATAATTATGTGTATGTTTTTTTTTTAATAAATCGGGAATACACACGTAAAATTGAGTCGGCTATTCCAACTATAGTTCAAGACGAGGTCGCACGCGTGTGACGCTTATAGCATTCCTTGATAAAGTCATAGATCGAAACGATAGTCGGAATAACCGACTCAATTTAACAAAATATATAACAAAATGTGTCAAAACCACATCCGTTTTCATAGTACATTTATCGTTATCATAGCTGTTTACATTTTTTTACAGTTTTTTTTATCTTTTTTTTTGTCTAGGTAGAAACTAGAAGTAGACGTTAAGAAATAGCTGTAGTGGCTTACTCGTAGTGACATGGGCAAGTGGTATAGTGGTAGGGGCTAGCTCTTTTCTGTCTTGCTGTACTAAACGAAAGTGAATCTATAACGAACAGAAGGGAGATTTTTTTAAAAGTTACTCTACGAGGAAAGTGTGCCTACGATGAGTAATTATATTTTAGTAACTGCTTAATGCTAGCCTGATTAGCAATTTTTGAACCACGTGGACTTAGAATGCAGTAAAGTTGTTGTTTGCCATAATTCCCACGTTTGACAGGTAGCTTTGGGATCACAGATCGATCTCGGCTTGCAAATAGAACGCTGCTGCTTGTCCTCCGCTGGTCTCAGTTTTAGGACATACCTGGGCCCAGGGATTCAGATAGCTTATTCCATTTTTTTTTTATTGTTGATATAATTGTTTCAATTTATTGTTTCAGTTCTCATGCTGGTTTTCTTGACTCTTTTGATCGAAGAGTCAACTGGTTCTTCAGTGGCTTGCCCTTTCGGAGACTGTTTGTACCGCGTTGTGAGAGGCACAAACGACGCCACATACCAGTATTTTAATAATCGTCGCTCGAACACAAACCAATTTAAGAAGCAAGAATCTGATACGAATCCAACGAGAAAGCGAAACTGCTGGGCTATTAGATGCGTTTATTATGTTCAATAGGTACTATGGACCTAATATTACGTATACCTTAACTCAAAGGATTATGGTTGAACATAAACCAGAATGATTAAAATATAAAAGTTTTGGAAAGAAATGTGGACCCAATTACTACTAATCGTATTATTCACAACTTTACTGCCGAGTGATTATTTGAAAGCCAATTTTCATTAATTAAAAAAAAAAAAAAAATTGCGTATCGACTAAAAAACTACTTTTAAAAAACTACTACTAATTCTGGTAAAAAAAAAACAATACTGCAATTGTTTTTTTTTTACCAGAATGCCCGAGAATAAGGCAAGAATTATGCTATAATTATAAATTCTTGTTTAGAATTGAATACCGAATGTTTCTGTCAAAAATTATAAAATCGGCCGGTAAATGACGACGCAGCAAACTTCCTCTCTTTTTGGAGGAAAGAGAAAAACTGCCGACGAGACGAGCAAGTCGCTCACCTGATGTTAAGCGTCACGCTTGCCGATAACAGTTCAGTGCCACCCAATTGAATTTTGAACTTCAACGGTTCAAAAGTATGCGCGGCAATGCACTGCGCTCATCACCCTGAGATGTTAGATGTTAAATCTCTGTATGCCCAGTAATTACGCTGGAAACATTGCACAAATGCATGCTATCTATTTCTTGTGTTTCTATTAATGAAAGACAGCAATAGCCCTAAATTTTGTTTAGCGGGAATCGACGCCAGTCATTAACTATAAATCCTTACCTACTAAATGACAGATAAATGACAGAAATGTAATGTTGCAAGCTATTTTAAAGGCACCAACTAGTGTGGAGCTAAATGCTAGTTTCAAGAAAAAAAACTAAATTCATAAAACTGAACCGATCTGATCAAAAACCGAATTTGTTAACCGGAACAATTAAATGTGTTTTTTTTTGTTTCTTCATATACTCCCAAACAAATGTTATGTACGTGAATCTATTTTCAAAAACTCTTGTTAAAAATTCTTCCTAGTCAGCAAAAACCAACATTTGCATTCAAACCTCCATGGTAAAAAGGCTTTCATCCAATGAAAAACCAGGAGCGAGGGGTCAGATGTGAAAAATCACTGACAAACCACACAGAAATCATTCAAGTTAACGGTTACAACGATCTGCACTTCGCCGCTCGTGACCTGTGACTCGGCCATTTTTTCCCGCGTGACAGCCAGGCCTTCACAAAAAACAAACACGAGCGCTGGGCGCAGCTGACAAGCGAGAGCCCGGATTGGGTATCTGTGTTCTCTAGGAAAAAATATATTTCATGGCGAGCTCTTCGCAAATATTTGTCTGGATTATTTCGATGTAAATAAATGCCATGCAGTGATATATAATTTGACGGAACAGATAACAGAAAATGAAACGCCTACTGAAGAACAAAGGTGTTTCCCTTAATGGGGGTAGGAGGGGGGCATTGCCATTAACCACGCCTGGCAGGAGGAACGCCCACCGTTTTCTATGACCTACCGTTTACTCACCTTCGTCCGGTAGTCCTAGTCGCATTTTTAGGTCATACCCGCAGATTCCGGGTATGCCATATGCCCACAAATACCCATTCGGTGGCCTGCCTTAGTGATTGACGGAGCACTGCGTTTCCGCTCCTCCCGGGAGCTATCCCCAAGGACCTCCGCCGGCGAAAACGTCATATATCGTTGTCGGAAAAAATATACCCTTTTTTTGCGAGGTGGAAATCTTTACAAGATACTCGACTGCTTTGGGGTGCAACCGGGTTGTATGGGATTATACCCACTAAACCCCCCCGCGTGGCCTGCCTTGGTACTTGACCAAGGCTCCATCAGGACCAGGGCCAGGGCTCCGGGATCTCCAAGGGAACGCACCGGAGCCTACAGCACTACGGTTCAGCTCGTCCCAGGACAGCTATCCACTTACATGAGACGCGTAAGCCTACAACAGATTAGGTAAAATATTTTTTTGAGGTTCGATAAAAGTAGATAATAAATAATAAATATCTGGGACATTATTGCACACACGGTCATCTGACCCCAAACTAAGCAAAGCTTGTAATATGGCTGCCAGAGACTGATATACGTACATAGATATTTTTTAAATACATACTTATATAGATATTAACACCCAGACATAGAACAAACACAAATATTCATCACATAAATGTTTGTCTTAGATGGGAATCGAACCCACGCCCCCGAGCACAGAACGTAGGTTCACTACCAACTGAGCTACCGGGGCAGTCATATGATATATAACCACTTTTGTAACTTCAAGCAATAATTTCTGTAGCCATGGTTGGGTGCTTAACATAATATAAAACTTGATATCTACTGTCTATTGTGCATTTTCCCCCCATGGAACCCTAAGAGTAGCCAAGCACACCCGCTGCCGCTCCACTGATATTGAAAACGATGCGACTACAAGCATTTTTGTAATTGTACCCCTCGCAGGCTCCTCGCTTCTGCACAGAAATTGCACTTTAATAAATTCACGGTTTTTTGGAGCTATGTACAGTCCTCATTTTACGGTTATGATTCAAGTGCGCTGCCAGAAAAATTAATTAAACATAATCTACAGATTAATAGTAGTACCTTTTTAAGTAGTAACCTTTCAGTACAGACGAAAAAAGTTTAAAAATGAAACTCGACTTTACTATTTGAATACAATAAATTAATAAGCCTGCATTCAAAATCCTACGCTATAATATATCCATCACGCTAAAAAAACCTTTTACAAAGCAAACGCGTATCAGCGTGGGCTCGTTTTTTTAGTGATAATATAAAGAAAGTGCAGGTTCCTCGGTAGTAGAGGTTCTCGAGCAACGGGCATAATCGCTATATTATTCTAATACATTATTCATTATATTATAACTTTCTAACTGTTGCTTTTAACTTTTATAATAAAAATTATATTGTTACAGTTGTCGATTGTGTTATTACAAACAACAGGAACAAATTTTACAGCTCATTACAGAGTGTATTATTTCTTTTTTGTGTATATAAAATTAGCTCTACATTAATTATTATCAATTGAAATTGTGATTTATATTCATGTGACCTTGCTGGGTTTTATTAGATGCAGTCTATCACACTAATATTATAAATGCGAATGTTTGTGTGTAAGTGTAGAAGTATGTAAGTGTGTTTGTTGCCGTTCAATTTTATACGGGTGAACGGATTTGGATATTTATATATATTGGTATGGAGGTAGCTAACACATAGGATTAACACAAAGACTACTTTTTATCACAGAAAAATATTCGGTTTCTGTAGAATAACGGGTGAAACTGTGGGGCGCAGCTACTACAATAATAAGGATGAAGTACACAATGATTGTTTTGTATAACCAAAGCGAATCACGTTGAGTGCCGAATATCTCCGATCGTTGCCGAATGCCGAGTATCACTGCGACGCAACGTTGTAACACGTATTTCTTCTGCCAGTTAAGTGAAGCTTTTATAACAGTCATGGTTGATATTTTAATGTGTTGTAAGAGTATGTAATTAAATAATAAATTGTATTACCTCTACCACGCAGCAGTTGCGCGCCACCTGGAATCAGGCCCACACAAGTATTTGTGTACACATGTGTAAATAGAATAATAAAAAATTGCCGACGCTTGCAATAAAAAAATATTATTTTTTACCTCTCTAAAGAAAACACGTATAGTTAAAACTGAAAACACCTCCATATTTTTCAATATAAAACAGCGTGATCCTCTGTTGGTAAGCATAGTTCGTTCTCACCGGCGGCACTGCTTTAACCAAATCATAAATAACCTGGCCAACTAGAGGCGTAACTGCCCATACAGTCCATCCCAAGTGCCACATCGCACAAAACATGGCGAAGTCAGAGGGAGAGACACTTAATTAACTTTAAAGCTAGGTACAAACTTCTTCCTCGGTAGGCGGACGGGGTTCTCGCCACAGTGTACTTGATACAGAAGGTAACGTTTTTGCTGAACAAACTGGCCCCCAGAATAACTACGTGATCAGCGTTTTGGAAGAAAAGTGACGTAAAGCTATTGAACTGATCGACTTGATTGCCACAGGCTCATCGCGCCAGATTTCGTGAACCTTTAATTTACTCCCACGAAAGAAGCCTTCTCAAAAATATTGGCACGATTTTTCTTAAAGTTTAGCCTCCATTTAAATATTATCATCAGCTGGATGACGTCCACTGCTGAACATAGGCCTCCCCCTGGCATAGCCTAAATTTGCCTCTATTTAACTCTCTGCTTCAGCCTTTAAGCATCCCACTGCCGAGATATCAGCTTACTCTCAAAGGGTAATTGGTCTATATCCACCACGCTGGCCCAGTGCGGGTTGGTGGATTCACATACGCCATCGAATTTCTTCTACGGAAATATGCAGGTTTCCTCACGATGTTTCTTAGCCGAAAAGCCGGTAGTAATATCCGTACGTAAGTTCTAAAAACCTCATCGGTACGGGTTGTGGTTTCGAACCCGGGCAGGCGGGTTCGAAACCACAACCGCACGAGTGTACTTCACTAAGCTACCACGTCTATTTAACTATCACTTACAATTATATGACAAAAATCTTCAAGCGTTTTAGTGTCGGTGGTGTAAAAAAAAATCTTAACCTACTGACCTATCAAACGCATTTTAAGGCTTTTAGAATTTAGTTTTTCAAAACCTAAGTAATTTTAAGTAATATTTAAGTAATTTTAAACCTAAGCCTACCGTTATCTGAGTCAGTTATATCACACCCTATTTCCTGGTTGTTAAAGCACTTCCTGTATTCTTTACTTGGTTTTAGCTTATCTAGTAAGCTATTTTGACTGCTTTTTTTTTTTTTGATTTTGAAGCTTTTCTTTTTAGTTTGACTGCCGCGGTGGCTCAGTTGGTAGTGAACCTACCTACTGTGTAATCTTGGGGGCGTGGGTTCGATTCCCATCTAGGACAAACATTCATGTGATGAATATTTGTGTTTGTTCTATGTCTGGGTGTTATTATCTATATAAGTATGTATTTAAAAATATCTATGTACGTATATCAGTCTCTGGCAGCCATATTACAAGCTTTGCTTAGTTTGGGGTCAGGTAACGATGTGTGCAAAAATGTCCCAGATATTTATTATTATTATTATTATTTATTTTGTCTTATCTTAATTTTGTTCCCCACTAAACTTTTTTGCACTATAACTAGGTTCTGCGACACATCGCGTTATTTGGTGAGGCACGCCCGACTGGGAGGTCAAATGCTGAACTTAGCCTCTTTCGCAAAGTGTATTGCGAAGTTAACTCTATAACTTCTTCGCTCTTAACGTCGCAAAGTATGAATGGCTGTATTCATTGCGATGTTTTTTTGCCTTCTTTATTCGGGGAGAAGGCCCAATGTTGCGTGTCAAGTGCCCGAAGTTAGGTTCATATTGTTGTGTTCTTTATTTGATACGTGTCGCCTCGCTTTATGCATGACAATACTTTTGTGTATTTATTGTGTCTGCCTCATGTTTGCCTATCGGATGACGGCGCGCGGCGGGCTTGTTCGGGATAAAACTGGAATAATTTTAGAAGTCTTTTAGATACGATACGGTTAACCCTTTTTTCGCAACCTGAAATCCCTATCCCGACTAATCCCTACTAATATTATAATTGCGAAAGTGGTTGTTGGTTTGTTTGTTCCACTTTCATGCAGCAACAGAGCAACGGATCGACCTGAATTTTTGCGTGGGGATCACACTATTATAAATGCGCCAGTTTGTGTGTAAGTAAGTATGTAAGTATGTGAGGTTGTTCCCGTTCAACTCTGTAACGGCCTGAACGGATTTGAATGAAATTTGGTTTGGTAGCTCACACCCTGGATTAACACGTAGGCTACTTTTTATCCCGGAAAATATTTGGTTTCTGTAGAGTAGCGTGTGGATAATTCTGTAGAATGGCACTTCCTGATAATAAAGCAAAGGCTCTATACCAACTAAGCAGTCATGACATGAGGCTCGCAGAGTTGACACAGTCTGTTGTTATCTCAAATAGGTATAATTTAACAACAGAAACAGTTTGAACTGGTTTCAGCTGGATACCATAAATATCGATAGGTTAACACGATATTGTGGTAAAAACTTGTGCAACAGCGTTTAAATTTAAAGTTTATTTAACAAACTTTAAATTTAAACGCTGTTTGTGCATAATTTCTTGCGCTGGAAATTTATTTACTACTTGGTACTTTTGTGTGCGCAGACAGTGTTAAGAGGGTCATCAAGCCGCGAGGTCTTAGTGCAGGAGGTATTTGAAAATTGTATTTTTCTTGCTCTTTTCCCCGTGCGTGCGATAGAGAGAGTTAGTGAATTTACCTATATTCGGATAACATTTAGGGGTGGAAAACATTTGGCACTTTTTGTATGGACAAAAAGACGGGATACTCTAATCTTAAGTAGGTTGGTACTTTTTTGATTGAATTTAAATATTGAATTAAAACTGCTATTTACGTAGAAGACTCAATATAGACAGATATTTAGGTAATTATTAGCTTTGGGTTGGAGCTCCTAGCTAGGTACCCTCATTATCGTAAGAATTTCAGAACCATCCACAGACAATTTCTAAGCTTATCTGCTTACCGGTACAATGTTAATCTCCGCTCCAACCTTCAATAACGATAAAATCTCCACAAAATCCGGGAAAATTTAGAACATGGCAATAAATAGAAAATTGCTCGTGTATTTCTTTCACGCATAATCGAATCACTCGCGAGTTACTACGCGTAGACACAGGGGTGCACATTTTCCTTATTTCATTTATTCTGAGATTCCAGCTGGGTTCTGATATCCCTCATGATATCGATATCTTTTGAAACGTGAGCTTATATGGTGATGTTCCTCAAAAGGCATGGATTTTGTTCTTACCGTGGCTGAACTTCCCGGAATGCTTTCAATACGCTGGTAGAATATTATATTTACCCTTTTATTTATCAACGCTCGATAAGGTAATCTGTTCTTAAAAAAACAATTGTCTTGCATGGCGGTACTCGTCTGCGGGAAGTTGACAGACCACTAATGCATCTGCATCAGCCTTTAAACATCCCACTGCTGAGATATCGGCCTACCCTCGAAGGGTGATTGAGCCATATCCACCATGCTGGCCCAGTGCGAGTTGGCGGATTCACACATACGCCATGCAATATGCAGGTTTCCTCAGGATGTTTTCCTCCACCGATTTCGAAAAGGTTTTTCGAAAAGCCAGTGGTATCCGTACGTAAGTTCTATAGAACTCATTGGTACGGGCCCGCCCGGGTTCCAAACCCACGACCCCACGAATGTGAGGCGAACACGCTCCGACTGAGCTACTGCGGCTTACGCCGTCCACGACCGTCTATGTCTGTCTCCGACCCTTAAGCTATGTATCTATGCAAAAGTTGAGCTTTATCCGTTCAGCCGTGATAACGCGACAAACACCCAGACTTGGAGACAGAGAGACACAGAGAGAGAGACAGAGTTGCCTTCGAATTTATAATATTAGTTAGGATGACGGACTACAATCGTCTCATTATAGAAACAAAAACTTATTTCGATTAAATCTAAACCCAGCAGCCTAAATTATAGCTATTCAAGCGATTGACAGCTATTGATGGTTAGGTGGCTTAAAAGAGCTTTCTCCCAATATGCTTTTTTGCCCACTAACGCTTATAATGTGGGTTAGTATCTGTGTAGCTTTGTTCATTTCTAAGGCTAAGTAAATTAACTATCTTACCTACTAACATTTATAAAATAATTGTCAGTCAGTCCATCCCATTTCGTCCTAGCATCATAGCGTTTATATTTTTAGTTTATACAAAATCCAGAATAAAAGATGTGTTCTCAAAGATATCTATCTAGACTAAAAAGTTACTAAAGAATCTACGATTAGGCGACCTTGAACGTGACTCGACCTTCACACCGTACCCTTTCATCAGTGTCTGAAACATTAATCTTTAATCAGTGCCTTACCTTTGACGCCGTCTCAAAAGCTTTAAACAAAATCCCAAGACTAGAATTCAAAACAGCTAATCTAAGGCCTTAAATCTGGACACTGAGAGGTCACGTTTTTGGATCAAATTTGAACCCTGAACTTAAGTCACAGCTAATTGGTGATAACAAAAGCTGTCAGAGGTTGTGTAGGTACTCGTTATTTAACATTTTGTCTGCGATTAGATAAGAATTAGAAATATTTTTATTAAATGAATTTATTAGAATTGTTTTTAGTCATAAAACATACTAATTACTAATGCGCTTTGTTAGAAATTTCAATACAGCTCTTCGAAGTTATTTTTTTTTAAATATATTGCTAAATTTGTACAGAAAAGACGCAAATAAATAAACAGACAGGCAAGAAAGCGACTTAAGGTGCAGACATTCGCTCAGTGCGCCAAATTCATATGTTCTTGCGTTTTTTTTAATTACCGCTTAAGTCGATAAAAACTTAGCTAAAATACTGATTTTCATCTTGGTTTTTGTTTAGTGACAAATGTACTTAAACTAGGTTTAATTTTGATTTTTTGGCTTAGACTTCTTGATACAACCTATTTTATTAGCGCAGAATTATGTTTCGAATAATTGAGCTCTGCTGCCGTATTTTCACCTCAAACGGAAAAGTTTCGATTCGAGATCTACACTCTCTGTCTGCGTCAACCACAAGTAGGATGATAGAGACAGAAAGTGTACTTTTCGAATCGAATCCTTTACGAGTGGCTTCAGAATACGATCGCTGATAAACAAAAAACGCAAGAAAATTTTAAATTGGCGCGCTGACCGACACGTTGCCCTTTAATAAAAACGTGATACTGTACTTTATCGTAGCAAATATTTTAGGGTGTCTACACATGGCCCGACCTGACATCGTGTGAAAGGACAGCTAGATTTGAATTTCACGGGAGCAAAAGAAACAAACTATTAAGGTTATAGCTTCTCCCTTTCGCTTCCCCAGAAACTTATATATAGCCATCTCTTTCAAGCGATGTCGGGTCGGGCTATGTAGCGAGGCCTTTAGAAAGCTGACAGGACGTTCAAATATATCATTGTTATGCCATAGTGATAAAGTAATCACCCTTTTTAAGTCGACTAGTTGGATAGTCCAACGTACATGACTCTGCTCTTCCCATAATGCTCGTTTTCAAGCCATTCCGGAAAATTCACGCTCAGTGAGTTGCAGCATTCGTTTAAAACATTAAAAGCTTTTGTGTCCGCTTTTTAGGTATTATCGGTAATAGTGGTTTGTTAGTTTGATATTTGGGTCGAGCCAAATGAAACTGGGCCAAATAAATTGATCACGTAAGACTGAGTTTTTGTGAGTTTGCCAGTTATTCAACCGTCAAGCAGTAGTGTGCAAACATGATTGAGTTTCGGATTGAAGAGCAATATTTCCAGCGTAATCACAGAGATTTAACATCTAATATTTCAGGGTGACGAGCGCAGCATGGTTTTGAACTGTTGAGGTTCAAAATTCTGGGTAAAAAATTCTGTGTGGCACTGAACTGTTATATGAGCAAGCGTGAAGCTTAACATCAAGGCAAGGTAAGCGACTTGCTCGTCTCGTCACGAAATTACATTAAAAAAAAAAAAAAAAAAAACAATAGAGATTTATGAATGGACTGGATTATACTAGAGTATGCAAATGTTAAACATCACTTTGTATGAAGTTTTTATACAAATTCGCTAATAAATAACTGTTTTTGTAGCTGTCTGTTTTATTTTATGATTTTTTACACTTGAGGGATAGATAAAACTTAGTAAAGAAGATAGTGTGTACCCATGATATTTTACTAGGGTTACGACTTTAACGCTCTTAAAATTAAATCGAAAAAAATATATATGTTTTTTTGACAGATATCATTATAGCTACCTCTTTTACTCTCTAATTTTTCACATCTTCTTTCGCACTCTTTGGCGGCTGTAATATTTAGTAAGCTATTATTGTTGTGCATCATGAAAATAGATTTCATATATTCAGAGTTGGAAAATTGCGGGAAAAAGCATTAAACACAAAGCTGTTGAAATTTTACATAAATTACATCTTTGTAACCAACAAAATAATTATTGGTACTATATAAGACTTTTTCAAATGTCATCATTATGAACATCAGCCGTAAGACGTCCACTGCTGTACAATGTCCCCATAGAGCGCCACACTGAACGACGATTTGCCACTTACATCCTCCACATGTAAAAAACGCGGGCGGTTGCCCGCGTTTTTTTAATGCCATCAGTTCACCTAGAGCGAGGCCTGCCTACGCTGCCTGCGTCTTCCAGTTTGTGGCTGCCACTCAAGAACCTTACCACCACTTAAATGTACTTATATAAGGTGCAATTCGGTATCTCTGAAGTCATAGTACTTTACTCAACGTTTATATTCTTTTTATTATAACCCAATGAGGCGTTTTCCAAAAAAAAAAAAGTAGTTCTAAAATACTTACTAGATGGCGTAACAGACCTACCGTTTTACCTGTCATTGTCATTTCTGTCGAAATATTTTATTTTTATTTTTTAAATCGTAAATTTTGGCTCCACACGTGTATTTAGCCAGTGTCAACTATTGTAATATTTCAAATGAAGTCAAATACATAGTTACGTTACTTGAAATTGTCTAAATAAACATGTCGAGCCAAAAAACACGAGAAAAAAAAAGGCACACGTACATTTTTTTGTCTTTCATGTCTTGACAGTGACAGAAAAAACGCAAGGTACATCTAGCGCCATCTATTGGGTAGTTTTATAAACAGGTTTTTTTTTTTTGGAAAACGCCTCATTAAATAAAGCAGTAGAATGAAAATCGTCGACCGTTAAAGAGCGGTATTAGAAGTCGAATAGCAATTGCAGGTTAAGACTCCTCTCCGATGCGCGAATGGCCCGCAGTAGTGCCGGTACAGGTGAAAATTGCATCGTATCTAAAACCGGCAGGGTGTGAAGTTTAGCTGGCAGTTGCGGATTCTGTGCACCCTTATGTGCTTAGAGATGCCACGTCTACCAGATTTTCTCGGACCAAGTCACAGTCCAATTTCCAATGGTCATCCTTAGTACTTACTTCTTATCCCAATCCTAATCAATATTGCAATTCAGAGGAATATAACTTCAGGAAATAAAGCCAAAAAATTTGAGGTATGAAAATGGATACTTTCGTCTCGAGCAAAAAACTTCGGTTGCGCGATTCACAACTCCCTACATTACAACTGTCATTCCATACAAAACGTCGAAAAATGCACAAAAATGGATCAACGCCATCTAGCGATCTATAAAAAGTAACTTTGTCTCTCTGTCTGGATGTTTGTTATCACGGCTAAGCAGCTGAACGGATCCTGATAAAATTTGATAAGGATTAATGTATATCACAAAGACGGACACAAGATACTTTTATGTCCACGTGAACTGTCGCGATTGACACAATTAGTTAAAAGTTAAAAAAAAAATCTATAAGAGCCGGCAAGACTTTTTGTACGTCAAATAGAACAAAACAAAGCATCAACATGCCCAAGCACGTGAACAAATGAAAAACTTGTAGGTATGGTGCAAAGCACATGATGGACTGATGTTAGGCTTTGTGCAGGGATCCTATTCCTGTGCGCTAGAGATTATCTCGGTCGCTCTCTCTCCCATTAAATTCTAAATTAGAGAGACAGTGATCGAGATAATCTCGAGCGCACCGGAAATAAGGTCCCAGTGCGGTTGTTTGCCAAAATCTCGTTTACCTCGTAGAGGCGTCTGCAAACCCCGAATATCCTAATAACTTTATTTTTCCTGTTCAGTAAAAAAATCACACAGCTTTGACTTGAGTCCTGGGATACCAATAGGCGATGGTGACATCATGCGCAAATAGATTCCATTGCTGGATCCATTCCAACGGTCCAGTTTATTGCAACATAAATCCTTATCTGGAAGCTTTGCTTTTTGTTCGTCTTGCTATCTAGAAAAGATTAGAAACCGTTATTCAGGGGTGTAAATATTTTTATGGATTTGAAAATAACTATGAGTACGACCTACTCATAACAGGAGATACGTCTCCTGTTATAATAGGTCGTATTTGTAGTATTATTAATTATCTTGGGAATTGTAAACTGGTCACAAACAATTTTGGTCCTCTGTGCTCTGGTTTTTCTTTAGGGTGCATATATGTATGTTTGGTACATACATATATCAAGTATAGTATATCATCATAATTGTCAGCCCGTAATCGCCCACTGCTGAGCATAGGCATCTCTTCTTGTACGCCACTTATCCCGGCTCTGAGCCAATCTTGTCCAGGTTTGACCGATTTTCACAATATCGTCATCCCAAGGAGCTGGAGGGTGACCAATGCCTCGTTTACCGGTACCTGCGCGGCCACCAATCCGTCAACGTTTTAGTCCACCTGCCATCACTTTGCCTGGCAACGTGTCCTGCCCAACTCCATTTGAGCTTCGTAATAGTATATAGTACCTATATATAAAATAATTCAATCTAATACTACTAAACTTAACTACTAAAATGAATAATACTAAATAAGATTAATTGAAGATTAATTAATAAAAAATAAATTAAAAAAAATTTATAAAATTATTAACTAATATTAATATTATAATGAAGTTAATGTTTAGTAAGGGAAGGAAATTACAAGGCTATTTTATTTTATTTTATTTATTTTATTATATTCATTATGCTATTAAAAAAAACACCATAAAACATGGTAGTGGGTATCTACAGTTTGGTATGTAAAACCTATACTCATACATGAACAAATAATACATTTTTGATCCTCAACTCAAACTAAAATAACTCTTCTATAAGGAAAGACACTGCAGGAATACAGCCTGTAGTCTATTTTAAAGAGAAAGACAACTACTCCTTACTCGTCAAAATCGGCCAAGCCGTTTGGGCTACAGAAGGAACTCACAATCATACATACACCCCAAAAACATTCCCACCGAAATCATTGTAGTGGTGGGGCTCTCTTGCAGAGTCCGACTGGGAAAGTACCACACCTTAGCCAGTTATTTAACCACCAAGCAGTAGTGTGCAAGCATTACTGTGTTCCAGATTGAAGGGCAATTTGTCCAGTGTAATTACTGGGCATACAGAGATTTAGCATCTAACATCTTAGGGTGACGAGCGCAGTGCGTTGCCGCGCATAGTTTTGAAGTGTTGAAGTTCAAAATTCTTGGTGGCACTGAACTGTTATGGGCAAGAGTGACGCTTGACATCAGATGAGCGACTTGGTTGTCTAGTCAAAGAGAAATATAAAAAAAAAACCTCGTGCCCACGTCAATAATTCATTGCTTGATTGAATCGAACGAAATCCTATGATTATTCATTACACGTTTAAGTTGTCCAATAATTATAAATAGCTTGCCCGCGCGGCTTCACTCGCACAAGCTATAGTAACAATAATTAGTCAACTGATCCCGTGGGACCAGTTTGAGGCGGGCCCAGTTGACGTAAGAGCCAAATAAACACCCCATTTAAACTCTTAGGGTTTGATTTTCTAAGCATCCTGAGAGATGTTAGGATATATTTATTATGCTAATTAGTTGTAGTATATAGTATACTCAAAACCATTGCTGAAAATATTAGGACGAAATCATCATCATCGTTGTCATCAATAGCCAGAAGACATCATCCAAAGTCAATTGAAAATGTATTATTCGTTATCCTTAGACTAGATTCACTTTTTGTGTAGTAGTCCAAGTTGTATAGATAGTTTGTTTTAGTTAATGTGTATTTTTAACCGACTTCCAAAAGAAAAGGAGGAGGTTCTCAAGTCGAAAGTTTCTTTTGTTTAGTTGCTTAAGGCACTTGCCCTAATAAAACTAGTAGTTTAAGCCGAACTGACATCTCGCGACCTTTATAACTTCACAACCCCTGAGCCGATTTTCCCAGAATTCTTTATTTAAAAATTATATTAAAACTAGCTGTTACACACGACTTCGTTCGCGTGGACCAATAAAAAAAAGTAGCCTATGTCCGTCTCCTGCTTAAGCTATATCTATGCAAATATTCAGGTCGATCCGTTCAGCCGTTTAGCCGTGATAACGCGACAAACACCCAGACAGAGAGACAGAGAGACAGATAGAGAGACAGAGTTACATTCGCATTTATAATATTAGTTAGGATTAGGATAAACTAATTACCTACAAAATTTCATAAAGATTGTATCAACGGTTAACGAATTATCGTCGGACAAATAAAAATATACACGTACAATTGCTGATTTGCTCCCGTATAGTCTCGTAAGCATTCGCTTCGCTCGGTCAAAATCTTCTTTTCTTCTACATTAAAAGACATTTCTCGTATAAAATATAAATAA
Organism: Apocheima hispidaria; assembly: GCA_947579745.1. Classification (NCBI taxonomy): domain Eukaryota; kingdom Metazoa; phylum Arthropoda; class Insecta; order Lepidoptera; family Geometridae; genus Apocheima; species Apocheima hispidaria. Next base: position 9,235,300 of record OX388156.1, read on the forward strand.
TTTATTAATCCATTATCCAAATTCTGTGAAATAGCATTGAAATTATCATATTGTCTCTAACGAGGTGCGACAGTAAAGCCGTCTGAGTGGTTGTGAGGTTTTTACGACAGAGATTTACAGAAGTCGTTAATAAGAATAATAAAATTTAATATTAAAATTATCTACGCTCGCATTGAAAATGAAGTTCTGAAAAGGCTGCTTAAGCTCTCAATAAGGGTGTTTATTTTACGAGAACTGAAGCCGCTTTGCATTAAAAATAATAGAGCTTGCTCATGGTTGATAAAACCGTTTTTTTTTTAACAAAGTTAAGCCAGTCTTTACATTGAAAATATGAAATACTATGAAGGCGTTATGAGTAGTTTTTAATACAAATTGAAATTTAATCATAATTTCCCAAAATAGACAAAAAAACGTTATTTTAAGAATATACTTCGAGTTAAATTAAGTGCCATATACTAGATCTCAAATTACTCTAAAGTAAGTCAGTTATTTAAATAATTCCCGTGAATGTCGTGCTTTGTCTCCTGCAATACCTTGTTACGGACCCTCCTGTATTAGTTCGTAGCGCGTCTGTCTTACGACCAGGGACCCTATTCGGAGATATGACATTTTATCTCGGTCACTCTCACTCCCATTAAATTCTAAATTAGAGAGACAGTGACCGAGATAAAATGTCATGTCTCCGAATAGGGGCCCAGGAGGTCCCGGATTCGATTCCCGGCCTGTAGAATAGCGGGTAAAACCGCAGGGCGCAGCTTTTATCATTCACTAGCTGCGCCCCGCGTTTTCACCCGCTATTCTACAGTAATTGAATATTGTTCCTGGATCAAAAGTAGCCTATGTGTAAATCCAGGGTATAAGCTACCTCCATACCAAAATTCAGTGTCCAGTGAGCCTATTCAAAATAAATTCATTGTGTCAACTGACTGACCGGGTCTGGTTCGAGCAGGTCCAGTGGACGTATAGTAAGCCCTAGGTTAGGCTTTTTTTTTCTTCTATGTATAACATAAGCTTTAGCATTTTTTTTTGTTTCAGGTTGACAGAATTAGTAAACATTGCTATTATATAAAACAAAAAATTTGCTAAAGCTGGGAAGATAGTGCCATAAAATTAAATCTATTCATACCTAAGATATTAAGTACCAGCAGATATTTCTAACTATCACAATAAAATACGATTATCTGACGAGTGCAGGTAATGGTGGTGTCGTTTAAGCAAACGACTTCTAATTTTAAACTTTTATTTGATACTTATATTGCGTTACGTTGAAGTTTTTAGTGTTTTACAGTTCAAAGTTTTACTATCTCAAACTCTAATATACGACTCTTATAAAATTTTGAAGCTTAGCCCTTAATATAATTTCTGTAAATAGAATATTTTTGCGTTATTTGATCATATGATATATATTTGATAAAATTGTAATCATTAAATTTATGACTCGATCCAAACACAACTATGTAGTACATATTGCGGAGGGCTCTGGCGCCAGTAGCACAGTTTTATTACTAGTACGGGTGCCAGCTAGTTCTTAGGCAAACCAAAATTGTTGTTTAGCGTCTACTAATAAATTATTTGTCTATTTTCTACTGTGCAAACAAAATTGTATAGCCTTTAAGCCTTGGTCAATAAACGATTATTATTATAATATTTTCAGCTACATCGTATAGTATTCCAAGGGCTATGAATAATTTATCTTAGCACTTACAAAGCCTCCCATGTTTAAGGGTTTCATTTAACCAAAGTAAACGTGACTGCGCTTACCGTTACAGTGACCGTGTGCTCCTTTTTCATTAATCAAAAAATGTGACAGACAACTAGGAGTAAGAGCAGATATCAAAATCAATCAATATTTATTACCAAATTCTAAGTACATACATCGCATAATATATTTATTCATAGTTCATAGATATTTATAGATGATAGATGACAATCAATAAATCCAAACCAATCCTCACTAATATCTACTATAATAGTGATAGTTACTAATATCGCGGCTATATTCAGAGGAATATAGCCGCAGTCGTATCAAAACCACTATAGCTCCGAGGTACAAAAATGAATACTTCTCTTGCGCGATTCAGAACTCCCTACATTACAACAGGCTTACTCCAGAAATCCCCTTAGACAATCCCCTTCGAAGGGGATTTCTGGATTTCTTGTCCATTAATCCCCTTAGAATCAATTTGAGAGGCGGAAGGGGATTATTAGCCAAAAAAAACAGAAATCATCTTAGCCATTTATTTTATTTTGGTGAAGGGGATACAACTGTCAGTCCATACAAAACGTCAAACTAGCGAACTATAGGAAATAGCTTTGTCTCTCTGTCTGGATGTTTGTCGCGTTATCGCGGCTAAACGGCTGAACGGATCTTGATACAATTACATAAGGAGTTACTGTATATCACAAAGTTGGAAATAGGATACTTTTTTAAGTCCACTCGAACGAAGTTGCGGGTAACAACTAGTTTAAAATATGTATGTATATTTTTGAACATTATTTTGTGTCGTAGTAGCTGCATACCCTTCGGAAGCTATGATAGATATTGGAGTATGCGTACTGCTGGTTTTATTCTGTACTAGCTTCTGCCCGCAGCTTCGCTCGCCTTTGTCTGGGAAACAATAATGGCGTTTTTGTGAGTATAGTATACGACATAAGTATTTCAAGGTTATTAACTGTATGATTCAGTTGTTAATTTCGATTCCTGGCCAACTAGATTTTGGATGATTAATTTAAATAACTGCTTTGTTTCTGGGTAAACTAATACTAGGCCCTAATAAAGAAGATATTGTCTTTGTTTGTGTTCCATGTCATCGCCGTCACAGGGTATTCTACTGGAGAGTTTCATGTGTACAGAGTTATGTTTTACTGGTATAAAAAAAGTAAAAAAGTTAAAAGAATAAAAAGTTTCATACAAACTTTAATACCCCATTTCATCCCTTTAAGGGTTGATTTCCTGAAAATCCTGTCTTAGTGTGCGTTTACACCCCTCAAAACCCTCCAAATTTAAAGTCTCTTGGTCCAGCGGTTAAGGCTGTACGTTGTCTGTAGGTCAGTCAGTCAGTCAGGACAAAGCTTTTTATAGATATAGAAAGATTATCTCGAAATGGTAAGTGCATAACTAATTAAATTTATTATATATAATTTTAAAATTCAATATAAAATATTACAATAAATAAACCGGTATTTATGAAAATGTAAATGTTATTATTGCGTGTATTGTTTTAGTAAATTACTATTATTAATAATATAAATAAATGTTAGTTTGTTAAGTTTAGTTTTTAAGTTTTATCTCCATTCAATGGGTGAATGTTCAATTAAAATACTCGTTTCAACGAATATTTTCCATCATCAGATTTTAAAAGAAAGAATAAAATTGACGTACTGGTAGATTTCAATCAAAGACTGATGGACTGTCTACTTTGATTATCTGATATTGTTTAACGTAAGCGTTCAGTAAAATTCTGAACGATTGACTGCCCCGGTGGCTCAGTTGGTAGTGAACCTACCTTCTGTGTTTGGGGGCATGGGTTCGATTCCTATCTAGGACAAACATTCATGTGATGAATATTTGTTTTTGTTTTATGTCTTGGTGTTAATATCTATATAAGTATGTATTTAAAAATATCTATGTACGTATATCAGTCTCTGGCAGCCTTATTACAAGCTTTGCTTAGTTTGGGGTCAGATGACCGTGTGTGCAAAAAATGTCCCAGATATTTATATTTATATTTACTTGAACTTGTGGTCCCATATTATTTCCTCTCGATTTATCTAAAAACACATATCAACAAACATACTGGAACCCTAAAAACAAGCTCCCTATTTTGGTCAGTCGTGTAAAAATTTGTCGGGCTTAGTACCTACCTAAGAAATGTCTCCTCTGGTAAGCGGCAGTAATTCAAGGTTAGTGTCACATTATCGTTAGCATAATCAGGGAAACAGCTGCGTTCTTCTAACCATTTATATCGAAGTCGCAAAGTTTTTTTTAAAGATTCTAAAGGTATTTTGTTAGAATCGTAAGACGTAAGCGAATTTGTTGGCCATTTTTAAGGAGCAACATTTCGTTCAGAGCGCCAAATTCAATTTCTTAGACACTAATTATGAGCTAATAGTTAGGTTGTATCAAGAAATTACACCATACAAAAAACCAAGGTGAAAGCTAATATTACATTTGTCACTAAACCAAAAACCAAGATGAAAATTAGCTTATTGACATTTGCAGCTAAACCAATGTTAATTTTGACAGCTAGCTAATAGTCAGATGTATTTAGCACAGACCTAAACTAGATGGTGCAAGTGCTGAAATATATCGCGCAAGGGTTTTAGTCAACGAATTCACGACCCATCTGAGAGATGCGTTAGTAATTCAATTCAAACCACAGAGTTAAAAGAATTTATCTCCTGTGATTCAAACAGGCTTAGTTACTTGAGCAGAGGGTCCCTCCGGCACTCTTGCAATTATGCTTTGTAGTTTTGTACGCGACCGGTAGGTCTGCAATGCCTTGAACCGGCGGGCTTACCCCGTAATTGTGATAGCGATAAGTGCGCGAGCGGGACCGCGCATAGTGCGGCTAAGTTGGTACGAGCGGAATGGCATGCTCTCGCAATCTAGAATCACAAAAGTTTCAGAGTTAGAGGATAAGCCCGCTGGCCTAAAGTCAGTGTCACATTGCTCGCCATAAACTTTCTTCGAATAAAAGTCAGAATGTGCCAAGTTCTCTCTGCGCCCCGTTCCAAGCTGCTAATCCCGTTGCACAGCTAGTTTTTAAAGTGAATGCTATAACGAAATCAAACTCGGACAGAGAATATCAGTACTGCGCTGCGCATGCACCCCCCACCTCCCCACCACTTGTCATCGCCCTAGTATATTTTTGCTGGCGTCAAGATTCCCGATACGGGAGTATAAACACTATTTCCGTATCTCACATAGCCTCCGTGCTATAACATTTCCAAAGTACGTCAATTTTGTCTTAATTTCATTTCTGAAATGAGACCCCTTCTTAGACTGATTAGACGTTCATCGAATTCACGTCAAAAACTTAGATATCTACAATCTCAACCGTAGAGCGTGCGTGTTGAACTTTGGCAAGAAAGAAGTTCCGAGTAATTTATGAACTTCACACTTTGTGGAGTTCGTAAATTATGTTTAGTAATGAGTTGAGAGTTGAAACTTGAGCTTTCACACAGCATTTTCATTTTGCATTCTGACATTTTGAAGAGATACATACATACTTAACTACCTTCTTAATTGCTATGACGCAGAAATCTTAATACAATTATATTTTACTAGAGATACGATTTTATTGCACTTAAAATGACCCTCGAAAATCTGTCCTATCATTATACTTACAGATTTCATTATATCTATCTTTTTTATTCACTCTCTAACATTTCGCATCTTCTATCGCACTCTTTGGAGGCTGTAAACAGACTGCAGCTGAGCCAAATTCAGAACGCCAATTTGAAGGTACAAACCTATCTATAGTAAAATATCATTGCCTTATTATAAAATAAGTCATCTTCTGTAAAATGTTAATAAAAACTATATGGAGCCAGTAGGTATCAGTACGTTTACCAAACTTTTTGTGCTCACTTATTATTAAACTAAGTGATTTATTGCCTCCAAAACTATATAAATGCATTTAAGTATTAACAAACTTTCTCTATCTCATTCATACTACCATAGAAATATTATACGAGAAGAGTGACAATCTTATACAAAATAGTGTACCACCGAAAAACAGCATAATATTAGATGTTGCTCACTTATTTAGTCAGCTAATGTTAAAAACCACTATAAGAGCCAATGAAAATGTATGTAATATAGAATATATATACATATATATATATTATACATAGTCTTGGTTTAATTCCGCGATTTAAGGTTAAGTTCTTTAGATTGCAATATACGGCATATTAAAATACAAGTTTGTAGAATTAAGAGATGGGCTGACATGCGGTTTTTAAAAAAATGGTCTTTATAACGAACTTTGTTTTATTAACATCGGTTCACGGAAACTAGAGATATTACGCAATATTTAAGAATGTTGAGTACCTTTGCAAAGCAAATTTACCTCGGGTCGCCAATAGATGGCGACACGAGTCTTCTGAATCGCGTTGACGAATTTATCCATTATTTATGTACCTTTTGGGAGATTTATCTATTCTGATCAATAGGCTCTATTTGTAAGAAGTAAGAACAGAAAATCAATTGACTGATTAGGACATCATAATCATCCCGATCGGTCTAGAAGCGTGAAAACCACAGAAGTTCCTTATAAAATTTAGTGAGAATGGAAACTACAAAAGATTTAAAAAGCCTTTCAGATATTATACTTAAAGGATAAAACTTTGTGTAGAAGTTATTTTGTATTTGAGAGCACAAAGTCCGAGACTCATGTCTGAGCCCGCTAGTGAAATATGAAATTAATTATTTTACTGGTATTACTAATGCAAAAATATTCATAATAAGCAGCGTTTTTTTCTCCGTACCATTACGAATGAGTAAGCTTGGTTTTCTATCTCAAGTCAAGCAGAAATTGTGATGATTATGTCGAAATTCGAAGGGCTAGCAACATCTAACGTCTTTATCGGATACTGCAATCAGGTTACGCATCTTTCTATTGCTATTGCCACTCTTCTTTATAAAATTTCTCTGATAATACGTACGAAAATCATTTCGATCCCGTACCTACCTCAGAAAAAGTTTCACTAACAAATGGCTGCTGCTCATCAATCTTAATTTCAAACTCCTTTTTCCCTCGCGATGTAACTTAACTCTTACATCAAATTAACTTCTCAATCTAAAATTAATGGAATTTTAACATTTCACTCGTAAAGAGCACGAAAACAGGAAATGAGAAGTTAAAGTGAAGCGTAATGGATTTCTTTTTATTGGAATCGCTAACAGAAAACTAGAACTCGGACTGAGCTTGAAGCAGTCTGAAGAAAAAACTCGTTTATTAAAGTTTGACTTGGTCTCGAAGTCAAACAGCGATCATGAAGTCTTCATATCAAAGTAGTAATGCTAATCCAAAATGCATTTAAAGTTTTGGTTGTGAGAGTTGTGTTGGCTTGTACTCATTCTCGCAATAATCCATAAGCATGAGATTTTTTTCATGTGATCGTATATCGTCGTAAGGAGCTGCGTTTCAAACTTTGACTCAATGTCAGTCACGAAGTCAAATAAATAACCGTAAACGTAAAATTTCTACGAAATTACTGGGGCTAAGAACATGAGTGGCTTCCGACTGTGGGCCGTTCGCGTCGGTACTGAATGGCTCAATGTACTGGGGCATAACTTGATCGTAATTTTACATTTGACAAAATCGCAATTGAAAAAAAAATAATTGAATTTGGCACTCTGATCGAAACGTTGCATCATAAGAATAGAATATACCGCTGCGCGCCGTTTTGTCTATAAAGCGTAGTGATCCACCCATAAATGTTAATCAATTTCGATGATTTTTTATAAGTTATCTACACCATGGAAAACTATACTTGTATGACTGTATTTTTTAAATTTTTTTAATTTTGTAATATCTCTGTTGTTGTAGGCACTTATGACAATTTTTTTTTGTAAAATTTTTTAATAAACATTATGGAGTGATAACAGACTACCCGAAACGCTAATTTCATAAAAAGTTAGGAAAATTTATTACCTCTATCTATTGCACGCACAAGAAACAGAGCGACAGCTATACAATTTCAAATATCGAATGCGCCAAAACATCGCGGAAGGACTATACTCTTAATTCAGAACATCTTTCGTCTATCTCGTCGTTCTTGAAATTTAATTTTTACGTAGGTACGTTATAAGTTGGTACGTAACACACCGGTTGTCAAACTCTAGTTATATTGCCAGTTTAAAGGAAATGGTATTTTTAAGTCTCCTATTTCCAAAAGTTTTTACGGAAGTCGTAAACTTTATTTCGCTAAAATAATGACTGTGAATTTCTTCTAAACGTTTGGTTTAAATGTTTCGCAAGACTCCCAATTTCTTTCTTAGAGTGCTGTATTTTTACCTATCTGTTTTTTGTAATATAGTCGAGTAGACTAAATTACAAATTAACTAAATTACTCTTGAGTAAGTATTGAGTATTGAGTAATTTAGTCGAGTAGACTAAATTACAAATATTGAGTAATTTAGTTAATAAATTCGGCAATTTGGCCAGCATTTTGGGAACGATGCCTGCTGGTAGCGGTTTATTAGATTAGGGCTAGTTTTAAGGTGTATATATATTTATGATTTATTTTTACTTAGGGTTTATTTCAATTTCTTTATTATTTGATGTTATTTGAGTTACTTATCGTCATGCCATGCTATAAAAAATAAAATAAAATAAATTATAATAATAATAATAATTCTTTATTGACACTTAAACATAAGCCACTTATACATAACTATATAACTTTACTCAGAATGAAACTACGAGAATATTCGGCTTGCGGTAGCAAATAGTTGGTCACAGAATCTACGCTAAGCAAAGCTTGTGTTGTAGGTTACTGTATACCTACAGGATACATTATAGCGCAGTAAAGAATTGAAATTGAATGAAATACAATAGTAATAATATTATAGCTAGTGATTTTATGTGTATGTGCTTGTATGTGTTTAATGTGTAATTAAATTACCATGCTTATATTTCAAAAATGTAAAACGGTCCAACTGTAGTTAAATATGTTAATAAATATCGCATACTGAGCTGCTCGACTAAATTGTTGTTGTTCGGACAGCGAATTACTTAACAACTAGCCACTCGACTAAAATTCATAAAAAAATATTTATTTAATAACAATAATTTATATATATATTCGATAAAACTTCGAAATAAAAATCTAAAAAGAGTTGGTGTCCGTGTCAATCGACTAAAATAATTATCATCATCATAAGCTATAAGATATCCACTACTGAAAAAAGGCCTCCTTGTTAGAAAGGGACATAGTTTGCTAGGGCTTGGGGATTGCAGTGCTCACCGTTTACTAAGCGGACGCTGCTGTCTGTCCCTCGGTGGTTCTGGTCGCAGTTTTAAAACAATCCGAACAACATTTTACTCTTAGCAAAATATTTCGCAATAATACATAGAAAAAAAAACTTTTCGTTTTTTATTTTTATCTTGACAAAAAATTATGCGCTTTATCTGTATGTATTGCGTTTTATTTTTATCCTTTAAGATCTTGTATTGTTATTTAAATGCAAATATAGTCCGTTTGCCCATTCCAGGGATACATTTGCGTCTATCGTAAGAGCTTTAAAAAGACGTAAAATAAGCAAGGTTCACCGCGAGCAGATTACGTCTAATGCGGCTATAAGCAAAAGTTAGGCGTCCCTAAGAAGAAACAAAGAGTAATGCCCGCTTTAACGTGTAATGGCATAGTAGGTGCGATGTAATGACGGCAGTAGTCTATCTTGAGTTTTATGGATATAGATGTAATTCTGTAATGATAAGAAGGTAAGATATTTGAACATTCTAGTGTCATCAACCGCCCCGTCGTCCTAACTAAACCTAATCCTGTCCTATCTTAACTAATATTATAATTCAGAGGAATGTAGCCGCAGTCGTATCAAGACCAATAAAGCTTCGAGGCATAAAAATGAATACGTGCGTCTCGGGAAAAAAAAACTAGGACTTCTTACATTACAACTGTCAGTCCATACAAAATGCACAAAAATAGATCAACTCCATCTAGCAAACTATAGGAATTAACTTTCTCTCTGGGTCTCGATGTTTATCGCGTTATTATGGCTATACGGCTGAACCGATCTGGATAAAATTTGATAAAGAGTTACTGTATATTACAAAGACGGACATAGGACACTTTTTTTATGTCCATGCGAATGACGTCGCGGGTAACAACTAGTGAGTTAATAAGACGTTAAGATACTCTCAATTTTAAAATGAAACTTAATATAAAACTCTCTTTTAAAAATAATTTATGTGTCGAAAGTGTAAAGTTTTTTTTCTGCGTATTTTGTCACCTCTTCAAACATTTTCTCAGAAAAAAAGTGTTTATACTAGAATCTGGAGACTTATTTTGAACTTTGAAATACAGGTTTTCCTTACAAAAATTACCTCTTTTTTTTTGCTTTGTCATAACGAATCGTAGACCTTACATAATTAATAATTTTTGTTTAAATGTTGAGTATCTGAAATCTTACAATTATTCTGATCCATGTACAATTGTACAACGTATAATAACATAAGGCTTATAACGAATTGCACGACTATTGTAAAAAATAATAATGTCCATATCCAATGTCCAATAATATAAATAACCAATACTAAAGATGTCCAATTGTCCAATGACAAAAAGGTCTAAAAGAAAAAAAAAACCGATAGTTAATGTGTTCATTAGCAAATAATTTATGTCCAACAAATATAAATACCAATAAAAGACGAGGCTTAGGTTTGCTTTTGGCTCTCTCTGAAGAACCGAAGAAAGCCACCAGGAGGATATTAGTGGGTATGTACGAACGCTAGCTATTATAAATGCGAATGTAACTCTGTCTCTCTAACTGTCTCACTGTCTGGGTGTTTGTCGCGTTATCACGGCTTAACGGTTGAACGGAACGACCTGATTTTTTGCATATATGTAGGAGCTACTTTTTTTTTTATTTCGCCACGCGAACAAAGTCGCGGGTAAGAGCTAATCCTTCATAAAGCGGTTGCGCTCAATCGCAGCCGATCAATCTTGTGGGAGGCGCCAAGAACTTGCTCTATGGCGTACGTATGGGTACATATTGCTTGGATCTAGAAATTATAGGCTTTGTTAGAAACTCATGAACTGTAGTATAGTGTTGTAATGGCGTACACCACTCCGCTCTATGCTGTAATGACTCCATTTTCGCTATAAATGAAAACAAGTGGCTTAACCGAGACACTGTCTAATGACGTTATTAATATAGTCGGAGCTACAGGGCATTCTCTCCAAGGTGGAAACCATCGCTAAAAGCGTACTCAGTGCACGTAAAAACAAGAAACTGGTGTATCACATTGTAATGGGTAATTAATCATTTATTTATTTAAGTATTTATTCGTTTAATTTTTATATATTTTACACGGCAAATATGTTAGTTTATTAACGCTGTTGTAGTAGTTATTTAACCTGTAACCGTTATGGATCTCGGATTTGAACCAAACCTTGTAAAAACGGGACCAGTATGATCGGTAATCTGTTGTGTGTAAATAATAAATACAAAAAATAAACCTTCACCTATTATTAATTAACACCTATTAACCGTTTAAGAAATGATTTTTCAAAAATCTTTTCTTATTGCCCATCTACGTTATGTACCTAAGGAACAACACTACAGCACTTTGTATGGTTTTTAATAAAGAGTTATCTATCTATTTAAATATCAAAGCTTCAATCCATTTTGATTGACACATCTTATTGACACCAACCGTCATCTCTTTTTCATTCTACGTGGCGTCCCGCCAAGCTTGTCTTGCAACTTTTTACAGAGTTTAATTAAAATTTCCATCTCGCGTTGCCCCTGCCAAGGCATCGAATCTGGGCGATTAGACGCGTTCGATTTACATCTGATTAAAGCATTCAAGTGGAAATGTTATGGAGCCGTAGGGCTTAGATGTAATGGTATTGTTACTGTGATGAATATTCAGATGAGAGTGCCTCGAGCGGATTCAAAATTCAGACACTGCATTGCGTTCGTCAGCCTGAGAACGATCGCAGAGCTGCTGGGTATCTATGTAAGCAGTAGTGGATCCAGAATTTAATTTTGGGAGCTGAGAGTCAGTTTCTTCGAGCTAATAAAGTAAATAACACTTAACGAATTCTGGACAAAAAAGGTTTAATCAGATTAATATTATATATGCGAATGTTTGTGTGTAAGCATGTAAGTAGGTAAGTATGTGAGTGTGTTCGTTCCCGTTCAACTTTGTAACGGCTGATCGGATTTGAATGAAATTTGGGATGGAGGAAAAAAATACCGTCCTGGGCAGTCGGGTAAAGATTAGAAAATTGTGCAGTTATTCTGCTATGGAACGTTCCAAAAATGTCATGAGTTACATTTTGAGTTCTAGACCTTTAATTGTTTTTTACAAAAATTTAAGATTTAATTGTCATTGCTGATTCCAGTGAAAAATGCTAAAGGTCTGTTATTCCTTATCGAGCAATTAGCTTGGATCAAAAGCGTTTCCCAACTTCCTTCAACCCTTTCCTTTCCATTTTATAAAGCGGATTTTTCAGTGTGATCAAGGCCAGGCGTTCATTACGAAAACCTTTAAGCTCTCACAGAGCATTTTGAGCACGTTTAGGTACTTATTTTATTTCTTTATAGGCGGTCTCTTCGTGAAGTATGACTTGTGCGAAAATTTACTTTCGGTGGTAAATTCAAAATTGGTAAGAATTAGTAGTTCTCAATTCTACCACTTGGTAGATTTTTATCGAAATGCTCAATCAAAAATCGCCGACGACAAAATAATCTACAAAATTGTTGAACTTGTATACCATGTTTTGACAAGATTGTTTGAAAAATACGACCTGTACCAACATACGGGAAGATGAAAGCAAATTTTGCCAGTTAAAATAGAGACTCGTTCGTTTTGTTCATTAGGACAACTATAAATAGTGGTAGTATTTATTTATTTACGTTCACCTACACTGTACACACCTATACAATGTCAAAAATGTACACAAATAAAATAGAACTAAATGTCACAATACTTACAGCTGAAGACATAAAAAAATAAGATTGACAGTTGTATGATTCGTTGCCAATTTTAGGCAAAAAAATAGCATTTCAATCTTGGACGAAACATCACACTAAATCCATGATTTCAATCATGGATTTAGTATGATGATGTTTCGTCCAAGATTTCAATCCAGGATGGCAATGTTGCTAGCTGTCTAGCCATTTTCTATCCACGAATTAAAGGATTGTTGATGAGTTTTTATTTTAATTTAATATTAGATATTATAACTGTTGCCTACATTGTATATACAGTGTATCCGGACATCGGTGTCTGAGCCGAAAACTGTACTCGTCATTCTGAACAACTTTTGCTATGGCATCAACCGCGATATCGGACAAAAAAATCCATAGAAAATATCATTCACACTCAACGAAATGCATTTAACATTGTACGTGTTTTTGGCTCGGACACCGATGTTCGGACACAATGTATATTGAAGTTTCATCACCATCATTACCATCATTATCATCATCAGCGAGAAGATGTCGATTGCTAAACAAAGGCTACCCCACACTGAACGACAAAAGTACCAACTGCTTCCACCGGTTGCACGCAACTTTCACAATGTCTTTGGTCCACCTCACAGAAGAGGTTTTTTTACTATCTTTCTCTTTTCTGTGGCAACTGGCTTTGGTAATTTACATCACACACGCCCAAGCTAATCACGCTATCCCGAAACAGACAGGACAGAACACATTACGCGGTCAATCCAGTACAAATTGTCAACCGCCATAAATCAACCGATATCTAGTCAGAGGATCGAAGCAAACATACAGATACAAAGGGCAGAAGTCGATATCATTAACCATAAATTTCACTTATCTAGCACATTCGGTACAATTTGCTCGCATGCCGCCGAGCCTTTACATGTGTGTGTGAATACATTAGGGTGTGTGCTTTTAAGTCCCATAAAAAAGACATTTGCAAAGTGGATCGGTGCGAAATGAAGAGTTCTGCATGGGTACCAGTGAAATCGGTTATATCTGTGTGTTTGACGCTAATATATTTATTATCACTCGTATTAATATATCGTTAAAAAAATGCTAACATCTGAACATCAAGTATTGTACAGGATTATAGCTGCTCTAAGATCCTGAAATTCATCGCTGACAACCATCGTGTTTTTATACCAAACCAAGTTTAGAAACGTAAAGTTTAATAAAAACCTTAATCAATAGTTCATGGCAGAAGAAACACAAATTTTAATTTATTAACAGGATCTGGGTTTCATTATTTTTAATTAAACGAATCGTTTCCGTCCCTTATCTGAACATTATCCGACTGAGCCCCACCTCGTCATTAATCACTGGCTCCGACAAAATATCCATCCATTCCAACTTCAGAGAGTTGTCATTAGGCATATTTTTCTCCTGCGTAAACCACAAAGTAGGTAGTACCACAGATAATATTTGGTAATACTAAATACCTTAAGGTTGATCACATTAGGTAGGCACTAAGGTTACCTTGCGGAAGTCCATCTTCCATTGTCGTACATTGTTTTTCCGCTTCAATGTCGCGTCTAGTATACATTAGGAATCAGGGATCAGTTGTTTATCTTTCACATTACAATAATATTTAATTAACTATTAATTATTTTTACTATATATTATAATATATATAAATAAGAAGCAACACGTGACCAAAATGCTGGCCTCTATTTCGCCCAAATGCTGAGCATTGCAATACAACGTGGTAATGGGGCCAGCATTTTGGGAACAATTTCCACTGGTAGCGGTCTTTTAGATTAGTTTATTTTGTTTATTATTACTATGTTATTTTAAGTCCTATTTAACTGAATTAATTTGTTCGTCTCATGTTTTCTCGTCAATAAATCAAAAACAGCAAAAAAAAAAAAAATACACTTATAATAACTTCGACAAAGAGGTCGCCCGAAGAATCCAACTCGGATGGGCAGCGTTCGGGAAATTGCGTGATATCTTGCCGTCCAGAATCCCACAGTGACACAAGACAAGGGTCTTCAACCAATGTGTGTTGCCCTTGATGACATATGGAACTGAAACGTGGTCCTTGACTACTGGCCTTTTGGAGAGACTCACGAGTCATAAAGCGGGCAATGGAGAGAGCTATGCTCAGAGTTTCTTTTTGCGATAAAATCCGAAACGATGATATTCGCCAAAGAACCAGTCTCCAATATAGCTTTCAGAGTTTGCAAGCTGAAGTGGCAATGGGCCACATCACTCGAAGAACCGATAACCGATGGGGAAGAAAGGTTCTTGAGTGGCGACCACGAAACGGAAGGCGAAGCGTAGGCAGGCCTCCCACTATGTAGACCGACGACATTGTGAAAGTCGCGGGCAACCGGTGGATGCAACCGGTGTCGACAAAGTGACACGTTGTCGGTCGGTGTGGCGGTCTAAGGGGGAGGGCTATGTTCAACAGTGAACGTCTTCTGGCTGATAATGTAATTATTAACTAGATGCGCCTCGAAGTTTCACCCGAAAAAGGGTGGATTTTCGAAAAAAATACATTTAGAGCTCTCCTACACTGCCACATAGGAAGCTACCCTGAAAATGTCATGTCACTATCACCTCTGGCTTAGGCTGGGCGATGTTTTTTAGTCAGTCAGCAACAGGGCAGTTTTATATTTTGATTTTAGTGTTTGAGTAAGGACCTAAATGATTATATTAAATTATTTTTTTCGGGACATTAATTGACCGAGTGAGCGAAGCGAACGCAAATCTCTGTTTTAACTAGCAAATTCATTCTCGTAGCGGTAAGCGTTCGAGGCGGTCGTGCATTAGTATTTTGTGCAATCTTTTTGTATCGCGCGTCGCGATAAGCCCGGTACGGGTCTAGCTACCTGGCCGGGCGCGTCACCGCGCGCGCTTCGGAGATAATGACGACGAGCTTAGTAGAAGTAGAAGATATCGAAGTAGATGAAGAGATAGAACAATCTGTGAGTAAACCAGTAAAGAGAGGACGGGATGAAGACGAGAATAATGAGGAAGAATGGGAGGAATTTAAAGGAAAAGGTAAGAAGACGCGTCCAGAAACAGAAAAAAGAGCAACAGGGGAAAAAAATAAATCGGAAATATATATATCTAGCGAGAAACCCTTACCTAAGCAATTCGCTTTAGCAAGATTGTTTAAAGATCTGAATATGTGTGATATCTCTAACATAAAATACCTTAATCCATACAAAATAAGAGTTACATTTCAAGAAGAAAAGAGTATAAAAGATCTATTTTCTATAGATGAATTAAAAAATAAAGGATGGAGATTTAGCAAATCGTCTGAAGTGAGTTATTCTTATGGCGTAATAAAAGACGTGGACCTGGACCTGTCGGATGAAGAAATTTTGAAAAACATTTCGTGTTCTGAATCTGTGGAGCTTATATCCCTAAAGAGATTATCACGCAGAAACAGAGAAAAAGATAAGGAAGGCAGGTGGAGCCCTTCAGAGACTGTGCGTCTATGTTTTAAAGGCAACTGGCTACCTACTTATATACACGTCCATGGAGTGAGAGTACCTATTGAGCCTTACGTATACCCTGTCACTCAGTGCTTCCAGTGCTGGGCACTAGGGCATACTGCGAAGACGTGCACTGTTAAAAGAGATGTATGCCCTAAATGCAGCGGTGACCATGCAAACTGTGCCACTAAAGTATTTACTTGCACGAATTGCTCCGGAAGACACATGGCTATGGCAAAGACATGTCCTGCTTATCTGAAGGAAAGAAAGATAAGATTGATTATGGCGGAATATAATTATACATATAGCAGAGCGTCGCAAATTTACGCGGACTCAACTATCATAATACCGGCCGAGAAAAGAGATCCACGAGCGATGACTCAGATTGTTACACAAACTAGTGGAGCAGAATCGCGACCTAGCCTTAGCTTGCAGACAAATACAAAATATGGATCATCAGATGTCCAATCCGAAAAGAGCGTCATTTTGCCTACGAGACAGCCGAGGAAAAGATTAAAGAAGTCTAGAAACGACTGGACCGGGTCATTTGAGTGGAATGATATAGAAGAAGGTAGATATGAGAATGAGTCAACACAACAGGAGCAAAAATCAGATGAGCGAACACCGGAGAAGACTACATTTAGCGAGCTTATGTCTAGAATAAAGGAAGTTATATTTTTAAAGAACCTTGATGTTCAATCGAAAGTGAAGCGGGTTATTAAGTTGTGTGTCGAGTGGATCATAATAGTGATGGTAGATAACGTTTCGGATTGGCCCGTTGCCAACTTAATTTACGGATTTCTGAATCGTAATGGATAGTACAAATATAATAAAACTGAACATCTTACAGTGGAATGCCCAAAGTTTTAGGAATAAGCTGACTCCTTTTGAACAGATACTAATACAAGAAAAAGTCCATATTGCTTGTATAAGTGAGACATGGTTAGCGAGCAACAGCTGTCTGAGAGTAAGTCAATACAATGTTTATCGCGCCGACCGCGACTCGCACGGTGGCGGTGTGGCCATATTAACGCATAAATCTATAAAGTCGCAAGTATGTCATTTAAGTTTATCTAACTGCGGTTTAGAATTAGTCTGCGTAAAAATTCTTAATTGTAAACTTATAGATAATATTATTTCAGTCTACTGTCCACAAACTGCGAGCCCGTCTCTGAAATATTTTGAAGATTTACTATCTATATTTAATCGTCGAACTCTAATCCTTGGTGACTTTAACGCGCATCACTTGTCGTGGTCCTATAAAACAGATACCAGGGGCAAAGCTTTATTTGATGCACTGATAGATAGTGACTTTAAATGATGGTCGTGACACTCGTGTCAAATTAGTAGATGGGCACCTACAAAAAACAGCTCCAGATATATCACTAGCCTCGTCTGATATTGCATTAGAATTTAATTGGTCAGTTTTACAAGAAAATTTAAAAAGCGATCACCTTATTATTAAAATAGCTACTAGCTACTATGCGCCCAACAATCCTATTGTTAAAAGAAATTTTAAATACGCTGACTGGAACGGATACAGTAAATGCCTTAATGATATATTTAATACTTTCGAAATACCTACGGATAGCCAAAAGTTTTATGATTCGTTTTTAGATAATTTGAATACAGCAGCTAATGTTCACATCCCTTTTAAGAAAATTAATCAAAATCCTGAGTCCCGTTTTAGTCCTAAGCCCTGGTGGAATAGTGAGCTATCTAAATCAGTGGCCACACGAAGATTAGCGTTATCGCGGTTTAGAAAAAATCCTACACCAGCTAATTTATCTATTCTTAACGAAAAAATTGCCGAAGCTCATAATTTAATAAGCGATGCGAAGAATAATAGCTGGTTTGAACTATGTTCATCCGTGAATGAGAAAACCTCGTCTTCAGAAATGTGGCAGCGCATGCGATGGGTTAAAGGTCACAAACATAGCCAACAACATATCAGCGAAGTACAAGCGTCTAACTTGCTTAATGCCCTAGCTCCCGATTACGTCATTCCAGATCAGCCGGTATTTAAAAGTTTTAGCTCGCAGCTAGATGTAGAAATCTCCATGCAGGAGCTTGAGACATGTATTAAATCAAAGGATACATCTCCTGGATGCGACGGTATCTCGTATTCTATGATAAAACACCTCCCTAGGTGCGGAAAGTGTTTATTACTATTGTTATACAATCGATTCTTATCAGCTGGATTTGTACCTACGCAATGGCGCACGGTAAATATTGTACCTATCGTAAAGCCAGGGCGTAACCCTGATGAAGTTTCATCATTACGACCTATCTCATTATTATCATGCATTTGTAAGATATTTCACTTAGTTTTAAATAAAAGATTAGAGTGGTACGTGGAACACAATAATATGTTTTCCTCTTATATGGTTGGATTCAGAAAAAGTAGATCATGCATGGATAGTTTGAGTAGTTTGGTAAGTAGAATTCAAATAGGATTTTCTGAAGGTATGTCTACAATTGGGTGCTTTATAGACGTATTAAATGCCTACAATAACGTGGATATAAATGTACTTATATCGATATTGGATAACATTAGGGTTGGCCCAAAAATATGTCAATACTTATGGAATTTTCTTAAAGAAAGAACGTTACATTTAAAGATTGGGGATAAATGTTTGACAAGAGTTACTGGAATTGGACTTCCGCAAGGTGACCCGCTCGCGCCTTTTCTGTTCAACGCTGTGACAATGGATATTTGTAGGATATTAGAACATAGGGTTTATATATCACAATACGCGGACGACTTCGTTATATATAATCATTATAAAAGCATAACAGAAGGAAACGAGACAATAGAATCTAGTTTAAAATTATTATGTTCACTTTTGGCCAAATTAGGCTTAGATATTTCCCCGAACAAAAGCAAACTGTGTATTTTTAAAAGGGGTTTTAATAGAGACTCTTTGAATATCAGGATAAATGATACACCACTAGAAATTGTAGAAAATATTAAATACTTAGGACTATGGCTAGATAGAGGGATAAGATGGTCTAAGCACGTAAATGAAGTTTATGAAAAATGTTTTAAATTCATTAATATTTTTAAAGTATTAGTTGGGTCATCGTGGGGTGTACACCCTGTGCATTTGAGGCGCTTGTATCTATCCATTGTTCGTAGTCGTCTCGATTACGCAAGCTTCTTGTTCGATAATTGTTGCCGTACTAGAATCTCTAAGCTAGATAAATTACAGAACAAATTCTTAAGAATTATGGGAGGTTTTATTAAAAGCACACCTACTCATGTTATGGAATCGGAGCTGTGTATCTCACCTTTATATATTCGTAGGCAATACCTAGCGTCAAAGTACTGGCTTAAAGCTAAGTCTATTCGTGATAATGTCGTTACTGATTTACTTGAAGAGCTGTCCCGCCTGTTGAGATCACGGTATTGGACTCGGAAAAAAAAACCACTATTAGTATCTGTGCATAATATTCTTAAATATAATAGTTTCTACTGCAGTAATCAATTAGAAACGTTCAGTATGAGCACGTGGGTTAGTAATATTGATGTAACAGATGTCTTAGAACCCAATATTAGCGTCATTGATAAGCCAAAAAGATCTTATAATCCTTTGGACCTAAAACTAAAATGTGTAAAATATTTATGTGATAAATATTCTGGGTGTTATAAATTATTTTCCGATGGATCCCTGACAGATAACAAAAGAGGTGCTGCGTTTTTAGACGCTGAGACTGGAACTAGCATTAAACTTTTAATAAAATCAAAAATCTGTATCATGAATCTGGAACTTATAGCCCTATTAGAAGCAGTGTCGTACATTGAAACTATAAATTGTGATAAATTTGTTATTTTTACTGATTCCAAGAGCGCCATTCTGCATTTAGCTCGATGTGTCAGTACATCTAGTTTTAGAGGCATACCGATAGCTTATAGTTTACTAAATATTATAAATCAAATGAGAAGTATGAACAAATGTATCAAAATTCAATGGATTCCTTCTCATGTTGGCCTAGCGGGCAACGAAGAAGTGGATAAACTTGCAAAAGAAGCAGCTGTCGATGGAGACCTATTTAGTTGTCTTCCTAATTACACAGATTTAATACCATACATCAAAAATATTTCATTTGATAATTGGTCCGAATATTTTGACGAGAGATCATTGACTAAAGGCATTTGGTACAAAACCATTCAACCTTCACTTCTTCGTTCCCCATGGTTTCTGAGGGCCAACATGGGAAGGAACGAAATTGTTACAGCTGCACGACTTCGATCTGGACATGTTCCACTAAATATGTTTGCGCATATGATGAGAAAAGTCGAGTCACCTTCTTGTGACCGATGTGGCTCAATAGAGGATGTTTACCACATTTTAATGGAGTGTGCCTGGAACGAGGGATTGCGTCGTCAACTATTTAATTGTGAGCACGTTCTCTGGCAAGTGGGAGGTTGCAATAGCGTGCTGGCAGAACCTGATTCACAGGATGCCAAAGGGTTGTACGACGTATATCATGCAGCTCTCAAAGAGAGAAACCAATTGATATAAATTAATATTATTGTTTAGTTATAAGGGTGTCATTGAATTAAAACCCTGTATAAATAATAAAAGAAAAAAAAAAAAAAAAAAAAAAAAAAAAAAAAACTAGCAAATTTATCTTTTTTCAACAACAAGACTCCAATAGCATAACATCTGACGAAACAGGAGTGGAACAGTTTTGACAAGAGGTTGTCAAGATAAGGTCGAAAGTTCTCAGTTCAATGACCCGATGTTCTATATTATTGTTAAGAAATGAGTACCGGAAGTTTATGCCAAATATTATCAAAATCAGCCGGTAAATGGGGCAGCAACAAAGTTTCCTTCTTTTTGTGGGAAATACCCCACCAATCAAAAATTGCCGACGAGTAAAAAATTCTATTAAATTGTAAAATTGCGATTATGCAAATAAGGTTTGTGCTCGTGAAGTCTTCTGTTCGCAGAATTACTAGTGTATCTTATAATATTACAGATATATTGTATCTGACATTAAATTGAGTCGGTTATTCCGACAATAGTTTCGATCACATTCGGTGACCTTTATCGAGGAATGCTAAGCGAGACACGCGCGCGACCTCGTCTTGCCACCAAAACCAAAATCAAAACATAATCTAACGTAACGTAATGTATCAATACCACATCAGTTTTTAGAGTTTTCAGAGTTTTTCAGAGGCTAATAAGATTCTATCTGACTTAATTATCTTACGTATAGCTTTTGAATATATGCGCGTGATTAGCGAGTAGATATATAGCAAGGACAAAAACAAGGCTTCGTGTTATTCAGAACACGACAATTTAACGCTGTCACCTCATCGTCGCATAGTTTGCATAAAACGGACTTTGCCTCCGCACATGAAAGTACATTATCGTATTTCCGAATGAACAAAGACAAAGAACTCCTATTTCTTATCCCAACATTTTATCTTAAAAAACCCTTTTACCATAAAAAGTATCTCGGTTATTGTTCCTCCAAACAGATTTATATTTCCCTTCATAAGAACCCCTAACTCTCTTAGATAAATTAAAAAATAACAAGAAATATAGATACTTTTTGAAAAGATACAATAGGCACTTTTTAATGGTTTGAGATATAAAGCGCTTACTTTTAATTAAAGTTCAAAGAGCTTTTTTCCCTCAAAAAATGACTATTTGAGCGCAAATTAGATTAATATGAACAATTAAAATTAAGTACTAGGTACCAGTACAAAGAAAAAACGAGAAAGTAAACGAATAACCCCCGCATAGGCAACAAACCCCCGAATACTAAAACGCTTGTTAACTTTGACAACAGATTAATTCTAATGCTGCTTTTATCTGGCACTAAGCAAATGACAAAGGCAGCAACAGACTTAATCTGTCGTCAAAGTTAACAAACGTTTCAGTATTCGGGGGTTAAACACCCAAATTCATCCGTTTAGGAGTTGATTTTCGGGAAAAAAAAACCTGAGACACGTGTTTCTTTATTTCATATACTTATTCAGTATAGGAACCGAGTTACATTGGCTTAGTATAAAAAACTTTTTATTTTCGTACAAACATTCGGTGGTCCATTTTACCCTTTAGAATTCCCTTTGGAATTTCGCAAAATCCGAGCTTATTGTTCACCTAGACCATTTGAGGAGAATTGGGTTCAAATTTAGCGTCTATACCATAAGCGGTTTGATATGTGCGTGGATTCCAAGAAAAGGGCTTGGCCTTTTTTATGTATGTAAAATATTATACATTGTAATTCAATGCCACCAGTAGGCCTAGCATCTTCTCGACCGCGATAGAATCTTCTCTACTCTTTTGTCATGCAAAAATAGTACATGGCTACGACTTTGTACACGTTTGTCTCATTTACGCACGACATAAAGAGTAGAGATAATTATGTATCAGTGTGCTTGCTAGGCTTGCTAAAATCGTAAAACCTAAAGTAGTAGTTTTCAAATATAGAAGAAAAGAAGTAAATGTTTGAACCGAAGGAAATAAGTACTTATAATCATAATCATATTTATTGGCAAAAAAAAATTACAGGTCAAAAATTAATAATTATTCTTCACAAAAATAAATACTTTTTATATCTACTGATACAATATAAGAACTAGAACCATAAGATTTTACTATGGAAACTGACGTGGTTTTGGTTTGTTTTCGCTTAGCATTCCTTGATGAAGGTCGCCGAATGTGATCGACGCTAAAGTCGGAATAGCCGACTCAATTTAACGTGAGTGTTCCCGTTTTATTAAAACAAAATGAACCATAGGATTATTTATTTATTTGTTAAATAAAGCCATCCATCCTTTGTCTCCCCATCCGAAAGCACTCGCACTGAATCCTTTAGCGCCATCTTATCCATTGAACTGGACAAGCACAGAACTTATATTTCTTATAACAACCTACTATATTCACTGAACTAATGCGAAACAATAGAGTATTTCGTTTGTTTGTATCGAGAGAACTTCTAAGCGTTTTCGAAATTGTTTCTCTTTATGAATGGCTTTTCTTTTCTCTGTCGTATGGCAGCTATTTGTTTACCTCTCCGAGATTGTTAATAACTTGCTGCTTTTCGTTTGGCTTTCTGAATATTTGTATTACTCGGCTATAGGAATAAATTGAAGTTATTTGTTACCGCTTTGGTAATTAAGGAGCTAAAGTGAAAACAATCTTTTTGATATTTCTGTTCCATGCACCTCATCTGGGACCCTATTCGGAGAAATGACATTTTATCTCGGTCACTCTCACTCCCATTAAATTCTAAATTAGAGAGACAGTGACCGAGATAAAATGTCATTTCTCCGAATAGGGTCCCAGCTATAGATTAGATATATCATTGTGAGATTATATATTTTTTTGGTTAAATCGTCTTGTATAGCTTAGTTGGACAACAATGTTAAGTTATTATTAGTAGAATAAAAAAAAAATACTGTAATAGTGAGCTGTAAATCGTAATTTTTAACCGTCTTCCAAAAAAAAGAAGGAAGTTCGTAATTCGACTGTGTTTTTTTTTTAGTAAAGCTTAGTGCAGAATTTCATTGATTTCCTGGTTTAGTTATAATTGGATACTGATAAGCAATAACATGTAAACCAACAAAAAAAAAAAATTGTTAATGATACAGAACGATTCTTTGGCTGACAAAGAAGCGTTCTGTATCATTCACAAATTTTTTTTTTTTTGTTGGTTAACATGTTATTGCTTATCAGTATCCAATTAGCAATCATAAGATTTTTTTTGAATAGCGCTCGTGTAATCTATCTCTTTTCACCAGCACTCGAAAGTGTTATATCGCTACCTTTTTCTCGATTTAGCGCCTTATTGTGAAATAAGTAAAGTGTATGAAGTAGACTGCTACATAAACTCTTTGTTGTTTACATCAGAAATTACATAACATGGAGCAAAGGCATTTGCGGCCTTATCGTTAAAAGTGATCACTTTTGGGCTTTTTTCGTCTAGAGAAGATTCATAGAGTTACTTTTTTATTTTATTTTTTTATTTTATTATTTATACAGGGTTTTAATTAAATGACACCCTTATAACTAAACAATAATATAAATTTAGATCAATTGGTTTCTCTCTTTGAGAGCTGCATGATATACGTCGTATATTCATAGAGTTATAAAAACCCCCTTTGTCATTTTCAAGCTCTTAACACATTTTCAAGTTGTTAACTAGTGGTATCGACTTGAAGCTAAGTTATAGAGCGCATAAATTTATCGAAGGGGAGGCATCTGAATTTATGGTTCTCGCGTCAGCTGCCGATTCTGTGCTGCATAAGTTATTTAAATTACACAGCCCGGTAGTAGAATTAGGGGCATGTTGGCTATTTAACTAAGACATTGATGGTATACTTAACAACTAGTTAACAACAAAGTTTGTAAAGAATACATATAAACACATAATATTCTAACTCATTGACTAACAGACGACGCCTTGCCAAACCCGATGGTTCTGGAAGCATGAAATTTCGCAAAGGAGTTGTTGTGTTCATAAATCTAATCATGATAGTCTTCAAATATTAAATAAAATATTGAATAATTGCAAGTTTTATTTGCCAGGTCATATTACATGAGATTAACCACTAGGCGCGTACATACTGGGTGTATCCACGTTATTAGGACACCACGTTGGTGTTTCAACGGAAATATTTCCATTTTCACAATCGGTGATGCGGCATCTAGAAACGATACAATATGCCTAAATCAGAGCAAGGCTCGCTTGCACGGTGTAAATATTTTATGGATAGATGCTTGGGATTACTTCGCGCGACCACAACAGAATTGACAATGAGTGGATTAGGCGGAAAACGAAGTTAGGAAGTGTGGTTGAAATGATTGTGGGGCGAAAATTTAGCCCGGATGAACAGTAGTTTTTGTAGTGGTAGGGCTCTCTTGCAGAGTCCGCCTGGGGAAGTACCACAGCTTTGCCAGTTATTTAACCGCCTAGCAGTAGTGTGCAAGCATTACTGTGTTCTGGATTGAAGGGCAATGCTTCCAGCGTAATTACTGGGCATACAGAGATTTAACATCTAACATCTCAGGGTGCCGAGCGCAATGCATTGCCGCGCATAGTTTTGAACTGTTCAATAGTTCAAAACTATGCGCGGCATACAGAGATCTAACATCTCTGGGTGACGAGCGCAGTGCATTGCCGCACATAGGTTTGAACTGTTGAAATTCAAAATTCTGGGTGGCACTGAACTGTTATGGGCAAACGTGACGCTTAACATCAGGTGAGCGACTTGCTCGTCTCGTCACCGAGAAACAGATAAAAAAAAACTTTCTTAGATAGTATAAGATTTCTATATAGCTCATAGACTCGAGCCATGTAACTCTCTCGAATTCTATGAAAGCAACTCAGTGGAAGTTGTAAAGATCTCATTTTGTTATCGTAATACAATCTGGGGCGCTTTGTAGATATCTCCGGACATATTATATGACAATTATGTTACATTGGATTCATATAAGTCACAAATATTTGGGTACAAATAATCATAACAAAGAGTAATCTTAGCTGATATTAGCTAATATTTTCTGTAGTAGTAGGGCTCTCTTGCAGAGTCCACCTGGGGAAGTACCACACCTTTGCCAGTTATTCAACCGCCAAGCAAGTGTGCAAGCATTACTGTATTCCGGATTGAAGGGCAATGTTTCCAGAATTACTGGGCATACAGAGATTTAACAACTAACATCTCGAGGTGACGAGCGCAGTGCATTGCCGCACATGGGTTTGAACTGTTGAAGTTCAAAATTCTGGGTGGCACTGAACTGTTATGGGCAAGCGTGACGCTTAAAATCAGGTGAACGAGTTGCTCGTCGCGTCGCCGAGTAACATAAAAAAAAAACGTCTCTCTGTCTGGGTGTTTGTCGCTGGATCACAGCAAAACGGCTGAACGGTAGGCATTTTTTTAGCTCTACGCGAGCGAAGTCGCGGGTAACAGCTAGTATGTCTATAATATATTATTGTGGGTGAAAAGTACAAATAGCTGTAAGTAAAGCTTCGCACTCTTAGAGTCCGTCTATGTTTTTTTATTTGTTGGGGATTCTATGGAACACACAAAGACATCGACAACTAACTCCCAGACCCAGAGCATATTGAAAAATATCTGCCCTGCCGGGAATCGAACCTGAGAACTGCTTACGAAGATGCGCTACTAACTAAACCAGGAGGGACGTCAATAGCTAATTCAAACTGAACACAAAACTTTAATCTTTTTATCTTTATCAACATTTTTTTGATATAAAATTAAAGATGAAATTAAAAAAATATTATCATGTGTAATATATTTAGCATGTTATTGCTAATGAATAGCAATTTTCATGTTAGATACTAATTTTTATTTTGGCGGAGGAGAGGGAAAAAATGTTTTTTCTTCTCGTTCAACTCCGTAATTGCATAACAAAAAAAATTGAAAAACTGCGTACTAGTTAGCGAGAATCAGAGCAGCTGGCCCTCAAACATTAAACCTGGTTCATACTATAAAGATTCAGTGCACATCTGAATACTTTGGTAACAAAAGGGAATAGCATAACAATAATGCTTTACGCACCCTCAAAACATTTCGATACATAATACCCATCAACTTAATTATGTATGTACCTAATATGATACTATATTGGGAACGGGCAATCATAACAGTAAATGTTTTAGTAATCAGAGATCCGTACCAGTAATAACATTAAATTAATTAGAATTACCTGGTAATAATACGATATAATGTAGTACGATAATTGTGTACGCATCTACACCGTATACGTTCTTACGGAATTGAGTAAGGGTTTCTACACATGGCCCGACCCGACATCGCTTGAAAGAGATGGCTATATATAAGTTTCTGGGGAAGCGAAAGGGAGAAACTATAATCTTAATAGTTTGTTTCTTTTGCTCCCGTGAAATTCAAATCTAGCTGTCCCTTTCACACGATGTCAGGTCGGGCCATGTGTAGACACCCTTAGTCTAACATCAGAAAGACTACCAGAAACTTATGAATGTGATTATGGCGAGTATTATTACTAAAACAATAACCCGACTGCAAAATGTAGCCATTGACACTCCGCATACAAAGAGGAATCTAACAACACCAACGAAGAGTTTTGGCGGGAACGTGAAGAAGTCATGTCGCGTCATTATATTATTTTCATAATGGGTAAAAATGGTGGATTTTTATTCATTAAGTGTTCGTAACCGTGCATGAGTATTGGTGAATAGTATAATGTCGTGAAACGTGACTTTTCGTGTTGCTTCCAAATTCCATAGAAACCTTTAGTAAAGTCTCCGCCACTCTACTGGGCTATGACTTGACCATGACTGACTTTACTTGATTTAGACTATGACTGAGACTTGTTTTAATACTGAAATACTTTACTTCACTTCAAATATTACAAAACTTGACACTGGCTAAATACACAACGTGTGAAGCCAAAATTTAAGAGAAAAAATACAACACCAACCTGTCAAGCTGTTTTTGCCACAGGAGTTAATACACACAATCAATACCCTCCTTGTTAGACAGGCGGCTAAAAAACTGATAGGGCTAGCAAGAAAGAGAAGCATATCAAGAATCAAAGTGAACCTGTATGTAATTAGGTATAATGATAAGTAAGTGGTGAGATAAATAAATAAATAAATAAATATTGGTGGACGTTTTTACACACAGCGCCATCTAGCCCCAAACTAAGCAAGCTTGTACTATGGGAACCAAATAACTGATAGAATGAAAAGAGTATTGGCGGGAACGTGAAATATTTCCAACTAACTAGTGCAGGACAACGCCAAGCTGTGCTTAGAAATGATATATATTTCAAGATTCTCGATAGCATTGAACTGTTACTCGAATTGCTCGCAAGAATGACGTTTACTATCAGGCGAGCGACTAGCTCGTCTCGCATTTCAGTTTCATGAAAATAAAAAACGTATATAAAAGGCACATAAGACATATGTGTTTTATGTGCCTCTTATATATCTACCTTTCTTTTTTTAAACTAGCAGCGCCCTGCGATTTTAGTATTTCCTATATGTTAATTCAGGATATAATCTACCTCCATACCAAATTTACAACTACACCAACAAATTTGGTAACAAACACACTTACATTCTTACGCACAAATTTTCGCTTTTATAATATTAGTACGATAGGAAGTAGGATTACAATAATACAATACAACACAATAATTAGCACTCACAGGATATTTTTTTATTTAAATTAGTACTCACAATTTAGCTTTGGTTTGATTGGTTGCAATTTTGTGAATATCCTGTAACACTTCTTAAATATATTAAACGACCACTAGTCTAGAAACAGTGTCTTTTTATCATCATCATCGGCCAGAAGACGTCCACCGCTGAACAAACTCATCATCGGCCAGAAGACGTCCACCGCTGAACAAACTCACAAAGAAAAAAGAAAGGGGAGAAAGAAAAAGGGGATATTATTATAACTATCTTTTCCAATCAAAATTAAAGTAATCAAATAATTTAAGTTCAACGTTGATAAAAAGCGATAGAGCACCACATTAAACAATAGAACTAAAAATAATAACATCAGTTCTTGTCTGAATGCAAAATTGTTTATATTTCTACAGAACCAGAAGACAGGAATATTACCCACTCCAGTAATAAAAGTTAGGGATTGGAATAGCAACATCTAACTTTAAAATCGAAACAATATTCCAAGAACAAGAAACTGTAGAAGCAGACTCTTGTTTTAAAACCTTTCAGATGTTTCCGTGTGTTTTCCGCAAAGTTTTTATTGCTACTGACGAAGGTAATTTGATCATTTTGTGATCCTCACAAATCTAATTTACACTCCTGAGAAAAATCACTGTTTAATTTTTGACTTTGGCTGGATAGACTTGGATGAAATTTGGTATGGAGGTGGGTTGTATCCACAGAAGAGGAAACATTTTTACCTCTAGGTTGAATCCAATAGGCTCTTTCTCCCTCTCGCAGTAGGCTGTCCAGTGTACGGGTCGCGGAGCATAGCGAATAAAACCCGGGTCACTTCCAGTTTCACAAAAGTTGAGGTTTTCATGTATTCATTTTGATATTCTTGTATTCTTGTATGGCTAATTATTTCACGAAACTAAAAAAAAAAAGAATTTATATATTTTTTTATATTGTACGGATTTTTAGAACCATTACTAGCTGTTACGCAAAAAAAGACCTCGTAACTCTTGTTAAAGCTGAAAGCTATAAAAAGATAGGTAATTTTTACGAAACATCGTAAATTACTCTCTGCTCATAAAATCTGTAAGAATATATTACTCGAATGCGTATATAACCAATTTACACCATGAAAATGGTTTTTTATCACCGAAGAGTATATCCGAATGTAGTTATACAAAAATTTGCAGTAAATAAACAAATTTTCCAAATCATAAATCGTGTGTAACAACAAGAAAACTGCAAATTTATGCAGATTTCTAGCCGCGTGTCGCCGCCCCGCTCCCGACCGACGTATACCGATAGCTGCTATGTATTTATGTAAATACGCCACATTATGTATATTAAACCGAGATTTTTCCATTACATGTGAACGTATAAAGTGCCTTTGTATCCTTTCAACAAACTGCCAACATGATCGTTGTCGAGTCTCGACTCCGAGACGGTTTTAGTATGGAGCTGTATTATCATTTGTCTGAGACTGTTCGCTCATCAACGTCATGATATCGTGCTGGGATAGTAAGCGATTTAATTTAGATTTCAATGCTTTCGTATACTTATCTACTTTAATATTGCCCAACGCAAATCATGATAGATACAAATTTCCCATGGCAGATAATCGTCAGTGTGGCGATCTAAGCGGGAGACGTTTGTTTAGCAGTGGTCGTCTTCTGGCCGATGATGATTCACTAGAATACGTCATTGGTATCATAGCGAACATATTATTACGTACTTACCTAGTCGTTGTTTCTAAAAATAGTCTTCTAAGTAGGTCACAGGAATGTATCTACATCTCTACGCTATGCTGCATTTCTTGCATGGAATTCGCCGACAATTATTATTTCTAGAGTGAGACATGTGACACGATGAACATTATTATGCACCTAGTACACACGGCTCCGCTCACATAGGCTATATAAATACTGTAGATCATAAAACCCCTTTTCACCTCCAATTTAGGGGATGATTTACGAAAAACCCTGAGACATGGTATTCTTTACTTTTTATGTTTAATACACCGACCGACTTTAAATGGCGAAGCATCAAAAAATATTTTAATTTCCAATGAAATTTGGGGGTCCATGTTACCACTTTAGAGATGGAATTTCGTAAAATACGTTCTTAATGTTCACCTTGACCAGGGGTCTCCAAACTACGGCCCGCGGGCCAAATCCGGCCCGCCACTGCCACCAATCCGGCCCGCGACAGCTTGAGACTAGTGTCATCAATCTGGCCCACGACAGCCAATGTTTTACTGTTGCTACTATTGCTGTGATAAGTTGAATGGAAGAGAATGAAAACACAGAATGATAATTAATGTTTGCTTAGGTGGGCAGAAAAATTAAAATTGTTATGGCCCTTGCAACATACCGAAAAAAAAATTATGGCCCCAAGGCTTCAAAGTTTGGAGACCCCTGACCTAGACCATAGAGGAAATATGTTTCCTCTATGCCTGGACCATTTGAGGAATATTGGGTCCAAATTTCACGTCTCTATCATAAGCGGCTTGTTCTGTGCTTTGATTCCTAGAAAAAGACTTGATGTTTTATATATGTATATGTTTATTTCTATACATATACTATAGTAGATATACTATAGTAGATATACTATAGTAGATATACTATAGTAGATATACTATAGTAGATATACTATAGTAGATATACTATAGTAGATATACTATAGTAGATATACTATCGAAATGTACTGTGAATGAGTTAGTGAGCTACGTTGCTTACTGGTGATTCGACAAAGGGATTATAATGCAATTACTTGAGAAACGAAACAAATTAAAAAAAAAATATAGGTGTCGGAGTCACGTTATAGTGCCTCAGCATCGACTCTGCTAGTATTTATTTTATAAAAACGGATAATGGACAACTAGTGTTTTGTCCATTTGTCCAGCAACAGGTACTGTTACTGCAGCAACGTTAGAAAAATCAAAAATATTGGACATGATTGGATTATCTTTAGACCTTCAATATTGTATCTGAGTAATCTGTTTGTTTTAGCCTTAGTATTTTAGATAGTTTATTTTAGTTTGGATATGTTTTGATTTAGATAATAAAGGCACTTTCCCAGAGTGCATCAGAAGAAAAAGATGTTAAATAAACCGTTCCACATATACACCAATGTATTGCAAAGTGGCTCTACATTATCACCGTTCCTCGACAATGAAATCGCTCTTTCACTATCGATCCCGTGCCATTCATTCCGACACTTCGTTTCAACCATAATTCGGATCACTGTCAGTTAGCAAATACCTACAGCCTCTTACATTTTGTACGCTATTGCCGAGGAATACAATTATTTTAGTATAAGCCGAGTGGCTCGTATTGTCAGTTTTTAGGCAGCCTCTGACATGACTAGGCAGTCGTTGTATAAGTCTAAAAATCGAGCCGACAATTTAACCTATCGTCCGACTCACGGTAACGCTCAGTTGTAAATGCCAATAGTGGCCATACGAAGACTGACCGTGTCGTCCATCAGGAATTGGTTACTAAGAAGTTCTAGTTGGAACAAAGGGTTTCAGAAGCACGACTGTATAACAGTACCCTAAAAACACATGTAACAAAAGCCCAGGCAGCGTCAAACGTAAGTTTTTCTCTTGAAAATCGTAAGGCACTTTTCTTCTTCACGGTATCCGCACGTTCGACTGGAGCCGTGCCAATGATCTGTCGCTAGAGTCGCTAGTGTTTGAAGTGGCGAACGGACGTGCATTAAACCACTTTTATTAGAAATGCTTTTATTAAAAGCCCCTTCTGTGTTTTCCTTCCCTTCGAAGGATCAGTTCCCTCTTTTTGGAGAGAAATGCGATGGTCTAAGTATTTTTATGTTGAATTTTATTCGGAAATAGCAAAGACAACGATATCAAAAGTAAAGATCGAACATATGCGTCTCGGGATGTTTAGACATCCCGATAATCCCGATTAGATATATCCTAATAGTCGCACTCCGAATAGTGTGAACCCAGGTGCACTCCAAATTTGGACAGTTGTGATATCATATTTTGTTACAAATTGCGTTGTTCTCTATCTACGGCTCATGTCTCTCAGTCACAACCGCTCATCAAAGAAATTTAGTGTGCGCCTGGGTTCACACTATTCAGAGTGCGACCATTTAAGATATATCTACTTCTCCTGACCACTGAGTAGGTCTGCGTCAGCCTTTAAACATCCCACCGTTGGTATATCGGCCTACCTTCGCAGGGTGGTAACAAGGCCTAACTTCGAAGGGTCCAAGGGTGGGGTGCGCGAAGGGTTTGTAAAAGTTCCCTTGTTTCAGTCCTTGGGAAATATTGTCATCTATAGGAAATAGTGACATTTGACAGTGTTTGTCGATTAATATTAGCGATAATAAAATTGTCAAATCAGCATCACCAACGTATGATTTACGGAGAATCGTGTGTTTTTCACATACTACCGACTAGCTTTGGTAGGTAGGAGTAGGAAGTGACCAGAAACCAGATGATTTAATGATTTTAGTATATTTAGGTATCAACAATGACTAATCAAACATGTTTTAAGTATATTTGGAACCGGGGTATCTCTTAAATTGTGTCTAGAACTAAAGGAGGACGGGTAACAGCGTTCTTTACAGTTCTGCGATCCCCAAGCGGGGATTAAAATGCTATAAAACATTGGCAATGGTATTCTAAAGGTTACAGACTGTTTATTTTTTTATTCCCAGTGATTTTCAAAAAAAATGTGTAAAAGAGCAACGTGCGATATAAACGACCAGAGCCTTGGGCGACGACAATTCCTATGTCAATAATTTGGGTTGCGTCGTGTCAATTTGTGCTGTTATGGTAAAGTAACAAATTAATATTTGGTTATGAGTAGTTAAGAATATAACTATAATAAGTTTTGAGATTTAGAAAAATGATTGGTGAAACTATTCTCCATGTAATAATTTGGTGAAAACGGGTCTTCTAAATACGTTTATAGTTTTTTCTCCGAATCTAGAAGTTCTTGACAATTAGTGTATTCATATTCGAATGGTCATATACGTAATGTAATTGAATGTCTGTAAACTCTAATTTTACATTAAAATGGTTCTTCATATCCGTAATATAATTTAATGTAAGCTCATTTACTTTACATTACAATGGTTCTTCAGTAATCTAGAGTTTACATCAATGGTCGCTTACGTTATTCACTTCTGAGATGGACACCAACTCGTGCGTATCTCTTCCTGCAAGCGTAGATCGCATTTATGTCTCTTTTGCGCAGGGGCAAAACTTGGATTTTAGGTGACGACGTATCGAGTCTTCTGTAGTACATATTCTATGAATCAGGATCGAACACAATCAATTACCAACTAAGAAATAAAAACTACTAAAACTCCCCATATATCGTATCCCCCATCAAACTGTGAAACAGGAATCACATCCGTCACGGCTGACAAGGGATATTGCATCGTGTTCTGTCGCGCAGCCAATGTTTCAAACGCAGGGCTATTGTTTTTGAAGGCCTTCAGAATATATTTTGTTTATTTATCAATAATTGAAAATATGTTTTTTTTTCTGCCGTGTAATTTACTGGATATGTAGATAAAGATAGTACATATAGTTTAGTAAGTACATAGCTAACTACCCATGTGAAAATGAGAGCCACGGCATAGAACCGCTTTGGCAAAGTCAACCATCCCTTTTACCGAAGGTTCAAAATTGTGTCTTATGCCCGTCGCACGGATACCAAACTTCATAGGATCACTGGGCTAGTCTGAAGATTCTCTAGAAATCGGTCCAGCCGTTTTGGAGACTATAACATACATACATCGCCTTTTATGTATTTCAGACCTTCAGTAGCCAAAAGCGACAACCAAACCCACCGTAAGTCCAAAAAATTCCCCCATCGCTGACCGGGAAGGTTCCAACCGCTGATACACCACGCCTCGACAGCAAGCTTCGTCCCTAATACAGAGTTACAACTTCTTAGCTTCATGGCATTTTTTTTAATTCTCTAGAAAAATTGTTTGGATATTCTTTGCTCTACATTTTTTTATATTATTCTTTACAAAAAAAGTACTTGCATAGTGTTCAGACCGCGCAAAATGATCACTGCTTTAGGACTTACAACTGAGAGCTACTATAGAACTTGCTATTCGACTCACGGTGGCGCTCAAATGTACAAAAACGCTGAGACTCGCCATGAGGGCTGCCAAAAAAAAATAGATCTTGGACAAGCTAGATAGAGTCTTATCTCTATTAGAGGCTTACATCAAACACAGTAGTGTCAAACTCACAAACACACCAAACAAAGTAACTCACATACTCCCAGTTGTCCCAAAAATGACTAGCCATTGAAAGACATTCTGAACTGAATGTAAAGCCATTGACGTCCTATTATTGGGACACAGTGAAATTCTCAATCTTGCCATGTTCGCGGTCAGTATATTCCTTTGTAGGGGCCCATTAACTCATGTCTCTGGAGCGCTTTAATGTTACAAAGGAACCTTTTGTTAGCGTATTGTTATGTAGCGTACGGTTACCATCAGTTTGAAATATCTTACTTAAGTTATAGGCATAATCATGCCCATAACCTTGATCATCATAATTTGATAAAAAGATATCGCTGTACACTTTAGAGCGCTGATGATAGGAGATGGCTTTGCGCGCTAGTCAAAAAATCTAATATATTGCTAATTACAACTAAACCGGGAATTCAATAAAAATTCTTAGCTTTGCTATCTTAGAAATTACTATTACCTCAGTATTAGACTTGTAATTACTTGAATATTATTTACTAGGGATTCTGAGTTCTGTTGAAGTTCTGTGAAGCGAGGTGTCATCAATGTTTTTTTTTGTGGAGTAAATGTCATGGAATCTTGTTTTCCTTCTTTGTAATGGTATGCTCTTTGTACATTGTATGCTAGGCGATAGAAACAAAAAATATATACCTATCTCAACAAAAGATCTGTAATCTTTATTAACTAACTAGCTGTTACTATCTAGTTTATTTTTTCCTAAACCACCCCAGTTTTGAGGCAAACAAAACAAGAATAAATATATTCAAATCGGTCGAGCCATTTTCAAGACAAACGCATGGCAATTGATTTTTATACAACGTTATTACGTTGCACGTAATAGAAACAAAAAACTTTAGTTTAGCTTCGTAACATCAAAGATTAGCCACCTACAAATCGCGGCATTTCAGATCTCAGATGCCGCGTTGTGAGAATGGAGGTACACCGGGTAAAGTCGGATGCTCTCTGTCGCACTATTTGATGAGCGGGTGCACTATTTCTTCAGTAACTAGGCCGTTCAGCCGACCCTTTTACTACCTAATCTAAAAGTAAATAATCTAGTAATCCTAATCCTAATCTAGTAGTAAATCTAAAAGTAGCTCTAGCTAGTCCTGCCAATCGGTGATTACCAGGGAGGCCAGAGGTTCGCTGACGCCGGCGCAGACCTCCTGGTGACCCAAGGGACGGCTTACATTGCTCTGGCAAGCTGCTGCAGTCTAGCAGCTTATAGGGCGGCCGTTTCGTCTGCCTCCATGGGCATGGGCCCGGAGCGCTCCATCGTCTCTGGACAGAACTCTGGGCAGACTTTGTTTTCTCTGTCTCACAATGTGCCATCAGTCTGATATCCGACGCAGCAGTTAAAGCCAGTTGCTATAACACATTACATTATTTTTGTGGATTGAATGTGACTCCTCTCGGCACGAGATGATACATGACATGTCTCATCATTAACACCGATACAATAAAATAAGCTATGAAAATAGAGAGATAATAATAAGAGAATAAGAGAATACTTATTTTTTGTGATGTGCCCACTGAAATGCTGGTCTGACTTGATTATTCTGCTTTTTTTTTAGATCTACTACGACGCTACTAGACTACGAACGCTACACGCTCAAGAAGCTGCTAAGCTGCTTGCGTGCACTACAGTCAAAATGTGGGTATGGAAAGGATTGGGAATTACTATAATACATATATATATTACAATGAAAACCAGTCATAGTCCAGGTCACCAATTTCAGTTACAATCCAGTCCAAGTGATGTTTCGATAAAGTGGCAAAACTTTACAGACATCCTACGGAGTTTTGGAAACAACACGAAATATTGTGGTGACAGTAATCAATATGTATGTATGTTTATCAATATAACAGTGTCCGGAGAAAATAGAAAGAGATAGCCTCTCTACTTGTACGTCAGACAATAGTACCACGATACCCACACAGATAATGATCGTTATTATGGTCTAGACAACATTGATGAAATCTATTTAAGAAATTAACTAGCTGATTCCCGCGCCATACTTACTCACACTACGACAGTGTGTATAGCTTGTTCTACCTAGCGTTAAAAAAAAG
This sequence comes from Apocheima hispidaria, assembly GCA_947579745.1. NCBI lineage: Eukaryota > Metazoa > Arthropoda > Insecta > Lepidoptera > Geometridae > Apocheima > Apocheima hispidaria. Next base: position 9,271,921 of record OX388156.1, read on the forward strand.
GGTTGTATACCTAATGCAAATTTATGTAGCGCTAGCTGATGCTCGCGAATTAACCTTGTCCTGATAATTAAGAATACAATACAAAAGAACACATCGTAATCGCTCCAGCCGTTCTCATACGCATAATTATGATGCTCCGTCATACATGTGCCAAATAATTTTTATTCACGAGATATAATAGATATGGTGTGTTGTGTTACAGATTCTATTTACTATATAGGAAAGTTAATCCCGAAAATCATTGGGTAAGTAAAACAAAAATGTTCTAATACGGAACTGTTACCTTTAAAAAGATTTTTAATTTAGTTTAGGGCGGGATAAAATCTGAATTTTATCCTTTGAGGGATCTGAATTTTATCATTTAAATTGGCGCAGAGCGGCGAGTCTGCCAAAGGCAGTTGGCGTCAGACTCCACCAAGTACTTCTAGAAACTTCGATTAACGAGTTCCGAAGATTTAGTGGTGCCGTAATCGCATAAGAATTACGTTCCCTCGAAACTTTATCAGTTTTCGTCGCTATACTAGTAGGGCGTTGTTTTTGTCTTGGAATTGAAATATAGAAGATGTACAGGAGTATGTCCTAATACTGCTACCGGATCCACCGGTAGACGGGCAGCAGCGTCCTCTTAGTAAGCGGCGAGCGTTCCGCGATCCTCAAGCCAACTGCCATCCGTGGGCATTAGGGCCCATCTCACTTAAGGGGGAGGCCTCAGTAGTGGACGTTTTCTGGCTGATGATGATGATGAAGAAGGAGAAGGAAGGCACTAGGTACGATTACACGTTGACATACATATAGAGTTGTTATTTTCCGTGTATTGAGAGATTAGCTCCCTATTGTTTCACGGTATGTATGAGTCCATACCAGACTACGAGCACTTGTCTTCATTACCTATCGTAGGTAGGTATACAAAATTGTACTCAGAAGTTATGCTTACGTTTTGTTTTTCTTAAATTTTTCGAGAGAAATCTCTGAAAGAAGAAACGTATTCTCCAATACACAGTAAATACTTGCAGTATATAAATATATAGTGTGTTTTAAACTATAAGTAATACCCTTGTAGAACTACAGGAGGATGGACAAGCGTCCTCTTAGTAAACAGCAAAGAAACTGTATTTTGTCCATAGTAAACAGTGAGCGTTATGCAATCTTCAACCTGCCTGCCAAGCGTAGGAACTATGACACCTCCCACACCATGACTATGCGACCTTATTTCATCAAGAGACGTCTTCAGGCTGGTAATGATAAACAAGGTATCGTATCCATAAACGTCAAACAACCTACCACAGATACGAATGAGTACACACGGAACGATTTTATTTCTTTTTGAGTCTCCGCAGCTTCACAATACGTCACGTTCACGAGTAGACCAATCACGCCGAGGATCGGCAACTAAAACATATTATTTATTAATTTTTAATCAAAAACTCCGACTGCAGTATGTAGACATTGTAGAAATGTAGACATTGCCATCGTATCATCATCAGCCGGAAGACGTCCACTGCTGAACATAGGCCTCCCCCTGAGTGCCAAACCACTTGCCTTGCCACTTGCATCCACTGCTCGCTCGCGACTTTCAATGTAGTTGGTCCACATAGTGGGAAACCTGCCTACGCTGCGCTGCGTCGAATATCATATAATAATATATAATACTACTTGTTAGCCGTGACTGCGTTCGCGTGGACATGAAAAAAGTATCCTATGACCGTCTTTGTGATATACAGTAAATCCTTATCAAATTTTATCAAGATCAGTTCAGCCGTTTAGCCGTGATATCGCGACAAACAGCTATACAGAGAGATAAAGACTTCCTATAGTTTTCTAGATGGCGTTGATCCATTTTTATGCACTTTTTGACCTTTTTTATGGACTGACAGTTGTAATGTAAGGAGTTCTACATTGCGCAAGCGAAGTTTTTTGTCCGAGACGAACATATTCATTTTTATGACTACGGCTTTATTCCTCTGAATTATAACATTGGAATGGATGTATTAACTAGGTACGTAGAATAGGTTCACCTCCGCTTTCCTTAAAGTTAACTAATTACAAACATCACAACTGGTTGCGGTTTGTGAAGGAATCTTCGGTTTTGTTAGAAACTTATTTACTCAACCGAATACGATTTCAAATTCCGCTCTTGTCACTACAGATTTAGGAATAGATATCGCAACGTTATCTTGCTTGGATGCATGATGTAGGTAGATCCGATGAATTTGAAGAAACGACAAAAATGTACAAAAGAGTACACCGCCATCTTATCTACAAAAAAAGCGTAGTCTGATACCCACCCCTAAACGATATCCGATTACGATGTTTTTTTTATATGTTATCTACACAGTGGAAAACTGTGATTGTATGTTTTTTTTTTCCCGCTATATCTTCGTTGTTATAGGCACCTAATTTGTCATTTTTTTGCGTCGAAAATACAACGATTAAAAGTACTTGTTATTAGAATACCATATATTTTTTTTTAAACATATCATAGCGGCATATATTATAGTTTGTCCAAGTTGAGAAAATTGACACCAAAAACAAAAGATTTTGTTAAGTTTTAGGGGGTGATAACAGACTACCCCCGAAACGCTAATTTCATCAAAAACATAAGAAAATTCACTATACTCTCTATTGCACGCACGAAAAACAGAGCGATAGCTAAACAATTTCAAATATCGAAACCGCCAAAAGCTCGCGGAAGGACTATCCTTTTAAGTTGAAAGTCTGTCACTATCGATCGACAAATTTGACATTTATCGTCAACAAAAATTTGTTTTATCGATTCTAAACCAATTTAGTCGATTCTAAATGTCAAATTGGTTTATTGATAAAATGACGATTTCATTGCTGTTGCGTCAAGGTTGTTGTTCTAACTTGTGACGCTTTTAACTAAGCTGGTTTTGCAAATTATTTTTCCAAATATGCTCATCTACGTTTCCTGTTTCTTCTGTCTTTGGGTATTACAGGGCGGAGCTCCTCCGACTGACAAACTCGTATCTGCGGTCATGATCTTTGAAATTAGCTCGCTCTACTAATTATCATAAAGTTTAAACAGCGGAGAAGTTTTGGCAACACTATCAGCGTTCGAACGTTCGTTTGAGTTTCAGCGAATGTCTGAGTATATTGTGAACTTTTTTGGTTGTATGGTTTTAAGCTTGAATACGCACTGGGTATTCGGTAAGAGGACATACATAGAAAGAATTTCATTGTACTTCATCATTATGAACAACTATGACTAATTATTTTATTTGATATGATGACACCTCGGCGACTTGCAATGCTAGCACCACCTGTATGTAGGTGGTGTAAGCCTACTTCTGTATACGGACGTGAATGCCTCCCACGCAGAACTTCTCTTGTTTTTTTGGCTCCACACGTTGTGTATTTAGCCAGTATCAAGTTTTGTAATATTTCAAGTGAACCACAATATTTCACGACAAAAAAGAAGTCTGAGTCATAGTCTAGACTCTAGTCTAAGTCAAGTGTAAGTCGCAGTCAAATCAAGTCAAGTCTAGTCATGGCCCAGTCAAGTTTCGAAGGCTTTAATAGAGGTTTCTATGGAGTTTTGGAAACAACACGAAGAGTCACGTTTCACAACATTATACTATTTACCAACACTCGTGCCCATTCACGAACACTTCATGGATAAAAATCCACCGTTTCTAAAACGAAGACTCGAAATAACAGAAGTTTTGGAAAATAATACAATGACGCGACGTAACTTCATGCATGACTCGTGACTGCATGTAGCGCTAATATGGTATTCTGTGCTATGGGACCAACACTAAAATTGGAAAAAAAAAAACCTGCTGTTACATTTTGTAAAGGGTGAATTTCATATTTTTATGGAACAGCGGGTTTATTTTCGCGGAAGCATCATTTCAATTTTTTTCCCATGAAATTTGTTTATAATGACGAGTAGAGAATGATATCCTGGATTGTCTATCGTCTGTTGTTGTTAGGAGAAATAAGCATGCTAAGTTAATGCTTTTTACTATGAAAACTGACGTGGTTTTGATACATTTTGTCTATAGTCGGAATAACCGACTCAATTTAACGTGAGTATTCCCGTTTTATTAAAACAAAATGTTAATGCTTTTATTTGGATTCATGTTTTGGTCTTGCTGAGCGCTCGCGGTGGAGCTCTACTAAGTGAGGGTGGGAACCGCGAGTGGAATTTACACTAATCGCTATCGTGACATGTAATGGCATGACAAACTAGGTCCCTTAAATTTTTCTAAAGCAACAATTGTTAAGCCGTGTCGGAAACTTTTAGGCGACCTCTCAATGAAAACACTTACACCTGGGTTAATCATCTGGATATTTACAGACATCTATCACGTGACATGCCTTCTATGTACACTAACACAACGTGTCAATTTTTTTTGAGAGTTTTATAGTTGTGAATGTGTAATTTACTGGCTAACTATTTTTTTTCACAAATAAAAGAAAAAGTATAATTCAAAGATTAAAATAAGTAGGGTCCGTCTCCGTCTTCAGTAAAAAATAAACTGGCATTCAAAGTACTCGGAGAAAACCTCATTTCACCGCACTTTGAAAATAAGATAAGATGATAGGTTTGTTGAAATGAGCAAGATCTTACAAGAAACAATTGAAAGCAAAACCTCTCCATTACCGAACATTTTTTTGACAATGTTTATGCGATCTAAATAGAAAGGCACGCGTTACCATTGACTAATATGGCGTAATGTACATAATACTTATGTGCTTATCAAAAAATATTATGTAAAATTTCACTAAACTTTGAGCTTGAAAAGTATTTTTGTGTTCTTATCCTACTAGTTTTAAATAGTCAATGAAATGCCGTAAAACGAAAAAAAATGCTCAAAAAACTTTGTATAAAATAAATTTTAATTCTCTTTTCACGGCACGCGCTTGATTATGTGTCTACTGTCTAGTTGTATAAGAAAATAAATAAATAAATAAAAATAAAACTAGTGGCTAATTTAAGACTAACAAATAATAATTATTGTAAAGTGATCTAGACGTGTGTTCTGAATGATTGAAAGCTCGAGTTCTTATAATAAAGTTTGTGGTATACCGGGATAATTATCCCACACCTCTTATTCAGGAAACCCCTTTAGTTCTGTATAAAGTCCCAAATAAATAAAATATCAATTAACTCACGAACTGACTAAGTAACCGGGGTGCGTTTTCTGGGGAACCTACAAATTTATTAGGCCAACCGTAAAGACCGACACGGCTTTGCCTTTTCCAAGAGCTTTTGATAAAAGGGAGCTAAGATTTTTTTCAAACGCTACAAAGGGCTTTCACTTAAAAAAATTAAACAATCAGTTCACACCCAGGAAGTGGCGTCGGCGGGCTCATTATTATTTCTTCACTAAACTCTGTCGAAGTTAGAGCTTTGCCTCATTTTGAAGTTAATTAAACGGCTCTCATCGGGTGCGTCTTCATTATTCCCCCGACCGCAGGTTACGCAATAGTTAGTTTCCAGACGTTGACAGCAGAAGACTTAGTAGGGTAACTTAGGAACCCCTCTTAATTTCCGGAGCGGGGGCACAATGTGACCGGAACAAAAGTCAATGTACCGAAACTCCGAGGTTTGTTGAAAAAAATCGATGACGATATTCCTGTTTGTCATTTTGACAACTTTGCCGCGAGATGTAAAGGGACTGATATTTCTTATTTTTTTAAACTTTCCGCTGCAATATCGCGTCTAGTACAATAGAAGCAACGTATCAATTGTTTGTCTATAACTTTACAAAGAATATCTTAACCAAACTAATGTAAGTTATTTGATTACCTCCCCCTCGAATACTGAAACGTTTGTTAACTTTGACGACAGATTAAGTCTATTGCTGCCCTTGTCATTTGCTTAGTGCCAGACAAAGGCAGTATTAGAATTAATATGTTGTCAGAGTTAACGAACATTTCAGTATTCGGGGGTCAGGCACTAATTTTCAGAAGTACATTTTCAAACTGAATCTATGATAATCAATCTGTAATAGTGTCATTTCGCTTCTTTTTATTGCAGTCGAAAGACACTACAGATTAGTTTTATATTCCGTTTTCATGGGTTTTTTACTCTACTTCATGGGCAATCGGGATGAAACAGGACCTAGATAAGGCCTACTTTTTTTTTTTTGTATACAAAAAGTAGGCCATTTAGTCGATAATTATAATCTGGGTGTCTTCAAGTCGCGTATGAATCGGTTTCTTCTAGGCAATCGGCCCCATCGTAGGCTGCATCTTCGTTTAACATCAGACGGGATGGCAGTCAAACGCAAGCGTATAAACAAAAAAAAAAAAACCCTCATTACTCTTAGAAAAGTGGTGAAGGAGTTTTGGCGGGAACGTGAAGAAATTATGTCACATCATTTTATTATTTTCCAAAACTTGTGTTATTTCGAGTGTTAATGTGTCAGTTGGTTTTTCTGTGTGAACAAGTTTTGAATTACGATCTAGAACTGTCTATCCTAGATATGTCTATGTGACTGTCTTTATCTTGCTTTGTATTGATTGTGATTTGTGTTGTGTGTAATAAAATAAAATCAAATAAAAACGATGAATTTTTACCCGTTAAGTGTTCGTGAACATGCACTAGTGTTGGTGAATGGTATAATGTCGTGAAACGTGAATTTTCGTGTTCTTTCCAAAACTCCATAGAAGGCTCTAGTAAAGTTTTCACCAATTTACTGGGACATGACTTGGACTTGACCGTGACTTGCTTTATTCGCTTTTAACTATGACTATGACTTGTTTGATAATATTTAATAAAACTTGAAAATATATAAGTATACTTGACACTGGCAAATTCATAAGACGTGGGATGCCAAAATCCTCTTAGGAGGAAAGAGAAAAGAGAAAAAAGTGGTGAACAACGTGCCAAAAATGTAGTGAGTTTGGAATCTGTATTTGATGATTAGTAGTTTTTATTATACCTACGAGGATATTGCATAATTTTATGATGATTTTTTTACCTACTTCCCTAGAACCTAGGGAGGGTAATGTTTTTGGGGTGTATGTTTTATATGTAAGTATGTATATTTGTGAGCTCCTATATAACCTCCTGTAGCCTAAACGGCTTGACCAATTTTGACAAGTGAGACATCATAGGATTTCTCTTTATACCAGTAGTGATATAAGCTACATTTTGCAGTCGGACTATTTGATTTCTTTAAATTTGTTTATGATAAAATTATGTAAAACAATAAGAACCTCCCTGTAAAACTTCTTAACCTATAAATTTGCTTGACGTACGAGAGCGTGCTTGCTTACGGCATGTCTATTATATTATTTGTCTTGGCACAGTTTGTACATTTGACCTGATAAAAAATAAACATAGATAGCATTCGGAATAATATATTGCACTTCCACACAAAAATCATGGACGTAGCTCAGAAATAAGCCAGCCTGAAATTGGACTAGGCCAGCACGTCTGTCGTATGCCGAGATCACATCGGGCCAAAATAACTTTCTGGACAGAAAACAAACGACCACTCGGCAGGCCCAGCGAGAGATAGCGCGACGACATTGGTGAGCATCAGAAGAACTGGACTACCATTTCCCAAGATCAGGAAGATTGAGGGAAGTTAGGGAGGCCTTTACCCTGCAGTGGGAGTTAGGTATTTATCCGATGATAACTTGAGTACCGTAGATTCGATCATCATGAAAGTTTGTAGGCAAGTAGTTCATGCAAATACAATTTTAAAGTTCGAATCTGAACAAAAGAGATCTCAAATTCTTAGTTCGAGGGCAACAGCTAGTAGTCCGTTTAAATTTGTGTATATATGTTACCAATTCTTAGTAAACTTGCCCTCGAACTAAGACTTCGAGACCTGTGTAGTAGCCTAGCCAACGGTGTCTAGCATAGTATTAATTAGCGCGCTTTATGTCTACACAGTCATGTAAATTTAGTTAGTAAATGTAGTAGTCATATTAACTAGTAGTTTGCGCCGAACTGAGACCTCGTGACGCCTATATCTTCACAACCCCTGGACCGATTCAGCTCATATTTGAACTTAAAAATTGTATTGAAATGAACTACTTGCCTACAAACTTTTCTTGAAGATCGAATCAACGGTTCGCAAGTTATCATCGGACAAATAAACACACAAACATACAAACATACATACAAATGCCGATTTGTCCCAGTAAACTCTGAGACCTTCGCTTCGCTCGGTCAATTAATGTAGTTAGTTTTTATGCGATAATCATTGTACAAATTCAATTAAAGAATAAGTACGCAAAATTTTTCACAATTTAAAGTTTGTTATTTTCCTTGTAGTTCGAGTCTAAACGATGCCTATTTATTTGCGAATACGCAGTATATTATCGTAGGCAGAATTTGTGTTGTTTTAATATTAATTAATTTCCAGATGTAATTATGATTTGATAAACATAATTGTTTATGTAACATTCGCTCTGGGGTTTCACAGATAACCTACTTTTTCGGAGTAATCTCTGCAAAAAGGATGGTTATCTATTCAATTACATCATCTCTTCTCTTGTCTTGTGTTCTTGCCTTGTATGGTAATGCGTTTGCAAACGATGATCTGGCACTTTCCAAATAGTGCATTTACAGGCTAGGCATTTGACTCCAGCTAACCTGATAAAGATGGTAAGTAAACACGCCAGATATCCCAAGTATCCCATCAAATCGTTGTCATAATCAGAAAGGCCAGGCCATTTTTTATTTATTTTTCATTATAAGCTTTCGAATTATCAAACTGAGCCCTTATTTTCTATTGCCATAACTAGCTTGTTACGCGCCATGTTAAGTTTACTCCATGTTAGTCGCTTGAAACGGTATTCTCTAAGTTTCTTAAACGCGCGTTTCTTCACGTCGTGGCACGATTAGGAGCGGAGTTTAAGTTTAGAGCATGTTATGACGTCACGCGTTATTGGCAAGTTATCTTATGTGTGATAGAGAATAAGGGCCCTGGACATAATCCAACGGACAGACCCACCCCAAATCGACGACAGATTGACATACGTAAGATTTTCTACGTAAAAGTGATATCTAACAAAGCGATCAATAGAAATCGCATACCAACTTTTTATTTACGTTTTTGTTCCGTAGCAAACAAGAAACCCTCATAGTTTCTAATATCCGTCGGTCTGTATATCACACTCCTTTTATTTAGCCCTGTAAATTGGTACTACCAGGGAAATATTTAAAGATAAACATATTTGACAATGCTATATAGGTTCTTACAAATAAAATCGCAAGAAAAGCCATCATCAAGCCAAGACCCAACATAATAAAACCTTCTTTCAAATACCAAAAACCGACATCAAATTCGATACATCCGTATAAGACAAAAAAATGGTAACAAAATCACCTACTTACTATCCCACTCAACCAATCAACCACACAGTTCCCTGAATTTGTAGATGTAGCATTCGAATTTACGAGTAAGTATATCGCCGACGTGCTAGTTAGTTTTTACTCGACTGCAAAAAGGAGGGTAATGTTTTCAGGATGTATTTTATATATGTGGGTATTTTCGTAATATGTATGTGTGTGTTCCTATAACCTGTTGTAGCGAAGGGATTGACCGATTTATCTCAAGAGTGTCATTCTAATCCTAACTTCTAAAAAAAACCTTATTATAAATTCGAATGTAATTCTGCCTCTCTGTCTATCTGTCTATCTGTCTCTCTGTCTGGGTGTTTATCGCGTTATCACTGCTAAACGGCTGAACGGATCAAGCTGAATTTTGCATAGATATAGCTTAAGGGTCGGAGACGGACATAGGCTATTTTTTTTTTGTAGGTCCATCTAGTAGGCTATATTTTGCAGGCAGTTATTTTTTTTTATCAGATGAATTTTTTCGCCAATATTATTAGAATTCAAAAAAAAAAAAAATTATTATTTAAGTAGTGTTTTCGAATCGAATGCCTCTAGGGCGTGATACGTTTTAATCGTGAAATTTCAACGTTCTTTGTAGATACAGACTTCTTTATAAAGCCAGCAGGAGATGCCCCAGGGCATAGTATAAACTTTCAAATTCATTTTCTCTCTAAGTATCTTACTCTCTACGCACACAACTTGTTTAAGAGCATGAATATTTGACAAGTACGAAGTAAAAATGAAAACATTTTTCTAGAATAATCTTAACCCATTTTGCTTTGAGATTCATGCATTAATCTCGTTAAAAAGTTTTGCATACATAAACGTTAATGTTTATATTCATAACATCGTAGCTGAATTTTAACGTATTCATTAGAACCTCGGTTGGTAAGTAACGCAGCCAGCTCGCCGGGAAAAATATAAAAAGAACTACAGCAATTAAAATGCACATTGCACGTTCCATCTGAAATTGTGCGCTCGGTTGTGTAACGGAACTTAATATTTCCGTGAGCACGTGCCCTAAGCCGTAAAAATAACAACTACAGCCACCGTCGATGTTGAAAACAAAACGCCACGTTGTATTTCGAACAAACTGTACAGGGGTAAATTGAAACGCGCCGGATCGGGGACAGGAATTGGCAAGTTTGAGCACCGCGCGGAACCATTCCGGGAATTTGTCGGACCCTCGTAAAACGTTCTTTGGAAATGGACGAGCTTCTAAAGGTTTATCTTATTTTGAAAAGCTCGAACAGGGGAGATGACGCTGCTTTTACGACGCCACGACGGGATGCGACGGAGCGCTGGCGTAGCGGACCGGGCGGAGCGACAGGAAGCCCGGCACGGAAAATTGTCTTGATGCGCGCACACTTTTAAGCCTGCGGGAGTCAATAATGGATCCTGTCGCGCGGAGTGATGCTGACAGCCTGTCGATAGCCCTGTGCCTTCATCTGCATAACTTCGTTCCGACATCGGTAGATATAGCGTAGTTAATAGAAACCATTAAGTTGTTTGAGCTGCTTCAGGAATTTGATTGCCCCTTACGAAAGCTAGAGATTGTGTTGAAATTGTTCGAGGATTCCAAGTAGAAATTATATTTGAATTCCATTTGCTAACTTAATAGGTCACATTGTACTTGTAACAACCTCATAAGGCTTCGGAGCTATCTACTTCAGTTAATTCAAAATAAGTAAAGAGCATAAAGTTTTTTTTAATATATAATATTTAAGCATGACGAGCGTAGTGCATTGCTGCGCAGAGTTTAAGTTCTATGTGGCACTTTCTTATCACGTCGTTAATTAGCATAGAAATAGGTATATTTATAAATTAGTTGCGCCCCGCAGTTTTACCCGCTATTCTACAGAAACGGTAAAATTTTCGGGATAAAAAGTAGCCTGTGTATTAATCCAGGGAATAAGCTACCTCCTTACGAAATTTTATTATCTTTTTATTTTGGCGAAGAAGGTTTTTTTTTTGTGCCTTTTCCTTAGCCAAATTAAAAAATGACGATATGAAAATTGTTATAAAAGATTGGAAATGGTATTATTATAATTATTTATATTGGTATAAGTCTTTGATAACTTTTTTTTTTTTTTTGTTCCCTGTTAATTTAAATTACAAAATGTTGATAAAGTGCGAACGAGACAGCGAGAACTAGGGTATGTGCCCTCTAAGTTTGTTTTTTAGTCTTACCTATTTGGCATTTCTCTCGCTCTATGTACTGAACAGAGCAAGACAGAGTTAATTGTAAGATTTTAATGAGAATGTTTAAGAGGTGGCGGTACGCTGTTCTGTACCAGGCATGATATGAACAAGCTCTTGGAGGCAATATAGCGATGTCTAACAATCATCGCATTACGTCGCCCGCGGCAGTATTTGCTCACCGTAACACGGACGGAATGGTAATGTATCTGGTACCTCGAGTAGGTACCTCTGGAACCCCATCACGCAGATTACAACGGCAGATGGATAACTGCTGACTGTGAAAATGGCTGCATATTTATATTCATTTATTTGGTAAAAACCGATTGGCATGTTAACAATTATAAATACGGGGCTTAGTAGACCCGGACATAATCCTATAATAAATATAAAATAGCGTTTAGACGTATAGAATCAATATTAAATTAAATGAAACAGTTTGTTGTCTGATGTTATGGAACATAGAAAAAGCATTTATGCTTGAGCCATAATACTTACCTACATTATCGTCGCCGAAGACTGACTGCCGCGCTCACGATCACACACTTGACTCGCATGAGTATACGACCATGACTCTTAAGTTGACTCGATTTAATGCATGCTGTGCAGCGTATATTATATTACTAATTCTGAGCTAAAGAGGTCTTACCGAGACGCCCTTATCGCAATAAGGGCGTCTCGATAAGTTTGTTGATATACGATTGTTAGGTTCAGCTGCCGTTCTGAGCGATAAAGGTCGCGCAATAATGTATGTAACGTACCCCTATTCTCAAAAGATGAGACTGAATCTCGTCTCGAAAAAAATGTCGATCTTTGAGATTTCTAATTCTCAACTCTTTCGGGATATTCACGATGGATAGCGTGCGATACATCGAGTGGTCGGAGGCAATCCAGACGAAAGACAGTCGAGATTGGAATCTCGAAATCGACATCAATTTCTCATATCTCCGAATATCGGAGCCCAGTTCTGATATAAAGCCAGGTATTTTAAAACAGAAGTTGTCTCTCTATTTTCCGCTACGAGTGTTATTGGAGAAACTAATACAAGAGTGGTTTGGGATAGCCGAAGGCGCGGATAGAGCCGGCTTTGGTCTGTATCATCACTGTGCCAGCGAAGTTACCACGACGATTTATACTTGTAAAAACAAAGAATCAAGTACGCCAGCAATACCTAGAACCATAGAAATAATCTCTTGGGATATAACAAGACAAAGACTTTTTACCCGACTGCCTAAGAAGGGGATTAATGTTTTTGGGATGTATGTAAGTGTAATGTAAATGTAAATATGTGAGTATGTTTGTGTAGTACCTCCTGTTGCCTAAACGGCTTGACCGATTTTAACGAATAAGTTGTCGTTGGATTCCTCTTAACGTTCCGAGCAGCATAGACTACATTTTGCAGTCAGTTATTTTACAGCCGCTACGAATTTGTTATTGCATTTTAATGTTAATTTTTATAATTTTGTTAAGCTGTTTATGACGTTGCTAAGAGTATATTTACTTATACCTAAAGCACGAAAAATAAATGAATTGAATTGAAAATCTTTAATAATATTACTTATTTAAGTACACACTACACTACGAGATCATAGCCCACAGCAAAACTTTGTAATAACCCAGCCAAAAGCACAACTCGGACTTGCACCCCGAGGTTTCCGTACCACCGTTTTAAGTATCTACCTAAAATTATTATTATTCTTTTGTTTATCCCAGTTCGAGATCCTTAGCGTGAGACTAAACTTAGCCAATTTTCATTGACCGACCGAAGCGAAGGTCTCAGAGCTTACTGGGACAAATCGGCATTTGTATGTATGTTTGTCTGAATATTTGTCCGATGATAACATGCGAACCGTTGATCTGATCTTCATGAAATTTTGTAGGCAAGTATTTCATTTCAATACAATTTTTAAGTTCGAATATGAGCTGAATCGGTTCAGGAGTTGTGAAGATATAGGGGTCGCGAGGTCTCAGTTCGGCGCGAACTACTAGTTATTAATTGTTTTACTTTTGGGTTTTCACTAGAATCACGCTATAGTTTGACGAAGGTATTGTATAACCGTTTCTGAGATGAAACAAACAAAAAAAAAGTTGATAAAACACGTTTCTTGAAGCCTCTACTTTTTTGTTTATTTTTTACGAAATACGCTATTATACGCTATATTAACTTTATAATTATATTTATATAATATAATAATGCGAAAATAACAACCACCTTATTCTGTTCAAAAGATGCACCCCTAAAGTAGTAGGCACGGACAGGTGGCTTGGTTTCGTATAATACTTTTGTTACCATTTAGGTGAGGAACCCTAAAACCTAAATAATCTCTCTGAAATATTTTCAGACATGAAATCTGAATATCACACCGCTGGGCATAGATTAGGTATGTGAGTCTTTGAGTTTCTCCTATTGTTTCTGCCACCGTCGTCTCCTAGGGTTACCATATTATGAAGATGAATATTTCCATTTTATCAATGAGTATCACATACCTTCTTATTTAACTCAGTGATGGCAGGCATCTTACACATTTAAGCTGTACCTTAATCAAAATACTTGTAGTGAAGATACAGTTTGAAGATGGACTTCCACAAAGTGATTCAATCACTTGTGAACCTCATTTGAAAGGTATTTCTGACAAGAGTTTTTGTACAGGCGCGACATATTTTTTTTTATTTTTTTAAATACGTCTGGAAAAGATACCCCTCTTAGTTCTTTCTAGGTACCTACCATAGAGCAACACAGGCCTCCGGTCGCTGTTGGGGTCAGTACCGAGTTGCTCAATGGTACCTGCATACTAAAAAACAACACAATAAAAAAACTAAGTACTTCATAAAAAAAATGTTGAGCTCTGCTACACTCATCTAGGTTTGTCGAAGAATGGTTCTTTATTACAGCGCTTTCCATAGCTTACCTTAGAGACAGGTTTTTTTTTTTTCAAAATTACTGATTATATCAGGAATTTATTATGTACCTACACAGACTTTCCTCCATTTCAAAATGACAACCATATACTACTCCCCGATCCCAAGCTATCGTATCTATCTACCTATGTAGGTATACCTAATTGTATATGTCCTGCTTCCTGCTCCTTATCAGGCAGCCCATTACAAATGCTTTAATGAATTTACTACTTTTATAGGTAGGCTGGTGTTATAGGTACTTACAGTGACTTGATTTAAAATACTTAGATACTAGCGGCGCCCCGCGGTTTCACCCTCTATGCTACAGAAACCGAGTATTTTATGGCATTAAAAGTAGCCATTTACCTCTATACTATTTTCATCCAAATCCGTTCAGCTGTTATAGAGTTTAAAGGAAACAATACATGCTTATACACTTACGCACAAACTTTCGCATTTATAATATTAGTGTGTTAGAGAGTACCCGATAAATGCGTTAGGTGTCGGCAGATCAGTTTGTTGAAATAAATGTAAAGGTGTCTAATAAAACCCAGCTTTTTTAAAAAATAACTATGTATTGCTTATTACCAATCTATACATAAAACAGAAATCACAGAAATCATTTTGAAAACTTATTCTTTATTACGTTTGTATTAAATCCCATTTGGTGTCCTGTAGATGGTCTTTGTTTACTGAAAGAATGAAAATTACATGTTAATTAACTATGTACAATTACCTTAAGTGCATTATACTTAGTATAGTTTGATATTTTATCTAGACTAACCCCCAAATACTGAAACGTTTGTTAACTTTGAGAACAGATTAATTCTATTACTTCCTTTGTTTGGCACTAAGCAAATGATATAGACAGCAATAGACTTAATCTGTCGTCAAAATTAACAAACGTTTCAATATTCGGGGGTAAGTCCTTAAAACTCTTTTCTGGTCAAGTAATAAATTGTATTGCACTTAAGTACCTATGTATTTTAAATTTATCAAGTTTGGTAAATTTAAACAAATGTAAGAACTTTTCCTACGACCATAGATTGGCTAATAGTAGGTACGCCAGTATTTATAAATACGCTAATCAACTTAGTCATGATCGCTGGACATTCAATTGTCGACTCTGTTGTTACTAGGAAGAGTTGAAAATTATAAATCTTTTCATGTTCGGTATTAGGTCATCGCCTGATAAAAATACAAGGCGTTGATGCAATTTGTATGTTTTTATAGTGACTTTAGTCATTCAAAAAATAAAGTATAATGATATCAATTTTTGAACAACTTTTTTTTTTCTATGAAAACTGATGTGGTTTTGACACATTTTGTTTTAATAAAATGGGAATACTCAGAGCAAGGCAAGAGGAGGTCGCGCGCTTGTCACGCTTAGCATTCCTTGATAAAGGTCAACGAATGTGATCGAAACTACAGTCGGAATAACCGACTCAATTTAACGTGAGTATTCCCGTTTTATTTAATCAATACTTTTTTTTCATGTATAAAAAGCTGTTCAAGTGGGAACGTGGGAATTTGACGAACCATGAGGTCTAAAATAAGAACGCAACGTCTTATAAACTAGCGACACGTACTGGCTTTGCACGACTACCAAACTTCACAAGATTACCCGCTGAGCTAATCTGAAGGTCCGCCGAAAACGTTATGAAAATCGGTCCAGCCAATTTGGAGTCTATAGAGAACATTCATCGTATTTTAATAATAAATATTATGATTTGATACATACCGGCTTTCTAAATCCGTACATATTCTTCCTCTCCTCGTCAGTGTAGTCGGCAAACTTGTTTATGCCAAATACGGCACTCGGTGACTTCTCGTTCATCTCGTTTATTTTCCCTAAGTTCTTGACAAACGCTTGGTAATGCAATTCCATGTCCGCGTCATCTTTGTATTCTCTTTTATGTTGATGTACGAAATCTTCGAACAAAGGGCGCGCGTTGGTGACATCGTAGTGTATTTTCGGTGGTAAAGGCTCGGAGCTTGCCATGGCGACTAGCACAGACAACGACGCTAACGCGACTAAGCTCATTTTGTACATTCTCTGATCGGGGGGCGTTGCAACCGGTTCGAGAGGCCTGCACTCGGTAAATCAATGAATGGTTAAATACAAAAAGTTGCGTTTTATATATAGGTTCGTTCTGACTCTGCATGACTGGGGGCTCTATTTTGGAATCGTTCGCCTGAATATTTCATGCAAAATTACCGACGCTGCGTGACCGTGAACCTTATCGCGCGGCGTTAGTAATTTCGCATGAAATACTCAGGCGAGCGATTCAAAAATAGAGCCCCTGTGGTCTAGCGGCCCATATGGATATCAGTTGTTTGGTACGAGCAATTTCAATTATGTACTTACAGAAGACGTAAATAAATCGCAATATCTATACACAAGATTTCAACTTCATGGAAGTAAAACAGATAAACTAACCAGCTCATAGTCCTTTACACTCCCATGAAATACATTTATCCCTGTCGCAGAATGTTGATCGTACTTTGTATAGACGTCCATAAAAAGTGCAGTGCTATCAACATTGCATTGTTTTTGTTGGTCTAAAAACCTATTTGGACCTATTTGGTCTACCTACCTATTTGGATAGGTATATGTATATTTTTAGGCAAATAAAATGATAAGGATAGATGATAATACTTATTACCTATTATTATAGGGTACCATATTTTTTATCTTGGAAATAAGCGCACGCATACTGCACTGCTACGGGGAGACAGTGAGACAGTGGGACTCCAACCCACTAAAACTCCTCGGTATCCCTCCTCCGCCGCTTGTGGCGAGAACGCTCTCGCACACAACCGAACCGTCGCGACATGCCAGTAGGTACACATGCCTTCCCGGGGACAAACCCAGCCGATAGGCGCCAGACGACCCCGTGTCATTTTAATGGCCCCACCACCTACCACTTTGGTTGCAGACGATAGGGAGAGCTGCGAACCGCCATACCGACACTCCTCTTTCTCTGCGACCCCACCGAGTCCACCATCTAACGGTGGCGACCCCGTCAAGGCCGCGAAAGGCAGGGAAAGTGGCAACAACACAATAACAGTCCTCTCCCTCCGTGGTTTCCAACCCTCAGCTCCAGTTTCGCCAGCACGGCGACACTGCAGCCCGCCTCAGTTGCAGTGCTGCCCATACAGCACCCAACCTACTGTGGCTGCTTCATCGTGGGGAACCAAGCCTGGAGAAGTGGCCCCTCCTCGGGCTCCGCTTTGCTTTACCGTGTGTCAAGGCCTCGGCTACTAAGCCTCCCCACAACGACAAGGCGGCCGCCCCGGCTTCACACGGGTATTTAACAAAAAAAAAAAAATTATAATACACACACGAAAACCCTTCTATTTGCGTCAAGTTACAAAAAAAAATATTAAAAAATATAAAGAAAGCTATAAAGCTACCCAACAGCGAATGAATTTTTCAAATCGGTTCAGTAGTTTCGGAGCCTATTCAATGCAAACAAACAAACAATCAAACAATCAAATCTTTCCTCTTTATTATATTGGTATAGATTATTCTATCATCATCAATAGTTTTCGCAGCGCATGCGATGTAAAGAATATTTTAGGTATTTTTTTTTACATCTTGGGTTACATTATTAGAGTTTTAGTAAGGATCCCTAATTTTTTTGAAAATATAATATAGCCTTTGTCACCCGGGGATAGTGTAGCTTCCCAACAGCGAAAGAATTTTTCAAATCGGTTCAGTAGTTTCGGAGCCTATTCAATGCAAACAAACAAACAATCAAATCTTTCCTCTTTATTATATTGGTATAGATACCTAGGTGACGTTTAAGTTGTAAGTACGGAATATAGAATAAACATTTATGCTTGATCCCTTAATACACTTCGCCGACGACTTACTGCCGGGCTTACGATAGTCATCTGAAAAAGACTCTAACATAGCGCAAATAGAGACGATTTTGTAAAATGTAAAATTTGAGTTTGTTCCGGAAAAGCGTTTTGTTTAATTATTGTATATTAATATAAGATATTGGTTCTACAAATTTTGTGCGGAAAAAGCAGCGTTTCCAGGTTTTTACAAGCTTTTATTTATTAAACTTAGATACCTAATTCATGAAGAACTTGTCATAAAATAAACGACGTAAACATTAACATTTCCTGTGATAAAACCCTACTTGTGTGGAGTAATAGTTCTACAAACTAGTGGCGTAGTTAAGGGTTGCCAACTCGAATTCCTAGAGACGAATCTAATTTACGTTATTGTCGCCTTATCAAAATGTGCGAGCAGTAAATTGACGCTGTTTTCAAGCGACAATCGTATATTGAGTATTGATTGGAAATTTCAAGGTTTAATAATACCTACAAGTTTCTTCTTAGAGCTCGCTTCCCTGATTCGGCTATCTCGCTCGCACTTGTTCTACATTTTTGAACATAAAAAATGACAGATGATAAATAAAAACAGGTTACTTGTTACAAAAAACAAAAAAACAGTTAAGTCTTCAATTGTTAATAATGGCAATGTTTTAAAGCAACTTATAATTTAACATACTGATTTCATTTTGACGAAGAAGAAGGAAATACAAATTTCTTTCTCCTTCGCCAAAATAAAAAAAAAGGTGCAACGTTTCGCTCAGCGCGCCACATTCAAATTTTCTTACGTTTTTTGTCAATGAGCCAATCAATGGGTTTTAAATGACTTTCGAAAAAGGAGGAGGTTTGAGAAACACCTCCTTTTATGACTTCGACTCGAGAGTCGATTTAATTTTTGGATGAAAGAATCTGAATGAAATGTCAAAAAGGAAAACGGCTCATTATAGCTCAATTCCTCTTTGAGAGTTCATAAAAACTAATTTTGAGCCAATAAATAGGTTGTATCAAAATATTTCAACAACCAAAAATCTAGTTGAACACTTGTCACTAAACCAAAATCCATAATAAAAATCAGCTTATTAAGATTTGTAGCTAAACCAATACCATCTAAGTGATCATTTTAGCTGTAATTTCTTGACGCAACCTATTTATTGGCACAAACTGGCGTCAATAAATCCACGGTGAGTTACTTACGTTTTAGTTGACAAAAATCGCAAAAAAAAATGTACTTGGCGCGCTGCGCGAAGCGTTGCACCTTAAAAAATAACAACCAAATTCGAGTAAAAAATATGCAGTTCTGCTTCTAATCTTTTGAGATATTCCATATCTAGACCAACAATAATAGATTTAGTAAGCGGCTTGACAGTTGACATATCTTCGAGAGGAAGCGAGAGATCTGCTTGGTATGCATCGCCAAACGAAACCGAAATTTACAAAAACCCGAAACCGAATTGTACCTCTCCCTTTCTTCCAACGTGCCAATTGAAAAACCAAGAACTCAAGGTAGTCACGGTAGTGCTCTGCCAAGTCACCCGCAAAATAGTGGTATGGAAGCGGAATTGCAGAGGGATGTATGGAAATGTTGTGGGAGCGGAATAGAAGAGGTATAAGGGTTGGACGGGACGGGTAGGATAGAGGTGGGATGGGAAAGGAATGGAAGCAGAGATAGGAGCGGTTCGGGAGTGGGATGAAAGAGACTGGAGTGAAATGGGATCGTAGCAAGGTAGATGAAGAACAGGTGTGATAAAATAGCGGGATCGGATTATTTCCACGCATAAGTAGTCACGGGGAGCAGCAATAGTATCTAGAATAATACGGTTTGCTATAGAATCTAGAATAATACGGTCAGCTATAGAATCTAGAATAATACGGGTACGTAATATATGCATGAAATAATGTTAACAGGAAGGCTTACAAAAAACAAAGAACGTGTCTTGCAATTATAGAATATTTTTTATTATTTCTTCCCATAATCACATAATTACGTTGTATAATAATTATGTGAGCTAACATAAATCTCACCCCACCATGCAATATTATTATTATTCTTATTTGAATTTACCTTGTACAGAGACAAAACTCATATGGAGCCAAGGAATTTGTTATGCATACTACTCATTTGTTCTTCGGTATAGTCTGCAAACTGATTTACTCCAAACAAGTTAGTGTTAAATTTAGTATTCATTGATTTTCTTTTCTCTACATTTTTCAAAAACACTTTATAATGTATTTCTTTTTCGCCTTCGTTTTCGTACTTCTTATTGAACGCCTTTACGAATTTATCGAACAATTCGCGATTTTTGTTGTCGATTTGTGAAGTTTGTGAAGTCACAGACAGTGAGCTTACTGTTGTCATGATTACTAAAAATAATACTATTATGATACTCATTTAGAACGTTGAATAATAATTAAATGTTAAACTGTTCGCAAATAAACACAATCTATACTTCGTTAACAGTTAAATTCACTCAAACCTTAAATTTTTTTTTTTCTGATAAGGATTCACTTTTAATTAGTGACAAATGCAATTTGTCGCTTCAACAGAAAATAGTTATTTTTAATTAACTGATAACGTCAAAATTTATTGAAAAACGTACTTCCTAAATAATTTGTGTTGTAGGAAGTATTTTGCAGATTAAACTTAACTAGTCAAGAGATTTTATCGATTTTCAAAATTCATCTTAAGTATGCGATTGTTTCACTGATTTTACCGTGACGGTTAATCTGAAGAATCTTCATCTATAATATAACAAATTTTCTAACAAATATTTTCTAGCTTCTTCTAGTTATTTTTTTTTAATTTATCGTGTTCCTACCTACATTTTTTCAATTAACGAGCCACCGTTCGATGGCTTCTTCTCTACCTCAAACTCAAAAAACAGTACTCCACGATTTAAATGCAACCATGACACATTCACAATATTGTTTTTTAAAGTTTGTATAGATTATTTTTGTTATAGTTTATATTTTCTTGGTGCACATGACAGCTGCCACGAGCTGCTAAGCTTTACCCGAGTTCAGGCGTTCCATCTCATTTCCAACCTCGTATTTTCAAGGAGCTTCGACCCACAGAAAAGATTTTTTTTTTACTATCTCTTTTCTGTGTTTAGACCAAAGTAAAATGAATGGTCGGGCCCTAACCACACAACTTTCTTAAAATAACAAGTCAAAACAATCAACTTAGCCTTCAATACGTAATTAAAAGTATGTGTACAATTGCCTCAAAAAAGAGACAAGAGACAAGAAACAATATCTACGAGAGAAAAAGGGACACCTGTGTTTATTATTTGCTCTGGAACCGTTTGACATAAGAACGTTCGTCTCGCACTTTTCATAGACTGAGAGCGTCTGAAGCAAGCTCACTTTAAAGGCTTCAAATTCTCTTACTTGGAACCATATTCTTTTTTTTTTAAATATATTTTATTATATTATTATTCATTTTACTTTGGTAGAAGATTAGGAGCCATAAAAAAAAATGTTTTTGTTTTGGGGGATATATTGTCGAATTATTATGTCATGTAATAAAAGATAAGAGTATGAGATGTTGGCCTGCGAGAGGTGGGTAGATAACTAAAAAATAACCCTGTACATGTTATATTCATGTTTTTTTTTTCACAGAAACACAAAGATCTGGTGTGCTATGTCTAGTTTCAAAGGTACTTTCATCTTACACATTATAATAATTATGTTATTTATTATGTTACTATTATACACGAAATTAGTTAACTAGTTGTTATCCGCGACTTCGTTCACGTGGACCTACAAAAAAAAGTAGGGTATGTCCGTCCCCGACCCTTAAGCTATATCTATGCAAAAATTCAGCTCGATCCGTTAAGCCGCTTAGCCATGATAATACGACAAATACCTAGACAGAGAGACAGAGTTACTTTCGCATTTATAATATATTAATATAATATAGGTTACGGTGACGCGGTAATGCCTAGTACGCTGGCAAATAGTAGTGGACTTCTGGGTTATTTTGGCCTCTAGATAATCCCACTGTTAGTTTTGTGTAGGATAAGAAGTTTGTTTTAGTATATGTAATATGCACCTGCACCAGGTTTAAAAAAATCATAAAAGTTATTTAAAAATCCTTAGATAACACTTAAAAAATTAGAAAAAGATCTTGATGCACTTGACACATTTATTTACATTTAATTTTCATAGCTTGATACATATAATAAATGGACGGAATATTATATTCTACGCAAGGAACTTAAAAGGTCTAATATAACAAACCAGAGTAACGGCAGACAATATTGTTGCCGAAGTAACGCTGAATATAGAACTCTACCTAAAAAGAAAAAGCGAGATAAGTACAAATCTAAAAAAAAAAAATTTCGTCGACAGTTAAAATTAAATATTTTAAACTATTGCTATTTCATAAATTACTTATTTTCATGACAACAGATTTAACGGTACAGATATGTTACTCGTAATATGACTTTTTTTCAAGCCAGCTCTTACAGCTGCGTATCGCCCACGGAGCCCGGATTTTCTATAACAGCACCTGAAAAAAATTAAAAAAATCAACTTTATGCTAATTCACATTTATGTTACAAGTAATTTATTTTAAAGTGTAACAATGAAACTACAGGATTACAGGATACTACAGGAAAGGATATCCTAAGCCGAAAGAGCCTCATAGTACTCATGATTGTGAATAACTTTTACTATGGGACCAAACCTGTAATCGAGAAAAAATAATCAGCTGTTCCATACATTTTGTCGAGTGTCATTAACATTTTTCTATGGAACAGCAGATTTTCGATTTCAGGGTTGGTCCATAGTAAAAGTTGTTCATAATAATGAGTACTTATGAGCCCTTTTTGGCTTAGCATACCCTTTCCTTATAACTAAGAACACTATATTTTTCTATTTAATGTGGGGTTTTGTCACTGATTTAATTCACTTACATTTTTTTTTTTAATTATCGTATGTCAAGTAATATTGGCCGTCGCCAACTAGACTGTAAAATTTAGAGGTGTTTGGATGTTTTTTTTTCTTACCATCTAATATTGATAGAAATATTATGAAAAAATAAAATTACTACTCATATCCCATAGACGTAGTATTATTTTTTGGAAAAATATTAACCCTGTAAATACCGTCAAAATGTGGATTCAATTGCACGCGTTTTTTGTTTCTTTTTCACAATAGCGGCCTTAAAGGCGAGTCACCGCCCGAGGCCCGAGGCCCGCAGGCCGCCGAGGCGGCCCGCTAAGGGCGGCGCGTCGTGTTGCGGAACCGCTACGCTACGTTCAAATACAGTAGAAACTCGATTAACCGGACTAATTGTTGTCGTTAAAATTCGGATAATCGAAAATCCGGATAATCGAATGTATGAAGCAAAGCGGATTTTGTGGATGTAGTAATGCTTTTTCACAGAGCAAAGGACCAAATATCGGTTGCCCAGTTGCTAAGAGTTAATTTTTCGGTTCCTTCATAATTTTCCGATGTATGGATTTTCCTATCTAACTAAAACAATAACGAAATGCGGGCAGCAATCCCGCGGGGCGCGAGATGTCAGTTCTAACCCGCGGGCTTATCCCGAAACTCTGAAAGCGATAGTGATAGTGCGCGAGCGGGACCGCGCATAGGGCGACTAACTTGGTACGAGCGGGATGGCATGCTGCGAGAGTATCAGAATCACGAACGTTTCAAGCCCGCCGTTCATGCTTGCATATATTCGACTTGTAGGTTTGCTGTGGGTAGTCCGGATAATCGCGAATCCGTATAACTGAGGGCCGGACAATCGAGTTTCTACTGTATAGCATTTCAGACATAAACCAAAATGTAGAATGCTCTGCAGTATTTAAACAGAAATATTTCCCTTAAACTTTATGTACAAATTTAGAAATTTTATTAATAAAGAATTCGTTTAAGACTTTATTTTATACTGTTTTCAGAAGTTTATATGATAGCGTAAAATACATCCTTTCGTGTAACCAGTTAGTACCTTCCATGGACATCTTAAGATTGACAAGGATTTTTAGGAACAGCTGATTTTTTCTTCGGTTTCTGGATAAAGAAGGGAAGCACACATTGTATTATATATAAGATACCTACTATAGTATTTATTATGGAGTTACATAATGACTGAAATGATTCTTGTAGGATTTAATATAAAATAATTATATTATTAGTTACTTATACATATGTGTGTCTGACTATAATAGTGATTTGTTATTGTAATGAACTATATGCACAACCTTGATGCAAGGTAGGTACAAAGTGTTCCTTAAAGGACATTTAAGAGATTATTGGAATGTGAATATGTTTATTGTTATTATGTTCTAATAAGAAAGGTGATGGTATAAATTAGCGTGTAAATGGTAAATGTTTTTTTTGACAATTACAGCTTAATTACTCATCGTGGATTTTTGAAACTAATTTTGTGCCAATAACTAACTTGTTTAAAGAAATTACGGGTAAAATTATCACCTATATAACTTTGGTTTAGCTACAAATCTCAAAAAGCTGATTATCATCTTGGTTTTTGGTTTAGTGACAAATGTACTTATAGCTTTCAACTTAAAATTTTGGTTGGTGTTATTTCTTGAAACAATCTATTTAATATCGCAAAATTAGTTTTTATGAACCTACGATGAGTAATTAAGCTGTAATTGACAAAAAACGCAAATAAATTAGAATTCCGCGCGCTGAGCGAAACGTTGCACCTTAAGAGGTTTTTTGAATGTGAATATGTTTATTGTTATTATGTTCCAGTAAGAAAGGTGATTGCATAAATTAGCATGTAAATGGGAAAGAAAATTATAGCGCCATTTATTATGGTTACAAAAATTAAAAACACTTTTAAGCATATCTAAGTTTTTTTTGGGATAAAAAGAGAAAATACGTAAGTACATAAGTATAGAAAGCGTTGGTAGAGTGAATTTACTCATTCAAAAAATAAAACTTATTGATATCAATTTTCGAACACCTTTTTTTCATGTGAAAACCCGTGCGAGCAGTAAACGTGCTAGTAAACGTAGTATGCGTGAGAATTTGACAAGAGGTCTTAAATAAGAAAGCAATTTATTATAAACTAGCGACAGGCCCCGGTTTCGCACGGGTACCAAACTTCACAGGATTACCCGCATGGCTAATCTTAAGGTTCGCTGAAAACTTCATTTCAGAGTCTATAGAGAACATTCATCGAATTTTATTAATAACTAGCAGCCCGCCCCGGCTTCGCACGGGTATTTAACAAAAAAATAAAAATTATAATACACACACGAAAACCCTTCAAAGCGAAAGAATTTTTCAAATCGGTTCAGTAGTTTCGGAGACTATTCAATGCAAACAAACAAACAATCAAATCTTTCCTCTTTATAATATTGGTATAGATTATTCTATCATCATCAATAGTTTTCGCAGCGCACGCGATGTAAAGAATATTTTAGGTATTTTTTTTACATCTTGGGTTACATTATTGGAGTTTTAGTAAGGATCCCTAATTTTTTTGAAAATATAATATAGCCTATGGCACCCGGGGATAGTGTAGCTTCCCAACAGCGAAAGAATTTTTCAAATCGGTTCAGTAGTTTCGGAGCCTATTCAATGCAAACAAACAAACAATCAAACAATCAAATCTTTCCTCTTTATAATATTGGTATAGATAGATTATTCTATCATCATCAATAGTTTTCGCAGCGCACGCGATGTAAAGAATATTTTAGGTATTTTTTTTACATCTTGGGTTAAATTTTTGGAGTTCTAGTAAGGATCCCTAATTTTTTGAAAATATAATATAGCCTATGTCACCCGGGGATAGTGTAGCTTCCCAACAGCGAAAGAATTTTTCAAATCGGTTCAGTAGTTTCGGAGCCTATTCAATGCTAACAAACAAACAATCAAACAATCAAATCTTTCCTCTTTATAATATTGGTATAGATATAGATTATTCTATCATCATCAATAGTTTTCGCAGCGCACGCGATGTAAAGAATATTTTAGGTATTTTTTTTACATCTTGGGTTACATTATTGGAGTTCTAGTAAGGATCTCTAATTTTTTGAAAATCTAATACAGCCTATGTCACCCGGGGATAGTGTAGCTTCCCAACAGCGAAAGAATTTTTCAAATCGGTTCAGTAGTTTCGAAGCCTATTCAATGCAAACAAACAAACAATCAAATCTTTCCTCTTTATAATATTGGTATAGATTAGTATGATTTATGATACATACCGGATTTTTATATTCGTGCATATTATTTCTCTCCTTGTCAGTGTTGTCGGCAAACTTGTTAATACCAAATATGGCACTCAACGACTCCTCGTTCAGCTCGTTTAATTTCTGTAAGTCCTTGACAAACGCTTGGAAATTCAATTCTCTGTCCGCGTCATCATTGTATTTACTGATGTATTTGTTTTCTAGTTCGAGCAGGCGCACGTTGGTGACATCGTAGTAAGTTTTTAGTGGTGTAGACTTGGAGCTTGCCATGTTAGCATTCTCGTTAAATATGGCGCTCGACGACTCCCCGTTCAGCTCGTTTAATTTTTGTAAGTCCTTGACAAACGCTCGGTAATGCAATTCTCTGTCCGCGTCATCATTGTATTCTCTTTTTTGTTGATGTTCGAAATCTTCGAACAAAGGGCGCGCGTTGGTGACATCGTATTGTATTTTTAGTGGTGTAGGCTCGGAGCTTGCCATGGCGACTAGCACAGACAACGACGCTAACGCGACTAAGCTCATTTTATACATTCTCTAGGCCTGCACTTGTTTAATTAATGAATGGTTATATGCAAAATGTTGCGTTTTATATATAGGTTCATTCTGACACAGTTTGACTAGGGGTTCTATTTTTGTATCGCTCTCCTGAGTACTTCATGCGAAATTACCCACGCTGCGTGACCTTATCGCGCGGCGTTAGTAATTTCGTATGAAATACTCAGCGAGCGATTCAAAAATCGAGCCCCCTGTGGTTTAACTGGCCATTATACAAGGCATAGTAGTAGGCTAGCAGTTCCATATACTAGACTTACCAGAGTGAGCCAATTTTTCTTACTCTGTAGTATGTATTTCTATAATAACATTCCATGTGCAATACAGAATTTAAATGAAACAAAATTTAATTCATAATTCATTTATTGCGTATGTAGGTATCATCATCATCATCATCATCATCTCAGCCACAGGACGTCCACTGCTGGACATAGGCCTCCCCCTTAGATTTCCACGAAGAGCGGATGGAAGCGGTAGCGGAGGTGTAGGTATAATAAGGTGGAATTAACATTAGATACAGAGCGCCATATTCCGCCTTTCGGCATGCAAATATCTACAATAAAATAATTCAAAACATGATTCTGTGACTACATGATTAAAAAAAAAAATACACGAAAAAATAAAACATTGAAGAAAAAACAAGAACACTACGTATGTAGTCTAGTGGGTATCCACTAGGCATTGACACATAATTTAAAGACATTGAATTGCCTATTCATGGTCCTACTTGTACAAGCGTCCAATAAAATATGTCAATATTGTAAAGTTGTAAAAGACACACTGACAATGCGGGCATGTTATAAAGTAGGTGATTGTCTCAAAGTCTGGAACCTGCCCATATAAACAGGTAGGTACATCTGAAATGTAAATGTAGACACATTATATCTAATATTAAGGTGACGTGTCCAAGCGAATGTAAATTCCAATGTACTAAAGATTTTTGACTTTGACTTTGATAATGGTTATTAGTTTTTTGTTACGAATGATTTCAATAAGCACTTAAAGAAGGCGTCAATAAAATTGTATCTAATCGTAATATCCATACAGAAGATATCAATTTCATGGGAGTAAAAGAGATAATCTAATAAGCTCATAGGTTGTCTTTAAATACCTACTACTATGAAATCCGTTTATCCCAGTCACAAAATATCATATCAGGCGTAGATCGTGCTTTGTATAGAAGACCTTAAAAAGTGGACGTGGAGTGGAAGACGTGGATCAACGTTATTTTTTTTGTTGTTTCTTTTGTTTCTGTGTTTTGGAATCGCAACATTGTTGTTGTCGATGTCGTAACATTATTAATTATTTTTGAATTGTTTGTGTTGGTCGTTCTACCTACCTATTTGGGTCGGTATATGTATATTTATTGGCGTAACGTCACAGAATCATACTAATATTATAAATGGGAAAGTTTGTGTGTAAGTAGGTAAGTATTTAAGTGTATTTGTTCCCGTTCAACTATGTGACGGCTGAACGGATTTGAATGAATTTTGCTATGGAGATTGCTGATACCCTGGATTAACACATAGGCTACTTTTTATAACCCTGAAAAAATTGCCATTCCTGTGGGATAGCAAAAGTCTGATGATCACTCGTTTTTGCAACCATTTTACGAAGCGAAGCCCTCGAGGGCTATGGAAAAGCGAAGTTATATTTTTTTTCACGTAATCGTGGCTAAACGGCTGAACGGATCTTGATAAAATTTGATAAGGAGTTACTGTATATCACAAAGACGGACTTAAGATACTTTTTTTTTACGAACGAGGTCGCGGGTAACAGCTAGTAGATGATAATTATATGTAGGGTAACATTTTTAACATTTTTTTCTTGGGATATGCGCAATTGCGCACTCATAAGGCACTGCCACGGGGAAACAGTGCGGTGATGTGGGACTACAACACACTAACACTCCATGGTGTCCCTCCTCCGCCGCTTCTGGCAGGAACCCGGGAACGCTCTTGCATACAACCGCAAACCCGGCGCGGCCTTCCGACTCTGGACCTTCCTACGAGGTCGGGTGCTGCACCCTTCCACTCGTCGAGACACGCCAGGGCACATGGCGGCCGCAAAGCCTTACCGGGGACCAAGTCAGCCGATGGGCGTCAGACGACCCCGTGTCTACACACCCAAGGTCCCCCTGCAACGGATCAGTTGAGTGGCCCGGCCGCCTGCCACTTCGGTGGCAGAGGCGGGAGATCGGCGAATCGCCATACCGACACTCCTCTTCCTCTGCGACCCCACTTCCGCTATCCGCTTCCGCTATCTAACGGTGGCGACTCCGTCAAGGCCGCGGAAGGCAGGGAAACAGGCAGCTACACACCAACAGTCCTCTCCCGCCGCAGCCTCCAACCCTCTGCTGCAGTTTCGCCGGCACGTCGACACAGCAGCCCGCCTTAGTTGCGGTGCTGCCCATACAGCACCCAACTTACTGTGGCTGCTTTATCGTGGGCTTCGGGAACCAAGCCCGGAGAAGCGGCCCCTCCTCGGGTACCGCTTCGCTTTACCGTGCGTCAAAGCCAAGGCTACTAAGGGGGAGATATAATAGAGTACCTAGGTTAAGTTCAAGTTGTAAGTACTTAAGTAGCTAACACGCCTGACAACAACGGACCACAAACCACCGAGACAAAAATAAGAATAAATATTTTTCTCTGGTTTGTCAGAAGGCGGTCGCGCCAACGCTCCGACTATTAAGGCTGTAAAGGATTCAGACAGACAGACAGACGGACATGACGAACTTATAAGGGTTCCTTGTAACGGAATCCTAAAAATAGTGGGATTGGATTATTTCCACGCAAACGTAGTCACGGGTAACAGCTATAGAATCTAGAATAATACGGTACGTAATTTATGCATGAAATAATGTTAACAGGAAGGTATACAAAAAACAAAGAACGTGTCTTGCAATTATAGAATATTTTTTATTATTTCTTCCCATAATCACATAGTTACGTCGTATAATAATTATATGAGCTAACATAAATCTCACACCACCATGCAATTATTTCAATACTTACTTACGTACAGAGACAAAACTCATATGGAGCCAAGGAATTTGTTATGCATACTACTCATTTGTTCTTCGGTATAGTCCGCAAACTGATTTACTCCAAACAAGTTAGTGTTAAATTTAGTATTCATTGATTTTCTTTTCTCTACATTTTTCAAAAACACTTTATAATGTATTTCTTTTTCGCCTTCGTTTTCGTACTTCTTATTGAACGCCTTTACGAATTTATCGAACAATTCGCGATTTTTGTTGTCGATTTGTGAAGTTTCTGAAGTCACAAACAGTGAGCTTACTGTTGTCATAATTACTAAAAATGATACTATTATGATACCCATTTAGAACGTTGAATAAAATAGTAAGATGTTAAAATGTTCGCCAAAAAACACAATCTATACGTCGTTAACAGTTAAATTCACTCAAACCTTACAATTTCTTACTGGATTCACTTTTAATTAGTGACAAAAGCAATTTGTCGCTTCAACAGAAAATAGGTATTTTTAATTAACTGATAACGTCAAAATTTATTGAAAAACGTGCTTCCTAAATAATTTATGTTGTAGGAAGTATTTTGCGGATTAAAATTAACTAGTCAAGAGATTTCATCGATTTTCAAAAATCATCTAAAATATGCGATTGCTTTACTAGATGTACATGGATGGTTTATCGGAAGAATCTCCATCATAACAATTTTTCTGACAAATAATTTCTACAAATATTTAGTAGGTTCCTACCTACATTTTTTTCAATTAAAGATCCACCTCTCGCAGGCGTCTTTCGTATGTCAAACTTAAAAAAAGTGTTCCTTGATTTTTAAAAAACATTCACAAGATTTTATTTTTAAAAGTTTGTATAGTTTTTTTTTCCATCCTTGTATTTTTTTGGTGCTAATGTGAGCTGTACCCGGGCCCACGCTTTCCACTCGTTTCAAACCCTGTTATATTATTTTCATTACGAGCTTCGACCAAAGTAAAATGAATGGACGGGCCCTAACCACAAAACTTCCTTAAAAAATAAAAAGTCAAAACAGTGGAACTTAGCATTCAATGCGTAATTAAAAGTATGTGTACATTTTTCACAAAAAAGATAGCGAATATCATATAATAACTTCGTTTTTCTCTCGTAGATATTATATGATATTCGCTATCTCTTTATGTACACTCACTCGAATCACTACGATACGAAACGACATCTAGCAAGCGCGTGCGACTAAAAAAATCGTAAACCGCTTCCCTTCTGAAGACCTCAGATCTAAATCTGCGCCCCGTGGTTTCTCCCGCTATTCTACAGACACCGAAATGTTCTAGATATTTCGATTTTAACTTTTCGACATTTAATATTATTGTATATTTATATTATTTAGATATTTTTAAATTATAATTTATATTGGTATAATATAGGTTATGGTGACGCGGTAATGAATAGTACGCTGGCAACTGGTAATGGCCTTGTGGGTTATTTAGACATTCAATGGATTCTAGATAATCCGACTGTTAGTTTTGTGTTGGCTAAGAAGTTTGTTTCAGTTTATGTAATGCTAGCTGCGGTCCGCGGTTTTACCCGCTATTCTACAGGAACGGATATTTTTTTCAGGATAAAAAGTAGCCTATGTTATTCCAGGGAAGCTACCTCCATACCAAATTTCATCCAAATCCGTTCAGCCGTTACAGAGTTGAACGGGAACAAGCACACTTACACACATTTTCACATTTATAATATTAGTGTGATGTGATGCACCTGCGCCAGGTTAAAAAGTTTTATTTAAAAATCCTTAGATAACACTTAAAAAATAAGAAAAAGACCTTCATGCACTTGACACATTTATTTACATTTAATTTTCTTAACTAGATACATATAATAAATGGACGGAATATTATATTCTACGCAAGGAACTTATACGGTCTAATATCACAAACTAGAGTAACGGCAAACAATATTGTTGCCGAAGTAACGCTGAATACTGAAACCCTACCTAAAAAGAAAACGCGAGGTACAACTCTACTAATTATTTATTATAAAAAAAGACCCGACTGCATTATATTTACACACACTGAAAAGATGTAAACAAGGAGTATTTCGAGTGAAATTATGATTTTTTCTCTCAAATGGTCCATGAGGGAAAATGTACAAAAGAACACCCAAAATTACATGATACACAGTCAACACACAGTCGGACGCTTTTCCAAAATTTCGTGAAATATTTGTAGCTTCCGACTGCGTGTTTTGATCTTTATAACTTTATAATTTATCGCTTTAGGCGATAAGGCCGCCCATTATACTACCGTTTTCTAAATATTATTGTTCATTTTTTTAAGTTTGTTTTGGTGTATCATAAAGTTATATTGTATTGTATTGTAATTTTAGGTGTTATTTGGTACATTTTCTCTCGTGGACCCTTTGAGAGAAAATTTCATTTTAAATTTAAATTCTTTTCAGTGTGTATAATTATCATGCAGTCGGGTCGGGTCTTTTTTTTTAAATATTTTTTGTTTCATTTTTTTCTCTAAGTCATGAACTTAGTTGGTTTGGTACAATAAAAAAAACGTCCAAAGATCAACATTCTAAAATCTAAAAATGAACAAAACTACGCGTCAAGCAACAATCCATCAAGCTAGCCTCGCTACCAACTCGCCTGTTGGTACCTAGCACGTACCTTGCTATCTGGGAAATACAGCGAAATACCTAGGTAGGTACAAATGACCAGGGGCCCTATTCGGAGAAATGACATTTTTATCTCTCTCTCACTCACTCCCATTAAATTTTAAATTAGAGAGACAGTCACCGAGATAATCTCGAGCGCACAGGAATAGGGTCCCAGGCGCGAAGAACCAGTTAAAACTGAGCTCTTGTTATAGGGACTCTCGTACTGACAACGTTCAACATAGACTGGAAATCAAAAAAAAATATGATTTTTCGCCATTGTTATTTGTACCACAAAATAAATAATAGTGTAAATCTTGTACTAGTGTATATAAGTTTGATTTAGTATTATTTTTCCCACAATTTGCTACGACAAAATGCAGTTACGGTTTTTTGTGAGAGATGTATTATTATTATTATTACTATAAAAATGTAGCCTATCAAGTTTCGGACATAAAGAGGAATCGGACAACATCTCACTTGTCAAAATCGGTCAAGCCGTTTAGGCTGTGGGCCATCATAAGATGGCCCACAGATATATAGAGAGACACAAACATACTTGCCCCCGAATACTGAAACGCTTGTTAAGTTTGAGCACAGATTAATTCTAATGCTGCCTTTTTCTGGCACTAAGCAAATGACAAAGGCAGCAACAGACTTAATATGTCGTCAAAGTTAACAAACGTTTCAGTATTCGGGAGTTACTTACATACACCCCAAAAACATAACCCTCTTTTTTGGGGCAGTCGGGTAAAAATATAATTTTCGACGTAAGTTAAATATTTTAAACTATTGTTAATCCATAAATTCCTTTTTTGCATCACAACAGATTTAATGTTTCATCACAACAGATTTAATGTTTCATCACAACAGATTTAATGTTTCATCACAACAGATTTAATGTTTCATCACAACAGATTTAACGGTACAGACATGTTACTCGTAATATTACTTTTATTTAAACCAGCTCTTACAGCTGCGTATCGCCCACGGTACCCGGATCTTCTATCACAGCACCTGAAATAAAATAAAAAAAAACAACTCTAAGCTATTATGAAAACTGACGTGGTTTTGATATATTTTGCTTAGCTTTGCATTCCTTTATAATGGTCACCGAATGTGATCGAAACTATAGTCGGAATAACCGACTCAATTTAACGTGAGTATTCCCGTTTTATTAAAACAAAACTCTAAGCTAATTCACATTTATGTCACAGGTAATTTAATTTTGAGTGTGACAATGAAGCTACATGGTTATATAGAAAGGAAATACTAAGCCAAAAAGGGCTCATAGTACTCACCATTATGAACAACTTTTACTATGGGACACTGAAATCGAGAAAAAAATATCAGCTGTTCCATAGAAAAATGCTAATGACACTCGACAAAATGTATGGAACAGCTGTTTTTTTTCTCGATTTCAGGTTTGGTCCCATAGTAAAAGTTGTTCATAATGGTGAGTACTATGAGCACTTTTTGGCTTAGCATATCCTTTCCTTAGGTTGAGAACGATTTATGTTTTATTTTTCTATTTAATGTGGGATTTTGTCACAGATTTAATTCACAGACATTTTTTTTTCAATTATCGTAATAAAGTAATATTATTGGCCAATGCCACAAATCAACTATACTAAAGGCGAGGCACTGGAGGCGGACCGCTATAGGCGGCGCGTAGGGTTGCGCAACCTTCAAATTCTGGGATAAACTTGAATGTAATAAAAATTGGATTTCAGTTAAAAACCAAAATGTAGTACGTGCTCTGCAGTACTTAAAGAGAATTATTTCCCTAAAAGTTTATGTACAAATTAAGTTTTTTTTATTAATAAAGAACTCATTTGACTGCCTCAGTGGCTCAGTTGGTAGTGAACCTACCTTCTGTGTTTGGGGGCGTGGGTTCGATTCCCATCTAGGACAAACATTCATGTGATGAATATTTGTGTTTGTTCTATGTCTGGGTGTTAATATCTATATAAGTATGTGTTTAAGAATTTCTATGTACGTATATCAGTCTCTGGCAGCCATATCACAAGCTTTGCTTAGTTTGGGGTCAGGTGACCGTGTGTGCAAATGTCCCAGATATTTATTTAATAATTTCAACTTATTAAACAATTCAGCTTTATTTTAGCCTGTTTTCAGGATTTTACATGATCGAGTGAAATACATCCTATCATGTAACCAGTTAGTACGTTACTTAGGCAATATCTTAATATTTATCGTATACATTTTGCAAGATTGTTATTTGATAGTAAATACTCCAAATACTTGATCTTGTACTACTCTATCTCAGGACTTTTCGAAAATCGAGGTGAAACGCGACGTTTCATTTGAGCCTATAATTTTTCGAAAGTCGTCTCCTAAAAAGGTGAAACGCAGCGTTTCATTTGATTATGCGAACGAAGCCGTGCAGACATGCTAGTAAATTATATTTGCTTTAGAAGCAAACATTTTATTACACAGAAGATACCTACTCTAGTATATTATGGAGTTACATGACTGAAATGATTATTGTAGGACAGAATATAAAATAATATATTATTTGTTACTTATAAATATGTATGTCTGACTTTAATAGCGCTTTGTTATTGTAATGAACTATAATTATGCACAGCCTTTATGCAAGGTAGGTACATAGTGCTGATGTTCCATAAAGTACATTATTTATTTATTTATAGAGGTTATTTGAATGATATGTTTATTGTTATTATGTTCTAGTAAGAAAGGTGATGGCATAAATTAGCGTGTAAATGGGAAAAAAATATAGCGCCATTTATAATGGTTACAAAAATGAAAAATACTTTTAAGTATATCAAAGTGGTTTTTTTTTGGTTAAAAAGAAAAAGGACGTAAGTTTTTTTTAATACCATTGGTGGCAAACAAGCAGACGGGCCGCCTGATGGTAAGCGATCACCGTCGCCTATGGATACCTGTAACATCAGGGGCATCACAGATACGTTGCCGACCTTTAGACTCTATTAACCTTACATAAGTATAGAAATGATATCTATACTTACTTACTATTACTGAAATTAAGCAACTAGGTGCTTACTAAATAATAGGTAAGTGAAGTACTTTACTAAAATAGAATCTGTACTTTTAGAACGGTTACGGCACAGCGGATGACTGTTAGGGAATATTTTTGCACAAAGGGACAATATGGTTGGCGCAATTCTCAGAGCAAGCAATCTTTTTATTTACGGTTGACGGCCGTAATTGCAACCACAATAATTTGTGCACCAAACGAATTATATTAATTGCGTATTTACTCAACGGTTGGGCGGTGTCCAATAATAAATAAACTGACTTGTGCCATCAATATGTCAGGAATTTATTTTAAAAATATATTAACATTGCAGTCTGTGCTCGTTATGCAGAAAATTTCGGACATCTGTGACGGTATTTATAACAATGAAGTGAGTTATTTGCCTCGCTGGTTAAATTTCCAAAGTTTAATCAA
This sequence comes from Apocheima hispidaria, assembly GCA_947579745.1. Taxonomy (NCBI): domain Eukaryota; kingdom Metazoa; phylum Arthropoda; class Insecta; order Lepidoptera; family Geometridae; genus Apocheima; species Apocheima hispidaria. The sequence continues at coordinate 9,308,019 of OX388156.1, forward strand.
CTATATTCATTGCAAATTAACATAGCAATTTTTTACTACAAATAAGGTATGCAAATATTGTGCAAACAAATCAAATCTATTCATAATTTTTTTGCTTCAAATCAATTGACGGGCGCGTATATCGAAGCACAACTGCAGTACATCACCGTCTGAGACGTATTGGAGCAGTTTTTTCTGTTCATCTTAGCCCGCGGAGACGTATTGAAGTAGTATTTCGATTTACGCGACCCGGGCATGTCCAAAAACTGCGACCAGAACCACCGGAGGACGGACAGCAGCGTCCCTTAATAAACGGCGAGTATTCTGCGATCCCCAAGCCACCGGCCAAGCGTGGTGATCATGGCATTTCCACCACGAGGGAGGCCTTTGTTCAACAGTGACATCTTGTGGCTACTGATGATGCACCTCGCATAGTGTTGACGTTTTGAATCTTATGTCAGAGGAGTAAGTATATGTATACAAAACTCTTAAAGCTGTGACTTTGTCTAGACTCGTACCCCCATTAATAAACGCGGATAAACCTTAGACTCAGTCGTCTGTCTTTTTCAATCGAGTGCTAATTTCGAAAAAATCGAAAAGGACTACACACGTGGTAACTAATCCAAGGGCACTCTACGTTTACTGACTTTCAACAAATTTTCGTACGGCACGGGGCGGCGCGCGGCGGCGCGGCTTCCGCTTTTCCTGGCTGGCATCGACTTCAAAAATAACTGTTTATAAATTATAAATAGGTATTTATGTATCAATAACTTCGTTGAATTTGAAATTGTTAAAATATTATTTACTACTTTTTAGTTTAAGTATGTAATTTTTGCTATTTTTTCTAAAAATACATTTTATATCTAAGTACTAAACAAGTATGAAATAATACAGAATAACATTATGTATTTCGCATGTATAATTCAAGATACTTAAAAGAACTTGTCATGTCGTATTATTGAAGCTTACATGAGATTTGCGTTTGAAGTAAGATGGTTATCATTTCGACATCGTCAGTAATTCAATATAAGATATCGTTTATCGGAAAATCGGATTTATTTGCTGTAGTATGTTTTACCAAAGTTTGATTTAGCATTAGGTAACGATATTCGATCCAAATTTAAAGATATTATAGATTTTTTGTTATTAAATAATATAATCTATACTTATAAAAAAACTGTAACGATAGCTGTACATTAAAGATATTTTTGAAAATATCTTTAAAAAAAGGAGAGAGAGGAGGAGGATTAGGAGGATTTCTCCTAAAAGGAGTATTTTAGGAGCAACAGAACCCAAAAATATAGTTTTCAAATGATTTATTTATTAATTTTTGTCTGTCTGTCTGTATGTCCTCGAACTAGGGCACAGATCATCATGCTGTTTTTTAAAATATGTTCTTTGGATTCTGGCGCATAACATAGGCTTTGTTTCATCAAAATCACTGCAGGAATATTGATGTTATGACGCAATTTAGGAAAATTTGAGGTTGCCTATTATATGTTGAACCGTGGAACATAGCAGATCCGTGCATTATCTTTTGAGTTTGTAGAATTAAAATATGGGGTCGCTACTCGCCAATAGATGGCGAAACGAGTTTTCTGAATCGCGGTGAGAACTTTGAGTACCTTTGTAAACCATTACATCGGAGTTTTGGCAGGAACGTGAAGAAATCATGTCGCGTCTTTTTATTATTTTCCAAAACTTGTGTTATTTCGAATGTTAATGTGTAAAAACGGTGAATTTCCCGTGAACATGCACGAGTGTTGGTGAATGGTATAATGTCGTGAAACGTGAATTTTCGTGTTGTTTCCAAAACTCCATAGAAGGCTCTAGTAAAGATTTCACCACTTTACTGGGGCATGACTTAGACTTAACCGTGACTTTCTTTGCTTGACTTTGACTTGTTTGATAATATCTAACAAAACTTGAGAATATATTATGTATACTTGACACTGGCAAATGCATAAGACGTGCGACGCCAAAATCCTCGTAGGAGGAAAGAGAAAAAAAAAACCTTTACATCGAGTCGCCACTCGCCAGTAGATAGCGACACGACTTTTTGAATCGCGGTGACGAATTTATTCATGACACAGATCACTAGATTCTGCATTCAGGACGCGCGAAGCGCACCACACATCAGTCTAAATACACTTATAAGAAATTACTGTGATTGGTTTATTGTTAGGCGCGAGTAGGCGTAACCAAGAGATAGCCAATGAGAACGCTTGGTCGCATAGAATGAAATATATAAGGTATTTGAGAGCACAATGTCCGAGCCTCACTTCTGAGCCCTAAACCCGCGTATGAAGTTATAAGCATATCTTCATACGGGCATCAGCTAGTAGTGTAATAAAAAAAATTAAGTAGTAATAAATAAAATAGTGGTAGTGTTCTGACTGTATTAGGTTTTGCTCGCTTCGCCGCTTGACTCATCTGGTCGAGGGACTCAAGTGTGTACAGCCGGCATTAGTAGATATATGTCTATCAGTAGAATAAAACTTACAAATAAGAAAAGTTCTAACTTCTTCAGCGTCACAGTAGACGGGGTCTTGTAAGATGCTATTCAGCTGCTCTTTGACTAGGGGTCGCGCGCCGCACCACAGTATGCGACCGCCTTGCGACCACTCCGACGCTAGCATTTTTAAACTCTGAAACAACAAATACAACATTAGCTTTACTCCACTGACAAGCGTAGTTTTGTTTTAGGAACTTTAGTAAGATATATGTCTTTGAAGTTAGCAAGTTTCAAAATTATAGTACATTACAGTCGCGGTCTGTAATGACTGTGTTGCTGGCAGCGATGATGATGGCCGAAAGCGCAGCGAGCGCAGGTCCAGGCCATCACATTGCGATCCACAAGGGCTGCAATGATGACCAAGCTCGAAAGCCGAAATCGTGGCTATGCTTAGCTACAGGCCATCATATTGTCATTGCGGACCAAGGCTTATATACTGCTTTATTTAAATAATGCAAATACTAAATCCAAATTCAAAATCAAATACAAAAATCGAAAATGAAAATCAAAAATAATATCAAATTCAGAATTGTCGTAGGCATGTTTTTGCACCTGATTACTTTTGAAACAATGATTTTAAAAGGAAATTGCTGGCCGCTAAAACAAGCCAGTAGGTAATGAAACTTCATACAACTTTGCTGGCGCCATGGACGTAGTACCCAAAAGGACCGCACACTGCCCACCGTAACAACGAGCGGAGCAAGGCTGGCGCCTATTCGAGTAGCGTGGCAAGACCGACTTTGCTCAAAGAAGGTTTTCAACATAATGACCACACCACCACGAGCTTCTCACAGCCACCGCAGAGAAGGACGGCGAGCTTCTCATAGCCACCGCAGAGCGGGACGGCAGAGAACTCCTCATGATCACCATCGACCGTGCTGCCACTATCTATGCTCTTATAAAACCTGTAACAAGGTCAAGTGTCATTGCTGAGTACCACACAGCACTGCTAACACTATCTAACAAGTTCAGAACCATTGTGAGATGGACGAAGAGCCACGGATCATGTCCTGGCAACAACTTGGCGGACACCCTTGCCAAGGAGTGTGTAAGAAAGCGGGGAAACGGCGACGTAGTGGGTCTCTGCAGGCCATCAGCGATGGAAGTGCGTGAGCTACTGCGCCGCCACATCGACAAAGAACAACAAATTCTGTGGGACAAGAAAGCTGACTGTCAACATTCCAAGGCCGCCTTTCCAACCCTCAACAGAAAGATCTCTAATAATCTATAGGGAGCTACGGACAGTCCGCTGTGCCTGCAGGAGAACGAAACAGTGGAGCATGTGCTGTGGCACTGTAAAGCTACAGAAGAAACTAGAATCGCTACTAGGTTGCTTGAGACAGCTTCAACAACATCATCCGTGTCACCCCGACGGCTTGACTTGTACTCTTTCTCATCGACACTGCCATCTACACCACTGGAGTAGATGCCAGCGGCCCAGAGCCTCGCTCCGTTATTTCAAGGAGCTGGGTTGGCTCGGGTAGACGCTGGAAGGGGGAAATGCACAATACACCCCATGCGGGACGTCAGTGCAGGACTTATCGCCCCCATCTCGAATAAGAATAGGGATGACCACATTACGAGCTTTTTTGAGTAAAGTTATTTTGTAGTTGCGCCTTACGGTATCATAAGTGCATTGTCAGTTTTTCCGACACGTGTTTTGCTGAAAGAAAAGTAACTTATCAAAATTATTTTTTGGACTAATATAAAAAGGCGTTCAAATCAGTAGAGTGAAAAACAAATTTATTTCCAGTCTTAATATAGTTCTTGTCTAATTATGAAACAAAAAGTTTAGGCTGAGTCGAGGGTGGAAGAATCGAGATCATTGGAGGTACCGAAATAATGCCAGCTTCATACTGTAGTATATCTATGAACTTACACAACAAGTAACATTATTAATAGGAAAACAAAATACCCAACCGCAAAATATAGCCTATGTCACTCCGGACTAAGAGGAATCCAACGACACCTCACTCGTCAAAGTCGGTCAAGCCGTTTAGGCCACAGGAGGTAGCCACGAAGATGGTGGTAGTGAGGTGGTAATTATAAGAACACAAACTTATATACTCACATACTTATAACATACTCATATACTCACATATACATGCACCCTAAAATTATTATCCTCCTTCACGGGCAGTCGGGTAATAAAGAGTAAAAGCTTTGACCTTTGAAAGAGAATTCTAGGTACCTAGGACATGTTAGTTTGATAGAGAATTGTTCTCTAAAATATAAGATTTCGTACTGTACATGATAACATGCCCATCAACAAGAAGTAAATAATTTTCTCCAATGATAACATCTCCATACCTGATGTTATAAAAATACTAGGACAAAGAAACGGCGGTTATCATACGATACCTATTACAGGGTTTGTAGACAAAACAATGTTTTTACCCGACTGGCCAGAAAGCTGGTAATGATTTTCGCCTACTTAGGCGACTTCCTACCGCTTAAACGGCTTGACCGATTTTGAGTTACAAGGTGTTTTTATGTTTGTCTTTGTATCCGGAGTGTTATATTCATAGGCTATATTTTGCGGTCGGTGTTTTTTTTTTCATTGACACCAAATACAAAAGATTTTGTTAAGATTTAGGGGGTGATAACTGACATGTGATAGCTATACAATTTCAAATATCGAATTTTGGGAGACTCTGGGATCAACAAATTAGTTGTAATTTTTGTAATGCCCAAATAAATTTGATTTGATTTGATTTGATTTGATTTGAATTTAATCGAATGCCCCAAAACATCGCGGAAGGACTATCCTCTTAACAATAGGTTTCTGCGGAGTTAAGACCGTCGATGTCGCTTTAAAATTAACCCTGCAGCCATACTACGCTCCACGCGCTGCTCCTCGCGTTGCCGCGAATATTTGCGAGGCAGCCATACACAGCTCTACTCGCTGCACGCGTTTTGCGTCTTTGGACTTGCCATCGCTCTATATTTAACTCGCCGGTCTTTTGACTCGCGTTCAAAAAACCCACAAAATCGGGAACGGTGGGCAAGGCTTGGAGCATGACAACAGCCAAGATAATGTGGCCACAATACGTCTTTGACTACTTCCCTGTACTTTAAGGCCTCGCTACATGGCCTGACCTGACAACGTTTGAAAGAGATGGCTATATATAAGTGTCTGGGGGAGCGAAAGCGAGAAGCTATAACATTAATAGTTTGTTTCTTTTGCTCCCGTAAAATTCAAATCTAGCTGTCCCTTTCACACGATGTCAGGTCAGGCCATGTGTAGACACCCTTACTCGCCACACGTCGCAGCATAAAATTGAGCACTAGTTTTACATTGCCAGTGACTTATTCGCAAAATATCAAATACCTAGCAAATTAATAAGGCAAATAATTAATTAAACTGTAATACAATAAACAGAAATAGCGCCGATGTAATATTCAGCCGGCCGCAGCACGCAACGTCAAATCGCTTGCGATGTTGATGTGCAACCGCATCGCTGGTTTAAATATCTACCTCATTACAATGCGATGTCAGCAGGTCACAGACGAGGGGCTTTTCCTCATCTTTTCAACAGAAGTTAGCATTAATGGCACTTTTATCCTTGTTTTACATACTTTGACTTCCTTGTTTTTTATCAGATATTTTTTAGTAATTTGTGTACGCATTTATTTTTTATTGTTTTACTCTGTGACGAGACGAGCAATTTGCTCACCTGATGTTAAGCATCACGCTTGCCCATAACAGTTCAGTGCCACCCAGAATTTCGAACTTCAACAGTTCAAAACTATGCGCGACAATGCATTGCGCTCGTCATTATTAATTACGCTGGAAACATTGCCCTTCAATGCGCAACACAGAGATGCTTGCACACTACTGCTTGGCGGTTGAATAACTGGCATAGGTATCCGCAGTGTGTAGGCTGGATGTAGTGGGTAGGCCCTGTATCCGGTACGTTCATAATATTTTATGTCTGTAAAAAGGAAGAGTCTGGAGCTCACGACACAGGCCTAGTGTGGGCTCCAGCCACAGATCACACACTAGACTCTGCAACACACATCAGTCGAAAGCTCGAAAGCGCAATACACATCAGGCTACATACAACTATAAGAAATTACTCTGATTGCTTGATTGTTAGGCGCGAGTAGGCGTAACCTTGAGATTGCCAATAAGAACGCTTGGTCGCAATCCCCGCGACCCGCGCCTTCCTCAAACTTTGGTGTTTTTTTTTTGTAGGAACAACGAATCTCGTAATGCGGCATCTAGTGTGATCTGTGGCTCCAGTGCACGCCATTTTCACAGTGACAGTATATTTTTCCGTTTCCATTAATTCGTAACTTCTGGTTTGGATGCTAAGTTTTCGCAAATAAACTTTTATTTGCGAAAACTTTATTATACTTTTTTATAATTTCATTTACTCTATTATGTGTTTGATCATCGACGTTGAGCAACGGACGTCACGGTTTGTTTTCGGATGGATGACCCGATTGGGTGAGGTGCGAACAATAACTAAAGCTAGGAGTGCCATTTACAATTGAACGCTACCGTGGGTCGAAAGACACGTAAAAATCACATTAAAAATGAAGATACGAACGTCTTTTTTTTTTTTTGAGAATTTCATGCGAAATGCATTTCGAATTTCAACGATTGTGTAAAAGTTAAAAAAAAAAAAAATTGGGCTTTCTGGTCCACTTAGTTAAAACTATGCCTCAAAAGAAACAAAAAACAAACTTGTTTTTTCTTTCTTCCGTGGGTTTTGCACATGTTACGGTATCAAAGCACATAATCATATTTATGTCATAATATTGTAGCTTATTTGCTACCTCGATATCGGATTACCTAAATTTACATGAAAAAAATTTTGAGAATAATAATTATATTAACTTGCCCCCTTAAATGTATGCCTAGCTTCGTCCACCCGCATATGAAGGTTACCATATGCGCTAGCCGGCCACCGTATATATTATGAATTACGGCGATATAATATAATTAACCCCGCAGTATTATGGCAAATTTGTAGCTTTTGTGGTTAGCGTCCGTGAAGTTTGCATTCGGGGGACGCAACATGAAGCAATTTAGCATAATCCTAGTTAAAATTACTGTTATAGTTAAATTAACTATAACTTTAACCATAACCATGAAGCTTAGCCAACGTGAAAATACAGACTATGATTTGACTTCTGTGGGGACATCTTCGAACACTGAACACACTATACCCGTCTGTTCAATGTTCGAAGATATCCCAACACTTTCTTATAGTAGTGGAAGTAACTAATAACAGGATATTTTTTTCTAAACATAATTGTAGGACTAATTTTTCATATTCATATATAATAACTAAATATAAAGCAAATCTGGAAACGACTCAAATTTTATATTTTGTTTTTATCGTCTCAATTTGCGATCGTAAGCACGGCAGTGAATCTTAGGCGACGATAATGTAGCAAAGAACACCTTCGATACATCCTGTATTATTTTATCTATGATTTTATTGAGAAAAAGAGAAATGAAGGCTCATTTACTATGTGCCGTGTGAGCGAGAAATAATATAATTAATTCAATTGAGCATTCGCCCAAAGAGAAGAGAAAAAAAAAATGAAAAAAAATAAGATCGTGAGAGAACTTCTGATATTCTTTAGACCGACCTTTTAGCTGTAGTTTCAGGGATTATGAAATTAAAAAAATATTTATTTAATTCAAATATGAGCATATATAGAATCGGTGCAGGACCTATGAAGTTATACGGGTCGCAAGGTCTCAGTTCGGCTGAAACTTATAATACGCGGTATGTAAATATACCTTCATATATATTTGATCGAGCGAAGCGAAGGCGAGTTGCGAATTTGTGTGAATATTTGTCCGACGATCACTTGCGAACCATTGATCCAATTCATGAAACTTTTTAGACAAGTATTTCATTTCATTTATTTTTTATTGAATATGACCAAAATCGGTCAAGGGCTTGTGAAGTTGTGGGAATCGGCAGGTCTTACTTCGGCACGATCTACTAAAATCAGTAACTTTAAACTTTTATATGTCAAAGTTTTCAACCGTCGTGTTGCGGTGATGAGGTTTGGTAGTTCAAAGTGACGTATTACATAAATAGAGTTGGAGTTGGAGAGGTCACAGATATCAGAGTGCCTAGTGCGAGTTTTTCTAATTGCGCTTACCTATTCGATCGCGTTATCGTTAATTATGATTTGTATGAATTAAGAGAAGCGCCCTCTAGCGCCATCTAGATGGGACAGCTCTTACTTCATACAAATCGTAGTAAACGTTAACGTTTAAATAGGTAAACGCTATTGGAAAACTCATACTAGGCGCTTAGTGGAGGTGAACGCACGCGTGAGCGTATTTTAGCTTTGCTAGGGGTCGGGTGGGTAATAGTCGAAATGTCCTAAAACTGCGACCAGAACCACCGGAGGAAGGACGGCATCATCCTCTTAGTAAAGGCGTGAGTGTTCTGCGATCCCTAAGCCGCCTGTCAAGCATGGGGATTATGGCAACGCAATGGCAAATGCAAATGGTCGATTATCGTTCAAAGAGGGGAGTTTTTTGTTAAGCAGCGGATGTCATCTGGCCGCTGATGTTGACGGGTTCGCAACTTGCTTTCTTTATTTTCATGCATACAATACAGCACTACTGAGAAGAAGGAAGACCCTATTAACTCTCCGCTAATACACAATAGTCCGTAATCCATAGAATTAACTACGTCTCGCGGTCTGAAAATTTGATGCGGGATCAAAGATTTATTCGAATATTACGTGTTGTGAGCCCCAGGCTTCAATTATTCTATGAAGTTTAATCCGACGAGTTCGCAGTAGCTTATATTCAAGGTTATAAGGAAAGGGTATGCTATGCCGAATGGGGCTCATAGCACTCATGCTTGTGAAAAACTTTTACTATGGGACCAACCACGAAATGGAGACAGCCAAATATAAAAAAAAATATATATATAATAATACAAAAAAAAAAAAAAAAAAAAAAAATATGTTTTTTTTATTCTGTCAAAATTGTCACCTTACAAAGACCTGTTCAACGACACCCAACATAATGGGGTGCAGCGAAATTATTTTTTTACCCCTCCTTTACATGTATGGGAGCTACCCTTATTTTCAAAAAAAATAAAATTTATTTTTTGAAACTGTATGTCTTTACTTAGACTATCGTTGTGCATAATTTCATGCATGTAAGTTTATAACTTTGGAAGTTATAAGGCTGTAAAGGATTCAGACAGACAGACGGACAGACAGACAAACAGACGGACATGACGAACTTATAAGGGTTCCTTGTACTACTACGGAATCTTAAAAAAAGTGCTGAATGTATCTTCTCTGGCTGAATGGAGCTATACCACTGAGTCAATTTAAATTAAGACAAAAACATCCCGCCAATTTTAGTAAGGCTCCTTTCTGTTATCGTGGTAGGTATGTAATAATATACGCTACTATTTATTTTCTAGCAGTCAATGGTAACAAGTACAGTAGACAACTTGTGGAAAAAATAATTAATCTCGGTCCTTGTATCTCTCGCTCCGCTCAGGATTCTACTCAGAATCCTTCGCAGTTCTCGGGATCCAACGCAGTCCCTCGAATTAAATTCTCTTAAACTTGTTCTATATTCTACTATTTTTCGAGTTTTTTCCCGTCTCCTTCGCTTGTGCGTTGGCCCCTGCTAACATTTATCCGAGCCAACCATCTCTTATAAATATTAGGAGGATAGTCCTTCCGCCGAGTTTTGGTGCATTCGATATTAGAAGCGATACTAGAAGAAAATATTAGCTGTCGCTCTGTTTCTCGTGCATGCGATAAAGACAGTTAGTACATTTTCTTTTTTACTTTTTGATGATATTAGGTTATCGGGGGTAGTCTGTTAACACCCCCTAAATCTTAACATTTTATTTTGTTTATGGCTTGGATAAACTACAATCTACGCTGCTATGTTTTGTTTTTTCAAAAAATGTTTATGGTATTCTCAAAAAAACTACTTCTCTTCGTCGTATTTTCGACGCAAAAAAATTGTCACTTTAAGTGCCGACGATTTTGAGAAATTAAAAAAAAAAAAATTAAAAAAATCATCGATATCGGATAACATTTAGGGGTGGGTATCAGATTACGCTTTTTGTATGGACGAGGCGGCGGTATCCACTATTCTTAAATACCGGAAGAGGACCTGCGCCGCAGGCACATGTGGTCCAGTGCTGTAAATATAGTGTTTATGAAGATGAGAACATACCTATGAGAAGAGATTGTTTAATTACATAATTGTACATACCTATATGAGATAAAAGTATTTTTAATAAAACAGAACATACCTGTAAAAACGTGTAGTCCATCCTATACAACGCTTCACAGTAAACCACAAGAAGATCAGCCGATCTCCTCACATTTGCACTAACACTATTATCTATTGTACTAATCACACCATTGTGCACTACACCATTCCTGTCACTATCCGGTACCACTGTTAATGTCTCAAGTGTAGCCACTTGTGGTGTCTTCTTGGGGTGACGCAAGGAGGCGAGCTGGGATCGCACTTTTTCCGCACCGGCGAAGAAAAGGCCACCAACTGGGTGTATTACGTAGTGTGGTGGGAGAATACCATCCTGAAAAATAAAATGTAAATATAACGGAGAAAATCATCATTCAAATACCTATGTAACTTGTCTCAAAAATGTTAAAGCTTGTTAATTAACGGCGTTAATAAATGAACATTCACCTTTCACGAGCATTCTATAGCGAATACTTATTTAATTATAAGTTAATGATGAGCATTTTGACAAAAAAGAAGACCAACTTATTGCGTAACTAAAAGTCTAGTTCAGATCAACGTAATTTAAAAAGAATTGATATAAATGACGCTCTATATTTAAAGCTAGTTCTACCTTATTTATATATACCCATTTAAATTATGAATTTGACGATCATTTACTTGAGCGTGCGCGACAATCAGAAAACAATTAACCGGTTGACAGCTCGCACCTCTTACGAAAATACTATGTCCAAAACAGCTGCATAATCTCATCATTTAATAGATTGCCAATGATTGGCGGTGAGTAGATTGATAAATGAATTTGAGCCGCTAATCGTAGCGCAATTAATTATCTCGTCCCGCGCTCTGTAAAAACTAGTAGGTTAATTTAATCAAAATATGTGGTTTGTATTAATAAGATAATAGATGCTATTGTCATAGATTGAGGTACGCATCTTTCTAAGGGCATTTAACCCCCGAATACTGAAACGTTTGTTAACTTTGACGACAGATTAAGCCTATTGTTGTCTTTGTCATTTGCTTAGTGCCAGACAAAGGCAGTATTAGAATTAATGCGTTGTCAAAGTTAACAAACGTTTCAGTATTCGGGGGTTAGTATAGTTTTTCTAAGCTATTATCATAGAAACTATAGAATAGTAAATTTCACGAAAGAGTTCGAATACAAATCATTTTATTTTAATTTTTGAGGCGAGAATGATCTAAAAAATCCTCGCTCTTTTCTCTTTAGTCGATGAACCGTTCAATAACATCATGGAGGAAATTATGCTCATGAAAAAGCATGTTTATCAGCACCATACCAATGATTGATACTCACATCAATATACTGAACGTCTAATGGAGGCCTCGAATGGTAATATAGCAGCAACAGCATGTCGATCAGAACACCGCAGATGAGACCGATTTCGATCCCCAGAGCCAAGCAGCAGATGAATGACCCGACCAGTGGTATCAGATCCAACCCTGGGGACAATGTTTATCTATAAAACAAATATTACTGTACAAAGCCTACCGTTTGGCTTGAAACGCGCTTTGTTCGAAGTTGAAAAGATTAACTTTCGAGCTCTGCATAAGAAAGGGTCGATCTTTTTGAATCAGCACTATATACCACCAAATAGCCAAAGGGGGACCCTCAATTGAGGAATCACAATTCCCATAAATATAAATGTAAAAGAAGCTCTCTTATAGACTCTGTGTTTATTTTGATTGGCCTTCCCTCTTCTAGTTTTGCTGTGCCCGACAGTGCCCCTATGAAACTTGGTTCTACGACAATTTTATGTTTTTAACACCGCGTACTTTATGGAAGCAATAAATAATCTGAATCTAAATCTGTCTGATTGTTTACTTCTTCCGACAAAACCGATCTTGATTGATGTAATTTTCCAACGATGTAGTTGTACACGAAGATGGACATAGGAAAGTTTAATCATAAATTGCAGCAATTGAATCAGCTGCAATTTATAATAATAGTAATACTCACTTAAAATGTTTATTTTTAAATTAAACACATTTTTAAAATAAAATGTATTAATTGCACTATTTCTGTGTTGAAGTTGTAATTTACACATTTTTGGGCTCCGCAGCAATTTAAAAATTATTATAGTTTCCATGTCCGTCGGTAAGAACACGGTCCTTTTATTCAAAGAAGCCGTGCGAGCAAGCAACCCGCACGGCTTCGGTCGAATAAGCTACAGTAACTTCAAAACCCATTTCACCTCTTCAGGGGTTGATTTTCGAAAAATCCTGAGAAATGCCGTTAATTATTTTTTATGTTTAGTATACCAACCGAATTATAATCGGCGTAGCACGAAAAAAGTTTTTATTTCCATACAAACTTCGGGGGTTTCATTTTATCCCTATATAGGAGGAGGAGATGTATTTCGCAAAATCCGTTCTTTTTATTCACCCAAACTAGACCATTTGACAGTATTGTGTTCAAATTTCACGTCTCTATCATAAGCGGTTTGGTCTGTGCGTTGATTCCTATTAAAGGGCTTGTTATTTTATATATAGAGATAAAGACCGCTGAAATTTGGTACATGTATAGAGATAATTATACACACTACCAAGAAAAGCTATATGTACAAAATATTTTGCGAGGTTTAAACATTCCTTAAACCTTGCAAAACTAATTTTGCAGGCTAAGAATGATAATGAATAATATTATACATTTTTAACATAGAGCTACTGAACCCTGTAATTAGCGTGTTTCGACACGCACTTGACAGATTTTATTACACAGTGCCTACGAGTTTATGAAATTATAGAATAGTCAACAGACTAGCCTACCAGGAGAGTTTGCGGTCAGACACAGTTATAGTACATCATTGAAAAAGTCCCTGTGAGAGATAGATAGAGAGCAAGAGACAGAGTCAGAGTTTATTTGAGCAATAATATTTATTTTATCCTGCACATAAAGCAAAAACGGCAATAAGCGTCACTAAATATTCGGTCCCGTGACGCTCAAGGCAAATGCTTTGTGCAAATATTGGTTTTGGACAAAAAATAAATACGTGGCCATACATAGCGATGCAAACGTCGCCATATTTTCTGTGAGGTTAATATTTATTTAACTATGTGACCCGGCTTTTTTCATTACGATGTAATTATGTGACAAAATGTCAGGTAAGGTTAAAACTAGGAACTCTGTGTTCTATGTGTGTGTGTGTGTTAATCCTAAGGTACTCAAGAACTTTACAATAGAGCTTCTGAGAAAATAGAACCCAAAGAACATAAAAAAGAAAAAACTGACTTCAAAACAAAGTTTTGTATGCTGTTCGATAATAATTGAAAAATAGACTGAAGCTAGTGCAGACAAACTTATTGTCAGATTCCTTTTCATTGGGCAACTTTCTCACACTTTTAACTAGTTTATAAAGAAGTCGGTAACTGGATCTATCCTGAAGACAGTAAACACAACTTTTTTTAAAAAAGAAACATTTTAGTACACGTTTTATTTATTTAATAAGTAAATCTAATGGAATCTTTTTTCTAAAAACATAACATTGAATAAATATTTGTTATTTAGTATAATATTTTAGAACGATCTATTACACCTAGTGTCTTGGCATACCAGGGTGACTATAAAGGCATATAATTTTAAAAAAAGGATTAAAAAAAAAAGTAAAACGGTTTTATTGAAAAGAAAGATAATAATGATAATTCTTATAACACACTCAGACACACACCAACATTATTATTACCTACATCACAAATACTACACTACACACTATAAGTAAATCCTTTTATTAAAACAAAATGTATCAAAACCACGTCAGTTTTCATAGTAAAATAAGTAAATCCTGTTTGAACTTGAGATTCTTGTTTAGTATCGTAATTGTTTATCCTCTATATATAATATTTTGTTTTGTTTTATATGCCCTAGTAAGACAGTAAACACAACTTTTTTTAAAAAAGAAACATTTTAGTACACGTTTTATTTATTTAATAAGTAAATCTAATGGAATCTTTTTTCTAAAAACATAACATTGAATAAATATTTGTTATTTAGTATAATATTTTAGAACGATCTATTACACCTAGTGTCTTGGCATACCAGGGTGACTATAAAGGCATATAATTAAAAAAAAAGGATTAAAAAAAAAAGTAAAACGGTTTTATTGAAAAGAAAGATAATAATGATAATTCTTATAACACACTCAGACACACACCAACATTATTATTACCTACATCACAAATACTACACTACACACTACACATATAAGTAAATCCTTTTATTAAAACAAAATGTATCAAAACCACGTCAGTTTTCATAGTAAAATAAGTAAATCCTGTTTGAACTTGAGATTCTTGTTTAGTATCGTAATTGTTTATCCTCTATATATATATATATATAAAGGTTTCACCACTGGGCGGCCTGCATGGGGGAAATATCATAAGCTCTTTAATCATTTAGATATAATACTTGACTAAGTCTACTAATATCACTTTTCTATTTTGTGAGTGAAGGCACTGGATCCCACGACACAAGACTCATCCTAGTGTGGGGCACAGGGTTCGTCTAACAAAAAAATCAATGTTTTGTGCATCTAAATAAATAAAATAAAAAAATTAAAACATTATGTAGATAATGTACTAAAAGGGCATTGACCAGACTTAAAAATAAAATCGTGGGTCGTAGCGTAACCTGAGTAAATATGTAAATAGTATTTATAATCATAATATAAGCTCACAAACAAAGAAACAAACTTTAAACAACCTTAAAGAGTTTTTGGCGGGAACGTGAAGAATTCATGTTGTGTCATTTTATTATTTTCCAAAACTTGTGTTATTTCGAGTGTTAATGTGTAAAAACGGTTAATGTTTACCCGTTAAGTATTCGTGAACATGAACGAGTGTTGGTGAATGGTATAATGTCATGAAACGTGAATTTTCGTGTTCTTTCCAAAACTCCATAGAAGGTTCTAGTAAAGTTTTCACCACTTTACTGGGGCATGACTTGGACTTGACCGTGACTTGCTTTGCTCGCCTTTGACTGTGATTGTGACTATGATTTGTTTGATAATATCTAACAAAACTTGAAAATATATATGTATACTTGACACTGGCAAATGCATAAGACGTGCGACGCCAAAAACCTCTTAGGAGGAAAGAGAAAAAAAAAACAACCTTAAAACTTTGCAAACAGGCTTATTTTTTTTCTTTCGGGGGGGGTTGGCCAACATCTCACCATTTTTAATATGGATATTGATGTATTAGTGGTGCTATCACTATTGCATCACGATCAATATATACAGATTGGTCCAAAAGGTGACGTCAATGCGAAAAATTTAGATTCCTCATACCAAGGGCTTCACGAAAATATGTATGTATGTAAAGGGTTCTCACTTTATTTGGGTGAATTTTTCCAAGAGGGATGAAAAAGAACCCGAAAAACACCATCGAAAAATCCAATCATAAAAGTTTGAATTTTTTGAAGCCGCTCATTTGGAAAGCGCTTAAGAAAATTAAAAAAATCATAACTACTAAACTACGAAAAATTGTAGAGCATACTTGGGGTATTTTCGTAAAGCCCTTGGTATGAGGAACCAAAATTTTTCGGATTGACGTCACCGTTAGGAACAGCCTGTATATAAAGGTAAAGTTTCATTGATGAATGAAACTCGGTTTGACTCACAAAAGATTTATGTACTAACCATTAAAAATAAAGAATAGCATGTCTCAGGGTTTTTCAAAAATCAACCCCTAAAGAAGTGAAGTGGGGTGTTTAATTTACTGTAGTCTATGCGAGCGAAGCCGTGCGGGCAAGCTAGTATATAATAAACTTTTTGTCTGTTTTTTTGTTATCACGTCTTATTGATCCTATATACCTAAGATTTCATCAATTAGCTACGGAGACATAAAAACTATGGAGTTGGTGGATTTAAACCAAATACTGAGATGATTATTAAAAAAGTGTAGATGACTGTATAGGATTGGCTACACGCACTGGTCATGATCACCTCACATCTCTGTCCATTGCTAAACATAGGCCTAACCTGACTTCTCACAAAGTTGTGCCTTGTGAGAAGTTAAGATTGGCCATTTAGCAATTTAGTCCGATCCTCGGCTAAGCTTTAATCATACTTTACGAGTACCAATTTATACAGCTTGAGTATATCTGATAACGGCCAATCCGCGTAATGATATATAGAAACCCGAGTAAAGCCTCTGGCTGAAACTAGTAAATCATATTAAGAAACTTGAACATCAAAGTTCTTTGCTCGATACTCGCTTGGAATATGTAATATGAACATCCGTACCTAGTTTCACGTGTGTCGAAATAGTTATAACCAATGGCAAAGTACAGTTAATGAGGATCAAGGATTTATATTTGGGGCACTCAAAGATTGCCGATGGGCCCCACGTACTTATATCATCGTTTTTTTTTAAGTCACTTCGACTGACGCTGTGGCTTAGAGTTAAGCGAGAACCGTTTGGTGTCGATTCAAGAGTGTCATTCTATCGTTACTAAGTTCGAACAACGCGCACTTCCAGCTCTGCATAAGAATGGCGCGACCTCCTTTAATCGGCAGTGTAAGCAATCAAATACTGAAAATTTGAAGGTGACCTTACATCAACAGGTGACTTGTTCTAATATCACGTTATATGTATAGGAATGGCGCCATTGAGCAACACAGCTCCGGTCGACATCTTCGGGCCGCTACCTTGTTGCTCAATGGATGGCACAGAGGCTTGCCCACTCAGGCGCAAGGCTATTCGATGTAACTTTCTTATTCAGTCTAATGTCTAAAATAGTCTAAATGTCATAGATCAAAATAAAGTGTAAGTATATATAACTATTTTCAGAACTGTTTAAAAATGCTCATTTTAAAAACAGCAATATTATACAAATATTTCTAGCTCTACAATGTTTTCTTGAATAATCCGCCAAGTACGTTCAATAAACAAAAACTTATGCAAAACATGGCCCTGGTCCCGCGGGGTCTTAAGCCCCCTTGATCCGGCACTTGTAAGACCCCAATAAACTTAGGATTCGACTTCCATAGCAATAACAATAACTTTCACCAGTTTTAGAGGGTCGAGTTCAAACCCCGTATACGAATAATTTAATGAGACGCGCCGTCTGGTGTGCCGCAATGGAATAACTGAATTTCTCATTATAATCTTTAGTAGGATTATACTCGGGGCGGTTAAGTACCTCCATTGAATATGAAATTGCTTCTAATAGAATAAGATAGTAGCTAAATATTTGAGTTTTCTTAATTGCTCTAACATCTGTCTTGGAGAGACAAACTTCTATGCAACGACAATGTATAAACTTGTTCTACCTGGCGTACCATACCTGTGCTAGAAGAAAGGGTTCGTATACCTAATGCAAAATTTATCTAGTATTAAGAAGCTTTTTAATAGGCTACATATAAAGGTAACAAACAAACGTGAGCCTTAAGTCATATGTCGCACAATAATATTTTCAATGACGAACTATTTCGCGTCATACGCATGAAATCACCACAAGCACCAGCCTTATTATATACTCCCCGAGTATTTACAAAGCGCTTTGAATCCTTATTTCTCATACGCAAAGCAAGGTTGTTGAACTCTCTCCTGTAGGCCTTTTTTACTATTGGGTAAGCTTCACAAGATACCTGATTGCTTTATAGGGTGCAACCGGTTTTTGTGGGACTAAACGCACTAAATCCCCCGGTGGCCTGACTTGGTGCTTGACAGAGGGCTCGGGGATCTCCTAGGAAACACACCGGAGCCTTCCGCTCCTCCAGGGCAGCTACGAGCTGTCCTGAGACGCCGCCGTCTACGACAATGTCAGCCACTCGACGCTGTCGTTCTCCCCGGGTTCGTTAAGATAGATGGTTGGAGCCCCACCTCTAACTACCACCGAGCCACCGGTGAACCACCGGCGCTCTCCTGCAGGCCTAGCATGCGCAAAGTGACAAAATAGTCTCTACTCTATTAGTTGTGCAAAAACAGCGGGCTTATCCTCTAATTTTGAAACGTTCGTAATTCTGATTGCCATCTTGCTCGTACCAACTTAGTCGCACTATACGCGGTCCCGCTCGCGCAACTCTCGCTATCGCTTTCAGATTTACGGGATAAGCCCACAGAACACAGCTACGATTTATTTTTACGTTTGTCTAAATTTCGCAAGGCAAAAATATTAGAGAAGATTTTGTACCGATGCGCATGTTAGGCCTTTGTTCCCCGAAATGTACCAACAATTTGGATATCTTCAAGTAATCAGGTTCCTCCTATATCAGCGTGTTCCATCCTTAACCATCACGATGTGGACTCACGGTAGCCTATTTTAAATTTTTTATTAAAAGAAAACATCAAACGGAATCAACCCAAATAATTTTCCAGGAAAGTCCATCTAATTAGTAATCTACTACTACTACTATATCAGCCTTTAAACATCCCACTGCTGGGATATCAGCCTACCCTCGAAGGGTGATTAGGCCATATCCACCACGCTGGCCCAGTGCGGGTTGGCGGATTCACATACGCCATCGAATTTCTTCTCCGGAAATATGCAGGTTTCCTCACGATGTTTTCCTTCACCGTAAAGCCAGTGGTATATCCGTACGTAAGTCCCAAAGAACTCATTGGTACGGGCCCGCCCGAGTTCGAACCCGCTACCTCACGAACGTGAGGCAAGCGTTCACGACTTCTAATAGTAATCTAATAGGCACTTACTGCTAGTAGTCCAAAGCTTCTTCAAAAGTGCAATGTCGACCATATGAAGCACAGCGCAGACTATGACGGCAGCGAGCGCCGCGCGCGGAATGAAGTAGAAATACGGCGTTAACAGTGCCAGCGTGAGGAGCACAATTATACCTGAGGGAAATTATAATTTTGAGTTTGGGTTTCGCAGACTTGAATTGCTTGCACAATCCAGCGGACATTGCTTGCGCACCACGACAAAAATCTTCTTTCCTCTTTACATTGAGAAATGCTCTTTATGTCGTGTACGAAAAAATAACATATTGGTCCTCTACTCAACCTTCACTATCTCCACAATCCACATGCCAGAGTAAGAATAATACATTTGCTTTTCGGATGCTTTTCATGTATAAGACACCACATTTCAACACAAATAATTTTATGTTATTTCTAATTGAATAATTAGTATTGGGTCAATATTCTCTTTAACCATTCCAGCCCGGACCATCAGACTAATATTGTAAATGCGAAAGTTTGTGCGTAAGTGTGTAAGTATGTGAGTGTGTTTGTTTCCGATCAGCTCTGTAACGGCTGAACAGATTTAGATGAATTTTGCTATGGAGGTAGCTTATACTCTGGATTAACACATAGTCTACTTTTTATCTCGGAAAAGTATTCAGTTTCTGTGGAAAATCGGTGAAACCGCGGGACGCTGCTAGTTCTAAATATAATAACAGCACAGTGACGGTTAATCTATGAATTAAGTCAATTAAAAATGTCTTAGTACACAATTTTTAACTTTATGTATGTTAGTGTTTTCATTAAAATAAACAGTTTTTTTTTTAAATATAATAAATAAAATAATTTATAAAATATAGAAATAAAAGTTCAAGTCTGAAACGAATTCCGTTCACGAGCTAGAAACCTGTGATATGTGGACAGATAGACAGCAAAGTGACAGCAATAGGTCCCATTTTGCTCTGGGTACTGAACCCTAAAATCGTCCCTTAGATACCTATAAGTCGTGGTAGCTCAGTGGGAGAACGCTCGCCTCACATTCGTGAGGTAGCGGGTGCGAACCCGGGCGGGCCCTACCAATGAGTTCTTTGGAACTTACGTACGGATATACCACTGCCTTTACGGTGAATGAAAACATCGTGGGGAAACCTGCATATTTTCCGGAAAGAAATTCGATGGCGTATGTGAATCCGCCAACCCGCACTGGGCCAGCGTGGTGGATATGGCCTAATCACCCTCCGAGGGTAGGCTGATATCACAGCAGTGGGATGTTTAAAGGCTAATACAGAGATACCTATAATACCAATAGCCTGTGGCTCCTACATTAACTGGAAAGCATAGTGAGTCTAGCCCTTATACCCATGCAAGTTAGTCATTATTTTCACTTGTACCCAGTAGCTAAACATAATAACAAAACTTATGTTCGATTTTATCTGTTGCTGCGATGATTGCGGCTGGTACCGAAAATAATTTATACTTGGTCCCAAAAGCGCTCTGAATAAGGATAACGATGCTTTGGGGAAGCTAAACTATTCGTAAATGTAGCTACTTACTTTTGGAAAATAACGGGTGTAGCTGAGTCAGCATGAAACAAAATATTAACTACCAGTTACTAGTTGTTACACGCGACTTCGTTCACGTGGACATAATAAAAGTATCCTATGTCCGTCTTTGTGATATAGAGTAACTCCTTACCAAATTATATCATGATTCGTTCAGCGGCTTAGCCGTGATAACGCGACAAGCATCCCTAAAAGAGAGCAAAAGTTTCTTCCTATAGTTCGCTAGATGGCGTTGATCTATTTTTTAGTGCATTTTTTGACGTTTTGAGTTTTGGAGCGCAGTATGGTATGTCTAATGCGGTCGGTGAGTTTGACTCTCAAGATACTGCGCTCCATTGCTCGCCAGCATATCCCGAGAGCATGCTTCTGAGTGCAAAGACCAAGTTTGAGGACTTCCTTTTGTCGTGCTTGGAAGGAGTTTTTTTTTTTTTTTTTGTGTATACTCATGGACATATTACTATCACATCGTATTATGCTGTTTGTAGTTTACACAATGTACATCGTTTGCATGATTTGGACGGCAATCCATAACCGTGTACACGTTTTTAACCGAGCTTGGTTAAAATGTGTAATGCTTTCAAATAAATTGTTTCGTTCGTGTATTTTTATTTTGAATTTCCTTGGGAGAAGACTTCAACCCAGCGTAACTCCACACAGCTCCGGAGGATTTTCGACCTTACTTATCGCTAATTTGCTTTTAGCGTAGCACATTACTAGCATGCAAGATTCAAGCAAAGGAAAACGCTCCATTACCCATGCTACTAACCGCCAACAAATCACATGAAACAATAGAGGTGCGAGTCCACACCGACGCACCTAAAAAGGGTGCTGATATTCCAGACACACCATATATTTTGAAACTATAAAACCGCTCCTGGAACTTCCCTATGACAGTAAACTACGATGCAAACTTTAGATTTATGAAGTTACTAGTCGCTCCATAGGTCGGAGTTACGTAAAAAAGTCTTATATTTAAATAAAGGAACGCGAACGACGATATTCGCCGAAGAACCAAAATCAGCGATAAAGCTTTGCAAGCTGAAGTGGTAATGGGCAGGCCGCATCACTCGAACAGCCGATAATTAATGGGGAAGAAAGAAGACCGCTTCGCCGGGAGACGCAGCGTAAGCAGGCCTCCCACTAGGTGGACCGACGACATTGTGAAAGCGCGGGCAAGTGGTGGATGGCCGTTGTCGGTAGGTGTGGCGCTCAAAGAGGACGCAGATGTTCAGCAGTGAACGTCTTCTGGCTGATAATGGTGATGATGATGTATTTAAATAAAGATGGACTTTGTCCGTTTTGTTTTCTGCAGTATCGTATTGTAGAATATTTGTACTTCCTTTTGCATAACAGTTAGTCCATTATAATTTGGTTTTATGAAATCCAAGTGGAAAAGGGGTAAAGCACTGCGTAAGCTTGAATCTCCGGGGATACAGTTAAATATTAATAGAAACCACGTGTTACTTTACTTTTAGTATATAATTATTATGTCGAATAAATTATATTCTATTCTATTCTATATCCAAAAGATTTTACTACGAAAAAAGTTTGTTACTGCGAGTCATAAATTAGCGCTACCTGATTTTGTAATTTGAAACTCGCGATTTAGTCACAATTTTGACAGTTCCGTCATATTGAAACTGTGAAATTTGCGACTAAATCGCGAGTTGAAAGTTACAAAATCAAGCAGCCAGTTTTCTGCAGTATTAAGTATTATCTACCGGTTTATTCGGTTTATCGGTCCCAACCTTACCGCATCGGACGTGCACGTGGCTTACTTGATTTACGGACTGGATTTACATTTGTCTTACTGCAAATTTTAACTTCTACGACTAACACCGGGATTAAAACTCTATAGTTTGTAACTCCGAAGATTTATCCTTAATGTCCGAACAACGATCCGTCTATTTAATACGAATATTTTTGGCAGAGTTTGGAAAATAAAGTATCGGTACGAACTTTTCTGAAGTCTACACCCATTTATCACTGTATTGTTTTTGAATACTAGTTATGACTAGTTGTCACCCGCTACTTCGTTCGCGTGGACATAAAAAATATTCTTTGTCCGTCTCTGTGATATACAGTAACCCCTTATAAAAAATTATCAAGATCTTTTAGCCGTTTAGCCGTGATAACGCGACAAACATCCAGACAGAAAGACAAAGTTACTTCCTATAGTTTGCTAGGTGGCGTTGACCCATTTTTATGCATTTTTTGGCGTTTACTGACTGACAGTTGTAATGTAGATATTTCTGAATCGCGAAGCGAAGTTTTTTCCTCGAGACGAACGTATTCATTTTCATACCTCGAAGCTTCATTGGTCCTGATGCGTCTACGGCTACATTCCTCTGAATTATAATATTAGTTAGGATTAGTTAGAATATACGCGAGAACAGCTATTCTACTATGTATAGATAAATGTATAATTAGCTGCGCCTCGCGGTTTCACCCGCTATTCTACAGAAACCGAATATTTTTCAGGGAAAGCCTGTATTAATCCAGGGTATAAGCTACCTCCATACCAAATTACATTCAAATCCGTTCATCCGTTACAGAGTTGAACGGGAACAAACACACTTACATACTTACACACAAACTTTCGCATTTATAATATTAGTGCGATATGTACGTAATAATAATACTTCCATCTATGTATAAAAATGTCAACAGCATTATAATCAAAAATATTCGAGCCCTTTATTCCGTGGGTTCCTCAAATAGGCTTTCAGATACCTTTATTGACCGACTTACTTAAATCTTATACGGAAGATTTGTTACCTGATGAAGCCTAGAGCCATTTGGAGAATTTATTACTTGGATCGGTGAAGGAGCGGGTATCATGTTAATGCCCCTGTGAAGGCTTTTAAGGCTTGCTAAAGCAAATAGAATGGAAAAGCGGTGACTTCCTATTGAAAGAAAATGTGCTGCTTAGTGATTGATTCCTCAATGTTCTAAGCTACTACTGTAGGTTGTATTACGTACATTTTAGACTAAAAAAAAAACATTTTAAGTCTGTTTAAAAAAAAAACTGAATATCTGGGACATTATTGCACACACGGTCATCTGACCCCAAACTAAGCAAAGCTTGTAATATGGCTGCCAGAGACTGATATACGTACATAGATATTTTTTAAATACATACTTATATAGATAATAACACCCAGACATAGAACAAATACAAATATTCATCACATAAATGTTTGTCCTAGATGGGAATCGAACCCACACCCCCAAGCACAGAACGTAGGTTCATTACCAACTGAGCCACCGGGCCAGTGAACTTAACTTAAAGTGAACTTAAGTACCATAATGAGAAACTGAAGACAATTAATTTAGTAACAAATTTGTTAATACCTTTTGCCGTTCTGGGTTCTTAGTATAGGTATTAGCGAAGACTAGTTTAATAATAATAATAGTAGACTATATATTATACTATACTATTATACTACTATACTATTATACTACTATACTATTATACTACTATACTATTATACTACTATACTATTTATTATATATATATATATATATAGTATATTCCTTTTGTAAAGTCTTTAGTTTTTATATTCAGTTATAGTTGATAAAATATTTGTAAAACCACGAACTCTTGTTCCACGAACCCCGGAGTCCGTGGAGCAATATTGTAAAATATATATATATATATATATATATATATATATATATATATATATATATATATATATATATATTTATTTTACATTTATATATATATTTAATTATTTTAACAAATATTTTATCAACTATAACTGAATATAAAAACTAAAGACTTTACAGTTATAGTTGATACAATATTTGTAAAACCACAAACTCTTGCTCCACGAACCCCGGAGTCCGTGGAGCAATATTGTAAAATAAAAAAATTATATATATATATATATTATTTTATTTTTTATTAGTTTTAGTTTTTATTAGTATTTTAGTTTTTATTTTATTTTACAATATCCGGACTCCGTTATAGTTGATAAAATATTTGTAAAACCACGAACTCTTGCTCCACGAACCCCGGAGTCCGTGGAGCAATATTGTAAAATAAAATAAAAAAACCAACGAATATACTAATAAAGAGCTAAGTGCTATTATAGATTTACGTATATTCCGAGCAGTCCAGCGAGCAAGCAGCACCCGTTTTGGGACCCTATTCCTGTGCGCTCGAGATTATCTCGATCACTGTCTCTCTAATATAGAATTTAATGGGAGTGAGAATGACCGAGATAATCTCGAGCGCACAGGAATAGGGTCCCAGGAATTGACGCATGTGCCAGGTATCGCTCTCCTCAACCATATTGGAGGGAAGAGGGCGACCCGCCACACGACGCCGCCACAAGAAGAAGACTATATTTCATAATATGTGTAGGTAGAAACTAACTGCAGCTAGGTTTATATATGTAACTTTAGCTTCGTCTACATTCAGGCGACCGCGCCCGACTACCGAAGAGTTATCCTTATTAAGTCTTCCACTCGAACTTCGCATGGAAAAGTTCGACTAGCTTTCAAAATTCAATAACGGAAGGATAAAATATAAATGTTTAAAAAACTGTGTCAAGATCTCAAGGGCGATTGATTTTGCACGATTGGCCTGCCCTCAATGTTAATGTTGGACTCAAACCCATTGGTATTCAATTGGGTCGAGTAAATATTCATTGGAAAGATGTTGAATAATGCAAATTCGAAACACCCGAAGTTTGGGGTGACATAAATGCGACACACGATCTCTGCAGGTCCTGAGAAGGCCGGCGCGGCGTTCCGGCGCGCCGCCCTCTTGGGACTTACTAGATTAGATTACCCGTGTTAAAATTTTACAAGAAGTGACACCGAGGCATTTTTTTTCGGATTTTTTAGCTTATCGCTAAATGTTTCCTTAAAAAGTTTATTTAAAAAAGCTCGTAATGTGGTCATTATTTTGACAACCTTCTTTGAGCAAAGTCGGCTTTGCCGCGCTACTCGAATATGCGCCAGCAAAGTTGTATGGTATTTCTTTATTGTCGTGTTTTAGCGGCCAGCAATTTCCTTAGAAAATCCATTATTGTCGAGTTTTGTATAAAAAGGATTCAGGTGAAAAACCTGCCTACGACAACTTTGCTCAATGTAAAAAAAAAAAAAAAAAAAATTGTTTTTGTTTTTGTTTTTGTTTTTGATTTCGAGTTTGAGTTCGATTCCGATTTCGAGTTTGAATTTGAATTGAAATGAAATGGAAATTCCTATAAAGCTGGTTTTATTTAAATGACTCGCATTGTTTGAGTAAAGCACTATACAATCCTTGGTCCGCAATGACTGCACTGCGGCCACGCTATGACGGCCTCGAACTAAGCTTAGCTACGCTCTCGGCCTTCAAGCTTGGTCATCATTGCAACTCTTGCTCTCCGCGCTGTAAAGGCTTCGACCTTCTCTCTCGGCCCTTATTTCAGCTTGTCCATCAAGGGCTGCTATGCTGACCGCGCTGTGATGGCCTGGATGGCCTGTCGCTTTCGGCCAACATCACCGCTGCCAGCAACACAGTCATTACAGACCGCGACAGTAATGTACTATTTGTAAATAATTTGTTATTGTGAAGTCTAGACAAACCTTAATTAGGTTTTTAGACAACTTGTGATGTACCTAATATTGTAAAATTTTGGCATTAAATAAATTAAAAAAAAAAAAAAAAAAAAGTGTAATTCGCGAGTCGAATCTGGTCAAGATTGGCTCAGGATCGGGATAAGCGGCGTAAGAAGTGAGGCCGATGTTCAGCAGTGGGCGATAAAGTAGAGGCTGAAAATGATGATATCTTGTCAGTTCGACTAAGTCGTAAACTAGATCATGTAAGACATGTATGACACAATGATTATGAAGATATAAGTAACTTACACTTTTTTAGCTAAACGGTTGTTTTTTTTAAAGAAGCAAGTCTATGAAAGCCAAAGAGTTAAGAAGCTAATTTGAAAAAAATATTGGTTTTTCTATTCAGTGCACCTTATTAGTTATGTAGATTAAAAATCTTATTTTGAGAATATAATGTTTTTTAGGTTTCCGTAGTACTAAAAGGCACCCTTATAAGTTCGTCATGTCCGTCTGTCTATCTGCCTGAATCCTTTACAGCCTTAACTTCCACAGTTATAATCCTATATATATGTATAAAGTTTTGCTCAACGATAGCCTAATTATAGATGTCAAGTTAAAAAATAAAAATTTATATTTTTTTCTACTCTATTTTCGAGACGAACGTATTCATTTTTATACCTCGAAGCTTTATTGGCCCCGATACGACTGCGGCTATATTTCTCTGAATTATAATATTAGTTAGGAGGATTAGGATGATTTTACTATACATACTTTTAATTACGTATTGATGCCCAAGTTCGATTGTTTCGAGTTGTTATTTTTAAGGAAGTTGTGTGTTTAAGGCCAATCCATTTATTTTACTTTGGTCGAAGAGGTTTGGTAAGAATGTAAACTGGAAAAAATAGTTTTTCTATTCCTTGCACTTCATTAATTATGTTGATCAGAGATCTTTTTTTGATAGGTAGGTATATTTTTTAGTTCTATCGTCTATTTAATACTTATAGAAGGAAAACATGCTTAGATACATGACATTCTCACGATGAAGAAATACATTGAAATAACCTCGACTAACACACATTTAACGTGTATATTCCAGTGATTATGACTCAAATAGTGAGGTAATAATTATACATTCTGGGATACCATATCACATTGATTTCCTGGTTTAGTTGTAATTAAAAATGATCAGCAGGGCTAACATGCGCACCGCCACTAAATCTTCTCTACTCTTAATGTCGTGTAAAGTGAGACAAACGTATACATAATCGTAGCCGTGTCCCGTGTTGATGCGATACCGAATTTTTACGTCAGTTAAAATGTTGTGTCCCATTATTGTTAGTTGTTATTGACAACTCCGTCTGGACAATTTCGTATGCGTGTTATTGATCAATTCTGAACGTTAAAGTTTTAATCTCATTTTTATAGGCGCCCAGGCACCCGACCCTTAGCGGCCTTAGCTAGGCAGTCTGGCCAACCCGAGATTAAAGTGGGGTTGTTGAAATATGGGCGACATGTCTCCAGGACCTAAATTAGTACCTAGATTAAAATTGGGAACCCCTGTCAAATCAAATATTGCTCAGATTAAAAAGGTACAATTGATAAAAAAGCGCTTTAGATAATTTGTCCTACCACTGGAAAGAACTTTTATAGATATGGACAGATTTCTACCATCCCGAAAAAATACGATAATATAGAGCTGGAAAAATTTGTAGACTAAGCGATTTATCATTGAATTATTTATTATCCAATAATATATTTACAGACAGTGGCCGTTGAGTTGGTTCCTTGGGAGCAAGCGAGATCCACTCGGCTAAATTCAGTTTTGAATGGTATTCCTAACAAAACCTAAATTACCTGATTACTTCTCACTTGCTCCCGAAGAGCCAACTCAACGGCCTTACCTGTACATTGTTACGTACCTAACATGTTACGTAACGTGTTGTTCTTTTTCATTATCGACACTTATGGCGAAACGTTTGTTACCCCACCTGATCTCGATAGTGGTTACATGTTTGAACCGCTTGGAGTAAGAGGGTAGTCCTGCCGCAAGGTTTTGGCACATTCGATATTTGAAATAGTATAACTGTCGCTTTATTTCATGAGAAATAAAGCGACAGCTATACAATTATATTATATTTCATGAGAAATAATTGTTTTGTTTGTTTCAAATGTAATCTTACTCTATTGCATGCATGAGCGTGCAATAGAGAGAGTTAGTGAATTTTACATTTTTTTTGATCAAATTAGCGTTTCCAGGGTTGTCTGTTATCACCCTCTAAATCTAGACAAAAAAAAATTTTTTATTGTCAATGGCTTGGATAGACTATAATATATGCCGATATATTTGGTTTTAAAAAAAAAATATGTTTACGGTATTCTAATAACAACTACTTTTCCACGTCGTATTTCCGACGCAACTAAATTTTCATTTTAAGTGCCTTTAGCAACAAAGATATTGCGAAAATAAAACACCAAACATACAAGCATAGTTTTTCACGTTGTAGATACCATATAAAAAAAACATCGAAATCGAATAACATTTAAGGATGACTACGCTTTTTGTATGGACAACGCGGCGGTATACTCTATTCTTAAGGCATTGGGTCCGTGGAGGCTGGGAGCTCATCTCGTTTTCAGATATCGATCAGAGCATCTGGTTGATGCGACGCGTGACTGCGTGACCAAACAACGACGTTGGCGTTGTTTATCTGTAATAACACGATGAATAGCTACGATGAATAGCTACGATGAATAGCTACGATGAATAGCTACGATGAATAGCTACGATGAATAGCTACGATGAATAGCTACGATGAATAGCTACGATGAATAGCTACGATGAATAGCTACGATGAATATATATATATTATGCTTATGTGGTGCATTCTTGCTGGGTACGCTACTTGGAATATCTTTACAGCTTCAATTGTCCCTGAGTACCTTGAGTCCATGAGTACATTATGTATCGTTTTATGTAGTAGGCTAAGTAGTTTAGGTAGTTTGTAAAGACAATTTCCTGGATTGAAAAAAAATATTTAAAAAAAAAGGTGAAAAATTCGTAGACGAGCTTAATTTTTTAAATAGCTGTTCAGATTTTCATCAAATACAGCTAAGAGCTACCACAACTAAAATTGAGTTCAATTAAAAAAAAAAACGCATTTAAATCTATTTATCCAATTGGTACAAAGCCACAGATGTGCGTCAAAATTCAAACATTCATTTTTAATTCATTAGACTTCGGGCGGCTTAATAGAATGGTCGAAGGCAGCACGTAATTATGTCTGATTTTTTAAATAAAATAGCGACAAAGTCGTTGAAAAGACTCTTTGAGGAGAAGTAATCAAACTAGAAGTCTTCTCAAAGAGTCGCGACTTCTAATACGTTTGCTGCAATCGTAAAACGAAAAGGTACAACAATGTTGCAGAGACTATTTGACAAACAAAGCAATTAGTCGCTGTTTCCACGATCGAATATAAAATGAAAATGTGTAATGCTATGGACGAAAGCTGTGATCGTATTTTAGGTTTCATCATTATCATCGGCCTTAGGATGTCGGTTATTAAGCATATATAATCATGATCATCAGCCAGAAGATGTCCATGAATTGAATTGCCATGTTTTTCATTGAGCGTGTGAAATCACGGACAACGCCGCGGACCCCGCGGCGTACATTATGTTAAATATAGGTACAATCAGCAAGAAAAAATCTAAAATGATTTGTTTTTTAGATGACAAGAGTGGTCAAGTCTTCTCTGTAGTGGTTACTTTTATTGGCTAGGCATTAGCCTAGACCGCAAACTCACCTGATGTTAAGTGAAGGTGTGGTCAAGAATGGCAAACACATAGCCTGCATTGGGAACTGGCGACTAGTCTTTTCGTAGTAGATATGTGTTTTTCTGACAATTTCGAATTTCTCCAAAGATTTAGTTTTAAAATGTTTCGGAACAGTTTCTTGCGCTTTCTGAAGTTTATAACACTCTGTATGTGTAACTGAAGTTGGTCCTATTAGACTAATTAGGAATATAGTCGAAAGTCAACGAAAAACGTTTATCTTGCAGACTATACATTTATCAAAAATCTGTAATTGCCGTAACATCCCAAAAATCTAATAAAAAAAGAAAAAATATATATTTAAAAAGTAAAAAAAAAAAACTAGAAACCTTTAAAATTTTTACTGTCTGTAATAAAGATTCCAGCCTGTAAATCGTCGGCCATGGATACATTCATGTGGTCTAGGCGTTGCTCATTATTTATCTTAATAATCAACATTAATATAGGTCATGTCTCATTTAACATGACAGCTACTGAGGATACAATACACAGATTAGAGTCAATTATCGTCTTGGGCCATGAATTACGTTACAGAATTAGTAAAGTATATTCAATTAGTTACAGAGCTTACCTTTCTGCAATATCACAAATTACTTATTTTGAATCACGAAATTTAAGAAACCTAAAAACTACGGGCTAAAAAATTGGAATCTAAATATATATATAAAAGAAAAAACCCTTTTCTAGGAATCAAAGCACAGACCAAACCGCTTATGAGAGATATGTGAAACTTAATACTGATACTCCTCAAATGGTGAAATATAAGAACTGATTCTGGGAAATTACGCTTCTAAAGGGGTAATATGGACCACCAAAAATTTTATATGAAAAAAAACTATAATTAACATAAAAAATATAAAGAAATACCACTCGATGCTGTCGCGCGGTTTCAAAAATAAACTATCTATTAAGCTACCTCGTTCGCACTTTTTCAACATTTTTTTGGTTTAAATATTAAAGTGAGAAATTAAAAAATATATATCTATACAATACAATTGTCAATGTTATAAAGCAATTATCATGTTAATATTTTTTAATTTGGCGACCTAGAAAACAAACTCGAAAAAAATGTTTTACGCTCAACCTAAAATATCTTATAAGCTATAGCTATAGTTTTAGCTTATAAGATAGTTGTGTATGTTTTTTATTAATATTTTGGTGTACACAATAAAGAGTTTCTATCTATCTATCTATCAAAAATGAAAAATATTAACATGAAAATTGCTATAAGATCTGGCAATGCCGGGCTATGAACGATGATGGACCGTACAATCTTAAATATTCTCTCACCAGTATAAAACCCAGCAGCCGGAGTCTTGACGCCCGACGCGTCGCTTACAGCGCTCCTCGTGAACGACCCATTGACTGGGAACGAGCGGAAGAAAGCGCTGACTACGTTGCAAACACCCAGGGCCACGATCTCTTGAGTGGCGTCCAGCGTTTTCCCTCGCGCTGGAAAATCACGATATAATATCAATACTTATGATCTATTTTGTTTTAATAAAACGGGAATACTTACATTAAATTGAGTAGGTTTTTCCGACTATAGTTTCGATCACAGTATATATATATTTTAGTTTCGTTTTGATTATTAAAACAAAATGTGTCATAACCACGTCAGTTTTCATAGTAAAACTTATGATCTAGGTTCATAATCAATTAGATTAGATCAGTCTACTTATCTTAGTAGATACTTACCCCCGAATACTGAAACGTTTGTTAACTTTGACAACAGATTAATTCTAATGCTGCCTTTGTCTGGCACTAAGCAAATGACAAGGGCAGCAACAGACTTAATCTGTCGTCAAAGTTAACAAACGTTTCAGTATTCGGGGGTTAGTAATGTATGTACGAGTACGGCGGTTGGAAAAATAAATCAATATAGCATCACAAGGATTGACAATTTGACAAATGATATTTTTTATTTCGGAATCATGAGGAAATCTGAAAAGGTGCGAGTAAACTAGTAAACGACGGAACTATACCGAAGCTGAAATAAACCCAGATTTTGACAGATCTAGGTATGAACTTGCGAATTTATCATTATCATTAGTCGATCGTGATATCTATTAATGTCATATGGGACCTGTTATTATACTATAACCCTGCGAACCCTGCTTATTTCCTCTGCTTAGAACCTAATTCGAGTAATAGATGCCACTGCTTACTTACCCACTATTATGAGCCTTTCAAACTATGGGGTACACAATACACATGCCGTCATTTCATTGATTTTATATATACAAGAAATACGCCTCTTTGTTTACCTCGATCCTAAGCGTTACAAGCAATACAATTTATGTACAGATTCAATCGCAACATTATAAATATTATTCGAACAATTTTACGACTCTCAGGGTGCTACTTCGAATTGCAAGCATACAACAAAACTTTTTACTTCCTGCACAGCTATCAACTTTGTTAAAAATATTGTTGCTCGTTTTAATGTTCCCCGCCATTGTGCAAAGTATCGTAATGGATCGTCGTAGTTTATCTTAGAATGGCTTTAGTTTAACGGCCAATTGTAAAATGTTGCGGTGGAGATGGCGCTGTCTTTGGATTGGTTTCAATGTTGCCCTCTGAACGGTGGCCAGGATTAACCTTTTTATTGGGAAATAACCGTTCTCAACGTTTTGTTTCTATCAAAGAACACTAGATTACGAATTAGATCGCGAATGTCATTATCGTTAAATTAAATATCATTGCATCGGGCCCGGGACGAGGTAATAAATCGCGCTTATGATTGGCAGATTCTAAATTCATTCGCGGAATCCGCGCATGTGATTGGCCAGCTCCTAGAGCCGGTTAAAGCAAGCCAAACCAATTGAGCGAAAGATCCGATTGACAAGTAGTTTAGGCTCTTTTGAGCATATGTCTTTCGTGAAAGAGATATAGATATGATTTTAGCTACTGATTATTTGGTCTGGGATTTCTATCAAAATTTCTCATAATTATGTTCACACTGGATTACAGTCTAGAACACAAAAAAAAATACAAAAAAGAGAGAAGGAGAACTCAAAATGTTATAATTGCAGTGCATGTTAAGCTAGTTTGGTGCGTAGATCAGACGTGCGGGGAGGCGGGTCGCAACAAAGTGACTTTGACACGGGGGTACTGCTACGTCGCGGGCTTGCGGGCAGAGGATGGGAGTGTTGCTTTTTTACGTAGTAATAGTTAGTATTCTTTGCCTAAACATTTAGTTATTAATAATGAAAAAATGGGTATGAGTCGGTAAAATGTTGCCTTTTCTGTCATTCATTTTTAACCTTCTTCAACGTGGAGATCTAACAAACGGCTCGTATTTGAAAAAGTTGAACTTTATCTCCGTCACCACTAAGCCCACGTTGAATTGATGTCAAAAGTACCTACTTAAAACTTTCCGAGGTACTTTTCAAAGCTTTCACACAGATTTATTCAAGGCAACGTTTACTTTTACTTGAAAATACTTCTGGTTTGTAATACGAGTAATATTTATAGCAATAAATATCGGTATACGTTCCTTGTACCTAATCTATACATTGTTTTTGCATCTTTTATGTCTAAAAAGATTATTTTAAGATTCTGATTTAGAGCTTACGAGATTTGTGCAGTAAATAAAAGATTCTGGTGGTTATTATATTTTTTTTTTTAATTGTTTTAGGGACTACAAAAATTGTTAACGGTGACTCAAGTAAGCATGTATTGACGCAAGTATTTTCATGCAATTGATTATTTATTTGCCATATTTTAGTCAGATCACTCACATTCGAATATCACGAGAACAGCACTTGCCCAGCGTGGTTGATATGGCCTAATCACCCTTCGAGGGTATACCGATATCCCAGCAGTGAGATATTTAAAGGCTGATGCAGAAAAAGTCAGATCTGACATACTGTGTTCTAATGCTGCGACCACATTTATCGTGATTTGACGAATATTTGAGTTATCGCAACCAATGTGGTCGAATATTTCGTCGAATCGCGATGTATTAGAATGAACACGAATGCTTAGGGCGGCACTGTCGGTAAACTGCAAAAACTGACGCGCATCATAGGGTAGCTCTAGAACACCGCTAGAATGACAGTCTATGACTAGTTTTTGAGACTCTGGGATCAACAATTTAGTTGTAATTTTTGTAATGCCCAAATAAATTTGATTTGATTTGAATGACATTTTATTAGAAGCTAAAGACGTTCGCCTGTGGCGGAATATATAGTTTTTTCAACGTGATACTAGTCTAGTCAATCTTACTAAATCAAGCTAACAGTGAACAAAGCCCGTTCATCTCACAGGATTATTGTAATGGCGTAATGGACGTCAGCTGACCACTGACCGTTGTATAAGGCTATCACTGCACTAACAGAGTGAAGTATCACGATTCACTAAAATATCAGACAGTTTTTTGCCACTAAGTAACGAGACGAGCGAGTTTCTCGCCCGAACACTTACCCAAGTTCATTGCCACCCAGAAAGGACAAAGGCGAACTCCCATACATAGTTATATGTCAGTAAAATACAATGCGTCTTAAGATCAAAAATATTGCTAGTAATTCTGCAGCATTTCTTGAGATTGTTAGTCTAAGATATTTTAACGAAAAGGCCAGGAAAAATTGTTATTGGGCTTCGAAATTTCGTAGGCTATCGTACTGTTATCAATTGAAAACAGCACGAAGTCGTTAGCTATAAAACAAAATTGGAATCCTTGGGCACGCAGCAGTCACACAGAAGAAAAGCAATTACCGCAAAGTCCAAAGGCAGTCCAGGTCATAAGGAAATAAAAGCAAATTAAATAGCAAAGTATATAGTATATAAGAAAGAAGTGTGGAGCCAAAACATAAGGAAAAAAAATGTATGTGACGTACAAACCAGAAACTTTTTTGTATTTTTTTTTTCACCCCTTCAGTAAGCTAAAGCCATCATGGCCATACCGCCTCGTCATTGTGTTGTGTTGTTTTACTAAGTATTTAACCATGATTATAACGAGAAAAAACACTAATTATGAAAAATAATACAATGAGCCGACATGTTTTTATCGCGCTTCCACCAATAGTCCAACCCCATATTAGCATGGCCCGAAGTGAAAGAAAAAACTTATAAATTTACTTTATAAAATGGTAACACAAATGAAAGCGGTTAAAACAGTTACGAAGAAAACGACTTTTCAATTTAATGATTTATGTACCTACTGATTTTTTTACTCTGGCTTTTACTAAGCTTTTAATATGTAAGCACATATTTAGTTGAAAAAACGTAGAAAAATATTTATATACGTTCTGTAGAAATGATATTTCAAGACGCTCCAAGAGTTATGACATAAAATTTCGCCATTGTGAAAATGAACAGTTCAATACCATGCGCGGCAATGCACTGCGCTCGTGTCCTAATTATAGATATTTTATATGTCTAATGGATCGATTTTAATTTTGCTCTGTGTGGAAATCATAATAGTCGGATGTGATTGAATTTTTTTAAGAGTTTTTCATATGCAATATAATTATTACCATCTGATAAATAAATATGTTGCTTTTTGAAAACCGAAATGAAAATCTAATCGGAACCTAAAGATAAGAGAAGATTGAAGCGGAAACAAAATGCATCTTATCCTAGTGCATTCTAAGCTAGTGCACGGGCGTTCAACCAACGACAGTTTGGACTGGAGAGTTATGGTACTAAAGTGGACTTATCCTGAGATATTCGGGCAAATAACGAACGGATTGGTCGAACGGGTAAACCACTGTGTAAGTATGTAATACACTATCACAGAAAAAGAGAAAGATGTAATTTTTTGTCCTCTTCTGTGTAAATTATAGTTCATTACTCATTCGCGTAATAGTTAGGTAAGATAGATAGATAGATAACTCTTTATTGTTCACACCAGAAATTACATGCATAATACAAAAATCTACTTAAAACTAGTGTAATAATTGGCGGCCTTATCGCTTAAAGGCAACCTTGGATAAGTATTTTGCTTTACCTAAAACTGCCGCAATCCGAACAATTATAACCAAAAATTTCTTGCTAAATATTAAAGTGCAGAAATGATATCTAGTAGCTTTAAAGCTACTTTGAAAAGGCAAAATCACCGAGTCTTAAAGCGATAGAGAAACCCCATACCTAACTAATAACAATGTTGCTGTCTTTATCTAATAGAGTATATCATAAACAATGCTTTTTTTCTTAAATAATAATAAATAAAAATTGTTTATTGCAGGCACATTTGGCACATATCTTATTTCTAATGACAATCAAAGAGAATACAAAATCTAATCTACAAAAAATACTCACTGTACAGGGGAGTCAGTCAGTAGACAATACAAAGACAAACATAAACATAAGGTGCACACTAGTGCCGTGTCATAAACCCGACTGCAAAATGTAGCCTGTGTCACGACGTGACACAGGATGAACGTTAAGAGGAATCCAACCACATCTCACTCGTCATAATCTGTCAAGCCGTACTCACATAGACTCCAAAAATATGATTACCCTTCTTCTTGGGCAGTCGGGTAAAATGATATTGGCTGGCTGGTATATAACAATTTATCTAAAACCTCACAATTTTTTCAGCTTTCATAAAAAAACTGACAAGCATAAAAAATTGCTCATATTTTCTTGAAAGATCGTAATATATTACAGTTTTCCGATAAACTATATTACAGCCATCAATATACGGTTCTATAGTAACGTTATGTTACTTTTATAAGTAATAGCAAAACGTCTATTATTATTCTGCTATAACCTGGCTTACAGATAAGCCCTGTATAACGAGAAACTCAGCGTCTGCGTGTATCTACTTTTAATCAGTCGAATCTCAGATCTTTCTTACACCATATTTACATAGACAGCTACAAAGACCCCATGATTCGATGCAGGGCAAATAAAGTTGTGCTTCGCAGACAACTCAATATTATTTGTATAATCCGAGCTTTAAAACTCTTGCAATATCTTATCATAATATGTATATTTTTTTTGTATTTTATACAAAAATCGCTTAGTGTGTGATTTTGTGTGTTTTCCACGTGAAACAATAAAAATTAAAAAAAGTACCCAAGTATATTAAAATATGCGTGTAATATGTGAAACAAGATGGATTCAAAGAGGATTCACTCGTAACAGTTAAATGAAATATTTTTTTCGCGGCCCAAAACTGCAAAACCCTTACTCAATACTTTATTGCAAACATTATGTAAATTACATTTAAATAAGTAATCATAATGATGCTGATTGGGTATGGCAATATCGTGCGAAGCGGGTCAATCTATTCCTTAATTGCCTTATCTGTCAAAAATTTGTCTAGGTTATAGTAGGATTTCGCGAGTAATACAACTTTTAGTGCTTTAGCAAATTTGAATTCATCTTCTATCTCTTTTATGTGTACTGGTAGTTTGTTACATATTTTAGCAGCCATTGGGTTTGGTCCGGAGCTTTGCATTACTAGTTTAGACGGCGGTACTATTAATTTGTGTTTATAATTAGACCTTAGTCGGTAATCTCACTTGTCAGACAATTTTGTAAAGAATTGACGGTGATATTTTTGTCAAATTTGCAGTTTTCTAAAATATATATGGATGTATTATACCGATTCTGCTTATATTCGAACCAATTTATAGGGAGAATTCTGTGATTCGAACATAAACATTGTATTGAAATGAACGACTTGCATACAAACTTTATGAAACGGTATCGGATCAACGTCTTGCAAGTTATCGTAGGATTAATATACACACAATCATACAAATTATTGAAAACACGTACAAATGCCGAATTGTTCCAGTAGACTCTCAACCACTTATGAAGTACCTAGAAGAGAATAGTTATCGCGACACAGGGAATCCTACAGCGACGACTAGAGGCTGCATTTACATTTAGCGTGATAATTTAATATGTACCTCAAAAAAAACAAAGTCAAAAGTATTATGATTTTAATTGTATGTAATCAAATCTTAAAATAATAACACTGTGTACTTTATCATATAACTAACTGTACGAAATAAAACAAAACAATCACTAATATTCTAATTCAGAGGAATATAGCCGCAGTCGTATCAGGACCAATAAAGCTTCGAGGTATAAAAATGAACACGTTTGTCTCGAGGGAAAAACTTCACTTGCGCGATTCTGAACTCCCACATTACAACCGTCAGTGTACAAAACGTCAAAAAATGCACAAAAATGGATCAACGCCATCTACTAGATGTTTTTCGCGTTATCTCGGCAAAATGGCTAAACAGATATTGATTTGTTAAGGAGTTACTGTATATCATTAAGACGGGCATAGGATACTTTTTTATCTCCACGCGGACGAAGTCCCGGGTAACAACTAGTTTTATTATCATTTTATTATGTACGATACCATTCAAGTCACTGGTTTGTCGATACATTGCATTCTAGAAGATTTATTGCTTCGATCTCCAGCTGCTGACGTGCTTTGAAGATTTTTAATTAGAGAACTGTTTACTAACATAGCAGGTACTTACAGTAGCTGCCTTTTTGTAGCCAAAAACTGAATTGCTTTACTCGTATTGCTCGGGATTCAAAGTAGTGTGACAACCGTGAAAATACTTTTATTTTCAATTTCTAATCAAATCTTGCGTACAGCGAGCCTAACCCGTAACTCTGAAAGCGATAGTTCGCGAGCGGGACCGCGCATATTACGAGTAAGTTGGTACGAGCGGGATGGCATGCTCTCGCAATCAAAATCACGAACGTTTCGAAGTCAGAGGATAAACCCGCTGGATCAGTACCGTGACATACTTTACGCGATAATTGTTATATTCAGCCGCCTTATGGTGCGCGAAACATTTTTACACAATGATCATCCTAACTAATAATTTAAATGCAAATGTTACTCTGTCTCTCTGTTTGTCTATATCTCTGTCTGGGTGTTTGTCGCGTTATTACGTCTAAGCGGCTGAACAGATCTAGCTGATTTTTTGCATAGATATAGCTTAAGGGTCGGAGACGGACATAGGCTACTTTTTTTGTATGTCCAAGCGATAGAAGCAGCGGTTAACAGCTAGTAATAATGTAAGTTTTTCAACGATACAAGTTTTATTACAATGAATAATATTTAGCTACAAAATCCTACGAAGCCAAAATTCAAATCTAATAGACGTGTGCCACTATTGCCAGTTTAATTTTTATTCTGTCCCATAAAGCAAACATTAACAGGTTACCCTATCGATCGCTAAGCCAAAAGATTAATCGACTGCCATGTCAATAGCTCTTCAATTAATTTCGTCTGCAAATTGCTCGGAGAATTATTCGTGAGTTTCTAAGAATAGTTTCAAAATTATGATGGATTATCGCACAAAACGTTATGAAAGCTTGAGACGTATTTTTTTTTACTATTTCATTGTATTCTAGAATGTCTGTAATCCATTTATTCAAGTAAGTGAGACAGCTCTGGACCTAACTCAATGGCTGTAAAGATATATAATAAATTGCCGAACAAACTATAAGATTTAGAAAACAACGATTGTTTTATTAAAAATCTAAAGTGCACCCTGGAATCCAAATGCTATTACACACTTGAAGAATTTTTAAAGATAATTTTGACAATATACAAATGGACCGCTCCGCACCAACTCATGCCATACCCTAATAGGGTAATATGTATCACTAAACCCAAAACATGTTATTTAAGACCTGCATGTATGTCGCAATAAATTATTGAGTATTGAGATAACAGCATAACTATAGTTAATTTTTTGCCTATTCATCTATTTTCATAGTATTATGTAAAAAAAAACTAATATAATGTTGATATTGAGCCCGGGTAAGGCCTAAAACTGCGATCAGAACCACAGGAGGAAGGGCAGCAGCGTCCTCTTCATCTTATTAAACGGTGATCGTACTCCAATCCTATATAGTATACTATAAGGTATAGGGATACTAATACGTGACGCAAAGAGAGATATTAAGATCCTGAATGTGGCTCTTAGTGTGCATTCACACTGCAATGCTATTCGGAAGCTAAGGCACGTGCGGTCGCTAGTCTGAAATTGCAATCAAACGCGCTTTCATACTGAGTGCATATACAGGAGTCGGCGCCAGGAACATCAAAAGTAAATGGGAACACCAGGTTTAAAATAGTATAGTATTTTTTGGTTCATTTATCAGCAGAGGTTACTACCACAGAAGAGAAAAAAAAATACTTCTAGGTTATTACCGCTGGCTGTGTTATCTTTGATCGATTTATCAAAGTATGGAAGTAGTACATTTCTGCTACGTACTGTAACTTACGGACTTTATCTATCATCAGCCGGAAGACGTCCATTGCTGAACATAGGCGTCCCCCTTAGACCGCCACAGCAAACGACAACTTGCCAGTTGCATCCAACGGTTGCCGACTTTCACAATGTCGTCGGTCCACCTAGTTCTTATTAGTCTTTGTAGTTCTTAGTTCTTCAAACGGTCAGCAGTCAAGGAGCACGTTTTAGCTCCATAATTATGTCATCACTTGCAACACATATTACTCAAAGCTTTATTCATATTCATATTCATATATTGCGTAAGTACTATTTACATGTCAACTTAAAAACTTAGATTACATTAAAAAAAAAAATATATATATATATATAATAAAAAATATTAATTTACAATAAATATTAATTACATAATTAATCTATAGTAGCATTAAAAAAGTCGTACCAATCAATACGTTTTTGCGAAAATTTGCTCATACTTGTTCACTTTTTCCACACGCGTGGCTATTCTAAGTCACAAGAACTTAGTAGTAGCGGTCTCTGGGATACAGATGTGGAAATTGACGTTGAATAGATTTTCATTTTTAAAACTAAAAGAAGTGAACATTTGAACATGTGGACTACCTTTAGACCTTCAATGGTGTCTAGGTAATCCGACTGTTCGTTTTGTGTAGTGTAGTTTTGTGAAGTTAGTTTTAGTTTGCGTGTATTTTGTTTACTTAATAAAGGGACTAGCCCGTAAAAAAACTAACCTTTTCCTGAATTTATGGTAAAAGTAACATACTCCGCATATCCCCAAATTGTAACATTTGCGTATTTGAAATGTGAGGACACAAGAAATGGTGCTCTTGTGAGTTGATTGAAAGCACCGGTGATAAGAGCGTGCAGTACTTTTGCAGTCCGAGGTGTCTTTAATCTTTTGTTTAGGCGCTTCACACACACTGCTCACTGCTCCGTGCAACGCGACGATGCTCGGGAGTGCGATTTTTAACGTTGTACCAAAGGAGTTGTACTGAAATGTCTCAATTTGCATAGAAAACACACGAGGTACAACACCGAAAATCAGCCTCTATAGTTTTACCAGACTTTGGCGAACGCTTATGGCATTGAGCCCCCTCTTTGCACGGGCGGCGTGGCGCGGCGCATTTGCAAAAGCGTCCCGCGCCCCGTCGCGTTGCACGGTACATTGTGAGAATTGCCTACATCCCAAAGTGTACACGCAAAAAAAATATTGTTGTTGCAACAAAGAAACTTCTTATTATAGTACCTGTTCCAACAAACTGCTTATTATCAAATTTTCATTGTGAATACAACAAAAAAAATTGTAAAAGCTTTCATTGTGACTTTGTGAAACATTATTTTTCTCAGTATGATTGGAGTGGATACATTTTAGATATATAGATAGATAATCTCTTTATTGTTCATACCAGATTGTACATAGATAATATTATAATTTTTTTATGTTTTTTTATTTATTATTATTATTAATTATCATTTTAGTAGGGTTTTGTTTTTCATTCAATATAACTACTTGAAACAATGTAGAGAGCGGTATGATATCTCTCTCAGGAATTTTTCAGTAAAATTTACTTAGGTAACTACATTCATTCGAATAAAACTCACGAAAAAGCTGCAATGGTGAAGTTAGAAATGATATTGACCATCGGAACAGCATGCAAACTAAATCCAGGTGCGAGAGCATCTCATCTGCGGTTTAAGTTGTATTGCCAACTGTACTGTGAATTGCGGGCGGCCGCGATGTGGGCAGCCCTGAAACTATTGCATCTAGGGCTACCATAAAACGTAATAAAACTCACCAAAAGCTTTAGCAATAGCAACGTTGGAGATGATGCCGACCACCGGAACGACGAGCAAGCCGGATCCGAGGTGCGAGAACATGTCGGCTGCAGTATAAGTTGTGTTGCCAACAGTACTGTAGAATACGGGCGGCCGCGGTGTGGGCAGCCCTGGCGTTATTGTACCTAGGGATGTTAACAAAAAAAAAATGTAAATTCATGAATTATATGAATAGGAAATTCAAACAAGAACCTACTTTATACTTTATACGGCTAGGGCTACTTTATATCCTGGAGAACTATATTCTCCAGGATTAAAAGTAACCTGAAGTGACAATGGACAGGAACGTCACTCGAAGAACCGATAATCGATGGGGATGATTGGTTCTTGAGTGGCGACCAGGAACCGGAAAACGCAGCGTAGGCAGGCGTCCCACTAGGTGGATCGATGACATTGTGAAAGTCGCGGGCAACCGGTGGATACAAGGGGCAGGTTGTCGTTCGGTTTGGAGCTCTATTTTCACGTCTTCCGGCTGATGACGATGATGAAATGTAAACTAAGTGATAATCCTGGTCCCGGCTATGACCTAGAACTACGTGCAGAACTACCGATGAACGGGCAGCAGCGTTCTCTTAGTAAAAAGACAGAGTTCTGCGATCTCCGAGCCACCTGCAATAACCTGCACCTGCTTAAGGATTATGACAAGTAATCCCTCCCCTTTTCTAAGGGTATGGCCTTTGTTCAGCAGTGGACATCCTGCTGATGATGATGATTGTGATGTAGTGATATCAATGTTTATTTTGTAACTTCCACACCTTATCCAAATCTATTCCAAATTAAAAATAACGGGTACGGCTTCAGCATGGGCAGCCCTGGCATTATTGTTCCTAGGGTTGCCACAAAACGGAATTTTACAATACAATACAGCTTCATTAAACACCGAAAATAAAAATAAAAATTATAATGGGTGGCCTTATCTAATTAGTAAATTAATTAATTATTTAATTATTATTAATTAGTTATTATCTAATTAATTTTAGATGATAAAAATGCTACAAAATTGAAACTTATTACTATCTTCTGGGCCTTATGGGCCTGGCCTTACTGGAAATGGTGGCACAGTATGAAAAGCAGGCTTTAACAACAAAAGTTTAGAAATTGCATTATTTACTTTGTCTATGAAACAATGCATCATAATTTGCAATACGCATAGATTTAGCAAACTTGTACTATCTGTTCTGCAGAAGCTAGAAACAGTGCGATTCAGTGTAAATTATGTAATTTAAGTGCTGTGAGAAATAGAAATATTAGACTCTGTGGAGTTTTACATCACCTAGAACTATTCCGTGCACTTTCCAGCACGCGCCAGAAGAACATAACTCTTAAGAAAACATTACTGCACCCCGCGGTTTCACCCGCTATACTACAGAAACCGAATATTTTTCCGGGTTAAAAAGTAGCATATGACGTGTTAATCCAAGGAATAAGCTATCTCCATATTTCATTCAAATCCGTTCAGCCGTTACAAAGTTGAACGGGGACAAACACACTTATATACACACTTATTTGTAGTGGTAGGGCTCTCTTGCAGAGTCCGCCTGGGGAAGTACCACACCTTTGCCAGCTATTCAACCGCCAAGCAGTAGTGTGCAAGCATTACTGTGTTCCGGATTCAAGGGCAATGTTTCCAGCGTAATTACTGGGCATACAGAGATTTAACATCTAACATCTCAGGGTGACGAGCGCAGTGCATTGCCGCGCATAGTTTTGAACTATTGAAGTTCAAAATTCAGGGTGGCACTGAACTGTTATGGGCAAGCGTGACGCTTAACATCAGGTGAGCGACTTGCTCGTCTCGTCAACGAGTAACAAAAAAAAAAAAAAAAAAACTTTTGTACATACACACTTTCACACAAACTTTCGCATATATAATAATAGTGTGATAGCATCATCGCTTTCAGTCCGTAATCGCCCACTGCTAAGCAAAGGCTTTGATGG
Source organism: Apocheima hispidaria (assembly GCA_947579745.1). Taxonomy (NCBI): domain Eukaryota; kingdom Metazoa; phylum Arthropoda; class Insecta; order Lepidoptera; family Geometridae; genus Apocheima; species Apocheima hispidaria. Next base: position 9,352,332 of record OX388156.1, read on the forward strand.
CATATTTTTTTGTATGTTACTCAATATAGTACTCGTCCCGATTCTGACCCAATGTTATCCAGGTTCGACTCGCGGTTTTTACAGGTGTGTAGGTTTATCTTGGTACTTATTGTAGTGAAATTGTATGAGCCTGATAATAGCTAATATTAAAAGCCCGGGAGCCGTGGAACAGGGTGTCCTAAAACTGCCAATTCCGTCATTAAAAATAGTATATTCTTCTACAATCTACTGCCTGATACACTGACGAATAAAAATGACACACAAAATGAAGAAATAGTTAAGGGCTTTCTAACGGAGAAAGCATATTATGAAATTAATGACTTCACCTGTGATAAAGACTCTCTACATAAATTGAATGCTATATGTGAAAATGACAGATAGTGATAATATTTTTAAGTTAAAATTAAAATTGAAATTATTATTATTGTTATTGAAATAATTATTATATTTTTTATTGTTTTATTATGCTGACATTTTTGATTATTTTTAATTTTATGTTATTTTATTATTAATAATATACATTTTATACCTAAACTGACATTCATAAGTATACTGTGTGTACCCATATTTGAGAATAATTGAATTGAATTGCGACCATAACTACCGGAGGACGGGCGGCAGTGTCCTCTTAGTAAATAGTAAGCTTCTGAAATTTCCAAGCCACCTGTCCAGAGTAGGGATTATGACAACCCTCTTTTTTTAACTGACTTCCAAAAACAAAGAGGTTCGGTTGTTATGTTTGTTACCTCATCAGAACTCCGTCATTTATAAACCGATTTGTTTTTTTTTTTGTAGGATAAGGATAAGGTTATTTGAAAGGAGTTACTTCCAGATCTATTTTTATGAAAATCCAGTTCTGATAATGGGATTCATGAGGAATTGAGGGAACTCTTCAAATCTTATAGGCATACACAATTACACATGTTGAAACGTTTGCATTCAGAAAGTATCATATCATTTGGTGAAGTAGAAATGATGAAGAAGACTACAGATGGACACCGGAACTCCTCAATGATACGTATTTCACGGGTGGCGCCAAGATAATCTCGATTGTCATAGTTAATCGATTATGGCGAAGCAAATTTAAATAAATGGTTCTAATGAAGTCGGTTTTTTTATTTAAAATTATCTAAGGGACCTTTGTGCAGCGGACGTCTTCTGGCATTGATTGTGATGATGATGAATATTTCAAGCATGCATTATTATGAGATTGACCTACTGTTTTGTTTTTTTTGCTGAACTCAGAGTCGCACAGCGAGCTCGGAGTTTCTCTGCGCGATAAAATCCGGCATGAGGATATTCGTCGAAGAACCAAAGTCGCCGACATAGCTTTCAGAGTTTGCAAGCTGAAGGCCGGTCATATCGCTCGAGGAACCGATAACCGGTGGGGAAGAAAGGTTCTTGAGTGGCGACCACGAACTGGAAGACGCAGCGTAGGTAGGCCTCCCACTAGGTGGACCGACGATATTGAGAAAGTCGCGGGCAACCGGTGCGAGTGGCCCGTTGTCGGTCGGTGTGCCGGTCTAAGGGGGAGGCCCATGTTCAGCAGTGGACGTCTTATGGCTGATGATGACCTATTGTTTATTATACAACTCAGCATTTATTCAGAAAAATATCACTTTATCGCCGATGAAATTGATCAATAACCTAAAATGTAGCCAAGGTAGGTAACTCCGAGAAATACAAAACTTGTAGCAGTCTTCGTCGCAGTAAGATAATAAAAATAAAACATATGACTTCGTTTATTAAGACAGAATATTGCTGTTGTTTTCCTGGCAAGTTTGTTTCACTCAGCGGAGTCAAGTCGAGTGAAGATTCACCATTTATCAGTGTTGTGTGAGCTGCACCTCCTCGTAGTTGCGTGACTTGAGTGCGATATAAGCTCGGATTATATGGGGTCTTATTGAATAAAGGAACTTGATCCAGTGATGATATATTGTATCTAAATGAAAATGGGAAAGTTAAAAACAAGAACTACTTAGAAGATGTTACGTGTTTACTTAGGTCATTACCAATACACTACGCATTTTATAAAATTTAGATTTCAAACAAAAGTGATAATAGCCATGGGTTCGATTAGCAATTTAGATTATGACCAATTTTTATTTTAAAATCAATTGAAACCCTCGCCTCTCTCCTGAAATCGTGAAAAAAAAACAACTGTTCCATCCATGTTGAGTGTCATTGACATTTTTCTATGGCTGCTCTAACAGCTCTTTTCTAAAACAGCTGTTTTTTTTGTTTCGCGATTTCATGGTTGTTCCCAACTCCCTTAGTAATAGTTGTTCATATTGATGAGTAGATACATACCTTTCAGTATTGCCACACCTTGATATTATGAACCTTATAATCGACTGGGGCAACAAACATGCGTGCATACACAGGTAAAAAAAAATCCTTTTCTGTGGTGCATACTATCATATTTATATTATATATGCGAAAGTTTATGTATAAGTATGTTAGTAGGTAAGTATGTAAGTATACATATAAGTATGTAAGTATGTAAGCGTGTTTGTTCCCTTTCAACTCTGTAACCGCTGAACGGATTTGAATTAAATTTGGTATGGAGGTAGCTTATACCCTGGATTAACACATAGGGTACTTATTATCCCAAAAAAATATTAGGTTTCTATAGAAAAGAGGGCGAAACCGCGGGGCGCAGCTAGTTTAAAATATGTGAAGCGCCGTAAAAGTACAAGGCATTAATCTACCAGTCTCCGAATATCATATATGTCTATAGAGTCAAAAAAAGAAGAAAAGTCCATCATATAGATGTAAAGTACCTAATTTTTCTTTAGTTAGCAATTCTATTGAACTTTGGTATAGTTTGGAGGAAAATGTTAGAAAGAAACAAAGATCAGCGCCCTCGTAACCGCGGAGAAGTTACGCAATATCTTGAAAGTATCCCGCATTTTTCGGATTCTTGAACCCCATAAAACGGGAATCTCAGTATGAATAACTTGTAAGTTATTCTTTAATATAGGTGAAATTCTTTTACAAAATCTGGAACACGATTTTTTTCGAAATTTGAAAATTTTGTAATAAATGTTTTAAATCAGGATATACCACCTACTTGTCCATATAAAAAACGTAAATTGTTTTCCAACTCTAAATATTTATTTTCATATTATCTACACTTGTGAAAAACTATGCTTATAGGTTTTTTTAATTCAAAAATATCACAATATATTTGTAGTTCTGGACACATAAAGTGAAGAACTTTTTGCGTTCAAATTATGCCGAAGAAAAGTAGTTTTTAACACTAAAATTATTTTTTATATACACAAAACCTATTTATCTAAAACAAAAGATTTTGATAAGATTAAGGGAGTGATAACAGTTTTTCCTCAAAAACTAAGCAAAAGCTACATTTTTCAATATATATAGGTAAATTTTTATTCTATCTACCGCTCGGACGGGGAACAGAGCGACAGCAATACAGTTTTCAAATACCTACTGATTTTGAAGAATCCTGTTTTTTTTATTATTGGAATGTTTGTTACCTCAGAACTCCGTCATTTATAAACAGATTTGGGAAATTATTTTTTATTTGAAAGAATAAAATACTTCCAGATTGGTCCCATTTTCATAAAAATCCAAATCTGACAATGGGATCCATGAGGTTTCCATGAGGTTTCCATGAGGATTTCATCAACAAACCCAAGCATTTGCAAATTTGCTTTTTAAAGTATCATTTGGTGAAATGGAAATGATGAAGAAGACCATAGACGGCCACCGGAACTGTTCAATGATAATATAATAATTCATGGGTGGCGCCAAGAACATCTCGATAGTGTTTTTTTTTTTGAGTATATTGTTGAAGTCGACCGTGAAGGGACCGTAGACCTAAATATTTGATATTAATTTCAACTTAGTACCTCCACGCGTTCCTTTGAGAAACACAGACAAACAAACGGAGAAGGAAAAAATCCTATAATGGTTCCTGTTCTCCTTTTGAGATACCGAACCCTAAAAAATGTGCGGCTGACGTTAGCGTCTCAGTGCGGTGCATGAAAAAACGCACTGTATTGTCGTATACGCGCGACCGATATCCGTGTAGGAGGAAATCAACTTAGATTTTGTAGATCACCTACATTTTTATGCAAAGCAAACCCTTCGCACAGTACGGCAGAACTACAACCATGTTGAACTGGTTAGCACCCTGATCAAATATATACTTGGAATATCCAAGTTCTATTGATGTTTCGTATATCCTACCACGAAGTACGAAGTCCCTACTAGTTAACAGTATTGACCCAAATTCTAAGTTATCTACCTATTGCTACTCATTTTACCTTAATTTAATCACGATTGCAATGTATGTAGTAAATCTTGTTATCATCATCAACCACAGCTAATGCTAGGTCATATCTCAGGAGGACGAGCGAAGTGCATTGGCACGCAGGATTTTGAGATGTTGAAGTGTAAAATTCTGGGTGGTTCTAAATTTTTAATTATTTTTTATAGCGACTTGCTCGTCTCGTCCTTCAGTAGTCTAAAAAAATAAGTTTAGGCTCCTAGGGCTCTCTAGCATCTCTGGCTACTGGCGCCCATCGGCTGACTTAGGCCCCGGGAAGGTGGCCGCGGCGTGCCAATTATCCAGGCGTGTCGCGACAGTGTTCCCATGTCCCGCAACATTGTTTTGGTTCATTGGAATTGCTTATCACCGCACTATCCCTCGTGACATTGCTGTAATTCTCCTCGATAAAAAAGACCTCTCTATGGCCGTTTTATCTGCCTCTGTTATGAGTTATTCAATCCGCGATTTTAGCAATATCATCGTCTTATCTTGTAACCAAACGATCTACATCTGACATTTTATTATGTTTCTAAAAAAATCATTTTTTCTATCTGTGTACTTACCAGTCAATATCAGGGGATCCCGTTTATTTTCATGTACCAGGTACGCAAGTACGGCAGCTACCACGACCACTACCGCATTTCTGGAGACGCCGATGACCCAGAAGCATCGCTGAATGATGTGCGCGGTCCTCCGGCCTTTCTCGTCTTGAGCCTCCTTTATTCTTATGTCTTTCACGGCCTAGAAAGAGGGAAAATCTATGAATGAAAGCCTTTTTTCAAACCGTTAGTTATTCTTAGCTCTTCAAATGTACCAACGGTTAAAATGCGGTCGAATATGATGTTCCTACACAGATGCCAAGCCTGATATGAGAATCTTTTGAACTTGAATTTAGTGAGGCTGCGGAAATCCAATCAGTGCTTAGCGACAGATTTTAATTGAGACTGGTAGCTACTATATATATTTGTATGACTTTGACCAAGGTAGCATTAGATAATGCCTTACCTACTACTTAATGTAGGGTACATTAGTTTTCTCAAGATATTTTCTTTCACCGCAAGCTTAAACTTAATATTGTAATTTAATCCCACGCCATGAAATTACAGAGCATGGCGTCCGACATCACCAAACGACCTAATTAAGAAAAGCATTAGTTACATCAGTTTATAGGTATTTATCTAGAAAATAAATACCAAATTTATCTGTAAATAGATACCGTTGCAGCCCTCATGAAATAAGCCTAATCTAGCAGATTATGCACATATTAACCTTGTACATGGCGTGATTAATCCGAGCAAACTATAAGTAATCTTGCAGCTGCTGCCAAATTAGTTTCTCAGCAACTTTGGCACCGGTAGTGCGTCTGCTGCAGTAAATAACGAGCTAAGCCACGCTAATAGCACCATGTAAAAATTATGGTGCTGATTAGCATATTAATTAACATATTGTTTTTCGTAGTCTTCAAGGAAAAGACTTTTTTTTTTTTTTTCTCTTTCCTCCTAAGAGGATTTTGGCGTCGCACGTCTTATGCATTTGCCAGTGTCAAGTATAGTTATATATATTCAAGTTTTGTTAAATATCCGTACAAGTCATAGTCAAAAGCGAGCAAATCAAGTTACGGTCAAGTCCAAGTCATGCCCCAGTAAAGTGGTGAAAACTTTACTAGAGCCTTCTATGGAGTTTTGGAAACAACACGAAAATTCACGTTTCACGACATTATACCATTCACAACACGCGTGCATGTTCACGAACACTTAACGGGTAAAAATTCACCATTTTTACACATTAACACTCGAAATAACACAAGTTTTGGAAAATAATAAAATGACGCGACATGATTTCTTCACGTTCCCGCCAAAACTCCCAGGAAAAGACTTCATAAGAGGCTGTGTCGAGAAAGGGTTAGCTACCTAGCACTTCCACGTGAAAAGAAGAATTGAATAGTAGCTAATTACGAGTAAATTAGTAAACCTAACAAAGTTTTGTAGTAATATATCCTAGAAATTTGAATAATTGTCTACCTAACTAATTAATAGTAATTTAATATTTAATGTTAAAAATTTAATAATTGAATGTTGAATTGTAATTGTAATTTTAGATTATTAACTTCTTTTTCTCTTTTTATATTTTATATTTTTCCTCGAGCAACTCCTTTGCATGGTAAGTTTAAGTTTAAATAAATAATTTTGAATTTGAATTTGAAATAATACGTTTCTGACATCAGCCAAAAAATATACTTAAGAAAATTTAAAGTTCATAATGGATTTTTTATTGACAATTTTTTTTCAATTTACCTCTGCACAAGAACCAAAAAAAGAGACTAAAAATTAGACCTCTAATAGTAAATATTATATTCTATAAATTTTTTTTTTTTCGATTTGGCTATAGAAGTAAATGCAAAAGTAAATAAAATTATACGTTAATAATTTACTATTTCATTTATTTTTGAAAACCTCAATTTGAATATTCTTGTTATTGACCAAACAAAGCGATGTCTACACCACGGGATAAAATCTGCGTTTGTGTGTATTTATATGGGTATATTTGTTCCATTCGACCTTCGATCATTGTTTCCACCATAAGTCACGAATCTGATTCTACTAACATTTTGTATGCAAGTAGTTCATTTCAATAAAAAAATTAAGTTCAAATTTAAACAAAATTGCTCCAGGGACCGTGAAGGGGGTCGCGAGGTCTCAGATTTATTATTAGTTCCCAGGTTTTGTAATCCCTAATCGGGAAATGTATTATTAAGATCAGGCAAAATTTACTTTACTGATTTTCGTATTGTTCTATCTTGACTGTAATTTTCGCGTTAATTCAATGCTAATCGAGTTTCAATACCCCAAGGTGGTATAAGTACCAACGGAAATATAAGTAGATATATACCTCATCATTATTCTTATACCACACGAGGTCAGCTCGACTTTCACTGTTTATTTGCCCAGAACCTGAAATACGAGGATAATTTTTTGAATAATAAGCCAACCAAGGGTCATTCACAAGTAGGCATCAAACTCCGACGAGATATCCACGAATGCTACAATGTTAGAATTTTATAGGACCAACGTTTTAACAGCTATGTCGTAAAAATAATATTTGGGTAACTGAAGTTAGAAGGTAATTAAGGCAGAGTCTTTGAAATTATGCAGAAGAGGTCAATACAAAGGTATAAGGATAGATTATAATGTAAGGCGCAATCTTGAGTTTAACGATAATTTGCATTTGGGAATCCACGAAAAAGCAAGACTAATTTTGTACATTACATAAGGAACATACAATAATATTTTTACGGTTGTATTTTGTCCCTTGGTAACTGTTTTTTTTAGATCTATTCAATATATCTGATCCCTTTCCAAGCCTTTGGCAACCTTAACAAAATCTTCGTAACAATTTTATTAGATATGTATACGGAATTACGGATTAACCAACAGTTTGTTTATGATTAAGTTGGATTCTGGTATGTAATAAAAACTACGACCAGAATTATCGGAGGACGAGCAGCAGCTGTTAGTGAGTGAGTGAGTGGTGAGCGTTCCGCGATACCTAAACCGCTTGCCAAGCTTTTTTTTTTTTTTTTTTTTATGCTACTCGGTGACGAGACGAGTCGCTCACCTGATGTTAAGCGACACGCTTACCCATAACAGTTCAGTGCCACCCAGAATTTTGAACTTCAACAGTTCAAAACTATGCGCGGCAATGCACTGCGCTCGTCACCCTGAGATGTTAGATGTTAAGTCTCTGTATGCAAACCCAATGCAAGCGTGGGGATTATGGCAACCCCTTTTGTAAAAGGGAGGTCTTTGTTCAGCAGTGGACTGCTGCAGTTCTGGCTGATGATGATGATGACGATAATGACGATGATGCTATTTAAGTTTTATTTTTGTACCTATACTTCAACTTCTTTTCCTTTTTTCCTGGTATTTACTATAAAAATAATTAATTTTCTCAATAATTCGAGATTTCTTATTACAAACAGTATATACGCTTATGATTAAATTGTGTTATTACGTTCTATTTATACATCTAGATTTCAATTTCTTTTTCTTGGTATTTATCTTGAAAATCAATTTGTATATAGCTCAACTCTAAACGCTTAGCATCATAATAGGTAAAACAAATATCAATACTACAGCCAATAATATAAGCCAATACAATCCCATTTCAGAATATGCGAAAATGAATAAGTTATAAAATCTCATGAAACTATAAGGCTCCATAGTAGAGCCTATTTCTATTAAATTATAAATTGCCGACCATGCGCACGGCCTACCCAATACCTTTTTGATTTATCGGAACGGCCCGCCGGTATTTTAGACTTATTTTACACATGGTGCGCGTTTCGTTTTCGTTAAAGTATGAACCAGCCGTTTCAAACCTACTCGTGTCTATGTAATTAATACCTCTAGGACTATATGCAATGATGTTTAATTGAGATAAGATTTTAGCGCCCTTAAAGTGGCCCCCGCAAATCAAGTTTCATTTTAACTATCTCTTTTACTCTCTTACTTTTCGCATCTTCTTTCGCACTCGTTGCTATTACAATGAGATGTAAACAGACTGCTGCGGAGCCGAATTCAAAGCGCTATTTTGAATGTAAAAACGTATCTTTAATATATCATTGACTATGTAAAATACTTTAGGACTTTAAGAGAAACATTTTGAAAACATCCCAAAAATCACTAAGTACATGGGTATTGAATAATCATAAATAGTCAGTTATCTATAGTACTTTATACAGCCAAAGCTATACAGCAGTTTCCATGTTATTATTTTTGCGTAGGAGAAAAATACTCAAAAGATTGTAATTTTGTATTTGCTGTTTGACAAAAATTGTTTTCTGTTTGTTTCTGTTGTGTGTTACTATTGACATGTAGGACAATATATATATATATAATATAATTTAATTTAATAATTTAATTTTGTATTCTAATTGTAATTGAATTTCTTTTTATGTGAATATGGACCTTTGTAGTCTGAATTAAATGATTTGAATTTGAATTGTATTTTGTGTAATCTGTCAAAATAGAAAACTAAAATTTAATATAAAAATTTCTTTGTAATTTTGATTTTGTTTTACGAATATCAGTTAGCTCAGTGATTTTTTTATATGTTAAAAATGCGCTAATGATATAGCCTATGAGTAAAAACTATTGTAGAAGCAACTGTTTAACTTTATCAACAAACACTTGGAGTGTCATTTCTGAGAAAGGTTTTTAGACAAATATTGACTTGTATACAAGGTAATTTATTATTTACTAGCAGATGCCCGCGACTTAGCTCGGCCTTCGGCCACGTTATAAGCCTCCATCATACATGATCCGTCATACATGTGGCAATTGATTTATATGTATCTATATTATATATAATTTTAATTACGTGGATAAAACACACCTACGACCAAACTTTCATTTTACTTTGGTCGAAGCTTATACCTATTGCCTATACCTAAGGTTTAAAGAGCAAATGACAGATAGATAGATAGATAGATAATTATTTATTGTTCACACAAAATTTTGCATAAATTTAAAAAGAGGCTTAAAATGTAGTGTAACAACTAGCGGCTTATCACTGAAAGCGATCTCTTCCAGGGACAGATGAATAAATGGACAGATGGGATGAAACCCGATATTTTTTGACGGTACTAACTTATAACCTACATCAGAAGCTATAAAGTATTCGTAAGACCATTTCGTTCACTTTTATCGGCAAAGCTTATAAATAAACCGGTTTGGTTTACCGCTTTAGACATCCTTTCAGTTCCTTTCCAAAAACGCATTGCGGTGTCTCCAAGCCCTCGCAGAGAATTCCGAGCTCCCGAGGGAGTCTATTTCACGAGAAACCCGCTGCTTAGATGGTAGAGATACGAGTACACTTTTATTTTGTCGAGCTTTTTGGTAACTACGTAACTTTAACGGTACGGTAACTTTCTCGTTATAAAGTACCTAAATGGAAAAACTGTAGTACCAAAATGCGTACATACTCGTACTTACCATTGGTAACTAAGTAGGTACGCATTTTGGTAGGTACATGTCGCAACAATTCTGACTATATTTGACCAAAGTGACGGTGAGTGAAGTTAAATATAGTCGAACTTCAATATCGCTCAATTCAGCATCATCATCATTAGCCACATTGTCCTCTGCTGAACAAGGGCCTCCCCGTTTACCATAATCTCCACGCTTGGCAGGCGGCTTGGGGATTGCAGATCGCCACCGTTCACTAAGAGGATCCGTCCTCCTGTGTTTCATGTCGCAGTTCTAGGACATACTCAGGTACCAACTTAGTAAATTTAGCTTATTCGGGAAACATCTCATGTAATTAATAGCTACTTACTAGCAGCCATTCCAGTAGGATAGCGGATACACCCGCTATCCTACTGGAATCTCATAATCTCCACCAAATATCATCCAAATCTGTTCAGCCGTTACGGAATTCAGTGGGAAGAAACACTCCAACACACATACTTTCGCATTTATAATATTAGTATGATTTTGGGCATTCAAAGTTTATTTACTCGGTTCGTTAGCGTATAGCGATATGTTGGAACTTCACCGGTAAACTTTTCAAAGTAGCAAATAAACGATACCACCCATTAATATCACAGAAACTAATTTACAGACAGATTTGATCTACTCGTCTATCATTATATTGTTATCAAGGTCATTAGAAATACTTAGTAGTTACTACTGTTGTAACTATTTCCAGTACATGACAACAATCAGAGTGTATTTACTCAGTGAGTTAGTTTGCGAAGTTGTGAGGACTCGGACAGGCTACATTAAACTTTTTGTCGCTTTCGTTCCTTTATTGACTTACTGATGTAACTGCTATTTTAAAGTTGCTTTGAATAGTGTTTTGATTAAGTCGAAATAGGTAATGATTACACTGTATACAAAAAGAAGCTGTCTGCGTAGGCGATGTATCGAAAGATTGTGAGTATTTAGTAAAATTAGGAACTCAGCTTTATGTTTTTTTTTCATCAGCCATAAGACGCCCACTGCTGAACATAGGCCTGCCCCTAAGAGCGCCATACCGACCGACAACGTGCCAGTTGCATCCACCTGTTACCCGCGATTTTCACAGTGTCGTCGACGTCGTCGTCCTAAGCTTCGTGTTCCGGTTCGTGGTCGCCACTCAAGAACCTTTCTTCCGCATCGGTTATCGGTTCTTCGAGTGATGTGGCCTGCCTATTGTCACTTCAGCTTGCAAACTCTGACTTAACTATATTGATGACTTTGGTTCTTCGGCGAATACCCTCGTTTCGGATTTTATCGCGCAAAGAAACTCCGAGCATAGCTCTCTCCATTGCCCGCTGTGTTTAGTTTCTCCAAAAGGTCATGCAGTAGGCAAGGACCACGTTTCAGTTCCATATGTCATCACTGGCAACACACATTGGTTGAAGACCCAGCTTTATGTGCTCACCAACAATGATACTTCTCAGGTTGGTTTTTATTAAAACTTTGGCACAGCGTCTATAAATTTTGACTGAACTGACTTACTCACAGTAAGCATAGAGTACACCAGTTCAGATAAACGATCATCAGTTTTCATACATATTTACGTTTACTTATAGGTAATAATTTAATAGAAAAATTAAAAAAAATATTAGAATAATTGTTCGCAACTTTTCGTACTAAGCACATGGATCAAAAGGGAAACCAAATCAAACTTTCTAGTCTCGCGTAAAATAAAATACTCATAGTTGAATCGTCTGACTTAAATCATTTGAGGGAAAACATTGCGTAACGACTTTCAAAAAAATAAACATGATACCAACCAATTTGTAAATGTCATAAGAATAAGCAACCAGTAAATAATCCTCAAATTAATATATTTCCACAAACTTATTGGAATTTACTATCTTCTTAGAATTTCAGTGTATAAGGCAGGCATTACTCTATCCTGACCTAGTGGTGGTTGGGCACTCGGGCGTGTAGGTATCCCGGTTGACAGCAATATCCGGATGATCCATTGTTCACCTCATTGTGGATTCCACGCGGTCGATGGTCTAACCGCAGAGGGAAATAAGAAAACTACATGTTTGATTAAACTATGGAAGCTGGGAAACGCTTCAAAAATTTTAAGAATTTATATTGGAATAAATGCCATAAAAACTCGTCGGGACTTATTGATTGAAAGCAGTATTTGAAGAGTTCCGAAAATTAAATGAGATGATTACATTAAATTCCTAAGCGTTTATGTAATGTGATATAGGTATTAGTTGTGCAGGTATGTTATGCAGGTAAGTCGACCGATGCCAACCTACCCAAGCACCAACCCACAGAAAAGAGAAAGATTTTTTTTCTCTTCTGTGCACCAACCAACTAAGCTAACCGAGAATGAGATGGCACGAGATCTGGAAGCCAACAGAAAACAGACTGATGTGACAGAGGAGAGTGGCAGAATCAAAAGGACACATACGTTCAATATTGGGTAATTCAGGGCCGGTGACGACAGTTTTACCTATACCAACTGATGTTAGGTGCATTTAGGCTTATCCTGCTGCCTTATAAAGAATCGTCTACGATCTAAGACGTTCTTAACATGTACTTTAAGAACGTATATATAATGAACACATAATGTGAAATTTCAGCTAATCTACGTTAGTTAGATTACATGGACCAGAAGTTGTAAATCAGTGATGAAGAACAAACTATAGAGCAATAAGTAAATAATTTCTAGTTGTTCAATTCATGTTAGTTGTATCAAATTCAGATATCGCTTCGTGTAGCGCGATCTAGTCTGCAGTCAACGAACTTCCATGAAAACTTTAACATTTGCGTTCTAATAAAGCGGGAAACAACGACAGATGGTGATGTGTTTTAAAATATCGCATAAATTATAATCATGACATTTATTTTTATTTTTTATGTATATATTTTTTTTTAATTGTCTGGCAAAAGTAAAAATAAATTTCACTGCTTTTTGGCATCTAATTGTTTTATTGGCGAAGGCCAATATTGGCCAAAATATTAGAAGCCAGAATTCTTGAGGAACAAATTGAGTTGTACGTGTACGTCATTCATGGAGGACAATGTAGAGTTTCTCTAAGTCTACAACTACTCACAGACATATTTTTACTTTTCTTACAACTAACTGATGCCCGCAACTTCATACTCGGATTTGGGGTGGGGGGCGCAGCTAGTAATATAATAAATACGAAAGTATGTGCGTAAATTACAGTAGTTATGTAAGTGTGTTTGTTCCCAGTGAATTCCGTATGGGCTGAACGGATTTGGATAAAAATTTGTATGAAGGAACCCTGTACCCTGTTTTAACACATAGGCTACTTTTATCCCGAAAAACTATACTAGATATTATAATTATGGTATCTACAACGTGTCGCAGAAAGGTGCAACAATATTGAAAGGTATGTATACTCATCATTATCAACAAATTTTACTATGGGATCAAACATGAAATCACGAAAAGAAAATCCGCCGTTCCATACCTTTTGTCGAGTGTCACTGACATTTTTCTATGGAAAAATTTATTGATAAAAATCGATTTCAGGGTTGCCCCCATAGTAAAAGTTGTTCATAATGATGAGTACATACCTTTCAATATTGTTGCACCTTTTAGTAACAACTTGTTTAGCAGCTGAAACCGGAGGGCACTGCTATAGTAATAATTATATAATTAAGTTTTATGTTATGTAATAATTTCGTTGACTGTGATGGAAAGTAGACATTTCGTACACTGAACAGTGAACACGTATCATAAAGTTCCAAAGTATTATGTAAGTTGATTATATCTACCAAGATAGGTAGGTTCATGCTTTTGCGGTTTCGTACTTACCTATTACCAAATCGATATTTTAAGACTGATCTGAGTACTTACACCGTAAGTCCTTATGTAAATGATCAGACGTTTTTTCTGATAAATCGATTGGGGCATTTACCACTGCGTCATTGTTACGTCAATCTTTATAAAAAAAATAAGAAATAACGAATAACTGAAACCCACTTACAGATAACGAAGCATAGGTGGGTCTAGTACAATGTTACCTTGTTTTTTTGAACTGAGTTAATCATTAAACGCCTCTGAGTGCGTCAGAATTTTAAACGTCAGTGGTCTAGTAGCATGAACGGTAACTCCCATTTGTTATATGGGACTGTGACGTCATAGACCTGTTAAAACTTTTATCCCAGTAGTTCAATGGTAAAACTATTAAAAACGATAACTGGCCCATCTGTTCTATAGAACTAATACCTGGTTAACTTCCATTAGTTCTATGGAACTGTTAAAACTTTTTATTCTTGTTGTTCGATGGTAGAACTATTGAAACAATTGTGCCATTAGGAGTTCTTTATAGAACGTAGGTGACCGTTACGAAAGTATTCCTAAAAAAAGGTTCAATATGGGATGAAAGCTTGCATAAGAATTCGTAATTTTGAACAAATTAAAAAATGACGTGGGAGAAATGCGACGTCGAAGGCCAAGCGCCGATTTCGAAACCTAAACCTGCAAGGCCGAAAGCCGACCAGCACCGCGTACAATGTTGCGGACAAAACAGTATAGTATTAAGATAAGCAGGTAAACATCTATGCTTGTAAGAAATTGTAAGGGTTTCTTACAATATTTTTACCGAGCAATTATTTTTTGTGCCTTCTCTCTAAGGATATTTAAACTGACTCTAGCTTAAATTGTCAACGGTAAAAAGTGTAATGTGTACCCACCTGCCAATGAGAGGAAGGTAATGTTTATCGGATGCATGTATGTGGGTATGTAT
Source organism: Apocheima hispidaria (assembly GCA_947579745.1). Classification (NCBI taxonomy): domain Eukaryota; kingdom Metazoa; phylum Arthropoda; class Insecta; order Lepidoptera; family Geometridae; genus Apocheima; species Apocheima hispidaria. Next base: position 9,367,367 of record OX388156.1, read on the forward strand.
GTTTGTACGTTATTATGTGACTTCCTACAGACTGAATCACCTACACTTATTCTCCTATTTTGGTTTGCGAGGTGTAGTTATATTCGTCTTTATAAAAGGAGTGCGGAGTGTAATAGGCTACATTTTGCAGTCGGTCTTTTTTGTTTTTAGGGTAAGTACCTCAGTAAGAAGATAGCAGGAAAGAGAGGACCGGGAAGACCAAGGAGAACTTTTATAGACCAGATAAAAGAGAAAGCATGTCGTGATGAAAGATGTCATGTCGTACAGGGAGGTGAAAACGCTGGCAGAAGAAACATGGAATGAAGAAGCATGGAAATTAATCCACCGACAAGAGCTACGTCCTTAAATGATGAATGAAATTACCACAAAAGGAAAAAAGGAACCCTTATAGGATAAATTCGTTGTTCGTCTGTCCGTCGGTCTATCTGTCTGTCAATAACCTTTTTCTTAGAAACGCGTAGAGGTATCAAGTTGAAATTAATACCAAATACAGAGCCTTACGGTCCCTTGGAGCTGTAAAAAATTCTTGTAAGTCAACGTAATCAAAAGTAAGGTACCTGTTGACCTAGAATCATGAAATTTGGCAAGAAGCACAAGTTTGCAGCACAAGTTATAGGAATAAATCTGAAAACCATGAATTTGTAGTTATCACACTAATATTATAAATGCGAAAGTTTGTGCGTAAGTGTATAAGTAGGTAAGTATGTAATTATGTAAGTGTGTTTGTTCCCGTTCAACTCTGTAACGGCTGAACGGAATTGGATGAAATTTGAAATATGAAAAATTTAACCGGTCCTGTAAAATAGCGGTCGAAACCGCGGGCGGAACAGCTAGTAACAAATAAAATGCGATTGCAAGCTTAAAATTTGTATTAATAGGAGAAATTTAAAGACAGTAACGTAAAGCGATGTATGGAAGATATTTTTATTCGGAGAGACTAAAAAAAATCTGCTCGTGACCAAAATGCTGGCCTTTATTTCGGGCAGAAAATGAGCCTCTCTATCCAACGGGGTAGCGCGGCTAGCATTTTTGCCTGAAATTAGAGATCATTTAAACTATCTATAGTTCCTAAGGCTTTGATAGTTTAAACTATGAAGTCAAGTTGGTAAGGAGGCCTCGGTGCGCGCATCAGACTCGAACTTGTCCGGCTTCGACGTTTAGGCTCAACATATCATAGCTGTTGTAACAATGCCGGGCAAGGGAATTGGCAATGCACGCCGTGGGTACATAAACTGCTTAGTTGTATCTTTTCTGTGCTCTGGAGCTCGGTTCCCGCATTTTTATTTGAAATAGGTATAGTCTTTTGACGCCACGCTTCAGTGCTTACTTTGGGAATTGAATTCGAATGCCCTTCAATCACGCCGGCAAAGAGATTTTGCTTTACATCATAGTCCAATCGCAATGCGATTAACGAAAACGCGAATCGATTAACTCGGATTATCGCGGATTGTTGAATATTGACCGCTTGTACCTTAGAATTAGTCGGAAAATAATATGGAGCCAAAACAGGATCGCATGAACGCACTATTGCGCTTGCTCGTATAAATTTAAATCTTATTATTCGGTAACTTATGTGAATATTTAAATTTTTCATAAATAACTTTGTAATATAACTTCACAAGGTCACAGCTTAAACAACACAGAATAACTTCTAGAACTTCTGGTTCCTAGTAAATAATTACGCATTATCAATATTTATTTACAGCCAACGTCTATTACTAAATCTAATAAGGACTGCATGAGGGATTCACGTGTGAGATATTTGACACCTGTCTCTTAATTATCGGTACTAAAATATAATAACGTGTCCTTACGTGGCGCCTCTAACTATAATTCCATACACAGAGGCGACCAAGGTATCGGAAACTTGGTGACTCGAGTAGCGTTGCGACTCTCTCAGTGCTCTTGATCGTACAGTACGGCACAGCCCGGTGTTTTTTTAATGTAGTTGGTGGCAAACAAGCGTCGGGCCTCCTGATGGAGGGCCTCCGCCTATAGACACCTCCAATACCAGGGGCATTGTCAGTGCGTTGCCTACATTTGAGGACTCTATTCAAAATTCAATTCATATTAATTAAAATTTTAAAACGTGGATGAACGCGCTAATGAGCCGCTGTAACTGCATTTGACTCTTTTTAACGCTAAAATTAGTAGATAAGGACGTCAATCACGGCTGTCGGATCTCATCATATAATGTCGTCCTCCTTGACGCATCCCCAAATATGAAACACGAAAAACTTTGTAAGCCCTAATTTAGGTTCAAAAGTACTGTTGCACGGCGCGCATTCCAACTGGCCCTCGAGATTGAAAGTATAGCATAGGAAGGCTTTGGGCAGGTCTGAATTATAAGGTGCTTTGCATACGGATCTTGTATACTCTTTTTTTGTCAAAGTTACATCAAAATGTACTCGGGCGGCGGCATGTACATATGAGACCAATATGTCGCGTCGTTATTCGTGTCGCCGTCTTGCGTTGCGTCGTGTACAAACAGCCTAACTCGTATGAGATGACAACGTTAAAATTCAATTATCGTTACTTACGAGTTTCTGATGAAAAATACAGATAAATAAATTACGTATGGTGTTAAAGTAACTATTGGCGATACAAAATCCAACTTTGTGTAAGTGATAACATCGTGAGTTTTTGGTCAAAATTCTGTGTAACATAATTAAACCACCTACTTATTTTAATAAGCATCACTTAAAACTGGATTTGGGTTTTAAAATATTCGTATTTGTATCTTCAAATTTATATCGTAGATAATTTTAAATATAAAGAAAAACCTACTTCATCAGAAACATTTATTTTAATTTGCTTCGTCATAGTCGCTTAACTAATAATATAAATTTAAAATAAATAATAGATATATATGTAAGATATTTAAGATTTAATTTATTTAAGTATTTATTTTAATTTTGTTTGTAGTTTTAGTTTGTACATTTAAGTTTAGCTTATAATATACTAAATAATTGTGATATTAAAATAATTTTCCAAATAGGTTCATAAATGACAGAGTTCTGAGGTAGCAAATGTAAGAATTATACGGAAAATAAGGTTATAAAAGGTGGTGTAGTAGGACTGCAGATCAGATATAACAGTGTACCTAATCAATATCTTACCTTCATTCCCATCAGGACAATACAGCAGGCCAAACTCAACAGGGTATCTTGCATCCTGGTCTCTCCAATATGTTCGAAGATGCCTTTCCAGGTCCCCAAGAAGGTTTCCGCACTAAAGCTGAGGCCAAGCAGGCCTTTGATTTGTGAAGACGCTATGGTAATGGCCGCAGCTGAAGTGAAGCCCGACACCACGGGAAGTGAAACGAATTCCACGAGAAATCCTGAAACAATACAAGTAGGTAATTTTTTGCAGCACTAAACCTATTCCTTAGAGTTCCGATTTTGGTCAAAAAAAAAATCGTAATGTAGGGACACAGATCATTGTGTAAGTTCAGCCGATAGCGCACTACCTACGTAACAAAACAGGCAAATATTGCTTTCGTATATAATTAGCCGAACGAAGCGAAGATCTTGCGAACAATTTGACTTTGTATGTATGTTTGTATAGGTTTTTTGTCCGATGATAACTTGCCTTATATCATAACATAACTTTGCCGATATAACGAACCATTGATGCAGTATAGTAAGTATTTTATTTCAATCAGTCCAGGGATTGCGAAGTTAGGTATAATGTTACTACTTTGTTGTAGTTTGTTACAATGGACTTAACTATGCAATCAAAAAAAAAAATGTGAAGTATACCAAATATCTTGCCTCTTTTCGGACCTAGACTCGTGGTCTAAGACAGTCATAAACCTAGGTTTTCCTACTGCTAACTAGCTGCGATCCTCGGCTTACTCGTGATTTTTCCTGCACCTCCGCATTTTTAGAGATAAAGTGTTTCGCCCTCATCTTCATGATGCTACTTCCTTGCCAAATTACATAACAAACAGGTCTGTCGTTAAGTCATGGAAAATTAACATTTAGTTTTTTTACATTAGTAACACACGCCTCCGTCATAGTCTAAGTAATGTCAGTAATGCTTGAGTAAAATGGTGGATGCTTTTTTTAAATGTATTTCTTTGTAGATACTTTTTTGCTTTTTCTGGTAAAGCTTCTTAGTTTTGGAAACAACAAGCGAATAGTGTGATACGCTTACCTAAATGGACCACCCCAGCGACGAACTGCACAATACCAGCTATAAAGCACAGCAGTACCGCAAAGTCAGCGTTCGTTCCACTTGTGTACGTGAATGTGAGAAGCGAGAGCAGCGCTGTGGGGCCAATGTTGATCTGCGGGCACGTTCCCAGGACTCCGTATATGAATCCGCCAACGAGTGACGCGTAGAGCCCATACTGGAAGAAAAAATGTTAAGTTCCAAAACTTTTTCAGGTAATAGTTATGGAAGGAGCACCAACTGCGAAACTATTGATTAACTTTCTGTAGCTTATTTCAACATTACAACATTTTGTGGTTGCAGCTTGAGGTCGAAAATGAACCTCGTTTGAAATGTTTGTTTCATTTGGCTACTTCATTGGATTGCTTAGTTACACTGTGATATCAAATTTAATCTGTTGCTTTTTACACAAATTTGTGGTAGCTCAGTGGGAGCATGCTCGCTTTATATTCGTGAGGTCGCCGGTTAGAACCCGGGCAAGCCCGTACCATTGAGTTCTTTAGAAACTTACCTATAACAATACTACCACCACTACTACTTACCTTACCATTTTTTTTTTTGGATATGGAAAACATCGTTAGGAAACCTGCATATTTCCGGAGAAGAAATTAATAATGGCGTATGTAAATCCGCCAACCCGCACTGGGCCTGTGTGGTGGATATGGCCCATGCACCATGCGAGGGTAAGCCGATATCCCAGCAGTGGGATGCTAAAAACATGATGCAGAATACACGAATTCGAACTACTCAAAAGATGGAACGTTAATGACATTTAAAGCTCGGCACAGAAAAAAATTGAATTCCAACTAGTTGGTGCCCACTAAAGTATCGAATTCTACACAAATTGCAATTTCGAAATTTGAAATTTGAATGGAATTTGATTTCGATAAGTATTTGAGCACATCAATATTCTTACTTGTGCCACTGATTCTATTTATCTGTGCACTGCACCAATTTAAAAAAACTCGATAATTTTCTCCTTCTGATCTAATTAAGAGGATAGTCCTTCCGCGATGTTCTGGCGCATTCGATATTTGAAATTGTATAGCTGTCGCTTTGTTTCTCGTGCGTGCAATAGAGAGAGTTAGTGAATTTTCTTAACTTTTAGATTAAACTAGTAGTTCGCGGCGAACTGAGACCTCGCGACCCCTATATCTTCACAACCCCTGGACCAATTCAGCTCATATTTGAACTTAAATTTGAAATGAAATGAACTACTTGCCTACAAAATTTCATGAAGATCGGATCAACGGTTCGCAAGTTATCATCTGACAAATATACACACAAACATACATACAAATGCCGATTTGTCCCAGTAAACTCTGAGATCTTCGCTTCGCTCGGTGAATTAGCGTTTCAGGAGTAGTCTGCTATCAAAAATAAATTGAAACAAAATGTTTTGTTTTTGGTGTCAGTGGCTTGGATAAACTATATTCTATGCCGCTATGTTTGGTTTTTTCAAAAATTGTTTACGTTATTCTTATAACAACTACTTTTTTCGTCGTATTTTCGACGCAGAAAATTGTCACTTTAAGTGCATTAACAACAACAACAAAGATACTGCGAAATTGAAAGAAAAACAAACATATTATAAGCATAGTTTTTAAAATTATCAAAATCGGATAACATTTAGGAGTGTGTATCAGACTACGCTTTTTGTATGGACAAGACGGCGGTATACTCAATTCTTAGGACTTTAAAATACCTATTTTTGTCTCTATAAATTCATGATAATTAGATTCGGTTTCGAACGCAGTGAAAATCTTAGTTTATAGGAGAGCGAATCATATCAACCGGCACGGAGGTCAAGGCTCATTCTACAGCTCTGCTACGGCTGTTATATTGCTGTATAGCAATGATATTATCTTTTGCTATTCAGCTACGCAAAAAAATATATATATGAAAAATTTGGTAACCAGTTTTGAAGCCTCCGGCTTATAATGTACAACAAGCAAAAGGGTCAGTTTGTCAATTCTAAGCATCGTTAAACGTGGTATTTTTCGTCGACATCCAAATCGGACGATTGTAAGTAAATGTTGGACAGGCTAGGCCTTTGACCACAACTCAACTGATGTTAAGTGACTATGTGGTCGAAGATGGTAAAACACCTAGCTTAGTATGACAATGGCTCGCAAGTGACCGAGTGAGGCTGGCGGAACGCAACGAGGTGCTCGGCGACAGATTATCAACTTGATTCCCTGCTACTACTATCTGCTACTAGCTTACTACTATCTAGCCAGCCCAGGGCCCGTACCGTGAGGTGCTTAATGCGATGATTGTTAGGCTCAGCCGATGACGCCGCGCGACCATACACCTTATCGCGCGGCGATACTGTTCGTGGTCGCGCGGCGTCATCGGCTGAGCCCAACAATCATCGCAATAAGCACCTCACGGTACGGGCCCTGGACTTGAAAGTGCCCTACTACAATGCTATGGTTTTTTCACGATGTTTTCCTACACTGGTATAAGCTCAAACTCATTTTTGACATTTGAATCCACGCCCAGCGGCGTGCGATCCGAACGCGCTAACGACAGACCTATCATCACTATAAAAATATACACTTATACAGGGTTATAAGGAAAGGGTATGCTAAGCCGAAAAGGGCTCATAGTACTCATCATTACGAACAACCTTTACTATGGGACCAACCCTGAAATAGAGAAAAAAATATCAGCTGTTCCATAGAAAAATGTCAATGACACTCGACAAAATGTATGGAACAGCTGATATTTTTTCTCGATTTTAGGTTTGGTCCCATAATAAAAGTTGTTCATAATCATGGGTACTATTAGCCCCTTTCAGTTTAGCATACCCTCTCCTTATAACTCTGTATAATAAAAATATTTTAAAAAAACGGGCGATGTCAATTGAATCATACTCGCGGTGCAGATCTATAATAGTGTGATGTGCTATCCGTGGATAGAACAACAATGTTTGAATAGCTTTTTTTGCAATAATCAATAATTTATTGCGACATAATATATGTAGATATATGGTGGCCTTAAATGACTTGTTATGTTTCGGATTTAGTAACGCATATGACCCCGGGAAGCCGTAGTAGCTCGGGGGCCACGCTCGCCGCGAGGTCGAGGATTCGAAACCGGGCGAACTTACGTATGGATATACCACATGGTTTTCGGAGAAGAAAAACATGGTGAAGAAACCTGCATCGGAGAAGAAATTCGATGGCGTATGTGAATCCGCCAACCCGCACTGGGCCAGCGTGGTGGATAAGGCCTAATCACCCTTCGAGGGTAGGCCGATATCTCAGCAGTGTAATGTTTAAAGACTGATGCAGATGACCCTATTATGGTATGGCAATAGTTGTTGAGGAGCGGTTCATTTGAAAGTCTTCAAAATTAACCTTAATAAATTCGTCTAGAGTGTAATGACATTTGGATTCGAGGATGGACTTTAGATTTTTTTAAGAAATAATAAAAAAAAAGAATAATTGACGATAATTATTGAAAAATATAATAGTTTCCTTAGAATAACTATATTCTATGGAAACTATCTATATATTTTTCTAAATCTTTTAAGTTGTTCAGCAACATGTTAAATATAATAAATATACATCTCGAAAGTCTTCTTGCTCAGACGTCTTACAAGAGTACATCAACATAAATCATAACCTTAGCCACAAGTTCTTTCGGTATAAAGACAATGACATTAAACACTTTGTATTTTCCCCGCCGCCTTATAATGTACAATACGCAAAATGGTAACCACACGCCAAATGTACATAGTAGCAAATTGTACTTTTCATCTATTTTCTGTACCGCCATAGTTCATGAGAGGCAAATACGAGTAGGTACCTAAGTTTGGACTTTAAAACAGCATCCAAAACTCCGCTTCGATTCCTGACAGATTTGATATAACATATTTAGGGAGTAGTGCAATCGTATTTGGACGCATGCAATCGTATTTTCCAAAATTTATGTTCGCTTTAATTACACAGCCTCACTATCCAGAGCTTATTGTTTGCGTAATGCAGCGTGATAAACGACTATTTGAGATTTTATCTTCAACACAAAAGCAGTACATTACCTACACTTATCTAGGAATAGTTATGGTATGGTAAATCATTAGCTGTAAAGCAAAATCGGAATCATTGGGCCCGCAGTAGTCACACAGAAGAAAAGCCATATCCGTAAAGTCCAAAAGGTGTCCAGGTCGTATGGAAATAAAAGGAAATCAAAGAGCAAAGTATAAGCGATTCCATTGTATAATCCTTCGCATGCTCGGTAATCAAACTCGACACTAGAACACAAAAACGAACTATACTCTCTTGTAGAACAAATAACTAAAAACCAAAGTAAGAAGAAGTTCTAAGTAAGAAAGGATATTCCCAAAAAAATCAAATATATTTTTTGTGTTGTGTAACCAAAATTCGACAAAATGGGAATGTTAAAAAAAAGCGTACAAAAGAGCATGGGCTCGATTTTTGAATCGCTTCGACTGACGACTGACTTTCGAACGAAATCCCATACAAAAGTCACATTTTTTAAATAATCATATTAGTCGCTAACGCAACGAGTGGTTTGAACAATCGAATTTGCTTTCAATAGAAAATCTTTCATTTCGCGAGGTATTTGTGCGAAATTATACAGGCGATTCAAAAATAGGGCCCATATCTAATTTATGGAAGCTGCGATGGACCCAAATAAAAGACCTACGCTCTTTAATAAGGAAAAAGAGGTACTATGTTAAAAAAATTGGCATTTACCTGCTTGCTAAAAATACATTCATACAGTGATACAGAAAGGAGATAACAAAGAACATCAGAACATTTTCGCAACGGAGCAGAGCAATGTCCTATGCTACATTGTTCAAGGCCAAGTTGTGTATTATCTGAAATCATTATCAAGGTAATACACCTTTAGGTTTATTTCCGAAAATACACAATAAGTATAATAAGTTACTAAATAAGTACAAGTTACTTATTAAAGCGTAAAGTCCTCTACTTCAATATTTGGCGGTGGTCCGAATTAGCCATGGGCAAATAAAAGTTTGGGCTATTCACTACGCGGGTCTAATGGACCCAGTATTAGAAAAACCATAGGCGACTCATACCGCTGTGCGAAAGTACCGTGTTCCTAGCTACATGTGGTATGAGCTGCCTCAGTACCCAATACAACTATAGCCTTGTTTACTACCTATTAGCCGTAATCATAGTGCAGAGCACACGCATTTTAAGGTTCTATAGCAAACTAAGGGACTTCCTACATAACGTCTAGCACCAATGTCTTGCCTCTCTAGTAGATTATGCAACAAGGGGGATAAAGCAGTGTCTTATGTCAGGGGCGTCTTAATGAATCCCGATGGAAACGAAGGACTCTAGAGTTAGTTTTAGAGCTTGCCCAAGACGAAGAAATCTTTATCCCCGAGGAGTATACTCTACTCTATACACCTCCCGCGAGAGAATAAAAGCTAGGCTAAATAATAAATGTACGTAATCAGTCATTTTATTTCAATTCTCAAGTCTCATGTCTCAAATCTTAATCTTAAATCTCATATCTCATATTTCCAATCCCTATTTATATCTCTAATTTCATATTACAAATTTCAATTTAAATTTTATCTATGCTTGTTAGAAGCGGGATGCATCCATAACTTCATGGGAGGAATTCAGTGTGCGTTTGTATACAGACGTTAGCTAGCTACATGTACTTAGGTGGTGCTAGCATGCATAATTATATTGCTAAGAATGACCAAATACGAACATTTAAAAAAAAACAGCGGGCAATAATGAAATTCAGTACAATTTTGTTTTAATAAAACGGGAATACTCACGTTAAATTGAGTCGGTTATTCCGACTATAGTTTCGATCACATTCGGTGACATTTAGTGCAAGGCAGGACGAGGTCGCGCGCGTGTCTCGCTAAGCATTCCTTGATAAAGGTCACCGAATGTGATCGAAACTATAGTCGGAATAACCGACTCAATTTAACGTGAGTATTCCCGTTTTATTAAAACAAAATGTATCAAAACCACGTCAGTTTTCATAGTAAAATTCAGTACAATATTATTTACCTGCGCAGAGGGTAATAATGAAATCCAGTACAATATTATTGCCCGGTTCAAAAGCATGCTTTTGATGAGGTTTGCATACATAATTGGCCTTTTTCGAGCAGGTGTTGTATAAAGTGTTATTACGCAATCATTCACTATTATGTCTTAATAATCATGCTTAGGCGTAACTAGAATAACTGCCGGATGTTTTTGCATCACTTGAGGACAATGGAGCACCGAAATAGGCTCATTGTAGTAGTGGCCTGCTGAGGACGCTGCCCGATGGCAATCATTTGAGGTCATCGGAATTGAGGAAGTAACGTCATTTATCAATCAACGCGTATCTAAAGTTGGACACAAACATGAGATCGATAAGTATCGAAATAAAGTGAGAGTATTAGGCATTGAAGATTTTATTTGAAGTTCGGTTCACTTTTAGCAATAAAATGGAAGACTCCTTGCTCCTTTTTTTGGGGATAACTAAAAATGTGACTAGGTCCGTGTCCGTCCTTGCTCTGATGCCGGGGCACTAGAATACGGCATCGGTATCCCCTGCCTGTAGTAAGAGCCTACTAAAAGGGGACCTCTGGGCTCTGGGGTGATTGGAGGCGGGGCTCTAACCACCATCTACCAAAGCGAGCCCGGGGAGGACGACAGCGTCGAGTGGCGGACGCTGTTGTAGGCTTAGACGTCTCACGACATCTGCTAGCTGTCCCGGGAGCTGAAGCGTGGTGCTGAGGGCTCCGGTGCGTTCCCATGGAGATCCCGGAGCCCTCGGTCAAGCACCTAGGCAGGCCACCAGGGGGGTTTTAGTGGGTATAATCCAAAATAGCCCAGCTGCAACCCAAAGCAGTCGGGTATCTTGAGAGATTTCACCACAGCAAAAAATTAATAAAAATAAGGTCCGTGTCCGTCCTCATCATGCATAAGTACTTCGATGCCAATCAAGAACGGTTCAGCCGATTAGTATCTAGTAAAACAGGGCCGTCATGCCGACTACCATATTTTATCGTGAGTCTAGTTATGTGTTTGTTACCGTTTTATCCGACTGCCTAAGAATGCGGTAATGCTTTTGAGGTATATGTAAGTTTGTAAGTATGTATGTTTGTATCTTCCTTGACTATCTCCTGATGCCTAAACGGCTTGACAGGTTTTATCGATGGACTCCTCTTTATGCCTGGAAGTGGCAAAGGCTACATTTTGCAGTCAGGTTTTTTGTTAATAATACTAGTTACCACTTACCATCTATCTAGATAACAAGTTTTTGTGGTTAAATATATTTTTCCTGACTAGCTTTTATAAAATTCATTATTGGTACCATAAGCTGATCAAAATGAGGTTATAGGTTATAGGTTGATGGCTCCATCAACCTACTGTTAGTAACTGAGGAGTTCCGTTTTCCACCTACCGTCTCCATCATCAGATCAGCTCGCTCTCATAATATTATATTGTCATCGGAACTTGGATAATTTCAACTTATTCGAACAAGGGGAACTGGTCTAAAATTCAGTTGCAAGATTTGACTCGCACATACACACTTACGTACATACATACATACAAACATTGCTAGTTAAGTAAAAGCTTGTAAAATGAGAAAGAAACGGATGCATCATGCGCAGACTTTAGCCAGATTTTGTACGTGCTACACAATGATATATTCTATAGCAACCCCAGTTAATTATTTGCGTTACACGTAATTTATCCGGTCCACGTCCGAGGAGCTATTCCCTTATCTTTCTACTTTTAATGAGATTATGCTTTTCGCCGTTATATTTTGTGTCTCTAGAGATAGAGAGACAGAGTTACTTTCGTATTAGAGCGAGCTAGTGGCGGATTTACCAGCAGGCTGAGTAGGCTTGAGTCGAGGGCGGCAGAATTTAGGGGCGGCAAATTTAGATGACCGTTTTTTTTTATTAGTACCTTTGTAGCAAAATTTTGCGAAATTCGATTTCTATTCGAAAACCTCTTTTCGAAATCCAAATTTGCGAAAATCCTTTCTTAGTGCTTACTTAGATAGGAACTTAGGAAGGAAATGAGAAAGGAAAGGAATGCAAATTTTCATGCTTCCAAATCCACCGGTTTAGGCTGTGCATTCAGTCAGTTGTTAAAACGCAAGTTTTTTTTAAATGTTTTGTTGTTTTTGAACGACCCGGGCGCGAGCGGGAATTTTTGATCTTAAGAAGCAAACATATTAGAAATGAATCGATTTTGGTATTTGATCGGAAATATTCTTAGTTATGATTCAAGAAAATCTGTTCAGCCGTTTCAAAATTATCAGCTGTTCTAGTTGTCGGGGTTTTTTTTTTCATAGGTACACTTGTAACAGTTTAATACAAAAATGTCTTATTTACCTGAGGTTCAAATCCAGCCAACGATGCATACGCTATCGACTGCGGTATGAGAGTGAGTGCGACAGTTATGCCAGCAATGAAATCCCCAACTGCCGTTTTCAGATCGTAGGACCTCGACCATTGCAGTACAGGGAAAAGGCTGCTGACGAAGCGCCGTGGGTCGAACTGCAACATTATTCCTGAAAGAAATAAAGCTAATAAATAAATAAATAATAAATATCTGGGACATTATTGCACACACGGTCATCTGACCCCAAACTAAGCAAAGCTTGTAATATGGCTGCCAGAGACTGATATACGTACATAGATATTTTTTAAATACATACTTATATAGATAATAACACCCAGACATAGAACAAACACAAATATTCATCACATAAATGTTTGTCCTAGATGGGAATCGAACCCACACCCCCAAGCACAGAACGTAGGTTCATTACCAACTGAGCCACCGGGGCAGTCAAACTTAATACAAACTGTAGATTTGTTTTTTATTATCTATAAGTACTCCACATTATAAATCAGTATAGTATCTACCTATATAATCTTTCTGTGCCACTAAAGTTATATGCACAGCAGTAAGTTATATAAATGTATGTAATAACAGGAAAGTCCTAAAACTGCGACCAGAACCACCGGCAGACGGGCAGCAGCGTCCTCTTAGTAAACAAAGAGCATTCTGCGATCTCCTAGCCGCGAGCCAAGCATGGAGATTATGGCAGCCCCCAAAATGTGATAAGTCTAGGAACGGATAATAATATTCACACGGATTAAATATTACTTCACTCAGTAGCTAGTAGGTATACTTACATATATTATAATGATATGCTATACTTAGCAATTAAAGGCGGGTACTCGTTAAATTTAAGAAACGTTTATGTTGAATTCGAACAATAAGCTTATTCAGAAATCCCCTTAACCATTTATTTAGTGGTAGGATAGGGCTCTTGTAGTGGTAGGGCTCTCATGCAGAGTCCGCATGGGGAAGTACCACACCTTTGCCAGCTATTCAACCGCCAAGCAGTAGTGTGCAAGCATTACTGTGTTCCAGGTTGAAGGGCAATGTTTCCAGCGTAATTACTGGGCATACAGAGTTTTAACATCTAACATCACAGGGTGACGAGCGCAGTGCATTGCCACGCATAGTTTGGAACTGTTGAAATTCAAAATTCTGGGTGGCACTGAACTGTTATGGGCAAGCGTGACGCTTAACATCAGGTGAGCGACTTGCTCGTCTCGTCACAGAGTAAAAAAATATTTAATAAATTGGTGAAGGGGATTATTCGACAATGAGTCTAGAAATCTAATATGTTCAATTTTGATATGATACCAATTTCATAATTCTAGGCTAATTATAAAATTAATACAGACGTTAAAAAATTACCAAATTAACAAAGAGTGTGTAAATAGGGCCACAAATAAATATGTAAATATAACTGTAACTAAATGTATTTGCTGTAAAAATACATGGTATTGTTCATCGTTTACATTTGCACACACGTTTTATCGCGTTTAAAACTCAATTAAAATTTATAATAAGTATGCCACATTCGTTTTGGTATGAGGTAAGTGCCTTGCTGTTTGATGCCTTTAGTACATAGGCACAGAACATCTAATAATACTACGACATAGGACTGCAAGAACTGAAGAAAAATATGTATGGAGTGGAGACGGTGGAGACCGATAGTTAGGTATATTTTTAACAAGCTGCATCCCCTTTGCACCCGTGGCAAAATTACCTAAGATCCTTACATTTTACCGAGTTAAAACGTCCTATGTCACTCTCCGAACCTTCAACTACTTTGTATGCATGCATTTTAGGTCGATCCGTTGTTGTTGCTGCATGAAGAGGAACAAACAAAGTAACAAAAACTTTCGCATTTATAATATTTTTATGGACGGTTGTAGGCACTTGCTTTTCTCCTAATTCCGATTTGGGTATCCTTATTTGGTTTCATAGGTGAACTCATAGTGAACCATTAATGGTCCTATAATAAGCATAATTATTTTAACAAAAAAAACAACTTCAATAAAATACTTACTCTGAATGGGTGTAATCTGTGCTCTGAATAAAATTCATGAAATATCGAGATGTTCTTGGTGCCACCCGTGAATGATTATCATTGAGAAGTTCCGGTGGCCATCTGTGGTCTTCTTCATCAGTCCCACTTCATCTGTGGTCCCACTTCACCAAATAATACTTTCTGAATGCAAATGCGTGATTGTTGATGAAATACCAAAATCGGTGTATTATGTAGTTACGCATGTAATATTTGAAGAGTTCCCTCAGTTCCTCATGGGTCCCATTATCCGAACTGGATTTTGATAAAAATGTATATCCTTTAAAAACATTTAAACCTTTGAGTATATCCTTTAAAAACAGAATTTTTTGGCCTCGCTACATGGCCTGACCTGACATCGTTTGAAAGAGATGGCTATATATAAGTTTCTGGAGGAGCGAAAGAGAGAAGCCTTAATAGTTTGTTTCTTTTGCTCCCGTGAAATTGAAATCTAGCTGTCCCTTTCACACGATGTCAGGTCATGTATAGGCCATGTATAGACAGACACCTTTAAAAATCGATTTATAAGTAAATTACAGAATTCGGATTGAAGAAACAATTCCATCGAATTGAGAATTACCTCCTCCTTTTTTTTGGAAGGCGGTTAAAAATTAAGACCTTTTCTATTCAATCATTTTGAAGGTAAAATATGTTATAATGAAAATTAATTGGATATTTTTGGCGCTATTGAAGGCGGAAATAAATTAAGTAATTTACAATAAGATCTGAACTGTAGTTCAATAAGTGAGGCTCTAGGTATGATTTTCAACTTCCTTATTAACTGCAAGACCTTGACTTTCGCAACTCGCAATTGTCTTATTTTTTATGAAGTAAAACAGAACGGCAAGTTCTTAACCCCTTCTGTGGATTCTATTAAAAGAACAGAACGAAAACGCTTTGTTATAAGTTTTCGTATTTTTGCTATGGAACACCTGATTTTTTTAGCGATTTCAGAGTTAGTCCCATAACTTGTAAAAAAAACAATGATGATGATGACCTAATAGTGTGTTCTGGCAGCCTCACTAAAGAGCCAGTTCCCATTCTAGGCACGTGTTTACAATCTTCTATAGATACTTGACCATGTTTAGTGACGCCTTTCATATGTAATGAAAATAATAACTAGCTCTAGTACCGCCGATCCGTGTAAGCCTGTAAGTTCTGCTCATTTAATTTATGTTATAGGTACTAGCTGTTGGAAGCTTACTCGTGGAATAAGCCTCGTCCCGCTGTTTTCTCGCAATTATTCTTTATCTGTTTCGCTCAGATTCCGCTGCCAATCCATTCCTATATCACTCCACCCCGCTAACCATCTCTGTTTCCATTCTACTCCTATTTCGCTCCCGTCCAGCCCCCATCCCGCTTCCAACCCACATTCTACTTCTTAAAAAACAACCTTTAAATAAGTAGCCACAGGATATGTAGGTACAACTATTTCAACTATTTTGATTATTTTCGAGTTCCCGATATATTTTCTGGTTCAGTATTTTTTTTATTACTGCTCTGTTTCTGCCGCTCATCTTGTTTATGAATTTGCATTAAGAGGATAGTCCATCCGCGAGAATTTACAATAAAATTAAATAAATTAAAAAAAAATATATATTATTTTTGGCGCATTCGATATTTGAAATTACTTCATTACTACATTCTTGTACGTGCAGAGAGTTAGTGAATTTTCCTAACTTTTTGATGAAATTACCGTTTCTGGGGTAGTCTGTTATCACCCCCTAAATCTTAACAAAATATTTTGTTTTGATGTCAGTGGCATGGATAAACCATATTATATGCCGCAATGTTTAGTTTAAAAAAAAAAAATTATGATAAGTACCTATTCTAATAACAACTACTTTTCTTCGTCTTATTGTCAAAACAAAAAAAAATGATACTTTAGGTGTCTATAACAACGAAGATATTGCGAAATAAAAAAAACAAACATACAAACAGTTTTTCACTGTGTGAAAAGATAACAGAAGCGTGAAAAGAAGTAGGTATACCAAAAGACGCTCTGATTCATTGCCGAATACAGGGGGAATACAAGCCGGGCATGGGGACCATGCGAAATGTTCCTGTCCGAAACGAGGGTATTCGCCGAAGAACCAATTTTTTTACTTGTGATTTTAACCCTAGCTCCAACCTTTTCAGTCTGCCCAAAAAATGAAATCCTGCATCCGCCCCTGCTATGATTCTAAAAAGTGATAGTTGACTACCAAAAAAGCTTACGCGGTTAAAGAAAATGCTACAATATGGCCTTAGGTATTTTACTCAGGCTTATCTTATTTTCTACGGTTCAACAGCGCATGCATCTCATCAACCTATATTAAAATAAAACATATCTAGCAATAGTACAAAGTAGGTAAGTAGGTATACCTACAATAATAATTACCTCTACAATTGTACTATTATTTATATTCTACGCCTCTACCTGTGAGGCTGTAATTATATGAAGGTGTAATGAATGTTTTTGCAAGATGACAATGATGATGTTGTACCTAAGTATACAGGGTTATAAAGAAAGCGTATACTAAGCTGAAAAGGGCTTACAGCACTCCTCATTATGAACTTCTTTTGCTATGGGACCATAAAACGTACTCGTAGAGAAATCATTATATATTAATTTCATAATAATAAATTATACAGGGAAAGGAAAGGGTCGTTCCATAGAAAAATGTCACTGACACTTGACAAAATGTATGGAACAGCTGATTTCTTTTTCTCGATGTCAGAGTTGGTCCCATAGTAAAAGTTGTTTACAATTATGAGAACTATGAGCCCGTTTCGGCTTAGCATACCCTGGGACCCTATTCCTGTGCGCTCGAGATTATCTCGGTCAGTGTCTCTCTAATTTAGAATTTAATGGGAGTGAGAGTGACCGAGATAAAAATGTCATTTCTCCGAATAGGGGCCCTGTCCTTATAACCCTGTATAATTTATTATTATGAAATTAATGTATAATGATTTCTCTACGAGTACGTTTTACACTATGTTATTCTTTGTTGAGCACTGTACGTTTTAAACACTGTAAGTTAAAATATTTAGGAATAATAAAATTTTAACTTACCTTTGGAAATATTTTTCCTGTTTGATATTTCGAGTACCTACATATCCAATCAGATCGAATTTCCAATCAAAATATTCACAACACCCGAAAATAA
Organism: Apocheima hispidaria; assembly: GCA_947579745.1. NCBI lineage: Eukaryota > Metazoa > Arthropoda > Insecta > Lepidoptera > Geometridae > Apocheima > Apocheima hispidaria. Next base: position 9,385,117 of record OX388156.1, read on the forward strand.
TAATTTGTTTTTAGAAAGCACAGTTTTTTTATGATATAGTTTTTTGCGCGAAAACGTGCGCAAGCGTCGCAATTTTTTTGTAGTCCGCGCGCATTCGCCGAACTCCAAGCCCGAACTGACAACAGTGACGAAGCCGCCAAGTGCAAATCATACCATTTACCTGCTACGTATTGTAGTTCTTATTTACAGAAGCCTCAGTCGTTAACTACGATAGATATTTATATAAAACGATAATATGATATGAGTAAGTTTTACCTGCCTGAAGACAAGGGTCTTCCACCAATGTGTGTTGTCAGTGATGACATATGGAACTGAAACGTGTCGCACAGCGGTCACTGGAGAGTTCTATGCTCAGAGTTTCTTTGCGCGATAAATTCCGGAACAAGGATATTCGCCGAAGAAACATAGTCACCGACATAGCTCTCAGGGTTTGCAAGCTGAAGTGGCAGTGGGCAGGTCACTCCGCTCGAAGAACCGAAAACCGACGGGAAAGAAAGGTGCTTCAGTGGCGACCACGAACTTGAAGACGCAGCGCAGGCAGGCCTTCCAAAAAGTGGACCGACAACATTGTTCAGCAGTGGACGTCTTTTCGGATGATGATAAAATTTTTCTTACTGTGATATACAAGGTCCAGTCCAGAGAGCCCAGTAGGTCGTCAGGAATTACCCTGAAGCCGAGATCTAAGAAAACGGCTACGGAATCCCCCGTGGCCTATCGTATAGCCAGTAGTAACCCTTTGGTGTATCGTAGATAGATATGCGGATTTGACCTCGCATTCAAGCGAGCTATGGAAGACAACGGCGCGGTGTAACCCGTGACGTTTAAAGGGAAGATAGGGAATGCTCCCAGCATCACCCGGGTATGTTGTCTGAGGCAACGGGCTAGCGGGGTATCGATCCGTTCCTCCGATGGGATTTTGGAGGATATAATAACCCGGCTGCACTTTTATGCAAGATCTCCTATCTAATGTGGCCACGCTACTCAATTTTCTGGGTTGTTCCGTCTTCATCCCAGCGGTCTCATCCCATTTCTTGACTCATCCATAACACATATTAAGTGCCGGCTCAACCCACACAAAAATTAATCTACATAGATACTTCTTTTACATGTAAATTGATATTCATTGATGCATTACTTTGACTTCTTATAAGCGTGGAAAATGAGCGCGAGAAACCGGTGTTTCTAGGATCAGGTGCCGAAAGAAAAAACCTTGAATTTGCGTGGCTACGCCCAGTGGCGGATACAAGGGTTGTAGCCGCTTCAATTTAACGTTTGACCCGAAAGTAACTAATAAAGGTGTTTTTTCTCTGTACATAATTTTAGAACCACTCATATTTATATATATAAAAATGAATCGCCGTTCGTTAGTTTCGCTAGAACTCAAAAACGGCTGGAACGATGTTGAAGTTTTTTTTTGTTATGTTCGTAATCATGAAAATATTTGTACGAATAGTTTAGCAAGGCCGAAAGCCAAGCATCGTCGCGTACGAAATCGCGGGCATCACCTAGTATACAATAATTAAATTAAATGCGTATTCGGGGCAGACTCAAGTTTTACATTTTGCAATATCGTCTTTAATGGCGCTACGTTAAGTCTATTTCAGATGACGATCGTAAGCACGGCAGTGAGTCGTCGGCGACGAAAATGTATTATGGCTCACGCATAAATGCTTTTTCTATGTTCCATACCTCCGGACTGTTTAATTTAATTAATATTGATTCTTCGTCAGCAAATTATACCAAACACAATTTTATATTAATGTTATTCATTATGTACCTCCGTACTAAGTCTCAGTACTTGAATGAGTATTTTGTATTCTCTTTGTGAAATGGGCTAGGGTGCTAAAGCAAAACCATAAGTTTTCTTGGACAAAAGTAACCATGGAGAATAGCAAGGGTTTAATTTAATTCATTAAATTAAAAACGGTTTCTATGCTAACAACTTTATGGCAACAGTCTCTTCACTTAGTTTAAGGCACTTCGATCACAGTACAACTTGTTATATAGCAGTTGATTACAAGAACGGTCCCCATCCAATATACATCTGAGATAGGTTGTGGACACTCGTCGCTTCCACTATGAGATGTTCAACTTGACCTTCTGGCGACAAGGACAACGATAGTTGTTTGTTTTTGGTCCGCACCTGGGGAGAAAACTTGTGATTACTTCCTACGAGTATTGATGTAGATATACTTTAGGGATGAAGGGATTTTACGTTTATTCCCCGTTTTATTGGGTTGTATTTGATTGGGTAGGGATTCTCGATACGAGTGTCGACGTGAAAAAAGTTACAGTTTCGTATCAATGTATTCTTTCTAATACTTTGACTTTGACTCTGACCGCTAGCAGAAATGCTATTGAAAAAACTTTCGTACGTATTATGTAGCAAAATTTATAAAAAATGGAAGAGCAATAAAAAAAAAACAAAATATATTTTTAGTTACCACTGGCCGTAGATGCATTATTTTATTTGCCACTGGCTTTTCGGTGAAGGAAAACCGGGCAAAGAAACCTGCATATTTCTGGAGAAGAAGTTCTATGCCGCATGCGAATCCGCCAACACGCACTAGACCAGCGTGGTGAATATGGCCTAATTCTAATTCTAATTCTAAATGGGGGCGATAGGACCTGCACTGACGTCCCGCTAGGGGTGTTTTGTGTATTAACCCCGCTGCCAGCCTACCCAAACCAGCCGAGCTCCTTAAAGTAACGGAGCACGGCCTTGGGTCGCTGGCATACCTGTTCCACTCCTGTTTCGTCAGATGTTATGCTATTGGAGTCTTGTTGTCGATATTCTTGAAGGAGTCCCGACCTTACTCGTATGTCCTCTGTGGCTTTGCAGTGCAGTAGCACATGCTCCACGGTCTCGCTCTCCTGTAGACAGCCCCGGCACAGGGGACTATCTGTGGCTCCAACTTTGTGCATATGATAGTTTAGCTCACAGTGTCCTGTGATAATACCTATCATTAGACGAAGGTCCGACCTAGTTAACTTTAGTAGTTTATTAGTCATTTTCCTATTTATCAATGGGTAAAACTCTTTTGCGTGTTTGCAACCTGTGATTTTATTCCATTGATTTTGCTGTTCTCGTTCTGTGTAGAGACTTAGCAAATTCCGTGTTTCCATAGCTGTTGGCTTACACAGTTCTGCCACATTTGCATTGATTTCCTTTTTCGTGCCTTCCTTGGCAAGTGAGTCTGCTTTGTTGTTGCCCTCACATTTGTCATGGCTTTTTGTCCACTGAACTGTGACTTTATACCTGTGTGCTAAATTTTGTAGAGCAGAGTGGCATTCTGTTACCACTCTCGACCTAGTTGTAGGTTTTCTGAGTGCATAGATGATGGCTGCACTGTCAGTAGTGAACGTAAGGTGTTCGATTCTGCCACCCACGTTACTTTCTGGATCTTTTGCGAGTACCGCTCTTGCTGCTAGCAGAAGGCCCATAGCCTCTGCCTGCAGTGCGGTTGTGGTCTTATTTAGGGCTGTCGACTCTGTGATTCCTAGCTCTGGTGAGTGGTAACCACATCCGGCTCCCTTATCGTTCTTTGCACCGTCAGTGAAAACATTGTATTTCTTACAAGTATTCACAATGTCTGTTTGCGTGGGTTGTTCCGTAACCAGTTCATAATTCTTGTTGTCCAAGTATGAACTGGCTACTCTGTCCGTGCCTTGACTTGCGTCAGGGACGATTTTCGTTGCTTTGTCTAAGATTCTACAGTGGGTTGTGATGGGTCCGTTGCCTCTCCACTGGTTTATAGACTTGATCCTTATTGCCGATGCCATCGCTTCCTGCTGTATGTGCAAGTGGAGTGGGGTCAGACCCAGAATTATATCCAGGGCGACGGATGGTGTAGACTTTGTGCATCCACTGATTAGTGAGCACGCCAGTCTTTGAGTTTTTTGTAGTTTGGTGACGGTAGTCACCAGGTTTGTTCTAGGCCACCATACTATGCTGCCGTAAGTGAGTACCGGCCTGACTATTACCGTGTACAGCCAGCGACATAGTTTGGGTTTCAGTCCCCAGTCTTTGCCTACGGCTCTGGTGCACTGCCATAGTATATTTGTGGCTTTGATGGTAACGTGGTCGAGTTGTTTTCCCCACAAGAGCTTACTATCCAACCATATACCAAGATATTTTACTTCCTTGCTAAGAGTTAACTCTGTACCGAACAGCGTGGGAAGTTTTAGGCGTGGTATTTTTGTTTTTCGCGTGAATAATACCATTTCTGTTTTCTGTGGGTTGACAGACAGGCTGTGGCATTCGCACCATTTCTCGACTATTCGGAGTGCCCTCTGCATTTTTTCACAAAGCGTTGACTCAAAAAGTCCCAATATCATGATTGCTAGATCGTCCGCATAAGCGATCGTAGTTATTCCATCCTTATTTAAGAGTTCGACTAGTTCGTTTACCACTATTACCCATAAAAGAGGAGAGACCACTCCTCCTTGTGGGCAGCCTTTCGTTACGATACAGCGCGACTCTTTTGATGATTCTATATTTGCTGCTCTGCTCGACAGCATTGTTGTGATCCATTCGTTCACTCTTTTGTCGACGTTGTGTTTCCCCAGCCCTTCTTCGATGCTGGTAAACGTCGTTTTGTCAAAAGCCCCCTCTATATCTATAAAGGTTACCAGGCATGACTGTTTATTTTCTATAGCTGATTCAATCTTGTGTACCACTTGGTGGAGTGCAGTTTCTGTTGATTTACCCGATTGATATGCGTGTTGATTTCTATGCACGGGATTTTCTTGCAGTGGTCCACTGCGGATATACTTATCACATAGTCTCTCCAGCGTCTTTAATAGAAAAGAGCTTAGGCTGATGGGCCTAAATGACTTTGGGTTTGTGTAGTCAGACTTACCTGGCTTAGGCAAAAATACTACTTTAACTTCTCTCCACGCTTTTGGTATGTATTTCCATGCGAGACATGCCCTGAATATGGCAGTGAGTTGATATCTTATCTGACTTACGCTCCAGTGTAAGAGCGCTGGAAAGATTTCATCCGTTCCCGCACTCTTGAAAGGTTGAAAGGTGCTGATCGCCCATAGTAAAGCTTCTTCTGTGACTATGGATGATGCGAAGTCCCAGTCTTCCTTGCAAGGTACGTGAAGGGTCTGAGTTTCCCACCCGCCTTCGTGTACGAGTCGGCAATCCGGAAAATGGGTTTGTAAAAGCAATTCAAACTGTTCTTGTTCCGACGTAGTATATGAACCATCTGGTTTTTTTAGAGTGCCTAATTTAGTTTGGGTATTATTAGATACCAATATGGCCTAATCACGCTTCCAGGATAGGCCAATATCCCAACAATGGGATATTTAACGGCAGAAGAGCAAATGTCAACGTTGACAAATTTTTACGTCAGCGTCCGAATACATATTGTACAAGTATGGCTATAGTTACCATCCCGTTTAGTCGTTGTCTAATGTGCTGTAGATGCTGTAGCGCCTGTTCGTTTGTGCGCTCGGGGTCGGGCGCCCGCGCGCGGCCCCACGACACCAGCGGGTCGTACACGAAGGGCCCCACCACCGACATCAGAGCGGCGGTCTGTCCGCGCAGTACCCGCATTACCGCTTCGCAGCATTTCCTACGGACACAGGGACTAATCCAGTGGCGGTACTAGCTAAGGTTGATTGACTCAGGTGTTAATTTGCGTAAGTTAATTTAACCAAACTGAGTCTAGAATAACCAATCTGTAGTGTCTTTCCGCTGCAATATCGCGTCCAGCAGGGCTAGCATGCGCACTTTCAATTTCAATTTCATTTATTTTTTTCAATTTCTAAAGATCTTTATTTCTGTTAAATATACAAAGGTTGCACTAAACTAGTGTACATACTTCCTAGTTATACAATAACATAAGCATATACTTTATTTTATCAAGTACAAACCTATGTGAAAAATTTACAACATGATAATAAATGAATAGACTTAACATTTTAATTCGCAGTAAGGAGCATTACATATATTACTAAATCATTAATGCATGCTTTAGTGGCAGCATATTTTTTTTTAAGAATATTGTTTTAAAGAAAAAATTTAAAGCTAAATGTACCTATTTAGCTCAAAATAAACACTAATCATTGTGCCAGAGAACGCGCTTTGGGTTCTCACTCTTCTCTACTCATCATGTCGTGAAAAATGAGACAAACGTATAAATAATCGTAGTCGCGTCCTGTTCTTGCATAACAAAAAGATTTTGTCGCAGTGCGCATGCTAGCCCTGCTAATAAACAATTGATCCCTTCTTTACATTGTACTGTTATGTTTTGGCTTCACACTTGTGTATTTAGCCACTGTCAAGTATCGTATCTATTTCATAATTTAAATAAGTCTCAGTCATAGTCTAAGTTTAGCAAAGTAACTAACGGTCAAGTCCAAGTCATACCCCAGTGTGGTGGAGACTTTACTAGAAGTTTCTAAGAAACTTATGAAAACAAGACGAAGAGTCACAACATTGTACTATTCACCAACAATCTTGCACGTTCACGAACACTTAATGGTTAAAAATCCACCATTTTTACACATTACAACACTCGAAATAACATATGTTTTGGAAAATAATACAATGACGCGACATGACTTCTTTACGACACTGGACTAATCAAAACACAAACAGACCTGCGTCACTTCGCAAACTAGATATCACTCTACTCTCTCACTCCAGCGTAGTCGTGAAGGTCCATTTTACATCTAACGAGTGCGAAAGTGACAGAGCTATATTGTATCAGGTTTATTATACCATATTATGAGATTCGTTGTTCCTAAAAAAGTCGCCAATGTTTGAGTAAGGCGCGAGTCGCGGGGAGTGCGACCGAGCTATTTCATTGGCTATCTCAAGGTTACGCCTACTCGCGCCTAACAATCAACCAATCAGAGTAACTTCTTATAAGTGTATTTAGACTGATGCGTGGTGCGCTTCGACCGTCCTGAATGCAGAATCTAGGGTGTGATCTGTGTTTTCCACCCTCTAAGAAAATAAAAGTTTACATACACATTATTATATTCCAATACGCTTACCTAAACATGCCCTCGTGTTTCAAGGGTCCCATAGCGGCCTCCATATTATGAGTAAGGCGGAACGGCACCCTCTCAGGCCACTCGAAAGCTTCACCTTTATTGAATAAGCAGTTGAAGTCGACGTGAACTGTGTCGCCGTTTGTCGAGTCGAAGGATATGTTCTCGCCGTGCCGATCGCCCAGACCTAAGATAAGGAAAATTATAAAATTGTCTCTGCCTCAGCCTTTAAGCATCCCACTGCTGGGATATCGGCCTACCCTAGAAGGGTCATAGGGCCATATGCACACCCGCTGGCCTAGTGCAGGTCGGCGGATTCACATACGCCATTCGCGTTTTCTGCGTCCAGAAGTACGCAGATTCCCTCACGATGTTTTCCTTCACCGAAAAGCCAGCTGTATATCCGTACATAAGTTCCAAAGAACTCATTGGTAAAGAACCTGCGACCCCACGAGTGTAAGGCGAGCGTGCTGAGCTACCACAACACGACAAAAAAAAAATTGTGTCACTAATATTAAAAATATGATATTAGTCCTTTTGTTTTAATACAACGGGAATACTCACGTTACATTGAGTCGGTTATTAGACTATAGTTTCGATCACATTCGGTGACCTTCATCAAGGAATGCTAAGCGAGACACGCGCGCGACAAGGCAAGACGAGGTCGCGCGCGTGTCTCGCTTAGCATTCCTTGATGAAGGTCACCGAATGTGATCGAAACTATAGTCGGAATCGTAAAAAATCTAGAGAATTACAAAAAATAATAATTAAACTTTTTTTTTTAAATACTTTATACTGGACGTTTATATTCAGAACAAATACAGTCTCAGCGTATGACACACTAAATTGTTGTTAAAATGACTGTGTGATCGGGAGCAAGCCTGGCTTAGATAGAGATGAGAACTGGCTCTGAGTTGAGGCTGCGAAAACAGGCCATTACTTGATGATTCGGTTACTTGATGACATATTTTTCGTTCATGGAAATTTATATATTCAAAAGATAGCAAATAAAACAACTGCGATAACTTTTCCTTTGTTCTGTAAACATATGAACGAGAATCGATAAAATAAACATAAAAAGAACATTAAACTTACCAAGAATATATCCAACCATCGACATAACCGCTGTTGTTCTTATGTACGCTGATCTCGCTTGATACCTAAAATCAATCGAAATATTATCAGAAATGCGAAAGTTAGCATGTTTGTTTTTTGGTCACGCGAAAACACACTAAAAACATTGACGAAATTTTTAGTGCAAATTTAAATAAATAAATAATAATAAATAAATATTGGTGGACGTTATTTACACACAGCGTCATCTAGCCCCAAACTAAGCAAGCTTGTACTACGGGAACCAGATAATTGATAGAATACATACTTTTTTTTTTGTAAATACATACATAGAAAACATAGAAACACCCAGACAAAGAACAAACATCCATGTTCATCACACAAAAATGTTTGTCCTGGGTGGGAATCGAACCCACAACCCACAGCTCAGAAGGCGGAAATCCACCCACTGAGCCACAAGGCTAGTCTTGTGGCACTTTGACACTGACATTTTTATTTCGACACAAGGTTGAAAAATTAAAACCCAAACACGTCCTTGCGCTACGCCACGCCCCTTTTCTACTTGTAACAACATTTGAACAATGTATTCGTATTTATATAGAAAAATTACATAAATGTAGAATGTACTCATTAAGTTCCTATCTTCAGAAAAGAAAAACCAACCAATCGGTGGATGCAAGTGACACGTTGTCGGTCGGTGTGGCGCTCTACGGGGGAGGCCTGTGTTCAGCAGTGGACGTCTTCTGGCTGATGATGATGATGTTGATTTATCCTAATATTTTTATTTTTGTTCCAAACCTGACGTCACACTAAATCCAGTATTAGTATGGTGGATTTTTTGAAGTGTGACGTCATATACCGTATATGGCGGAGACACGCGGAGTGTTTAAGACGCATAAATAGACACCTATCTGGGCAAAATCTTATATTTAGTTTACGAGATTAGAGGGTACATATTCTGTTCTCTATCGGTTATCTGGTTCCCATAGTACAAGCTTGCTTAGTGGCTAGATGGCGCTGTATTTGAAAAGGTCCACTAACATTTATATTTATTTATTTATTATTATTAATTTCGCAATGAATCGTCAGTAATGTACAGTACCATCCATAAGGATCAGAGAAAATTCGGCGGAACCATTCTTGGAAGACGGGCGGATGTTTCGGCAGCAGTTGCTCTTCGTATATGCGTCTCTTTTTCTCAACGGGGTCCTTGTTTGAGCACATCATCTCTTTCAGTTCTCGGTTGCTTGTGTGGATACCTGGGGATAGTACAAGATATTTAAGAAGCTAATACATTATTTTTGTCGTGTGGTGTATTAGATCACCGCGCGAATGTCCTAAAACTGCGACCAGATCGAACCACCGAAGGACGAGCAGCAGCGTCCTCTTACTAAATGTAATGATTAGATCTCCGCATCGTTCTCGCTCCCGTCTCCCCCACATTCTCGCCAACTGTAACTACCGACAGCATGAGCAGCGACTGTATACAGTTGGCCGCAGATTCACGAAAGGTTTGTATGTATTTCTATGAGAGGACTTCCGAGCGCCGCGGCAGCAGCACGTGCATACATGAACATGGCATTCGCTGCACGTGATGTCGACAGTTTTATTTTTGTTTTAAAAAATTGTTTTTGTTGTTGTTAATTGTTTTTATTTCACGTGCACCACCTAGCTTGTTCTCGTGCGTGACGTCACCTGCCGGTCCCAACGGAAGACCAGCGCTGGTTGGGGACAACCAGCATCTTGCTGAGTTGGGGCTGATTTGTGGCAAAAAACTTTGTACGTTTTGTTTGTTTTTTACTTTTAAATTTATTTTTCTGTATATTTTTTTGCTACAAAATAAACTATTGTCTATTGTCTATTTGGCTGCTTAATGCGGAATAGAACCTAAAGAAGATTTTCATGATTGTAGTGTAGAAATCTCCATTTCGTTAACGCGCCTCCGTTGTTGTTGCCGCATTGCAAAACGCAGCGATATTTGAATTTTAGATATTTAGGAAAACTTATAGCCTGACTTCATTAGTATATGAATAAAACAGGGCTAGTTGTAAGTTTCCGCATAGATGAAAATATAACAGAAATTTGTTAGCATAGCAGTATAACTACAAAAACAAATTATTGCACTTATGGATAGTTAATAGTTAAGTTTCAAAGAATTCGGAAGCTAAACGCGGGCGTGCTATCAAAAAAAGACATATAAATAGTTACCTAGCTTTTTGTAGTGGTAGGGCTCTCTTGCAGAGTCCGTCTGGGGAAGTATCACACCTGTGCCAGTTATTCAACGCCAAGCAGTAGTGTGCAAGCATTACGTGTTCCGGATTCAAGGGCAATGTTTCCAGCGTAATTACTGGGCATACAGAGATTTTACATCTAACATCTCAGGGTGACGAGCGCAATGCATTGCCGCGCGTAGTTTTGAACTGTTGAAATTCAAAATTCTGTGTGGCACTGAACTGTTATGGGCAAGCGTGACGCTTAACATCAGGTGAGCGACTTGCTCGTTTCGTCACCGAGTAACATAAAAAAAAAAACCTTTCTGTTTGTAGATGTGCATGAGCACGGGCCGCAGTCCGAGCAGGTTGGGCACCCACTCTATAAGGCCGCACTCCTCGTTGAGCGGCAGCACGCTGTACGTGCGGATGTAAAGCCGGCGGCGGCGCGTCTCACTCGCGTCTTGGAGGAAACGGTTCACGACGCCGTTGAACTCCATCAGGCGGTAGTCTTTGCGGAGGTCATCGCGCGGCTTCAGCATTATTATGTAGGATTTGCCGTCGGAACCTTACAAAACATCCAATGACACTGTCGAACTTTTTCAAAAATATTGAAATAAACATATTACATAGAGCAAATTTAAAAAACTTGATTGTTTTAATATCTTTAGAATACCACATTGCCAAAGGTATTTTTTTTTTTTTGGCGAATGACAAGAAATAATACCGGAAATAAAAAAAAACTTGTCCTTCGCCAAAATAAAAAATAAGAACATGATCCGGTCAGGGGATTCGGGCCGGATCCGGCCGCATCCGGGCCTTAAGATAGGTTTTTACCTTCAAAGTAGCGCTTTTCATTCGGCTGGTTACAGACTTCGCTTTCACGAACGCCGGCCTGAGGGTAAACCCAGAAACAATCTTGCTTTCATGAAGGCTAGTCTAGCTTTCATGAAGCCCCGTCCAGCTTTCATGAAGCCTAGTCAGGTTTCATGAAAACAAGGCCATTACCAGAAAATTTCCCCTAGTAAGTTTGTCAACGATATGTTGCAGATTCATGTACAAGGCTTCTTACTCACCTTTCAGCGTAACTTTTCTTGGTTTCTGCAGTGACGGCAGTATCTGAATATTCTCCTCTATGCCCGCTATGTACACCAGAGGCTCGACAGGTATGTAAAAGTCTATCCTCTCCTGTCGAGCCGCTTTGGAAGGTAGTACTATTTTGCAGAACTCTTGAAAGGGCATCATTACATGGCTGAAGTTCTCAGTTGCTAGGAGACGTGGCAGGGTGCGGACTAAGGTCGAGACCGTTGTAGTCTGAAATAATAATACGTCAGATTGTGATAACAGACGCTTACAGACGAGAATAGCAAACGAGAACGACAGAGATAAATATATTTTCCACTTATTTATTCTCGTTGTTCGGCTGTCCGCAGTTTTCAGGAGTATTCACGCTATTAGAACTATCTTTGTTACTTTTTCCGGATACAAATGATTAGGAGTAAAGGTTTCTATCCAACGCTGGATGGTGCCCATTTATTGCTGTGTTTATTAGTTCTTCTGAGTTCTAACCTCGCATTCAGAAACGATTTAGAAACGATTCGATTCGAATCTACACTCTGTCTCTGTCATCCTGACTGTAGATGACGCAGACGGAGAGTGGATCTCGAATCGAAACTTTTACCTATGATCTAAGTATACAGGTCCTGAACACAAATGGTTTTTTTTTTTATTGTGCATTCTATATAAGGTGATTTAGAAAAAAAGTTGTTTACTTTCTGATCCAGTTCAATGGTTTATCATACCTTACTACTCATTTCATCGACATGCCAGACCTGTGTGCAATTAATAATTTTAAAAAAAAAGGACAGTCACGTAAAAGTTATATTAGAGTAAGCTTTTTAGAAACACATTAATTTGCTAAAAATAAAAATAAACAAAGACTCCATCGACAAACGCATTAGAGTGAAAAGAAGGTAATTATTCTTCGAACCTTTTCTTGGCCGTTGCTATCTCGCTTACTGATATTATCTTATTTTTGAAATAATATGTGCTTCCGTAATTTTACGAGTTCCAAAATAACCAAAAATTAAGAACAAATTTTCAATTCGATATTCTTTCAAAATGGCTATTATAAATATTGGTTAAAAAGTTGTTCCCATTTATTTTGGTCATTATAAAAAAATCAAAACACCTCCCAATAGACTTCCCAATAGAACCAAATCACATTTTTCAACAGTACTCGGCATCATTTTATATCTCAAACAAAAACTACAAATGCGTGAGCGAGATAGCTTCGCTGAAAGCTCTGGCCCTTAATAATATAGCAAAGATGCTTAATTCTCGCCATCTCGTTCGCACTTTATCAACTTTTTAAATATAAAAACAAATGAGTGGAAATTTAAAAAAATAAACACTAATTTCCTTTAGAATAACAATGTCAATGTTTCAAAGCAACTTTTATTTTATTATTTTGGCGAAGAAGAAGGAAAAATACTCGAAAAGGATTATTTTTTTCCTTCTTCGTCAAAATAGAAAATGTAACATAAAAATATCTTTAAATCTTTACATTGTTATTCTAAAGAAACTGGGTGTTTATGTTTTTTGTTTAAATTTCCGCTGTTTTTCAAATTTAAAAAAATATTGACATAGTGGGAACGAGATAGCTGAATTAGAGAAGCGGGCTCTCAATAATCTCACCGAACCGGTTCCAGCGATAGGCTTATTACACAGCTCAATAAGCTTCTCAGCGAGTTGCGTGAAATCGTTCAGCAGCTTCAGCATCCTCGGTTCTTTCAGCCGCTGGTCTGCGAGCACGTCGTTACAGCGCTTTATCCGCTGCGGGTAGCTGGACTTGATCACCGACATCATCATCCAGAGCGTGTGTTGCGGGTACGCGAGGATTAGCTTCACTATTATAGCTTTTAGCTGGAGGTACACCTGAAAATGAGATATTATTTTTCCTTTGTTGACCGAGCGAAGCGCAGGCTGGGACAAATCGGCATTTGTATGTATGTTTGTGTGTATTTAATGTAATTTTTCCATGTTTTTTGCTACAAATAAACTATTGTCTATTGTCTATTGTTATTATTGTTTATATTTGTCCGATGATAACTTGCGAACCTTTGATCCGATCTTCATGAAATTTTGTAGGCAAGTAGTTCATTTCAATACAATTTTTAAGTTCGAATATGAGCTGAATCGGTCCAGGGGTTGTGAAGATATAGGGATCGCGAGGTCTCAGTTCGGCGCGAACTACTAGTTATACTAGCTGTTACACGCGACTTCGTTCACGAGGACCTACAAAAAAAAAGTGGCCTATGTCCGTCTGCGACCCTTAAGCTATATATGCAAAAAATCAGGTCGATACGTTCAGCCGTTTAGCCGCGATATCGCAACAAACACCTAGACAGAGAGACAGAGTTACTTTGACATTTATAATATTAGTAAGGATTTGCATTAAGATCATAGAAAAATTGTATAAGAGTGGCCAGCTCATACAAAAAACTGTACCCTCGCAAAAACTGCATAAAACTAGATGGGGCTTACGTCTTTAGTCAGCTAATGTTCAGTTTTTATTGGTCCTGATACGACTGCATCTATATTCCTCTGAATTATAATATTAGTTAGGATTTTAACCAGGGTTCGCCGATATATATCAGCGGATATATATAAATTGATTTTTATCTTGATATATATCAATTGATTTTTTCCTGTCTTCTGAACTAAACATTTTGGAGATTAATGTTTACCTTAGCAATACGTAGCGAAAAACTACAATTCAGAATAATTTAGATTGTTTCCCAAAATGGCAACCTCATTTAAAGTTGGGGAAATCCCCTTTACTTTAACTTACCAGTACGGTAAGCTTTTTATTGAAATTCAAACCTTAACTTCATATCACATAAAGTTTATTTTACGAGCTAATAAAAAATGGGGATTCCCTGGTGCTCCTAGCGTTAATAATCTTCACTTTCTAGGGAAAATTTACTCTTTTTTCTTAGCCTGGATATATATCCGATATATATCGGATATAATATATATTAAAAAAACGAACTTTTGATATTTATTATAAAAATCGGATTTTTTCTAACCCTGATTTTAGCCGATGCGTGATGCGCTTAAATCGGCCTGAGGTCGGATTCTTTAGGGGATCATCTATGCTACCGGTGGGTGATTACCTCCTTCACTGGATGACAGATTCTCGACACGATCTGCGAAAATGCCGTAAGGTAGAGATAGAGCGGCAGTCGTTCCGAGTATGTCTTTATGATCTCGGTCATCTGCGCGAGCACGGAATGGACGCTGGTGTCGTGCGACGTTACCTCTACATCTAGCCTGAAATAGAAAAACATTTTTATACCACACTTTCTCGCAAAGCACCTTATTAATTTTTAATGTAAGGATCTTTATTATCATCAAAACTATTCATCTCATTCATCGTCATTACTATATAAATAACAAATAAGATCTTTAAAAAAAAAATGTGACGTTTTAAGAGAAATCCAACGACTCCTCGCCTATAAAAATCGGTCAAGCCGTTTAGACTATAAGACGTCTTATAGGAACACACAAACACACCTACTTCCCTACTTGCATGCCCCAAAAACATTCCCCTCGTTCATGGGCAGTCGGGTAAAAAAAGGCTATTTCTTACCAGATAGAGAGCATTCTAGGCATGCTCTGGTAGAGGTACTTATGTCCGAACTGCAGCGCTTTCCCGTAGCTGTTCAGGGCGTAGAGGCGGCGCGACCACATCGTGTTAGCGCTGGTGGCGCTTGTACTGTCGCCGGTGCTCACTTTCTCGTAATACGCACCTAAAGATACCTGCAATCAATCACAACTAATATCATAAATGCTTAACGACCTACTTTGATAAAAATGAGATTTTTCTATTTAGTGTCCTTAGTTATGTAGATTAAAAATCTTTTTTTTTTCTTTCCTCCTGAGAGGATTTTGGCGTCGCATGTCTTATGCATTTGCCAGTGGCAAGTATACTTATATATTTTCAAGTTTTGTTAAATAATATCAAACAAGTCATAGTTACAGTCAAAGTCGAGCAAAGCAAGTCACGGTCAAGTCCAAGTCATGCCCCAATAAAGTGGTGAAAACTTTACTAGAGCCTTCTATGGAGTTTTGGAAACAACACGAAAATTCACGTTCCACGACATTATACCATTCACGAACACTCGTGCATGTTCACGAACACTTAACGGGTAAAAATTCACAGTTTTTACACATTAACACTCGAAATAACACAAGTAATGGAAAATAATAAAATGACGCGACATGATTTCTTCACGTTCCCGCCAAAATTCCCCATTAAAAATCTTACTTTGAGTTGAAATTATGAAACGCGCATTGCCGCCAAAATTTTACCGGCCAGTAACTTCTTTTTTACATTATGCATTCGATCTCTTTGGTTAACTTCATAAACTAGAAACGAAGAGTCGGTATTATAAAACAAACTCCTTGCTAACCAAACTCAGCACGAACGCGGACCAATCAGAAGAGAGAAACCTCAAACTTCCATGGGGACAAACTTAAATTTGTTGCCGCTATCCTATAAAGGCAATTGTTAATTATTTTTAATATAGATAAACAAACAAAACTAAAATCCATAGTCTGTAATGTAACCGCAAAATACGATCAGATTATTTTGTGCCTTCGTATTTATGCAAAATATAGTGAAATATGATGAATTTCGTTGATATCCGTGTGTAAATTGCATTCACGTTTTTTTATGTAACCAGGGACTATAGTGCGTGCCTAGATTGTGTGATTTCTATGAGAAAACGGCGATTTTGTGAGAAAAAAAAGTTTGTTTAATTTTTTTGGTCAGGAAAGGATGAACAGACTTTAGTAATATTTGGAAGTGGGATTTTGGGAAGAATCGGTTAAAATGTGAAGATAGTTGGATCTAAACCATTTTAAACCATATTAGTATAATAACTATAATAGTTATCTTACCAAACTCTTTTCCCATTGCTTAAAAACTTCAACTGACTCTTTATAGTAGCCAATGTTGACATCCACGTCAACGTTCGTAGTCTCGTCGTTGTACTTTGCAATCAAAAGTTTCGCTTTTGCACATATTTTTCTGTAAAATATATATAAACTATGTTATTTGTTTTACAAGAAATTTTACTCTACGTGGCACAATATAGGGCTCGTTTTTCAACGTCGGCCTGCCCGCCCGAACCGGCTCTGCAGCCTTACTACGAACGTCTGATAACGATACTGATCTCGTGCTATTCCTCTAGAGCGTAAAGGACAAGTTTTTTTTTTTAATACTTAAAATTCGATTGTCAAAGTCCATTGATTGCTAATTTTTTTGGCTGAACGGATCATTGTAAAATTTGATAAAGAGTCTGTATATCACAAAGACGGACATAGGATACTGTTTTTATGTCCAAGCGAACGGATTCGCTGGTAACAACTAGTTATTAATATTTTGTCGTGCCTTTAATTTATTAATCATCATCATATTCAGCCTACGTGTTTTATTTACTAATAAAACATTATTTATTCACTTTGTTTCCGATTTTACTATTTTCTTCTTTTTTGCGTAGTGCGAATAAGTATGTGCTAGCAGGATGACACACGATCGCTGTCACTATCGGTCTTCCGTAATAAGGGCTCAGATGTGTATGAATAGTGCTTTATCTCATATACCTCTGTTCATTGTTAAGGTTCTCCAAAGCGGGGTAGGCGTCGTCGAGCCCCCTGCGCAAGGTCGTGAACGCTTGTTCGTGCTGCCCCCTCGCCCAATACATTTTAGATTTCTCTATAAACAGCTCCTCTGGCTGATAGTCTTCCGCGTTTAGAATGTACATGTACGACTGTAATATTAAAATGTTATAAAAAAAGGAATCATGGTATGTCCGTCAACGTAAAGTTTTATAACATAACCAACTATAGTCTGTTCGTTATCGGAAGATCACTGAGAGCTGTAATATTGCACACAATCTTAAGGTGCATCGTTTCATTCATCGCGCGAAATTCAAATTTTCTTGCGTTTTTTGTCAATTACAGCTTAATTACTCATCGTGGATTTATTGGAACCAATTTTGCGACAATAAATAAGTTGTTTTAAGAAATTACGGGTAAAATGATCACCTAGATAACGTTGGCTTAGCTACAAATTTCAATAAGCTGATTTTCATCTTGGTTTTTGGTTTAGTGGGAAATGTACTTATACTAGCTTTCAACTTGAATTTTTGGTTGGTGTAATTTCTTGAAACAATCTATTTATTAACGCAAAATTAGTTTTCATAAACCTACGATCAGTAATTAAGCTGTAATTGACAAAAAACGCAACAAAATTTGAATTTCGCGCGCTGAGCGAAACGATGCAACTTAATTTTATTTACTTTTCGTGGGTACATTGGATGCTGTTTGTTACTTTACTTTACAAAAACTAACAAGACAAAGATTAAAACATGATTTTCGTTCACTTCGTGGATAATCTTTGACTAGCCTTGTGGATCAGTGGTGGATTTCCGTCTTCTGAGCTGTAGGTTGTGGTTTCCATTCCCACACAGGATAAACATTTGTGTGATGAACATGGATGTTTGTTCTTTGTCTGGGTGTTTCTATATATTCTATGTATGTATTTACAAAAAAAAAAGAAGTATTTATGTATTATATCAGTTATCTGGTCCCACAGTACAAGCTTGCTTAGTTTGGCGCTAGATGGCGCAGTGTGTGAAAAACGTCCAAAAAACACTTCACACACGTCACAACAACACGCACACGTCCAGAACGCTGTGTGTGAAAATATATTTCCTCTGGCAGCCATATTACAAGCTTTGCTTAGTTTGGGGTCAGATGACCGTGTGTGCGAAAATGTCCCAAATGTCCCAGATATTTACATTTTTAATAAAATGGAGTTGTTAGCGATCAGCTGACAGCGAACGGACTATAATTAGGTAGACATCGTGGAGAAGTACGAATACGTGTCAATTTCGAAAGTCAAGTTTAGTATGCCAAATACGTAAGTAGGTACAAAAATACTCATACTTTGGACACAAATACACTGACTGACATTTATCAATGGAAAATGTATATATTTTATTTTTTTACACTGGCGATGGTCCTATTCTATAGGATATCATTGTACTTATCAAAGTGGTCAACATTAAAATTGCAAAAAACATCAGCTTCACCACACTTTCGTCTAGGGCGAATAAAAGTTTTCTATGGAAAGCTTTTTTTTTTATGTTACTCTGTGACGAGACGAGAAAGTCGGCTACCTGATGTTAAGCGTCACGCTTGGCCATAACAGTTCAGTGCCACCCAGAATTTTGAACTTCAACAGTTCAAAACTATGCGCGGCAATGCAATGCGCTCGTCACCCTGAGATGTTAGATGTAAAATCTCTGTATGCCCAGTAATTACACTGGAAACATTGCCTTTCAATAATGTTCAGTAATGCTATTTATACCCGACTACGAAAAAGGAGGGTTATGAGTTACGAAGACAGCGAGCTGATCTGATGATGGAGATGGAAGGTGGAAAACTTAACTCCTCAGTAACATACAGTAGAGTGATGGAGTTTGGACTCGTTTTGATCATCTTACAGCACCAATAACTGATTTTATAAATCTGGAAAAATATATTTTTCCACAAAAACTTATATTTATTTTCTCGGTTTAACTATAGGTCCCATAGTAAAAGTTGTTCATAATGACAAGTACTGCTCACTTGTTGGAATATTCCAGCTTTTCTGGCTTGTTTCGCACTCTGGAGCCATAGATCGCCGATGCAAGATTTTAATTTACTCGCTGTTGTAGGGTGCGTGGGTTCTAACAATTCCTGAAACATAACATAGGTAGGTTTATTAAGTAACTGAGTGACAATACGAGCTATTCACTCGCCTGATGGTAAGCGTCACGCTTGCCATCAGAATTGCCAACAGTTCAGAATGTTGAACTTCAACGGATCAAATCCTGCGCGGCAACGTAAAGAAAAGCTGGGAAATTAACTCGCGTCATTTTATTATTTTTTAAACTTGTGTTATTTCATGTATTAATGTGTAAAAACGGTGTATTTTTATTCATTAAGTGTTCCTAAACGTACAAGAGTGTTGGTGATCAGAATGATGTCGTGAAACGGTACTTTTCGTGTAATTTCCGAAACTCCATAGACCTCTAGTAAAGTCTTCACCCCAACCCTTTACTGGGGCATGAACTTGACCGTGACTTACTTTGCGTGACTTAGACTATAAATGAGACTTCATTAAATTGTAAAATTTACTACGCTTGAGAAAAAAAAAACTAAAAACTGACTAAATACACTATTGCATACATTACATTACATTATCAGCCAGAAGACGTCCACTACTGAACATAGGCCTCCCACATAGACCGCCACACCGACCGACAACGTCCCACTTGCATCCACCGTTTACCCGCAACTTTCACAATGTCGTCGTTCCACCTAGTGGGAGGCTTGCCTACACTTCTTCTTCCGATTCGTGTTCGCCACTCAAGAAACTTTCTTCCCCATCGGTTATCGGTTCTTCGAGGTTCGAAGTTTCGAGGTTGGTTATCGGTTATCGGTTCGTTACGAATACACTATGTGTGGAGCCAAAATACAAGAAGAAAAAAAAAACAATTTATCTAGAGTAAAAATAAAAACAATTTACCTGTGTTTGCTGCAGCAGTATCCTCCTGAGTCGTAGTAAAGGCTCGACGGTCCTAACGTCCGATTGTACGACAGACAGCCGCCGACGCCACTCGTCTAGCAGTTGATTTACTATTTCCGTTCCTTGTCTGTCGCCGTCATTCAGAGTTTGTAGTCTGGAGAGTTTTGAAAACATGTTTATCTTTTAACCTAAATTCCTAAATTGGTGCCTAAGCAACAGAACAAACATACAAAGTTCATATTCCGAGCCAACAATTTTATTTTAACTTTTTTATTAAAATTCATGTTAGACATCACAGAAAATTAATTCGCAATGCAAGCAACTATGTACCTCAGGTGCCCGGGCGCATAATGAAAGCCGTTTTTTTTTTAATATTTTAACTTTTATTAGGTTACCGTCTCAAAACTTCTTCTACATGGCCCGCCTCGCTGACAATATGCATTCCCAGCACGCTTTGATATCCACTGCGCAGCGCGCTCTCCCCTTTACTTTCCCTGTCCATTTGGGCCAGCAATCGATTCGTAGCGTCTATACAGGACAGTTTGAAGTTATCGTGGTGTTGACTTCGATATGCTAGGAGTATACGGCCCATCAACAAACCCCAGTTTTCCTTGCACTGTGGCTGGAAAATATTGAATAAACAGTGTTATGATGTGGCAAATATGTTTACAATAAAGTTTGTATGGAAGTAAAATATTTTTTCATGAAACTCGGTAATAAAAATAAGAAAATAAAATAAAGAAAGTCATGTCTCAGGATTTTTTGAAAATCAATCCTTTGAGAGGTGAAATTAGGTGTTTCATTTACTGAAGCCTAGGCAAGCTAATTCTAACTAATATTGTAATTCAGAAGAAATAAATATGAATATAAAAATGAATACGTTCGTCTCAAGGAAAAAAAAAATCTTGCGCGATTCAGAACTCCCTAAATTACAACTGTCAGTCCATACAAAACGTCAATAAATGCACAAAAATGGATCAACGCCATCTAGCGAACTATAGGAAGTATAGGTTTGTCTCTCTGTCTGGATTTTTGACGCGTCATCGTGGCTAAACTTAAATTATTAATAGGTAGTTTTACTTTTTTAGTATGTAGGCAACAATACTATTTGCAACATCCTATAACAGGGTATAATGTGTAATTTAGTACATTCTGACCGTTACCATTACGCATTATGTGGCAATGTATACTTAAATAAATAAATAAATAAACGGCTCAACGTATCTTGATAAAATTTGATAAGGAGTTACTGTATATCACAAAGACGGACATAGGATATTTTTTTTGTATCCACGCGAACGAAGTCGCGTGTAACAATTAGTAGGAATATAAATAATAATCCATACCACGGGTTTTTTAACCAGTTCTTCGAGCTGATCCCACCGACCCAATCGCCACAGCGGCTCGGCGGTCATTTCTAACATGTTATCATCTGGCTCGTGTTCGCTCAGCAAGCGATAAGCTGTGAACGGCTGGTCAAGACCGAGGTAGCAGTCTATCATGCCCTGGAACACAAACACACAAATACAAACTAATATTATAAATGCGAAAGTAACTCTGTCTCTGCCTGGGTGTTTGTCGCGTTATCGCGGCTAAACAGCTGTTTTTTGAGATGTATTAAGGAATTTTTGTGTGTTCGTATATTACCTCCTGTAGCTTAAACCACTTTGACCGATTTTAACAAGGTGTTGTTGGATTCCTCTTTACTTCCGGAGTGACGTCAGCCACATCTTGCAGTAGGGTATTTTATTTTACTATTTAATAATATTTACTTTAAAATACATTCCAGTCCGTATTTACCAACCCTGACCACACCGTCAAAAAAATATTATTAGGTATTTCTTTTAGCTTAATTTATATCTTAATAAAAACCCTACCTGTAAAACCGGTCTGTATGCCGGTTCAGTTGACTTAACTATAAACTATGCCGGTCCAGTTGACTTAACTATATACTATGCCGGTCCAGTTGACTTACCTGTAAACTATGCCGGTCCAGTTGACTTAACTGTAAACTACGCTGATCTAGTTGACTTACCTATATAAACTATGCCGGTCCAGTTGACTTAACTATATACTATGCCGGTCCAGTTGACTTACCTGTAAACTATGCCGGTCCAGTTGACTTAACTGTAAACTATACCATTCCAGTTGATTTACCTGTAAACTATGCCGGTCCAATTGACTTTCTTGGGCGAGTCGTTCGTAGCACAGAGCTGCGTCTTGCAATCTGCCTGTCACCACTTGGGCTAGTATCAACTCTTTCAATGAAGGCTCAGATCTTTTCATGGACAATATACCTATAAAACAAACGTGGTTCGAAGTGTAACTATGAAAAATAGGCAGGTTTACATTACGTCACATTACATGTACTGCATTGCATTACATGTAATGTAATGTAAGCTTGCCTTCTTTTTTTTAATGTAGTCAGGTTTCGTTAATTTTTATTAGCTTTAAAATTGAGTCTGCTAGTCTTACCAGCTACGGCATCAGGTTCGTCCAATAACGCGTATATTTCAGCTAAGAACGGCAGTTGCTCCTGCATTCTTTCCTAAATCAAAAAATACAGTTAGAAATGCATGACAATACAATGGCAACATAAGCGTTAAATGCACATAGTCTAGCATCTTTATGCTTAATGCACTTAACCCCAGTTATCACCAACTTTAGCTTAAAGCATAGTTATATCATAGAGAAATTAAACAAAGAAGAATGCCAATGGCCATAGAAAAATGCCTAGCCCGATTGTAGTAACGGATAAGGACGTAAGACGTCCTAGTGACGTCTTACTTTCTTGCTTTAAACTGCGACATGGTCGTCACAATTTCAGCTTGTCTTAAAATAGAAACCAAAGCTAACTCATTCGTAATGGTACGGAGAAATAACAAATAACGCTTCTTATTATGAATATTTTTGCATTAGTAAATTCGGTAAAAGTATTAATTTTATAAGTATCTTATTTGCAAAACACGCTGGGTTCTCAAGAGATGGCGTTGAAAACATTATTTTTGAAAACATATTTTTTACGTCGTATATTCCAATCTAATTTGAACTAAACCTTAAATTGCGGACAGACCCCAATACTATGTTTCTGTATTATTTCTCGGGGTGCCAAGGCGTGCCTGGTGACCCGTTTTTTTTTCGTTAATAAATTAAAAATGAAACGGAATACATAAAACAAAGCTTTCTTCTTCCTAGAAATATAGCGGTTTGAACATTAGCTGACTAAATACGTAAGCACCGTCTAGTTAAAGCTGGTTTTTCGGGGGTACACTTTTTTGTATGAGATTGTCATTCTTCTCGTATATTTTTTTATGGTTATATCTTCTATGAAGTACAGTAGAATTTCAAGTGACAAACACGGAGTGAAAGTTGCGTGGGCACCTGTTTTCGTCACTTGAAACTTGGTCTTCAAAGCTAGTCTGTATTATAGCATACAAACTTTTTGGAAAAAGTACAGATTGGCCAGACTTAGAACAGAATAGGTATAGAAATATACAGGTACCTTATTATCGGTCATGTATAACTCTAGGTACTGAAGCGCCCTCTCTAGTTCCGCGCAGGCAAAGTTACCGCGCGCTATGGTCAGCTTATCAAACTTTTCCAGGAACGAGGCTATTGCTCTGAAATTTTAACAAAAATAAACTTTGCTAGCTGCGCCCCACGGTTTCACCCTCTATTCTACAGAAACCGAATATTTTTCCGGGAGAAAAAGTAGACTATGTGTTAATCCAGGGAATAACCTAGCTCCACACCAAATGTCATCCAAATCCGTTCAGCCGTTACAGAGTTAATCGGGAACAAATACACTTACATACTTACACACTTACACAAACTTTCGCATTTATAATATTAGTGTTTATTTTATTTTATAGAATATGGATCCCCAATGTGTTATGTGTTTGCATAAAATAACATAAAAACCGAAAAGAAAAGCGATACACAAACCACACGAGACAGAGCGAGAAAACACCACTGGAATACCAATTAAGTTTAACTAGTAACATTACAGCAACTCACTTGTAATTTTCATTTTCTAAAGGTTTCTGCTTCGAATGGCACCATTCTAAAATCCACCTGTTCAGAAAGTCCAGCAATGTGTATATTGTTTTACTGCATTTGCTCTGAGGAATGATAATAATTGTTGACATTACCGATACGGCTATAAGAAATTATTGATATTTTACAAAACATTTATCTATACTACAATGCAAGAATCGATGAAGAAATCGTTTAAGTATTCATTATTATTTATTTATTACTTGAGTACTAGCTGCGCCCCGCGGGTTAACATGCGGTGTAAAAGTAGCCTATGTGTTTATCCAGGGTGTAAGCTACCCTCATACCAAATTTCATTCAAATCCGTTCAGCCGTTACAGAGTTGAATGGGAACAAACACACTTACATACTTACCTACTTACACACAAACTTTCGCATTTATAATAATTATTAGTGGGATGACAGATTATCGTACACTTTTAAAAATGCTGTTCTTACCTGATTCCCTTCTTCCGCTTGCACGGAATTGATACTCGGCGTCATTCTAATGTGACGCAGCATTTTGTATCTCGCTTTCTCCGACACTACGGTTTCAGTTTCAAAGTTTTCTAAACCTGAAAATAATTACAGTATTATTATTTACTAGTTCCCTACGTTCGCGTGAACATGAAAAAGTATCCTATCACCGTGATTATGATATAAAGTAACACCTTATCAAATTTTATCAAGACGACAAGATCGGGGGATCTATTAAAGACACCTGAGCCCGTACCGTGAGGTGCTTATTGCGATGATTGTTAGTCTCAGCCGAGAACGCTGCGCGACCATACACCTTATCGCGCGGCGATACGGTTCGTGGTCGCGCAGTGTCGTCGGCTGAACCTAACAATCATCGCAATAAGCACCTCACGGTACGGGCTCAGGTGTCTTTAATAGATCCCCCGATCTTGTCGTACCAACATGTCTGTTTCAACAAAATCGCATTGTTGACACACGATTGTTAGCCAATTAAGACGCCTTGGGCCTGGTAGCTTGGTAATCTATAAAATGTATACATACCTATAACAGCTAAAACCTCATCCTGAATGTACTGAGGGTTAGTCTTTGACATGACAGCGTGCAAAAGCACATAAGGAAGGAACAGGAACAAGGTTCTGACGTCACGCCGCATGCTCGGGTGAACGGTGCGTAAAAGTTCACGAATGTTTTCCGATTCTATCAGTGGAATCAATTGCCCTGCCCAACTGAAAAGTGTATAATTTACGTGTTAGTTAAGCTATAAGATTAGATCGGTTTCTTTATTATTTGTTCCGTTGTTGCCACATAGTACACATTTCAAAGATACCGCATTGCGAGATCATTGTTCCGACAAAAGGTCACAAAGGTTGCAGGAAAGTGCGGGTTGCGAGGATTGCGACCGGATTTTCATTGGCTATCTTTAGCTTTGTCGCGCCTAGCAATGAACCAATGGGAGTAAATTTATATACGTACGTACGTACCATACGTGTATTGTGACCGATGCGTGGTGCGCATCGATCGTCCTAAGTGCGGAATGTAGTGTGATCTGTGTAACAATTATAATAGTAAGGTGGGTTAAATAGTAAATACTAGTGATATATTTTAGGCTTA
Organism: Apocheima hispidaria; assembly: GCA_947579745.1. Lineage (NCBI taxonomy): Eukaryota > Metazoa > Arthropoda > Insecta > Lepidoptera > Geometridae > Apocheima > Apocheima hispidaria. The sequence goes on from OX388156.1 coordinate 9,410,683, forward strand.
CTTGTGCGCCCATTCCAAAAACGTAGTCGCGTACGTCGACCCGAATAGGGGATGTGCTTTTTTCGGCTGAGACGGATACGCTAATGTGTATCTGGAAAGAACATACAATTGTACCATTTGTAATATGTACATTAAATAAAACCTTAGAAGAAGAAATACTTGTCTCCTCAGACATTCTAACAATATCGCCGGCGTTGGCTACGTTAGTCGGTGGAACGAAGGAGTCTATATACATTTTTTATCCCCATTTTAGATGTAATGAATGTGTTTTTATTCTTTCAAATTGTTAACTTTAAAGGACCTGTTCAATGACACCACATGATGGAGAACAAATTTTTTTTCCATCTCCTCTTTACATGACAGCTACCCTTATTATACAAAAAAAAAAGTATTTTTATTTTTTTGAACTGGAGGTCTCTAAGCTTAAACTTTTGGTGTGCAAAATTTCATGCGGGTAGCTTTATAACTATGGAAGTTATAATGTTGTAAAGGATTCAGAGACATACATAGATACAGACATGACGAACTTACAAGGGTTCATTGTAGTACTACGGAACCCTAATAAGTACCGTCTGCGTAATAAATATCTACACAATATGTCAGTAAACTAAATATAACCCGGTAAAAATTAAACTAAAACTCAAACGCTAATTCGAGCAGAAAGGAAGTCGCACAATTTGTCAAAACATTTCAACATTTATTTATATTACATTTCAACTTCTCTGCCTAAATATTGCCCCAATTTTCCCTATATCTTCTTTCGCGTTACCAGCTTCAGCCGTCAGCTCACATTAATAGTCTTACGATGTGCAGCTCCTTCCGTTTCGTTGACCAGTCATTCGGCAGCGAACACGAGCGGTTCCTCGACGACTACTCTTTTTCCTCCACTCCCAGTAATCTGCTTCGGCCGGTGTAGCCAACTTCGCACAAAAGTACCTGCAGACGCGGCCAACCTGACACCACACACACACAGCACACAGCAGTGCGACATCACTAGCACCTCCGATTTCTCTAGACATTTATTCGACTGCTGGCGAATGCTCTTCTGATGAGCTTTCTTTATTCATTAATTCTTCATTCTTCTCCTGAGACTTTATCCTCCACTTAACTGGGGCATGACTTGGACTTGACCGTGACTTATTTTGCTTGATCGAGACTTCTCTTGATTGTGAAATATTTTACTTATTACTAACTTGACACTGGCAAAATACACTGTGTGGAGCCAAAATATAAGAGAAAAATAATGATATAAAAACGTGTCAAAATCAAATGTCAACTCAATATATTTTGCTTTTGTTTTGCGTGATGTTTATGTTTGTCAAAGTATTGTTGTTGTCGGTAAACTAGATATAATATGTAAGTTATTCATATTTATGTAATTGTTCACAACAATAATAATATTTCATTGAAATAATACAACAGAAAGAAAATAATCATCTGTTGACATGTCCAAGTCTGACTCCATATGTGCAACTACCCTCAAAAGACGCAAAGTAAGTACCGGCGGCGAGAAATTGCAATGTAGTATGTGTATTTATCAATGTACTAGATCGGACAATTTAAAAAAACATATCTTACAAAGACACTTCGGGCATCGCAGAGAAAAAAAAAACGAATGCTATTTGTGCGATGCTAAATTTGAAAGCGCAATTGCTTTAACAATACATATTAGAAAGCACACTGGAGAAAGGCCCTACGAATGCAATATATGCAGTGCCAAGTTCACTGCAAGATATAATTTGAACTCGCACATGAAACGACACAATGGTTTAAAACCATATCAATGTGATGTGTGTAGTTTTAAATGTGCGACAAAGAGTGGTCTAAGGGACCATTTAAAAAGAAAGCACCCTTTAGAAAAAGTATCACACACTCTAGTTTCATGCTCTATTTGTGATTATAAATGCCTTAAATCATCCAGACTAAGCCGACATTTACTAACACACACTAAAGAGAAAGCATATGAATGCAATATATGTGACGCAAAATTTTCTTTAACGGAGAACTTACGCACTCATTTAATAATACACACAGGGGAAAAGCCACACAAATGTGAACAGTGTGATTACAGATCTGCAGCATTGAGTAATTTAATCCGACACGTGAAAAGGATACATATTGAAAACAAACCACATAAATGCTGTGTGTGCGACTCGAAGTTTGTTTATCCTAGTGAGTTAAAAAGTCACTTGATAAAACACACCAAAGAAAAAATATATAAATGCATATACTGTGATTATAGATGTGCATTTAAAACTGGATTAAATCTACATACGAGAATACACACTGGTGAAAAACCCTATAAATGCACAATGTGCAATTTCAAATCAGCTCGAGGATCTTATTTACAACAGCATATCAAATTCAACCACACCGAGTCTTTCGTACTATTTGAATGCAAGTTATGTAATTTTACAACTAAAACTAAGAGTGGGTTAAATTTTCATATGAAAATACATGATGGAGTTAAAAACTTCAAATGTGAAACGTGCGATTTTAGATGTGTTACAGCGACTGGTTTGAGACACCATATCGTAATACATACAGATGAGAAACCGTACGAGTGCACCATGTGTGATTTTAGAACTCGATATAAGTTGAATCTAACAGAGCATATGAGAACACACACAGGTAAGGGTACACTAAGCATTTTACACTCACAGGTTACTACGTATACTATACTTCGGCGCGAAACAAGTAATAATCAGATACACAAGGGTTAAGAGGCTTTTTCGCGAAAAAAAATAGCGCTTTAAACACTTTCGCGCGCAGATGAAGAGATACTTTTTGGTTTAGTCTGCTAAACGCACTAGTCAAAAAATCTGATAATGCTAATTACAACTAAACCACGGAATTAATCAAAGTTATGTTCGATGCTATCCTAATTATTATCTGACTATTAGTATAATAATCACTTGAATATACACTAGTGTTCCGAGCGCCAGCGAAAAATTTGTGTAAATCAAGATATTTTCAATGATTTTTTTTATTGAGAAAATATCATTTAATCATTTTTTCCCTCTTGACTGACTTTTCTACTAATGACTTAATAGAAAAATCTCAAAAAAGACATGTCGTCTTTCTGTATTATTTTTATGATGTAGTAACCAATATTATACAGTAACAGTTTTGTACCTAACTAGCGAGCTACCTCGGCTTCGCACGCAGGAGTAATTTAGAAAATAAACATTCCGTGAAAAATTATCTAACTGGTGGTGAAAATCGCGTCAAAATCCGTCGCATGGTTTAGGTGGACTTAGCGGATATACAGACAGACAGAGGAACAGACGCGGAATGCGACTTTATTTTATACTATTTAGAGAAGATGCTGATGCTAATGTATTTACTAAATTTACAGGAAGAAACCAATATTATACAGCAACAGTTTTATATCTAACTAGCAACCTACCTCGGCTTCGCACGCGGGTGTAATTTATAAAAAATATATATGTATAAGCATTCCGTGAAAAATTATCTAACTGGTAGTGACAATCGCGTCAAAATCCGTCGCGTGGTTTAGGAGGAGTTAGCGGATATACAGACTGACAGAGGAACAGACGCGGAAAGCGACTTTATTTTATATGATGTAAAGAAGATGCTGATGCTAATGTATTTAATAAATTTACAGGGGAAAAGCCATACGAGTGCAATGTTTGCGACTACAAAGGAAATACTCCAAAATTATTAAAACAACATAAAATGAAGCATACAGGAGAGAAATTAAGTTATACTTGTGAATGGTGTAACTTGAAATTAGCAAGCAGCTTATCAAGACATATAAAAAGAAGACACCCGCATGTGTTTTCGATCGTCAATGACTCAAGGTAGGTTGTATAAGTGCACAGTAGGCGCCTGGCATAGGGAAGTTTCAGTCAACACATTAGCACAGAAAGTGCCTTAAAACGCTCTGACTGTACCAAAATGGCAGGCTATTCCGCGTATTTCATGACCTAGGTGGTGCCATAAATTTTGCCTCTGCAACATTTTTTTTTCGTTGTCAATGCCCTCAAATGCCCTCCAATTTAAAGTTTAATTGTCAAATTTTATAGAAAGGTAGCCGTGTCGGCCATGTTTTGTTGCGGAGTTAGGCAGGTTTTTTCCTAGTTATGTCACTTCCATATATTTCCTTTCTTCAGAGGTATCAAGTCATTGGGTCAACATGTCAATTTTAAGACAGTTGCAATAAAAAATGAGTCACTGTCAGCCAGACGGAGGCAAAATTCTCATTCTATTAAGTAAGTCGCCCATAATATAATACGCAACATAATCTTTAGGCATGGACACTAACCACATAAATATTCTCTATTTTATTCTCAAATGACGATACGCATGTATCGTCATTTTTCAGTTCACAAAATGATAGAAGGCATTTTATTGTTTTCAGAAAGCTGAGGCAAATTAAACTAAGCCCGACACAAGTAAAATAAGCGTTACCCAAAGAAACTATTAATAACTGAGTTAATCAAGGAAAGACATATTCTGTTAAAGAGCCTATAATAAAAGTTTATGCCACTGTTTAATATTTTGTTATAAAAATTGCAGCTGATTAAATATTTTCGTTAATTACTAGATTTGTTTGGATTAGTCTTCTTGTATTAGTAACTCAGACATCCGAATACTGAAACGTTTGTTAACTTTGACAACAGATTATTTCTAATGCTGCCTTTGTCTGGCACTAAGCAAATGACAAAGGCAGCAACAGACTTAATCTGTCGTCAAAGTTAACATACGTTCCAGTATTCGGGGGAGAGTCGCACAGCGGGTAATGGAGAGAGCAATGCTCGGGGTTTCTTTGTGCGACAAAATCCGGAATGAACGTATTCACCGAAGAACCAAAGTCGCTGATATAGCTTTCAGAGTTTGCAAGCTGAAGTGGCAATAGGCAGGCCACAACTCGAAGAACCGATAACCGATGGGGAGGAACGGCTCTTGAGTGGCGACAACGAACCGGAAGACGCAGCGTAGGCAGGCTTCCAACTAGGTGTACCGACGATATTGTGAAAGTTGCGGGCAATCGTTAGTATTCTTGTGCAGACTATTTAACCGAAGACAAGCAATATCATTTATCAAAATAAGATTAATATGTATAACCTCTATTGTTGCGACTTACGACCATCAATCAAATCTTACAGCCATCCTTAGAAAATTGTAGTGTCTTCATTTGGCAAACCCTACAGGTAATTACTTGCTCGGTGGTCGGTCGTACCTTGAACTCAGTAGTGGGTACATTATCTGATGCATGTGTTCCGGAAAACTGTCCCATACATCTTTCTTGCTGCCAGTAGGTGATATGTCGTAAATTTTTAATATTTCTTGAATTGTTAAGGCGTAACAATCCATGTTCTGCAAAATAATAATCTATTTTAAGCATATATATATTAAAGCATCCAATTATCTAGATAAACTCTTGCAGAAGGCTGATACCATCTGAGTACTGTGTACCTAGAAGAAATTCTTACCATTGTGTCTTTTTCGTACTGGAAAGCTCTAGAAAGTTCAACTAGAGCTGTGGCCGCAAAGCAGTTATCGCCAATGGAGTATGCGAACGGTGACTGATCAGGTTGGACGTACTGCCGCGGCAAATGACCAGCCTCTATCGCCCCTAGTTGGCCAAGACACGCGCCGCTCGCGGATCTTACTTCAGTATCGGCATCTTGACATCCTAAAATAAACATTATGGATCAGACTTAAGGCTAACATTTGTTAGATTATCATATAGGATAGGACATACCAACTAGCAGCGAATCAATTAGTTCAACTATTATAGGATCTATATGCTTCCCGCCAAAGATAGCTTTATGAATCTCAGTCCTGTTGGTCTTCAGTAGCTTGTCCAAATGACGGAACGCATGCGACTTTATACTGGGTATGTCCTGATCCAATTGCTTTAGATACCATTTAATCTTATCGAGAAATGCATCAGGTTGTGTTCTTCTTACGTGTCTTTTGATTACCATCTTTATTTTTTCTGATACTTTCGTGTCTTCCAAGAAGAACAAGTCTGATATGTGAGAGCTGAGCAAATTTTCGTTGTTTAGCACCAGGTAATGCAAAATCTTGTTCATTTCTTGTGACGCGTATTCAAATTGTTGCATCAGAGATACAGCCAAGTTGGAGAGCAATGGACCCAGTGATATACTGTCGATATTATGAATAAACGCACTCCACGCTTCTGCCAGTATTTTTGGGAACTCTTTCGCCAGAGGTAAAGCTGATCTCAAAGTAGCTAGCACTTTAAACCGCAACGGCGTCAAATACCTTGCCCCCATCAATTGCAACATATCAGGGAAACTCATCAATGCTTTTCGCTTCACCGAAATAGCAACTTTAGCGTTGACTAACTTATGATCAAAATACGCGAGCACTCCCAGGAATTTTGGGTTCAGAAAGTCCGCAATCTGCGTTGTGCTCATGCTCATATTACTGCTCGAGGTAGATACGTCAGGGTCGTGACAGGCTAAATACCTGCACGCGTCCAAAACTTTCTCAGGATTGCAGCAGTATTGTAACAGAAATTCCGTCAGTATTACTCTAAAGTGCTTCTTAATCAAATTCAAGACAGTAGTTCTTGTTAGCTTCTCGATTATGTCGTAGCACTTCTTGGACACGTCCTTGGATTCATTCAAATAGACATGGACGTATATGTGTGGGAATCTTTCAATCAAGAAATCTGATACAGAGCATTGAACCAACGAAGCAATCTCTTCAATCATTAATGGAACTTCTTTGATGGTCACCGTGTATGGCATCAAATAGGGCAGAAAATGGTGCACATCCTTCGAAATGAAATCTCTGTATCCTACAAAGCCGAAAGCTCTAACGACCTTAAGAAGCGCTATTGCAAACTCCTTTCCATTGTACAGACTGCATTCTACAAAAAGCTTGCAATAGTCATTCTTGTATCGATGATACACTTGATTAGGAGTGAAGCTATGTTTCTCACAAATGTCTCTTAGATAAACGACAGCTTTAGGTCCGAGGGAGCATTGGGGATGCATGATAAAATACACCAAGAGTTTTGTAGAAGGTAAAATAACTTTCTGACTACTACATGTTCCAAATTCTTTGATATGATTCAAAGTGCTTGTTTGAAGACTGTGATCATTGTTTTCTAAGCTTGTCTTTGTAGACTGAACAAGCAAGTTCACACAGTAGTTGAAGGCTTTTTCCCTTTGTGAATAAGATTCCGAATTCTCTTCATAACGCTACAAGAAAAAATAATAGTCAACACACATACAAATAGTCAAAATGAAAATATTTTTATTAGCATAAACATAAGCTTAAATTAGGATACATAAAATAAATATACTTGTTACACACTTGGCTTATGTCTATGGAGGTTTGAAAAGTGGCAACACAGTGATTTCCGCACTATGCTAAGCCTGTATCGCGGGAATCTGATACGATTTAACTTAAGTCTATTGCCTCTAGTTAACAATATAATGAATATATAAGCATATTACTAATAATAGGACCAATTGCACATTCTTATCAATAAATAAATATTTTTTAATAGGGTATTAAATAAGTAAAAGTAATTAACTGTTTGTATATTGTACAACATATTAATATTGTATTATAATATATATGTATTGTATAAGTATTGTATATATAAATATTGTATTATGAAGACGAATTTATGTGTTGTTATGGTATTAAAAAAGTAAACAAGTTATGATAATATCAGAATGATTACAATTGTTAGAATGATTAGGATATTATCCTAATAAATACAATAATAGTTCAAATATTTCTTATTACTTACCATGTTATCATTGAGGAAAGGTTTAAAGACTTTTAGTAGATGATGAGTATTCTCAATTATCACAATTTCACTAGAAACATCATAATCAAACACATAAAAGTGTTTGCATAGAGTCTCTAATAAACTCCAGTATCCACTCTCTTCCAAGTCCGCATAGTGTTTCCAATTTAAAAACTTAGCAATCAGATTTTTGAGTCCCATTACTGTTGCATGTTGGCTTGATGTCATAAAGTTATTTTCAGAATAGATTTCTATGCGTTCCTTCTTTACTTTTGAAAGATATTCTTCAGGTTCCAATTGATTTTGTTTTGTATTATGGCATCTCGAGCATACTATTGCCATGATCACGGAATTATTTCCAAATATGAAATGTCCTGTTTTATCTTTGGTGTCTAAGAAGACAGTGTACATATCGAAAGACATGCAAGAAATGGTCTTCAAGACATTTGTAAGCTCTTTTTGGATTTCTGGATCTTTGGTGAGAAATGCTGGCATAAGTAAATCGCCAATCAACTTGCTCGCTGAGTATATTTTGTTTGTGAGCAAAAGTGGGCATAGTGAAATGAGCTGGAATCACAATTAATTTATTATTAGGTCGAAAAGCCGAATTTGTTTTGATTTAATATAACTATTTGACGCAAAAAAATACGCGCAAGCTGTTAGTTCGCAGGAGCTAGCTCTGCATCTCTCACACTACCTCACATAGAATATTTCTCCCTGTTTTAACTTTTTTTCAGTTTGCGGCCTTGGCCCTTTGCCTCACAGGCCTTGGTGTCACTAAGTAAAAACTTTGAGAACACGAGTAGTACGGAAGAAATTTCTGCACAAGAATGATTTTCTACTATGCCTACAAGTCTATTGTACGAAGTCTATTAGTCTACTCTACTATTAGTACTATTATTTACTCTATTGTAAATACTTACTTCTTTATAATTCTCTATCGATTTTGTTCTAATCAAAGACCCGACTAGCATAGAAATCAGTCTGATCCAAGCATCACTCAACTTGGTAGTTAGTATCATTCTGACTAACATCATGTATTTGGAAATTTGGGTCTTTACCGATTCAGTATATCCCAAGCTTTGTTCATAAAACCGTTGAGTACTATGAAGGCAAAGTATTTGCAGGATTATATTTGAATCTTCTTTAGATATCTTATTGTTTAGGATTGTTGTGCTTAGAGTTATTTCCATGACAAGAACTGCACAACTCTCATCTTGTAAAAGAACTGGTTTGTGATATTCAATTAGCTTAAGTAATGAAGTCCATATACAGAAAATGTTGTCTGAATGAAGTAAGCCAATTTCTTCCTTTGTGTGTTTTTTCCTTTCGATAAACACATTTACCAAGATATTCAAGGCAGATAGGCATCTCTTCAAATGGTTTGCAATAAGAAATGCATCTATGTTCCTATCATCACAAGACTTCAAAGTTTTAATGACATTTAATGTCTGTTTGTAATACCAGTTCTCTTTCAAATCAACAGATTTCTTGTTTTCAATATGTTTGAGTATATTTTGGCTATAACAATGGATTAGAATGTTTGTTTGACTAGCATCCAAGTTTTTAATATCTACTACGTCTTTGGGTAAATCTAATTTATCACTCAAAGATAAGCAGTGTTGCTTCAAATCCTTGTTGAATATTGCAGAGTTTGTTGTTCTTAGAATTACTATACAGATGTTGGCAACTGTTTCGTTATCAATTTCTAGAGATTCATCAGTTTTGATAAAGCTTATTACTAATCTATTAAAGCTCTCAATATAGGCAGCACTTGCTTCACCTTTCTCATAGTACACAGTCATGGACTTTGTCATAGCTTCAACACAACACAAGAGCTCCTTGTATATGTCTGGGAACAATTTATGGAACCTGTTTATGCCGATATTGTCGTAGTTTTCAATCAGTTTTCTAAAGAATTCCAGTACTGTAAGTTTCAAATCTAAGCTGAAGTGCTCTAACACATGCAGAATTTGTGTGAATAGAGCTTTGTACTGAGGCATGTGCTTGTCTATCTCTGATGAATTCATTGGCAAGGACTCAGAAAGCAGTTGCAGTGTCAAATCTATGATCGTCTTGCAGGTCTCTATGTCCTTGACCTTCACAAAAATGGGCTCTAAATTCAACTGTACATTGGGATAATCTATTTGCTGTGATGAAAAATTCTCCAAAACAATTTCTTGTGGTCGATCTTTCTGCTCATAAAATTCAATCAGCTTGACCAATATTGTGGCATACTCAGAGTGTATCTGTTCATAAAACGATGCACCATTTGCACAGAGTATGTTTAGTATTTTCAACTGTGCATCTTTGCTTGTGACATGAATCCTAAAAAAAATTATGTTTTCTTGATGTTTGTTGTGAGTTTTTACATTTTATAACTATATTATAATATATATACATTTAATTTCAGGGATCAAAGCAATAATTATTTACTCAGTCGCTCGCTAGACAATCAGGTGTCGCGTACGTGGGGCCCATTTACTAAGCCAATATTGTGGTGCGTCGCACGCGACTCAGGTTAAATATAATTATTTGTAAATCTGCTGGCGATGGTTTTTGTTTGCTTTCCCGCTCGCTCACATGGTGCTAGTAATTTGGCGCAAGTGGAACAGCATACGCTGACCATTGCCACCATAGTTACATGATAAGGCCCCAGGTCGCTCTTGTAAGTAATAACAGCACTGGTTTTTACCTGTTTAGTTCCTTAACAGACCAAACATAGAATAGTCTTCCAAGGAACCAAGTGTTAAATTCACAGTATGATGAATCTGGATACTTCGAAGAGCCTGGACGAGGCACCAGCACTTCTGAGAAATCGCTGAAACATGTAGCATGAAATATGAGCTTGCTTATAGCTTTTCACTGAAACATCGGCCTTTTACTATACCCAAAGGAGTCCCATTTAAATGTCATCAAACCTTAACATGAATTAAGAAGAAATACCATAAAAAGTCTCAATGACACAGAAAACAGAGGCTAGTGGATTTTATTCAAAAATTGTAAGATGTACTCTAGGTAGTAAAATCATCACTCACAAGTTACACAATTCTGAATGGGTTTCGAAAGAACAAGTACGTGGTAAATCAAGGAACATAGGTACTCATTACCGAGACTGTAGATTCTTGATAGAAGTTTAGAAATGTGTTAGAAAACACATTTCGATACTACTTTAACTAGGTTGTTCTACACCTGTGACTGATTTATGAACTCTTCTAATTTGAATTGCTCTTACCCCGATATCTTCAGAATTGAAGTGAGGAGCCTATCAAGACCATCGGCTGCGTTTTCTAAATCACCAAACAGCACCATTGCAGGTGCGTTAAACATTTGCCAAACAGTGAACGGACCATCTTGGTTATCTTCTTCCATTTTACACTTGTTTACAAATATTTACGTACTCGCTAACAACACTGAAAAGCAAGACGTCGTCATTACTTGCTAAAAATTCCTACATGAAGTTAAAATTAAAGAAATGGATTCATTATTTAAAACACTACGTACTTTATTATTTGTAAAACTTCTTGTTTTCGTACACAGAGTCACAGATGAATTGATCTGTGTTTTCGTATTTTCGTTTTCTTTGAATTTGACGGATATGATACTTTTTTTTTTTTTTTTTTTAATTTATTCGCCCATTTCTGGGCAGGCTAAAGCCATTAAGGCCATACCGCCTTGTCTTCCGTATTTTTTTTCCCTATTTTTTTTTTGCCTCAGTAAAGTGGTAGAGACTTTACTAGAAGCTTCTATGGAGTTTTGGAAACAACACGAAAAGTCACGTTTCACGATATTATACTATTCACCAACACTCGTACACTTTCACGAACACTTAATGGATAAAAATCCACAATTTTTATGCATTAACACTCGATATAACACAAGTATTGGAAAATAATACAATAGCGCGACATGACTTCTTCATGATCCCGCCAAAACTCCGGATATGATACTCACCGGCGAGTGTTGCCACCTTACTTTTTGAAGAGGGGCTATCCCAGAGAATATTTTGACTCGCGGAAGGCTATCTGGGCTACTACATACGAAGCTAAAACGGGCTTGAATTTCTATCTGGGCCCTTATTCTCTATCGCACATGAGATAACTTGCCAATAACGCGTGACGTCATAACATGCTCTAAACTTAAGGCCTCGCTACATGGCCTGACCTGACAACGTGCGAAGGGGACAGCTAGACTTCAATTTCACGCGAGTAAAAGAAACAAACTATTAAGGTTATAGCTTCTCCCTTCCGCTCCCCCAGAAATGTATGTAGCCATCTCTTTCACACGATGTCAGGTCAGGCCATGTATAGGCACTCTAAGATGCTCATGTAAATATATATTGGTACAATTTGTTGTACATGTTTGGAATGTACTAATAAATAGAATAAACCCTTTATTTTGATTCACAACCAAGAAGATTACAATCTTCTTGTTCACAACACGTTATTTCTAACTCTTTTTTTTTTTTAGTGAATGTGTCTAGCCTATGCCCGCGGAATGTGAAAACGTGGTAAAGATGCATCGATAGACAACAGAGTGCCTAGTGCGAGAGTTTTTCGAATAGCGTTTACTTAAAATATTCTTTGGTTTACTTACTCGATGGCGTCGCTAGACGGCACTGCTTTTATTTCATACAAATCATAATTAACGTAAGCGCGATGGAAAAGTAGCACTCGCCCTTAAAAATTAGAAAAGCGGTTTAGGAGATTAGAGGGACGGAACGTAATAGATTGCCAAACTCATAAGCCTCCTTTTTCGTAGTCTGGTAAAAAGGTTCACTCGGCACGGAGTATCGTCTGCGGTGCCTCTTATCCTCCAATGAAACTCGCAATAAAATTTTACAACTTTATTTTTATCATACATCAATCATAATACAACTTACTGTAAAATATTATAACAAAAACAAAACCACCTCAGCAATAGATAAAAAAATGAACAAAAATATTTAAATTTCTATAATAATAATTCTTTATATTAATTTTAAAAGGACTACGATGAATATTTTTACATGTCGCATTTACATACATTACAAGGCATACCTATTATTATAATTACCTAAATAAATTACCAGTAATATTAGCAAACGAATGTGGGATGAACCATGATAAAAAACAAGATCTGGTATTGCACCAGCATACGCCACTATTCGCCATTTTGTCATGTATCTTTGTCTACAGTCGAATTTTTAATCCGTTTTTAATCAGACGGACAGATCCAAAATTCAAAATAATTTTGCCAACTTTCAAATCGTAGAGATGAGATAGTTCAGGTTTTATCGTTAAAAAGAACGAAACTATATATATTTAATGAACATTAAATTAATAGTTCTAATTTTTTTTATATACATGGTTATGTACTGTTTATTTCCAAATGTATGTAAATGTATATAAATTCAATTAATATACATATGAATTAAATTAAGTCAAAATAAAGGTATGAATCGTAAACAAATTGTTTTCTCAATGTATTAACGAATAATTCCCTGCTATCAATTATTTAAAGTGCCGTCGGACTTTAAGGAAAACTAGTATATGCCACTGAACTGATAGGAGTGAATTAATAAAATATTTTTGTTTTTTGAAAAACTGGCAGCACTCGTAATGTAATTTTACTCAGTTAGATTAAAAAATCGACTATAGTGTTTGACCTACGTATTCCGCTCTTTATGCACACTGTTGGCGTAGGCTGGTATCACCCACGTGATCCTTTAGTGCCACTTAGTTGATTATACGATAGGATGAATTCGATGAAAAATAATAAACACTACGAGTATCATCTGCATGGTTTTGTGATAGCTATGTACCTACTATCATTGTTCTATAATTCATTGTTAAATATTTGCAATTACAAGTGAATGACCGGGACCACTCCAGTTAGCTCTTCATTGGATGTGGGACTTCGGAACTTTCCTCTTCGGAATTTTTCGCATCGTGTCACCCATTGTCTACATCGCCGGGAATGGGTGGCGTATAACTTCGACTTCATGCTAGCTTTCACAATATCAACAAAATTTATAGTTAAATAAGTAATTGCTTTGTAATAATTTCAATTTATACAAGTTTTGGTAAAATGCGCTCACGTATCGTTGACCACACATCGCAAGGACACAAGACACAAGTTAGACCACTCTTTTGGGGTGTATTTTCAGTTGTACCTGTTAGCGATGTTATTTAAAGTCATCAGTTATCCACAGAAAGGACCGTATCGAATCGCATGGCGTTAAGGTGCATTGTTTCGCTGAGCGCGCCAAATATAAATTTTACTGTTTTTTTGCCAATTACAGCTAAAATTACTCATCGTGGGTTCATAAAAACTAATTTAGCGCCAATTGCTTCAAGAAATTACACCAACCAAAAAATAAGACACACTAAGATGAAAATCAGCTTATTGAGATTCACTAAACCAATATTATCTATGTTATCATTTTAGCTTAAATTTCTTGACACAAACTATGTATTGGTGCAAAATTGGCTTTAATAAATACACGATGAGTAATTAAACCGTAACTGACAAAACGCAATAAAATTTTAATTTGGCGAGCTGATCGAAACGTTGCACCTTAAGTAAATAGAATAGCGGATTTTTTGCAACGCCTCTTATTTACGCTCCAGTGTCGCACCGCATCATCTCTCTGGTCCCCTTGTCCGTTGCGCATGCTTTGTGTCGCTGCACGTCGTCGCAACGCACGGTGTGTCATGACACTGTGACTTATCACGTAAACGCATCGTGTGGCTTCATTCGGTTGTACCCGTGACTAACGCGGTATTTACGCAGCGACGACACGCGAGCTTGTCCCTATCTAACTCGAGCTCGACGCGCAATTATTATCATTTTTACATAATATTCCAAAACTTTACTACCAGTCGATCGAAAAAGATCTAAACATATTCATAGCCTCAGTCGAAACTTATCAGTTCCGCCGTGTTATTATTGTGCTCGGACTTGATGGGGGTCTGAGGTTGTTGGGTTTGTTGATTCAACATCGGCTGAGGGTTGTTGAAATTGTTTACAGGCAATTTCATTGGCTGACCTTGGGGTCCTTGTTGCATCGGGAGGCCTTGTTGAGGCAATGACTGTGGTTGGCCAGGTATCTGTTGCGGTATTTGTTGCTGCATCTGTCCTTGCATTTGCGATCCTTGCGGCATTTGAGCGCCCTGCATTTGTTGACCGGGAGCCATTTGGATGCCTTGATTCGGATGCTGACTTTGAGGCATCTGCTGCTGATTTGGCATTTGATGTTGCTGGTTTGGCATCTGCTGCTGCTGGTTCGGCAACTGATGTTGCTGGTTTGGCATCTGATGTTGCTGGCTTGGCATCTGCTGTTGCTGATTAAGCATCTGCTGAGGAATGTTTTGACCCTGGCTTTGCATCATCATTTGCCCCGGAGGCTGCATTGGTTGCCCGGGCATTGGCATGTTTTGGCCAGGGGTCATTTGACTCTGTTGTGGTTGCTGGGTCATCGATTGTCCTTGACTCTGCGGCGCTTGTGGTTGCATGCCTTGACTAGTGGGAATGTTGTGCGACATTTGGCTTTGTCCGGGCAGTTGTTGCCCTTGCATTATCTGCCCTGGTAAAGACATAGGCTGCCCGGGCATTTGCATCTGAGACTGTTGTATGTTACCCGCCTGAGTGGATGGTTGCTGTGTCGGCATCTGATAGCCCTGCAACTGTTGTTGGTTTTGATTGGGTTGGTTGCCTTGCATTAGAGGCATTCTCATATTCGGCATTTGCATTCCCATTACGGGATTTGAAGCGTTCATCATCTGCTGAGCGATGTTTTGCTGTCCGACCGCCATCGGCGGCATCATTGAATTAGGTTGAATTTGCGGAGGCTGATTCGGCAAGTTCTGTTTTTGCCCGTTTTGTTGAGGCAACGTCGTCGGCGGTCCGTTGGGCATATTACCTGGCATCATCAGCCCAACCTGCTGCCCGGACAGCCTCATCTGGTGCATTTGATGCATCATCGTCGGCGGCAGCGACATTTGTTGTGCGAGCGCTGGTCTCATATTCTGCTGTGTAATGGACTGCGTTGGGTGAGTTTGGGTTATTGCAGCGTTTGATTGCGACAAGGCAAAAGTATTAGCGAGCTGTGGCATCGACTGTGCGATCGTCGCCATTTGGTTGACACCCATCGGTATGTTAGCTTGAGACATTTGCGGTTGGCCTTGTACGGGCATGGCAGCGTCGGTCATCTGTGGAAGGTACTGGTTACCGTACATCGGTTGGTTCGGGAAGCCGGGTTGGTATTGCGGCATGGATACTCCCGGCATGTAGTAGTTGTTGGCTGACATCAAATACTGGTACTTTTGTTGTTCCTGTCTCAACTGCATTTCTCTTTCTTGTTCCTGGAAAAAAAAACAATAGTTGGATACTTGTTGGGGTATACAGCATGAATTATTGACCGAGTGAACGAAGCGAGAATCTGTCCGTATATTGGTACTCGAATTTCGTCGAATTTTTCAACCAACCTTGACGAAACTTGGTATACAGCTTCTACAATTTCATAGATAATTTTTGTCGGCAATTTTAGATTGGGTGATAGGTCAATTGGCCAATAGGATGTCAAAATAAATAAAAGGTCGTGAGGTTCTCAGTTCGGATCATTCGTCACCAGAGAAATTAAGATTGTGCAAAAAAGTTCGCGAGGTTAACTGTTCGCAGAAGTACTAGTTTATATAATACTAGCTGTTACCCGCGCCTTCGTACGCGTAGACATAAAGAAAAATTGCCTATGTCCGTCTCCGAACCCTTAGGCTATATCTATGCAAAAAATCAGCTCGATCTGTTCAGCAGTTTAGTCGTGATACCAAACCGTGACAAACATCCAGACGGCGAGGCAGAGTTACTGTTGAATTTATAATATTAGTTAGGATACAGCATAATAGACCATCTTGCCAAGAATCTAGGAGTCACCGTACTGTGAAAAGGGAGAAGATCCATACAATAACACATTGCAAATTTCTCGAAAGGGCCAGCAGCTTGTATTCTGGTTGCAGTTTAAAGTTTAGGGTGTCATTTCCGACAATAGAAAATCCGGCTAGCTCCATTTATAAGCCCGATAACGGCTTAAAATCGAATTCAAAGTTAATTCAAAGAAAATCTACACGAGAAGAATAACAATCTCATACAAAAAAAAGTGTACCGCCATAAAATCTGCTTAAAACTAGATGGCTTAACGTATTTAGTCAGCTAATGTGCTAATCGCTATAAAATATTAAAAATATTGTTATATACATAAAAACGTTTTTTATTTACTTTAAAAAAGTGAAAAGAATTTTAAAAAAGCAAGGGATCATGACAGTGGTAGTTTTAAGTTTTATGGCATAAAAATATTTTCTGTCGTGTCATTATTCAGGTAGGAAACAGGGGAATACGTTTGTATGAAAAGACGTTCGCATAAATACCTCTTTACAACTGAACATTCGCCATCGCCAGACACAGAAGTCTGCTATTGCTGAACATTTACTTGAGGCGGGATCAGGGCACTGGAGCGAGATCCACGAGCCGAAGGTCCACTGAACGACATTACTACGCCAGAATGTTTCGTGAAGCGGTTGAAATTCGAAAACATCGTAATTTCAACCGGAAGGATGGATTTAAGTTATCGGCATCGTGGAATCCTGTCATCGGCAAGTGATCGTATCGCGGTGTAGTGTCAGGGAAGTCTGTTGATACAGTCAGTGTTGTGTGTCGTGGTGACAACCCTACGTTTTTTCAAGACAATAATAAATGTGGGTTGATCTCAACACCCTCATTTCGCACGGAGACGACCTGCATTCTTCAGTCAGCTCGTGACCAAGGCCATTGAAACTTCGCCGAAACGTCGAGGTACATAAATAAACTAGTTTTAGCGTGGTTAAGTCCTGATACATTAAATTATGTGTTCAAATCGCGAAAGTTTAAAAGTTACAACTGAACATTGTTATTGAATTTAGTTAAAAGTGGCGTTATTCGTTACCTGTACTCGTTGCAGGGCAAGTTGCCTCTGGTACTGCAGGTACTCGTGTTTCTTCTTGCGCATGGCTTGCAGCTTGGCCGCCATCTGCATCTGGCGTTGCCGCTCGGCCGCCTCGGCCGCTTGCTGTATCCGGGCCGCGTGCTCGGCGCGCAGCGTGTCCAGCGCCGCGCGGCTGTCGCGGATCTGGGTCACCTTGTCCTGGAAACATCCGGATACAGATACAATTCGAGATATATATATTTTTTTCACTTATTTGCAAAAACAAAACTGTGTACGCTAGAAAAAAAATATGTTTGATTGAGCCGCACAGATCACACTAGATACCGCATTACGAGATTCGTTGTTCCTACAAAAAGTCACCAATGTTTGAGGAAGGCGCGGGTCGCGGGGAGTGCGACCGAGCGTTCTCATTGGCTATCTCAAGGTTATGCGCCTATCTGCTACTCGCGCCTAACAAACAACCAATAAGAGTAATTTCTTATAAGTGTATATAGACTGATGCGTGGTGCGCTTCGAGCGTCCTTAATTCAGAATCTAGGTTGTGATCTGTGTTGAGCCGTTTTCCTTTTTGTCAATTCATGTCAGTCTCTTTCATCCAAAACAGATGGCGTGGCTATCTTTAACCGATATCCTTCAACTTAGCCTGTTATTGCTTAAACATTCCGTCAACTTTGACGGACATTGTTTAACGATAGGCACTGCATTAGACCTTTTACAAGTCACGTCATTTTCGGCACTTTGAATACACAATATGTCGTCAACTCCACCCCTTTCACTAGTGATTTCCTAACACTTCAAAAACATTTGTCAGTTTTTGACAGTAACGTACTAGCTTGGCTGGGATACAAAACATGGCCGACGTGCCGCAAGGCGGTCCCAAGTGACGTGACTAAACAATACTTTGTGGCCCATCTGCTATAGCAGAGAATTCTTGTTTGCCACTCAAACTATTTTGGACGAAAAAAAAAAAAAAATGAAACGTCAAAAAGAAAAACGGCTCAATTTGCATGCTATCTTCCTTGACTACATAAGGTAACTTTAAAATGTGTGTGCCTTCATTTCATGCCCTGAATTTCGGGGCAACGAAATCCTTGCATAATGAATTAGAGACTCCGGAAGACTGAATATTTGCAAAATATGGAAGAAAACCTTTCGGGGAACCTTTCGCTCAGCGCGACAAATTCAAATTTTCGCCTAAATATAGTACGACGTAATACTTGATTGAAGCATTGTACATTAATGAAGCAATTATTATGAAAAAATAAAAGCAAAAGCAGTATTGCAGGCCTACCATGCGCACCGCGAGAACATCTTTTTGTTACACAAGAACAGGGCCTGTACCGTGAGGTGTTTATTGCGATGATTGTTAGGCTCAGCCGATGACGCCGCGCGACCATACACCTTATCACGCGGCGACAAGGTTCGTGGTCGCGCGGCGTCATCGGCTGAGCCTAACAATCATCGCAATAAACACCTCACGGTACGGGCCCAGGACACGACTATGTTTATGTATACGTTTGTCTCATTTTTCACGTCATGATAAGAGTAGAGAAGATATTATCGCGGTACTATTTCATAGCAGTAGTCACCTGTAAACTCTCCAAGTAGACTCGCTTGTCGTCCAGCTGTTGGATGTACTTGAGCAGTCGCGAGTGCATCGCCGTTATGTTCATGAACAGAGTCTGAACGGCCGTGTCGTTGGCGATAGAACGCCCACTGTAATGGACAAATTATTATGACGACCCTCCTGGCTTAGCCGATTTCGCGTCTGCCTTGTAATAATCTATATATATATATATGTATAAATGAACCCCCATTTTTGCTGGTCACGCTATACCTTGAGAAAAGCTGGACCGATTTTGATGATTTCTTTTATGTTGTTTTCGTGATTGTGAGGACAAGGTTTGTATGAAGAGTTTAGCGAGGCAGAAGGCCGCGCTATGCGGGCATCAGCTAGTATAATAGTAAAAAACGTTTATTTCAGGCCCATAACAAACATAACATACATTAAAAATAATAGTAAATTTTAAATAAAATGAAATTAAGGATTTAAAACTAAATTAAATTAAACACAAATTATCACTACTGTCGATTTTTACTCTGGTGGACTGATATCGAAATCTATATATCGGACAACACAAGTTATTGGACAGGCCCTGCCGTATGCTGTTATTCGATCTTCGTATTTTGTCCCATAAAGACGCAATACGATATCGAATAACTGCAAAGAAATCAGGAACAAGTGCATCAGAGAACATGCCAGAGAACTTATGAGCAGGAGTTCCCTGGTTCGATTCTCGGCCGGGCAGATGTTTGAATTATAATTTTGAAATATAAGCTCTGGTTCTGGGTTTAACTTGTCCGTGTGTTTGACATCCCCGACACGAAAACCTAGTGGAGGAGCTACGAGTGAAGTATTATTTACGTATTCCTTCTTCAGCTCTTAGACTACTCAATACTCATGGTCCACTGCCGGACGAAGTTGAATCATTAAAGATTTATTATCACACTAATAATATAAATGCGAAAGTTTGTGCGTAAGTATGTAAGTCTGTTCGCGTTCAACTCTGTAATGGCTAAATTTGGATGAACTTTAAAACTTGGTGTGTTAATCCCGAGAAAATATTCGAAACTGCGCGGCGCTGCTAATACTTTTATAACACATTGTAAGTGCAATATTCTGTTAGTGTATTAGTACAATATTTACTCATGATACATTTTCTGTGTGGGCTAACGCACACAAATGTAAATTTAGTTATACATTGATCCTTCTCCGGACCTTCAGTACATGAGGGACAAGGAAGTTCCTGGGGCTCTATTCTTGAAATCTCTCGTAATATCCGAAATCGTATATTCGAACGAAATCCCAAATAAAAGTCGTATTTTTTAAATAATCAAATCACTCACTAACGCAACGACTGGTTTGAACCATTCGAATTTGTTTTCTATCAATATACAGTTTTTCATTTAGCGAAATCATAGGAGCGATTGTAAAATAGAGCCCCTGGTCGTACAGAATTCAACACATACCGAGAAGAATTGCTCTTCATTCTGTTGACGAAGATCTCGACTTGAGATTTTAGCGTTTCGACGAAATCGTCGATTTCCTTGTCCTGGGCGTCGTCGTCCTGAGCTTTGTTTGTGGCTAGCTTCGTGAACTCCTGAGGAAAACAAACGTTAAATTAAAATAGCCGTACAAACAGTTTATTGTGTAAGTATCCTTGTCTATTTACACTTGCATTTACACCTAAATGTGCCACATATTTAGGTGTAAATGCAATACAGTTCTAAATAGACAAGTACAACAGATGGTGTTTAACGTCTACAGACTTGACAATGGTAAGTAGTAGTTTATGTATTAAGAAGCTAAACAATCAGATCTTGAAAACATCTTTATCGCTGCTAACATCGCATTCGAGCCCCAAGATACAGGCCTAGTGCTTAGTTTGGGGCTCACCGTTGAACCTGTATAATAAGGTACGTAGCCCTGGTTAGGCTTACCTTGGCTCTGTCCGCAGAAAAATCAGATAACAAAGGAGAAACTTCGATAAGTTCAGTGATTGGTTTCATCTAATCTATGTGCAAATAAACAATTGCAAGAGTTCAAAATCTGTGGTACGGGTGTACCACAGGTCACCTTAAGAATACGGAACGGGAAGAATAAAAATATTCCTGGTACAGCCAGGTGAACTACATGGGTAGACCATGAGCAGGGTGAGCTTGCCCTGGTACAGCCAGGTGGACTATATGGTGGACCACGAGCATGGAGCTCTTGCCCCTGGTACAACCAGGTGCACTATGATGGTGGAGCACAAGCTTGCAACTCTTGCCTCCGGTAAAGCTAGGTGCACTATGTGGGTGGAGCACAACAGGGCGCAGTTCTATTGGTTTGTCTGCAGCTTTTGTTGTAGAGTGTGCTTATAAAAACGTCTTCATTTCTTGTATATTACAATACGTGTTTACTCACTCTACGCACCATGACTACAAGAAATGGCAGATTTTTTATGTAGTAAATCGAGATTATCAGATCCCCAGCTGTATAATCAAAGCCGCGACCACCACTCAGTCGCGGCCTAACTTGGTGTGTATTGAGCATTACACTACGTGGGGCTTATTATTGTGTACTACGACGTTAATTGTTGTTTTCTATACGGAGTGTATACCTCAGCAGTGTCCTGTGACGTAGTAGAAGCAGGCGCGGGCGCGGTCGGGGCGGCGGTGTTGTCTCGCGACACGCGCCGCTCCCAGTAGGTGCGGTCCAAGTACCGCGACAGTTCCGTGTTGTTCTGGTTGCTGTGCTCCGGCGACGCGCTCACTGATGACGGCGTTGGCGATACTAGAACAAGGATATACTCGGAGTTTTGGCGGGAACGTGAAGAAATCATGCCGCGTCATTTTATTATTTTCCAAAACTTGTGTTATTTCGAGTGTTAATGTGTAAAAACGGTAATTTTTTACCCGTTAAGTGTTCGTGAACATGCACGAGTGTTGGTGAATAGTATAATGTCGTGAAACGTTAATTTTCATGTTGTTTCCAAAACTCCATAGATGGCTCTAGTAAAGTTTTCACCACTTTACTGGGGCATGACTTGGACTTGACCGTGACTTGCTTTGCTCGCCTTTGATCATGACTATGACTTGTTTGATAATATCTAACAAAACTTGAGAATATTTATGTATACTTGACACTGGCAAATGCATAAGACGTGCGACGCCAAAATCGTCGACGCCAATAAAAATTGTCTCAATTAAGTCTAGTCGAACTTCCATGTGCATGATGTGGTCTCCTGTAATTGGGGCTGCACCCAGCTTAGCGCATATGTTTCTGAATGTGAATGTAATGTGTAAATTCTGTTAGAGATCCATATTGTATAAATAAATAAATAATCACTAGTGGGGTGGTGCGGCGTGGGATCGGGCGCGATGTGCGGCCGCGACTTGCGCTCCTTCTCTTTATGTTCGGCTTCTGATTGGCTGAGCGCGAGCGCGAGCTGCAGCTCCTCCTCCTCTTGCAGTTCTTCGGCTGTCTTACCAGCGGGGCGTTTCTGTCGGAAGATTTTTCGATTTTATTTTAAATGGACTATTTACTTTAGTTTTACTGCCGTAATAGTCATACCCTTTATTGTTATCTATACACAGATAGAGGACGTAACATCCTATCTACAAATAGACAACTATAATTTTTCTGTAAGTTCATTTAATTTGTCCTATCCTATATTATTTTTTACATATTCATATACTACCCTTAAGCGCTATCACACATTTCCAAGCCAGGGTCCCGTCAGTGTTCTGCCACGGAAAAAATAGCATTATGTATTAAAATGTTCACACAGTACCATGTCAGGTGCATCCATGTCATTGTCCCGGAGCAACTGCTCTAAAAGAAAGCATGCTTCGTCAGTGCTGTCCGAGATATATAGAACTTGTGGAAAAGAACAAATTCTTTATGATCTATCAGATGGAAGTTATTGCTATTGCAATAGTGTCCTTTCAATTTTGCGCCGATGCAAGGTTTCAAGCACGAAGCGACATACACAAATTACAAATGATTTGATATAAATTGTGGCCATCACTATTCAGGTGTTCCCGACCCTGTCTTAGTACGTGGATTTAAAATATTTGTACCAATACTTACACATTAATTTGACCAAATTTTTACCAGTCTTACAATTTGACCAGCCATCAAGAAAGTATTACAGTGAAATGAATAAACCAAACTAAAACTATTAAATTTTAAGAGACACATTCGGTCAAATTATTGTTCTAATGTATTATTACAAACTGACTTGAAATTTTGATTATTAGTCTAGTACTGTGCTAAGCTGAGGCAATTACAACTCTTGATTATGTGAAATTTGAATGAAAACAAAAATTTGAGTCCATAATTTTATTTTTGCATTATTTATTAAAGATACAAAACACACAGGAAATTATATGCATGTCACTAAAACAAATTGTCTAATAAAGATACAAACACACAGGAAATTAGATGTGTGTGACTAAAACAAAATCTCTACCTACATTATTTATATAAAAATCTATACCCACATAATCTATCTCTCTTTGTTTTCTATATCTATGCCTACATAATTTAAACAATTTTTATTATAATCTGAAACACAATCTGAGTTACAATGAAAAAAGAACATGAGGTCAAAGGAACAAAAAATGAGGTCAGGGTCACCTCAGTGGTGAACATAGGAAGCGTAAATATTCAGGATAATGTGACTAAAATGTAATCCCTATCCTATTTCAAACATCAATACTAGCCTATGTATCCAAAAAAAATTCTATATCTAGATGGGAATCTTTACATTAAGGAATAATCCATATGTATAATGAATTAGGATTATAAATAACTAACTATAAATAAGATAAGACTGAAAAGATTGAAAAGACAAATAATAACATAGAAATAGGTTTGTTTGTAAAATACCTACCTTATTTTATTTAAAAATATCAATAAAATGTCAGTGCAATACCCTCATCTCTATAAAAAAAACCTATCAAAACACATGAAGCCATATACACAGGCCCGATCAGATTTTTGTGAAAAGAGAAATTAGAGATTTAAAACAAATGAACATATGAACAGCAGAAACAGATCAGGCCCATGTTTTTGGCCATTAGTCAAGATCATTTAACATACTAAGCATTATTTTTAGCGTTGGTTTATCCGTCTCACAAATGTTGGTGTCTCCGGGACAGTCAGGGGGATTACAGACCTTTCTGGAACAAATGGTACAACAACAGGGACGGGTTTAGGATGATGTACTAGTTTTGCTCTCAACTGAGCCTTCTCTTTTTCTTCCAAGTCTCGTTGTTCTTTCTCCCTTTGTTGTCTAATTCTCTCATTCTCTTCTTCTCTTTCTTTCAACTGTCTGTCATACCTTTCCCTTTCCGCTGCCCTTTTTTCACTCGCCAACTGAAAAGGCTCGGTTGTCACATAATGTACCTGCAGGACTGGCTTGAAAGGCTCTTTGTACAGTACTTTGGCTGGTTTCGCTTCAAATTTTGTATAATTTTCTTTATTCTCCGAAGAAGCTGATGAGGAACAAGCTTTCGTTGCAACATGATTCATTTGTTTCTTAACTGCACCTGGTAATGGCTGGGCTTTGAATAAAGAAGCTTGCTTTTTGTCCTCTTCAATCTGACGCTTTATTCTCTCTTCTTTACGTTTTTTTATTTCTTCATCACGCTTCTCAAATGAGAATGGTTCAGGACGTACAGGCCCCATTCGTATATGGGGTTTTTCAACAGGTTTGTCGACAGGTTTGTCTTGCTTCAAGCGATCTTGTGACTTTGTTGTCTTCGAGTGGAACTTAGGACTAACAGGTTCAGTAACTTGTGGTGGTGGTTTAATTGGTACAAATGGCTTTTCGAGTATGTGCTTAGGAGCAGGTCGAGCTTTGAAGTTGGGCACTAGATTTGGTGATTCCAGCAATTTCTTTTGCATTTCTGTCAGATTAAAAGGTTCAGGAACAGTGATCGGCTTTCTTGGTATATCTGGTAAATTTATAGTTCCTTCTATGACTGATTTGGGAATAGGTTGAGCTTTAATTTTGTATTTTCTGATTTCTGCTAACTCCAAGTCTTCTTTTTCTTTCTGGGACATGATGTGGGGAGCACGGCAGCGCGTCTTGCATCGAAGCGTTGGCGAATGAGGCCTAGTTAAAGGCATACGATTCAGAGCACCTGACGAGCGGAATGTTTGACGAGTTGAGTGATAACGACTAGGAGTATCCCTTTGAAAATGATAAATAGCCTCTGCCATCGACACGAACTTTGTTTTAGACTGATGCAGCTCCTGTTGTTGTGTCGACGGACGACGCTGCCTGTAGTAGCTGTCATTTCTCTCGTACTCCATCTTTATATTTTCACGGATAGATGCTATGTCGTTCATGGACATGGATTTTCTCATCGATCCACATGATTCAAACTCATTTTCATGAAAATCAAAATCCAAACGGTTGTGATCACCGAAATTTTCAAAGTCCTCGTTTGGGGTAGTTGGTTCGTCCTTTATATTCATCTTTTCGTTTGGTGTAAAATACACATCACCACGATGGTTATTCACGTAATTTCTACAATTTCTAGACATTTTAAATTCAGCACAGAACAGAACACCTTCGTTTCGTAGCAGACGTTATTTTTGAATTGATATTTGAAATGTTTGTTCAGTAATTCCGTTTAAAAATAATCTCACGCTGAAACTGACGTTTATCAAAATTCGTGTTGCCAGCCAGAAAATAGATAACTAAAGAAGTTCGAAAGCGCTCGACCAATAGCAAAACACAATTTAGGTGACGTCACATCCTAAGATAATTTACGCAATTTTAAACGAATCAAATTGCCAACAGTCATGGTCAAAGTTGACATTGACAGCTATCTTGCATGTCAGCTGTCACTGCCAATTGCTAAAACGAATCGTGTTCGCGCAATGTGATGTTTTGCTTGTGCGGTTTTTGTAATATACTCATGAATTTTGTTATGCTAAAAATTCATAATTCAACATTATAAGTAGAAAAATCCCTGAGTAGACATCAAATTTACAAAATGACGTCAACTGGATTACCTAGCCCAAACACCCTTTTGCCTCTTGAACTTGTGGACAAGTGCATTGGTTCTCGTATTCACATTATCATGAAGAATGACAAAGAAATGGTTGGAACACTGCAGGGCTTCGATGACTTCGTGAATATGTTATTGGACGACGTCACCGAGTATGAATCCACGCCGGAAGGAAGAAAAATCACTAAGTTAGACCAAATATTGCTCAACGGAAATAACATCGCGATGTTGGTGCCTGGTGGTGAAATGCCGGGAGATGCTTACGAAGCTCAGTGATTCACTCGTATTATAAAAATAAATAATAAATATTTTGGTAAGGTTCACGTGTTTTTTATTAAATGCCTATATGAATTCTAACCACAAAGACAAGTTAAACCACTTATGTTTTCATACCTGAGGCTGAGTAGGTCCATAGTCATTTGATGTATCCACAATTTCTAGTTTCGCAGTTGAAGTCGGTGGTCTGCTCACTTTGTCGTAGCAAGCATCGCAGACACGCACCTATGAATTGGTTGTATCAAACATAACCTCCATAAAACAAATACAAGAAAAATCTTTTGACTACACTCTGCATTGTTAGAGCAGATTAAATGAAGTCAAGTTTTCTTTAGTCTATCCACAGTTATCTCTATTCATTATATAGCTACTATATATAATATGAATAGTTATACTTATATTATACTGTATATAATACTTTTCATACAGAAAAGTAATTTTTTAATTATGTTATAATTGTTATTTGACATCGGTTCCATTTCCTTATCCACTTCCCCTGGCATGCCTTCCGGCATAGGCCTCTTCCTGGGACTTCCACTTCTTTCTCTTTTGGGTCAATTGTAGTTGAGAGCACATAGGAGTCATAAATCAATTAATAGTTTGTTTGTTTCTAAACACTATAAAAATAAACAGCTGAATATTTCTTAAAGAAATTTGGCAAAGAGACAATGTGCATGAGAACATAAACAATACTTTTTATTCTGGAAAATATGAAAACAATAGGCACATAATCCTTATCCGGAATAACACAATAAACTCGGGTGTAATGTACTTACCTCCTTTTCAATACCGAACTTGGGCAGGGTAGACGTTTTAGAGCTGCACTGCTGACAGAAAACTTGCCCACAAGCACGGCAGTGGTGCCTGCGCACCATCAATGAAAATGCTACGCGACATCTGTAGGACAAAACTTACATTAGGTATAACAAGATAGCAGGCATAGTTTTCTCTTTTTATTCACAGAACTCTCACCATTTACTAAGAGGATGCTGCTGCCCGTCTTCCGGTGGTTCTGGTTGCAGTTTCCAATTAAATTATACTAATCTATAATTATGAAAGAAACTGTCTCTGTTTGTTACCTTTCCACATTTTCACTGGCTGAACCAATTATGATGAAAGTTAGCTTTGAAAGTAGTTGTCTAACATTCATATAAAAATTTATATACTCCAAAAATATTACCTTCCTTACCTAAAAACACTCCTTCTTGAACAGTTGAGTAAAAAGCTAGTCTACAATTTTATTGATCTATACTGATATTCTATAGAGGTTAACTTTGCTTAGTTTCTTTTTGTTCACATTGTGGGTAAAGCTGAGGAAAAAAGCTAGTACATAGGAGATATAAAGATGTAATCTTAAAAGAGACTGTAATGAATGTATGTTTTCATCATTTATTGTGACAATAGCGATGAATATTACCTCGAGCTACTCCAAGCAACACCCAAAAAACTTGTTACTAGCCCTGCACGGATTTTGATCTTATTTGAAATCAAAACTTATATTGAAATAATCAATTTGCCTACAAAATTTCATGAAGGTTGGATCAACAGTTGGCATGATAACGTAGGATAAATATACATACAAACACTGGTTTGTTCCTATAGATTCTTGAAAGCATCATCGCATCACTCGGCCAAAAACAAAGATTCCCTTGTCAGATATTAACAATTTCTTTGTTCTTATTAGGTATTCAACTTTACCTGTGGCAGACCTCTCCATCAGCCCATTCGGGAGCGGTGTCTGCTGAGAACATCGCATCGGACTCTTTCAACGTTGGAAACTTGTATCCTTCTGCCTTCAATATATTCACTGTGTCCTGCACAACAAACAACACCACTCAGTAATTCAATTTGTTACACAATTTCACAACAGCTTTCCTGTTCATTTGTACACTAGGTATGTTTGCTTAGATTTAAAAGTGTGGGGATAAATATCGTACCATTTTTAAAGTCGTCAATAGTTTTTGCGATTTTCGTTTGGTTTGTTTTGTCTGGATTTGTATGAATCACGCGATCCGAATGATAAGCTGATGTTAACGTCACTGACGCAAGCACGTAGCAAACTACCTTTTTGGTACTGCTAACTATTCTGTGGCATAGCGGTTTACAGTAGGTGAGTCAGGTTTGTGAGAGCTATTCAACCTTGTTGTCGTCAGCGTAATAACTTTTCTTCTTGACTGTATTTTTCGTGTGGATACTTTAAGGTGCAAAGTTTCGCTCTGCGCGCCAAATTTAAATTTTCTTGTGTTTTTTGTCAATTACAACTTAAATTATCATCATTATTGAAACCAATTTTTGCGCCCATAAATAGGATATGTCAAGAAATTATACCAACGAAAAAAATTAAGATGAGATGTAAGTATATCATAAATACATCATCATAATCAGTCAGAATACGTCCACTGCTGAACATAGGCCTCCCCCTTAGAGCGCCACACCGACCGACAACAAGCCACTTGCATCCACCGGTTGCCCGCGACTTTGACAATAGTATAAGTACACTTGTCACTAAACCAAAAACCAAGATGAAAATTAGCTTATTGAGATTCGGTAGCTATACTACTACTTATCTAGGTATCATTTTAGCCGTAATTTCTTGACACAACCTCATTATTGGCGCAAATTAGGTCTCAGTTGAGTAATTAACTCCCAAATACTGAAACGTTTGTTAACTTTGACAACAGATTAATTCTAATACTGCCTTTGTCTGGCACTAAGCAAATGACAAAGACAGCAATAGACTTAAGCTGTCGTCAAAGTTAACAAATGTTTCAGTATTCGGGAGTAAGCTTGACAAAAAACGCAAGAAAATTTGAATACGGCGCGCTGAGCGAGACCTTGCACCTTAAGCAAGGTACATAAAGGAAAAAAGTAGCGTTGTCTCTCTGTCTGGGTGTTTGTCGCGTTATCACGGCTGAACGGATCGAGCTGAATTTTTGCATAGATATAACTTAAGGGTCGGAGACGGACATAGGCTACCTTTTTTTGTAGGTCCATGCGAACGAAGTCGCTGGTAACAGCTAGTATAACATATAACGAATGATGGTCGTAACGTGGTAACAGCTAGTGTTATATAGATAGCATTATTGCATGGTTGACAGTATCCGCTTGACCACGGTTCACCGCGCACATAGCTTTAAATGAATTTTAATGCAAGAACGAAATAAATTCTCCGTGCAGGAAACAAAAAAAAAACAAACTTACTTTATACATTACTGATTCACTATACGATTCACTATAGTAGATTTTTGTATTATGCATGTAATTTCTGGTGTGAACAATAAAGAGTTATCTATCTATCTATACGTTACGTACAACTATGTATGTGAATAGCGTCTTCACAAGTAACACCTAATCTCATGCTATATACTTCTATATAGTGCCGTCTTGTCCATACTAAAAAACGTAGTCTGATACCCACCCCTAAATGTTATCTGATTTTGATAATTTTTATATGTACAAACACCGTGTAAAACTATGCTTGTACGTTTTTTTTTTAATTTCGCTATATCTATCTTTGTTATAGGCTCTTAAAGTGTCAATTTTTTTACGACGAAGAAAAGTAGTTGTTATTAGAATGCCATTTTTTTTTTCTGAAAAAACAAAACATTGTGACTTAGATTACGGTTTCACCAAACCATTGACACCAAAAACAAAAGATTTTGGGGTGATAACTAACCCCGAAACCGTAATTTCATAAAACAGTTAGAAAAAATCACAAACTCTCTCTATCGCACGCACGAGAAACAGAGCGACAGCTATACGATTTCAAATATCGAATGCGCCAAAACGTCGCGGCAGGACTATATCACCGTTGGGCCATAGAATTTACCAACAGGCTGAGTAGGCAAAGGCCTAAGGAGGCAGATTTTAGGGGCGGCGAATTATGGCACCTTTTAAATTAAATTATTTACTTTGTAGCAACTCTGGCATCAACAATTATTGTCCGATTTTCAACTAAATTGCTGATTTACCCAAAAAAAAATGCAGATGTAAGGGTGGCAAAAAATTTACCGCCTGTACTTGAAAAATCTGTATATTCGCCACTGGTTGGGTCAAGTAAGGATAAAGGCAAATAAATACCCTAACATAACTAGGTACCACAAATAAAACAAACTGATAAAATCAGTTCACTAGTAAATAATTAGGTACATTATCAGGGCAATAACATGAACTCTTGTCTGAGTCTCTCGGCGTCGAGCCGAGTAAACAGATCAATTACTCGAAATTACCGCACTGGCTGATTAAATGAAGTAAAGTTCGCTGTACGCTCATTTGCGACATCGCATTATTAGTCGACTGCCCAAAAAGGATTGTCTTTTCATGGTTCATCTATGTACCTATACCCACTAGGTGGGGCCGGCAGAGCAGGTTTCCTTTCTCCATTTCAGTCTGTCACAAGACACTGTTAAAAGAAAAACAAAGTAGCCAATTGCAAAATGTAAGTAGCCTGTGTCACTCAGGACGTAAAGACGAATCCTACGACATCTCACTCGTCAAAATCGGTCAAGCCGTTTAAGTTACAGGACAGACATACTTACGCATTCGGGTAAAAACCGATGCATTCAGTATTCACTATTCACACGTGCAGCGATGATAGGTCAGTGTTTAACTTGTTCGTATTCCAAACCGGAAGGTGTGGGTTCAATTCCCAACCACGGCTCAAGCCCAACAGCTTGAGCTGCGAGTGAAGGAAAACATCGTCATAAAATCATAGCATGTTGGTACTTTGGAGTTCACGGCTGGGCTAGCTACCAGTCAAGTAGTAACCTCACTAGTAAACCAGTTCTCATTTCTAGGTATTTTACTCACATCCGACCACATTCATTAGCTCTGCCTTAGCCTGTCATTCATAAAAAATAATAGTAACAGTCCCTCGACTCGACGTACCAAGTACCTCAATCTAGTAGTAGTCTAGTAATCTAGTAATCAATACTAGAGGATCTCAAGTTACAAAAGCGTTCGCGCGTTGGCTAGATTATTTCATCGTAAATACCTGTCCTGCCCATTCTAATTAGATTATGTCGAAAATCGATTGCGGCGCGACTCGACCTTGGGAGAAGTAAAAAGTTCAACGAACGACACTTACCAAAATAAATCAGTTTTTAAGGCTTTGCCAATGCGATTGAACATAAAGTTGATATGCTTATATCTCAGAACTTTAAACATCATAACCATCAGCCAGAGGACGCCCACTAAGGCACCACAGTAAACGGCAATCTGCCGTTTGCTTCCGGCGGTTGCCCGCGAGTTTCACAAAGTCGTCGGTCCTCCTAGTGGGGCACTACACCACTAGAGCACCAACGCTCTGGTATTTAAAGAAGTTGGGGTGGTTAGGGTTGATAAAGGTAAGGAATACACAATACACCCTATGCGGGACGCCAGGGCAGAACTTATCACCCCGATCTCGAATGAGAAGAATACCACGATGAATATAATTATATTTTAAATAATCAAAAGATTAGTTCAATGACTTCCAAAACAAATAGCGCCTTCGTAATTTCTTCATTGATTTTACTCAAAAATATTATTAATAAATAAGAGAAAGAGGCGACTAACGGTTCTTATCAATGAGCTCCATTAACAGCTATTATCATTAATGATAAGTAGAGATACTGTTGAATAAATATCTTAATAACAACCAAATCTATCCAAATGGCATAATTTTTGGAAAAAGGCGACACTGATTTTATGCTATGGTTTGTTTCCACTGACCTCCTGCTAAAGGATTTGAGAACTTAGTAATAATATAGCTAGATTTAATTGTGTAAGCTCTGCCTTATAAGCAGGAGGTCAATTTAAGAACAAGGAGCAACTACATCAGCCTTTAAACATCCCAATGTTAGGACATCGATCTAGCCTCGAAGAGTTATTAGGCCATATCCACCACGCTGGCCCAGTGCGAGTTGGCGGATTTACATACAACAAATCGAACATACATACAACGAATTTCTTCTCTGGAAATATGCAGGTTTTCCTTCACCGAAAAGCCGTGTATCCGTAGACCCATCCGAAGACTGACCATAATCGGTTAAGAACAATTAACTGGTCGAGCTACACTATGAGCGTTACGATATATGGATGTATAGCTGTATTTTTTTATCATTTTACTATGGAAACCGATTTGTTATCCTTGTTACACCACTTGAAAAGATCACTGGATGTGACGGAAACTTCTATAGTCCGGCTTAATTAATCATGAGTATTTGTAATTTTCTTTCTTTATCATTGTCGTTAGTTACTCATTGCAGCGGGCTTATCCCGTAACTCTGAACGCGATAGTAACAGTGCCTGCGAGCGGGACCGCGCATAGTGCGACTAAGTTGGAACTAGCGGGATGGCATGCTCTTGCAATCAGAATCACGAACGTTTCAAAGTTTGAGGATAAGCATAGATCATTCCAAATAATAACTACACCTACATTCCAATAATTGTTAACACTAGGGTCACTAACACAGATCACCCTAGATACCGCATTACGAGATTCATTGTTCCTACAAAGAGTCACCAAAGTTTGAGGTAGGCGCGGGTCGCGGGCGCGGGTTTGTGGTAGGGTTGGCTATTTTAAGGTTACACCTACTCGCGCCTAACAATTAACCAATCAGAATATTTTTAGTGTATTTAGACTGATGCGTGGTGCGCTTCGAGCGTCCTAAATGCAGAATCTAGGGTGTGATCTGTGGACACTAAGTGCGATTGTATTTGAACATATTTCACCTGTACAGATCGGTATTTGGGCGAGTTTCGAAATGCGAAGGCCCATGCTTGCGTGAGCTCGAGGATTTTGGCGCGCAGGTTTTCATGCTGCGTGGTCTTCACGAGGTCTCGAAGCATCTCACAGAAAGCCTTAGACGTCACTTCGTCATGCACGCCAGAGCCTATAGAAAAAGTATTAAGATTTAAAAAAGAAATATAATCTTAGTAATTGTGTCAAAACTACTAAACGATATTGATATTGACGTTAAGTTATTTACTCTGCTTTATCTGGCAAAATTGGTTTTTTCTGTCCGTATGTTGGTACTCGCGTACAGGTCGTATTTTGCTACTAATTTTGATGAAACTTGGTATATAGGTTCTACAATTTTATAGTTTTTTTTGTCGTCGGGGATTTTTGATTGGATGGGTATTTTCCCCAAAAAGGGGGGATGTTTGCTGCAGCGCCATTTATCGGCTGATTTTGATAATATATGGCAGAAACATTTGGTACTCAATTCTAAAGAATAATATCGAATATGGGCCTAATCGGTCAAGAGGTTGTAAAGATATATTGGCGATATGATCGTGAGGTCATTCGTCCCAAACTGAGAAATTGTGGGAGGCCTGCCTACGCTGCGTCTTTCGGTTCGTATTCGCCGCTCAAGAACCTTCTTCGTCTTCTTGTTTCTTCGAGCGATGTGGCCTGCCGATTGCCACTGCAGCTTGCAAACCCTGAAAGCTATGACTGATTCTGATTCTTTGGCGAATATCCTCGTTCCGGATTTCGAAGCGCACATAGTGCAAATAAATTAGCGTCTATCACAATCAGAATCCCAAATAGACTTCCATAATAAGGCCACTGACTTACAGCTATCTTCTTTTCTAATGGCCATCACTCAACCACATCCATTTAGGTATATTGTAGTAAAACTCTACCAGTCGATAATTAGATTGTCAATAACATTGCAATTTAAGAGTGCACTATTTTGTGGCCCACGATGCCGTTTCAAAAATGTCGCGCCATTTGGAGAGCTGGAAACGCGCATTGCTCGGCAGTGTGTACCACGAAATAGTACAGCTTTAAACAGTATTTCCTGTATACTTACCACAGTTTTTGACAATACTTTCCAAGGTGAGTAATGCAAACATAGCTTGATGGGGATTCTGTGAATACAGTTTCTTTTTGACTGCTGCCACAGCATATTTTGGGCTGCAAATAATGTTTTCATAAGTATATATCTTCTTTTTTCTTATACTTTAGTTAACACTAATATATTGGATATTGTATTTAGCAGACCTGCAGACATGGTAGGGTGGTCCAAAAAGATAATTTTAGAGGAACATATAAGTCTCTCTCTTTCTATCTAGTTTGTTAGGTGATGGTTCGGCCAAACAATGTATTAAGGTCTATTGAGATCAATCGAGTGGAGAAGGTACGCACCACAGCTACAAAAGAAGCCGTTCACATAATTGTGATCGAACTTCACTTGGTAAGTTCGTTTGATCATTAATTATTGTCTAATAAAACTTTGCAACCTCTTTGAGAAAATAATCTGTGAGCGCACATGAAGCATGATGTAATACTGGCGACATAGTTATTATTAAAGTAGAAATCATGGCATATCATATCATATCTAATGAGAATCATTACACAATCCTAAAACACACCTTTTCAAATAGACTGTTTTTTTCCCATAGATTCTTTATTTTCTTTAAGATGATCCTTGACAACAAAGTGTCAGATTTTCACAGAAATTTTGCTTTGAATTAACAAAACTATGGCTTGCTTGTCTTGTATTGTTGCCATAACTATTAATGCCAGCAGGATCAAACGTAAGTGAAGTTCAATCTGGTTAGTTTTAGTCCAAATGGAATTCCAAATCGAAAATCAATAGAATGTCAAAAATATCTAATAGTATCGATAGAAAAATGCAGCAGTTCTAATGATGACTATATTTATTGATGGCAATAGTATCAATAGTATTGATCTTCAATACTCACTACCCTACTAATACTCGATAGTTATTCGAGATAAGGACGATAAACCCTGCACTGACGCCCCTCATGGGGTGTATTGTGCAATAACTCTAAATAGTATTGATAGTATTGCAGGTCATCATCAATAGTATTGCTGTATTTTTTTTTATTAATACTATTGATCTTCACACTTCTTGGCTATCAATAGACTTCCGGGACTGGACTGTCAATCTGCAATACTATATACATACCAATAATCATAGACCACATCGTCAAATCTATGCAAATTAATAGTCAAACACTAGTTTATTTAGGGTTTAAAAACAATGATATACAGTTAGAACAAGGATCACCTAAACGATAATAATTCTGGCTGTACTTATTATTTATATATTAAAATTGTATTTGTATATGAATTAAACACAATTAATGTCACCTATAATTTTTTACAACTTTAGTATTTTTGGTACTTTTCAAACGAATAAATATGCCATCATTTTTGCTTAGAGTTATGTAGTTGTATGTGATTGAAATAGTGCAAACAAGCAAAGATTTAATTATGATGAGACTTACGTGCAATCATTTTGTCTAATCAGATCACAAATTTGTAGGATTGTCGGCCAATCGGGGTCTAGGCGTAGATTACTAGTGGCTTTATCTGAAACAATTATTTCAACAATAAATGAAGGGTTGGCACCAACCTACCAACTCTTTGTTTGTGCACTCCTCTTGGCTGGGCATTATAATAAAGTCCATATTTTATTCAAATTGATGTCCCGTTACGCGTCGCAATATTATAATAAAGAAAGTGGTATGATATTGAGTAAAATTTTCAGAAGGAAAAAACAACTCTGTTTCTGTGATTACTTGCGTACCGTAATACCAACTTATGGAGAAGGGTTTGGATTACTGCTTACCGAGTAACTTATCGAAATTATTAGCACGAAACATGTTTCCTAGTTTGTAAACTTTTATTTTAGAAAATCAACAGAGATATTCCAATGTACAGAAAAATGACAGCACACTTTTGTCAAATTGTCAATTCAATTTTGTTTTTTTTTTCTACGATGGTGGTCTATTTATCTAAACGTCACTTTGAAAGAAGGAATCAGTGCTTCCACTTTCAACTTTAGTTTTTCCCTAATTTCTTCATTAATTGTCCCTAAAATTCCTGAAAACATATGCATTAAAAAGCATAATTTAAAATAAAGAACAACATATACCATTTCAAGTATTCAATAACAAAATACCTACAAAACATTCATTTTACAGAATCAGAAGCTGACGCATTACTTTTATACCTTTTCACATGGCAATATTATAAAATTTTATTTCTTTTGTCATTATTATAAATCTCAAAAGCATAAATTAATAATAGACTATTTTTTCTAGATGGAGAATGAAAAACAAACCAATTCAAGGTATAATACGTCTTAATACCGATATCATCTTTAACAACAGTACTAACTCTTAATAGTATCATCATCATCAGCCAGAAGTCGTCCACTGCTGAGCATAGGCCTTCCTCTTAGAGCACCACACTGACCGACAACGTGCCACTTTCATCCACCGGTTGCCCGCGACTTTCACAAACCTTTCTTCCCCACCGGTTATCGGTTATTCGACTGATGTGGCCTGCCCATTGCTACTTCAGCTTGCAAATTCTGATAGTTATATCGGCGACTTCGGTTCTTCGAGGAATATCCTCGTTCTAGATAGATCGTATGGATCGAATGGTTCATTCTCGTCGCTAGAGGACCTAAGTAATATGCTCAACGACCTCAGTAGCAACAAGACGACAATCATGTCAATAGACAATACCGACGACATCTTGCCCATGCTGTACCCGTACCGATAGTCGTTGGGAACGATACGCTCGAAGTTGTTGACCATTATAAAACTACCTTGGACAGCCTGCCCAGTTAGATAAATCCAACTTAGACAAAGAGGTCACCCGAAGAATCCAACCAACAACATAAGCAGCGTTCGGGAAATTGCGTGATATAATCTCATCCAAAATCCCGCAGTGCCTGGGACCCTATTCCTGTGCGCTCGAGATTATCTCGGTCACTGTCTCTCTAATTTAGAATTTAATGGGAGTGAGAGTGACCGAGATAAAATGTCATTTCTCCGAATAGGGGCCCTGAAAGCAAGAGTCTTCAACCAATGTGTGCTGCCAGTGATGACATATGGAACTGAAACGTGGTCCTTAACTACTGGCCTTTTGGAGAAACTAAGAGACGACAGCGGGCAATGGAGAAAGTTATCATGCTCAGAGTTTCTTATTAAGAATAATAATAATCGTTATGGTTATACCAAAATTAGACGGATAATATACATTAGGACTATAAGGGAATCCCATTTAGGAATTTAGTGGTGCCATAGAGAATGATGAGGGGTTCTACTCTTTATTTTGTTTTTTCTTATGTTCGATTTTTCCCCAAAATTCCCTAAGCCGCTGTTAAAAAAATCCTAAGTCATACTTATTTGTCATTTGTCCCTAAAAAAGGACAAATCCCTAAAAGTGGAAACACTGCAAGGAATTCCAGTTGAAACTACAGATTATATAAAAATATTCTTATCAAACCATTCATCAAAACATTTTGTTGGTAAATGATAGTGTGCTACATGGCCTGACATGACGTCGTGTGAAAGGGACAGCCAGATTTGAATTTCACGGGAGCAAAAGAAACAAACTATTAAGGTTATAGCTTCTCCCCTTCGCTCCCCCAGAAACTTATATATAGCCATCTCTTTCAAACGATGTCAGGTCAGGCCATGTAGCGAGGCCTTAAATGAAAATAGCATGTAATTTTTAATCTGTGATGCGTGCTAAAAGAAAAAATAATGGCTTTTGTCTATGGAATGAGGACGCGGGAAACTTCAAAATTACTCTGTGAGTTTTTGGCGGGAACGTGAAGAAGTCATGTCGCGACGTTGAATTATTTTCCAAAATATGTGCTATTTCGAGTGTAGATTAAAACTGTAGATGTTAAACCTAACCTTAACCTTTTAACCTCATAAATGTTTGTTAACATGCACGAGTGTCGCAAAACGTGACTTTTCGTGTTGTTTCCAAAATAGGTTCTAGTAAAGTTTTCAATACTTTACATGACTTGGACTGAACCTTGACTTATTTCGCTTGCCTTTTATTTGCTATGACTTGTTTGACAATTGATTTATGTAAATGTAATTAATCTATTTATTTTAATTTGACATACTTTTTTATTTTACATACTTAATTTAATATACATTTTATTTTTTGAGAATTAATTTAATTTTTAAATTGAATTCCATATAAATTGAATTTTGCTTTCTTTTTTGTATATTATAGTTTTTTTTTTAAATTTATATAAGCTATCCAGACCTGCATGGGAGGCATTCACGTGTGTGCGTGCGTATACACACGTAAGCTTGCATATTGGATGGTGCTAGCATGCATATTGTTAGGAGTGTCCGAGGTGTGATACAAATACAACCATCATTATCATCATCAGCCCTAAGACGTCCACTGGTGAACATAGGCCTCCCCCTTAGACCGCCACACCGACCAACAACGGGTTCTCTGCACTTGCATCCACCGGTTGCCCGCGATTTTCAAAAAGTCAGTGGTCCACCTAGTGGAAGGCCTACGTCTTCCGGTTCGTGGTCGCCACTCAAGAACCTTTCTTCCCTACCGGTTATCGGCTCCTCGAGTGATGTGGCCTGGCAATTGCCACTTCAGCTTGCAAACTCTGAAAGCTATGTCGGCTAATTTGGTACTTCGAAGAATTTCATCGTTCCGGATTTTATCGCGCAAGGAAATTCCGAGCATAGCTCTCTCCATTACCCGCTGTGCGACTCTGAGTTTCCCCAAAAGGCCAGTGGAAAATACAACCCACAAATAAAATTCCTATGAGTGTTAAATTCATATTTTCACATAATTCTGACTAATATGTTATCACCTTGTCATGACACATATTTTTATACTTATGTACACACCTACATAGATATAGATAATATAAACTGCATCTTATCTAGGTGTTACTCGTAGTGCGCCTGAAATTTAACATTGAATCACACGTGATACGTTACAGTGTTAATTTAAATATACACCTAATTCAGTTCTGATAAGAATAACTTAGGTTTACTAGTACCGTCTTTAAAATAGTGACGTGAAAATCATGGGTGCCTCTTATATAGGTAGACAATACGTAAGAGACGAATTTGACCGTAATAGTAAAATGCTCTCAAAATTAAATACAAATATAATTAAGTGTAATACAGAATTGATTGCAGTTAAATTAAAAGTGGCAGCTTTACAGATGCAAATGTCTGCGATGCAGTCAATATACAAGGACATAATGGAACTAAGGAAGATAATACTAGTATTAAATCCACATTTAGGCACAGAAAGCGACCGTAAAATGACATTGAAATGAAAAAGTGAAGGTCGACTTTGAAGTTTATTTGTAAAAAAGTTGGAGTCTTTGAGCTGAACACAAAGGCGTATTAACACGGTTTGTCTCATCAAATTTTGAATAATCTACAACGAAACCCTGCTTGGAGTTCTTATACTCTACCATGTGTACAAACCGATGCCCCCACAATACTTCTTGGGCTGTAAAACTCGACTTCACTTGTACCGGCTGTCCTGTGGACTCAATAGTGCCTTCGAAAACCACGAGAATCTCTAATTCAGACTTAATTAAATCATGTGCCGATATAGTAAAGAAGGGACTGCTTTCGTCAATTTTATGCACGGCTGATATTGGAAACATGAATAAGATATCTTTACTGGAATCGACCGATAGCTTGAGTTCTATTTGCTCGCCTACTTCTTTATTAACGGTGACGCACCTGATTAGGTAAGCGTGGACGCTCGCTGATATTATTCTAGATTTCCTAGTATTACCCACTCGGAATGACAGGCACAGGTGCCGATCTCTCTGATTGACGATGGCGTTTTTGGAGAAGACTAGAGTGTGAGCTCGGTTTTTGGGTCGAGTCAGTTTGGCGAAGACAATACCGACTAAAAAAGATTGAGTTATAGTCCCAATAATGCTCTCAATGCAAATAGTGAACATTGCCGAAGGGCATAGTAACGTGATTGTTCTAGATCCGTAACCAATCGATGTGTGGATCTCGATGCTGAAGAGAAAAATCGAAGTGAAGCTGTAAATTTCTTTCACGCAAGGTATCCACTCAGTGGTATTGCTGGCATGCGGAAGATGTTCAGGTTCCAAGTCACCGTGGAAGTAAAGAATTATGTACCAAACGACAGCGAAGACTAGCCAGATGACGATATAGGTGAAGATGCAGTAGACCAACGTCCATCGCCATTGCGCTTTAACGAAGATCGTTACTATATCTGGGAAGACGAAATATTTCAAAACGCCCTTCGGTTTTCCTATGTTGAACCATCCACTTTTTGACACGATGCGCTCTGCTCTTTTTCTTTGACTGGAGACTCTTCGACAGCTGCGCCTGCAAATGCAATGTTATAAGAGGACAATTTAGTAAATAAGCTATAGAATTATTTTACATAAATTGTGAATATCAAAATCATGCTCGAGCTTACCTGCAAAAGTGTTTTCGTGTTGATTCGAAATTGCCATTGCCTTTTTCTACATCCACTGTTTTGTTACTAGTGTGTAGAAGTTGGTTTTCTTCAGAAGACACCATTTTTAGTTTTTATTCAGTTTAATTGCTATCAAAGGACATTATTTTGTTTAAGATCTTATTGCGTGTAAGAATATGATTAATATCTATTTACAACTACATCTCAAAAGACACCTTCGTAGTGTGAACTCCGCTGCTATACAACTTTATGATATTAACTAAACCACTAATAAACAGCAGAGATAAAATTGTTTGACGATTCTCTCATTTCAAGACAACGTCATTATTATTTTCCTGTTCAAATTTTTACCTGGGCCCGTACCGTGAGGTGGTTATTGCGATGATTGTTAGGTTCAGCCGACAACGCTGCGCGACCATACACCTTATCGCACGGCCATACGGTTCGTGGTCGCGCAGCGTCGTCGGGTGAACCTAACAATCATCGCAATAGGCCTCTCACGGTACGGGCCCTGTTAATAGCTTTATATGGATATGATCCAGACTACACTATTGGATTTTGATTAAAAGACCAAACCCAAACAAGCGTCTATAGTGCAGCTGATGTGGTATCTTCCGTAACGTCCTCTACCAAAACGCCGTATAAAACGGAAATCCGAAAGTCATTTCATTCAAATAGATTGAGATAGAGTATGTACTTTAGGAGACACTAAGTACTTTAGTTTTTGATTTACGGAATTTGTTTGAAACATGGTGAAATAAAATTTAAATATATTATACCATTTTTAATTGTCTTAATTGAATTAGCGTTTAAGAACTTCCCTAATTCTCGCTACATATTTATGTAAAAAAGTACAGAGAGGAAACATTTTTATTTATTATGTAATCTTTAGAATACTATTGCCAATGCTTTACAGTAATTTTCACGTTATCATTTTTTTATTTTGGCGAAGGAGGAGGAATCAATTTTTTCGAGGAATCAGGGAAGCTGGCTCTGGAAGTTATGAGATATCAAAATTCGAAGTATGACTTGGCTTCTTAATTTCCGAAACGGCTTTTTGTCAGAGAACACACTTACTATATCGTTACAAAGAGATAATATATAATACATTACTTAATTTACTTAACTAAGTAGTTCCTTCGCATTCCGGTAATTTGACTAGATATCCTGAAACGCTTTTGTTTTGATTATGTGTTGTCGTCGTCGAGCAGGCGTGATAGTGTAGGCATTCCTCAGGTCCCCTTTCGATTATTGTCCAGTTTCATCCACCTGCGAAGCGGATGGTGCCGGAGCATATTAACTAAGTTTCAGATTTAAAAGCAGGCTAGTGCGAGAGATTGAAGGGGTGGCAAATTTAGGGACAGAATTAAAAAAAAAACAGATAAAGTAAAAAATATCTCAGTGCCTACATTTTCCGCTCCTAAAATCTGCCGACTTAGCCTAAGTACTATTTCTGCACGAACATCAGCAAATTTTGATACTATTTCAACTAAAATGCGGAATTACAAAAATAAACTATATACTTAGGCACTGACAATTGTAGAGGTAAGGGCGGCAAAAATTTAACAGCCTATAGTTGGAAAATGCATAAATCCGCCGCTGTATTACCTAGATACCTTAGGTACATGCCACGGAAATGGCGCGCACGTGCGATACTAACCGCATCAAAGTGACACGTCCGTCCATTTCCCATTCTCACCTTCCTACCATCCTGCAAACGGAAAAACAGAACGAGTTGGAAATAGCGGCCGTGACAGAGGAAAGAGCATCCAGCAGCGGGGAGTTTAATTCGATAATCGGCTTGCTCTTGAACGGGCAGTTCGTCAAGTTGTCAGCACGTCAATGATGGATGTAATACAACGGCTGTCGGTATGAATTTGTTCCGTTTGTAACGACCTGTTGTCAAGGATAATGTTGTGCAACAATAAACAATAGTAAAGTAGATATTAGCAACGGGGGTGCTAATATATGTTTTTCCGAAAGCAGTTTCGGCTTTGTGTACTTGTTGGCTACTAGGAGTTTTAGCGGGAACGTGAAGAAGTCATGTCGCGTCATTGTATTATTTTCAAAAACTTGTTAATTATGAATTCGTGAACGAGTGTTGGTGAATAGTAAACGCGTAACGTGGCTTTTAGTGTCGTTTTCAAAACTCCATAAAAATCTAAAATGAAGTCTCTACCATTTTACTAGAGCATGACTTGGATTTGAACGTGACTTACTTTGCTTGACTCAGACTATGACTGAGACTTCTTTTTGTTGTGAAATATTGTGGTTCACTTGAAATATTACAGAACTTGACACTTACTAAATGCACAACAATGGAGCCAAAAAAGAGGAAAAAAACATTCTACCTTTTCGTTTCTCTCTTAATAGTAGGGTATTTCAAGAGAAATGTAGCGCTATACACTTTCACGCGCAGATGAAAGGGATGGCTTTAGCAAGCGCTATTCAAAAAACAAGCCTACATCCTTCAACCAAAGTAAAATGAATGGAAGGGCCCTAACCACACAACTTCTTACATCTATATACCAGGAAATCAATCGAAATTCTGTTCCATGCAAACCTCATGCATATTATTATTATTACCTCACTATTCGTGTATCATAATCACTTGAAGAGTTTTGGCGGGAACGTGAAGAAATCATGTCGCGTCATTATATTATTTTCCATTACTTGTGTTATTTCGAGTGTTAATGTGTAAAAACTGTGAATTTTTACCCGTTAAGTGTTCGTGAACATGTACGAGTGTTGGTGAATGGTATAATGTCGTGAAACGTGAATTTTCGTGTTGTTTCCAAAACTCCATAGAAGGCTCTAGTAAAGTTTTCACCACTTTACTGGGGCATGACTAGGACTTGACCGTGACTTGCTTTGCTCGACTTTGACAGCGACTATGACTTGTTTGATTATATCTAACTAAACTTGAGAATAAATATGTATACTTGACACTGGCAAATGCATAAGACGTGCGACGCCAAAAACCTCTTAGGAGGAAAAAAAAAAAAAAACACTTGAATTATTTCATTTAGGTGGGTTCAACTTTTCAAATATTATCAAATATTTCTTTATCGAGAAAATGTCATGTTATCATGTTTCCCGCCATGCAATAGTAAATGACAGAATCAAAAAAAAATATTATTTATGTATCCCAATTTAAGATATTTAATTGCAGAGTTGTAATATGTCTGTGTATTTGAATCTAAATAACTAATGAAGGGCATTAAATAGAAAAATCGCATTTTTATCAAAGAAGGCCGTTAATAATTTTACCTATTTAAAAAAAAAACTAAACCCTTAACTTCTTTTAGTGAAGTATAAACGATATAGGTACCTATTTCAAGTGACTATATTATTATGGTTTCAGGACCACGTTCCCTTTACCTAAATATAAGCGTTTGCGTTTATATAATACTAGCGACCCGCCCCAGCTTCGCACGGGTGTAATTTAGAGAAAAAAAAATTAAGTACAAACATATTTTATTATTTATAATTACTTATATTAACATTCATTGAAAAACTATCAAACTGATGGTGAAAACCGTTGCAAATGCGTTGCATGGTTTAGGAGGAGTTAGCGGATACACAGACAGACAGAGGGACAGCCGCGGAAAGCGACTTTATTTTATACTTAGTAGGTATGTGGAGATAAAGAAGAAATAGAGTTAAATCGTAAAAAATCTCTACTAAAATGCTGTGGAAAAAATACATACGTGCATCTAATATCGAAGTCTACAAATTTAAGGTCATCTTCTTGATAACCTGTTTTGGTTTGTTTTGAGTATTTCCTCATTAGCTATTTTTAAGTTCAAACGCAAAAAACCCTGGCCCAAGTCAAGAGAGAAATATGAACGGAGCATTGGAATTCTACAAGATGAATTATTTTCATTTGTCTGTTGATAAACGATATAGGTAGAACCAAAGATTATAGAAGGTCCATCTGCTCAATTCAGAGCAGAGTCTGTCCCTGACTCTGCCATCTTCTAAATACAAGCGGGAGAGAGAAAGAGATAAATATATTTTCCCCTTATTTTGCCTCGTT
This sequence comes from Apocheima hispidaria, assembly GCA_947579745.1. Classification (NCBI taxonomy): domain Eukaryota; kingdom Metazoa; phylum Arthropoda; class Insecta; order Lepidoptera; family Geometridae; genus Apocheima; species Apocheima hispidaria. Next base: position 9,455,522 of record OX388156.1, read on the forward strand.
AATTCCAATTATTATGTACAGTGAATATCCCTATTGGAAAGCCCTAAATCGTCCTTGACACTGCACAGACTTATGTATGCGGACCATCTGTGATGCGGATGGACCTTTGATGTATCGACAGATAGGTATTTACGCAACATGGCGCTGAGGCGTTTCTTGAGTCACTAAGGTGAACGCAACAATTATTTATAAGTGAGATGATGGTAGCTAAGAGACCTTAATTGTGACCAATAACTTTAGGCAATGAGGTAAGAACTTAGCGAGGTAAGGAATTATGTAACTATGTAATCTACACGAACCCATGTAGGTACATGGGTTCGTGTAGAGTCCGTCTCACTTATTTATGAGTAGAGTTGTGTGGAAAGACCACTAAATCTTTATGAATAAAACTGACTGCATGCCTTCTTTGTTTTTTTTAATAGTGAATAACGAAACGAGAAAGTCGCTTGCAAGATGTTAAGCGTCACGCTTGACAACAGATCAATGCCTCTCAACATCGGCAATGCATTGCGCTGGCCACCCTGAGATATTTCTATGTGCCCAGTACTTTCGCTGGAAACATTTACTTCAATTCGGAACACAGTAATGCTTGTACACTACTGCTTGGCGGTTGAATAGCTGGCAAAGGTGTGGAACTTTCCTAGGCTGACTCTGCAAAAGAATCCTATGATCTATACTTAATGTACTTACTCGTAATAGTTCCCTGATACTGGTTGGTCGCATATCTATCATGGTACCTATCATTTAACCATGACAATGTAAAACGGGATATGCAAAATCTTATCTCATAGCAGCTAACAGCAAACCGTCAATTGTTTCCGAGCGCGTGGCCAGTTAACAAATAATCGCGGCTCACAATTGGAGTCGGTACTAAAGAGGCTGCGGCACACGCTTCTAGCAGGCCAGTCCATGCAATCCTGGCGATCAATGCGCACACGCCGGCATTGACAACCCTAGCATATATGTAATACGTTTTACAAAAAAATAAGTTGTATTTGAAATAAAAGACGGTAACGTTTCGCGCACATCGTTGCCGTTTCGACAGTTACAAATCAAATCTAGAAAGTATAGTGGCGATAGTGATGTCGAAAAGATGGAAGACGGTATCGATAAGCGATTCTTGAAGAGCTATGAAAATGCTACGGCTATTAATCCTAACCGTAAGTAGCGTAAAGCATAATTTACTTGAAAATAATAATTTACCTAGTACGTATAACCACATAGAGTAACGTAAAACATTGAATGTACAGTGTTTAGCCCTTTCAAGACAAGTGCAATACTATCCTTTTGTGCTGATGCTATCCTTTCCCACACTGGTTTAGATTTACATTTCGGAAGCGCGACAATATAAATTTTATAATTAATTTTTAATATCACTTTAGTTTATCACTTTAGCCCCTAAAGTGATAAACTAAAGTGATATTGTAGCGCTTCTGAAGTTATGCCTGAAAGCTATCACCAAGCTGTCATGAGACTAACGACTAACGGCTTTTTTGGTTGTATAAAAATCAGCTTATTGAGATTCGTAGCTAAACCAATATTATCTACCTAATATTATAACCTATTTATTGTCGCAAAATTCATTTTCATGAACCCACGATGAGTAATTAAGCTGTAATTGACAAAAAAACGCAAGAAAATTGATTTTGTCGCGCTGAGGGAAACGTTGCACCTGAAGTTATTCACAGTTTTTACTTCACTTCAGGCACGTGGTTGGCCCTTTAGGGACAATAAATATCACCAATTTTGTATTTTTTAAAATGAATTGTCAGGTAAGGCTTCCACGCAAATCCTTCGCAGATTCTAATCAATTCTCGCAAGCCTTTATATAAAATATATATACATATTGTACAATTGTACATAAAATTTATTAAAAACTTTATTCTTATTACTATTTTTATACTTAGTCATAAAAAAATAATTTTCTAAAGTTCTGAGTTAACAACAAACATTAAAAAAACAGTCGACTTGAGAACCTTCTCTTTTTTTTGGAAGACGGTTGACAATCTGATTGAAAATCAAGACAGACATTAAATGCAAACATTGTTAACTTATTTAAATTGATAACTGACAAGCTTTAGCTATTCAGCTACTGACAAACTAGAACAATAAAGTTATGAATATGTTTATTAGCTATAACAAAAGGTGTTATGGAGTCATATGATTTATGCATAGTGGGGAACGACATAGGCATTGGTTGGGTACTTCCCCATTACACTTATTTATCTGTAGAGTCTATCAAAATGTTCCGGAGCAAAAGTTTAAAGCTTAATTTATGTAATTAAATAAGTAGCTTCTTTATAGAGATTAGCAATAACCAGGCTGCATAGATAAATTGACATTGCTAGACAGGGGCAAATTTTAATTGGATTGGATAAGGCCCGGACTCCACCAAAGCGGAGACGAGACGAGAGATGTCTAAGAAATAACCAATATCGTTATTTACATATCTCGTATCTGCTTAGCTTCAGTAAATACGGTTGAGCAGAGAGGAGAGATGATGTCTCATTTTTGTTTAGCGTGAACAAGACAGAGATTGAGCTGTGCCTCGCAAGCTGGCGACAGCGCGCAGCGGAGACGAGAGGAGATATTGTGAAGGGTGTGCGGCAAGTGGAACCGCTAGTCTAGTTCCACCGCGACGTACTATCCGCCCGCCGCGCCCGCGCCACTCATCTCCACCGCACGCACGCAGCTCAGCTCCGCTCCGCTTCAACTAGCACTCTCACCTTTGCTACAGTCTATCCAGTAGATACGATACTTTTAGTATATTTATTTATTTTATTTTATTACACACAATACAAACTACAATCTATACAAAGCAAGATATCTTAGATGAAAACGGTTCTAGATCGAATAAATTCTATTCTATTCTATTATACATATAAGCTCACAGCTTCGTTGGACATACCCTAGCTGTTAAGCATCTCCTCTCCTTCGCTTCGGTGGGGTCTGGACGCAAATACCGCGTTACGAGATTCGTTGTTCCTACAAAAAGTCACCAAAGTTTGAGGAAGGCGCGGGTCGCGGGGAGTGCGACCAAGCGTTCGCATTGGCTATCTCACGGTTACGCCTACTCGCGCCTGGCAATCAACCAATCAGAGTAATTTGTTATAAGTGTATTTAGACTGATGCGTGGTGCGCTTCGAGCGTCCTGAATGCTGAATGTGATGTGTGATCTGTGGGTCTGGATCTCAGATCTGCAATGACGTCAAACCGCACCCGTTGAGTTTTTTACCGAAACGGAAAATCTGCGGATAATTGCGGTAGATTGACCTAAGGCATGCCATGGATCTACCTATCATACCTACATGTTTCGTTTCGGTAAAAAAAGTCATCCGGTGTACCTATAAGTATACCTCAAGATTCTAGAAATGCCAATTTGGTAATCGCATTCTTCATTCAGCTCTTATACGTCCACTACGGAACGAAGCCTCCCTCCTGTTGTGATGGTTGTTGCCATAATTCCTACGCTTGGTAGACAGCTTGGAGATTGCAGAATGTTCACCGTTTACTAGTAGGATGCTGCTGCTCGTCCTCTGGTGGTTCTGGTTGCAGTCTTAGGACATACCCGGGGCTCAATGGCTTTATGAGTCTCATTTGTCTAGTACATAGTTAAAAAAATAGGTACTTAGACAAGTCTAGCCATTTTTATAAGTATGTACGTATCCATTTGATAAGGTATTTAGATCTAGGTACGGAATCTAGTTTCCAGTGTTATAGTGAACACCTGACCTTAAGAAATATATATAGGTAAGTATAATACTTGGTATTCAATACCTACATTGTCCTGTTTATTTTTTATACTTTTTGTACTTCTTTTGATACTTACCTTCTTACTTTACCTATGTAGTATCTACTTACATAGTAGGTAGGTATCTCATACTTAAAGTTGTTCATAATGACGAGTACTATCAACTCCTTTCGGCTTAGCATACTCTTTCCTTATAATCCTGTATTGTATATTCCATGTAACCTACCTGTTGCAATGTACCATTTTTTCCCGTTTGGTTAGAAATTCACCCGGTACAGATGGAGCTCTATAGATCATCAAGTATTGGGCAAATTGTCTCCAAAAACAATGACAGCACGCGAGAGGTAGACTAGGTGAAATGTCAGACGGCTAGCACAGTGCCCTGACTTCTAATCTCGCGCTGACTCATAATGCATTACAACGTGGGTTGGGAATCTTAGGGACTTGTCCGAATTGCTAGAGACGAATTAGCGGGCAGCGAGAACCGAGTATATTCTTATTCTTATTCGAGATGGGGGCGATAAGTCCTGCACTGACGTCCCGCATGGGATGTATTGCATTTCCCCCTACCAGCGTCTATCCGAGCCAACCCAGCTCCTTGAAATTTCGGAGCGAGGTGTGCCGCTGGCATAGCTGCTCCAGTGGTGTAGATGGCAGTGTCGATGAGAAAGAGTACAAGTCAAGCCTTAGGGGTGACATGGATAATGTTGTTGAAGCTGTTTCAAGCAACCTAGTAGCGATTCTAGTTTCTTTTGTAGCTTTACAGTGTGGCGTAAAGCGAGTGTATATTTCCGAAAGATTTTTCGTTGGGCTTTAACAAGTGTTCGGGTGCGACGGGCGATTACTCGACTCGCATTGTAGTAGAGAATGACCGCTGGGAGTCTCTTGGCGACTGTTCTGACCGCCAAGTGGGCATCACTCAGCGTATATTATCTTTGATAGCTCTTGTAGCTGAGACAAACTAGGGGAGAGAGAGTTCTCACCGGCAGTATGAACAGTCAGCGATCAACTATTAATATATGTGTCTCTTTTATTTTGTAGTGGTAGGACTTTCTTGCAAAGTCCGCCTGGGGAAGTACCACACCTTTGCCAGTTATTCAACCGCCAAGCAGTAGTGTGCAAACATTACTGTGTTCCGGATTGAAGGGCAATGCTACCAGCGTAATTACTGGGCATACAGAGATTTAACATCTAACATCTCAGGTGACGAGCGCAGTGCATTGCCGCGCATAGCAACTGGGTGGCACTGAACTGTTATGGACAAGCGTGACGCTTAACATCAGGTGAGCGACTTGCTCGTCTCGTCACCGAGTAACATTAAAAAAAAACACGGTATCTTCATCTATTATACGTTTCTTGAGCGAGGAAATAGTCGATAGTTCATCGCTTCCTCGTCGGCGATAAGACAAGCGCCTTATGGAAAATAATAATTATTGTCATCGGAGCGTTAGAGACGGTGGGGGTTACCTGGTTATTTAGATATATGTTTTCAGAATTGAAGTACGAATAGGCAGTAGTAATTTACCTAATTAAAAAGTAAGCAAGATTGGTCATAGCACAAGATTGTTTTGTGCACTGCATTTATGAAAATTTTTGAATTTCCGTTTTAATTATATCTATCTTTCGTGGAAAGCCTAATATTAAAATCTCAGTGTCGTAAACTCTACAAATTACTAAGTTCTTTAAACTTAGGTAGTTATCTCATGTCAGAATTGTGAATTTGCTTGTACCAAAAAAGTGATTTTTCGCCTCCTCTACTGATCTATAGGGATAATCACAAAATAAAAATCACAAAGCTTAAATCGAACTTTTATTCCTATTTGTCCCCCTGAGCAGAGAGCAGTGGAACAGACTGGAATAATACTCAGTTTTTACCTTTTCATAGCTAAATAGAGCAGTCTGGCAAGACATGGCATATTAGAATATTTTTATATCGTAAATAAAAACAGGAAAACCCAAAAATCTTGTGTATAACCACGTATACAGTACAAGTATAGCTATAGTTCATTTAAAGTATCACAATCAAGTGCCTCGTGTAAAGACAGTGTCCTCGAACACGCCCACTGGATTGGGACTCCGGCCTCCGAAGTCTCGAAATAGACGCTTCCTGTTCTCTTCTCTTATCCCCACCGACTGCAATAAATTTCGTCAGCTGTTATACCGGTGTCGCTAGGTGATTACCAATTTGTACATTGAAATAATATCATTTCAACTGGTAACATCCTAGACATTCGGGAGGTACCTATAGATAGGCTTAGAACGACGAAGTGTTGAGTTTTTTTTTGTACATAGTGACCCAAACTGTATCGCTCCTTCCAATACTGAAATATGGCTCAAACTTATTGCCAGAATCTTCCGAGTTTTGCAATCTCTAAGCCTCGGAGCGATCGGATTTTTTGGCTCTATCTGAAAACACTTAGATTAGATACCTAACCTACAGAATCGAAAAATCGTTTGGCTTATTACTTACTAACTATTTTTAACTACACTGTACATAGTACAATCTAATGGTTCATCCATTTAATTACACTCAAAATTACTTCAAAAATCACGAACCGCAGCCATTTCGCTCCCTTGTTTTGTCATAATTTCCTGTTATTAAATTAACTATGAATGAATGTAAGCGTAACGTCGCGTTTGTCGCAGAGACTGCATGTTGGTAATCAGTAATCACTATTATTATACCACAAAGGAACGTAGTTCAACCGTTTAACGAATGATTTTAAGTTTAGCAGGCTATGAATCAAATTGGCATAATTTCTGTCATTAGGTATATCGTCAATAGTCCTCGCGGAAGGAGGGTTTGGCGCATTCGATATCTGAAATTATTAAGCTGTCGCTCTGTTTCTCGTGCGTGCGATAGAGAGAGTTAGTGAATTTTCCTAACTCTTTGATGAAATTAGCGTTTCGGGGGTAGTCTGTTATAACCACCTAAATCTTAACAAAATCTTTTGTTTTTGGTGTCAATGGCTTGGATTAACTATAATCTATGTGGCTACGGTTTTGATTATTCAAAAAATGTTTATGGTATTCTAACAACAAAACAGTATTCGTCGTATTTTCGACGCAAAAATATTGTCACTTTATGTGCCTTCAATGAAGATATAGCGAAATTTAAAAAAAAAAAACAATATACAAGCATAGTTTTTCACGATATAGTTCACCTATTAAAAAATCACCGAAATTGGATAACGTTTAGGGGTGGGTATCAGACTACGCTCTTTGTATGGACGAGACGTCGGTATACTCTATTCTTAAGTATGTAGGTACACTATAAAATAATACGACAAATCAGAAGTCTCAGCAATTAGAATTACAAACTAAAACAAGGATTACTATTATCATAGATGAATTATTCTTTGCTATTATGAAAATAAATGACACTCCGGAGATAGTCTAATCTCGGAATCGAAAATAGGTGCAAGCTGTAGGCGGTAGGAGGTCGCTGAACATACAAAATTAATATGAAGAAATGGTAAAAAAAAAAACAAAAGCTAAAACATTCGACTTGAGTATCTCATTTTACGTATGACGTTGAACCAAACCGGTATGAACACCTACATAAGCACCTAATGCTAATTAAGTAGGTAATATAATAGTGAAACCAAGCTAAATTTACGTTATGAGACATGAAATATTTTTTATAGGGTACTAGTTGCCATCCGCGACTTCGTTCGCGTAGACATAAAAAAAGTATCCTATACCCATCTTTGTGATATACAGTAACTCATTATCAAATTTTATCAAGATCCGTTCAGCCGCTTAGCCGTGATAACGCGACAAAATTCCACGAAGTTTTTTCCTCTAGACAAACGTATTCATTTTCATACCTCGAAGATTTATTGGTCTTGATACAACTGCGGCTTTATTCCTCTGAATTATAATATTAGTTTCGATTTATTTGACTTAAGTCCCTGTCGTGCTTTGCGAGGTCATTCCACGATATTCCTGATAAACTAATATACTATATTTTGCCAAAATATACTGCAGGTACTGACCACTGCTTATGTATGCGATAGGTTAGTATGAATACTTAGTTACCTATTAAAAAAAAACTAAGTTATGACAATAACTAACCTAAGGCCACTATTTACCTTCACGTCAAGGCATTTACACGTTGATGGAGTGTTCAATCAGTTTTACTTATGTCGCTTAGATTGTAAGTAGCACAGACGCAGTGATAAATAGTAAATATCTACCTAATAGTACCGGTTAATAAATTTATCGATCGAGCTGATTTATGGCTTCAGATATTTATTAGTAACCATATATAACAAATAATATAATATTATATTTATTAATGATATATTATATTTGCCCGTTATTCAACCGCCAAGCAGTATGCAAACATTACTGTGTTCTGGATTGCAGGAAAATGTAGCCAGCGAAAGTGCTGGGCACCAAGAGATTTAATATCTTATGTCTAAGGGTGACGAGCGCAATGCATTGCCACGCAGGGTTTTGAACTGTTGAAGTTCAAAATTTTGTATGGCACTGATCTATTATGGGCAAGCATGACGCTAACCATCCGGCGAGCGATTTGCGCGTATCGTCACTATATAATAGACAATAAAGTTTTTTTCTTCGCTAAGTAAATGTTCTTAAGTACATATTTACAAGTTGCATTTTTACAAGTTGCATAAGCTCAGAGATTAAAGTTAGGTTCAGTCTTATCAGAAAGCTAACAGCCTTTTATACCACCCTGCTCCATAGGATGACCACAGCTTTAATAATTGCTCACAAAACAAAAACTGTTTGTTCCTAAGGACCACTCACAAGATAACACTTTGTCAATAGATATCAGCACGATTTTCAGTTTTTCGATTCCAATGTAGACCTGTGCCGGCGGTCATATCCCGAGACCCGGGTCGATCGTGACCGATAACCCTAGTGCACGGGTCAAATGATTCGGTCGATCAATCGATCTGGTGACCGATAACCCAAGTAAATCACTAACTTCCTACGGGTTTCCATCATTCATTAACTTCACACCTTTCTATAGGCCAAAGAAAAAATATCATTATGACTAAGGTAAAAATACCGTAATAGGTAAATTTTTTGTCAATATCGAAATAACGGAAGAGACATAAATACATTGCAGTTGCGATTACCTATCGTAAATCTATGATCGTAAAGTCGAATTTATTCCGACAGTGACGCAATCAGTCGGTCAAAATTGATCGAGTGCTTCGGAGAGCGGTGACCGACTCAGTCACGCATGTGTCGCGAGCCGCGGGCTTATCCCGTAACTCTGAAAATCGCTTTCAGTGATAGTGCGCGAGCAGGACCGCGCACAGTGCGACTAAGCTGGTACGAGCGGGATGGCATGCTCTCGCAATCAGAATCACGAACGTTTGAAAGTTAGAGGACAAGCCCGCAGGTCGTTTTGACTCGGTCGGCCGTGATTGACACAGGTCTATTCCAAGCCTTACCTTTCCTATCTCGTCACTCCATTGTTGCAGGATGTTCCTATACTATGTTTGCTCATTTATGGCCTCTACTTCTATATGTTTCTTAAGTTATCACACTAGCCAAGTGACCCAGCGCAATTAGCCAGTAAGTAGTGTATTGAAATGGGCCACAAACTCATGATTAATTACTGGACACGAGCGCAATTGAAACCGACCTTGCAATGCGAGCATGTACGGCCGATTTGCAGATTGTGATCATAGTAACATACCTACGTCATTTTCGTTGTGCAACAAGCATGACTTGTGGACATCACTAGCTCAAAAAACTTAAATTAACCTGGAATTTATCAATGGCTAAGAACATCGGCAAGACCGAGCAAGATAGATTTGAGTCACAGAGACTTGCACCAGCCTTCTGGAATCAATATTAACTTGAAATATCATAATTAAAATTAACACTAAAAACCCAACTTTTCGTGCGAGTTCTCGTCGCGCCACCTTCTCCTGGGTCGACCCTTCGTTTCGGACCAAGTCTGCGTACCGTTTGTGAGAATGAGGAGATTGCATACGTCCATGCTCCATAGTAAAATTAAACTATTACCACGCAAATGACACACCTACCTATAAGTAACGCCTAAGTTAAACGCTCACAGTCACTGCCCACTGTTCACTCTACCTCATTGCCGTGTCCAGTAATAAAGTAGTCGCTTATTTCATCCACGACCGACTCCCAAGTGCAAGGTCCAGATCATTCGGTTCACAGAATGGTGGAACAAGCTCCATCCAACTGATATAAATCTCCAGTTGACCGCGTAAAGTGTTAAATCGCCTGTCGTTTTTAATGCTGTCATCCGTTTTACACAAGCGTCGCAAATGCGGAGGTTTTCCGCAATAAATGAAAGGTAGGAAGATGTAACGACATCTCTATTGAAAATTTGCTTCATTTGTTTAGTGTATATGTATGAGTATTACAGGAATTTTAAAGAATTTCGTACAGTAAAACGAAATCGCAATGATGTGCTGTTATAGAGGGAAAAAAACTAAGAATTGTATCGTGATTTGTCTTAAGAATAAAATATCACTACGGAACATAGGTACACAAAGACACGGACAATGAAGGCGACATAATATCTGAGATATTTTTCTTTTTTTTTTCTATCGAGCGAAGTAATTCATATCGTGTACTGGTATGAACTTTTGACTAGATAAGAGTCTTCAGAAGCCTATGTATATTTTTTCTACTTGGATACTTTAATAATTCTTATTAGCACTTTGGCCGAAAAGAGCTCTTTTGGGCATTTTACGAACTGGTAGGGACTTAACACCAGACCCAGAGCAGAAATTTAAATTCGTTCTTAAAACATCTGCCTGGTTGGAAATCAACTCCGGGATCTCTTGCTTATAAGGCAGACGTACTACCAAGTAGTCCAGGTGGGTCTAATCTAATGGTATAGTATGTTATAATAGTATACGTGAATAAAATTACTTACATGCTACACTTGTACGATATTTGCACTTTTAGAAATAAAGTGCTTGCACTTAATTTCGATGCCCTGAAGCCAAGAAAAATTGAAATCCTTTTGCAACCTAACAGGCTTTAACAGAGCAAATAATGGAGATCGACCACATCCTAATAATTACAAGGACGCGGTCACAGATTAGATAATAGTTGTAGTTGTACAACGTGTCAAACTCACCGGAACAATCATATCTACGAGATTCCAAGAAATGTGCCGAAGCTAGGTCAAGCAAGATAGCTATGTAACTATGTATATAGCTTGTAAATAGCCTATGCCTATAAAATCTCACCTAGAAGCATTGAGCTACTATGTAATGTACTACGTAGTAGTACAAAGTAGCTCAATGCCCATAGAAGAAGTTTGAATAATCAGTGACCATTGGCACAGGTTTCGTATAATTATTACCTACGATCTACCGAAATAAAGTAAAATTTTACAATATCGTACTTACTGACAACTAGTCAAACCTTTACGTTACACAGATGCAACTTGTAGAGCATCATAATTAAGATGTGAGTACTTACTAAGTACACTAAGTACTAAGTAGAAAAATTATACGAAAAAAACTACAATCTCATATAAAATAGTGTATCCCCGAAAAAATTGCATAAAACTAGATGGCGCTTACGTATTTGCCAGCTAATGTTCAAACAGCTATACAAGCCGATGAAAATATGGTTAATATAGAAACACAGTATTGGATTATGTCCGCAATTTAAGATTTAGTTCAAATTAGATTGCAATAAACGATGTTAAAGATATGTTTCCAAAAATAATATTTTTAACGCCATCTCTTGAGAACCTAAGTAGCGTGTTTTGCAAATTCTAACTAATATTATAAATTCGAATGTAGCTCTGTCTGTCTCTCTGTCTGGGTCTTTGGCGAGTTATCGCGGCCAAGCGGCTGAACACATAAAGCTGATTTTTTGCTCAGATACGAATATAGCTTAAGGGTCGGAGACGGACATAGTAGGTCCACGCGAACGAAGTCGCGGGTAACAACTAGTAAAATATACAATTAATAATTTTACTGATATTATCTACTTATGCAAAAATACTCATAACAAGTGCCATTACAAATGAGGTAGGTTGGGTTTCTATTTCAAGTCAACCCGAAATTGTGACGATCATGTCGCAGTTTAAAGAACTAGCGATATCTTACGTCATTATCAGTACTACAATCGGGTTTCGTATTTTTCTATGGACATTGGCACTCTTCTTTATATCATTTCTCTATGCTCTAAGAAATAATTATGGTAGAATCTAAGCCTGTTCAAAACTTGAGGGTTTGCTAATTATTAGAGGTGCCCTCTATAATAATTAATTAAATTAAACTCAAGAGACTTCGGAAGAGCATACAGATTAAATCCCTTTGAAGTCGGTCAACTGAAATTTATACGTTTGCCTTTATGTCAATTATTTCTTCTACTCACCGGTAGATAGTACTACAAGTTCTTTTATAATTTTCACAAAACTAACAAGTAACAGTGCGTATCGCAAAAAAAAAAAAAACATATAGTCGATTCATTTTTTAATGTTATCTACCCTTTTTATTTTCATGTTTTCGAAGAATTATTATTACGAGTATGAAACTTTTAGAAATTTGTTGTGCTATTCTCCGCCAGATGTCACTACGAATCGATATAAAATAATCATGATCAGATATTATCGAAGATGATCACTATTTAGGAAATTTTATATGAGGGTATTAAAAATTACAAAAATATCGTGTTCTTTTTCAGGTACAATTACAAGTACAAAAAACATCCAACCAAAGACACAATGAAGCATAACCAGAAAATAATTCCAAACCTCAAAAAGTTGAATGCCAGGATGATATTGTGACCAAATCAAAATGGAACCTTCAAGTTCCTTTGAAATGCAGCCGCGAAACGATGAAGAGAAAGATAACTACAAAACGAAGCTCTCAGCAGGGAAGATATTCTACAAACCAGGCGTGATAGAAGGAGAAACTGATGAGACCAGTGCATTTGATAGTTCGGTTGTTGAAAGTCCTATGTTAGGAGCTTTCAGTGGCAGCGGATTTTTGAGGACTCCTCAGATAATACCTTCATGTAGTCTGCATAGGATACCAACATACAGCAGCTCTATTGGGCAGAGTACAATTTATCGGCTGGATACTTGTAGGTGAGACTTTGTTATGTACTTATTTAAGAGCCAGTTCCCCTGATTCAGATATCTCTTTCACCCTTTTTTATATTTTTTTTAAATACATTGTAATCCCTTGAGTGGTAAGCCACCATATTATGGCGTGCATTGTTTTGGCGGAAGTGGCCGGACAACATTTAATGGCATCAAAAAAATTTACCGCCACTTCCGGCATAACAGGAAATTGTTGGTTGCCATACTATTATTTATATCTATATTTATTTCTTCTCCTTCGCCAAATTAAAAAATAATAACATGGAAATTGCTATAAAACATTGGCAATGATATTCTAAAGATGTTATAAGGTAAAAAAAAACCTCTTTGTAATTTTTATATTTTAAAAATGCTGAAAAAGTACGAACGAGATGGCTGAATCAGGGGAGCCGGGCCATAATGTATATTGTTATTAATTCCTGTATTCCGAAGCCATTCGAAACGGATTTGATTCGAAATCTACACTGTATGACTCTGTCGTTTTGACTGTAGATAAAGTAGACGGAGAGTGTACGTAGTATAGATCTCGAATCGAAACCTTTGAGGTGAGAATATGGCAGCTCAGGTTAAGCGATGGATATGGTGAACGGCTTGTTATGCGCGTGAAGTATTCATCTCTTTTGACTGAGATCTGAAGAAGTAAGAGTTGACCCCCATCATATTTGGCCATTTGGCTTCTATCATTTGGCTACTTAAAATTCATTTTAAAATCCTTCATTCTTTGGAGTGAAATTCAACCTACCTATGGTACGCCGGAAGATACGAGTATAGTAAGTAAGTCATCTATTATCATTCATCATCATCATCAGTCGGAAGAAACTGCTGAACATAGTTTTCCCCCTTAGAGCGCCACACCGATTGATAACCTACCACTTGCATCCACCCGCGATTTTCTTAACGTCGTTAGTCCACCTAGTGCGAGGCCTACCAACACTGCGTCTTCTGGTTCGTGGTCGGCGCTCAAGAACCTTTCTTCCCCATTGGTTATCGTTTGCCATAATCCTCACGCTTGGCAGACGGCTTGGGGGCTGGCAGGACGCTCACCTTTTATTAAGAGGATTGAGGTTCTGGTCGCAGTTTTAGGACCTAACTTTGAAACACATATAATATTTTTATATAGACTAGGTTTTTCGCCCATACGTTTTTGAACTTACTCCTTTGTTTCGTAGAATTAAATTTCCGTGTTCTTTAACAATTTTTCAGAAAACTTATTCATATTATATCAATGCATAGGTATCCAAAATTTTCAGAATATGATCGATTATTTGTCAAGATCATGACACACATTCATCAATATAGCACCACAATAAGGTAATTAATGATATCATAAATAATACGTTTAGATAAAGAATCAGGTTGTGTCTATGGCAATTAAATTTGTTTTCCCAGAAAATGCTGATGTACTTAGCTTGTAATAAGTTGTTACTTGCTTCGGGCTTCTTAGGTACAATTTTTTTAAAGGTACTTGATGACGCTCACCTGATGTTAAGCGTCACGCTCGCCCATAAGTTCAGTGCCACCCAGAATTTTGAACTAAAACAGTTCAAAACCATGAGTGGCAATGCATTGCGCTCGTCTTGCCGCTGGTCTTATTAAATGTTAAATTTCTTTATAATTTCTTAATAACGCTGGAAATATTGCCCTTCAATCCGGAACACAGTAATGTTTGCACGACTGCTTGGCGGTTGCAAACTGGCAAAGATGTGGTACTTCCCAGGCGGATACTGCAGAAGAGCTCTACCACAACTCTGTGGCTTTGGCATTATTGCCAAAATTATCTCTGCTATCTGCTGCTGGATGACTTTTATGCGTAAAAAAGTAATCTGCCAAAAAATATTAATTTACAAAAAGAGCGGGCGTTTGTGCTGTAAAGTGAATCACATCCTTGAAGTGTCGTATCTAATCTTGAAAAATAGATAAATGCCTCACTTATCGGAATAGTTTGTGAAAATGTGTATTATTCGCATATTGCTTTCAGTGACCGATACATTTCGACTTCACCTTTATCGATTTACTTTATCTGTAGAATTTTCTTACTTTTGTTAGTTAGTTAGTTTTTAGTTGCAAAATTATGAAATTATTTGCTATTTTTTTCTGACTACGTCATAAGTATACCGGTTGTTTTAATTCGGTATGTTAGCAGTTAGTCAATGGTTTGTTTTCTAGACAACAAAGTGAAGATCAGCTAATAAAAGTGTACGAAAATGCGCCGAAGACGCAAATAGTGTTGTGATAAAAGAAGACATTATCTTTGTTGACCAAGTTTGTTCCACTTTCGTTTATAGCTTCATCGGTGACAAGGTACGTCTGGTCGAGAGTCTTTATTGGACAACAATAACCATAAAATGGCATATAAAAAGGAATGAGTACGTTTGGTTCTCATTCCATAAGACATGTTTCCTTTGCTTAAGTCTCAGTTCCATAAAATATCATGACATTGACATTTTAATAATGAGTGACGACACAAGGATTTCGTACGCCTGAATGTTATTTGCCACATTGTGCTTATAAAAACCGTGACTTATAAGTTTCCCAAGCTGGAAAGACCTACGACAGCTGTCACTCTGCACATAAGTAGAGCAGTTTCACATGTCCCATGTATATAGCTAATACGCCACGAACGAGTCAAGTGCATCATTAATTCTTTCATCATCAGCCTTAAGACGTCCACTGCTGAACATAGATATCCCCCTTAGAGTGCCATACCGACTAACAACGTGCCACTTGCTTCCACCGGTCTCCGCGACATTAATTCTTTATTATTTTGAAACTACGATAGAAGTTTTATTTACAAGAAAAATCAATATGTGCTAAGAAATATAACTTAAACCTATAGAACATTATAATCAACTTAAATATAAACAACAACTGTATACAAACTTAAAAACAAATATTGCCACTGGCAACACTGGGATGGCATTGCTAAGTATTTGCCTAAAATAGGCGCCAGCATTGTTGTCTCTGGAACTATTATTTTTATGTTTTTTCTTCAGGCTTCACAACACTAAAACGAGGACGTCGTTTAGTTAGACTTTATTTCTTGGGAAATTACCTCGGTACCGGATTTTATCTTTAATATTTCGTATTTGGGTGCGGAACCCCAAAAACTGAGTAAAATTTTTTACAGCTCAAGGCTTGCAAATAGATCGGCTGGATCAGTAATAATCCAGAAAAGCCGTCCAAATCTGCAAACACGGTAACGCGTCAGATAATCTTGATTAATCGCGTCTTCAGAACCTTTCCATTACCTCACATAGACTTTCCTGATACTGTTATACTGCCAAGTACATTAGTATTCTCAGTATTCTCTGATTTTAAGAGATACACAATAGTAAAGCATATTCTTGCTAAAGAACATTGGGACCTTTAATAAGGAAAAAAACACACACGGCGCAGACATTGACAAAACATTAGGACGTCTTGTTATGCTGATATAAGTTGTGTTATTGTGACATGGCGGTTGGGATAAAAGTGGTAGATCTATATCCGAATACTGAAACATTTGTTAACTTTGACGACAGATTAAGTCTATTGCTGTCTTTGTTATTTGCTTAGTGTCAGACACAGCCAGTAGGTATTAGAATTAATCTGTTGTCAAAGTTAACAAACGTTTCAATATTCTGGGCTTAGGTAATTAGTTTGGAAACAGCTTTAGTTTTCGTTTGTGTTTGCTTAAGGCCCAGGATACTGGGCGCAGGTATCTCGCTCGCACGTTTTAAGTTTTTTAAATGATTACGTTTATTTTTGAAAAATATGGTGCGATAATTTTACAAGCTAAATATTCTAAAATATTTATTTTCAATTTGATATTTTTTTCGTAATAACTATAACAATTAAATGGATTTTTCGCGTTTATTTTGGTCATTATCAAAACAAAATCTACATTTTCAAGAATTTCTACCTCCCAAGATGACAAGCACATTTTTCAAAAGTACACGACACAATTTTATTTCTTTAAAAACTTTAATGCGTGAGCAGCAACTAGCTTTGAAAAAAAACTATACAATGTTAAAGTAGGTAAAACAAAACTTATTACGTCATATTTTTTCTATACTTATCCGCTAGGGCAAGGCAAAGGTTCCGGTGTCCTTTAAACAAGCCGTTAAGTTGAAAAAAGGTAACTGACTGAGATAAAAATTGACGAAGAAATGATCCGCAGGTTCAAGACTTTTGCTTTTGTATAGTCTGATAACATTATTTTCCTATTTATTACACATCGTTTGCACTTGGTGTGTTGCCTTTATAGCCGGATTAAATGCTCGTCAGTGGTCTTAAACAATCTTAATGGTCTTCATAAAACCAAATTAATAAAAATGTGAGGTAATGTAAATAATGTAATGTGAAAGATTTAAATAATCGCAGTTCAAATACTTATCTCATATAGAGCAAGACAGCCTTAAAATAATCATCGCTGAAGATAACTATTACAAAATTCGATGAAATTAGAAATGTGTTTTGTTTGTGAATAGAGGTGTGGTAAATTAGGTGTCCCCAATCGAAAAGATGTGTTGCGATGTTATATTCGCTCTACGTCCATTTATTTCCCCCTTGCATGATTGACTCAGAGAGAATTCACCGATAAATACTAAGCGTTCCCCAATGATACTCAATAATAATTGAGAGATTGTACTACACAGAATTAAAAAAAAATATTTTAACGGCGAGGCCGCTATTTTGAGTCCAGAACGGAACAAATTTAACCATTCTAGAAAATATATGTTGCCCGAGGAAAAACATTATTTTGCTGCCGAGTAAAACACTCTACTTTCACAGACTTTTTTTCACTTAAATATTGACTCCACACATATACATACAATAGTGACATTTCAAACGAACTATGTAGTATTTCTGTCATGGTCCCGAATTACTTTGTAAAGAACACAAGATTTCCTAAATATTACCATAGAAAAAAAAGTTTCTTTGATAATATATAGACGTGAAATTATTTTTTTTCAATTTGATGCATGGCGCCCAAACTCCAGTCTTTAACAATATTTATTAAACATTGAAAATATTAAAATAAATTAACAATGGCGTCGATTCCACGTAAAACTCGCTAAACGAAACTTATTGCTATTACTATATGTTACTAATAAAAGAAGAACGGGATATAATCATAGAATTATATTTTTTCATAGATAGAGAGATAGAGAAAATATCAATGCTGTCAAAATCAGTCAAATAAGTCAGATCTTAGTTCTCCATACAAGCTTAGACAAGACCGGAGCGGGTGCCGACTAAAAATTCTACATTTTTAAGTCTACATGTTTCTTCGCGGCTTAAATCGGTTAAGGTGCAACGTTTGGCTCAGCGCGCGAAACTCAAGTTTTCCTTTGTTTTTGTCGATTATAGCTTAATTACTCATTGTAGGTTCTTGAAAACTAGTTTTGCGATAATAAATAGATTGTTTCAAGAAATTACACCAACCAAAAATTCAAGTTGAAAGCTAGTATAAGAACATTTGACACTAAACCAAAAACCAAGGTGAAAATCAGCTTATTGAAATTTGAAGCTAAACCAATGTTATCTAGGTGATCATTTTACCCGTAATTTCTAAAAACAACTTATATATTGGCGCAAAATTGGTTTCAATAAATCCACGACAAGTAATTACGCTGTAATTGACAAAAAACAAAAGAAAATTTTAATTTCACGCGATGAGCGAAACGTTGCTCCTTGACTCGTTTGACAGCAATAAAGAGCATGCTATCTCTTGTGTTTAATTAGTAAAATACAGCAATAGCATTAAGTTTCGTTTTGCGAGTTTAAATGGAATCGACGCCAGAAAAGACGTCGTACTGTACATATTATAACGAATATAACAGCTTGAGCCTTAAGCAGCATTATTTACTGACGCGACGTGCAATAGTAAATTGCATTTAACTAAATTTTATGATATTTCAACAAATTATTATACGTAATGTAGGATAACAGCACTGTTATCCAATAAAATAAAGCTTTATCAAATCCTTTTTTTTATCTGCAAATGCCAAATTAAGAACAACAAAAAGATATTTTATATAAAACATTCTGCTGGATAGCACCCACTAGTTGAAAATCTCGCCAAGCACTTGACGGTGTGTTGCGGCAGCCTCACTTGAGACCCACCAGTGTATTCCATATTTAGGTGTATTTATCACCCTCGACCACACCGACACATCAGGTGAGTTTGTGGTCATATAAATGATAATGTTTTATTTTGTTTGTATTTTTTAGATGATAATTTAGCACTTACTTGTACGTGTAAAAATAAGAATATTTTCAGGTTTAGAAGTTCTTCTACATTTCAATTAATTAAATAAATACCAAGTGCACCTAAGTAATTAAATTATTTTGTAGCAGAAGTGTCTTAAATAACTAAAAAAAAAAATATTAACTATGGAGACAACTAAACAAACAGTTGGATTACCCATAGACAACTGATGATCAACGCTCACTACCAGTTGGCAGCGTACGCAGTTTGCTCTCAGCATAAATGCTGTGCCCAAAAAGAGCGCGTCTGATAGATTTAAAAAAAAACGTACGTTGTCTCATTATTTTTAACGGCGCTGGCCCAGGATACAAGCAAGGGCAAGGAACTGGGGGATATTTTTGTCCTACTGGACAAAACATAATAAAAAATATTTTAAAAAAAATGCTACTTAGCAACGTTTTATAAATAAATTTGTTTTTTCGTGTAGGGTAAAATAAATAAACAGCTCTAGCTCTGGCTCTGGCGTTACGGAAAATAATATTAATGTCGCCAAACAGGTGTTTATTCAGAAATCACGACTGAAAATGTCACAGTATTTACAAATTCACAGATCAATATGTAAATCGTGCTGATACTTATGTACAGAGGTGTGGTGATAATGAATTCTACTGAAAATCCATGTACTAATAAACATTAATAATTGTATTTTGATAATCTAGTTTAAACATATGTCATCAGCAATCTGTATAGTATTATATAGAATACACTCCATACAATGCCGAATTTACAGCCGACAAAGTATTTATAGAATTTCTCGGTTGTGGTTGTCGTTCGTTGGTTTGTCGGGGGTTTATGACAACCCCGAAACATTTCCGGTGACAATACCGAGTTGGATATTATGACTGTATAGTTTTATGACTGACAAACCGAAAACCCTTCTAATATTGAAAGGTTTTCGGGATGTCTGTCATAAAAAAACTTACTGGTATTGAGTCGCACGATAGTACTTATAGGTTTAAGTTATTTTTTATGACAACCCGGAACCCTGGAAAGGGTACTTTTTTAATGACAACCCGGAAACCCTTCTCGTAACAGACCACAAAGAGTAGAGCGAAAGCATTGGACTGTTGATGAAATCTTTAGTTCTTCCAGTGCCATACCGATTAAATTTAATCTGATCTAAGTACATTAAATAATAATATCTAAAATTTCGCATGCATTTGTACTCCTTATGATTTACTCTTTCATGATAATAGACAAGAACAGCTAAAAAAATCGCACTCGATTCGCTCGCGCATTTTTATTTTTTGCTTCGTCATGTATCTAATGATCCAATCAATGTACAAATCATTTATAGTGGTGTAAAATTTCGTTTTTCTCGCGTATTTTTGCTACTTATTTGTATTGAAAATTGGGGGGGCGAAAAGTTGAATATGGCCCCGGGCGATAGAAATTCACGTTACGCTACTGGTAGGTACATTTTGTATAGAATCCTTGTCCGACCTTCAATCGGAAGACGCTCGAGAACAGCAAATTAGTATAGGAAAAAGATCCGCATTAGCGAGCCAATTCGCGACCTGTCAAATTAGCTATTTTAATGAAAAGGTGCGGTTCATACATTTTAAACAGGGTGGTGTAGCTATTTTAACAAGCTTAAATGCCGTAGCGTTTTAGGCTGGTTTGAAATTTGAGAGAAATGAAGTAAGTAGTAAGTAAGTGTCAGATTAAAGACGCAGAGCTTTCAGCAAAGTGTTTGACTTCACGTAATGTGTCGCCTTAACCTAGACCCAGATACCAGAGACCGGGCTTAATCTGAGCTTAAAGGCGCCACTGGGGTCAAATGAACAAGTTTGACACCAAATTTTCTATTGGACGTCTGGGCCCACGATTGGCCCATGCACAACCGTTCCTACAAAACTCATTTATACCCGCGACTTAGTTCGTGTGGGCATGAAAAAAGTATCCTATGTCTATATTTGTGATATACAGTAACAAGCTTTTATAATATTAGTTAGGTAGGATAACATAAAACGGATCAAACAGTTCCTATTTCAGGTAATTTTTAACTGACTTAAAAAAGAAGGTTCTCAAGTCGACTGAATTTTTAATTTTTTATATTTGTTACCTCTGAACTCCGTCATTTATTAACAGATTTGGCATATTATTTATTCATTTGAAAGGAGATACTTCCAGATTGGTCCCATTTTTATCGAAATCCAGTTCTGATAATGGGATCCATGAGGAATCGAGGAAACTCCTAAAATATTATAAGTATACATATAGCGATTTTGGTAATTGATTGAATTGATTTTGGCAACAGCTCTAGCATTTGCATTCAGAAAGTATTATTTTGTAAAGTGGAACTGATTAAGAAGATCACAGATGGCCACCAAAACTCCATAATGATAAGTATTTCTCGAGTGCCGCGAAGAACATCCGATAGTGCATTTTACTGAACTCGTTTTTTTTTTTGTTAAAATGATAATAATACGATAGATAAATTTTACCAGTTTATCACTGTTATTTTTGAGCGGTAGGGTTGTTATTGTCCTTTCGCCATGTAAGTAAGTTACTTCTTCAGGTTTTAAATAAATTATTTTACTTTATTATTTTTTATACTAAAAGCAAGACATAATTTTGTAAGACAATAAGTCGTTTAACATAACGTCCCATTCTACAACACATTGATGAAGTAGCGAAGGTAAAACGGCAGACAAATAAAGATTTACAAATGGATAATAACGTTGAAAATGTTGTTTCCTTTAATTATTCTTAGGTTTTCGTAAACCAATCGTGAACTGCGATAAATGCCTCGTTAGGTACTTGTTTAAAATACTGAAGACTAAAACAAATATATGGTTTATGCCCAGTATAAGGACAAGAGCCAGGATATATGAATTTAATGATGCACGCGTTTCTTTCGAGCTAGCGGATGGTCACTTTATATAGCATGATCTTTTGGTTTCCAAAAAGTTGACCTAGAATTTTCTAGGTCAACTTTTTGTCTTTTTTGGTCATCTAATAAAGTGTGTGGTATTTAAGAGAAAACTAACAAAAAAAAAACTAATTACCGACGATTTTTGCACCCTGTATCGTAGCAAACGTCAACGCAGGCACTAACTGAAATTTGTTTTCCGTAGCGAGCTGATAATTTCCGATATAGAATCGAGCGATATAATTATACAACACTTAGCGCGTCGTCATAGAGGCAGGCACGAGAGAGTCAGTCGTGACCGAGGCATTATCGCGCGCGATGCTTCAGGAGGCGCGACACCGAGGGATGGTGGCGCAGACAGTCCGCTGCGAGTGAGTGGCGCGCACACACACGATGCACGCCGACCCTGAGTCGCCCGCTTGCCGCGAGGAGGCGCAGCTCCTTCCCGACGACTGGCTCAAAGTGAAGACTGTGCCGGCAAACGGGAACCTCTCGCCCGGCATCTACTACCCGACTGGCAGCAAGAGGTTCGTCGACGCGAAGCGCCCGGAGCCCGTCTCACCGACCATCTCGAACCCGTACTGTCGCTTTTGTTCGTCTATTCGCTTATACTCCCTTTATTTCTGGTTGATTGTTATGAATCATTTACATTAGAAAGCTATTTAGTATATTAACGATATTAGCATAGAGGAAGGCCGCACCGATGCAAGCGTGAACTAGACATTCACACTATACCTATATGGGAGCGCGGAGATAACGAGATTCATCCGAGTGATTTATGAGTGCATTTGTTTGTTTGCAGGAGCCGGTCGCACAGGCATGGGGTCACGCGTAGGACCCGGAGGCGAGCTGTGCTCAAGAATGGGGAGTGCAATATACTCAAGTCCCGCATCTCTCAACGGAGGTTAAGGTTCCTCCAGGATATGTTTACTACGCTCGTCGACGCTCAATGGCGATGGACCCTGCTAGTGTTCACGCTGTCCTTTATTCTGTCGTGGCTGGGATTTGCGCTCATCTGGTGGCTGATAGCGTTCACACACGGAGACCTAGAACTCGACCACCTTCCACCGATGCAAGAAGAATCAAACTGGAAACCTTGTGTCTTTAACATTTACGACTTCACATCGTGTTTCCTATTCAGTATTGAAACGCAGCACACGATCGGCTATGGTTCCCGTACAACCACGGAAGAGTGCCCGGAAGCGATATTTATAATGTGTTTGCAAAGTATCGTGGGTGTTATGATACAAGCCTTCATGGTCGGTATAGTGTTCGCAAAGATGACGCGACCCAAGCACAGGACACAAACGCTCCTGTTCTCAAAATGCGCAGTAGTGTGTCAGAGAGATGGTGAGCTCTGTTTAATGTTCCGCGTGGGCGACTTGCGGAAATCGCACATAATCGGAGCCAGCGTGAGAGCGCAGTTGATCCGATCTAGGACGACGAAAGAAGGGGAGGTCCTACCCCACTATCAGACCGAATTAGATCTGAACGCGGATGGATGCGACAGCAACCTGTTCTTTATTTGGCCAATTACGATGGTGCATCGGATAAACGCGGAGAGTCCGTTTTACGGCGTGTCGGCGGCGGACGTTTTACAGGAGAGATTTGAGATCGTGGTTATTCTGGAGGGAACGATCGAGTCGACAGGCCAGACGACACAGGCGCGGTCTAGTTACACCACCAGTGAAATAATGTGGGGTCACAGGTTCTTACCGCTGGTGCAGTACAACCGTGAGCGACAAGGTTACGAGGTGGATTACTCGAAGTTCGACGAGACGAACCAAGTGGACACACCTTTGTGCTCAGCCAAGGAGCTGGACGAGTTCTACGGCAGTCAGGGTGACCGGCGATCAATCGGTGAGTCCCTTTTCGGAGTCAAACGTGTCGGTGGAGGTTGGCTTTGTGTACAAGATGTTAATTAACAAACATGCCGTGATTGTACGCTTCGTTATCATGACATTTTCCCGTTTTGCTAAAAACAGATAACGCTAGTTCTTGTTTAGGCCCGACAATAAGTACACGAGATTTATGTGACGTTTATTGTTACGAGATATGAAGTGATAGGATAATCTTAATGCTAACATCTCACTCATTACCTACCCATTTCCTTGTCAAAGACAAAAGCCGAAGACGAGGCTTTAATTGCTGTAGATCTTTTTATTATGTTAAGCGTTGTTTTATAAGCTGTAGATTTAAATTTATAATTAGTGACATTACGATCTATTATCATATATTTGCAATTAAGTGAATTATCTAGGGTCAAGAGACGGACCATGCCCTTTGTTTGTGTTGGAAGCTATAAATTTCTTGTTTATTACCAAAAGGAATGATTGCAGTGGAATAGCATTTTGACCTAAATGGTAGAGTCTTGCAAAGTAGCACTCGGACAGATAAATGCATATTGATAACATAATCTATGCACTTGTATTTACAACAATAATAGCTTAAGTATTCATATTTCATATAAGTACCACAGCCATCTCTTGTGGAGCGTGTCGCAAGAGCAAGCAAGTATAACCGTGTCTTTGGCCTGATAAAGCAAAGTATAAGTACTAAACCTACTAATTGATGAAGAGTATTAATTATACTGTAACCAATAATAATGGTTAGTAACCATAATTAAATACCAAGATATATTCACATATTTGCTGTAATTATCGTAAAGCGATCAAGAGAGAGAGAGAGAAAGAGAGTAGAGCGACTTTACTTTGTGAACTAACGTTACAAGTTAAATATTTTGAACTCACTTTTCAACATTATACAATCAACCAATTTGACATGTAGAACTTTTATTATTTCTCTTTCCTCCTTAGAGGATTTTGGCGTCGCACGTCGTATGCATTTGCCAGTGTCAAGTATACATAATTAGTAATATTCAGTTTTGTTAGATATTATCAAACAAGTCATAGTCACAGTCACAGTCAAAGGCGAGGAAAGCAAGTCACGGTCAAGTCCAAAGTTTTAATTTTTTTTTAAATAATATTTTACGGTAGTTTATTCAAACTACCGTAAAATATAACAAAGGAATACGTATAGGCAGGGAATCTGTAGAACACCGAATAATTAACAAAATCAGATGATCTGTCTAAATCTGTTTATTCAGATATATTAACTATGGAAATAATTTTCCTATCGAATTGCTTATGATGTAATAATGCACCGGGAAACCTTTAACAAATCTTATCAAGGAAAATATATTTTGTTATCAAGATTTGATTTTGTTCTTATCAAAATAAATGAAGAACATCTTAGTACCCAGCAACACCTCTAAATATTTATGTACGTTACAGAATAACATTTCAGGCGAAATTTCACAGTAGCCACAGGCGTGAATTTGCCAAATTATGCCTCATGTATGATATCGCTGCGAAATGAAATCCTCCATTAGGTTCCACCCTCATGGAATTTCCTCTTTCTCATGTAATTTTCTGCATTATTCCTTTATTGTTAAGGTTGCTTTTCAGTTTATATGCTATCAAAATCTAGATGAATATTTGAAGATTTATTTCTAAGGACCATTGGACCATTTATTTGGATTTTTTACACACCAAAAATGTTGTACATACAACACATTTGTCGTACACCTACATTTAACACATCACATTCTTGACAAAAAGTTATCCTCGTAACACAAATATCTTACTTTACACAAATGTCTCTTTGGTGAGTGGAGCGCATCATGTTGCAATTTTGACTATGTGCGTACTTGTTTATTTTTTGCTCTGCACGGACCCGCGGTTTTAAAATTAAAAGTGTTGCCTGGTGCCTGTAGCCTCATAATTAAATTACCTGTTTATATAATAGCGACTATACTTTTATAACACCTCTTGATTGTTTTAAAGCTTGCTCACTCCCTGTTAATGAAGTGTGAATTCTAAAAATCGGTGCTTTTAACAATCATTGTCGTATTTAATTAGGTGCCAAAATAATAAATGAGTTGAGTAGCTGTGCTTTTTCACGGTTGATTGTTAGAATAGTCTGGCAAGTTGCGTCAGTTATAAAATATGTTATAGTTTTATGTACCATACATATTTTATGACTTTAACGCAGTTCTGTTACTAAAACAACCAAATATAACAAATAGACAGTAACTAAGCTGTATTCTAGACGTCAGGCATGGATATTTCTTCAGTTACGTAGGTGTTCCTTTTAGGACAGTCAAAATTAAACTAATAGGTATATCAGGGATGTTTTTAGAAACCATATATTTATTTATGAGACAAACGTCAAAAGCAATGCATATGAAAACAAAAACGCATTTTTGGACCCGGGTATCTAGATAGAGATATCCGGGTTTGAGGAGATCCTCAAACTTCGACCAGAATCACAGGAGGACTTTTTATTCCCATTTTGACTACTTTTTCATTTCCTCATCCTAAATTACATATCGCCAACTTCCTTTTTGCTAACATTTTATTTTTAATCCATTCATATAATTTACTTTCATTTTAATGATAACTATTAGTTCTTACGCAATGTCTCATTTCGTCATTCTTTTGTCATCGAACACAAATTTTAGTTTCTGGTCGTGATCTCTGACACTGATCGTGATGACGTATCTTCACATACTTCCATCAGAAAGGCGCTTTTTTTTGACGAGGGCAAATCTTCACAAGGTTTGCGATTGATTTGGGGTATAGCCGAGTTATGTGGGATTATACCCACTTAAACCCCCTCTTCCTTGGTGCTTGACCGAGAGCTACAGGATCTCTAAGGGAACGCACCGGAGCCCTCAGCACCGCGCTTCAGCTCCACCCGGGAAAGCTACGAGCTGTCCTGACAAACATTCACCTATAACAGCGTCAGCCACTCGCTGCTGCTGTCCTTCCCGGGCTCGTTTCGGTTCATGGTTACATCCCCATCTCTAAACACCCCCGAGCGCAGAAATGGGGATTTCTGCGCTCGGGGGCAGAAATCCCCATTATTTTTAGTAGGCTACTACTACAGGCAGGGGACACCGATGCCGTATTCTAGTGCCCTGATATCAGGGCAAAAGGCCTATTAATCCAAAAGGCAAATTTATCCAAGAATCGGTATAGTTCTTACGTTTTACTATGAAAACTGACGTGGTTTTGATACATTTTGTTTTAATAAAACGGGAATACTCATGTTAAATTGAGTCGGTTATTCCGACTATAGTTATACGATCACATTCGGTGACCTTTATCAAGGAACTTATACCTTAATATATTTTTTTCTTACGTTTTCTCGTGACAGCAGTCATTAAAAATTAGAAAAAGTCAGTTTCACATAATACCGAAGCATTGTGTGAAATAACAAATGTAAATGTGAGTATCAATTGTATGTATTTCCGGTAAAAATTCGAACAGGATGTGCTATTTTGTCAATTTGTTTCCCCTTTTTGACACAGGATACATTTATTTTGAAGAGAACTGCAATAAATAATCTCCGCTCCTTACCATTCAGTCGATGATTGTTCTAGATGTTAGGGTCAACGCGCACTAGCTGACCTTACCGAACTATTGACGTCCGCTACGAAATCGGACCACGATTAGTTAGCTATCAAAAGAGTATTGTTTCTTAACATCTAATTCCAAAAATGTCTAGACTCCATTTATCTATAACGAATGTCTTTTTTTTTCTTTTTCCGTCTAATTTTTTAAACGGTTTACTACATAGATTATAGCATTATTCGTCCTTTATAAGCTTTTCAAATGTCTAGTCGATGGTGTATTTAATGATTGAAACTGTGTGTTTGTCAGTCTTCGGAAACAGGAAACAATTCTCAGAAAAACTGCTTAAAAGATTATTTTATGTGTAGATGCACGTCAGTCATAATTACCTACTAAATACATAGACAGAGTCCAAAAATAAGCTACCTTTCCAAATTTTAATGCTTCCCTTCAATAAATAAATAACTAGCTTGCTCGCAAGGCTTCGCTCGCATAGGCTAAAAAAACACCCCATTACACCTCTTTAGGGATTGATTTTTGGAAAAATCCTGAGACACGCCTTTCTTTATTTTTTATGCTTAGGATAGAAACCGAGTTACATTGACTTAGCATGAAAAAAAATATTGTTTACGTTACGAACTTTGAAAGTCCATTTTACCCCTTTCGAGGTGGAAATTCGCAAAATTTGTTCTTATTGTCCACCTGTTAGAAGAGTCTGCTTCAGCCTTTAAACACCCCACTGCTGAGATCAGCCGACCCTCGAAGGGTGATTGGGCCATATCCACCACTCTGGCCAATGGGCCAGAGTGGCGGGTTGGCAAGTTCACATATACCATCGAATTTCTTCTCCGGAAATATGCAGGATTCCTCACGATGTTTACCCTCACAGAAAAGTGGTATATATCCATACGTAAGTTCTAAAGAATTCATTGGTACGGGCCCTGGCCGGGTTCGAACCCACGACCCAACGAATGTGAGGCGAGCGTGCTCCCACTGATCTACCACGGCTTTGAATAGTGTTAAGTCCAAATTTCACGTCTCTATCATGAGCGGTTTGGTCTGTACGATGATTCTTAGAACAAGGTTTTTCTTTTATATGTATAGATAAACAAATAAATAGGTATAACCCGCGGTAGAGATTTGTGTAAAAGATATTTTAGTGCCCTGTTATTTCAACATAACACTTGCCATACTAATCTGTAATCAAAACACAGTAACCTATCAAACAAGAAAATCTCTTATGCAACTGCTATTTATTTATGTTACTTAAAGATGTTATTATGTGTTTGTAAACATGTCTGTGAATGTTTCTGTGATGTCCTACAGAGAGCACGGATCACCAACTCATGCTGAAGATGCCCGCACGACCGGCCGAGCCTGAGCGACCGAAAGCCGAACAAAAAGACGGGGATTTTACCGTTACGCTGTAGTTAAACTACCTAATCGAAGTTAATCTTGTGTTCGAAAATTTCTCTAAGAAATTAGGTGACAAGCAATAATAAATAAGAAAAGAAACGTATAAAAATCCTAGATATATAAAATTAAAGATGTAGGTAGGTAAGCAGGAGGAAAAGAGATTAGTATTATGTACAAACATTACTTACCAATGTAATCAATATAATTTGCTCTTTCATCAGTAAATTTAGTTTCTCAAACAAATTAACCGATAAATTTTTAACTTTGGTTTAAAAAAAAAACAGATCTTTCAGATATATTTTGTTTTTTACTAATAGGATGTTGAGAGACACTGTTAAAAACAATCGGGAAATAATCAACACCAGGGCCCGTACCGTGAGGTGCTTATTGCGATGATGTTTAGGCTCAGCCGAGGACGCTGTGTGACCATACACCTTATCGCGCGGCGATACGGTTCGTGGTCGCGCAGCGTCACCGGTTGAACCTAACAATCATCGCAATAAGCATCTCACGGTACGGGCCCTGTACCAACCACTGATCTCCATAATAACGTACTAATATTATGGAGGTCAAAACATCTATTCCTTCGCTAAAAATTGTATGACCGACAATTTAAAAAGGGGCCTAATACGATTTGTGTCTTTGATTTTAATTTGAATTCTGCTTGCTCACTCGATAAATGTATAAAGCCTAATCTTTGTACAGGGCCCGTACCAACTTTAGCGCGATGATTGTTTAGGTTCAGATCGTTTCGCGTCGCTATTAGATTCATGGTCGCGCAGCGTCGGCGGCTTAACCTAACAATTTTCACGTCAAGGCCAAGAACTAAGGCCCGTACCATAAAATATTTATTTTATGGAACGGACCTTGGTCCCCTTATCCCTTACTAGAAAATAATATCAAGAAGTTTAACTTATCTGTCTGTTACTGTTTTATAAACTGTATTATATCACCCAGTGTCACTAGTCAGCTTACAGAGTAAATAAAACCAGAATCTCAAATACGTATCTAACATTTAATTAGGATTGTAGGGTTAAAAGGTTGTGTCACGCGTACAAAGAGTTGTTATACACAACAAAACATTCCAAAGTTTGTGAATGTATAGAGTAAATATATTCAATTGTTAAATTATTATACAAATATAATATTTGTAGTAGTAAGTGTGTATAAATTGCTATGCAATCATTCCATTCACACCCTCTGCTTCTGTCAATGGTTCGAATATATCGATTTTAAATGTAATTTCATTATTTTTTTAATGTAAATAATTCCTACGAAACAAATCTACAATGTGAACTATGAAGATTTACATTTTATTTTAACTAAAGATAATCACAGTAAAAAAAGAATTCTGAATAGGTTGTATAGCAAAATGTATTTTTATGAATCTTATAAAAATGTCTCATGCATTAAAAATGTAGGTCATTCATAAGCGTATCATGTGATGTCTTGTTGTATGTAAATATTATATGAATAATTATTTATATTGTGACGTTGATTTGCGTTTAATTTATGACTCCTTCAGGTTATATCACAGTACTTGTAGTTCGATGTCAAGGTCACAAAATTTTTTTACACCACAAACACTTGTCGACTAGCACAAGCTTGAACGCGGGTCTGCGCTTTTTGAAGTACAAGGACTGTATGAACCATTACACACTAAATATAAGCCCAGAGGTCGCGTAGCTGCTGTCCAGTATAGTCGCGTGACAGTTCGAGAGCAAAGGGGCAACAAAAACATTTTTTTATTTTTTTGGGATTCCCACCGTCTCCATTAATGGGAACACGGGGATGAGTGGAACACGAATAAGCCTTCATGCGCGGGCTAGCGCCCATTATGGTGTATAATGGTTCTTACATATTTTGGGCGTGGGGCCGCGTTCAAGCGGCGCCTCCAGAACTGACACGCGTCGCTTACGCCCAGTTCTGCGCCTGACAAGAGTTCTGTTTTGATGATGTAAATAATATGAAAGACTATATAGTTAAAACACTCATAGAATTATTAGAAAAACCCCGACAGAAAAGTGTAGCCTATGACGTTCCGGATATAAAGACGAATCTAACGACACCTCGCAATCCAAAATCCGCCAAAGCCGAAGCTCAAAAACTTAGGCGGTACAGGTCACAAAGAAACAGACATACTTACATGCACCCGAAATACATTACACTTTTCTGTTCAGTCGGGTAAAATACAGAAACAGCTAAGTATCTACCTTGCCTGCACATTCACAAGGTATACGAATTTTCGTAGACCCTAGCAAGAAATTGTTCTATGACCTGAGTAGTGAGTGTCTACCTGAGGTTCGTTTGTTATTATTTTGATTTAGTAATTATCACTACTACTACCAGATACTATGTAACAGTCACTTTTGGTTCCTAGCTCATTATATGCCTCTTAGTTCCTACTTGGTAGCACTAGGTCTACAACAGTCGTAGAGCTTCGTAGCAAGCAAGAAGAAAATTGGAATCTTCTTTTTCTAGAATTTATAAATAAGCAAATTTATTTCCAATTTATACGCATTATTCACTTCCTTCGTTTGATAGGAGCCTCTTTGGGTGTAGGCGTAGATTTGGTGTTGGGATTTAGTAAATAGGGCTGTCTTCTAATATTTCCAATAGGTTACCAATATGCCGTATTTGTGTACGTCTATCATGCTGATTTTGTTTGTGCTGAATATTGTGTCGTTAGGTGCTGTAAGTCCAATATGCCGTATTTGTGTACGTCTATCATGCTGATTTTGTTTGTGCTGAATATTGTGTCGTTAGGTGCTGTAAGTCCAATATGCCGTATTTGTGTACGTCTATCATGCTGATTTTGTTGGTGCTGAATATTGTGTCGTTAAGAGCCGTAAGTATTTTTCATTTTGCGTTTTATTTCGTATGTTCTAAAATAAAGAATAATTAGTAATGAAATGAAAGATATTTATTCCAGATTTGCATCCATGTTACACAAAATTAAAATAAAATAAAAACGATCAAAATTATTAAATGATCAATAATTGATCGGTGTGTGATAAAGACTCCACGTCCGATGTAAGCCGCTGGAGCGCCAGTCTCGCACCGCAGCTACCTGCGCGTAAAAACGCATAAAAGCGATGAAACGCCTATGAGCAAACACTACAAATGTTAACTGTGATCTTGCAGGATTTAGGATATACATTTGCATGAGTATACTACGTGACCGAACAAATGGATGTAGGCACGACAAAATTACTGTGACTCACCATAGTCCGCTTGTGCAGTGAGATATTTCCAACAACTCTAGTAGCAAAGAACCGGTCTATGTTATAATTATAAAGCCATACCATATCTGGTCCAGTGCGGGTTGGCGGATTCACATCCATCGAATTTCTTCTCCGGTAATATGCATGATAGTTCACGATGTTTTTCTATCACCAAATGAAGCGGTATATATCCGTAATTCCGTAAGTCCTTATCCAATGCTAAGTACCAATAAGCAAAATTTGTTTTCATTAATTTATTGATCGCATTCCAGGCTACCTCGGCAGTTCTCCAACAGGCGAGATCATTTACCGGTCGTCCCTCAACTCCCATGTCCCCAACACGCCTCTAGTGAACATATCCGACCGGCTGGTGGCTGACGCGATCCGCCGCGCTAGCCTCACCCACCGACCCTCTGTAGTCAAGTACCCGCCGGACTACTTCAACGGACCGGAGGAACAGTCCTCTTCCAGTGACGAAGAGGTGGACAAGAAAGGCGGGAAGAGGAAGAAGAAGATGCCGGCTATCATTGATAGACAATGATTTAGCAAGTTATAGGCTCAGAGCTTCCTTAATAACATACTAACTTAATAATTTTTTTGGATGAATGAAAGTTCCGTCGCTTTCGAATGAAATTGGCTGAAACGACCGATTAAAATACTTGTACTTTTGAGACTTTGCCTTCAATTTCTATTGTCTTTACTTATGAAATAAATAGGAATAAAATAAAGGGCATTAAATAATTACATGTTATCTGAATGTAAACGGATCATGGTGATATTGAACACAGTGAGACTCTACAATATTATTTGTTAGTAATTTTATTGATGGTCTAATCCAACGTGCTACAATACGTTAAACGAAAATGACTCATAGTCAAAGAACATACGTTGACATTAATAGAAAAAATTGCTTACTTACATGTCCATAATTTGTGCCATCTTAATTTTGTTAGTTAAGTACATAATTAATATAACTACATAACTATGTAATTTAACTTACCTTTTAACATACCCTAAGTAATTATTTACTTACCTACTATTTTCCGAGATTAAACTTGAGATCTAAGATTTTTAAACAAGACTTTTCTTTCATTTTCCCATATAGCGCCATCTATCGTCGAATAGCTCAACCATATTTTCAGTAAGTTTAAAGAGATAATTTTATTATTTTCGGGTTCACAGACGAAACAATTTATGATTTACGTGCTATTATTTATCGTTTTTTATTCAACTTAGTGACGAGAAGAGTACTCTGCTCGCCTGGTGGTACCTAAGCGTGCTCGCTCATAATAGTTATCTGCCACGCGGCATGAAATCCAGATATTATGAGATATTGGCGATATTTGCAATATTTTCAATAGGTATATCAAATATTTATTGTATGTATGTATACCGCCAACTTGTCCATACAAAAAACACGTAGTTTTTCCCACCCATAAATATGTTATGCGATTTCGACGTTTTTTATATATTATCTATATATAAATATACACTATTAAAAATTAAAACATTAAACGTGGCTTCTTATTTATCCAAACCCTGACATCAAAAATCAAAAGATTTTGATGAGATTTAACGGGAGATAACAGTTTTCACCCGTAACTGTCAATTCATCAAAGCTTTAGGTAAATTCATTAATTTTCTCTATCGCACGCACGGGGAACAAAGCGGCAGCAATACAATTTTCAAAAACCTACTGCGCCAAACCTACTTTTTATTATGGTTGCCTCTCTATAGAGGTTACAGAGAAAAAAAAAGAGATTTCTGTACTGGGGGCTATCCTCTAACTTTCAAACGTTCGTAATTCTGATTGCGAGAGCATGCCATCTCGCTCGTACCAACTTAATCGCACTAAGCACTAAGCCGCGGTCCCGCTCGCGCAAGTCTCGCTTTCGCTTTCAGAGTTACGGGATAAGCCCACAGGTCTATACAACACGGGTTAATTAAACTCAGGTGATTATGTAAATCAAAATATTTATTCTGATATACTTTACTTATCTATCAGGAGAATACAAAGCTGCTGGCTATAATTTTATTTCTTGTACAAAAAGCGGCGCCCGCGCCGACTAGGCCCCTGAAGATTTAATTAGCGACAGTTGAATAGTATAAAATATGAAATAGACATTGCAAATTTTTTGTAACAGTAACAACAATAATGTAGTTGCTTCTCGCTTTTTTACAATTTGAACGTTTTGATATCGGCAATTATACAAAACTACCCACATAAGTATCACTGAAAGGTGTGGCAATATTGAAAGGTATGTGTGTACTCATCATTATCAACAACATTTTTCTATGGGACCAATCCTGAAAACAATGGTTCCATACATTTTGTCGAGTGTCATTCTTCGACCAAAGTAGAATGAATGGACGGGTCAAAGTAAGAGAATTTTGAAGACTTTTAAAGTGAGCGCCGGCGCTAACCTTGCTTCAGTCGCTCTCAGGCTGTGAAAAGTGCGAGACGTACGTTGGTCAATACGTGCGATCCAAATATCCGACAAAAAATATGCCTTGATATTATATTCGCTATCTCTTTTTGTAATATGCTATACATACTTTACTACTTAATTATGTATTGAGGCCTAAGTTCGATTGTTTTGACTTGTTAGTGTGTCTACACATGGCCCGACCCGACATCGCTTGAAAGAGATGGCTATATAGAAGTTTCTGGGGAAGCGAAAGGGAGAAGCTATAATAGTTTGTTTCTTTTGCTCCCGTGAAATTCAAATCTAGCTGTCCCTTTCACACGATGTCAGGTCGGGCCATGTGTAGACACCCTTATCTTTTAGGAAGTTGTGTGGTTAGGGCCCGTCCAAATATGTTATTTTGGTCGAAGATGTCATTGACATTTTTCTTTGGATCAGCCGATTTTTGCCACACCTTTCAGTAACACTTTGTATAATCGTCGTCAATATAGGTCTCTCATAGGGTCTACATAATCAATACGCGAGTACGTTTTCAAGCATTAGTGGCACTAATACCTACGTATTCAATATGATTATTATATTACCTACATTATAATACTTACCCCCGAATACTGAAACGTTTGTTAACTTTGACGACAGATTATTTCTAATGCTGCCTTTGTCTGGCACTAAGCAAATGACACAGGCAGCTACAGACTTAATATGTCGTGAAAGTTAATAAACGTTTCAGAATTCGGGGGCTAGTTATTCATAAACTTCTCATAGGTAGCTTCAAACATTTTCTCGCTATGGACGCTGCATCACCGAAGCTTATGGGAGTAAGGTATGTATTTAATACCCCTAGAAGGTACAAATGTTACCGAAAAATCACTGTGACCTAATCTGGATATAAAAAAATTAGCTTCCACGCTTTGCGCTGTTCCATTTTTAATAAAATTTCTAGCAAATGCGTTTTTTTGATAGTTATTTTGCTAGCGACACTATTCGAATAGACTTGACGCACTGTTTGTTTCCTGGCCCCTAATTCGCAGTCTTTTCCAAAAAGTATTACAGAAATATTAAACAAACTCCTTTCTATGTCTTTTAATATGAGGGAGAAGATCGAAAAATAAACAACATCGAAATTAAGTTTATTTTTTTTTCATTCTTTACCGTCACATTAAAGGTAAGAAACAGAAAATTCTTTAAAATAATCTATATTTTATGATAGACAGATACAACATAAAGTTCAGAAAATATAAACTTTGTATAACAATCACTTGAATATAATAACGTACTTACAAATTTAGTACATTATTTCAAATTTTTGGTAGCACAATAGGTTATTTGCAGGAATAATGAATGAACTACTTCTTCATAGCTTGACTATTAAAAAGTTATAAGTATACCACTTTCTTACATATTCTCGTAAATAAAAATACTAACACAGGCTCATTGGCATTTTAGCCAGTAGTGAAATTGACAAATATTTTTAAGATTTTCAATAAAACAACTGTAACTATCGAGATTTGTTTCGAAACACTGCATTAAAAATTTCAGTTTCAGTTTCGACTTTCGTCTTCCTCTGACGTATGTATAAAACGGCATGCAAGAAGCTCAGGCGCTAAGACAGCGTATGTCGCTAACGCTTGCGTGAAACCGATAGCATAGTACTTAAATGTAACTGCAAGCGTCATCTACCATCGTTTTCAACACTAAATGATTGCATACCCTAGACGCAAGAATAGGATCGAAAGATGAAGACTCAAGTTGAAGTTAAAAGCGCACACCTATGGACATAGCTCATAGGTCAGTAATTGTAAGTATACAAAATATATAAGGTAAGGGTACGCATAATTCATTAATAGCGACCATCCATGGACAATAATTAGAATATTTATTACATACAACTTTACTATCATTAACACATTTTTACAATTTTCACCATTTTTTTGGATCGTATCCAATTGCCTAAGCTCATAATTTAGCTCTTATAAATCTAAGCTGTTGGTCAAAATTTAGAACTGGTTCTAGTACTTTGTTACGGGGCCTTAGCTTTTAAATATTTATAAATTCGAATGACTGAGAAGTAGAGCTTGTATTAATATTTTCTATCTCTAGTTTGACTATCGATAGATTGTTAAAAACGATAGAAGCATTCACACCGGACACTAAATAAGTAAGTATAACTTTGGTTAAAGTGACAAGATAGTGTCGATTCTGTTGAACGAATTTTTCAGACTCTAAAATTGTTTCCACTCTTTTCTTGCATATTGTAATGAAAAAAGACATTAGATAATTGAAGATCTATCGGATTAGTTTAGTTAACTAAACCACCTTTAAAGGTGGAAGCTACTTTACGTATACATAGAATTATTTTACATGAAGTTTATACTTTAGTATTTATTATTGTGACCGGTATGAACCCTCATACCAAACATTTACTTAACCACAATTGTACCTAATCTCGGGGACCGAGGATAAATTTAAAGCCGTTTTTGTCAATTTGTTATTTCCTAAAAGCGTCGTCCCCATTTTGCCTACTAAAATTGTCTAAACAATTACTACCTAAATATAAATACTTTTTCTAAATACAACCCTATCTGGTACACCGATGCTAGAATTAGATGAATAAGTAGAATTAAATATATAAAACCTATAAACAACTTAGCATGTGATCTGTCAAAATTTTATTGCGCGTAGCTTGCCACTTGCCTCGCGTTGTATACAAATTTTTCTGATCACGTGTCACGTCACTTACTCGTCGATGAGTTACCCCCGAATACTGAAATGCTTGTAACTTTGACAACAGATAATTCTAATGCTGCCTTTTCTGGCACTAAGCAAATGATAATGGCAGCAATAGACTTAATCTGTCATCAAAGTTAACAAACGTTTCAGTATTCGGGGGTTAGAGGCTGATTTAAGAATTTTTGCCCCTATATTTTATTCGATGTTAAGTAGTTTCCCAAAGCTTGTTTAATTGTTTGTCTGACCTATTCGTTGAATATTGTTCAAAGTAACAAAAATGAAAAGTGCTAGGTATCAACCTTAAAATCAGGGGATCACATTCGCGACCAGCGGTATCCGAACCTAAAACACAAACTACTACTAATCACGAAATGTCTGTCAGTTTAAAATTTAATAATAAACTCGTATGTGATAAACACCCAACAACATGATAATACTCAATCGATTTCTAAAAGGTTTCTCACAAAATAACAATTATTTATATATATATATAAAACCCTCGAATCACTTATAGGCAAAATATATAATTTATAGGAAGGTTTATCATACTTATTGTCAATAGAATGTAGAAAATTATTAGATAATTAAGTATATAAGGTGGATACAAATAATTCCATTATTTCAGTCTACGCTAACATCGATATTCTCTACGCTGTCAGTACAAGAGAACCTCACGTGTTGCCTCCCGCTCTTACACCTAGTTGCATGGCTCTTGGTTGTATGTCTCCGGGTTGTATGGTTGATTGTACTCCGATTGTGGTTGTGATCCCTGAGCGGGCGTCAGGCGGGGTCCGGGTCGGGAGATGTCACCAATATGGGGATCACGACCGTTTCTAAGTGGTTGTCGCTAGGGGATCTGGAAAGAAAGAAATCTTTGTTGTTACATTTCATTATATGAAATCGCATCGATGTGCATACATATATAGGTATATAAATTATGTGATCGATGACTAAAAACTGCTTTACGAATTTTACTAATTTCTTTCAATATTTTACTACTAGACATAAACCATTTGTTTCTGTATTTCGTTTTTGTTATTGCTTTGTCTTATTGGTGGACAGATTAAGCAAAACATGAAGAAACTTAACTAGATCATGAAAAATGCTACTGACGTGAATTAGAAACACAGCAGCTCAAGTAACAAGTTTTCAAGATATTGATAATATTGCAACATACATATCTTTACCAGTACAAAGTGTTTACGGCTGTACGATTCCGGATTTGAAACTAACTTTACTGGTTCATTTCTGATTTGTAAAACCAGGATTGCTTCATTGAAAACTTACTTTCTCATAGTTTGTTCTTCTTTATGATGTTCATGGTGTCCATTATCAGCTCTTTGGTCGTGATGTCCGTTCATATGCCCAATACCGTTAGGCGTTAGGTGTTTCTTTATACTCGCGTGGCTATGGCTCTTATGCATATGTCCTTCTCTTTCTGCGTTTCTTTCTATATGATTATGTAGTTTTTGTAGTAATTCTGCTCCGTTTTCGACTGATAGATGGTTGTGACTTGGATTTCTAGATTTCTCGTTGATGTTTTCTACGAAGTTGTTTTGCGCCATGAGGCGGTTTTCTCTGACTCTTGACTCAGGGATCTTGATTTCGATGTGCTCATCGAGGGAAATAGAGTCGACGGAACTCAGGTCGAGCGTGTCGTTAGAGAACGTTTTGGGAATGGTGCCGAGCATGCGATCTGGAAATAGCAAGTAGAGAGTCAAATAATACCTAACAGTGTGCTCGTAGGAACACAGTGTGGAGTCTCGGGCCTAGCGTGAGACCTGAGTCTAGCTTCCCACTTCAGACTAAGGTGATAATCTTTTTAGATCACATAGTTACATAACATTAGATGAGAAATGGTTAAACTCCTATACTATCAGTAGTAGAAAAAACTACATTTTCATTAAATACTCTAGGGCTTGGCTCTAATTAACACGGTTGGCATAGCCTTTTGCTTATAAGGATTCTTGGCTTATAGTTGTCATTGGGTAAATGATTTATTTCACGGAAAGAATTAATATTATTTAGATAGGTAGATATATTATGACGTGTATAGATATACCATAACAAACTCTTCAAATACTCGTGTGAGTATGTACCAATATAACTACATTCTTGATTAAGCTATAATAATAATTTTATTAGTAATGGAATAAGTAATATATTTAGATTTACAAAGTTAGAATTTTCCAGATCAAAATGTTATTCTACGATTTCTAAATAATACGACATTTCAATCCACAAAACATATACTACGACTTACATAGCTATTATCGTAGTGTCTTTTGCATAAAACAAGAAGGTGAAGTCATGATGTGAACATGTAGATATAAATTTTACCTAATTTCTGTGAAGTAGAGACTGTAGCTCTTAACTCGTCCAGTTGTTTGGCCGAGCACAATGGAGTGTCCACCTCGTAAGTGTTGTTGAACTGCGTGTAGTCCACCTGAAATTATGGAACGACATTTTGTTTACGGTACCATGAATACAGGAATTTGGCAAATTATAAATTCTGAAAAGTGAAATGGAATTATTATTACAGAGCTGGTTATAGATTTAGTTATATGACTGTTAAGGAATACTTATATATATTTCATCAAGATTCAAGATTCAGAAATACTTTTAAAATTCTGCTATGTAAATCTTTGTTAAAAACCTTACACAGAAATCCTACTGCAAAACAATTCCGCGATGAATTAACACGTGTTTAAGTAAAAAAACGTTATAAATATTATATTTCATACGGAATTTTATATAAAAATTACATGGAATTATAATAATAATCACAATTATAGAAACTAGAAAACTTCCTGTTTGTATCGCTTAATGGATCTACGAATATACCATGGCTAAGTAGGTTTATAACTTTAGCAAATAGCAAAACAAACAACTACTCATCTATGCCAAAGATTACTGTTGTTTGTACTTATTATTATTCGCTGGTACTGTCGGTCATTTAGGTACTTACCTAGTACCTTACAAGGAAATTTTGTGGAAGATCAGGCTAGTATGAACAAGATGTGTTATATTCAAAGTAGCGAGAATGTCTAGCTTTGTTTTCATAATATGAAGGGTATTGACACAGGAAAACAAATTTTATAACACAGTATTTATGGTGTAAACATTGGTAAGTTATGATTTACTTTTAGCAGTTTTCAATACGGATAATTAAACTGTAATTTAGTAAATACTTGCCTCATATTCACCAGTGTCTTTTCTGAACGTAACCATGGTTTCGAACCTGTGGCCCCAAAGGATCTCTGATGGCAGGAAACTGCTACGGGCTTGCGTCGTCATGCCGGTCGACTCGATAACACCCTCTGAAATATTGACATAATACAATTTAAAAAAATCTCTTTAAGCTACATACCTAACCTATAGAGATATTGACCCCATAATAAAATTTGGTTTTTATTCCGATAAAAGATAAAAAGAAACAAATACTTATATGCAATTAATAAACAAAGGTTGAATACAATAATCGAAGTCGCGTGAAATATAACAAGACCTACTTCAGTACAAATACATAGAACCTGACAAAATGGGTCTTATAACGTGTGAAACAATAGGAGGATAACGAATGCACAGATATGTAGTAGACGTGAGTTGATTGAATACTTGGGTACATTCCTTACGTATTTTGTTTAGCGGACATTTCACAGGTAACGAAATAAGAGTTTCATTACCGCCGCAAAATTAACAGGATAACAAGTATAACAATATCTTATTGCGGATGCAGCTGCCAGTAGGAAATCAATAGAGGACGGAAAGCAGTTGAATGCCAATAGAAATACCTTAGGTTTTAAACTGGTAAAATGAATTGAGTAATAATCAGAAATAGCATTAGCAATATAAAGAACACCAACAAACAACAACAATGAAAACAGCACTTTATATTATTATCAACGCACTATATGGCATACGTGGTCTCGTGTTTTGAAAACTTTAGGGCAATCTACCAAATCGACGTCGCGGAAGTGCCAAGAGTTGAGATTTGATGCGTGTGTGGTCTTCACGTATATAATAATTTATATATACTAGTGCTGTCAACTTCATAGAGCGGTTTGGCTTGAAAATTGGGAATCTTATGTCTATATTTACCGATTACCGATGCTAATTCTAATATAGATGCCTACAATTAATATAATAAATAACGCTGATTTGTACTTTCTGCTTACACCATGAGTGATTATCGCGATCGTGCGGTTGATGGCGATAGATCTTCTAACATTTCTGACGTTTTACAGTCTTGTACATCGCATCTGAGATTTTCTGGTTCATCTGATTTTACACTTTTTTAATAATATTTTATTGCACCCTCCGAGTCTCCTATCATTTTGTCGGTACATACAACTATTAGTAAGCTACTTTTCCCAATGAAAAAAGTTTTTCTTTTGATTCCTAAATACCAAAATATGCTATTGAGAAAATATATATAATATAATAATATAAATACCAAAATATGCTATTTAGTTTCTTCTTTCTACTCACCAAGCATGACAACTATCTCGAATCTCTCCTTCAACATATCGGAAGCAGAAAGGCCGTAAAGCGGTGACTTTTCGTTGATCTTGTGAACGATCGTCATGGGCCAGATGAACATCAGCCTGTCCTCTTCACCATCGGCGCCAACCTTGAGCTCTTGTTGGTAGAATGGCAATATTTCGCCTTCTCGGGTGGTCTGTGGATGATTTGGATGATGTATAAGTAAACAGGTATACAAGGCGTAGTAATCTCGACCCTCCTTATATAGAGAGTTACTGTAGTGGTTCATTAAAGTTTTTTTTATGTAAAGGACCTCTGTCCGTTAAACTTGGGATTCATTTGGATGGATGCTATTTAGAGGAAAAGATCATCTTCGTTTGTTTTCAATACAGGTTGTAATGAAAGAGGTTGAGTGGAGATTAGTCTTAATATAGCAAGACTACCTTCATCAAAACATTCTGTGTATTAATTTGTTTTAGTATTTTAAAAAAAATGCAAAAAATAGCCATGAAAAGGTACTTAGTAAGCAAATTGATACAATACGTACAATCGAGGAAGCTGCACAAAACTGGCAACTAACGTTTCACAACT
Organism: Apocheima hispidaria; assembly: GCA_947579745.1. Classification (NCBI taxonomy): domain Eukaryota; kingdom Metazoa; phylum Arthropoda; class Insecta; order Lepidoptera; family Geometridae; genus Apocheima; species Apocheima hispidaria. Next base: position 9,497,784 of record OX388156.1, read on the forward strand.
AATTTCTACTTCATACACTAATAATTTAATTACCATAGAATATTACGATTGTATAAAATTTACTTTTTACTCGACTATCCTAGAAGGAGGGTAATGTTTATGTTATTGTGTCAAATGAGAAATCAACTGGACACTTTTGGCGAAAATAATAACTGAAAGCGTTTATAAAAGTATAGAAAAAGAAGAGTAAAATGAAAATTAGAAAGCAATACACAGGCAAGGTGCGATACCATGCTCAGTCCATAGATGGGTCTTAATAGAAAAAAATAACAATGCAATATACACGCAAAAATTAATATGGGTACAACTAGAACACTTCCACAAAACATGATCGGTAATACTATCTTATTACAAGAAAGGGGTTTAAGTGAACTTAATTCAAAAACGTATTGATTTTAAATGTAACTTAATAACAATCAAAATTAGAGCGATAAAATAGCACAAAACATGCTCAAGATTTAATGAAGTTCAAACTCCGTCTTGTACTAAGATCGGTTATGGTGTCTGTAATGTACCTTTTTTCTAATAATCTGTGCGCGAACGTGAGCTTCCAAAATATGAGACTTGCGGATGTCTCCAACGCGGAACAGAAGGCAGAACTCTCCGTCTCTCAGACAAATGACGGCATTCCTCGAGAACAGGAGTGTGGTGTTACGTTTTTTGGCCCGCGCCAGCTTCGCGAAAATAAGACCCACCTAAGGACAACGGAAATGAGTATTAAAATTATTGCGGATCTTAGGGAGTCGAAGACTGTCATTTTTTCTAATTTTTACACAGGCTTCGACTCCAAGTTAGAGAGTGGAGTCAGTGCAAAATTAATCAAGGGTGCTGACTGAATTCCCCAATCACTAACCAGTCTCCGGTTTTGGTGGAATAATATACCTTGCGGCGAATCAACTGTGCTCTTATATGGGCCTCCACAATGTGGGACTTTCTCATATCGCCGACTCTGAACATAAGACATAGCTGGCCATCTCGTAGGCAGATTATGGCGTTCCGGGAATAAAGCAGGGTCTGAGCACGTTTTTTTGGTCGAGAGAGCTTTGCGAACACGATTCCCACCTAAAATTAGAGCAACCTTGTTGTAGTTTCCGTCGTAGAACGCTGGAGGCAGACTGGCGAACTGTTTATTGTTTAGTCAGCCAGCGCAATGTATGGTACCTGTTGATACCTTGAGAATTCGAGTCAGTAAATTGATGTTACATCGATAGATGGATACATTACTGCCATCTCTGAATGCATGACTCAGTGAAGTCAAATTAGATAGACATAATCCCCATGTGCTCGATTTGTCTAATAAAAACTCAATAAAGTCTATTGAAATTCATTCTTAATTTTAAAGAGGAACATCTGGCCGGTTCCATAGAGCAGATCCATTGCGTTAATACATTGGCAGATTGCCAACACTGTATTAATAAACTTATCATATTAGCTTCGAAGCAGGAAGTATTTTTTAAGCTGGCTGTAATATCCCCTTTTAGGGTTCCGTATTACTAAAAGGAACCCTTATAAGTTCGTCATGTCCACCTGTCTGTCTGTCTTTCTGTCTGTCAGAATCCTTTACAGCCTTATAACTTCCAAAGTTATAAACTTACATGCATGAAATTTTGCACAACTATAGTCTAAGTATAGACCTACAGTTTTGGAAAATAAGGGTAAGTCCCATACATGTAAAAAGAGGGTAAAAAAAAAAAAATTGCTTAACCCCATCATGAGGGGTGTCGTTGCACAGCTCTTTTCAAGGTGACAATTTAGGAAGAATAACAAAATAATAATTTTATATTAATAGGGTGGCTGTCATACATGTAAAGTGGGGATTAAAAAAACGCATATCCCCACATGTGGGCTATCATTGAAAAGGTCTATTAAAATAAACTTATGGTTTCCTGCACCATTTTTTATCAGACGTATCGATAACGAAATATGGGCCGACAAAGTTGCTTACAATGTGTCCTCCCCCTCTGCCATTTCTAAACTTTGCATCTCAGAAATTTGTTATCTTCCATGTTGATAGATCTTAGTAAAAACTTTCATTCAAAATTATTTTGGACAACGTGTGATAATCACTTTTTGAGATATGTGATAAAAACGGATAAATACTTAAAACGTCCTACGCACCTACGGGACCCTACTAAGTATGGTCCGACATGCTCTTAACAAGTTATTACCTTTAACAATAAAAATAACCTAGTGTTTATTATTTAAAGTTTTTGTGGTAACACAACGGGCACTTTGTTTACTGAGGTCATTAATGTTACGAAGATTTATTGGTCAGTAAACGATGTTTGCTTTGACGGTAAAGTCCTCAGTATTTCATCAGTTACTGCAATCAATGTCAGAGTGATGTAGCATTGGCGTTTCAATAATAAAATGCTGCTTACCATGAATGCTTGAATGAAAACTCCAACAATGCTCTGTAGGCACATAACGAAGATTGCTTCAGGGCATTCCTCGTTAGTAGTTCTGGAGCCATAGCCAATAGTGTGTTGTGTTTCGACGGAGAAAAGAAAGCAACCGGTAAAAGAAGTGACTCCATTTAGACAGGGTATGTAAGTTATGTTTTCGTTGGGAGGTGGAGGGCTTAAATCACCGTGAGTGAAGATGATGAGCCACCAAATGAGGGCAAAGAGAAGCCAGGAGAGGATGAAGGAGAGTGAAAATACAAGCAGCGTCCAGCGCCACTGTGCATCCACGAGGGTCGTGAAGATATCCTGAAGATATCGGCGCCTGCGTTTGGCTACGTTCCATTGGACTACATTGCAGTCTCCGTGCTTGAAGATGACGCGCTTCCTCACACGACGCGCTGCGTATCGGGCTTGACGGTATCTGAAATTAAAAAAAAAAAAAGAAGTTCAGATACGTATTGTTTTTAATAATGAGTTGAGCGCGAAATGTCTTGCTATTTTATAATCATAGAAATTCCAACTATTGGCAACAACAATTTATAAATATCATGATTTTCCTGATCTCTGAAGAATCTCTAGGTTGTGCCACTGGACGTGTAATTAGTACGTTCCTACAAGTAAAGTTTTTGGGCATACCCGGGTCCATGCCGGGCTTAGAATCTTAAAATCATTAAAATGTTTAGAATAATAAAATTCTAGGTCTACAAACTACTCAAGTTGAAGCCTGAGCCTATTATTATCTCGCTTTCCATCAGTACTTATCTATAGTCGAGATGTGTGCACCTTCAGTTAAGTGTTTGATATTATTCTGAAACACTTTAGATACTTTATCAAGCGCTACTAAAACAAAACTAAGTGATTTATTCATATTTATCTGCGTAAAAGCTTTTTGTTTGAAAATATATTTATCTCTGTAAGCTTTAAGCCCTACACATATCGTTAAGTATGTTATATGAAACAGATATTTACGAGGTTTTCTTCTGTCAATGGCTTAGGTACCTAAAGGTTGGAAATTTTACTCACTATTTTTACAGCTGTAACATTTAATATTAAAACAATACTCTGGATCTTTCGACAAGCCGGTTTTTTTATGGTCGACGGGATATGCTTTGACCACAAATTGTGGTCGGAAATGGAAACACACCTAGCCTGGAATCGAAAATGGCTTTCGAGAGAGTCTGCAGCAAATCACCGCTCCCCATTATGATGCTTCGTCGTTCAGCAAATCAAATTCATTCTGAATAATGATAGAGTTTTCATTTGGAGTTGTGTGGCTATGTCAGCATAGCTTTTCTTATACGTAAGTCATCTTATCGAGTAGCGTATAAGTATAGGTTAGTTTCTAGATGTTCTAGATTTATATTTATATTATAGCGATATTGAGGTATTGGCAGTTTCACAACCTTGCATCTAGGTCTGTCTTGTTTCGTTGGCGCCATTCTGACCCAGAATCTGATAGATTCAATTTATGCACAGGAGTTGATAAAACTATTAAGCTTGTTCGATTTGGTATAAACGGAAAATTATGTAATAATGTTTTATTGATACATTACAATCATACACGGCGCTTTTTAATTGACTAGGGAGCATCCAGTATAAGATACGTCAGATATATTTATTTGGAATGAAAGATAAATATTTTTCTTTTGTATCATTGTCGTTGCGTGTATACATTACCCTCAGAAGATTCCCTAGCTGATTAAAAAGCTTGTACAGTACCTATATCATAATCAATAATATCTGCGGTCAACTTATACGGACATCTGTAGTAGAGATAAAGATCATGATTGTCAATGTTTTTGCAAGAAGTAACGTATGTGTATTTGTATGTAAGTTACGAGTAGATTGAAGTAAATACACAGTCAATGGATAATAAGCATGGGAAGGTATCAAGTTCATAAGTAAATGTAAGCAAAAGCAAATGTAAGATCTAAAAATCTTACAACTAACTGACAGCCAATGTGCGACCTAAAGGTCGGTCTACAACACTAGCGTCTATAATACTGCTAGTAAAATATAAATCGATGGTCAAGACTCTAGAAGGGTGTTTTGCTCAGGGCCGTGTTCAGTACGGTCGCCTAACGACGCTCGATGACATTAGCAGCATACTCGTTATGTCAAGGAGCGTCGTCGGACGACCTTACTGAACACAGCACAGGAGTTCTAACGTAGGTATGCACAAAAACGATTTTTGAATAATATAGGATATGATTTATGATAGGTAATTTTTTGTTTGTAACGGCGAGGTTGCATACCGAGCCCTATTCCATGTACGAAGTTACAGGCATAAGCTAGTAGAATAGAAGTAGATATTTTACAACAAATATCGCGATAAAAACAATAAAAATAAATACTGAATGTAGAATAACTGATGGTAACCCAAACACGTTCAGATTTTCTTTGAATTGTTGTTGACCGCCGACGACATAAGTTTCTTGTTCTTACTATAATCGCATATTGAACTAAACTAATAATTTATTTATTAATTGAAAATATATCTGCTGATGCGTATTATATTATATAAAGTTATAATTTTATATTATTAATTCAGTTTGTTTTATACAACCTAGGCACATATTAGTGCAATACCTAACAAACACAGAACAGCAAAATATTCAAAGTAATAATATTGTTTGCACAATCCTTTAGTAGAGAAGATCGTAATTGTAAAGATAAACTACAGTGCTAAAAACTAATTGTTTGCGCCGAAATGTGACCCCGCGACCCATATATCTTATGCAAACACTCGACAAATTTTGTTCATATTCGAAAGTTTATTCTTACATGAACTTTCATGTCGGGTCGACATTACTCAAGTTATCGTTGAGCAAAAATAATATGAATAATCATACAAACATAATTATAAACATACAAACGCCTATTTTACTATGAAACTAATGTGGTTTTGACATATTTTGTTTTAATATAACGGGAATAATCACGTTAAATTGAGTCGATTATTCCGACTATAGTTTCGATCACATTCGGTGATCTTTATCAAGGAATGCTATAAGCGTGACAAATGCGCGACCTTGCACTCAAGTGATCGAAACTATATTCGGAATAACCTACTCAATTTAACGTGATTATTCCCGTTTTATTAAAACAAAAACGCCTATTTGTTTTAATATAACGGGAATAATCACGTTAAATTGAATCGATTATTCCGACTATAGTTTCGATCACATTCGGTGATCTTTATCAAGGAATGCTATAAGCGTGACAAATGCGCGACCTTGCACTCAAGTGATCGAAACTATATTCGGAATAACCTACTCAATTTAACGTGATTATTCCCGTTTTATTAAAACAAAAACGCCTATTTGTTTTAATAAAACGGGAATAATCACGTTAAATTGAGTCGATTATTCCGACTATAGTTTCGATCACATTCGGTGATCTTTATCAAGGAATGCTATAAGCGTGTGAAATGCGCGACCTTGCACTCAAGTGATCGAAACTATATTCGGAATAACCTACTCAATTTAACGCGATTATTCCCGTTTTATTAAAACAAAAACGCCTATTTGTTTTAATAAAACGGGAATAATCACGTTAAATTGAGTCGATTATTCCGACTATAGTTTCGATCACATTCGGTGATCTTTATCAAGGAATGCTATAAGCGTGTGAAATGCGCGACCTTGCACTCAAGTGATCGAAACTATATTCGGAATAACCTACTCAATTTAACGCGATTATTCCCGTTTTATTAAAACAAAAACGCCTATTTGTTCCCGTAGACTGAAAGCTTTGCTTTGTCGGTCTATATCTATGAGTGGTGGTATTTTTTTTAGCTTATCAGGTTTTCTTTAAAAATAAATGATCTCGTTAGCTGTTCGTTAATATTGGCATCAAATTTAAACGATCTAATACCGTGAAGTAATGTAATACCGTAATACCGTATAGTAAGTAATACCGTGAAGGAATGTTTATCAAGCATTACCCTTTGCATATTGTATTTCAATATATTTATTCTATGGTGGCAATTAATCTAATCGTTTATGTTTATCGTTCGTTTGAACAATGGTTTATGATCACGAGCTCTCATTTTCGCAATTAATCATTTCATAGTAACTCCGGGAAAACCACAGGACATGGAAATTATGTGGTCCAATTTAGAGTCGTAAAGCAAGTAATGTCCATTCGAAAGTATCTTTCGAGGTATTTCATTTAATTACGCCACCAGGAAAGCTTAAAGAGATCATAAATTAATAATTCAACAACATTTTTGTTACAAAGTCGAATTTTAAACTACTGGTGAGTAAAAATCTAATGCTGCAATAAATTAAGAAAATGAAACTGATAAAATATGTCATCAATTGCGCAGGTCTATATATTGATACACAATAAAATAAATGTTCGGGCTAAATATGTTACGGTCAACACCCCTATTACTAATGCGAAAGTGTGTTTGTTTGTTCCGCTTTCACGCAACAACAGAGCAACGGATCGACCTCAGCGCCGTGTTCAGCAAGATCGTCCGACGACGCTCCATGACATTACAACACCATTACAACTATGCTGCGAATGTCATCGAGCATCGTCGGGCGATCTTACTGAACTCGGCCCTGGATTCGGATCGATTTAAGGACCGCGGGGAGTGACATAAGCTACATTTATCCTGAGAAAATGTACGGTTCCTGAGGGATTTTTCACGCGGGTGATTATCTATATTATCGGGTGATAGTTTCTTTTCACTAATACTAATAGTTCATGGATTTAAATGTAATTAAAATTAAACTAAGTTTTTAAAAGACTTACAGAGGCGTTGCTAGCCTAGAAAAATAAATGTAATGTAATTAAATGTTAAATGTAAAATAAATGTTAAATGTAATTAAATTTAAACTACGTTTTTAAAAGACTTACAGAGGCGCTGCTAGCCTGAAAAAGTTATTTACACAATATTGGCGTATACAAAATTTTAGACTGTCTAGTTTTTACTTATATTATTATTAAGTTAAAAAAAAAATACTTAAAAAAAAAACGCGGGTAAAGCCGCCGGGCGCAGTTTGTCACATATGTGTCACCGTGTTACAGTATCAAATGACGCATTCAATGAAAATATATTAGATTTGGATTGTGAGTATTAACCCAAGCCGAGAGTAAACACAAATCATGAAGTTCATGTGAAAGTAGCAGACAGTCGCCTACTACCTCCCACGTCAGTAAATGACGTCATGCGTCACCGAGGAGCTCGGCTTAAAGAAAAGATCTTAACCAACACTGACAGCCGAGACTTCTACAAAATGATCTCCTGGAATAGATCAGAAGGCCAGTGATGAAACGCGTTAGAGATTTTGAAATCGTCGCATGTTAAAATGTTGAGTGAAATGTAATGAGACGGTAAATCTTTATCATAAAACTAGTAATGTATGCCAATATTCAAAATTCTGAGAACTACATGGAAAGTGGAGACCAGCATGTTGCCAAATATTTGGACAGCTATCTGCGGCAAATGCCACGGGTATCCTTTCGCTTTAATGACGCAGTTAGATGAACCGAACCGATTTTATGAAAACTTACTTCAGTTCTTCTCTCCAAGCAGACTCCGAAGAGTTTATCGGTTTCCCAGCCATGAACATAGATACTTGACTCAAACATTTTTTAAGTCCCGACATTCTACTTTCCATTAAATTAAGATTCGTTTTTATATTTTTGTCGTTCGCCGATAATGATGTGTTCACTTTATATCCCCTACCGCGATAATAACTAGAGTTTAACACGAAAGAAGCACTGCTATAACGTTTTAATACTGTATTGAATATCACTTTATCATGTGAGTTAACGTACTGCAACAATGCAACTGATTGTATCGAGTACTTACTACACTTTGTTAGTAGGTATCACAATTTACAAGATTGTCTCCCCATCTTTCAGGAGCACATTGATTAGAGATTCACTGAACACTTCTTTGATATCAAAGAGCAAAACTACAAATCTCCGCAACATTGTCCCCGTCATTTTTCAGGATGTTTGGGATGGAGAATAAAATGGCGCCGTTTGTATTACTGCGTGTATATTATGCGACGAAATCTTCATTCGCTCGATTGCGAAGGGATTTGGTCCAATACTGAAACGTGTGTTTAATGAACAGATGGGGAGATGCTCGGAATCGCAAACACTTGCCAGTCTCGTGCCAACACCGCCAGTGGCGCCGCAGCGTCGCGTCTAGCGTCTAATCTTTTTTACAATTTTTCGAATAAAAGACTAATCTATTAACCATATGTATAAGACTTATAGCCTTTCCTCGTAGTTATTTATCTTAATTTAGACTCGGTCTAGCTAGTCTAATAGTCTGGATAAATATTTTGACGGTCTGTTTCCAGTACAGAAAATTAAAACACTTAGCGGATAGAAATAACAAATTCTCAGCGGAGATATCTCAAAGTTTACGCTAAAAGAGTTGTTGGCAAAACGTAACGACTTGTTTTGGGGGCATGACAGGTTAATGGGAATTCTATTGGATTTCTTTTTCAACATCTTTTGGATTTCACCGTATTTTCTTCTGTGAATGCCTTTGATAGCAGTGTTATTGATACATGCATCAATAAGATTGGTGCTAAAGATGTAAGATGAGTACTTTCGTTTTAGCCTTTATACAGTGAAGTTACGATGGCTAGCATTAAAAATATTTAAGTTTTCCGTGTTTGTAGCCAACAATCCAAATTGATCGACAAGTGTTACGTAAGGCAAATATTTTGCAACAAAGAAATATCTTATTCATAATTGGAAGGCTTAAAAATATTACTGTATGGATAACATTTTCGAATAATGGAATTCAAACCACAAAACTTTACGAGCTATGCGTGGGTATTATTTTTCATTGTAAGAATACTAATATACTAATAGTTATGAAGTTCTAAGAAAAACCGTGGCGTCGCGGCCTCAATGCCATCGCTGGAACTGGCATACATCGTGGACAACATTTAAAAGCCTAATGAAATTGATATGTAAAGGCGTCAGAATAGTGACCACTTTCTAGACATGTCGCTCTAGTTTCTTTTAAACTTTCCCAAAACTATTTTCGTAACGCAATGATTTTAATATTTGGAGTCGGTATTGCAACCAAAAAGTTAGTAACAAGACACTAACTGCTCAACAAGGTCCATCCAGCTGGGAAATTGTGTTTACCATCTTCGACCACACCGTCATTTATATTGTATATTGTTTTATATTTGTAAATTAATAATTTTGTTATTTTTTCAAAATAAACCCTTTAATAAGGGAATACGAATAGCTGTCTAACTGTTCCAAAGATATGTAATTCAACAAGATATACTTCTATGCCCGTCTGCACTAAAGTCAACAATGATAAAACTTAGCTAAGCATCACCTAAACTACGTCGGTCTTAGGCATGTCAAAAGAAAGGACACGTCTTACGCATTTAGGCAACCTCCTAAGTTTGGTGCAACGCATTTCTGATTGTTAGGTACGTCCTAGAGAGTTAAGTATAAACTTAGGAGCTGTCAAAGTTTAGTGCAGACGGGCAAAGTATTTTACTGAAGAATGTAGATCTTTCCTTATACAATACAATCTTACTTATCCATTACAAATCCACAATAAAAAACAAAATCTAACTTATCCAATACAACAACACCTTATTTACAGGTTGGACTTAGTAGTTTTCTTTGCAATTGGATTTCATGGTCTTCCTCAAATTTTAGATACAATGTTTGATTATTCGGTATCATAAAATAACAAGCTATTTATTTTCTGCATTTGGCGGGTTCGATTCCCGACTCTGACAAGTGACTTGCGAAAAATCTTTGTTATTTTTTATTTTTTTATGTTTATTTCTAAAAATATTGGAATGTTTCTTTTGAGTAAAATTTGCTAACATCCCTCCGGGGGGCAATGGTGTGATGTGTGGTCCGTAGTAAATTGTCAAAACTTTTGTCTAAGGCAGGAATGTTGTTGGAAAAGTCTCACGTAAACAAAGAACATATTGTTATGATACTGAACGAAAACAGGTCTCCACTAGAGTAAAACGTGATGACGCTAAAAATGAAGAGTGGCCATTGTCCAACGCGTGATCTAAAAAAATTAAGCGTACCTAAATGAGACGTATAATTCTTGAATTGCACGTATATTCGTAATTTAAGAGAATAAGAACAGCTGCTAACCAGATCGCTGTTGAAACACCAAATCATCATATTAAAAATTCTGTCGACTTGATAATCTCCTCCTTTTTTTTTGGATGTCAGTTAAAAAGAGTTGCACAAACGATAAAAACGGTTGAACTCAATTAGTTGTAAATTTAATTTAAATACGCAGCTTTATTTATGAAAGTTCTAGAAATATATTTTGACTGCAAATAATTGAGGGCAAGGTGTATTTATATATCCTGCAATTAATTAAGATGAAGACTTTCACGATGAAGCCACTGAAGTCAGCAGATAATAATGCAGAAATAGACTTATTAACAAAACACTTCGTTTGACGTCAACAATAAATATCTTAGGTCATATTCAGTTTTGTATTTTGTTACCAATCTACGTAGATATGGTGTAGGTAATTAGGTATGCTCCCGGCCGAGAAGTGTGTAATGCGAAAAGTAGCTGTCTATTGTTTCACTTCTCTGAGGAATCATAACGGGGACAGGATTTTAAACTATCTATTTTGAACGTAACCATCCTATTTTCTACCACGTCTTTCCTGTCCCAAATCCTACGAATATCATTTATTTGTTAAGGTGCAACGTTTCGCTCAGTGCGGCAAATTCAAATTTATATTATTTATTTTATTTTTATTATTTAAATTTTTGTCAATTACAACTTAATTACTCATCATGGGTTCATGAAAACGAATTTTGCGACAATAAATAGGTCTTATCAAGAAATTACACCAACTGAAAAATCAAGGTGAAAGCTAGTATAAGTTCATTTCTCACTAAACGCAAAACCAAGATAAAAATCAGCTTATTGAGATTCGTAGCTAAACCAATATTATCTAGGTGATCATTTTAGCTGTAATTTCTTGATACGACCTATTTATCGTCGCAAAATTCGTTTTCATGAACCCACGATGAGTACCTAATTAAGCTGTAATTGAGAAAAAAACGCAAGAAAATTTGAATTTGGCGCGCTGAGCGAAACGTTGCACCTTAAGTTCTTTAAGTTACAAGCTTTTATTTAACTTGCAATGTCTGTCAAAGACATAAGAAGAATTCTGTGGTTTGTGTGTGTATGTGCTTATGTTAAGGTAAAATCTTGCAACTAAATATTAGACCAGTCTTCAATTGAGTTGATATTTTTCGTGCCTGTCAAATTCCGATAACAATACAATATTATGAGAGCGAGCTGATCAGCGGAACTAACAGTAACTAACAGTACATTGATGTTTTGTAGTTTGCACTCATTTTGATCAGCTTACAGTACCAATATCGGATTTTATAAAAGATTGTCTGGAAAAATAATTTAACACAAAAACTTATTTTGATTAGTGTTAACAGGTACGCTGATATTCATATAGTACGGCAGACGGACGAGATAAGGTATCTGGGACTTATGTAATTATTACTCTCTCTTTTTCTCTACAGTTTCATAGGTTGTGGTCCGTCAGGATCAGATCAAGTCTTTCAGGGCTATAAAGGGACAATCGATATTTACATTATATCTTAGTACCACCATCATTGTCCCGTGCCTTATCATTTTGATCATCAACATCAAAGTGCTGTTCTATACTAATTACGATTATTTATCATCATTATAATTAAAACATTTCGAGAAATCGCAGCCAATTTATTTAGTTTTTGCTCGGATTCAAGTTCATTATCCGATCCTCAGGTCACCCTTCGCATTCGTGGACTTTGAAAGAAACAAGTGTGTGTATGTTTAACTAGATTCATGTTATGAAGGTATTTATTATATCTACGAATACAATGTAGTTTAGTTACGTGTCTATCAACATTCTGAGAACAGAAAAAACGGACCAGGACCTTTATTCTCATTCTAGTTTTGATTTTGTCTTTAGGTACACTAAACGCGAGTTCTAAAAAATCATCATTTTAATATGATTAATATTTCGTGTCATGCTCATCAAATGCCAGTAGCTACAAATCTGACAGAACTGACTGACAGACAATGGTCTATATAGGCATACTTTATTTTCTCCAATCTTTGAACCACATGAAATCCAAAATGCATTTCAAAGATTAGTCACGGGCATCAGCTAGTCATTATTTACACACGTCAACGTGCCACTTACATCCACCGGTTGCCCGCGACTTTCACATTGTCGTCGGTCCACCTAGTGGGAGGCCTGTCTACGCAGCGTCTTCCGGTTTGTGGTCGCCACTCAAGAACCTTTCTTCCCGACCGGTTATCGGTGGTATATTAGAAGTAATTTTAAATATCTAAACTGGGTGATAGGTAAGACGAAAAACAGAAGGCATTTCTCAGGAATTTTCAAAAATGAACTCCTAAAGAGGTGTAATGGGATGTTTTATTTATTGTAGCCTAAGCAAGCGAAGGCGTGCGGTCAAACTAGTATACAATATAGGTACTTTAAGACCTTTAAGACCTTGGGATTATTTCGTCATGTCTCGATGGGGCCTTAGGTACTTACAGGTTATTCGATTCCGTTCAATTTTAACCTGTGACGCTTTTGTGACATTAGGATGAACTTCGTATTCGATGAAATAGGAACACCGTCTGTTGCCAACTCGGACACAGTATCATTGATAGTTTCTACTGTCTGGCGACACAACTGCCGGAAATAGCTATACATAGCTCTGATAGCTATCCTGTATCTATAGGCAGTTTGCTATGAAAATTAGTGAAATCAGCTAGAATCTGAAATTAGTTGCGCTACTCGCTGCTAGGTGGCACTTTATTTAAAACCGCCTAGAGCTAGAACACTGAAAGAATATAGTGGAGTTTATGAAACATTTTATGAACAAAGCTTTCCCCTGTTTAAGTAACCTTATGATTATGACAGATTGACAAGGTACCTCAATGTTGACAAGGAAAGGTTGGTTCCGTCTATCATCACGATGTATTTTTGCGCTCAGCTCAATGTTTTCAATTGCTTCTCGGTATTCTTACATAAGCCTTGTATACTTTGGTTCATATTTAAATTTGCCTGCGGACTTTACCGCAAACAAGTCAGACAATTGACGAGTGTTTTTTTTTCCCCCTAGCACATCTATTCAAATTCGTTGTTATCTTGTAACCGAGCTACGTATTTAAGTTACCTTCCAATGCCCTATTTCTATAATTCAAAACAAATCGTTTTGCGTGGTAATAATACCATACAGACATAATTATTTTCCATTCAGGAAAAATCATCCTGATGTCAGATCATGCGTGCTTATCCTCTAACTTTGAAACGTTCGTGATTCTGATTGCGAGAGCATGCCATCTCGCTCGTACCAACTTAGGCGCACTATGCGCGGTCCCGCTCGCGCAACTCTTGCTATCGCTTTCAGAGTTACGGGATAAGCCCAATGATCACCAGATCATGGATGTTAAGGTGCAACGTTTTGCACAGAGCGCGAAATTCAAATTTTCTTGTGTTTTTTGTCAATTACAGCTTAATTACTCATCGTAGGTTCATGAAAACTAATTTTGCGATAATAAATAGATTGTTTCAAGAAATTACTCCTACCAAAAATTCAAGTTGAAAGCTAGTTTAAGTACATTTCTCAGTAGACCAAAAACCAAGATTAAAATCAGCTTATTGAGATTTGTAGCTAAACCAATGTTATCTAGGTAATCATTTTACCCGTAATTTCTTAAAACAACTTATTTATTGGCGCAAAATTGGTTTCAATAAATCCACGATCAGTAATTAAGCTGTAATTAACAAAAAACGCAAGAAAATTTGAATTTCGCGCGATGAGCGAAACGATGCACCTTAAGGAAACGGAAGACACGGTTAGTCATCGGAGGGGCTACCACGGGTCGCATTTACAACTGAGCGCCACCGTGGTTCTGATAACATGTGTAATTATAGTTGTTTGTGTTATTACAACAACAGCTAAGCCATGACAGAAGCCTTCAGGCGACCTAAAAACTGACATCCGGGCTAGTCACTCGGCCTGCGAACCAACTTACTTTTAGCACAGAATTCTCCTTATAAATTTAATAAGGCCCAGAAGGATAGTCTTGTATTTGTTTATTACCATTGACAATATTTTTGGTCATGACATTTTAGGCTTTCCATTAAAAAATGGTTACCCTATTTGGTCGGGCAAATAGATTTTGATATTGGAGTGATTTAGGATAAATCACCGTGGTTCATAAATTTATTGGCTTTTCTACTTTTTCTAAATCATCCACATTATTGTTTTATACCTACAATAAAATTAAATAATCGTTTTATATTTTTAATTTAATACGATGGAAATGGAACCCTCTTAATTCGCAAATAACTGAATACGGAACTTTTGCTTATTAGCGATTTGGTGATTATGACTCTACTCCTTTATGTCTTTGCTTTTTACTATACTTATTACTTTTTTTTTTTTTTACGATGTTTTATTTAGCTTTATTTTTTTTTTCATAATAAAAGGAAGCGGGCTATATTAACTGATAATGCAATGGTAAGCTTATATTACAAAAGTGATCAAAAGAGTACACTTTATACGGAATTTGAAGAATAAAAATGGCCTTAGGTCACTGTGAACGAGACGTAAGTATAGGCAATGGGCGGGGCTGGGCAAAATACATGCTTTGTTTTAATTAAAAAAATACTGTAGGTATCGCAAGTAATTAAAATATGAAATACAAAATATCTTTAATGAATATAATATACAAAATACAGTATTTTAGGTATTTTCAATTGAAATATGAAATACAAAATAAGTAATCTAGATCAGCATGGGTTGAAAAGTAGAGGAAAACAAGATTAATTAATGAATCAGTAAAACGAAAGTTTCCTTTCATGAACACTAGTTTTTTAAATGTACTGTCAGACAAACAGCCTCTTGTTGGAGAGTGAATAAAACCTGCTAAAGAAAACAACCGTTTCTACAGCTTGTAGAAAGATTGTTTTATTTAGCAGGTTTTTGTATTTTGAAGCCTCAAGTATTTTAAATACTAATTACAAAATACCTTGGCGTCAGGTATTTAAAATACGAATTACAAATTAAATTTTAAGGAAGTAATTGAAATACAAATACCAAACGTATTTGTATTTCAATTACAAGTAATTCAAATACTGCCCAACCCTGGCAACGGGTAATCCCCGAACTTTATTGCGTAAGTCTGGAGTGATATCGATCGCATGCCGCTCGCGCGCATTGTGCGAGTAAGTTGACATGAGCAGGATAGCACGTGATCAACATCGCTACCAGACTTACGCAACAAAATCCCAGGTAAGTTCTCTTTTCCCGCTTTGCACCTCAATGATGTACACATCGCATCGTTTTCTGAGAATACTCCAATCACCAGACTTCTCCGGACATCTAAAAATATCGAATAAACGTTGGAGAACAAAAAATGATGCAAAAAGACTATTGAATTTAGATTTACGACCTGTATAGGTCAACGTCTTGAAATGAACTGGTTTTCGAGTTGACTCAGGCGACGTTCCCAAAACTAAATAATAATACATTCTGATGGCACTTTCGCAAAAAATTCAACTTCAAAAAATTTACGGCTTCAACAGAAAATGAGTAAGAAATTCGTATCTTTAGATCAATTTTCGATGAAGAAAAACCAATGGTTGTGGGACAAAAAATTGATGGTCAATTCAATCAATGACGGTTATAAGCGAGTTTTTTGCTCAGGTCTACTGGACTTTACTAAACCCATAGCAAATTATATAAAGAAGAGTGCCAATAGCCATAGGAAGATTCGTAACCCGATTGTAGTAACTGAAAATTATCACAGTTTGCACTTTACACTATCAAACTCTTGCACTTTTTACTAAGTCTTTACTTTAGTGAAGATTTAGTAAAGGGTGTAAAGTAGTTCAATAATAAAAAATTTTTTTTTTTAGTTGAATGATGTGCGCCATCGTGCATATACCGTCCGACTGTTGCAGACATACATCCATATGCACAATCGCAAGCGCTATTGGAAACAACCGGTTCACTACCGCTTGTTGTTGTGTTTTTATTGGAGCACTTTGTATTGTTTATATTATATAGAATACAAAAGACCTATAATTCCCTGTTTTATTCAATGTGTTTCTGTTCATTAATTAATTTGTATTATTGTACTGTTGGTCTTAAATAAATAAACAAATAAGGACGTAAGGTGTCGCTAGTCTTTTAAATTGCGACATGAATGTCACAATTTTTGCTTGACTTGGAATAGATACCCAAACTAACTCATTCGTATTAATATGGAGAAAAAACGCTACTTATCATGAATATTTTTGCATTAGTAATATCAGTAAAATTATAAATATTATATAATATGTTATTTGCGTAAATTGCTAGACTCTCAAGAGATGGTGTTGAAAACATATTTTTTTGAAAAACATATTTTTTTAAGTCGATATTGCAATCTAATTTGAACTAAACCTTAAATTACGGACATTTATACCAATACTATGTTCCATATATTAACCATGTTTTCATCGGCTTTTATAGAGGTTCGAACATGAGCTGACTAAATATGTTGGCACCATCTAGTTATATGCTGTTTTTTCGGGGGTACTCGTTTTTGTATGGCATTGTCATTCTTCTCGTATAATTTTACTATGCTAAAACTAAAAGGAAATCTGTTAGGTTTGACCTCTGAGCTTCTGAGGTAAGTTAATTAATACGTAGATACATTTAAAAGTCAAATTAAACTTTTTCTCCGAAATAATATTAATAGCTTGCATCAAACATGACCTTGCCGAAAAAATTGAAAAAAAAAACTAGCTCTACATTGAAGTAAAGACATTTCAAGGCAGAAAATACTAATAGCTGTTTGGGCCAACGTTTTCCAAATATGAATAGTAGAATTATTATTATACTCACTCCCAGATGACTGAATATTATTGTTTGAAGAAATATTTAGAAATTATTATTAACGCCACACTAATTTAAATAAATACATTTTCATTAGAGAACCCTTTTTTGTATAAGGATGAAGAAAATAACAATTTTAAACCATTTTTACAAAGAAAATCATAACCTTTATTAGGTTTGTGTAGACAATTAAAACGTATAATAATACAGAATATATAATAATACACAGAACATATAATAATACTACGTACTAGTTTAGAACTTAAGAAGTTTATTTACGCATTAGTTTAGAATAACGACAATTAATGGGTTAGTCCCAACGTCCCCACCACTAATATGTTTGTGGGGAGGTTAGGAATCTGCATTCCCAGCGTCCCCACCGAAGTTAGTGGACGATTAGTACTCTATCATATCGGAAGTTACATTTGAAATGAAATGTGAAAAAACTTGCCGGTAATTTTGCTGCTTGCCACTTAATATCAATTTACATAGCATGATTGAATGATTACATTGTAAATAGCCAGGAGAGCTTGCAAATATTGGAACCTAGCACCTGCCTTCATGTATACTTAATTGACCGAGCGAACCGAAGGTCTCAGAGTTTACTAGGACAAATCGGCTTTTGTATGTATGTTTGTATGTTTGTGTGTATATATGTCCGATGATAAGTTGCGAACCGTTGATCCGATCTTCATGAAATTTTGTAGGCAAGTAGTTCATTTCAATACAATTTTTTAGTTCAAATATGAGCTGAATCGGTTCAGGGGTTGTGAAGATATAGATGTCGCGAGGTCTCAGTTCGCCGCGAACTACCAGTAAGAATAGAGTATACCGCCAGCACGTCCATACAAAAAGCGTAGCTGATACCCACCCCTAGACTTTATCCGATTTCGATGAATTTTTTATATGTTATCTAAACCGTGAAAAAGTATGCTTGTATGTTTTTTTTTTTTTTAATTTCACAATATCCACGTTTATATAAGCACTTAAAGTCCAAAGTTTTTGCGTCCAAAATACGACGAAGAAAAGTAGTTGTTGTTAGAATACCATAAACATTTTTTGAAAAAACAAAACAGCGGCGTATATTATAGTTTATCCAAGCCATTGCCCCAAAAAAAAAAGATTTTGTTAAGATTTAGGGGGCGATAACAGACTACCCTCGAAGCGCTAATTTCATCAAAAAAAGTTAAAATTCACTCTCTCTCTGTCGCATGCACGAGAAACAGAGCGACAGCTACACAATTTCAAATATCGAATGCGCCGAAAACACGCGGAAGGACTATTCTCTTAAGACAGGTACACTAAGATTTGTAGAGTCAATATTGTAGAAGCATGTGAAATCCGTGTGATGTATGATACCAATAGTTAGCAATCTACAGACAAGTTTGCTTTTAAATGTATTTTTTTTTTTCCCCAAAATTGTAAACGTAATTGTTCAACTAAACTTTACGTATTTAAATTATCGTGCTCCTTATCGTATTATTTGTCAAAGTGTCTATATTAAATGTATATGTTTTTAAGTTTTAAATGAGCCTGCGTGCTCGGTAAAATGATGTACTACTACTAGTATTAATGTACTACTAGGATTAACGTACACTAGTAATTGTACTGTTTGTAATTGTAAATTTAAATAAAGACTTTTTGAAATTGAAAATTGATACAGACAAGTATTATTTTTTTTAAACCCGTCATTGTCATGTAGCCTATATCCGGACTGGACATAAAGAGCAATACTATCCCCCGAATACTGAAACGCTTGTTAACTTTGACAACAGATTAATTCTAATGCTGCCTTTGTCTGGCACTAAGCAAATGACAACGACAGCAACAGACTTCATCTATCGTCAAAGTTAACAAACGTTTCAGTATTCGAGGGAAAGACACATCGATCGTCAAAATCGGTTAAGCCGTTTAGATTAGAGGAGGTAAGAAAGGAACACACAAACTAACACACTTACATACACCCAAAAGTCAGACGGCAAAAAATGGCAGTCGGATTAAAAGTACGAGTAAATTTACATGAGTCAGTTTTAATTTTTCATCCCTTTAATTCAATTTTAGATTTTAGATATTTTAGATTCATATTATTTATATAGCGTATTCAATCATGACTAAATGAATAAGTCCATAAATCTGGCAGCAGTGTATGTAAGTAATAAAAAAAAAAAAAAAAATATATCAATGATTTTATCTTGACACCTATTACTTTCTCTACTGCATTTAGAATTATCTCTACATAGTATAACATAAAGTCTCCTTCCACGCGTGTCTGTCTATATATCCGTTAACTCCTAAGCCAACGGATTTTGATGCGGTTTTCACCATCAGTCAGATCATTTTTCACGGAAGGTTTACTATAAAAATAAAACTTTTTTGTTTCTAAGTTACACCCGTGCGAAGCACTAGTGTACCTATATAAATAAAATAGACGAATCATATATTATGTTTAATATTATTATATTATTTTCACATTTTCAGAGTTTATTATGAGATGACGCAAACATTATTTATTACTAATACTTGTTATTATCTAAAGATCATCTAACAATGATGTCATAGTAAACTTAGCTTCATTCTAATTTATCTGCATAACTAAATGCTTGGGAGGCTATCCTTTAAATGCACAAGTTTTTTTTTGATAAATTTAGATCAATGCCTACTTTTTTATTTTATCTAAATTTAGATCAATGCCTACAATATCCAAACATGTACTTTGTTTAATACACTCATGTAAAAATTTAAAAAATCATGATACTCTAGGTCTTCCGGATGTAAACAACGATTTTAAAACTTACATAAGACCCTATCCCCCGAATACTGAAACGTTCGTTAACTTTGACAACAGATTATTTCTAATACTGCCTTTGTCTGGCACTAAGCAAATGACAAAGGCAGCAATAGACTTAATCTGTCGTCAAAGTTAACAAACGTTTCAGTATTCGGGGGTATAAGGGTTCCTTGTAATACAGAACCCAAAAAAGGACAGCACCATTAGGTGTGTTCCTTTTATTTTTATTCAAATAGGTATTAGTAGATAGCACACGTTTTTTCTTGTGATATTTCTCATTAATTCAATACAGATTGCTGTCATCTTGTGTACTACCTACTGACGTCTTTTAATTATAGCGCCTATGCGCTACTTGCATGATTCACTGCACTATGATTCATAACGCCATTATTTTTAAGATTTCCGAGTAATATCGCCGCTATTCACTAATAAAATATACCTTGATAATTCTATGGACCTGATGACAAAACAAATGGTTAGCCGTATTAAATGGGTTTTCTTCATTTAGAAATTCAAGTATCTCGTAGAATTATGATAGTTTACGAGATATTTGTTTTTTTAAGCATTTAATCACACTAATATTATAAAATAATGCTTAAGTTTCTGTGTAAGTATGTAAGTGTATTTGTTCCCGTTTAACTCTGTAACGGCTGAACGGATTTGAATAAAATTCGTTATGGAGGTAGCTCATGCACTGGATTAACACATAGTTAATTTTCAATATTTTCCGCTAAATGCTAAACATTTTCGAAAACTCTTAAATATAATATTATAATTACTGGAAGACGATAAGTACTTATTTAATGACGTGCTCCGTTACGAAACGTTTGTGACATACGAGTACAAGCTGTATCGAGTCAGCTGTGTAAACAAGGTTACAAGAGGATATTGAACATACTCCGCTTACATTATACCTATACCTTGGCGTATTTCCATAAATATTGACAAGAAAACGTAAATTGAGCTTCAAAGATTCATCTAGAGCATTGTAAGTAGACTAGAGTTTTTATGGTAGTGTTTGAAGTGATGAAAATTATTTGACAACTGCAGCTGCTAATAAAGCCACATGTCCCGCAGTTATGTTTCTACCTTTCTACCATATTGTTTCTACATTCACTCATTGCAATTTTTACATAAGTCAAAGTCAAAATGTTTTTTGCGTGATAATGGGTATACAAATCCTTAAATCTAAAAATGTCCATCCATTAACAACCTTTACAGGCGTGCAAAATTATTTAAATAAGTTTATTATTAACATGATTTTAGGAAAACTGTAATAATATTAAATTAAAGAATGAAATTGATATAATGATGACAAAATTAAAATATAAATAATTACAATTATTGTCAGAAGCCTTAGATCAACTAAATACTTCATACTTTACAAAATTTCGTTTATTTTAATTTATTTATAAGGAGAATTCTGTGATTTTAATCTAGAAATACTTACCCGGTTGGTAAAATATATAGTGTGATGTAACGGCATTCTCAAAGCTATTATGATTCTAACTATAAATAGATTCTAAGAAACTCAGAAGCTTGGTTAGAACTGTAGAAAGTGATGGATAACCTAAATATTTTGTAACACGCTGAAAATAATTTGAGTTCTAATAGTACTAAAACCTATTTTCGAGAGCATGTTGTGCCAAGCAGATGCATTTGAACTAAGCAAGGTCTAATTCGCCATTGAAAAACTGGGCAAAACCTTATTCGGTCAAGTAAGAAAAAAATATAAATTCGTGTAAGTACGAGTCAATATTCAAATTCATTTATTTGGTAAAGCCGTTTTACAAGTCAAAAAATAAATATTCTAATATTAAATTAAATTTAACATTTTTTTTTTTGATGTGGTTTTTATATTATTATTATTATTACTTAATGTTTAATTCTTAACGCTTTTTTGTATCTAATTGTAATGTAGTTAGTGTAATTGGTTAAATACCGTACTAATGAAATAAATAAATAAATAATATATACAAATCATCCATGTCATAGAAGGAGTGCCCAATAAGCCAGCGCTGAAGGCGGGACTTAAAACTGTATACCTACTCATATTTATTCGAATTTATATTTCTTTCTCCTGGATTAATTAATGAAACTATTATAAAGTTGGCATCTATGTAAATAGTTTTAACGGCAAAATAACAAATGAGCAAATACTGCTTCAGATATAAAAAAATAGAACTTTGAACTGCTCTAGCTATAGCTCATTAAACTTCCAGCAAAATGGATCATCAACGTTTCAATTGGGCTATTTCAGTTGAACTTCCGCTCCGCCATACTTTGTAGTGCTAAAAATAATGCTCTGCGATAAGTGAAGCGAAAACTCACATTGTTAGGCACGTCGGAAATATTGAAAATCCAGGCCAGCCACGGTGATAAGGCATGCCACGCAGGAAACTAAATATTTAGAACATTTGCGATTGCACGCCGTGCTTACTTTCAAACATAAAATGAACAAGCGACTATTAAATAGGTAGCACATTGTTTCTTTGCTGCAGCAAAAACAAGCGTAACATTGAGGACAAAACAAATTCTATAGCGACAAAGTACGAGAGTGCATAATTATTTCGAACACATTGTCCAGGACATCACCATCACGTCCATTTCGAAGGAAGCCAGTGGCCTCGCGACGTTCTTGGTACAATCGTGCTGAGAATTTGCACGGGTTTATTAGCAAAATGCCAATTTATCGATTTCACACACCATGCCAAAGCTTTCTAAGTGGAAATCGAACGGTAATAAACTTATCTGTAACTTGTTGAAACTAAATATTTATTCTTATTCTTATTTTATTTTATTTTTCTTAGGAAAACTTACAGCTAGGTACATCATTAGTTAAGTTATTTAAGAATAGAAGGCCAATTAAAAGTTTTCACAGATAATAAAAAGAATAGAAAACATTGTTGTAGAAGGCGGAAACTTGGTTATGAATATCACAATCTGAAGCTTTCTGGGTACTTAAAGGTTATTAAATCTATGTGTTGTGTTGTTTGTGTTCATAACGGATGATTGCAGAGATACCGGTCGTATAGATATCTGTTGCAGCAACAAATATAAAGATATGCTTTTCTAGAAAGCTCGATAAATTTACTTGTTATCTGTATTACCTACAAATCTGGAGCAATCTGGTAAAAAGGTGCATCATTGGAAACTACAAATTTTTATTGACAGTGTGACAAGAATTGGGTCACACAGTCACACTGCATTTTAAAACATTGTTTCATGTATCTTTCAGTCTTTTCAGCTAATAGATTCTGTTATTGCTTGTGACGAAGCGCGCCGAATGTTTCAAGGTTAAAACTATTGTTTTACTTTAAATACCTAGTTATGGTACAAAGTGTAATCGTGTATACTATGTTATTATCATTGAATATTAACGAAGGGCTTTATCTATATTTTGTTTTTCATTTTTTATAATCATCACCATCATCACACATTTTCCACCCAATGCTGAGTATAGGCGCGCCATCTCTTCCGGTCCTGTGCCATCCTCGTACAAATCTTTCCTGCTACTTTAGGGATGTGTCCGACCAGCAACCTAAGTCTGCCCGGTGGTCGCCTTGCGTTTTGCTTTATTTTTTATAACAAGCTAGCTTTTGCCCGCGATTTAGCTCGGCCTTCGGCTTCGCTAAAAACCTTGTAGTAACAATTACGAACACAACAAAAAAGAAAACATCCAAGTCGGTCCAGATGTTCTCAAGTGATGTTCCGTCGTACATATAGCAATTGATTTTTATACGGAGTTATAAGAAAAAGGTATGCTAAGCCGAACAGGGCTCATAGTATTGATGATTGTGAATAACTTTTACTATGGAACCAACCCTGAAATCGAGAAAAAATAATCAGCTGTTCCATACATTTTGTCGAGTGTCATTGACATTTTTCTATGGAACAGCTGTTTTTTTTTTGGGGTTGGTTCCATAGTAAAAATTGTTCGTAATGATGAGTACTATGAGCTTTTTTCGGCTTAGCATACCCTTTCCTTATAACCTTGTTTATATGTATAGGTAGACTAACACTGATTTTAAATATATTACAGTTTTACATACAGGAAACTCATTACACGTTTTATCACTGTCGCGTATTGTCAATCACCTAGAACACTCATCTCTATGCATTATTGTGGTTTCAATGTCGACCCTTTAACTTCACTTACAGAAAGTAAGCAATTGTAAAAGATTCTCGCAAAAAAGTGCGAAGAGCGCTTGTGAGCAGAAGGGTTCGATTAGCGGCCGTGAATTTAAATATCTGCAGTTAGTCTCCGTTTCTTTGTGTGTGTTGCATGGCATCCCTGACTGAGGGAAACTTAGTGGCACTTATGAGTCCGCAGCAATATTATTTATTTATTCCACCAGCATTTTCTAGTTTGATATCATAGTAGGAGCTTATTTTCGTATTAATCTTGGGCATTTGCAGAGCGTAAATAATAACACTTACTTGTTGGTTTCTGTCTTTGTTTGTTTATTTAAGTGAATTGGGGCGATACAGAACGTGATTGATAAAAGTTTTGCAGTAACATGACTGAGGTAGGTAATGCTATTTTAAAACTTGTTATCAAAATGAAATTTTTGTAGCTTGCTCTATTTTTATCATCGAAGTAAATACGTCATAGTATGAAATCTGACGAGGTTTTTCCATATTTTATTTGAATTAAACGGGAAGATATGAGCACAGAAGAGAGAAGAAAAGTACCTGTGGTAGCGCGCGTCTTTCTTTTAGCATTCCTTGAAAAAGACCACCGGATGTTATCGAGACTATAGACGGAATAACCAACAGAGCTTAACTTGATTGTGAAAGTCGCGGGTAAATGGCGGATGTAAATAAATGGCTGATTGTTGTTCAGTGGCTCGCTCTGAGGCGTGTCCTAGCTGATGATGATGATATTTGCAATATCCCTAGCCTCGTGGCTCAGTGAGAGGATTTCTACTTTCTGAGCTGTAGGATGTGAGTTCGATTCCCAACCAGGACAACCATTTGTGTGATGAACATGGATGTTTGTTCTTGTAGTATCTATGTATTATATGTATGTATTTACAAAAAAAAAGTATATATGTATTTTATCAGCTATCTAATCCGCATAGTACAAGCTTGCTTAGTTTGGAGCTAGATGGCGCTGTGTATAAAAAAAGTCCACCAATATTTAGATTTATATTTATTTTCCATGTACTTTCAATTCGTCATGCATCGCAGTTGTTAACCTTCAGACTCTAATCAATTACGAAAGCAAATGATTGTAAATAGACTCTTATTAGCAAGATAGCTTGTGCTACTCTACTGACCCGCGACGAGGACTTCCTACAGTCTTTGCTTGGGTCACGGCACATAGATCAAATCAAACCGACTCATCTATATCGATATATCTAGTTAGAAAATTAATCCTCATATTGGTACAAGATTGAAAAAAAAAAAATGAAAAAAAAGTTTTATTGGTGGTAACAAACGTTAAATATCAATAAACAGTAATCATCGCTTAGTTCCATATAAATAAACCAGATTGATAAGCATTGTTATCCAAGCTAGGAATAAACCTGTGTTATGGTGTAACAATGCCCTCCGCCGGACAGTATGTACCAAATAATGTTGGTTTACAGTATAAGATACTTTAACAAAAAAAAAAATCTCAACAATATACTCTAGAAACAACTTTTTTTGTAGTGGTAGGGCTCTCTTGCAGAGTCCGCCTGGGGAAGTACCACACCTTTACCAGGTATTCAACCGCCAAGCAGTAGTGTGCAAGCATTACTGTGTTCCGGATTCAAGGGCAATGTTTCCAGCGTAATTACTGGGAATACAGAGCTTTAACATCTAACATCTGGGGGGACAACGAGCGCAATGCATTGCCGCGCATAGTTTTGAACTGTTGAAGTTCAAAATTCTGTGTGGCACTGAACTGTTATGGGCGAGCGTGACGCTTAACGTCAGGTGAGCGACTTGTTCGTCTCGTCACCGAGTAACATTGGCGCCACCCGTTACTAATCTTATCAATGTGGTGTTCCGGTGGCCATCTGTGGTCTTCTCTGTCAGTTCCACTCTACCAAATGGTTCTTTATGAATGCAAATGCTTGACTTGTTGATGAAAATAACAAAATCTCTATTATGTATGCCTATAATATTTGAGGACTTCCCAAGACCTCATGGATCCCATTATCAGAACTGGATTAAGGCGTAGGCGCGAGGGCGTAACGTTGAGATAGCCAATGAGAACGCTTGGTCTGGCAGCCCCCGCTTTCCTCCAAATTTACTGACTTTTGTCGGAACAACGATGTCATGCGGTATCTATATATAATCTGTGGCCTTATAGAGAAACTAGAAGATTTGTGAATTTGGTCCGTTTGGTACTTTTAAAATTTTTGGACGGTCGTTATTATGGATCGCTAGTATTTGACATTTTGAGAATAGACGTTTTGGGACATGACCATTTAGGAAGCTGGTCAGTTTGGTACTTTTGTAACTTTTGGACAGTCGACATAGTAGTCATTTTGGGAAACAGGACATTTTGGGACTGGGCAATTTGAGAAGCTGGGGCCTTATCCCGTTACTCTGGTGGCGATGGTCATCGTTTTCTATCCTGCTCGCTCGCATGGTGCGAGTAAGTTGGCGCGAGTGGGACGGCACGCGATGACCATTGACATCTGGTCTGTTTGGTATATTAGACGGTTTGATAGTCCAGTCAATGTAGCCATATTTAAAGATTTGACTATCTTGACGTATTCGATGTAGGTACCTCTTATCAAGGCATCTTGAGATGTAATGTCAAGTCCATCCCATTGTCTCGGCTAACGCCGTGTTTCCTGCGAATCGACACCATCGCTGAGGACATCCGTTTCCTTTCTCATTTATTTTGCATACGTCGCGAAAGTACCTGGCAAATATTATTTATTCGGTTATAAAACTAATTTATAAGAGGAAGCGCCATTCTTGTGGTGTCATTACACTTTTATTATGGATGCGGGTTGCGTCAGAAGTAGTTCGTAGAAATCTATTTAAAGTAAGGTAAGTACCAAGTTACTTATACAGTTCAGGAACTACGCAATCGTGAATTTCAAAAACAATTTGCGTAGAAGTTACTTTAAATTAGCTATTTGTCGTACGTTAGTGTTAACAATTGATAGATAGATGGATAAACTCAACACCTTTATGTGGAACAGCAAATTTTTACCTGACTACCCAAGTAAGAGATTAATTATTTTATCTATTGGACACCTAGTATAAGAAAAATAATGTAGTTGATCCGGTTTAATGATACAAAAAAACTTTAGATGTATCTACTTAAGTAAAAAGTTAGGAAGTCAATGGTTTACTCAAAGGTAGGAAACTAAGCCATAAGAAGCCTTCATCAAAATCAGAACAAAAACAAGTGAACACCGCTTAAATCTAAATCCAGCAGGTCACTTGAAAAAACAATCACAGAAGCCACACGGATGTCAAGCCGTGAAGGTTACAATAAAATCAAAAGCTATTAGATGGCAATTACAGTCTATTACTCGGAGGAAAAAGCAATAAGCCGTGACTATTGGCGACCCCAGACGAAGCCATGCAGGCGCCGCACTTGACCTTCCCTTCATTCTTCACTTTCCATGAGCATTCCTTCGTGCCGCAAACTACTAGCGCGTCTGCTCACTACATTAATTAAAATAGTCCTTATATACCCTGGTATCTTAGAATGCGAAGGTCGAGTTGAATTTCTAATAAATTTACACTATAATAAAGTAAACATCTCAATCCATGCGGCTTTAACCGGGCTTACAGCCTTTGAAAAGTCACTGGAGGACTGCGTCAAAGAAATTACTTAAGTCATGGTTATGCAAATACTCGTGTATACGACATTATAAATGTTACAAAGACAGAGTTTCAGGATTCTAACAATGATACAGTTAGCGGCAAACAACTTGAGCAGTGACGTCATCTGCGCAGCAGTTGATTTTTAAGTATGACGAACGAAGGTTGCGTCTGGAGATTTCATCGTACGTGTACATGCGCCAACTTTCCCCCACTCCGCCGCTTTTTGCTCAAGATGTTTGCCAGTCACTGTACCTGGCATTTCCAGCAAATGACTTGACTTCGTCTTCATTATCCTAACAACGAGTTCCACGAAAAAAACAGGAATAGGGAGAGCAGGAAAATTATATTTCACATAGATAGAACAAAAAATTCGACTTACCTAAGTAGAAGGTTGAGGGAACTATCATTCCTGGTCGTTGGCACATCCTTGACGCTGGACGGTTCACTACGTACGCCCCGAAGGGACAGTCTTAGCTGCTTCGGGATGGTGGCGAGAAGGCCACTGCTGTTCCTCCGCTGATTCAGGCTCTTGGAGCGCGTCAGCTTCCCCGCTTCAAGGTCTGCCGCCCCGGGATGGGGAGAAACGTCCTCCTTCGATATAGTCGTACTTGAAGCATTAGTCTTTATAATTGTTGGAACAGCAGTCTTAACCTCCCCTAACAACTTCTCCCACGGCGACGCTAAGTCCTCCTCCGAAATCGTCTCGAAGCTCCTCGGCCCCACCGACGACGAGGTCTTATCAGACATTTTGATTCACTATGAATGGACGGGTAAGAACGGAACGTGGCACTACAGACACCTACGGGCACTTCGTCACTTTGGGTTTTTAGTTTCTTGACAGCACTTCACTCTTATCATAATATCCATTTGTAAATCATAATGTTTGGGGTAGAAATGTTGACACTGGAACAAAGAGAAGGTGACAGTTAGTCGAGTGATCGATACTGTAAGTCTTGCGTAATAGTTAAAGTACCGACGTAACTAAAGAAGTAGTGTTAAAGTAACTACTTATTACCTACAAAAGCAAAAAGCAAACATTTTTTTATTACGAATTCGAAAGTAAATTGCATTCACAAGAGGTTTCTTTTTTATGTCTCCAAAAATGTACTTTCAGGTTCTTTTTGCATTTCGATACACTGAATAGCTTTTACACCTAAATGTATAAAGTATAAAAATCCTATAACAATTAAGCTAATTGAATATACTAGTTTCAGAATGTGCTAAAACAACATAGAGATTTCTAATTCTTATTGTTAGTAGGTAAGTAAATAATTGTTCGAAGAGAAAGGCATAGACCATTGCAAATAATGTACGAGTAAGCTAGTCATTACACACTGTTTAGGCTGTCTACCTACATGCCTATTTAGTTTCAATGGCATAAAAATGCAAATTGTATTTAATAAGCTATTTTCACCTAGGTATGCCTAAACCGTTTAAATTCATACGTTTCGTAAGAGTCGTTATAAAATCACTTCTTGAATTAAAGTTTGTGAAAGTTGCAATTAGGCTGTCATGTCGTAATTTAAAATGAAAAAGAGAAGAGTAGGTAGTAGGAAGAGTGGGAGAGAAGATTTGTGGAAACGAAGAAACTGCAACGAGTCGCTATGCGTGGACAATGAATATTCTTACACTGTCGGATTTCAAAAACTGAAAATTCATGTTTAGTTCAGTATACCTGTGTATTTTTGAGACAACCGTATAGCTATCCTATTACAAGTCGGTTCAATTAGGTGCCAAAGTCAATCAGAACTTACATTTGTAGTGTAAGGTCACTTACGATCTCATCTTCATAATTTTTGGCATAGTTAAATGTTCTGCTTGACGAGTAAATATGCCTTTTTATCATTTTCCCTGGCAGCGGGTTGTTGCCAAAGGAAAACCCTGATTCATATTAAATTTATCTACAGACCACACTCGCATAGCGAATTTTTTTCTAACGATTTCATAATTAGTAGTACTTAGTAAAAGTTAATTTGCGCGAAAGTATGTCGTTGGTGAAGATTTATTTGCATGCTACAGTCACTCGTGTGTAAGGAAGCGTTTGGCTTGAAAGCAAGAGCATTGCCGTGTATATTTCGCTATTATAGAAGCATTTCAACTGATTCTATCAAGCTACCATTTTATAATAACTTTAAAAGGTACAAGTGAAAACATTTATTTGGGAAAGATATTATATTCCCATCAATTTTATTGAAAAGAAAACAGTGCCGTCATGGTAGTAAGCCAGTCACTACACCTAAAGTTTCTGAAACGTTTAACTTTGTCAACAGATTAATTGTAATGCTGTCTTTGTCTAGCACTAAGCAAATGACAAAAACAGCGAGAGACTTAATCTGTTGTCAGAGTTAGTTAAATCAATTTAGTATAACCCTTGATCATTTTTCATAATTGTACTTATTATTTGTAATGAAATCTTTTATGACCATGGCTTCTATATTGTAACTACTAGAAAAAAAAATTGGTACGTACTTAAGCCTTTTTGTCTTTGTCCTGTCTGTTTTTTTCTTCTTTTATCAACCCGTAGAACGTTGAGAACAACATTTGAAACTAAACTCAAAAAAAAAATAAAGAATAAACTGTATGAATGATTCATAACGAACGTCTTGCATTACGAACCGTACCTAATTCATTATTTTAGGGTAATGAATAACAATCATTATTGTTCGAGAAAAATCTATTGAAAAAGTAGCGTTAGAGGAAGGCTTTTGAAAATTACAAGCACTTCATGTCTGATTCTTTGTGGAGTTGGAAAGGGTATTAAAAGAACAAAATTAGGTGCATCATAGTTGAAAACATAGAATAAAAATAAGCAAAATAGCTCAAAAAATATTTATAAAGAGACCTGATAGAGTACAATCAAGCAGGTAGTGCGAGCTCATTTTCAGGCAGCTTAGTATTCCTAGCATTTGTCGTTCTTATTGGGATGGACATGATAGTGATGATTACAGAAGCAGTGTAAGGTCTAGACAAATTTATGCAATCTACAAATTTCTAGATATCAATGATTAAAACAAATCGCGAAACTTGTAACCTTGAAATGAAATCACGTGGAACTATTTCTAACCATTGATATGTCCGATTTGGCATAGGAACAGTTTAATTTTGACATTCACAAAGACATCTTTAAATATAGCCGATGAAGATATCGAGACCGGAAAAGATACGAACACCGTGAAATATTGCAAATTGTGGAAGACACGTTGAATAATCGAAGATATTGTTTTGTCCTTTTTTTTAAATTGTTCGATTTTGTATTTTCAGAAACCTAATCTGTAACTTGAAGGATAAAAAAAATTAAGAGTTCACTGAACTGAATTGATAAATCTGTTTGCATAATAACCTTTATCGAAATGTTTATTGTACTATAATTAAGTGTACATCGATTATCTTGATATTCTCAAGTTCACGGTCGTATTTAGCATAAACTCTCAAATTTAAACAATCGTCAAGATACGAAAATACTTCGCAGCAAAATTACGAAGCACAAGTAACAATGACTTTTACCCAAAAATAGTACCTCCTGATAATTTATATTCCTTAAATACGTTCGTGCAACGATATTGTAAAAGCAAACATTTTGATCATATAAAATACTTACTTATCAAAAGTTATATTTTCAGAGTAATTTCAGTGTGTGTTTTTTTTTAAATCTTGAAGCTCTCGTCACACGACTTTACTCATCTGTACATAACCTACCACCCGCGGTCGGTCGTATTTTAAACTGGGCCGCGGCTGCCAAATGTCCCGCTATCAAATCTGGGTCAATGCTCCAGTGAGCTGATTCATGGTCTCTGCAGATCGGTAAATGATTAAGGTGTTTCGAGGAAAATCAGTGAAGCTGCTAAACATCGTGGAAAATTTACCTTAACGGCTACTTACCTAATTTGATAAAAATGTGATTTTTCTATTTAGTGCCCTTCATTAGTTATATAGATTAAAAAACTTATTTAGGGATATGTTTTTTGGTTCTATCATCTAGGTTTCCATGGCGGGAAAACATGATTACATGACATTTTCTCGATAAAAAAAATCATTGAAAAGACCTCGATTTACACACATTTTTCGCTGGCGCTTGGAACCCCTCTTGTATATTCAAGTGATTATTACACTAATAGTGATGTAACAATAATATCTATATTTGCATCGCTTAGAATTTTGATTGATTTCCTGGTTTAGATGTAATTAGCAATTATCTGTTTTTTTCTCTAGCGCGCGCTAAAGCCATCTCTTTTCGTCTGCGCTCGAAAGTGTATAGCGCAATCTTCCTCTCAAAATACCCTCTTAACTAGTAGTTTGTACCTAAATATTTATTGCAAGTTTTATATTTATTTTGTTTCGTGTTAGCTGTAACTCTATATTTTATGGAAGTCGGTGTGTTGTATAATTTAGAGCATTGAGTGCTATGTATGTTTTATCTTTCCCTTTAATCATCAAAGTCCTGTTCTTTTTTTTTGCTTTACTTGTGACATAATTGTATTTTCTTACAAGTGGGTTCTTGTTTGAAACATATCAAGTGTGCTTTCCCAAAATTATTTAGTTTGTACCTATTCCAACTTCAATTGCAATGAAATCATTCACCTTACATTTACCGTACCCAGGTAGAAATGCAATGCAAAAGTGAGTATATGTATATGTATAAGCCTCAATTTACATGGAATGTATGCAAATGCGTCAGCCCACACCTGATCCTTAATGTCGTTGCTCGTTGCATTGCTGTTTCAACATTAATTAACTGATTGCAATACTCATGCAGTAGCACTCATTCATTAAAAAGGCGAAGTCAAAGTCCCGCAAGATTCTTGCGGGACTTTGCCTTCGCCTTTTTAATGATCGGATGATGAAAGGGTTTTTTTTTTGCAAAACCGACTTTATTAAACACCAAGTTAATTTTCCTATGTAGTTGTATCTCATTCGGTATGTAAGTTGCTTGCTAGTTATGTCGGGATTTATCTTTTATTTCAACAAACAGCAAAAAATAATACCTACTGGAAACTCGAAACAATGCCATTCTTGTTTTTATCTCTGTATCAGATCCATAAGTCGTATTAAAAACTAAATTGTACCTAGTTCTAAGATTATATAAAGTACTCTTGAGTCTTGACTTTGCTAGATACGTCATAGGTATATTTGCTACGAGGATAATAAAGATAACTCAATTTCGGTAGAATTTAAGTTTTATATCGGTAATATTAGTAAGTAGGTAGGTATGTTTTATATTTTGCCAGTGCGTACCTGAAATACAAAATAATAGTAAAACGATGTACTTGCAAAATACATCGGAATTTTTAAAGTTCAGATTTACATTTATATTTAAAGATAAGATGCGCCCTTCTGATATAAATAGTTTTTAGATACTCAATCATTAGAGAATAAGTAACTTTCCAAATACCGTTCACTAAAAAGCTTCTTCTTGCGGCGGCGTCGTGTGGCGGGTCGCCCTCTTCCCTTCAATATGGTTGAGGAGAGCGATGGCTGGCACATGCGTCAACTCGTGAACGGGTGCTGCTTGCGGGAGCTGGACTGCTCGGAGTATATACGCAAATCTATAATAGCACTTAGCTCTTTATTAGCATATTCGTTGGTATATTCCTTTTGTAAAGTCTTTAGTTTTTATATTCCGTTTTAGTTGATAAAATATTTGTAAAACTTGATAAATGGCACGGACCCCGGAGTCCGTGGAGCAATATTGTAAATAAAAAATAAAAAATAAAATACCGTTCACTTCAAAATATATACAGTTTAAGTTAATCCTAACTAATATTATAAATGCGAAAGTATCTCTGTCTCTCTGTCTAGGTGTTTGTCGCGTTATCACGGCTAAAAGGCTGTACGGAACAACCTGAATTTTTGCATAGCTTATGGGTTGGAGACTCTGCTTCTAAGTCTAAAGCACATAACATATAATAATACTTTTATACTTATTTTTTTTTTGGTTCAAGTAAACGAAGTCGCGGGGGGAAGACTGCTAGTAACACGCAATGTACATGTAAGTCTAATATAACATGTAATTTCCCTCTCGAATTTCGGTACATTTTGCTTCAAATAGTAATCATTTAACTCAAAAAACATATTTTGTTACAAAACTTGGTGTCTTCGCCTATAAACTATGATAATATACACAAATATATTTTGTCGTTTCTATTCTGGTGAGTAGGGCCGCTGGAATTTCGAATGATTATGAAATTCTACCTATATCTTTTACTGAATAATCTTGGCAACTCTCAATTATGTGGTTCAACCAGTCGCATTCCCCTAGCATTTGTTTTAAAACGACTATACTAGCGCTAGACGCCAGCAGTAAATTAAGTACATTTCTAAGCGGACATATCAAATAACTCGTATTCGAGGTTGTTTCTAATTCTTATCAGCAAATGTTAAATTTACAGTAAAAAAAACTAGCAATTCGTTCTACTTTTCTTTTTGGGATACAAGTACTGATGTATGTTTACAGGTTTTGCAGATTTCTTTTTTTCCAAGAATCATAAAGCCCATCAGGATAATGTTGTATTTTCTCAAAGTGTTCTGTGATGGGCGTTTTGTTTACTACTTTTTCAGTTTTTGCGAGTTCTATTATTGCTGTTCTATTATAGATTACATCAACTTTGACATCCCAGAACATGTTTTAATGACGATGGGTTACAATTACAATGGATTTACATAAGTGTTCAACTTGTCAGCGTCCTCCTATGCGTCACAAGTCACGATCATCGTCATGAATGCATATAATTACGATCTCAACGATAAACATTGATTTTCTTTGTTTTTGAAAACAACTGACAGTCTTATCGATCGGATTGTCGTTTCATGTTTTGGAAAATGATTGGAAAATTTTAGCTTCTTATCAAACTGCGCATATTATCAGATTACCGATAGCATCGTGAAATAAGAAATTGCGAATGTATTTTCATTGATTACTGTACCTATATTTGTCTGTAATATAATAATGTATTTCTTTATTCTCCCTGTATTTCAACTGAACAGATAGTCCAACTTGATTATCTTAGTACCTGTATGTTTGATCACAGCTCCGATACGATCAAGTCGTGTTAATCACTCTTTGTTTCACTGACTATCTCTAGGTCATGAAGATGCAATTATGATTTCTGTATTAATTGTATAGCATTATAACTCACGTCACGTGAGCACGTGACAACACACTACCGAATAGAACACGTTTAAGTACCTACTACAAAAAACACGAAATCTAATCATATTTCCAAAAATACACCTCTCGCTGTAAGTTTATTATACATAGAGATAGAATCACATCAATTTTCTTTCGCGTTTCTTTCTGCGTTCTGAATCTACCGTGGCTACAGAAAGCTCGTCATATAATTAAGCCTTGTGTCATTATCTCAACTTAAGGAATTGATTAGCTACTTTTAGATTAATTTGTGCTCATCGGCCAGTAGTATATTTGACGGGCGTACTCCGATATCTTGAAACTACTTGGAGATGACGAAAGAGGCCCAAAGTTCAATTCACGAAGACGCGTCTAATCATCACCTCTAATAAATAATGAAACTGGGCCCGCACTGGGCTAGTGTGGTGGATATAGCTCAATCACCCTTCAAGGGCAGGCTGATAGCCCAGCAGTGGGATGTTTAAAGGCTGACGTATAAGATGAAGAATAAATAAATAACGAGATTCACACTCATAGGTCACTAGGATTCCCCGAGTTGGGGATGGTATGGAACACGCACAATGACACGGACAACTGGCACCCAGACTAATTGTTACTATATTTAAAATCACCAATCAAAAATCTACCCGGCTAGGAATCGAACCTAGAACCTCCTGCTCATAAGGCAGACGCGCTGCCACTGATCCATAACGGACGAAATCGCACAATTATACTGTAGGCAATGTACCAATGATAAACCAGGTCAGGCATGTGGTCACACAGATAATTAGCACAGCAAAAGCAAACAAATATACTAGCAGAAAATTACACATTAGCAGAAAGAGTGGGGGGCGCGTCATCGTTGGATTGAATTTTCTAGTGCCTGGATCTGTTCTAGGCGTTTTCGGGAGTTTGCACACAAAAATCGGTACACAGAAATATCGTTGTCTGTTCTTACACTTTCCGTTTGGGACTCCCAATAAGTCTTCGTTCAAAATTGAATCCGTGGACGAGATTCGCCCGTCTTCACGCGGAATAAAGTTGATCCGATAATGTCGCAATACTGCATGCAGCTCTATACCTGCTCTAGGTAGGACGTGTCATGGTTCTAGTGTGCACAATTACCACGAATAATTAACTGTGTATTGTGCAGGTAGGTATGTTGATATTTTGATACCATGTCGCGATAAGCTCAACCTAGTCTCACGTGAGTTCGGAGAAACGTGTCAGGATGTTTAATTTTGACAGAGTTGAAACGAGAGCTAAGAGTCGCAAGCAATGTGCCGTACTCATATTTAATTGCTTCTCTACGCCAGCATGGACCATAAAGTCTATAATTTTCTGTGAACAGTAGACCTCGCTACCACAAATTTTGCGCACAGTTTTAATTTCTCAGTTATATACGGACGAAAGTTCAGAACTTACGACCTTATTAAAATTTATATCTTAATAACTTCCAGACCAATTTTGCTCATTCGAAATTCTTGCTTAGAATTGAGTACCAAATGTTTCTGCCAAATATTATCAAAATCGGCCGGTAAGTGGCGCTGCAGCAAACGTCCGCCTTTTTTGGGGAAAATTCCGCTCCAATCAAAAAAAATATTGGCGACGACAAAAAAACATTAATGTAGAATACTCAATTAGTAATGTACGATATACATAAAAATAAGAAAACATAAATTAAAAAAGATGAATGTAACCTCGTTAGACTAACGGACAGTTCTCAAACTATTAGTAGCTCGTACTTGCAGTACTTGTATTTTTACTTTGTAGTACTTGTATTGTTCTTTGTTTTTTTTTTTACAATATTGCTCCACGGACTCCGGGGTCCGTGCCATTTATCAAATTTTACAAATATTTTATCAACTAAAACGGAATATAAAAACTAAAGACTTTACAAAAGGAACTAATAAAGAGCTAAATGCTATTATAGATTTGCGTATATACTCCTTATTTTTATTTTCATAATATTACTTTGTAAATTATTATGTTCTTTGAAGATTGAATCACAAGTAATTAAGTAAGTAGTTTGAGTCAGTGAGTATAAGAAGTCATTTTTTGCGGACTGCTTCTTGGTAAAAAGTGTTGCTCACTAAGTCTGAGTGGTCTAGCCATATTATGAAGAATTCTAATTCGCCCGAAGACCTTCAACATAGCTTATCTGGCTAGGTTAATTAGGTAAGTATTGCAAATGTTTTATATTATTTTTTAATTGCACTAAATACGTAACATTTGGTAAGATAACCCCAAGACAGTCTGTTATCTCCTGAATAGATATATTGGGATTTACAAAGTGTTTTATAACTAGGCATAGTGTTTTTGTTCTCATTTAAAAGTACTTCTGATTGAGAAAAACTATTAATTTGCCCTTCGAACGTAAAACCACGCAATAACGTGACTAACACTGCTAATTTATTACCAAAAACGTGATTTGCAACGTAGAGCAATCAATATTTGCAATCAAAAAGATATGCCTTCCTCTTGACACAGTTTAATATCTATTGAAGCATTAGTTCAGAACCATGTAAGCCTATGATTGAAAACACATCTACATAATTGTCATATATGATATGAAAATATGATTGCACTAACTCATGTCCCGCGTCGTGCCTCGTGATTGATCCTCGACTTTCGGTTTCGCAAATACGAAATAAAAATCACGAACTTCTTTCGTCTCTCTTCTTCTCTTACAAATTTTTATCTTCTATGTCACGCCCCTAGGGCGAAATAATACATTGAAAAAATGTTCTCTAATTGCTCACTTACATTATAAAAGGAACTCCTCTACATACATTATATGGAAAGGGTATCATCATCATCATCATCATCGGCAACTTATTCAGCCCACTGCAGAGCATAAGCCTCCTCCCCTTTTCGCAAATCTACCCTGTTTTGTGTCAAGGAGAGGGTATGCTAAGCCGAAAACGGCTTATAACATTGCCATTATGAACAACTTTGACTTAGGGATCAAATCTGAAATCGAGAAAAAAATTGCTGTTCCATAGAAAAATTAAAATGAAATTCGACAAAATGTATGGAACAGATTAGCACAGAGAAATTATGTGAAGAAGAGTGTCAATGGTCATAGAAAGATGAATATGCAAGAAGTTAGTATATACAACCATCTTCTGATTTGATTTCAATGCCGTTTTTAACGCCTTGATAAAATCGGTTTGTTATGCTTTTTTGTCTTTTCTTACACCAAAGTATAAAGTCTGTAACAGCTCGATATATTTTTTTAAGATAGGCGGTAATGATACTTCTCAATTAAAGCTAGAGGCCGACTTCGACCAAAGTAAAATGAATGGACGGACGGGCCCTAACCACACAACTTCCTTAAAAATAACAAGTCAAAACAATCGAACTTAGGCTTAAATACGTAATTAAAAGTATATATAGTACATTTGTCACAAAAAAGAGGTAGCGAAAATAATATCAATTCGTATTATTGCGGATATTTGTATCGCATATATTGATGAACATACGTCTCGCACTTTTCACAGACTGAGAACGACAGAAGCAAAATGAGCGTCGGCGCTCACTTTAAAGACTTCAAAACTATTTTACTTGGGCCCGTCCATTCATTTTACTGTGATCGAAGGTGGCCGATCCAAAACACAGTTTTAAAAATATATTACCTAACGTTGCGTATAATTCGCTTAGTAAATATTTTACGGCCTCATAAAATATTTTTACTACTGATAAGTAGTGTATATTTAGACGGAAGCTAACGACTCTTGAATGGATACATGACTCGCGAGCGATTTGGAACTGTAGGTAAATATAAATATGGCACAGCGTAGAGCTGAAACGTAAGACAGAACTGATTTCGTAGTAGACCTATTTCCTGGAAAATATATCTAGAACAGCGGCAATTCATGAGGAAGCTTCTGACTGTGTGGGAATTTTAGAACGGCAAGTTTGTTGTCTATTCTCATTGTAAATTCCGGAGTAGGTTTATGCGTAATAATAATGTACGTCTGCGTACACTAGTATTTTCATTGTAAGATCTTTTATAGAGCGCTTTAATTTTGTAATAAATTTGTAATTTTGTAATACTTAAAATTTGTAATGCAATTGGATTGAATCATTTGAACTTCTTTATGATTATTTTAAGCAAATTGATATTGTAAATTTTGTAATGCAATTTTGATCTGATCGTATGCGCTTCACAGTTATTTTACTTATAAGTCAGACAAGTAGACATTGTATTATTGCATCTGTGATGCAATTGTCATAGTTTGTACTTATTTGCCTAGGTTATCAATAATTACCTGTAACATAAGCTACCGTGAAATGACCAATTATGTTATTTTCTAAATTAAATGTGACTTCTTATGAACAGCAGATTTATTAATTGTTTTTTATTAAGACGCAATCACACTAATATTATAAATGCGAAAGTTTGTGTGTTAGTATGTAAGTAGCTCAGTATGTTTGTTCCCGTTCAAATCTGTAACGGCTAGACGAATTTGTATGAAATTTGGTAAAGCCGTAGGCTATTTCCTGGATTAACACATAGGCTACTTTTTGACCCGAACAATTTAACCGTTTCTGTAGAATAGCGGGTAAAACCGCGGGGCGCAGCTAGTTATTCATAAATTGCTGCATGACGTTTACTGTTCTGCAATTTGCACGTATGTATCAAACATACCTCGTTCCTCCATCACGATGGAGTAAGTACAAAGTCTACACGTTAACGAGACTGATTTAAAATACCTACATACATTGATGTTTTTCTTATAGTCCCTTAGATTCTTCGTTTCATTTATTTAATGATGGGTTTTCCGTGATGGGTTTCAATATATTCTGCGCAAAAAAAGGTTATATGTAACTTTTTTGCAGCTCAGATTATTATTTTGCCATTATGATGAACACAACGTCGGTTTGCTCATTCAGGATTTTTTCATTTATAAAGGTACTACGCAACCATCTGCCATGACTAATTATGATGAAAATGTATACGGAAGTTAATAAATAAATATCTGGGACATTTTTGCACACACGGTCATCTGACCCCAAACTAAGCAAAGCTTGTAATATGGCTGCCAGAGACTGATATACGTACATGGATGTTTTTGAATACATACTTATATAGATATTAACACCCAGACATAGAACAAACATAAATATTCATCACAAGAATGTTTGTCCTAGATGGGAATCGAACCCACGCCCCCAAACACAGAAGGTAGGCCACTACCCTGTGGCCACTACCAACTGAGCCACCGGGGCAGTTGTAAGTTGTATGTTTCATTTTGACTCTTTCCAAAGCATTGTGCATTCATTGACAATAACTATTTAATCAGAGATGAGATTCACTTAATTGGATCTAGGGTATACACAGTTCTGGATCTTCTTAATTCTAGATCACCTCTGCCACTTCTTTTAAAGTTTTTATGAAGTTGTCGATTTTCTTAATGGTTAGTAATGTCATTTACGTGCACGATGTCGATTACATGACTTGCGAAGCTTATGAATGGACACAGTCAAATCATTAAATAATTTATGAACAAATAATTACCGAATCACAAACAATTATTACCAACTTTATCAAATAAAATTTTGTCTTCATAATTAAAGTCTAAAATTTCGATGAGATCGTTTTTTGAATTATTTATGTGTGAAAAAACTTTGATTTAAAAATGTATTAAGAATCTAAAATTGTGAAAGTTTCATCTTTACCAATATTGAGGTTATTTAGGTAGGATGAGGGTACAGTTTCTGTCAACTTCTGTCAACAGAGT
Organism: Apocheima hispidaria; assembly: GCA_947579745.1. NCBI lineage: Eukaryota > Metazoa > Arthropoda > Insecta > Lepidoptera > Geometridae > Apocheima > Apocheima hispidaria. The sequence goes on from OX388156.1 coordinate 9,538,544, forward strand.
AATGACCGGGATGGCCTGAGATAAATAAAACTTGAAGATCCACTTTAGGATTACTATGTGGGTAGATCCTGCCATTATGCGCGATTCGGATGTGGTGCATTTACTTTCAAAAGTAATGTTGCTATAGTGACTTTGTAACAGCATCACAGAGAGTTTTTATATTATCGTTTTCAACAATTGATTAGCCAATCAACTGTTGAAACCGATAACAAAGAAGGCGTTAGATAATAATAAACGCGTTTGAAGTTACAAGCGTTGAGAGGCAAAGGCAAACTTGCTTGATTATCTCCCAGATCGTTCAATACGTCCATACTATACATGTTTAAGAAAAATCTAATTTGCATTTTGCTCGTCCATTTTTTCACACGAAGCTTGTTTTAAGTTCTTAGCCATAGACGAAACTAGACCCTTTGCTTACAAATAAAGTTCTCAGTTGTCATAAATGACGTTAAAAATTTAGCTTGCACTTTTAATTTTATTCTCATTTGCTAAGCTACTTTCCTAGGTATAACTTGATACCTTGAGTCAAGTCCCTAGTAACATCGGCTTTTGCTTAGAAATCTTAATTTCCAGTTGCCAACAGCGTGTTTTATTTAATAACGAGTCATCCTTATTATTATCGGAGCGTAATGAGATCCGTGTTACTATGCGTGTTCTTTGTCAGTTTTACGTCATATATTAAGTAAATATTAATAATACTTACATTATCAATAATTCACCTGCAGATATTGCACGTAAGCAATTTATTATTTTGTTCTTGTACGCAAGTCTGATATGGCACATAATTTGATAGCCACAATAAATTAACAGTAATTAATGATTACATTGAAGATTAGTGTAGAAATGTAGTCTATGACACTTCCTAATAATCCTGTGTATGTATGTTCCATAAAGATACCAAAACGGCTGGACTGATTTTGATGAAATTTTTAGGCAATCTTTAGATTAGCCCAGCAGCCATCCTGTGAAGTTTGGTACCCATAGCCATCCTGTGAAGTTTGGTACCCGTGCAAAGCCGGGGTGATTCGCTAGTTAGATATAAAGATTAATCTAGCGACACCTTTATCCAAAATCGGAGGGGATCATATAGGAAGAGACAAATAGGTACACATTTTTATATTTTCACGTAGTTTCATAAGCCCGAAAAATATTGTCCTCCGTCAGGGCATTCGGGTAAAGGGTAACTACAATATATTTTGTGAATATTTCAGTTTTCAATCATTGTTGTACTTCAAGAACGTAAAAATGTAATGATATGTATAGGTATACCTATTGATCACGGTCTACAATTTTACGCAAATTTATTTTTCTCTTTAACAATGTCTTTGTCTGTTCTGTTATTATATTTTGTTGTATACCAGAGCAAAATCACATGCCGAGTAAAAATCCTAAAGTAGTATCTAGGACGATTACATTTATTCAGACCGAGAATCTTCGACTTTATATCAATGCTGATAAAGTTATGATTCCGATGACATTACCGTCACTGTCGCCGAGGTCTGCAGCTTGTCGGAATTCGGAGACCAAGAAATTTGCAAAAGAAGCGAGCCGACGCTGTCGCAAAAGCTCGATATAAGTAGTGAGACGGTTTGTGAGAATGAAACAGAACTAAATTTATCAAATTAATGTAGCTCGTCTCGGTCCAGCGGTAACGATAATGTCATTGGTGGCGATGAAACAATGGGGCATAATGATAACAGCTGACCTTGCCACCAACCGCCATCGCCAACTGTACTACTACCAAAGTGATGGCGAAATCTAAATATGTAGTATCCTATATTTTATCTATGCCACTACAATACATGTTTAGATTTCGCCATTACCATATGTAACTTCATATGACTTTTACCTACCAAGTCGATATTGCTAACTATAAAACGTCGTAAACGAATCGACTGAACAGAAGACGGGAATAACTAAGAACTACGTGTAAATCTCATAATGGTTGCAATAAATGATACAACATTTATTTTCAATAATCAATACCAGATTTTTTAAAATAGAACGGTATATGGAATGAAATATATCCAGCATTGAACAAATAAATGATGTCCAGTAAATGCTAAAAGTTATAAATGACAAAGAAATGCCACATAATACGGAACACTGAATCACGGTAGGTAAGTACTTCGAAAGTATTTCATTCCGTTATAGACAATACAGAAAATGCGTGAAGCGGAGTGTTACTACCGCTTCGAATTATAAGCGCTTATAAACTGTGTGATAAATTCCTATTTTTATTATATATATTACTTAAAATGAAATATTTACTAGTTATTTATATAATCTAATGTCTTCAAACTATTGTGTGCTAATTCAGTTATTTAAATTTTAACTATGGCATTTACTTAAGTTTTAACTTATATTCTTACTATTAAAACGTATCTACCTATTTTAAAAAATATGTATAAGTGGAAGAACGTTTAAAATAAAAATGTGGTTGGTCCATTTTAGTATTGTAAGGCAACTCATATTTTAGGACGCTGTGTCCAAAAAATATATGACATGTAGCTTAATAATTCGAACAACGGACTTTAAAGATGAAAACGAATGCTGTAAAATAGTTAATATAAGCAGATATATGAAGTTTTCTCGTGGTGCTATTGGTGTTGATATTGGTAACAATAGGAGCAATTATGTATGCAATGAATCATTACACGTGCTGTAGGCAGGATCATCGAACACTATGTAAAGCAAAACCATTTAAATAATTAAAGTAATAAAATTTAGATTAATTTATTCGACCGGGATCAGAATCAAATTTCACACTAATTTTGTCGTGAAACAGACAGAGTAATTTTCCAATTAAAATGTTAGCTGATGTAATATAACTTGCAGTAGACAATTCTATTTTATTACGTGGTCCATCTTTATGGTCACGTGTTTGATTCACGCCTATCTATGCTTTGTATTGGTCCAAATGCTCAACGCCACAAAGTATATAACTACACAGTGGGTGTATCCTTCTAGTCCTAATCAGGGTTTGACCGCTGTTTCATAATGTCATAATCATATTTGTACAATAGTTAACGATCGATGATGTCCACGTGATTGTTAATTGTCAGTCGGGTAAAGAAAGGATTATTTGTAGTTACCTACTTACTTAGAGATTTGCAATAAAGTTGCAGTTAAATTTTAAATCTTTGTTATTTTTGGTTACGATTTTAAGTGTTTCTTACCTCCACATTTTAGGTAAGCTGCTTAATTATGACGGTTATATTAATGGACGTATACCTTTTTTGTGAAGAGGAAAATCTCCACAAGGTACGGAGTTGTTTAGGCAGGTATCTAACTACTATTACCTAAACAAGAAAATTAACTCGCACTGAAAACTTCAATGCAAAAGTATATCAATCAGAGCTACTTTCGCATTCATAACTCTGACTCTATGTAGCGACACCGCAATGTTCCATTTCAGTTGAGTCGTTCGCTTATTATTTTACTGGCTAAAAACAAAACTTATTCGCATAACTATGTTAGGGCGTGTACTGCGAGATACCACGGGTATATTTATGCGAATAAAGGTTTGGTTTCTAGCAAGTGAATATAAAGTGAAGTGTTGCAGATGTTCTTCAAGTAAGTGGGACATCGCAATGTACTGTGATGTCATCTCTAGTACGTCGTACAACTCAATGACTCTATGGCCCTGTCTCTACTACGTCAATTTAGTTTCGAGTTCCCGATCTTGATAGGGTCATAGGACATAGGGACGTAGGAACGGACATATTAAGATACATTTTATGTAATAGGAAAATTGCGAGAAACTGAAAAATCATGAGAAACTGAAAAATCATCTGTACAACGGCAGGGCGGTAAAAAGACCATTCGTTCAAAACCCACTGGACTAAAATAAATGACTCTACGTAATACGAGTAGGTATGTTGATAAACAGTTGATTGGCTTAATTAACAAGCACTATGAAAAAGTCCTACAATCAACGATCACAATATATTACGATTAAATTGATGTAATAGATTTGTTTGTTTATCTAGAAGGTATTCCACAAAATCCAATGGAACAACATTTCAAAGGGGTTTCAACTGTTCCGCTAAAATTCTTTGAAAATAAATCAAAACAAATTGGTATGATTGAAAGATGCAGTTAGTATATGTACAACTGTTCCAGTTATAATAATTACATATTTTGTTTGTGATTCTTTAAATTGTACATAAATATATTTGCTTACAGCATAATATTTAAAAGTACAGTTGTTGTTTTGTGTTGTATTATCGTAATATTATATAATGACGCTTCACGCTCAAAGCTTCCCACTAGGTTTCCTTGGGTCGAGGATACTACATGTATTTGTGTGTGTGACGAACTCCTTCTTGAGACTGGCCTTCTCTTTAAAAGGATTTTATATTGTTTTATTTTTATATTTGAATATTGTTACGTTTTGATTTTGCTGTCAATATACTTTTACGAATCGAACCAGCACCTATATTTCTGTGTACCATAGTGTGTGTTCACACACAAATACAGGAAGAGTATTGAGCCTCACTTCAGCGTCAGCCTCATTGAGAGTACCTCACTCAGAACACATATATTATAAATTCATCATTAAGCTTTATTCTTAAGACGCTCTTAATTCGTTATTAAGACAGACGCGCAAGTAACTAAGCTAATAAGATTGTAATTTATATATATATATATATATATAACTAGCTGTTACCCGCGACTTCGTTCGCGTAAACCAACAAAAAAAAAGCCTATGTCCGTCTCCGACCCTCAAACTATATCTATGCAAAAAATCAGGTCGATCCGTTCAGCCGTGATAACGCGACAAACAGACAGAGAGACATATAAACTGAGAGACAGAGTGACTTTCGCGTTTATATTAGTTAGGACAGCTACCCTATACTTAAAACATTTCAATACAAGTATTAATTATGAACCGATAATAAAAATACGAAAGAATAATTTTACATTTCGAGATGTCAATTTCAGCTCCTAAGAATTAAGTACGGATATCTTTTGGACAGTTAGTTTAAGTCAGGCATCAATATAGTAATAAAGGGTATTTGTTTAAAATGAGTCCAGTGATTCGTAAACGACGGGCGTGAAACTCTTCTTAAAATTACAGTTACACGCAAATCATTTCGCGGTTCTCAAACAGACTAACAATAGCATCTGTATGGCAAAATTACTGAGTTCTGTCAGCGCGAAATACGTTATCTCAGTGTAATGATAATAATGATTCACCGGACACGGCGTCGCCCGTGTTGTTATGTTTATCGAACAGAATTTGAGGTCCCATTCCAGGCTAGGTGTTTACCATCCTCGACCACTTCGTTACTTAACATCAGGTGTGTTTGCGGTCAAATGCCTAGTTTGACAAATATAAAAAATACACCTATCTAAATATATATTATAAAGAGTTAGTTTGTAATTTTTTGTGTTTTTTTTTAGGAAGTAATCTCTGGAAGTCATTTATAAAATCGGTTTAGTAGCCGAATTGCTATAGAAAGCTAAGGTGCAATGTCCCTAAGGTCGGCTGCTCGGCTGTTATAACCCAAGAAGAGACGTGCGAAGTCCAATCTCGTGTCAATCTTCGCGTGGGTATAAAGTTCTTTAAAGTTTTTTTTTTTTTTTTAATATTTTACTTTAGGAAACTTTTTGAAGTCAAACTTTACCATTACGTCACTTAAAAGGGTTAGTGACCGGAACTCGCACAGCTAAGTACCTACCTAACTACACCTATTGGAAATATGATGTGGATTATTCACACAATAGCAAATAGCAATAGCAATAGTGGGTGGCAATCACAGAAAAGAGAAGAGGGAAAAAAAAATCCTCTTCTGTGGTGGCAATGGATAGTAGGTATACATACATCTATATATATAAAAATTAACCCCTATTTTGCCTGGTCACGCTATAACTTGATAAGGGCTGGACCGTTTGATGATTTCTTTTGATTTTGATGATTCCTTTTTTGTTGAGTTCGTAATTGTGAGGACAAGGTTTGTATGTAGGGTTTACCGAGGCCGTAGGCCGAGCTTCGCGGGCATCAGCTAGTATTATATAAAATATTAAAAAAACAATGATCTTTTCCATTCTTGAGCACGCCGTGAGCTTGTGTTCAAATGTCAAATGTCAAACATTAAAAACAAAATTTGGTATTAAGAGCATGAAAATACGAATTGAATATAAACCAATTCTGCTAAAGACTGCAGATGACGTGATGCAGAGGAAATAAAATAAAGGTGATCAGCTGTTTTAGGGAAAACACTTGCTTACTAGACTTTATTATTTAATCCAATGCTGAGACAAGCCCATTATTTTAATAGAAGTGTACGTTTGATTTTAGATTTTACAAAAAAATATAAAATTATACCAACCCATTTCGCTAGAAATGGGTAGGTATAATTTTATATTTTTTTCTCATTGCTAACATCATTGTACTCAATTTGAGCAATGCGATGTAATGAATAGAATTACAAAAATCGTTATTGTAACGACACATGTAGTTACGATATGTATAGATTATTAATAAAATCAAACCTCGATACGATAAAGTTTGGTGGATACGAGAAGTGACGAATGCTGGCGCCTATTTTCAAACTCAGCATTACCGTCCATTGTGGCAATGCTGGCAGCATTCTAGCCACCTTTTGTTCAACCAAAGGGCTAGTAAATTAGTTTTATTTTGTATTTTGTAAATATAGGTATTTGCTAAATAAGTACAAGAAAAAGTACAATATAACATTTTATATAATTTTTTTTTTCTTATAAAAAAAATAGTAATTAATGTTTTATGTATCAAATCATCCCTAAGTTTCGTATTTTTTTGTTTTTTCTTTTTTTATGTCTCATAAGTCCACGTTTGATTGTGAAATCACACCCCGATTCGACATTTATAAAATCACACCATAATAATGATATGTATAAAATCATACCTAACTGCGATATGTATACAAAATAGATCCGGGCATTTCAAAAAACTAACTAGGCAAATAAGGAAGGAAATATTTTATAGATTTTGTATTGGTAATATTTATGGGAAACTATTTACGTAGTTATGCGTAGTTAACGATTGTACCTTATACTTGGTAATATTATGTATACGGGCAAGGAAACGCAAGCTACTTACGTCAACAAGCAACAAACGACATGTTGTATTTGTTAATCTATAGGTATTTCCAATTCTTGGCGTTCGTACTTCATCATCATCATCAGCCATAAGACGTCCACTGCTGAACATAGGCCTCTCCCTTATAGCTCGTACTTCCCGGGGCTCAATATAAAATGATAATTACAGTACATTTTTTCCTTTATTGCGTGCTTATGAGTATAACTTTTAAATTTTGCCATGACACTCCGGAAATTAAAATTAATCTAAACGACAACTCACGTTTCAAAATCAGTCGAGCCGTCACTTATTTACAAACTCACGAAAAAAGTAGGTAAAACCGGCGGGTAGGTAAAACCCACGTAAAACCTATAGTGCAGTTAGCCATTAGATTAAAAATTATGATTATGATATATTATGAATTAAAAATTAGCCAAAAATAATGACGTCAGTCACTAAACCTTGCTGGTGATGATGCAACCGACTTTGGCCTTTTCTTTTGGTATTCGCAGGAGTCATATAAGTACTTAGTATAACTAAATACTGGGTCTTAGAATACTAGCTCTTACCCCAGACTTCGTTCGCGTAGTCCTACAAAATAAAAATTGTCTATGTCCGTCTCCGTTCCTTAATCTATATATTATATATGCAAAAATGCAGGTCGATCCGTTCAGTCGTTTAGCCGTGATAACGCGACAAACACCCAGCAAGAGAGACAGAGAGATAGAGTTACTTTGGCATTTATAATTTAGGATTAAGATTAGGTCAATATTTATATAAGATATCTTTGTAATGTGCACACATCATTGTGATCAAACCTGAAATCGCGAAAAGAACCAGCTGTTCACAACATTTCGTCGAGGGTGAATGTAAATTCTCTATGTGGAACAGCTTTTTCACACAAAACAAAAACATTAAGATTACGCGGTTTCAAATGAGAAGGAAAGCCTTCCTTCTCATTTTAAATTTTCTCTCTCACATCAATATTCTTCCGGGAGAAGTCACTGCACCAAAAAACACAAGTATATAAAAAAAAAAACATACGTATTTTTATTTTATTTTTTTTTACGAATATGATGATTTTGTGAAAAGTCATGGAACAAAAAGTTGTTGAGTATCGTTTGGGGATGCCTACGAAACATCTTGCAGAGTTCTACGTCACTTATATATTAGGGTTAGAGATCTAGCAAAAAAGGTTTATAAATCAAAGTCTTCAATGTTTTCTTTTATCGAGAAAATGACATGTAATCATATTTACTCTCTAAGATATACTAGACGATGAAACTAAAAATAAAACATATCTATCTCAATACAAGTTATCTAATCTGAGGTGCTCAGAACAGAAGTTATTTTTTTCAGGTTAAAGAAATATTTCGTTTAAAATATCGTGAAGTTTTCTCGATAGCTATATTTAAATCTCGTTTTTATCTCTCCTAGTCACAGTTTATTTATAGATCCACAAGTAGCTGTTAATTTACTTTGAGACAGGTAAGATGACTCATAGTAACAGTTCCACTTAATGAGAACAAGGGTACTGGACGTTGGAACTATTGTCTTTTTCGTTTCTGTGGCTGATGTCGAAACTGAGTCGTACAGCTGGGTTGAGTATTTGTTTTTCGCGATTTTTCACATAAACATAAATATATACTATACTAGCTACGCCCCGCGGTTTCACCCGCTATTCTACAGGAACGGTTAAATTTTTCAGGATAAAAAGTAGCCTAGTGTTATTCCAGGTAATAAGCTACTTCCATACTAAATTTCATCCAAATTCATCCAAAAGTTCATTTCAGCCGTTACAGAGTTGAACGGGAACAAACTCACTCACATACTTACACACTTACACACAAAATTTCGCATTTATAATATTAGTGTGATACCACATACACGTACACGTATGTGTAATATATACAAAATGCTGTCATTTATTTGATTAGCATTGCCATTCAGCGTGGTAATGCCACCAGCATAGCATGAGTACGCTGCCCATTGGTAGTGGGCTATAACATTTGAATTAAGATACAGGCACACAATACCTTTGCGACTTACTATTTATTATACTGGTTTATAAGGACTAAGGTTTATTTAATTGGTTTGTTTAGGACTAAGGTTTTTTAGGTTAGGTTTACTAAGGTTTATAAGGAGCACGAAAATAATATGGTGGTAGCTATTTTTTTTTTAATGTAACTTTTTTGATTTAAAGAGCATGTCGCTCGCCTGATGGTAAGCATATGGTACCACTTCAGTGCCACTCATAGCTTTGAACTTAAACAGTTCAAGCCCTTGCCCGGCAATGCACCGCGCTAAATCTCTCTGTACTCAGTAATTTCGTTAACACTACAGTAAAATTAGGTATTTAAGAATCGTCCCTTTGTTAGTATCAATCAATCGAATACTAGATATTTTATACGCCCCAAAATGACGATCAAAGAATACAATCATGACGTGATTGCCAATTTTACAAATGTAGGTGATATCACTAACGTTACTCGAAAGCAACCACACGAGATTAGATTTTATCGCTTACTTCTCAAAGCTCAGAATCGAACACCATTGAATTACTAGCCGCAAAAAAATTCGTCGATGTCGCGACGGCAACAGTTAAGTTGCCAAACTGGGTCCATCAATAATGATGAATCATCTTAACATAGTTATACAAAAATGTACGTTTGTTTGTCATAAAAAATAAAAACAAATATAAGCACAAGCAATAAGCAATATTAATAAAACAAAAACAAAATACCCGACTGCAATATGTAGCTATATCACTCTAGAGTCTAGACGAATCCAACGACACCTCACTCGTCAAAATCCGTCAAGCCGCTTAGGCTACAGGGAACATTAAAGGAACACAAAAACATACTTACAAACACCCCAAAAATTCAATACCGACATAGAATAACGACAATTTTTTTCCGGAATTTTTTTAAAACTGATAACTGCCTGAAAAAATTGGAATAAATAGTAACAAGTTAAGCCAAAGAAAAAAAACAAGTCTAACACTCATTATAGTTTCAATATACTGGGTGTTGGATACACGACGATTCTTGAATATTTTTACTCGTGATTATGAACAAGTTTTTCTATGCGACCAACGCTGAAATCGCAAAAAATCAGAGGTACCAAACATTTCGTCGAGGCCGAACGATATTTTTGTATGGAACAGTTTTTTTTTTTCAGGATTTCAGAGTTCTTCCCACTTTACATCCTGGAATACATCTGTCTAACCGACGAGCCAGTATATAAGAACTTCATGGTTCATTAACTGATATTTATGTATGAGTTGAATTTGACTTAGTATTTGTAAACTGTTTGCGAGAAACTATTCAGCAACTGACAGGACTCGAACCGACATACGATCTTCTATCAGTCGCCAAAAAGTTTTTGACCTGTCTTTCACAATCAGTTGATATATTATTCATCATCATCATCAGCCAGAAAAGGTCCAATGCTGAACAAAGGCATCTCCTTTGGCTTTGAGTTAGGTATTTGCGTTATGTCCTTATGGGCTCTACGCAGGCACAATCGCGGAAAATACCTATAGTAAAAAAAGTCCGGCAAGACGTTAGTATCGTGTGTGGTCCACAGAACATAGTGTACGAATAGCCTTGAAATATAGTGACTACCTTTCAGTCTGACAATCCATTTCATACTAGTCGCGGCCAACGGTTTTTAACACGGTTTTCCATTTTCAAGTACACACATAAAAACAAAATTATTTAATCGGGTTTGATGCGATGTAAGCGTAATGCAATCTTGCATAAAGTAAAAAAATAAAAAAATATACTATTTTATTTTATTACTTTAGTAATATTAGTAAAGTATTTTGCTAATTTTGGTAATACCAAAAAAATCAAGTCGTTATGAATAACTTTGATAATAAAAGCCTTGGAGATGATAATAATATTAATATGAGAGTTCTATATTATTATCTCCTTATTCTGTATTATCGGTATTTATGACGAAATATTAATTTGAAATTTAAATATGAATGGCAAAATGCCGCGCATAAATTAACATCGTCTAGATGAGATTTCAATCGTCCGGAATATCCAAAGGACATTTATGTTATTCATAACCGAAATTGGAATTTTTCCAAAGTAAATTAAGCCAAATTTTCTAAGTACTAACTAGGTACTAAGTACTAGTTTTGTACTTTTAAGAAACCCCCTGGGACATAAATTAAACGCTCTACATGATAATAACGATAATATATTATCATCATTCATATATCATATTATTATTATTTATTTATATTATTATGTAATCATCTAAGCTATAAAATGATCTGTCAACTTTTCTCTGACGAGAAATGTCTTGAGTGAAAGGGAGACAAAAGTTTTTATAGAACTTCCTAACTAACATTATAAATGCGAATGTAACTCTGTCTCTCTGTCTAGGTGTTGCGTTGTTATGGCTAAACGGCCGAACGGATTGACCTGAATTTTTGCATAGATATAGCTTAAGAGACGGACATAGGTTACTTTTTTTAAATTGGTCCACGCGAACGAAGTCGCGTGTTGCAGCTAGTAATTATATAGTTTAAAGCTGAGGTAAATAATTTATCCATCGTTCTTTAACACGCTATTTATTAAAGAACTCTCTTATTAGTTAGTTTTTTCTGTGGTACGTCTCGGTGACGTGGCGAGCAAGTAGCTCACCTGATGTTGAGCGTCACGCTTGCCCACAACAGTTCAGTGCCACCCAGAATTTTAAATTGTAACAGTTCAAAACCATGCGCGGCAATGCACTGCACTCGTCATCCTGAGATATTAGATGTTAAGTCTCCTTATGTCCAGTAATTCACGCTGGAAGCATTGCCCTTCAATCCGGAACACAGTAATGTTTGCACACTACTGCTTGGCGGTTGAATAACTAGCAAAAATGTAGTACTTCCCCAGGCGGACTCTGCAAAAGAGTCTTAACCACTATAATTATACCAACATTTTGTTATGGTCGATCCGCTTTCGATATGGTAACACGTTTTAACACATAATTTCCAAAGTTAGTTACGGTGGCCGCTACTAATTCAACTATAATATGATAAGGTTATACCCAGTGTTCGGTCAGACGACGGACATACCCTTGTATTCATCACATTAAGGTTGCCTGGAAGAAATCGCTTCAGGCGATAAGGCTGCCCATTATACTGCTGGATATTTAATTATTGTTTAATTTTAATTGTATTTTCGGTGTTTAATAAAGTTAAGTTGTATTGTATTGTATATACAACTGTTACTATAAGACCAAAATTGAAATTTGAAAAAAGAATCGGCTGTTCCATAGGCAAATGTCATTCACCCTCGACATGTGTGGAACAGCTAATTTTTTGCCGCGATTTCACGCTTGGTCCCATAGTGAAAGTTGTCATTTATGAGTAAAATGACATCTTAGAAAATATGATATCCTAGAACCAAACACGCAGTATAAATAATAGTGGAGTAGAAATACTCCACAAATACTGGTGCTTTCTTTGATATGTTTCAGAAATAGCTAAAAATGGTGTCGTAACTTCCTGTCATAAATTTACCCAACTGTAACAAGGACAATGTATAATATGATTAAAAGAAATAGGTAATAACTTTTTCTACCTTAATTATGTCTACCGCTTACTCTAAATTACTGCACATTAGTTTTGAAGCGAGTGTTTAAAGTATTCCAGTGAAATTATTCATTGTTAAGTGGATTGCTTAAAACAGGTTTCGTTATCAATGAAAATTAAAAATCATTATTTGTCTGTATTTCGATTGACTTGATAGATCAAACAGACTGTATATAACCATGAGCCCTTTCATAAATGTCTGTATTAAATGAAACGAGTAAACATTAACCTAAATACGGTAAGGCATGTTAGAGTACAACCTCTAAGCGAACTCGCACTGATTATGTTATCACTGACGTCATAAAACAAAAACAAACGAAACTCACCTTCATATATGGACCTATCATAAAGAATTGTTATTTAACGTTTCGCGAAATCGAGTTTCACGAAACCGATGCACTTGAACGAATAAAATTCTAAACTACAGTTTTAAATGTTTCACAGCAAAATTATCACAGGTTTTTCTTTCAGCAGCACTGAAACATGTCACTATGTCATCCACATTAGCACATAAGCCAATTGAAATTTAAAAAAGGAACTGCTTATTTCTTCTTCGGCATTATATTTAATTTGTAAACGGAGAACTTTTTTAAAATAGAACGAGTTTTGAAAATTCGCGGCGGGTAAATGCGAGAGCGCGCGCGAATTGTGCTCCGTGCGTTGTGCGAACGGTGACTGGCGTCAGCCTGATTCCAACACCAGTATATCTTGTATCGCGGACGTTAAAAAATAATAGAATACATGTAGGTGCGATGATGGAAGGCCCGCAGAACGCAGAACTGTTATTTAACTCCAACGTGTTTCCAACTAACGTGATAGCCCGAGCGGGGTAAACTTATGACAGTTTTTTTTAGCGTCACGCTTATTTTGAAACTATTGGTCTCGTGTCACGCCGATTTTCTTCACGTGTATCAAAAAGAGCGGCATATAATTGTAGGCGTTAGAGCCAACCTGATTTTGGTCTCGTAGGTAATTTATACCCACGAATTTAGTAGAAAGAATCCTACACTTACCGGAGCAGATTAAACCTTTTAAAAAAAATACATACAAACAAAAACACGAATGAATTAATAATGAACATATTCTTGCAATTCTTGGTTTAATATTTTATTGGTATGGCATTCGTATTAGGCACCGTTTTTCGTAGTACTTAAATATGATATATTTTCGTTTGTAAAATACTGCGTTATTGAACACGCACGGACCAATTGATAGGCGATTTGAATTTAGATTGGTGGTAAAAAGCAGCGCACTCTTAAAGCGATAATGAACACGTCTGTGAAGTCAGCCAAAATGCGTAGTATTCATAGGTAAGTAGGAGTATACTTAATTATTATGTAGCTACGTTCAATTGAGCGATTACCTACGTACTACGTTCTTGAGGTCACACCGCATTACATTGCGATGTTAAATTTTTAATTGTGATCACATTATTGACCGAGCGAAGCGAAGGTCTCAGAGTTTACTGAGACAAATCAGCATTTGTATGTATGTTTGTATGTTTGTGTGTATATGTTGCCCGATGATGACTTGCAAACCGTTGATCCGATCTTCATGAAATTTTGTAGGCAAGTAGTTCATTCCAATACAATTTTTAAGTTCGAATATGAGCTGAATCGGTCGAGGGGTCGTGAAGATATAGGGGTCGCGAGGTCTCAGTTCGACGCGAACTACTAGTTTAATAGATTTTATACCTTACTCACTAACTCACTATAGAGCTCGCTTTATGATCATGTTTTGTGTTGTAGACCGACGTCATTGTCAAAGACGCGGACAACCGCTGGTGCAAGTGGCACGTTGTCGTTCGGTGGGGCGCTCTAAGGGAGAGACCTATATTCAGCAGTGGACGTCTTATGGCTGATGATGATGATGATGTGTTGTAGATATTATTTGAATAAATATGCTGCGGTGTCGACTGCGGTCTTATTTTTGCGAAGATGGTTTTGCTTTGCTAGTGATTGACTAACTGATGTTTGACAAAGTGACCACAATTAAATGGGTCATTGCAATATACTGAGGTGTCGCCTCCAGCGGGCTTATCCCGTAACTCTGAGAGCGATAGTTATAGTGCGCGAACGGGACCGCGATTAAGTTGGTACGAGCGGGATGGCATGCTCACGCAATCAGAATCACGAAAGTTTCAAAGTTAGAGGATAAGCCCTCAGTACCCACATAGTGCACACAGCTTACCTAACACCGGACAGTCGAAACGTACCACACATCAGTAGTACACACACACACACCCTAAAACTTATTATTATTTATACTAGCTGCGCCCCGCGGTTTCAACCGCTATTCTACAGGAACGGTTAATTTTTTTGGGATAAAAAGCATATTTGTTAATCCAGGGAATAAGCTAGCTCCATACCAAATTTCATCCAAATCCATTCAGCCGTTACAGAGTAGAATGGGAACAAACACATTTACATTCTTACCTACTACATACATACATACTTACATACAAACTTTCGCATTTATAATATTAGTGTAATTTCCGTTTGCAAAATACTGCGTTATCGAGCACGCACAATAATATTGCACGAATAATAATATAGCACGCATAGCAGAGGCCCGAGTAATAAGATACTTACATCATAATTATTGCAGTGGGATAAATATCTGTGTGTGTATGACGATGATTATGATGAAGCGAATGTTATGTCTTTTTTTTAATTAATTTAATCTATCGCGACATATAGCGCTTTAATTAAATACTACAATTCTAAAAATATTATAAAGTTTATTAAAAAGATAAAAATCATAAATCCGTTCCTACACACACACTACACTAACAAAACCTATTAAAAATATAAATACTTTTTTTAAAATGAAAATTTAATTCTCTATCACCTCTGCAGCCCTATCACGGGCGCCGGGATAAAGTTATGTCCACCCGTTTTGTCTTCGCGTCAACGTGACAAAGCTAGAATATGGATACATCCGTCTCGTTCTCGCGGGTTAAATATGGTGGACAAAATTTTATCCCTGCGCCCGTGCTAGTCCTACTGGTTTTGACTGTGATTTGTTTCTCAGTCAGTAATTAAGCGACGCGACAGTTTTATAAACTTGGAAACGCTTCAAAACTCATATCTTCCCCCATGCCCAATGACTCATGCCAAATTCATCAAAAACATCTGCCCGGTCGGGAATCGAACCCTGAAAAGATAATTATGAGCTCTTTTCCAATTGATTTTGTATAATTGCGATAGACCGGGCAAATGTATCTATCTCCCGGGATTCTGAAACGTTTGTTAACTTTGACGTCAGATTGACTATTGACTTTGACTATTGTTATCTTTGTCATTTGATTAGTGCCAGACAAAGGCAGCATTAGAATTAACCTGTTGTCAAAGTTAACAAACGTTCCAGAATATCAAGGTAATAGTGTCGCCATACCTTAAAACTTTGACAGACCATCGAAATAAAATAAGAGGCAAATACATTTCTCTCCCTTTTTCTCTCGTTTGTTACTTCGACCAAAACTTTACTTTGGTCGAAGGTATGTTAGACGGCGGTCCGCGATAATTAGAGTGCGTTCTCCACCTTTACCTAAAACTTCATGGTTGCAACCAAATGCTCTGTGAATCCTATTCTACGATAAATCTGCAGTCGTGAAACTTTCACCCATGCAAGGCAAACCCAAAGTAAATATTTATGCCTAATTTCAAACACTGCAAGTGATTTATAGGCACATATTTACTTTAGAGATAAATTTGGATACCCAAATAAAGCAAATTCTCTTTATGAACAAAGGATTTTTTTAAAACCAATGCTAACAGTTCAATCATCATCATCGGCCAGAACGTCAGAACGAGTTTTTTAAATGCGTACAAGGTGTCCGTAATATTTTCATGTACATAATTAAATAAACGTAAACTCTATATATACCTAACATAGGTCTTATAATCGATTGCAGTAACAAAAATACCTACTCGCATCAGCTAGGACCATTGTCAAAATAAAAAAAGGCTTCCGAGACCAAAATCGTCCGAACAAAAAGGAGTAGTAAAAAGGAGAAAGGTAAAAAAGTATTCCCGTACCGGGAATCGAACCCGAGCCTCCTGGGTGAAAGCCAGGTATCCTAGCCACTAGACCATACGGGATGTGAATGAAGCGTCGAAATTATGTATCACTAATTTTTTATTTATATTGTGTAATTGTATGTAGCTAAGGTTATTATAAGTAATTTTACTTTATTATGTTTTGTAATTTGTCTAAATAATGTACTATAATTTTATCTGCATTATTGCACCTCGCCATATAAAAATAATTTGAATTGACATCTAGCGACAAGTTGACACACCCTGTCAAGGTGCGACGTAGTGCTATCGTATGCCCATTACAATAAGGTTTAATAAAATAACTTGATTTAGCTACTTGCCACTAGATGGCGCTACGTGATTATTTTAAACAAACTTTTGATAGATGGCGTTCTATGTACACTCGAACCGAAAGATGGCACTAGCAATCCCAGATTGTAGATAACTAAATAATGAAAATGAGCGTGTGATCCCAGTACACAGAGAAAACGCATCTGAGTACACAGAGAAAACGCGGAGAAAAAAATATTATTTATGTACCCAAGTAGTTCTTCATCCCATCTGTTTCGTGGCGGGAACTTTATCTTTGGGTTTGCGGATCCAGTGGGCTTATCCCGTAACTCTGAAAGCCGCGATTTGCGCGAGCGGGACCGCGCATAGTGCGACTAAGTTGGTACGAGCGAAATGGCATACTCTCGCAATCAGAATCACGAACGTTTCAAAGTTAGAGGATAAGCTCCCAGGAAATAGAAAGGAAAATTCAGGCGGTAGGTACGTACCTGCCTACTGTTAAAAAAGTTTTCAAACCCATGTAGGCAGATATTACAGGCCTATCTGCTTAGGTATATCTATCAATATGCATTTATAGTATGCACCAGTTGTTGATCGTTTAACTTGTAAACAAAATAAAGTAAGTAGGTATGAGCTGACGTCGAAACACGATTTCATATGATAAGCAGGTAGATCATCAATTGGTAATAGAAATCAGTCGCACGCGGAAGATCCACATTTCCTCGTGTGCAGCAATGAATTTAGATCAGTCGATGTTTGAAGCACAACATTCATTAGTGTAGGAAATCAGAATTAGATAAGTACCTCCTTACCTATTACAATAATTATAACTTCATTAAGCAGAAAATTAGACATGTAGCGTTTACTGTCAATCGGACGGTTTGCTCGCGTCAATACTATTTGCTCTTACTATCAGGTGGAAGGCCTGCTTGCATCAAGATTAGTTGAAAAATACGATCTGTACCTACCTATTTACGCGAGTATCGAGATACCGACAGGTGAAAGTATATTTTGCCAGTTGAAGCAGACTTCGTCCGCTTCGCTCACTCGGTCAGTAAAAAAAAAATAGATAGGTTACGTAGTAGTACTTTATTCAATGACGCTCCATGCTGGGGCAAAAAAAAATTATCCTTTTCAATGTACCTGTCAGCAAAGAATATGATATATTAGGTGATTAGTGCGGCCGTTTGCAATACTTTTTTTTTTCTTTTCTCTTTTCTCCTAAGAGGATTATGGCGTCGCAGGTCTTATGCATTTGCCAGTGTCAAGTATACATAAACATTTTCAAATGTTGTTAGATATTATCAAACAAGTCATAGTCACAGTCAAAGGCGAGCAAAGCAAGTCACGATCAAGTCCAAGTCATGCCCCAGTAAAGTGGTGAAAATTTAACTAGAGCCTTCTATGGAGTTTTGGAAACAACACGAAAATTCACGTTTCACGACATTATACTTGTAAATTATTATATATACACTATTAACCAAAACTCGTGCATGTGCACGAACACTTAACGGGTAAAAATTCACCGTTTTCGAAATAACACAAGTTTTGGAAAATAATAAAATGACGCGACACGAATTCTTCACATTCCCGCCAAAAACTCAATATTTTGTTCTGATATGGTGATGGTAGCGGGTAAAGTCCTGACATTATCACGGAACTTCCTCTTAGGTATACCTACGTAGATAAAATATAGATAAATATATAAAAGCTCCGTTGGCTACGTCATATATTGTTGTTTATTTAAAGATGATTCATACATACAGATAAATAAATAAATAGAGATACTTATTGTTATATTGCAGTTTAGCGAATCATTAAAATCCCGATTCTATTTAAAACTAGTAGTTCTAAACTAGTACTAGTAGTAGTAACTGAGACCTCGCGACCCCTATAACTTCAGTACCCTGGACCGATTCAGCTCATATTCGAACTTTAAAATTGTATTGAATTATCTAACTTGTCTACAAAATTTCATGAAGATCGAATAAACAGTACTTAAGTTATCGTCGGACAAAAATTGTCAATTGGAATTTGTCAAATTTGACAAATAATTTATATTTGTCCGACAAATATACATACAACTGTCGATTTGCTGCCGTATATTATTATAGACTCTGAGACATTCGCTTCGCTCGGTCAATAATATCTTTACGTAAAACGGTAAAAGTCGTCTCGTTAGATCGTCTGATGTACCTACATACATTATTAATATCATAGAGAAATCATGAACAGCGAATTGAGAAGTAATGACAGCAAATTCCTACGCTTCCAAATAAATGATAGATTGTAAGTAAGTAGATCTAGGTCCGGCCGCCCGTTGTTTAGTTAAGGAGCTGTCCAGGCGCCTAGTCGAAATTACAGGTGACCAAAGAGCTGGCGCTTACCTCGGTCAAAGGGTGAGCTTGGCAATTCAACGGGGTAATGTCGCCAGCTTTTTGGGCACCTTACCCGCAGACAGCGACCTAAGTGCCGTTTTTTATTTGTAGATATTTTAGATTTAATTTATTTAAGTACTTATTTGGTTTGGTATAGTTTGTAGTTTTAGTTTGTACATTTAAGTTTAGATTATTTTAGTAAAAATGAAATATACATTATTTATAATAGATAATTAAAAATTAAGTATGTTACAGTTAAAAAAAAAAAAAAGTAGATCTATATAGATGTAAATTTAGTTGTTTATTGCAAGACTAAAAATATACATAAATGTACATAGGTACACAAGTATGTAGATATGTTTGGTGGAGGTGGAGGCGACGATGCTGGGGCCTATTTTGGGCAAAAACTTGATGGCAATGCTGCCACGCTGGATGGCAATGCTGCTAGCATTCTGGCCACCTTCCCTTCCGCCAAGGGCCGTTAATGTACAAGTTCCATGGCGGAAGGGAAGATATTTTAATTTTAAGTAGGTAGATTGTTCGATATATTTAATTGTCAATATGTTTATAAAAGTATAATAAATAAATCCCACAAGTAAATTCTAAGCGGTCTACTTACTGTCCTGAATAACTAAGTTTGCAGTAGGTACTTATTGCAACAAAAATAACTTGCATAAAATATCTACAACAGTTACGTCCTACACGCACTGAGGACAAAGGATGATAAGAATGAAATAAAACAGTTATTTTGTTTTAGTCTTCTGAGTTTTATTAAAATACAGTCGGTCACATACTTAGTCATAAATTCTATAATAAACCTACCTATTTATGCGCATTCCTCAAACGCTAAGTGCAATTTATCTCTAGGGTTAGGTTCCCGATTTTAATGCCCGCTTGCACTAAACTTTGAAAGCTCATAAGTTAACATTTAACTCTCTAGGACGTACCTTACAGTGAAAAATGAGTTGCACCAAACTTAGGAGGTTGCCTAAATGCATAACACATATCGTAACTTTTAAGTATTTCATTTCTGATTCCTAAGCAATTATTTTAGTGAAAAAGTTAAGTAAGTAAAAGTACAAAAATACTACATTTTACTATGCATCTTGGTTGTAAGAATTTGTATAATAGGTACTAAGAGGCAATTAAATACTTACCTAAAAAAATGACATAAGTATAGCGATACAAAGCGACCCTCTAGAGCCCGTCTGGCTAGGGAGAGATTCGCGACCTTGGCGCACCCCTGTCGGCAATTTCCATAATGCATGTATATCTTAGTGTCGCCGCCGCTTATACTCGCCCGACTTTATGCTAAATGGCCGGTAGATTGCGTGTTGATAATGTGACGACGACTTCGTTATTTTTGTTTGTATGCTTATTTATTAGTCAGGGTCCGTTTGTTCGCTTGGTGGTGGTACCGTGACGTCGCGGTGTGCGGTCACGCGCGGTCCCTCGGTGGCAGGCCCGTGGGCCGGTGGTGCTCCTGAGTTAGTTACACAGTGAGCGCCGATCGCGCCGCACGCCAGCGCACAACATGTTGCCCTTGGTGCTTCTCGCCGCGCTCGCCGCCGCGGCCGCGCAGAACGAGACCAGCCCGCCTCGACCGCCCGCGCCGCGCCGCGAACAGTTCCGCGTCGTCTACGAATGGAACACCATCGATTTCGAATGGGACTCCCCCGCCGACCGGGAGGCCTACCTAAATACGAGCCGATACATCCCCCAAAACGTACTAATATCTGGAATAAACTTCTATGGAGGAAACCTGTTCCTGACGATGCCCAGAATGCTGGACGGAGTGCCGGCGACACTAGCCACGATCCCGGTACAGCAGAGCGACACGGCGCCCAAGCTGCGCCCCTTCCCTAGTTGGAGCGACAATGCAGTCGGCGACTGCAACGCGCTGCAGTTCGTGCAGAATATCGAAATCGACAAGAACGGCCTCATGTGGATTCTGGATAACGGCAGAGTCGGCACCCTCACGCAGAAGCCTGACACCAAGTGCCCACCCTCTATCGTCTTTATCGACCTCAAGAGCGGCAAGAACGAGATGGTACGTGTCCCGCTGCCCGTTGACACCGTCAACCCCAACACAACATACTTGAACGACTTGGTGGTAGACAACCGGAACGGAGACTACGCTTACATTACGGACAACAGCGCCCTAGATCCGGGTATCATCGTCTTCCGCCGCAGTGACAAAAAATCGTGGAAGCTCCGCGACACGCGTTCCATGTCTTCCGTTGCCGACGCTACATTCTTCCGCATCAACGGTACGTCCGTCAACCTCCCGGTTAACATCGACGGCATCGCCCTCGGCCCACAGTACAAGAACAAAGAAGACATGATTGATAGGAAAGTATACTACTGTCCGCTGTCGAGCTACCACCTCTACGCGATAAATGCGTCTGTTTTACAGAATGAGACGTTAGCGCAGAAGGGCGACGGAGCCCTGCGGCCATACGTCGTCGACCTCGGGACCAAGGCGTCACAGACGGACGGAATGAAGATGGATTCTACGGGCATGCTTTTCTTCGGTCTGATAGGCAACTCGACCATCGCCGAGTGGAACACTACGGTCGATTTCCACATCGGTCAGCGAACGATCGCCCGTGACCCCAACTACATTCAGTGGGTGGACCGCTTCACTTTCGACGACAAAGGCAACGTGTACGTCATCGTAAACAGGCTGTACAACTTTGTGAAGAACCAGGTAAATGCAAATGAAGTAAACTACAGGATTCTGAAGTCCCACACGGGTTCAAAGAGCTACGTGTTCGCTGAAGAGCTTGCAGTCGCGGAGACTCCGCAGCAGTCGGGCGCGGCGGCGCGGACCCTCGGCGCATCGCTGGCGCTTCTTGCATTGGCCCATATACTCGCCTAGTCCACGGCCCGTCCCGGCCCTAGGTCCCGGCTCAGCCAGTGATCAAACGAAGCTCGGATGAGTAACATAACCAAAAATTAAGTTACCTTGACCCTCGGTCACATCAGTGATAATGCGCATGTAGATAGGCTTTGTATACTAATTACTAATGAATTTTGTTTTGTAAGTTAATAGCTGTAACGTAAACATAAACACGAAACCTTATTGTATGGGGTCAGACCCCAGACCGTGCCGAAGATGCCTCGTACCGTCTAAAGGTCGAGGACGGTTGGCAAATGGCGCGATTCGCTCAACAATAACATTCCAGCTGTTTCTAAAGCAAGGTGCATCCGCACAAATATTTATTGACTACTTTATAAAGTAGCTTTAGTATAAGAAAGTTTAGCTCTACTCCAAAATAGATTAAGACCGCGTACACTCGCGGACCATACTTGAAACAAAATTTCCATTAATGTATATAAGATAATTGAGTAAGTAATGTATAATAAATATATTGTAACTAATGTAGCATGCCCGTAGTGAGGACGTGAGTGTGGTTCTTGAATAAACGTGTTTATCTTATTAACTTTGTAGTTTGTATTATTTGCACGCGAATATCGAGCTCGTGTCTAGAACGTTACTGCTAATGTGTTGACACTAGATACAGGTAGTTAATTTGTTGTACATACGTGTTAATATGGAAGTAGCGATATATACGCTAAAGAATTACTGTCGATCCTACCGCACTCGTGTAAAACATACAACTTTGTCTAACTATTCTTCAGATTCTTCTTTTAAGATTCTTATTCTGAGGACTGGTATCTGGCTGCGTATCCGCAATATTCAGAATTATTTTAATTTAAATGAGAACTTTACAAATTGTACGTAATATTCACAACAACATTTATATACTTTGAAAAAATAATGACTCGTGCCCCCGAATACTGAAACGTTTGTTAACTTTGACAACAGATTAATTCTAATACTGCTTTTGTCTGGCACTAAGCAAATGACAAAGGCAGCAATAGACTTAATCTGTCGTCAAAGTTCACAAACGTTTAAGTATTCGGCGGATATTAATAAAAACAAGTAATATTAGTAAAAGAAAAACATAACACCCGACTGCAAAATAATATAGCAAGTTGACACTCCGGACGTAAAGATAAATCGAACAACACCTCGCTTGTCAAAATTGGTCAAGCCGTTTAGGCTACAGGACGTCTTATAGCAACCCACAAACATACTTACATCCCAAAAACATTACCCTCCTTCTTGGGCAGTCGGGTAAAAATAAAGATAAATTGCGAGTACTGACACACCAGATGTCCTGAAAAAACTTCCCTTCTGTTTAAGACTACCTCGCGGCATCTTTAATATTTTTCTGAAACTTAATCTAAAATTAATTAAATATAAAAACTAATTGTCTTTCCGCGTGGACGTCTTCAGGCTGTTGATGATGATGAAATATAAAAATATAAAATTGCAGTGGCTAAAATTGCTAATTAAATTAAAGTTGATAAGAAATCGTTTAAAAAATAGCCACCCGGATAGCTAATAATCGCATTAACGATTCTTTAAAAAAAAACCATGTCAAGATCTACCCCCATCGATGGCATTCTGTACATACCATGAAGGTATATAATGTATTGTAGAGATATACTATGATAATACTCGTAATTATGACTGTTTACGCACAGACGCGCACTTTACACCAATACACCACCTACTGTGTACAACATACCAACTAGCTTGAGTCATTTTCATTAGCATTGCATAGAGTCATCCATGAATAAAAAGTTTCCGATAGCATAAATCAAATCAAGAACCATTTATAAGTAACAATGATTATAATTTACATAAATAAGTACTTGCCAAAAACGCAAAAACACAATGATCTAAGATACATTTTTGCCGTGTATCTAACCATTAATTCCGTTAACCGTCACTCAGGAAAGAAACCAATGAAGAAATTATCGTTCTGCAAGAAATGCCATTTACTGCTACAGTATAAAAAATAAGTGACTACTGCAAGTAAATACTCCACTCAGCGGTCCAAAGGTTTTTACATCCATTGTATTGAATAATACTTTTAAACATCAGTAAAATCAATTTCGGAATGCATAAAGCTTGTACCTTTTTTGGCTGCACTCTGATAAGCACAACATTACGGAATCGTTACGTAATCCGAAAATCCCGTCTGACCAACAGCAGAAATTATGATGATACGTAACAACGAATCAAAAGAAAAGCAAAAAGCAAAGAGGAATCCAACGACACCTCACTCGTCAAAATCGGTCAAGCCGTTCAGGCTACAGGAGGTAAAACAGGAACACACAAACATACAGTCCTCGTGCGAGATGAGTGCAGTCGAGGCCCTTCAAAAGTATTGGAAAGCTCGGCATTCAACTCGCGTGCTGTTCAACACACCCCAAAAAAACACTACACTTCTTCTTGGGCAGCCGGGTAAAAAAGGTCAGCCTGTTTATGTTGCAGAAGGTGAACAACTGACAACTCGTTAATCAATTACCTCTTTCACATAAGGAAAATAAAGCTTTTTAATTCAAAATAATCTCTATAAAAATATGATGAGATTTTTACAACCTCGTATTCAATTCAACAAGATACTTAGGTAAACATAATTTTGTTACAAAAGGTGAACCACTACAGAAAAGTTGTAAACTTATCTAAATCAGATCTCAACAGAAATAGTTCAATTTTGTTTCGGGGTTATTTCCTAACTATTAATTAGAAAAAAAAAAGAGATTTTCTCGATAAAAAGAAGTTATTTATACAGGAAGATTTTTTTTTGTTTTTTTAAGAAGAAATCAGAAACCATACAGGAGACACAAGGAAGCTGCCCTAGGAACCATTATGTCTTTTACGGAAAAATAATAATTAAATAAATAAATTTTTTGGTTAAGCGTGAGTTTCCCATTTAAATGAGTTATTTGATCTTTTATTTTAATGCGGTTTGATTCAGTTGCACGTAATGATCATTTTATTCTATCAGAAGAGAGAAATCGGATCAGTAGAATTAGTTATAGTTAGCTGGTTATAGTTTAACTGGCATTACTTAGTAGTTTATTAAATTTGACTTACTTCTACTGCTCCGTTTTTTTTACTTCCAATACAATGAAACTGAGTCGATCAACATTAAAAAAATATATCAATAAAACTACCAAAAAAAAGAACTACGCCAAAATAATTTTCATACAAAATGAGTAAATGGTTCCTAAGACAGTTTTCCGTATCTCGTAAGGATTCACATACTGTCCCAGTCCAAAAAATCAGTCTGTATATAAAAGATAGTCTGTAGTGGTAGAGTCTCTTGCAGAGTCCGTCTGGGGAAGTACCACACCTTTGCCAGTTATTCAACCGCCAGGCAGTAGTATGCAAGCATTACTGTGTTCCGGATTGAAGGGCAATGTTTCCAGCGTAATTACTGGGCGTACAGAGATTTTACATCTAACATCTCAGGGTGAAGAGCGCAGTGCATTGCCGCGTTGAACTGTTGAAGTTCAAAATTCTGGGTGGCACTGAACTGTTATGGGCAAGCGTGACGCTTAACATCAGGTGAGCGACTTGCTCGGCTCGTCACCAGGAAACATAAAAAAAATAGAACGACTCCTTTTCTAGGAACGCATAGATCAAGCCAATTATATAGCCGATAGAGACGTGAAATTTGAACCAAATAGATACTTCTTAAATGTATAGTCTATAGTCTAGATGAACAATAAGAAAGGATTTTGTTAAATTCAACCCCTATAGAGGTGAAATGGGATATTTCATTTAGGCCTAGGCGAGCGAAGTCATGCGGGCAGGCTAGTATAGTATACAATACAATACAATACAATATAACTTTATGAAACACCGAAAAATACAATTAAAATTAAAATTAAACAATAATTATATATACGGCAGTATAATGGGTGGCCTTATCGCCTAAAGCGATTTCTTCCAGGCAACCTTAGCATGGACAGAATTTTTATGAGAAATACGGTCGGTGGTGTACATAAATTCAGGTAAGTACCTATCTACTAAATTACTACATAATAAGTATAAATAAATAAATAAATACAATAAATATGATATACGTACATACAATAGAAATACACGAAATAATACTATATACAAACTATAAATAACAATATATATACTTACGTACCAATTAACACGAAGAAAGATAATGATTATACACGAGCTTTTTGAAAACAGGAAGAGACTTAGCCTGCCTGATGGTTGCAGGCAGCCCATTCCAGAGCAGGACAGCTTGCACAGTAAAGGACTTACTGTAGGACTGTACTGTAGTATAGTGAAATGACTTAAAAAAAAACTCATAATATGAGCGAGAAAGGTCAAAAACTATTTTGTTGCAAAATGTGACCCACTATACCAAGTTGTAAACTTATGTAAATGAGATCCCAACACAAAATACGCAGGCCAAGATTTTCGCTTAGTAGGATGAAAATTTGATAAGATGAGATAAATATAAACAAAGCAACCTTGAGTGCAGCATTAAAAGGTCAACTTTGTTATGTTGCAGAAGGTGAACGAGTATGGTAACATATTTAGTTATTTAAATGAAATCCCAACACAAACAAGGTGGCTAAGTTTTCTCACGAAGATACATAGATAGATAGATAACTCTTTATTGTTCACACCAGAAATAACATACAAATGACCAAAAAAAAAACAACTTAAAACTAGTGTAACAACTAGCGGCCTTATCGCTTAAAGCGATCTCTTCCAGGCAACATTAGCATGGAGAGGATTGGTATGGAAGAGGTAAGGGACGGGGTGTGCTATTAATAAGGGATAATGCTATACGCAAAAAATAATAACATATATAAACTACATACCTATTGAAAAAATAGTTATATAATAAATATATACTACTTACTAATACTACAAAAATACATACCTAAATAATAATAATAATATACATACAGACACATACTTATTTATAAGCATAAAGTGAGCATGACGATGCAGAAGCTATTCCGAGACATAGTGAAGCTTAACTCGACGCTTAAAGACTTCCAGTGAAGATATAACATTTGCTATCGCTTTTGTTAAAACTTGATGAAGCGAGTCCGAAAGTACAGCAAACAAGTCAGCGTCATTATAGTACAGAAGATACATTACGATACATTTCCGCAGTCGTTTCCAGCGTAATTATTGAGCATATGGAGATTTTGGTAACATCTTAAATCTCAGAGTGACGAGCGCAGGACAAGTACCACGCAGTGTTTTTAACTGCCACAGTTCAAAATTCTGGGTGGCATTGAACTGTTATTGGCAAGCGTGACTAACAACAACAAAATACGCCACATCTGGCGTAAGGAGGAATCCAACGACACCTCACTCGTCAAAATTGGTCAAGCCGTTCAGGCTACAGGAGGTAATACAGGAACACTCAAACATACAGTCCTCGCGCTAGCATGCACACATTGGGCGTGCGACATGCTCGTCCAGTCAATTTTCTTAAAAAAATATATGGAATTATGCAAGGTTTGGTAGGGGTTATGCTTTTCTAGATTTTCTAACCGTAGATTTTCTTGCAACTGTCGCAGAACAACTGCAACTGCAACTGCAACTGTTGCAAGAAAATGTACGGTTAGAAAATCTCCAAAATGACTAAACGAGTTTTATTAAATTTCTTTGTGAAAATAAATATTCATCACACTAATATAGTAATGCGAAAGTTTGTGTGTAAGTGTGTAATTATGTAAGAACGTAAGTATGTAAGTGTGTTTGTTACCGTTCAACTCTGTAACGGCTGAACGGCTGAATTGACACATAGGCTACTTTTTATCCCGATTTTTTTTACAGTTCCTGTAGAATAGCAGGTGAAACCGCGGGGCGCAGCTAGTTTGAATTAAAATGTATATTAGAGAGGAAAGTTTGAAGTAAATGGTGGTTTTGAGAACTTGACTCATTGACTACTGATATACTTTTAAGACATGATATACTTTTAAGTTATTTATGAACTTATAACTTCAAATTATACTTTTATATACTTAATTATTATTTAAGTTATAGTTTTGAAGAAGCTTCTTTGCTGCGTTCGTGTACATCAAATTTTCCATATAAAGCGACAAAAATGGCTAATGTTATCAAGAATGTTTTATTCTCTTAGGCTGGGTTGCATCACAAAAAAAGTGTAACTGTACTAGTTAACTGTCATAACTGCAGTTAAAACTCTCGTTAAGCAGAAAAATGTGTTGCACCATTTTAACTATGGTCAAAATGACACATGCTGATTTATAGTTAATTTAATTATAACAGTATCTTTAACTGGGATTATGGTGCAACCCAGCTTTATAGTTCTTAGCACAAGTAGGTATGAAGGTAGTTAGTACTTAGATATTGTGTGTGCATTCTTTTGACATTTTGTATTATGAAAAAAAATATGATTGATAAAAGCGCTACTACACGTAACAAACTGGTTGGCGCCGATCTCTGTGTAACGAGCGAGAATCAAACTAATATTATAAATGCGAAAGTTTGTGTATATGTGTGTAACTAGGTAAGTATGTAAGTGTGTTTCTTCCCGTTTAATTCTGTAACGGCTGAACGGATTTGGATGAAATTTAGTATGGAGGTAGTTTATTCCCTGAATTAACACACAGGCTACTTTTTATCCCGAAAAATGTATCAGTTTCTGTAGAATAGCGGTTGAAACCGCGGGATGCAGCTAGTAAAATATATTTTCCTCTTATTTTCTCTTGTTGGTCTACGGGCTGTCAAGTGTGTTAGTAATTGTAAGGAATGCAAGAACGTATAAAATCATTTTATTGGCCAATTCGTAAATCATTTTGAAGATGGTTTTTGTTATAATTTTGTATCACTGACTCAGTTTTATTTTACTGATAACAAGCAGAATAGTATTTATTTATTTCCAATGCTTACTGTGCTTACAGCTGCCCAAAGCGTATATATAGAACTAGCTGCGCCCCGCGGTTTCACCCGCTATTCTCCAGAAACCAAAGATTTTCCGGGACAAAAAGTAGCCTATGTATTAATCCAGGGTGTGAGCTATCTCCATACCAAATTTAATTCAAATCTGTTCAGTCGCTACTGAGTTGAACGGGAACAAACACACATTTACATATTTACACAATTACATATTTACATACTTACCTACTTACACACTTACACACAAACTTTCGAATTTATAATATTAGTGTGATTATTCCTGGCGGAGAACTGTCTTCATTCCAAATATCACTTTCAGTTTCAAATGTTAATGAACTCATTACCATTATCCTCAGAGATCAGTGATTATCGCAAATAAATACTAATTGACACCTGTCAAATATACATATTTAAAATAAAGTTGATAAAAAAGGCTGTATGATCTAGATCAGTAATTTTTTGCTAAGAAGAAAGGATCCATTCAGAGATAGAAAGTACTTGCATGTTTTCAATGAAAGTGCTATCAAATAATAACCTGTTTAGTGTTGTTATTTTTGATCTTGTTCTGGAAGGATCGAGACTGAACACTTTGTGTGCTGAAAACACACTATTTGCGTAATTACAGCCATACAAAAGTGATGTCGGTACACGGGTTTTGTGTAGTTACTGTTTTCCTACAGAGATGCTCAAGAAACACACCCAATGTGTAAAACCTCGCCACACGCCTGTGCGGTAAACACAGCCATCGCGTACGAATACGCGAAACGCCAGTGCGTCGAATACGCAAGGAGTGTGTTTCTCTAATTTTTTAATTTTTTTACTTGAAATACCATCAGAAACACTGTATTTCATTTATCCTGATAACATACCCATCACCTAGAAGCTAAATCGACAAAAACCTTTTATATAACCCTTATATTGTAAGGTGAAAACTTCACAAAACATTTTTGCTGCAATTTGGACAATGATAATAAATCTGTTGATCGCTCATGGACGTTAACGTTCCGTGTCGGCTCATCGCAGCATGATCGAGAAAACGTTGCATTTCCTCGTCTTGTAGGTCAGGGCGGCACGAATAGGGTGCAGTCAAGGTACTTCCCTATCGTGAGTACACCATTTTCCCTATACTTACCTACTTGGTAATAGCCTATTTGACATAATTTACTCATGACCAAGACAGAAGGTTAGGTTTTTCGTGTGCATGTTACGTTACGTCAACGAATTATCTATATTATAATTCGTTGATATTAATCGAAGTTTTACGTACTTAATACTAAGTATTTGAATGTAGGTATGGCTTTACGGTGAAGGAAAACATCGTGAGGAAACCTGCATATTTCCGGAAAAGAAATTCGATGGCGTATGTGAATCCGCCAACACGCACTGGGCCAGCGTGGTGGATATGGCCTAATCACCCTTCGAGGGTGAAAGCATCGCCGTCGGTACAAATTCTCACTTCGTACAATTCTCTATTTACACAAAGTAGGCTTATATCCCAGCAGTGGGATGTTTAAAGGCTGATATAGTAGTAGTAGTATGTCTCTACATAACCTCGTGTAGCCTAAATGGCTTGACGATTGTAGAGTGCCATGTGTCTTTAGATCATCGAAGTCTTATTACCTAGTAGTGTACATTTTTCAGTCAATTTTTTTTTTCATTTCTTAAATGAATTCTTTCTCTCTTTCTTTCTTCAGAAGTGTAGCCAGGAAATCGTATTGTTATTCAGTCACATTCATGAATCCTTAAAAATCTAGAGGCGTAAGTCCCAGAGTCTTGAGTTGATAGAGTTAAGTTTTAAACATACGTACATATTTTTTTTTAAATTTGAAATTGGTTACGAGACGAGCAAGTCGCTCACCTGATTAAGCGTCACGCTTGCCCATGACAATTCAGTGCCATCCAGAATTTTGAACTTCAACAGTTCATAACCCTATGCGGCAATGCACTGCGCTCGTCACCCTGAGATTTTAGATGTTAAATCTCTTTATGCCCAGTAATTACGCTGGAAACATTGCCCTTCAATCCGGAACAAAGTAATGTTTGCACACTACTGCTTGGCGGTTGAATAACTAAATAAATATAAATAAATATCTGGGACATTATTGCACACACGATCATCTGACCCCAAACTAAGCAAAGCTTGTAATATGGCTGCCAGAGACTGATATACGTACATAGATATTTTTTAAACTGGCAGAGGTGTGGTATTTCCCCAGGCGGACTCTGCATAAGAGTCCTACCACTACCAGAATTATGTTGTTATGTATTATATATGTTATTATAGTTCAGTTTTAAAGTAGTTTAAGTTAAAGTTAACCGTAGTCTGATGCCAATATCTGTTTGGCAAAGCATTAGACTACGGATAAAGGGACTTTAAAACTCATTGGAAAAAATATTATGTTCTAGTATGATAAGAGTCTTATGCAGAAGTCCGCCTGGGGTATTACCAAACCTTTACTGACAGTTCTTCAACCGCCAAGCAGTAGTGTGATTACGGTTTGAAGGAGAATGTTTCCAGCGTAATCACTGACCTTAGAGAGATTTATCATCTAATATCTCAGAGTGACGAGCGCAGGACAGTGCCAAGCAGTGAATTGAACTATGGTCAGCAGTGGATGTCGGCTGATGATGATGACCAACCCAGGTACGTAAGCACTGCTATCCCGTCTTTGTTTTTAATAAACCTATCGAGAACTGCAAATAAAATGTAAAAGTAATAATTTAACTGATATTATTAATGCAAAAATATTAATAATAAGTCGCGTTTTTTCTCCGTACCATTATACACATGAGCTATCTTGTATAATGTATAATCTTTCAAATCAAGCAAAAATTCTGACGATCATGTCGCAGATTAAAGTACTAGCGACAACAATCGCTAAGCATCTTTCTAAGTACATTAACAGTCTTACCCCCGAATACTGAAACGTTTGTTAACTTTGACGACAGATTAAGTCTGTTGCTGCCTTTGTCATTTGCTCAGTGCCAGACAAAGGCAGCATTAGAATTAATCTGTTGTCAAAGTTAACAAGCGTTTCAGTATTCGGGGGTTAGTACGATTTCTCTATGTTTTTTCTCAACGTTTCATGCATTATGATACTATGAGTAGACATTCTATTTATAACCAGAACGTAGTACCTGCCTTTAATATAAGCAGGTAGATCTTTAAGATATATGTAATGATGTCATCACGACCGCAGATTCGTCATCTCGATCTGCTCAACACTCGTAATTGCGATTTGTATAAAATTTATATACCTCATTATCAGCATCCAGAAGACGTGCTGAACAAAGGTCTTCCCCTTAGTAAAGGTTTCCATAACAACCACGATTGGCAGGCGGCTTGGACATCGCAGAACACTCACCGTTTACTAAAAGAACGCTGGTGCCCGTCCTCCTGTGGTTCTGTATTCTATATGGCATAAACAATACCACGTAAATTCCACGGAGTTGATTCTCGCTATCTCGTTCGCACTTTATCAACATTTTTAATATAAAAACTACTGTGTGGAAATTGAAAAAAAATGAACACTCATTTTCTTTAGACTAACAATGTCTATGTTTTAAAGCAATATTTATGTTATCATCATTTATTTTTGCTACGGATAAGGAAAAATACTCGAAAATGATGTATTTTTCCTTCTTCTTCGTCAAAATAGAAAATGTTAACATAAAAATAACATTTACATTGTTATTCTAAAGAAAATGAGTGTTTGTTGTCTTAAAATTTCCGACCAGAATTTAAAAAAAAAATGTGCGAACAAGACAGCTGAATCAAGGAAGCGGGCTCCGTTACGAGTATGAAGGAAGATACAGAATAACAACCCCAGCCCTGCAAGGCTAGCATGCGCACCGCGACAAAATCTTTTTGTTATGCAAGAACAGGACACGGCTACGATTATGTATACGTTTGTCTCACTTTTCACGACATAAAGAGTAGAGAAGATTTTGTCGCGGTGCGCGTGCCAGCCCTGCTGTAAGCAAACAAGTTCATTATTTGCGCATCGATTACAATAATAGTGCTAAACAGGTGACGATGAAACATCGCCTAAGTCCAAGCGACACCAAGTTTAGTGACGTCATAACAAAGTACTCTGTGGTGACGTCCGTCAGGCGTGAAGGTCGATAGGCATGATGAGATGATTGATTATTTTTTATTGCTTCTTAAAAAGCTGTCCATACACAAATAAATTGTTTCTTTTATGAGCAAAGAAGTTATAAACATTTTAATTGTATGCCAGACAGAGCGCACTATATTGCACTATGTCGTCACGGTTCATGTGAGCCCTACAAATTTTATCCAAGCCCACCAAAAACTGTAAAAGCTTATATCTCAGAAGTTTATTAGCCGATTTGAACTATTTTTTTCAATATACGTATCATACTATTTTACTAAGCTTATTTTTTTAAAATGTTAGTCTTCTATCCTATTGGAACTGCGACCATCGGCAACGCAGTTTGTCGTAGTCATAGACTAGACATGATGCTAAATCCATGCTAGACACCAAGGATCTTGTATCACACTGGATAGAGTGATTGCTTTGGCAGCGTGTCCACTTTCTGTTGTGACGTTTAGTGAGTAGGGAAGTGAAAACTAGTGCAGAATCTATCGATAAAAATGTACACAGTGTACAAAACTAAGAATTTGTAAATTAAGAACACAATGTTTGCAAAAATATGTACTTTATTGAACATCGAAACTCGTAATTGCCATGTAAATAATACGAATATATATAGTATATATAGTAACTATGAAAGTTAATAAGTATCTACACCGTCTCCTAGTTTCTTTTATTCTTCCTAGTTTTTTAATTGACAGCCCAGTCATAAAACTAGATTTTTCAAAACGTTTTCAACAAAGTCGAGAGTATTTAGGTGGCTCCCAGTTTTCGCGCCTCACAGCCTCTATCCACTGATTTCTGATTTCCGGACATTTTGGAAACCTATAACAAAATGTTTTATTTTAATTAATTGTTTAACCATGACACAACATTGGTACAAATTATCATACATTTCAAGCCGCGAAAGCTTCAAAAAGATTAAAATTAATTATCGATAGAATACGTATCAAGCCGATTAAACGCGGAAAGGAATTAACGGTTCTTGTTTCACTTAATGTAGTATATGTAGGATATTACAAGAATATTATTAGATAAATATCGACAAAGTTTGAAACGTGCAGTGGTACTTCACTAGCAGGAACACGTAAAACAATGCATTTATTTATCTTAAATTAATGCTTAAATTCATTACTAAATAACACTGCGTGATAGTTGTATGACTTCAAACATGTATATTCTTTAAGTGAAACGAATATTTAGCTTTGATTCTGGTTATTTTAGGTAAAAAACGCTACAAAAGACTTACGTGTGAAATGATAATTCTGGATCTTTTACTCCCCCTTTCGTTGTTCTCGATGCACAATACACAGCACAACACGCCATAATGCCACTATGTATAACAATATTAAGTATTCAAAGCGATATTTTGATCCAATTTGCTTTTTTAGTAAGACGGGTCGCAATGTTGTGACCGACTAGTCGGTCATAAAATGGACACAGAGTGCGAGGTTGCCAATCTTACAATAGCTCTCCCGCTTACTCTATGCGACGACCCGTGAAATAAAAAGAGAAACATGACTATGTGAACGTCGGAGCGGCAACGTCTCATGGGTCTGTCCAGTATGATGCTTCGTCTAAGCTAGACACCCATTGCGTTTGGTGACAAAACCATAGAGCACCTAAAAACAAGTGATTTGAGTGTCATTGGATAAACGATACAGTATTTAATTGGCCAATTAATCACTTTGTCGCAATACAAGAAACTCGCCGTCCAATGTGTCTATAGAACCAGCGACTTAGGTTATGCGTTGATGTCAGCCAGTCAGTGAACGGTCAGGACTTTGAATGATATAATTATGTATACTGTATATACAGATATTATCTAAAACTGAATTTAAAGATTAGAGGCAGCTTAGAACTGGAACCTGAAAGCCAACGATAGAGCCAAAATCAGGCTTCGTACTGCCTTGGGAGAGTGTTTTGGACTGATTTCGATGTAAGAAAAGTGTAACATATACATGAACATGAACAAGTGCCTAATCTTAGTTTATGTTTAACCTCTTCACTTTTTCTAACATCTTCCTTTGAAAATCACTGTACATTGTACAACTTTCGATTAGGTAGGTACGGGACAAGGTTCTAAAAAAATTATGGTTTGCTATAGTATGGTTTGTACTTGAATAATTCAGCACCTGTGTTTCCTAGAAGATGACATCATAGCGACATTGCTTAATGATTATCAAAATAGATGTTGATAATTGTACATTGTTATTGTACCTTTGTATTTAGGATGACATTTCTTTGTTATCAGTGAGCAGGGGCGTAGCTAGTGCCGTATCAGCCGTATCAATGATACGGGGCTCCCGGACTACAGGGGCCCCGAACGTTGTTTCTTTAAAAATAGAGACCCTTCATTTGGGCCCCCCAACAAATTTTGATACAGGGCCCTTCTAAGGCAAGCTACACCACTGTCAGTGAGCCACTTTATATGTAGTAGAGTAAATATTATGTACAGTACACGGCTTTTGTGTTGGCACGTCGCGCATCGGGACTAGACGGGAGCAAGCAAGAAGTACTCTGCTCGTTTTAGTTTTGTACCAAACCTCAGCATCATCATCACCAGCCATAAGACGTGCACAGCTGAAAAAGAGGCCAAAGCTAAAGGCCTCCTCGTTAGTTTACAAGGTGGGCTGCCGCATAAGCCCCGCGCTTGACAGGCGGCTTGGGGATCGCATTGACCATTTACTAAGAGGACGCTGCCCGTCCTCCGGTGGTTCTGGTTGCAGTTTTAAGACTTACCCAGATTCCCATGCAAAGCCGAAACACACCGAGTACTAATCGCTTTCTCCCAAAGCGCCAACTGAAAGCTACGTACTGTAAATTAGGCGTAGAGCAAAATTATTGTCATTTTTAGACGGTCAAATAGTCAAATAGGTTACAAAACGGAAATAGGGATATCATGTTTATTGTATCATAAAACAATGCCCTTATTATGAACGTTCGGGATTCTGATTGTGATAGCATGCCATCCCGGTCATTCCAACGTACTCGCACTATGCCCGCTCGCGCACTATCACTATCACGATCTGGAACATCCACGATAAAGGGCCTGCTAATAAAAAGATGACATGTCGTAGAAATTTGAAATATTTATTATTTAAGTTTTAAATAATAAACTACCAACTACTTACACTTTCAGGTGATAAGGCCGCCAGTTGTCACATTGATAATTATTTATTACACTATAAAAACATAATTGCTCCTGTCTTAGTAATACCGCCAAATACAAAATACCATTAGTATTTCTGCGGACAATAGATCTCACGAGCAAAAAAATGCTATTATGCTGTTGCTAAAAAATTCCCTAAAATGGTGGAACCTGTATACCAAGTTTCGTCAAGATTGTTTGGAAAATACGACCTGTACGCGAGTACCAACATACGGCGTGCATACGTGGACAGATGAAAGCAAATTTTTCCAGTTGAAACTGGGACCTTTGGTTCGCTTCGCTCACTCGGTCAACAAGTAAATAGTATCATAATCGGCCGGTAACGGACGATAACGGACGAAACGTCCCCTCTTTTTGGGGGAAATACCCCACCAATCAAAAATCGCCGACGACAAAAAAAATCTATAAATTGTAAAATTGCGATTTTGCAAAAAGGTTCGCGTGAGGTCTACCGTTCACAGAACTACTAGTATACGTATATCGTGAATCATTCACTTGTCCTTTTATCGTTCATGATTAATTCTAGAAGCATCTTATCCAGTCGGTTATTTACAATACCTATCAGTGTTTATCTCGCGCCATCTTGCTTAAACAATAGACAATAGAAGCGCATCATTATGTCGTATTGTTTTACTCGGTCTTGTATTGTGATTATTTGTGATGAACGGATGGTTAATTATCTACAGGTTGATTATCTACTATCTACATTCTTCGGTAATTGCACTTCAAAATAATTGTGATAGGAAATGAAAGTAGCTATGATATATTCACATTTTTTGTTTTATTTCTTACCTATCTAAATAACAAAAAATTCAAAGAACGGTGGTTTTACCTACTAAGCCATTTTTACCGTTGCCCCACCATAGAAAAGATAACGATAAGTAAAAAAAAATCTGCTGTGGCTCTACCAGTAGCGTCTCGGGAGAGACAAAAACCCTATGGCACTACTGATAGGGAGAATTCATTGCACTACTGGTAGTACCAAGCGATAATGTCACCGTGTATATACTGACGTATAAGAATGTGACGTATATTATAGGTAGGTATAATATTAACAAACAATCACATCAAGAGCCTTTCACCTTTAATTTCTTAATTGCTTGAAGATTTCCAATCAGTCCGCGTCGCGACCTTGTTGTTTACCACACTTTAAAAAATATTGTTGTTTAGGTAAGTCACCGATGAATATTAAGAAGCTAATTTAAAAAAAATATTGATTTTTCTATTCAGTGCACCCCATTAGTTATGTAAATTAAAAATCTTAGTTTTAAATATATATTTTTTGTTTCTATCGTCTAGTATGTACAAGAGGGAAAACATGATTACATGACATTTCCTCGATAAAAATAAACACTGAAAAGACCTCGATCTACAGACATTTTTCGCTGGTCCTAGGAACCGGTAGTGTATATTTAAGTGATTATTACACTCATAGTGAGGTAATAATAATGTCTAGAATAGCATCGAACAGAATTTTGATTGATTTCCCTGTTGTAATTAGCAATTATCTGTGTTTTTACTAGCGCGCGCTAAATTTATCTCTTTTCATGTGCGCACGAAAGTGTATAGCGCTACATTTTCTCGAACTAGCCTCTTAATGGCTACTTACATGTATTTGTATTGGCATATTTTTATGAAAATCTACGAACACGTAAAAGCTTTTTAGTAAAATGAAGTTCCATAATTCATTTCGATGAAAGGGACACCGTTGTCGAGTAAGCAAAACTTACATAAATAACAAACAGCAAATCTAAAGAAAATCGATGATTTTATTAAAGCTTCAAGGCTTTGTGATATAACTACAAAACATTTCAAGAATAATAACACAGATCAAGTGCACAATCTCTACAAAAACTATAAGACTAAGAGTCTGTGAAAATCAATACTATTGTTGTTTCAATGTCAAACAAACTATCATAAATAGTAGGTCGTGATAAAATAATTACCGATGCCACTGTGCAACCCTGAGAGACATATTTTATTACACAAGAGCTGTTAAAAGACTACCATAAGTAGCGACAGAGTCACACTTGCATAAAGAGCAGCTATTCCACTGAGCGAGTTATCACTATGAGAGGTTTCATGTACTTACTTCGTACTAGAGGTGACACCTCAATTGGTACATTGGCACATATCCAGCACTTCATTTATTTAATTTGTTAGAAACTAATACCTCATTCACTTCTAGTATAGATATGCGATTGCGTTTTGTTTTTATTCAGTAAACAAGTGAGCGTCTAGCGAGTGATTGAGTAAAGTTAAGTAAGATTGCTCAAAAGAAATGGAACATTTCAATTAAACGTGGCAGCAACTCTAGGCTCATTTATTGACCGAGTAAGCGAAGCGACCGAAAGTCTCGGTTTTGACTGGCAAAATTTGCTTTCATCTGTACGTATGTTGGTACTCGCGTACAGGCAAAACACTTTGCGAGCAGATGCATGTAAATAGATCAGTCCGACCTTCTTACAGTGGAATTTTACGTCACTATGAAGTCATGTTTTACTGTTTCCAAAAGGTAGAGGTACCTATAGATATGCAAGAAACGCATGGTAAGTCATGTACTATTGATATTTATTTCTCTGATTTATATATAAATACGATACTTATATAAAAAGTAAAGTTTATGAGTGAGATGCAAAGTTATATAGTTTCAAACTTTATAGAGATAATGTACTTCAACATTTTTATAACGTTCTAGAAGTTTATTTAGTAATCACACAGTAGCTCAAGTCAATGCAGTTTCTATGGTACCATAACTACCATAATAAATTACAAGTTTTATGCAATGATTATCTATGAAGACAATATACGTTTTCAAGTGGACAGTTACTATTTTTATGAGTTTTGTCGATGTTGACTGTAGGCAAAATACGAAATTGGTAGAATGTTAGGTAGCCCTATCATTTTATATGAAAAATTAATCTACTTTTCCTACGATCCAATAAGCGCTATTCGTTCACTTACACATTTTTAGCGCGTAAAGAACTTTCTTAAAATTCCACAGTCACTTACATCAACATACGGATTCTGAACGAAGTGTTGTGTATGAACGTGGTATAAACACATGTATTTTTAACATTTCGTCGATTCCGTAGCCCAGTGTGATTTGTCTAGTGTTGTGTGTTTAGTAGTTTTTTTTTTGTTGATACCCGGGTAATACTAAGTTATACTCTTAATTTGATCAAAACCTTTCAGAATGTATTTATATGTAACTAGGAAAATACACTCTTATTTATCTAGAGGAAACAGAGCAGGAGAGTGAAACCCAGCTCGAGCCGTGATAAGTAAGAGTACACGCGGAACTCAAGAAGACGAAATGATTACCTAGAGCTATTTATTTTTTGTATCAACCTAATTAGGTCCCGCTCACAGGTTCGGCCAGACCGAGACAGAGAGAAAAAGAGAAAAATAAATTATTCTCTCACTTTCACGCATTAGTCCGCCTCCATGGTATCATATCCGCGCGTTTGTTAGTGCGCGGACGCGACGAGGAGTTGCGATAGTGGTCGCAGGCAGCGAGGCCGCCCGCGTCTCTTGTATATAATTTACAGTTCTGTTAATAAGATGACATTTTATGTCACCACCGCGTCCGCAGCCGCTTCCGCGCGGAGCCACTTTTACACTCGCCTTTTATTTATAAACCAGGCCTAAGTGCCGCCGCGCACGGGCCACTCGCGACAGCCACAAAACACCGACACCTAAATGCGGATTATAACAGTTTTCACACATGAACTCTCCGGACACCGCTGGCCGCCTGAAGGCGAAGTCTTCAGGTGTGGGCGTATTGTGGCTGTCAAACACTGACTTCTGTCTAGGCTGTATTGGCTATTAACAGATCGTATAATGAAGATATTTGGATTTCTCATCATTATCATCAGCCAAAAGACGTTCACTGCAGACCATAGGCCATCCTCTTACAGCACCACACCGACCAACAACGTGCCACTTGCATCCACCGACAGCCCGCGACTTTCACAATGTCGTCGGTCCACCTAGTGGGAGACCAACCTACGCTGCGTCTTCCGGTTCGTGGTCACCACTCAAGAACCTTTCTTCCCCACCTGTTATCGGTTCTTCGAGTGATGTAGTCTGCTCATTGCCACTTCAGCTTGTAAACTCTGAAATGCTATAACGGTGATTTTGGTTCTTCGACGAATATCCCGTTCCGGATTTTATCGCGCAAACAAACTCCGAGCATCGCTCTCTCCGTTGTCCGCTGTGCGACTCAGAGTTTCTCCAAAAGGTCAGTAGTCAAGGACCACGTTTCAGTTCCATATGTCATCACTGGCAGCACACATAGGTTAAAGGCCCTTGTCTTCAGGCAACCCACGAACACAATACCTACTATAAACGTATACTATAATACAATACAATACAATACAATACAATACAATACAATACAATACAATATTATACATACTATAATTTGGATTTCTAAACTTTCTTTATTTGCGCTGATAGCCAACTGATAGCAATAGTGTACGGACGTGTAACTAATATTATAAATTAATATTATGTCAATTTTAGTATCCGGATCCTCAGCGGTTCAAATCGGCACAATAAAAGAAATGTTATTGGATATCTTATCTAGCGTACTAGCAATTTGTAGGCTAGTGAAATACCTAGATAGACAATCAGTGCTGTCAAGAGTGGCCCGTGTGCGGTGTGCGCGTTCTTGACTCAGACGGCGTCATAGCGATTTCAGTGCGGTATCAATTACGTCATTGTATCGTAAAATGCACGAAACGGCGGCGAAGTGTTGCAACGTATGGCCGCTGAACCATGGACGTTTCTACTGTTATTGCGGGATTTGGGAACATTTGTTCACTAACTAAGCCTAAGCGATTTCTATTATGAACCTAAAACCACAGAATCCTCCATAAAAAACATAGGCCAGCTTATGATAGGGTTCCGTAGACATTTCCTCAAAATGCTAGAATTAAGCTCATTGGTCTTAGCCAAACTACTTATATATATATTTTCTAATGTTTAAGAAAACGTTTTGCAGATTTTTCTCAATAATTTAAAAGTTTCGATCACACTCGGCATTACGTAATAAGAGTTTTTACTACATTGTAATAATTTCTACATCATTACAAGTTACAAGTTTTATAAGTTGATATTGACTCGGGCGTTTCTTTGCGTATATAAGTTAATTTTCAGGCTGATACTATTCTTTATAGTTAACTAGTTGCTACCCGTGACTTCGCGTGGACCAATAAAAAAAGTAACCTATGTCTGTCTCCTACCCTTAAGCAAAAATATCTATGCAAAAATTCAGGTCGATCAGTTCAGCCGTTTTGCCGTGTTAACGCGATACAGGGTTACATTCTCATTTATAATAATAGTTAGGACAAATCTATTCCTTGGTATTTCATGTTCAACAGATTTAGGCTCTCATTTTAATTTTTTTGTTTCAAAAATGTAATAGTAAATATTAGTAAGTAAATGGGTTGTTTTTTTTTTCAGTTTATGTTCGATTACTTTAATAC
This sequence comes from Apocheima hispidaria, assembly GCA_947579745.1. Classification (NCBI taxonomy): domain Eukaryota; kingdom Metazoa; phylum Arthropoda; class Insecta; order Lepidoptera; family Geometridae; genus Apocheima; species Apocheima hispidaria. Next base: position 9,580,484 of record OX388156.1, read on the forward strand.
TCCAACGTTAAAGAGAAAACAATTGATCCCTTGTTTATATTGTACTAGATGCGATATTGCAGCTTAAAGACGCTACATATTGATTATATTATAGACTCAGTTGAATAGAAGATAATATATTATTGGAGTCACCAACAATAGGTACCTGACATTAAAATAAGTAAGTAGCCTTGCCTTTTTTTCAAATCTCGAGAGCCTCGAAGCAAGAAAATTTAACCATTTCACATTTCATCATCACCATCAAAAAGACGTCCACTGCTAAACAAAGGCCTCGTTTAGGGGTGATTGCCACTACATGTAGTAATGGTCATACAAAAAGCGTAGTCTTATGTCGTACCTCTAAATGTTATCCGATTTCGATGATTTTTTTATACCTATGTTATCTACACCGTGGAAAACTATGTTTGATATTTTTTAATTTCGCAATATCTTCGTTGTTATGGGCACTAAAAGTGAAAAAAAATTGCGTCGAAAATACGACGTAGAAAGGTAGTTTTTATTAGAATACGATTAACATTTTTTTTTTAGAAACGAAACTTAACGGCATGGATTATGGTTTGTACAAGCCATTGACACCAAAAATAAAAGATTTTGTTTAGATTTAGGGGGTGGTAACAGACTACCCGTGAAACGCTAATTTATCAAAAAGTTAGGAAAATTCACTAACTCTCTCTATTGCACGCTCGAGAAAGAGAGGAACAGCTATACAATTTCAAATATCGAATGCGCCAACACCTCGCGGGAGGACTATCAACATAAGAAGACATTTTTAAAATGTTGTTTTATTTTTTTATATGGGTAAAGCATCAAATTCACTGTACCTTTCCAACTGTAAAGGTTTGCTCATCCATAATGTGGGCATGTGTGCAGGACAATTGTTATTCTAAAATCGTGGAATTTTATCACATTTAGATAAACAAAATAACTAATTGTGAGTAATTGGTTTCGTACTATTAGGTATTGGATAGTAAATTTGTTCAAGCATAATGATGCTCTGCTTCACTAGACATGATTTGAAGATGGCCTGTCGCTTACGCAACGATAATACTCAATATTTTTATTCGTAAACAACAGCTATACGTGTTAGATTTATTATTTATTCACATATTTCCATAAACCTTTTTATATTGTCGGAACATATTAGGAATTCGACTGGCAACACTATGATGACAAAGAGACATCCAAGTAGTGGCTTGGGTCATTCTGATTACGGCTTGCAAGGCAAACGAACGGAATTGTGAGTAATCGGGACAGACGGCAACGAATGTACCGAGTAACAACCTGTAAAAAGAGGCGCGGGAAGCGTGTAAAAGTACAGACTACAGACTTGGAGGAATGAACTGATTGACGTTGGATTGGTTGGAAGATAGAAATAAAACATTAAGGTAATTGTACAGTTCTGTTTATTATTATGAAATACCCGATAGGTAACCGTAAGTTCATGGTTAGGTTAAATACTAGCTGTGACCTTATATTTCAGAAGTGGGATAACCTCATGCTTACCTACTGACTGATTGTTACCGATATTTGTATCAACAGAAAATGATTGAATACTTATTGTTGTTTAGGAATTTAGCCTAAAATCTGTGTTAGTACTTTATAAGAAAACAGAAGTCATGTCCCCTGTGTAAGTTTCAGGAAATGCAACGGAATGAAGATATCTCACCTCGGCACCGGCTTACGACGCCGGACAGCCGTGTTGTGCGAACGAGGGAAGAAGTCCAAAGGCCGAGCAGGAGTCGTAGCCGACTGGAGAATCGGGGCTACCGCAGTCGCAGTCGCAGCCCTATTCGACATGCGGAACGCAAGACGACGGGATATCTACGTGAACATCGACCGAGTGAGGGTTCACGCGGTCTAAGTCGCAGCCGCCTACCGAGCCGCAGCACGGGTGAACGTGGGGCGAATCGAATCATGCGTGAACATGAGATGGACTTAAACAACACCGAGCATAGACGCAGCCTGCAGGATCGTGAACGTGAACTCGTGCAACACCGAGACCGTCTTCGTGATCTCGAAAAAGCAGTTGAACGAGAAAGAAGCCGTCTTCGACACCACGGATCTGAGCATCGAAGGACGTCGGTGACGCAGCCACAGCAGCGACACAATGATCGAGAGGATGTCATCGGTGCGACTTCAACTCCAAAATCAAGGTCACGTAGCCCAACTTTCACAACTAAAGATATCGCTAACATTATTAATTCTCTGAAATCTCAGCCGCCGACCGTGGGTACCTCATTGACATCATCACACTCAGTCAACCATAAAAATATTTTGCCGGAGTTCAATCCTTCCGCGAAAAATCAGCGAACTGATATTTGGCTCAACAAAGTCAATGAGTGCGCCACTGTCTACGGATGGGATGAACGTACTATAATACACTTCACTATGCAGAAACTCCAAGGACTGGCCAAGACTTGGTATGAAAGTCAAAATTCAATTTTATTCAGTTGGACCGAATGGCAGCAGAAAATACTAAGTGCTTTTCCGTGTGAACAGAATTATGGCCAATCCTTGGAGGAGATGCTACGAAGAAAGAGCAAATACAACGAGCCCCTCGATGTGTACTTTTATGAAAAACTCGCTTTATTGAATCAGTGTGACATTTCGGGTAAGCGAGCGGTAGACTGTCTGATCCATGGGTTAGGCGACAAAACACTGAGGTCGAGTGCAAACGCGTTACGCTGCGAACAACCCGACCAACTACTACAATTCCTTATAAGTAGTCAAGATGTCACAACGTCCGCTGATCAAATCAGAGCAAAAGGTAGGGTTGTACCAGAGGCACTTTCATCACGTAAGCCTTTTAATACTCGATCCACAGTGTCACTTACATGTTTTAATTGCAAGGAAACAGGACACCCTTATTTAAAGTGCCCAAAGCCACTTATGCAGTGCGCTAAGTGCAATCATTTCGGGCATAAGGCCGAGACTTGTACTTTTAAAAGTTACTCACAAACTGAGCCGCGAAATAAGACAGACGCCGTCCCGAAAACTATGCGTATAACAGCTTCGGATTCGGGCTCAAAATTTATAAAGGATGGAACGATTAACGGAGTGGTTGTTAAGAGTTTCGTTGATTTCGGTAGTGAGGTGTCATTGATCGGTAAATCTACGGCAGAGATACTCGGACTTACTTGGGCTGACGATTCGTTACCTATTAGGGGTTTCGGTAATGAAATTGTCTATTCACTTGGAAAAGTTGACACGGATATAAAGTTAGATGACGTCAGCGCAAGGGTCACCTGCATGGTCGTGGAGGATAGTCTCCTCGATGTACCGTTACTTGTGGGTCAGACATTCACGGAACAGCCCCATATAGAGGTCTTTAAGAATGCTAGTGAGCTTCGTTTTCATGATACAAGTGTTGAGGGCGTATATCCGGAGGCTGAGCCACCTCGGGATTCAGGCATAACTGCTAGAGTGATTTCAAGCGCCCAAATATTTGGCCCCGTTACGATTCGAGCTCACACCGATTCTATTACCTACGGGCACGTTCTGCTGGACACTAAAATAATAGGACCACCTTATCATCAGGTCATGGTAAACGGAGGCGTGTATCAGGTTAGGGACAGTGTGATGAATATTGATATCACACCTGTGTCAAATAGCGTTTTTCTACAAGAAAGCGTTATAATAGCTCGTGGCTCTAGAGTACAAATAGTAAATCGGATAGAGTTACCAACTGCCGAAGTTTCTGCCTCTCATTGCAAAAACTTAGAAGTTGAGAAGGTTCGAATAGGGGAGACGGTTGACGAAATTCACAGACAAAAGCTAATGGCATTATTACAAAAGTATAAACATTGCTTTGCTTCGACTTTAGAGGATTTAGGGTGTACAAATTTGGCGGAAATGGAGATTGAGCTAAACAGTCGTAGACCGATTGTTTACCGCCCGTATAGACTATCACACAAAGAACGAGAACATGTTAGGGACATGGTTGCAGAAATGTTGGATGCGGGAATTATAAGAGAATCGACTTCGGAATACGCAAGTCCAATCATACTCGTGCGTAAGAAAGATGGTGGTCTGAGAATGTGCGTGGATTATCGATTATTAAATTCTATCACTGTCAAAGAGCGGTACCCTATGCCGGTCATTGACGATGAAGTAGCGCGGTTGTCTGGCCAGGCCTTCTTCACTTCGCTAGATTTAACCTCGGGCTATTATCAGGTTCCAATTTCAGAGAATTCCAAACCACTGACATCGTTTGTCACCCCGGATGGTCAGTATGAATTCAACCGCATGCCATTCGGGTTAGCAAACGCACCCGCTGTGTTTCAGCGGATGATTAATAAGGTGCTGGGTCCCGCTAGGTTTTCCGAGGCGACGGCCTATATAGACGATGTTTTAATATATGCAACAAATATAGACGAGGGATTAAAACGGCTAGAAAAGGTGCTAAGGCTAATAGAGGACGCGAACTTGACACTGAACCTATCAAAATGTTGTTTTTTGGAGGATAAAATCAATTACCTTGGGTATGAGATTAGTTCAGTGGGTATTCGTCCTGGTGATAAGAAGACTCAAAGTGTAATGGATTTTCCCCGACCCAACAATCAACACGCGGTTCGTCAGTTCTTGGGCCTAGTAGGTTATTTCCGAAAATTTATCAGGAATTTCGCAACTTTGTCTCACCCTCTGAATAGACTTCTTAAAAAGGACGTAGTTTGGGAATGGACGAGCGAGCAAGAAACAGCATTTCATGAACTTAAAAATCGACTGATTAATAGGCCAATATTGGCAATTTATGATCCAGCGGCACAAACGGAGTTGCACACCGATGCTAGTAAAATTGGTATCGGTGGAATAATTTTGCAACGATCTCACGAAGATGATCCGTTCAGACCGGTGGCGTTTTACAGCCGACAAACGTCACCTGAAGAAAAAAAATTCCATGCCTTTGAACTGGAGACATTAGCGGTGATCTATTCACTAAAAAAATTTAGGGTTTATCTGTTAGGGCAGCCGTTTAAAATAGTGACTGATTGTAGTGCGTTACGTTCTACTTTTTCAAAACGAGATCTCATACCTCGCATTGCGAGATGGTGGTTATCACTGCAAGAGTACCAATGTACGGTAGAGTACCGTGCGGGCACAAAAATGGCGCATGTTGATGCCCTATCACGCAATCCAGTGGATGCTAATGACGATCAGGCAGAGTTTGACCAACTCCCTTCGGTCATGTCAATAACTAGCGAGGACTGGCTGGTGACATTACAATTAGGTGATTCGGAACTGCGAAGAATCCGAGATATCCTATCCAGTGACATGGATGCTGATGGGATAAATTACATCAAAGAAAACTATCTCATCAAGGATAATAAGCTATATCGATGTCTAGACGGAGATCAAACAAAATTACGGTGGGTGGTACCTAAAGGTGCCAGGTGGCAAATATTGCGCAAGAACCATGACGAAATAGGACATTTTGGAGTGGTAAAGACCTTAGAACGAATGAAAAGTATATATTGGTTTCCCAAAATGTCCCGTTTTGTCAAAAAGTATGTTCAGGCATGTATTGAATGCGCATACTCCAAAAAGACCACAAACGTTGAGGGGCATTTACATCCTATAACAAAAGTGGATGTGCCCTTTCACACACTCCATATTGACCACCTTGGGCCGTTTGTACGTTCAAAACGAGGAAACTCTTACCTCTTGGTGATGGTTGACGCATTCACTAAGTTTGTTTTCATGAAACCAGTGCGCAATACTAAAACACAAATAACATTAAATGCTCTGAAAGATATCTTTTCCATTTTTCGCAACCCTGACCGCATCATCAGCGATCGTGGTACATCTTTTACGTCACATGCGTTTAAAAAATTTTCTTTGGATAAGGGAATTAAGCATATACTTAATGCGGTAGCGAGTCCGAGATCTAACGGACAGGTTGAGAGGTACAACCGTACCATTTTGGATGCGCTTAAAGCTCAAAACCACAATCAAGACGAAAAGGATTGGGACAATAAGGTGGGCACCATTCAGTGGGGACTTAATAATACTACACAAAAGACCACCGGAAAAACCCCAGCGGAAGTGATGTTTGGATGTAGTATGAAAGCAGAGATAGATCCTAGGCTGAACGAGATAGTGACGGAAGCTCGAGAAGAGACGGATTTTGTGACTATAAGAGAAACTGCTAAGGACAACATAGATATGGAACAGTGTAAACAGAAACAACGCTACGACAAGAATAGGCGTCCTTCCCGAGCGTATCATGAGGGAGATCTCGTCAAGATCACGAAAACCTCGTTTAACAATGATGGTAAAAGTAAAAAGTTGCTTCCAGCATATATCGGTCCCTATAGAGTAGTCGCGGTCTTGGGGAATGATCGCTATAGAGTCGCAGGTATTCCGGGGCTAACAAGTAAAGAGTATAAGCGCAAAACAACAGTTGCCGCTGATCGCATGTCACCTTGGATCCATATCGCAGCATTAGATGTAGATGATGATTCGGATGGAAATAACGTATCAGATAGCACAGAAGATGATTAAGAAAAAAATAAAATATCGTAATTTAAAATTGATTATGTATTTATTCACTTAATCATCTTGAATACGTTATATCTGATTGATTTTAATGTCTCTTATAAAGCATTTGATTGATTGTATCATTCGCATTCTATGATTTGGATTGTTATCTTAACTACTATCGATTGTTTGGCAATATTATTACCGTGTGATTCAATATAATTGCAAGAATGATGGTTTGCAGTTGTTAGTGAATTAAGGGTATGTTAACTGTTGCAAGAAGAAAGGTTTGCAATAGTAAGCATACTTACTAGGGATGTTTGCAAGAAGAAGGGCTTGCAATAATAAGTATATTTACTAGGGAAGTTTGCAAGAAGAAGGGTTTGCAAACTGAGCCGTTTCATTGTCGTGAGAAGCAGGGTTCACTACAGTGAAGTAGCTCATAATTGATTAAGAAGTACATGCTGTTGTAAGAAGAAGGGTTTACAATTGCATGTATTTTAATAAGGCGAATGCAGATAAATATTTATAGACTTGAATGATGTTTACAGATGTATTATGTATTGAGATACATATTGTTGTAAGAAGAAGGGTTTACAACTTCATGTATTTTAATTTGAATAGCGATACGATAAATATTATAATCAGGAATGATAAATTAGATTCTACATATATTTTAGATATTTATTACGTATTAACAGTGTTAAGGTACATATTGTTGTAAGAAGAAGGGTTTACAACTTCATGTTATGATTTTACATATATTTTAGATATTTATTATGTATTAACAGTGCTAAGGTACATATTGTTGTAAGAAGAAGGGTTTACAACTTCATGTTTGATTTAAATTGCTATAATTAGATAGATAAACGCTACCTATGATAAGTGGATGGTTTCACGTTAATGTTACGTTTCCTTGTTTTGTTATGGGGAGGCATTGATGTACCATCGTTAATTAAAACAAGTACAATTGTAGAAAACACTTATATTTATGTTGTGCATTATGTTGTCTTTTATATAATAATTTATTCTTGCAAGTTTTGACCAGAATGAGCCAAGTGTTAGATGATGTGATGTACACTAGTGCATGAGGACATGCACGTGATCAGGATGGTCGAGTGTTAGATTTATTATTTATTCACATATTTCCATAAACCTTTTTATATTGTCGGAACATATTAGGAATTCGACTGGCAACACTATGATGACAAAGAGACATCCAAGTAGTGGCTTGGGTCATTCTGATTACGGCTTGCAAGGCAAACGAACGGAATTGTGAGTAATCGGGACAGACGGCAACGAATGTACCGAGTAACAACCTGTAAAAAGAGGCGCGGGAAGCGTGTAAAAGTACAGACTACAGACTTGGAGGAATGAACTGATTGACGTTGGATTGGTTGGAAGATAGAAATAAAACATTAAGGTAATTGTACAGTTCTGTTTATTATTATGAAATACCCGATAGGTAACCGTAAGTTCATGGTTAGGTTAAATACTAGCTGTGACCTTATATTCGTAAGCAAAATTCACAGACCACTGGTCACTTCGGTTCGCGTGACCAAGTCTTCCACGGTCTGTGTTAACTTCAGTATTTATAAGCGATTACAATGCCTCTAGAAAGGTGCCACCTACTTCCCTACATAAAAGTAACTCAATAATATTATAACACGGCATATTTATATATATCTAGCAGGGTTAAGGGTTGTATCAGGGGCGTAGCTACCGCCGTATCAGCCGTATTAATGATCCGGGGGCCCCAAACGTTGTTTGTTTGAAAAATAGTGACCCTTCGTTTGGGCCCCCCAACAAATTTTGATACAGGGCCCTTCTAAGGCAAGCTACACCACTGGGTTGTACTAAGCCGAAAGGAGCTCAATGGGCCAACAACCCTGAAACCTGAAATCTCGAAAAAAAACAGATCTTCCAAATATTTCGTTGAGTGATTCGACATTATAATATATTTTTTTAGTATGTATGTTTGTCGGTTCCTATATAACCTCTTATAGCCTAAAAAGTTTCACCGATTTGGACGAGTGAGGTGTCGTTGGATTCCTCTTTTTGGCCGTTAGTGACTACATTTCGCAGTCGGGTACTTTGTTGTTCTCTGGAAAAGCGGATTTTCTCCCCGACTTCTGAGTAAAGTAAAGAAGCAAAAATTTTATTGTAAGAAGGTATATAACTACTACAGTACATTATGGAGCTCCATAATGACTGGAATTACTATTGTAGGACTAAATATAAAATAATTATATTATTATTTACTTAGACATATTTACCTATGTCTGACTACTTACAAAAGTGCTTTGTTATTGTAATGAACTAATATGCATAACCTTTATGCAAGGTACAACGTGCTAGTGTTCCATAAATTATATGAGGTTATTTGAATGTGAATATGTTTATTGTTATAATTTTTTAGGTAAGTAAGGTGAAGGCATTAATTATCATGTAAATGTGAAAGAAAATTATGGCGCCATTTATAATGGTTACAAAAATGAAAAATACTTATATATGTAGGTGAGTTTCTAAGTTATAAAGATGAAAGATATAAGTATAGAATGCTTTACTTACGAGTGAAATGAGGTACCCTGTCTTACGAAATAGTAGATACGTAAGTGAAGTACCTAATATGTTTATAAGACCAGTCTAAAATAGTACCTATTTAATATTTTTTTGACTTACCGGGACTCGTAGTACTCATGATTGTGAACATCTTTTACTATGGGACCAACCCTGAAATCGCGAAAAAAAACATCTGTTCCATACACTTTATCGAGTATCATTGACATTTTTTTTTCTTTATTTCATTGGTTGGTCCCATAGTAAAATTTGTTCATAATGATGAGTACTATAATCCCTTTTGGGCTTAGCATACCCTTTCCTTATAGCCCTGTATAGTTTTACCTACTTATAGTGATGGCGACTCATTTTCTTTACTAATAGAACAGAATTATAGGGACTTACTTGCTTATTAGTACACATATTCAAGAAACTACAAATTGCTTATAATATTCATATCAGTATTCACTTCAGTAATATTTTTCAGAGTAAATCTATATATATATAAAAACAAGACCTTTTCTAGGAATCAACGCACATAGACCAAACCGCTTATGATAGAGACGTGAAAGGACTCAATATTCCTGAAATGGTATTTTGCGATTTTGCGAAATTCTACCTCTAAGGGGCTGAAATGGGCCCCTAAAGTTTGTATGGACATAAAAACTTTTTTTATGCTACGGTACACGTTACAAATAAACTCGATTTCTGACTAAAATAAAAGATAAAGAAAGAGTAAAATACTTTTTTGAACTTGCCCACACACCTTAGCTCGTGTAGGCCACGCGAGCGAAGGCGTGTGGGCAAGGTAGTATGCTATAAATTATGTACTTACTTATTTCATTCTCAATGGCGCCTCCAAATTGCCCAACCACACGCAAGGCTTCCACGTCACAAGTTACGTTGAAAAGAAAATCGATATAACGTGGTTGTACTCGTGCACTACAGCAATTAGGTACCTACCCTATATGATACTCGTGGCGGTGAGCAAAGTATTCACAAACTATTTCGTTGAATTGAAAAGTACTTTACTCTTAAAACAACTAATGCCCGTCTGCACTAAAGTCAACAAAGATAAAAGTTTGCTTAAGCATCACCTAAACTAAGTCGGACTTAGGCATGTCAAAAGAAAGGACATGTCTAGCTATCCTTGTCACAAAAAACAGATCAAGCCCGTGTGGAGACACCCTTATGAAGGTTTAGTTTGACAACTTTTCTTTTATAGGTGTAAAAGTGATATTCTTGCTAGACGATTATTTTAGGGCTTACGACATGCGTAGAGCTTGCAAATACGCTCACCCTGTGCGTAGCCACAGAACATACAATGCGTAGCATTACGTAGCTTCGTAGCACAGGAAGGTAGGGCGAAATCTAATGGTTGGAGATTCGCCTAGTACTCAACCTACTGGTCTAAGGTTTTGACCAAGTAAATTTGCTGTAACTAGTAGTTCTGCGATGAGTAGACCTCGCAAACACAGACTTTTTTGCGCAATCTCAATTTCTCAGTTCGGGACGAAAGTCTTCACGATCCTATATCTCGATAACCTCTTTGCCGATTTTACTCATATTCGAAAATCTATGTAATTGGATACGGAATGTTTTTGCCAAATATTATTAAATTCGGTCGGTAAACGGCGCCACAGCAAACTTCCCTTCTTTTAGGGAAAATACCTCTCCAATCAAATATTGCCCACAGCAAAAAAAAAACTATGGAATTGTACAACATACCAATTTTCTCTAGATTGATTTAAAAATACGACCTGTACCACGACTGCCAACATACGGGCAGATGAAACTGCCAGGTGACGCAGAGACTTATTTTGCTCGCTCGGTCAATTAGTGAAATGTAAACAACATAATTAACAGGAAGATTAAACAATAAAGAAGTGACAAACAGCTGATTCAAGCTACACAAATTAAAATTATCCACGCCTATAGCCTTTATACACAGAAAACAATGAAAATGACAACGAGCAAAATACGTCGAAGCCAGAGGCGAATTTTATTGTGGAGTAAGGCTTTTATTGTCTGTTTAAAATGCCTTAGTATCTTTCTTAAAAGGTACAGAGAAAACCAAAGTAAATCAATATATTAACGTCTATCAGTATGTATGCCCTCCGTAATAATCAATGCGATATGCTGAGCCCATAGAGAAAATCTGGCTGGAGGCCAGTTTGAAGCTTGGGCCGTTCGGGCCGGTAGAGTTGCTCAATGGCTAGCCAATGTTAATGTTGCCTTTTTGTTCCATTCAAGATCATGGACCATGTCATTACAGCCCCTGTTACAGCCTGGGTACCCCTCTGGTCAAGACTAATTACTCGGTTAAACACCTGCTAAAGAAAATCGTAGACCGTGAAGTGTGACTCCATGAACCTTGTCCGCATGATAAACGTTAATAGGACTGTGTTGCCTTTGTGTCATTGACGTTAGGCCAAAATTAAATCGCAACATTCCAATAAATCTATGCAGTTTATTGGAAAGTGAATTGTAGCTAGTTTCGTAACGATTTGGTTTTTTGATCAAATAGAGCTCTTTTTTGCAGTGTATTCGTATCGTGCATGGTAACGAAAAATGATAGCCTTGAGATTCTATTAGCTAGAGATCATAAGCTCCAAACAATACTAGTTGTTCGCCAGTACTCGGACCTCGCGAGTGCAACCCAGAATTTTAAAATACAACAATTCAAAACCATGCGTGGCAATGCATTGCCACTCATTCATAGATCATCATCATCATCATCAGCCGGAAGACGTCCACTGCTCCGTCTTAGCGCCCCACCGACCGACAACCTGCCACTTGCATCCACCGGTTGCCCGCAACTTTCACAATGTCGTCGGTCCTTCTATTGGGAGGCCTGCCTACGCTGCGTCATCCAGTTCTTGGTCGCCATTCACTCAATCTTCCCCATCGGTTATCGGTTCTTCGAGCGATGTGGCCTACGGTGACTTTGGTTCTTCGGCGAATATCCTCGTTCCGGATTTAGGCGCGCAAAGAATAATTAGTTTGCATTCATAGATAGTAGGTGTTAAATCACCGTAGGTATTATAATTAAAACAAATCCATTTTCATTTAAAAACAATTATTAATTATCACTAATCAATATTTGGTAACTATATTCATAAACGATAACATAAACGCTAAAACCAATAACCAAAATTACTATTGCTGTTTAAAGTAAAAAAAATACTACCTTTTATCACATAAACCAACCTTAAAAATTAGAACAAAAATTAACATTAAAAATTATACATTAATCAAAGTAGAAACAAATACAAAATTTTAAGAATTGATGCGCTTTATTTCTTATTCCGCTCGTTGCGGTCGGCGCGGCGAGTTTTGAAAAACTTGCGCGCGACATGTGGCTGCTGCGTCGGCGCCGGGCCGCTCGTTGGCGCAGGCGAAGACGACGGCGCAGGCGTAGACGACGGCTCAGTCTGCTTTACCTACGACGAAACGCGTGCCAACTGGACTATATGCTATTTGACTACTATTGGGACTATTGCACATTATTGTCTGATATAATTTTATGCAAACTACATTATTTTTTTCTGGAGATCAGTCGTATTTGCGAAAAAATCGATGTTAAAGTTTCAATAAAAAAATATCGTGCCATAAGTATAGCGCCGGTCACGTGACTCATTGACGTCACACGCAAGTATACAACTGCAGCGAGGCAGCAAAAGTTTGATACTACTGACTTATGTGTGACGTAACCAGGGATGCAACCCATCACATACCGCTTTCACGTGATCAAATGTCAAAAATAAGATAATTTTAATTGCGTTTTTTTACTGAAAGCAAGTATATTTATTATTTATTATATTATATTATATAAACTTAATTTTTTTATAAAAATCAATGAAGTGTGCTTTTTCACGATTTCATGGTTATGGATGATGTTTATCTGCAGAATATTTTCAATACAGTCAAATAGCCTATTGCGAAAGACGACGTGAAATAAATCGTGATCTATGATGAATCTTTGATGGTACAGCCAGATGAACTATGTAGGTGGTCTACTGGTTAGTAAATATAGCTCGAATTTTTCAATGTGATAAGGTGTCTGAAATTTTGTGGTGCAGTCAAAACCTCATAACTTTTAATGGCAGCAGAGTTTTTTTAGTAAGGATTATATACATCAAAATAATAATTCAAATGTTCAAAAGAAAACGATTACATATCACAATAAATTAATCATCATAACACCTCATCAGGACAATTTTATTATTAAGCCGCGCGGCTGGATTACGCGCGACGCCGCGAGCGATCCTTCTCACGCCCTTCGCTGCGAAGCACTCGTCGTACAGTGGCATTGATGGGAATTGGCCATCATAAGGGTGCGTTTCCATTTCGGCGGAGACGAGAGAAAATCAGTAGAGCAGAGCTATGAAAAGACCCGTTTCCACAGCAGCGGAGAGGAGAAGTGCGGATCTGTGAAGCGTTGACGAGTAGAGCATTGAAGTCGAGTGGAGCGGAGCGAAACGGAACTGATCCGATGCGCTTTAAAGCCATAACACCTGCAGTCATGGTACGGTCGGCCTCCCGTCTAACAAATATACCAATATTTTCCTCCTATTTTCTCGATGGCCCAACGTAATATGCTCGCAGCTCTGTTAACGCTATTATACGCCCCAGCTTCTTTACAATACAATATAACTTTATTACACAGGAAAAAAAACTCTACAAGCAATAATATAAAAAATACTGTCAGTATAATAGGCGATTTGACTGCCCCGGTGGCTCAGTTGGTAGTGAACCTACGTTCTGTGCTTGGGGGCGTGGGTTCGATTCCCATCTAGGACAAACATTTATGTGATGAATATTTGTGTTTGTTCTATGTCTGGGTGTTAATATCTATATAAGTATATATTTAAAAAATATCTATGTACGTATATCAGTCTCTGGCAGCCATATTACAAGCTTTGCTTAGTTTGGGGTCAGATGATCGTGTGTGCAATAATGTCCCAGATATTTATTTATTATTTATCTTATCGCCTAGTGATGTCTTCCAGACATCGTTATAGCGGACAGATTTTTTTGACTGAAAATACAATCTATGGTTTAGATAAAACAAAACAATACTTTTCGTCCGGTTCCACTCCACTACACCACGATTCTCTCCGCCCACTCTCCAAGTTACAAGTACCTACCTCGCTCCTCCTCACCACGTCCCGATCCACGCTACTCACCACGCCATACAATTTGATACCATTGTTCTTGTCTCCGCTATAACTGCTTCCGCTGAAGAGAAGCGGAGACAAGATATTGATTTCGAAAAATGTAATTCATGTGTCTCTTTTCCGGTCCAGTCGTCTCCACTTCAGTGGCAACGCAGCCTTAGATAGCCAAAACCGTCTGGGGTGGCTACTTACCAGCTTGCGAGAGGTAGCTCCGTGGCGGCGCTTCAGCGCGCGAAGAGGAACCGGCGACATCGGAGTACCGCGTGCCAGCTCATCGAACCGACGATTCACCTCAACCGGCTAGACAACACAAACAGTTGCGGGCCATACACTAACGTTCAGTAATTATCCGGATTAAACATCCGTTTGGATGAACCGGCAGTTTAATTTCAATGCGAGTATATGGGTCGGTAATTCGGGGTTATCCAATTTGTGGCTGGATTTTGTTTTGTACAGATAATGAAAAAAGTCAAAAGAATAAACTTAGTATATGGTCCAGTAAGTTTTCAGTAGACGTAATATTGTACGACTAATCTGTTCTTCACATAAGCTTTAACCTATGGCTGCAGGCTGATTCCGTTTGCTGTCACTCGCAATCACAATCGAGTGGGATGATGCGAGTAGGATGACGCTATTGCAAGCGAAAGCAACTGAATTGAGACATCTCCAGTTGATGGCGAGTTCTTGTTTTCTAGACTATAGTCTAAAGCTCTAAACCTAAGCAAAAGGATTCTCGAATCTTCTTCCATTACAAGATTCCGCAGATATAATATGTACTATAAAAGCTCGGAAGCTCATTGGATTTAAGCAAGCTCCAAGGTATGCTACATTCTACCCACTTCATTGCTTACCACCAGACAGAATCTGGTCTATTCTGATTAAAAAAACATAAAAAAAAGTTATTTTGCTGCGTGGCCAGCATAAATTAAAAATATACAAGTGTGGTTTTAAATAAAGAATACTAGCTACTCGCAATATCATTGTCACTCACACCGCCATCTTGCCTGATACGTTGCCAACTGATAATAGGCTTGAGCACTTGGATTATCTTTAGATCTTAGTACGCTAAGCAGTTTAGGTAAACTCCAATACACGCGCGGGGCACAAGCGTGGCCTTGTGTAGTATTTCTAGTGTTCTTGAGTGAGCCACCATGTCGCCGCACGGATTTCCTCAGTATAAAACTTTTAGTGTTGCTGGGGCATAAATGTGCCCGTGCATGGAATTACGTAATTTTTTTGACATATGACTGAGGTAAGCGATTTACCAATTTTCTTCAATAATTATGAATCTATTGAAGACAACTTAAACGTTATTTAAATTTACTATGTAGTAATTTCATAGGTAGTATTTTTTGCATTATAAACTGGATATATAACTGGACAAAAAGAACAGCCTCAGATAATGAATTGGCTCTAGGAAAAAGATGGTCCAATCAAAGAAGACCTGTGGAGAAATCAGGAAGACAACCTCAAGGCAACTATAATATAGTATAACTACTATAAGTTCCGTGAAAAGGACCCAAGACAACTAGGTGCCATGACTGTGCAAGGGACAAAGATCTGTCAACGAGATTACCATGTCAGAAATGTCATAAGTCTGTGCTAATTGACTAAAAGAATAGCATATAATATATTTATACAATGCCATAGCCTAAAAAAATGATCTTGATAAATCACCTAATTAATACTTAAATCTCAAATTTGCATCTATGTTGTTTTTTCGGTGGTTTAGTACGGTAAACGAAATTCTCAATATATTTTTTTTATTAACAAAATGCTTATTTTTCCTATGTTGTAAGCGGTACTAAATACTTTTTATTTAAATCCCAATAACGAAATATAAGACAATTAATTTGGGGTACGCTAGTGCCCCGCGCGTGTAATCACGTAATGATCAGGGGTGCGTGTAATGGAGGGTTAGGTTTGTATGTATGTACGTAAAATTCTACTCACATCAAGTGCGTTATCCCAGTTATCGAAATCCACACTACTGCTGTCGCTGAATAAATTAAAGAAGTCTGTGTTCCTAGGTTCCGGTTTTTGCACCCTGGGATGTGCCGACGCTGGAGTCAAGGCGCGCGGTGCTGCGCTCACCGGCTGCAGGTATATACGTACATACAATACCTCTCGCGTTCATATTACCATAGAAAAATTATAAGTACGAGAAGAATGATAATCTCGTATAAAAAAGAGTGTCCCGAAAAAACAGCATAAAACTAGATGGCGCTTACGTATTCAGTCAGCTAATGTTCAAACCGCTACAAAAGCCATATGGTTAAAATAGAAACATAGTATTTATATTGAAGTGAAACACACGCTAGTTGGTTGAACACTGGCATTTATTTATATTACGTAGTGAGGGTAGGCCGACTACCCTCATTAATATACTACATGTTTCCCTTTTAAAAAGATAAAAATATATATATACGTAAGTAAGCAGTTATTTTTTTTTCAAATACTCATATAAGTAGATACAAATTGAGTAAGTTAGTTAATCTTTAAACAATGACAAGTATGAGAAATCTGTTTATGTATGAATACAAGCTTTAAGGAATTAATGAAAGTACTTAGTATTTAATTATAATATGAAATAAGTTTTGACTTATTTTAGAAGTTACTTAGTTTACTTTAAGACTTATTTTTAGACATATATATATATATGAGGTAAGTAACTCTAATATGATTTAACATTTTTTTATTAATTTTTTAATATTTATAGCAACTAGTATGTATGTACCCCTATTGTTTACTACTGCCAAAAAATAAATTTGTCAACATTCGTGCAGTTCGTTCCCCTGACCTCGTTATGGGAACAGCTGATGAGAAATCTGAATCCCCCGAATCACTTCCAGATAAGTGATCGCGCTCTGTGGCCTCTGGTTCTGTACTCTGCGGTGATGCCTCTTTGCTCTCAGAGTTCAGCACTACCTGTGACTGTGACTCGGTCCCCTGCTGTTCTTCCATCACCACTTTTTGTCTGCGCCTACGTACACCTGTCATCCAAATCGAGGTTGGCTTACTGACTGGTTCCACAGTAACAGGTGTACGTTTCAGAACCTGTCCTGCACACCATGCTGACGCTGACCGCGAAACCAAATGACATCGAGTACGTCTGTACCGGCTGCCACTCTCATCTTCCACCACGTACGAGCGTGGTTCCGGCGCACGGGCGACTATTGAAACCGGTTTTCTAGTGCCTTTACATATTAAAGTTGCCTTATCACCCGGGGACAAGTTTTCAAGCGGTCTAGCTGATCTATCATAATGACGTTTCACCTTTTCCTTATTTTCCATCAACGCTCGATAATTTCGGTCGTTGTCTACTTTTTCACACAGCAAATTAGATTTTACTGGCAGTTTTGTATTTAATCGTCTGCCCATTAAGACTTGAGCTGGCGAATCCATCCCGTTTCGTGGCGTAGCCCTATAATTTAGCAATCCCATTGAAAAATCTTGTCCCGAGTCCACACATTTTTTTAATAGATTTTTAACTGTCTGGACAGTCCTCTCGCTTTTCCCATTTGATTTTGGGTAATTTGGGGATGACGTCACATGTTGCACTTCCCATTCACACAAAAACGTCTTAAATTCCTGCGAACTATAAGCAGTCCCGTTATCTGTCACGAGTTCCGACGGAATTCCGTGCCGCGCAAACTGTTCTCGCATGAAATTGATCACCTGCTTGGAGCTCATACTCGACAATTCTCCAACTTCCACGTAATTAGAGAAGTAGTCCACCAAAATAATGTATCTCCTCTTTCTGTATTCAAATATGTCCGAAGCGAGCTTGCGCCACGGCAGCGCTGGCACGTCGTGTAGCAGCAACGGCTGGCGGCGCGCGCTTGGCGCGTGTAGAGCGCAAGCCGCGCAGTTACGCACCGCGCGCTCCACGTCCTCACTCAGCCCCGGCCAAAACATTACCTCGCGTGCGCGCCGCTTGCACCTTTCTATCCCTAAATGTCCCTCGTGAACCCGTGACACCATACTACCTCTTAGAGCCCTTGGAATAAATACACATTCGCCTTTGAAAATTATTCCGTGTATGTAATGCAACTGCTCGCGATATGGCCAAAATACAGTGACTTCCGTATTTACATCGCGCCTATTTTTAGGCCAGCCCCCCGTTATGTACCTGATTAACAACCCGCAGTCTCTGTCAGTCTCTGTTTCCTTCCTGACCGCTTCCATTTTCTGGTCACTAAACGGCACGTTCTTCAACATGAAACACGTTTGCACTTCCACTTCATCCGTTACACGGTCGTGCATTAACTCCTTCAGTGGTGCCCGCGATAGAGTGTCGGCGATATACATATACTTGCCCGGCGTATATATTACCTTTATGTCGAATCCTTGCACTCTCATCATCATACGCTGCAGCCTCGCCGGCACGGAAACCAGCGGTTTATTAAACAGCGCTTCGAGTGGTTTGTGATCTGACTGCACGGTGACGTCCGCCCTGCCGTAAATATACTGCCTAAAGCGCTCGACGGCAAACACAATAGCCAGCATCTCCTTCTCGATCTGGGCGTACCTGGTCTGTGTGTCGGTGAGTGTGAGCGAGGCGAATTCCACCGGGCGGCCACCCTGTAGGAGCACAGCGCCGAGCGCCACGCTGGACGCGTCCACGGAGACCACGACCGGCGTCCGCTCGCAGTACAGCGCCAGCACCGGCGCGCTCGCCAGCTTGCGTTTCAGCTCGTCCACCGCCGAAGAGTGGTTTTGTTCCCACACCCACTCAGAGTCCTTTTTTAACAACGATCGCAAAATATTCACACACTCAGAGTAATTTGGAATGAATTTCGATAGATAGTTTACCATACCCAAAAACCTCTCCAGTGATTTTCTATCACTTGGATATGGCATCTCCATAATGGCCTTTACCTTCGAGTCGTCCGCTCGCATTCCAGTTGCATCAAACTTGTGACCTAAATAGGTAATTTCCGGCACTCCGAACTTACATTTTTCACGATTAAATTTTATACCTATTTCTCGCGCACGCTGCAGTAATCGTCCCAATCTCTTATCATGTTCATCCTTATTACGTCCCCATACAATGACATCATCGATAAAAGATTCCACCCCGTCTAAGTCTTCTAGGTGTTGCCTAAGCCTCGCGTGAAAAACTTCAGGCGCACAATTTATACCATAAGGTAAGCGTAGAAACTGGTATCGCCCAAATGGTGTGCTGAACGTGCAGAGGTCAGCGCTCGCATCATCAATTTTCACCATCCAGAAGCCACAGCGCGCATCGAGCACGCTGAAGACCGCGGCTCCGCGTAGGCGCACCGCCAGCTCCGGTACGGTCGGCAGCGAGTACTGCGCGCGCCGCACCGCACGGTTTAGAGGTCGAGGGTCTAAACAAACACGAATGCTGCCGTCTCTTTTTGGGACTAGTACAATTGCATTCACCCAGTCAGTAGGATGTGTGACCTTCCTCACTACACCTAAAGCTTCCATTCTATGTAACTCCTTCAACAGTTCATCTTTAAGTCCAAAAGAAATTTTCCTAGTAGGGGACACGACCGGCTGTACAGTTTTATCTACGGAAATGCTATATTCCCCTGGTAATTTCCCTAGACCTTTAAACAAATCATCGTACTGGCGAACGTCTATTAAATCAACGCAACTAATCAACCCCAAAGTCATACCGCCTTCCAATCCGAGTACGTTCTGGCAATTTAAATCTGCTACAACAAATGGTAGTACGTATTGTTTGTTATTGAATGTGAATGAAACGTTATCAGTTCCCATTATTGGCAACCGGTTCCCAGTAAAAGAAAGTACTCGTTTTGCAAAGGGCTTAAGGTTCATAATAGACATTCCTAAGCTTAAATATTCATTCTTAGAAACTACGTTTAGCATTGATCCAGTATCAATTTTTATCACAATATTCTTTCCGTTACATAAAATTCTTTCTTTCCATTCCTTACGTGACTTACTGAGTACTTTGCCCTCGCTGATAACGTCCACGTAGAACATTTCTTCAGAATCCTCTTCACATTCACTAGCCGCATAATCTACGCTCAAATTTAACACTTTTGCTTTCTTTTGTTCACACACTCGCGAAAAATGACCTTTCTGATCGCAAACAAAACACATCACGTTACGTGCCGGGCACCGGTCGCCGCCGGCGCAGCGGTTGTTGCCACAAGTACGACAGGGCCAGCGCGCCGGGCCGGCGCCGTCCGCCGCCCGAGCCGCGCCGCGCGGGGCTCCGCCGCCGCCACCGCGCCGGCCGCCTGCACGGCGCGCGCCTCGCACGCCGCCCCCGCTTTGCACCGCGTTCACCTGCACGTTCTCCGATGTACTGCTAATGCACTGGCTTTCCTCCTTTGACATTTCTGCGGCCTGGCAGATTTGCATCGCTCTCGACAACGTCAAATCATCCGTACGAAGTAATCGATCTCTTACAGTGTTGTTGTTGACGCCGCAAACGACCTTATCTCGCAGTAAGCTGTCGTTCAATTCGCCGAATTCACACTGTTGGCTCAATACTCGCAGCGCTGTCATATACTGGTCGATGTTTTCTCCTTCTGCCTGATTGCGTGTAAAGAATTTGTAACGCCGCACTGTAATATTTGGTTTTGCACCGAAGTACGAGTCAAACTTCTTCAAAACACACTTGACGTCATCTTCGCATTCGCCCGTGTCAAACTTGAAAGTCGAAAAAACCTCATATCCCGCCGATCCAATGAGGTTCACCAACAGGCTAGCCTGTACCTCTTTAGGCTCTTTGCTCACTCCTGACGCTTTAAGAAACACCTCGAAAAGCTTCCGCCATTTGTGCCACGCCTCGGAGCGCACGGCCGGACCGCCCTCGAGTGATAACTCCGCCGGAGGACGCGCGTGTTCCATAATGTATTAATGTTTATGACACACACAAAACTATATCACCGATTTAAAAGTATTTTACAGGTTCGAGTAGTTTTTATGGTAAAAACATAACCGCCGCTGTCACCATGAAGTGAAACACACGCTAGTTGGTTGAACACTGGCATTTATTTATATTACGTAGTGAGGGTAGGCCGACTACCCTCATTAATATACTACATATATATACTTAAAATTTGTTGGCCACGATATGATGGCCTCAAACTAAGTTTAGCTACGCTCTCGGCCTTCAAGCTTGGTCATCATTGCAGCCCTTGCTGTCCGCTCTACCTTCAATCTCTTCCATCATTCATTCTCATCAAGGACTGCATTACTGACCGCGCTGTGATGGCCTGGACTTGCACTTCGCTACGCTTTTAGCCACCATCATCGCTGCCAGCAACACAGTTGTCACAGACCACGACAGTAATGTACTATTAAAATCAAAATGAAAGCCCTTTAAAAAGCGCTCTACGATGAAGGGCTGATTTTTCAAAGTCATCATTATCATCATCAGCCATAAGACGTCCACTGCTGAACATAGGCCGCCCTTAGAGCGCCACACCGACCGACAACAGGCCACTTGCATCCACTGGTTGCCCGCGACTTTCACAATGTCGTCGGTCCATCAAGGGGGAAGCCTACCTATGCTGCGTCTTCCGGTTCGTGGTCGCCACTCAATAACCTTTTTTCCCCACCGCAGTCATATATGCAAATGGAGCAAAATTGTGACACGATGGTATCCTAGAGAAGGTAAAAGGAAAAGAGGTAGACCGCAAAAAAGATGGGATGACGACATAAGACAAGTGGCAGGCGTCACATGGAACAGAGTGGCTCAAGAAAGACATGAGTTGAAAAGGATGGAGGAGGCCTTTGTCGACTGGCAAACAGATCTACAGAAAATAAGTAAAATTCAAATAAGAGACTAGATTAAGGTTTACATTAAATTTAAGTTTTCTTTGTATTTTAATCATATAATTGTTAAATGTGGATCTGAATAAAAGGCTATATTATTATAACTATATACTATAGGACCTATAGGACTATACCTGCGGGTGTGGTCGGAAGGGCGCGGGCGGCGCCGCCACCGCGTTGTCGTCGTGCTCGGGCGGCTCGCGGTGCGTGGCTGCGCCTGCGCCGGCTGGCGGCGTTTTACGCGTTATCTCTTGAATATTTGTGATGGTATTTTGCATTTCATTGATCTTCTCCTCCATCCGTTCCTAAGAAAAAGAGACAAGGAAAGTAATAAAGTCTTACTTTTGATTCTGTCACCTTACCTCGTTGTCCGTCTTTACCTTTTCGCTCCGTAGGCTAAGGATGATCTTCATCTGTTTCGCCGCTTCGTCATCTTTGTGCTAAAATAAGACAAACAGATTAAAAACAGATCAGATTGGAATTGTGTATAGGTTCATCCTTACCTGAAAAAAAGTAAAGGCCTCGCTACATTACCTGACCTGACCTGCGAAAGGGACAGTTACACTTGAATTTCACGGAAGCAAAAGAAACAAACTAATAAAGTTATAGCTTCTATAACTTATAGCTCCTTTTCGCTCCCCAGAAACTCGTATCAGTTTTTTTGAGAAGATGATGACCCTGGCGATGAAGAAGGATATCTCCCAGGATGCGCAAGGATGACTTTGTGGAAGCCACTTCGCATGACGCCATCAGATAAAATTTGATTTTTTCCACTTATTTTCTTAGCCATCTCTTTCACACGATGTCAGGTCAGGTCATGTCTAGCCACTTTAAACAAACAACCATAGACTTTAAACCCATAGACAAGATTAGTGATGAGGTTCCATCGAATGAACGACAAGTAGATATAAAGTGGATGAACAAGTGAATCCATTTTTTTTCTCATCAGCCAACCCGAGCCAACCCATCTCCTTTAAAAGTTGGAGTGTAGCTCTGAACTGTTGGCACAGTACAGTTGATGAGACTGTAACTCGTACGAAACGGCTTAATTCCACTTTCTTTATTCGGACTGTTGAACAGTGGAATGTGCTGCCCGAGTGGATTTTTCCTGATAATTATAATCTAGGTGTCTTCAAGTCAAGGTCTAGGTTTCTTCTAGGCAAGCGTGCTCCATCGTAGGCTGCATCCTCGTTTAACATAAGACGTGATTAATTATTTAAAAAAAAGGCAAGTTTGGAGAGGTGTTGTGTTACCCGCGAGTCTGCTTTAAGGTGACGGACGTCGTCGAGGAAGCGGGCAGCTTCCTCCCGCGACTTGTCGAGCTCTGCGCGGGTAGAATCGAGAGCAGTTACAGCACGGTTACGGGCTTCCGACTCGACGGCGAGATCGCGCCTAAGATTCGCGATAGTGTCGTTACGCTCAGTTAATTTAAGTTCAGCGGTAGCAGCCCGCTCTTCAAAACCATGGTATTCGCGCTCGCGCTCAGCTAAGGCGGCTTCTGCACGTACACGTGCCTCCGTTTCCTCGGCAAGATCGCGTTTCAATTGTGCGATGGTGTCGTTACGCTCGATTAATTCGCGCTGAGCGTCCATGGCTCGCTCTTCGAAGTCGCGGCGCTCGCGATCACGTTCTGCTGAGAGGTTGGCTAGAACGGCGTCGGTCTGCGCGTGGGCTTTCTCTTCTACGGCTTTTTCTTCCTTGAGGCGAGCAATGGTGTCGGCGTATTCAGCCATCTGTTTTTCACGTTTTTCATTATCGCCGCGCTCCTTTTCGATCAGAGTTATTTGCTCGGCGATAGTGGCTTCTGCTTGAGCGCGAGCTTCTTTCATCTCTGCGATATCACGCGTTAGTTTTTCGATAGTCTCGGCGTTGTTAATTAGTTCGCGCTGGGTAGTGGCGATGCGTTGCTCGTAGTTGTGGATTTCTCGCTCGCGCTCGGCTTCGCGCTCCTCGTAGTCACGGCGTTCGCGCTCGCGTTCTTCGGCAGCAATAGCGACGCGTTCGGCCAATTTGAGTGCCTCTTGCTTTGAGTCGGCCACAACCTTCTCCAGCGAACTGATTTTCTGAAAAAAATACCGCTCATTTATTTCGAGAAATGAGCGTCTAGTTATGCTTAGAGCACTAGGATTAGAGCTATAACAGACCTGCGAACATGGTACGTCTTTCCCTCTCGTTATTATGAGAGAAAATGAGAGGAAATAAGTTATTCTAAAAAAATAAGTAGAAAACAGATATATATATGTATTTAAAAAATGTAATCAGCCGTACAATGTTAATACTCGAAGTTCCGCATAGTCAGGAGGTAGGCACTCCTGAAATTGATTAGGTTGCCGATCGGAAACTGCGACGCGACACTGGGCAACTACTATTTCTGTAGAACTGAACTATTAAATAAAAGAAAAGAATAAAAGAATTCGAGATTTCATTAGAAATAAAAACTTTATTTACTTCGTTTTTATCCGTAAGCTGCTTGGCTAAATCTTCACTTTTCTGGACCAAAAGGTCCAAAGCTTCTTTCATTCTATCGATGTGCGATTGAGCTGCCTGAAATATGACATCGTTAACGTAGGTATTGGTGTTTGGAAAACACATTTTGTTAAACAGACATAAATATATATATATATATATATATCTCGCAAGTCGCGCGCGTGTCTCGCTGAGCATTCCTTGATAAAGGTCACCGAATGTGATCGAAACTCTAGTCGGAATAACGTGAGTATTCCCGTTTTATTAAAACAAAATATATATATAAATTATCCATAATTATTTTATCAACATATTATAATACATTTCTAGAGGACCTCAAACTCAGCTAAGCCTGTATCTTGAGGCCCGGTGGAGATTTACCTACAGGATTTGAAGCGCGCGCTTACAATTAAAAAATAAAATAAAAGTACATTAAAAATAAAAAAATAAAAATAGAAATAGGAGGTAATTAAACTAAAATTACATATACATTTTAACATTAAATATTTAAATTATTAAAATTAAATATAAAAACATTACATTATTAATATCAATTTACGAACTGATTGACTGCCCCGGTGGCTCAGTTGGTAGTGAACCTACCTTCTGTGTTTGGGGGCGTGGGTTCGATTCCCATCTAGGACAAACATTTATGTGATGAATATTTGTGTTTGTTCTATGTCTGGGTGTTAATATCTATATAAGTATGTATTTAAAAAAATATATCTATGTACGTATATCAGTCTCTGGCAGCCATATTACAAGCTTTGCTTAGTTTGGGGTCAGATGACCGTGTGTGCAAAAATGTCCCAGATATTTATTTATTATTTATTTAAATTGTTGTAAATATAAAGGTAGGTGTCCCGGTACGGTACTTGTGCCTGGTGTGTGAGCGCGGCGCCTCGCTGCGTGGCGTCGTCGGAGGCCGCGCGCGCCGCCGCGAGCTCCGCCGCCAGCCGCGAGCCCTCGCGCGCCGCCGCCTCGCCGCGCGCCTCCGCCTGCGCCAGCGCCGCGCGCAGGCTCGCCGCCGCGCCCGCCCTGACACAATGAGGCGTTTTCCAAAAAAAAAAGAAATCCTGGTTATAAAAGTACCCAATAGATGGCGCTAGATGTACCTTGCGTATTTTCTGTCACTGTCAAGACATGAAAGACAAAAAAATGTAGGTACGTGTGCCTTTTTTTTTCTCGTGTTTTTTGGCTCGACATGTTTATTTACACAATTTCAAGTAACGTAACTATGTATTTGACTTCATTTGAAATATTACAATAGTTGACACTGGCTAAATACACAAGGTGTGGAGCCAAAATTTACGATTTAAAAAATAAACATAAAATATTTCGACAGAAATGACAATGACAGGTAAAACGGTAGGTCTGTTACGCCATCTAGTAAGTATTTTAGAACTACTTTTTTTTTTTGGAAAACGCCTCATTCCTCTTCACACTAATATTATAAATGGGAAAGTTTGTGTGTGTTTGTTCCCGTTCAACTTTGTAACAGCTGAACAGATTTGTATGTTAGGTATTGAGGTAGCTTATACCCTGGATTAATAGATGGGCTACTTCTTATTTTTATTGTGAACTACTTTTACTATGGGACCAACAATGAAATCGCGAAAAAAAAATCTGCTATTCGATAGAAAATTGCCAATGACACTCGACAAAAAATATGGAGCAGCTGATTTTTGTTTCGCGATTCCAGGGTTGATCCCATAGTAAGCGTTTTTCATAATTATAAGTAGGTAGGTACATAATACCTGCCAATATTGTCACACCGTTCAGTAACACGTAACCCCCTGTATAAAATAATAAGCCCTGTTCTAGGAATCAACGCACAGACCAAACCGCTTCCGATATAGATACATAGAGACATTATTTAAAGAAGAGTGTTAGTTTCATCGGCTTTTATAGCGGTTTGAACCACAGAAAAGAGAAGTAAAGGTAAAAAAAATTCCTCTTCTGTGGTTTGAACATTAAAGCTGACTAAAGCATTGCCAGAGCCATTGAAGTAAATTCAAGTAAGAGCCATTGCCATCTAGTTTATGCTGTTTTTTCGGGGTTACTTTTTTGTATGAGATTGCCATTCTTCTCGTATAATTTTTCTATTGCCATAAAATTCTTAGTGATGTGATAAAGTTAACTATCAATTGCCATCGAAATCGTGTCATCCTGTTATTAATTGTCACCATGCGCGCAAAAGGGATAACAAGATTCCGATTAAAACACTTATTGTGGGGATAGTTTGTGAAAAGTCGTTTACTCTCGTTCAAGGTCCACTATGAGACTTTTCGATTGCTCGTTCCGCTCGTTGAAGTCAGCCGCCACGCGGCGCAGCTCGTTCCGCAACTCGTGGATTGTCTTCTCCCTCTGCAACGAACAACAAGGGCGAGATCACTTAGACCGTTGATCGAACGTTGATCGAACTTCATAATTTCCATTATTGTCATTTACATCTTCTACGATCCTCTCCATGCCAAGGTTGCCTGGAAGAGATCGCTTTCAGCGATAAGGCCGCCATTTGTTACATTGTTTTTTTTTGTTTTCTGTCCTTGCTATGTACGATCTGGTGTGAACAATAAAGAGTTTATCTATCTATCTATCTAACGTTTCCATTTATTGACTAGAGTTTGTCAGCAAATGTTCTCTACTCTGTTTGTCGGGCAAACACAGGACAGATTACGATTTTGTATAAGTTTGTCTCATTTTGCACGACTTTTATCGTACTGGTTTCTCACGAACACTAAAGTTTACAGGATCACCCACTGGGCTAATTTGAAGATTCCCTGAAAATTTCATCAAATCGGTCGGCCGTTTTGAAGTCTATAGGGAATTAACATACTTACATACATACATCGCTTTTTATATATAAAAAATATTGTTTACTTTTACATAAGCTAAAAGCCTGCAGATTGACCTACGAGTAAGCCAGACTATCCATAGAGCTGAAAAAATCAAATAAAGGCATATCTATCTACTCCTTTTCGAGGAGTTTCAATATTTAGAAATGCAAAAGATTTGTAAGTTTTTTTTTTTTTCAATTAAGTAGTGTTACGGACAGCAGCTTGATTACGTGGACTGTCACTCATAATTAAATCATCCCAAGTCGTATCATCTTTGACAGCTAACGTCATCAGCTGTTTTTGCATCCGCTAATTTAAACCTAATAAAAGGTATAGGCGTCAATGAGGCATTTTCAAAAAAAAAAAGTAGTTCTAAAATACTTACTAGATGGCGTAACAGACCTATCGTTTTACCTGTCATTGTCATTTCTGTCAAAATATTTTATTTATATTTTT
The DNA here is from genome assembly GCA_947579745.1 of Apocheima hispidaria. NCBI lineage: Eukaryota > Metazoa > Arthropoda > Insecta > Lepidoptera > Geometridae > Apocheima > Apocheima hispidaria. Next base: position 9,608,247 of record OX388156.1, read on the forward strand.
TAATCGTACATTTTGGCTCCACACGTTGTGTATTTAGCCAGTATCAACTATTGTAATATTTCAAGTGAAGTCAAATACATAGTTACGTTACTTGAAATTGTCTAAATACACATGTCGAGCCAAAAAACACGAGAAAAAAAAAGGCACACGTACATTTTTTTGTCTTTCATGTCTTCACAGTGACAGGAAAAACTCAAGGTACATCTAACGCCATCTATTGGGTACTTTTATAACCAGGATTTCTTTTTTTTGGAAAACGCCTCATTAAGAAGGATTCGAGCCTTTATTCGTCCAGTGCCCGTCCGTCCTTTTTTGTCCCGTGTTAGTGCAGTGAGACTACGTGGAAAAATATACCCTTGAACGCAGTGGTTTAAAGTAGTGGAACCACGGGTAAAATTTCACGGGTAAAGCTGACTAGGAGAACCGGTAAAACTGCAGGGGGCCTATTCGGAGAAATAACATTATCTCGGTCACTCTCACTCCCATTAAATTCTAAATTAGAGAGACAGTGACCGAGATAATCTCGAGCGCACAGGAATAGGGTCCCAGGGGGATCAAATAGGTAATGAATAAAACTAAACAAAACAGAGCTAGCTCACTTCTTGCAGAAGCGTGTCAAGGCGCGCCAAACGTTCGGCGATCGTATTTCTCTCTTCGCGGAGCCTCTCGCCGTCTGCGGCGGCTTGGGTGGCGCGCTCGCGCTCACGCGACGCGCACTCCATCAGCTGAGCGCCGTGCTCGCCGCTCAGCCTCACTGCGGGGGCAAGCCTCAGTGAGTTGAGATTATTCGTGAATGGTGCAAGTAGAAATATGAAATGCTAGAGAGTATGAGGCGTCGCTGGGATGCAACGTGTGGTGGAAAACAAGATATCACACGGTCTGTGCAATCCGCAAGATTGTAGTTTGCCGCAGCAACGCATGCACGCGGCCCACTTTTTTCTTTTTTTTCCTCCTGAGAGGATTTTGGCGTCGCACGTCTTATGCATTTGCCAGTGTCAAGTATACTTATATATTTTCAAGTTTTGTTAAATAATATCAAACAAGTCATAGTCACAGTCAAAGTCGAGCAAAGCAAGTCACGGTCAAGTCCTGGTCATGCCCCAGTAAAGTGGTGAAAACTTTAATAGAGCCTTCTATGGAGTTTTGGAAACAACACGAAAATTCACGTTTCACGATATTATACCATTCACCAACACTCGTGCATGTTCACGAACACTTAACGGGTAAAAATTCACAGTTTTTACACATTAACACTCGAAATAACACAAATAATGGAAAATAATAAAATGACGCGACATGATTTCTTCACGTTCCCACCAAAACTCCGCGGCCCACTTTCTTATGTTACTACTCCCTGCGGGCTTATCCTCTAACTTTGAAACGTTCGTGATTCTGAATGCGAGAGCATGCCATCTCACTCGTACCTACTTAGTTGCACTATGCTCGGTCCCGCTCGCGCAACTCTCGCTATCGCTTTCAGAGTTACGGGATAAGCTGACAGTTCTGTGCTTAGGTCCCGATCGATGCGTGCCTCGATCTTCGTTTAGAGGAGTCTTTTCGGTATGGGCCTACATACGCGTTCCATTGCGCGGTGCTGCGCTCCAGCAACGCAGGTCTCTTTAGCAGCGCCCCGTGCACTGCGTGCCTCGTTCATCGCAACGAGGAATCGTTTCTCGTCCATGTAAAGTGTAAAGAGACCGTATGCGTCCCCTAGCGTAGCGCTGTGAGACGCTCGATCTCTTGTAACAGCAAAGTAGTATGTAACCGACCACTTTTTTCAAAACTACCCCCAATGTCTTCAACTAAATGCACACTTTTTATTGTACTAACTTTTTGTTAGGTAAAAGTTTTAAAAGGCGATCCTAGCCTAGCCAATTTAGAATTAAGATCTTGTTCTTAGTTAATTAACGCTGAGTTTTTACAAAAATTGTACTTATTTATCTTAATAAAGAACTTTCAAAATAAATTAAAAATTCTCACCTACTTTCCGTGATCGCCTCGTTACGCTACCAGGAGCTGTTTCACGTTCATGTAAAGCGTACAAAGCAGGCGCGAGCGCGGCGCTGTGTTAGAGACACTCGATCTCTTGTAACTACTGTCACATAGTTCCCGTGCACTGCGTGCCCGTTACGCCACGAGGAGCCATTTCTCGTCCATGTTAAGCGTACAGAGACCCTATTCCTGTGCGCTCGAGATTATCTCCATCACTATCTATCTCATTTAGAATTTAATGGAAGTGAGAGTGACCGAGATAATCTCTAGCGCACAGGAATAGGATCCCAGAGCCGGCGCGTGCTAGAGACTAGACTATGGTAGCGATGCTCAGAATACACACAGGGCTTATTCTCTATTGCCATAACTAGCTTGTTACGTGCCATGTTAAGGTCACTCCGTGTTAGTCGCATGAAACGGTATTCTCTAAGTTTCTTAAACGCGCGTTTCTTACGTCGTGCCACGATTAGGAGCCGCGTTTAAATTTGGAGCATGTTATGACGTCACGCGTTATTGGCAAGTTATTTTATGTGCGATAGAGAATAAGGTCCCAGGTGTAACTACTCTCACCCAGTTCCCGTGCACTGCGCGCCTCGTTCGTAACGGCGAGGAGCCGTTTCTCGTTGTCCGCGTGCGCGGCCGCGACCGCGGCGCCGGCGCGCTCGTACGCGTCCGCGAGCGCGGCGCGGTCGGCGGCGCTGCGCTGTAGCGACGCGCGCACGCGGCTCAGGTTTTCCTCCAACACGTCGCATATCTCGCGCGTACTCGTGAGCCTGTGTGCACATACGTCAAGCTTTCTCTCCACTATGTGTCCACAAACCTTTTTGTACCCTTACCTCAGTAGAGGTAAGGCTGATAAGTATATGAGTAACTAGTTTACTTCGTAATTCAGCAATGTGGTTGAAATTGAAAAAAAAAAAAACATAATAATAAAATAATAATAGTTGAAAAAAAAAAGTTTTTCGTCTTCTAAGCGATACCCACTAAAATCTAACATTTACATTTTTACAAACATTTTACATGAATAGGCTGTGAAATTTTTGTCGCCGTCACCTCTACTTGTCAGTGACTAGTTTACTTTGTAACTCAGCAACTTAGTTGAAATTGCACAAAAAAATATGATTTTCGTATTCCAGAAATATTTTTGATCTTCGTAGACAAACGTATAAAAATCAAACAAAAAAACCCTACATTTGCCGCCCTTAAAATCTGCTAGACTCAGGCCACGTTCACGCTCATACAGCCTTCTAAGCCTGCTGGTAAATCTGCCACTAGGTTAAGGTGTGGGTTCGGATGTGGAGTATAGCATAGGGTATATAGCCAATGACGGATTACTTATTGAGCGTCTCGGGTCGGCGGCGCAGCTCATCCTGGTACTGCGCGGAGACTGCCTCATGCTCCATCTGCAGCTGCACCATGTTCCTCTGCAGAGTCTCATGGTCGCGCTCCTTGGCCGAAAGCTTCTCCTTCAGCTCCCAATAGGCTGTGTCCTGGCCCACCTAAACACCCAGAAAAAAACATATTATTCACAATAATGTGTAGCTGTAAATACAAACTACTCATCACTAAGACTTAATGAATCTGCTCGGGATCAAAATGCTGGCCTGTTCGGACAGAAAGTAACCCTCGCTATCCAGCGGGGAAAAGCGTCAATCTTTTTGAGCAATTATAGACTGTTTAAACCACAAAAGAGTTTTTATATATAAACTATTTATAGGCAACACGGGTATAGAATATGGTTTAAGTTTAAACGATCTCTAATTTATTTTATCTGGTCGAAGCAACACGTGACCAAAATGCTGGCCTCTATTTCGCCCAAAGGCTGAGTATTGCAATACAACGTGGTAATGGGGCCAGCATTTTGGGAACAATTCCCACTGATAGCGTTCTTTTAGATTAGTTTATTTTGTTTATTATTACTATGTACTTTTAAGTCCTATTTTCATATTATTATAATATATTATTATATTTTATTGTAAATATGTATATAATTTATTATATTTTTTCTTTTTAGTTAATAGCTATGTAACCTACATTATGAATAGTCTTATCAGGTGAGACTGTAGTCAAACGCCTAGCCTGACAAAAATATGCGAAAATAATAGTTGAAATTAAAAATAGTTTTAGATTAGTGGTAGTTAGTAGTTACGAGTTTTTATTATAAGTATTTTGATATTTATAAACTTTTGTTTTATTCCATCAAATAAATATTGTATTACATAAATATCTGTATTTTTTACATTTTATTTATGAATTTAATTTAATTTATAATTTTAATTATTTTTTGTAAAGTCAAAATTTGCAAAAAATAAATAAAAAAGCAAGTGCATGTCGTGACACGTTTTTTCATGGTAGAGTTCCGTAGCTGTGTCAAAAATAATTAACCATCATCAACGGCCGTGTTCTTATAGTGCCAAGTTGTGTTTGCAGTTTTTTCGAAACATTTTGTTTGACTTTAGATAAGCACTAGCTAGATATAGTTACACTACATGGTTGAAACAATTGTGATGGAATTTGAGGCGCATCGGATACTTTTATCCCAGAACGTGGGGGAATATGTTTTTCTAGTGTTTTAATAGTTTGTAGGAGTTAAAGAAAACTTCGGATATAAAGAGGAATTCAACGACGTCAAAATCTGTGAAGCCGTTTAGTAGGTATGTAGGTGTATAATATATGAACACACATTCACACTGACTTACTTGTACAGGGTTATTGGTCACTAGCCAACTACGTCTTGTAAGCAGCTTCCCTACATCATACCTAACAACTTTTGTTCTTTGACTTCTAATTCGATATATTGACCAAAGATGTTTTTAACCTTTTAGGGAAAAAAAAAACCACCTTGTATTTTGTTGATGCAAATGCAATGCTATGACTAGCCTTGTAGCTCAACGGGAGGTTTCCGCCTTTTGAGTTGTAGGTTGTGAGTTCGATGCCCATCCAGAACTAACATTTTTGTGATGAGCATGGATGTATGTTCTTTGTCTAGGTGTTTCTATTATGTATGTATATATATACAAAAAAAAGTATATGTGTAAGTATTCTATCAGTTATCTTGTTCTCATAGTACAAGCTTGCTTCGTTTGGGGATAGATGGCGCTGTGTGTAAAAAACATCCACCAATATAAAATAATTTATTTAATTATTGACCCGGGCATCGCGTTCCTTCTCATTTGAAACCGGAAAATGTTATTGTCATTTGGAGCCCTAATTAAAACTTTGTTTGAAAAAACGCACGCACCTTTAACTTGATTATTTTATCTTTTTCTCGTGAAATCTTCTCCTTCAAGTTTTGTACATCGGATTTCATTCGTTTTCGGCCTGCTACTTCGTTCAATGTCGGCAAATCCATTTTAAATTCTGATAATGATTAATAATGTAACTCTGAAAAACAAATTTCGTAAAATAAACCTCCGCGCTAATTCCGTGGTGAAAAGTAGACGGCCGTTCCCGCCACGCCACTTTTTTTTTTTTCATGACTTTGGCGTCGCCACTACCTTTTATTTCTCGGTATTAGGTTTTTTTTTTCGCTTGTTCTCGTTGGCCAGTTCGATTCAGGAAAAACGTTAGGTCCTCGCTACATGGCCTGACCTGACACCGTTTGAAAGGGACAGCTAGACTTGAATTTCACGGGAGCAAAAGAAACAAACTGTTAAGGTTCTAGCTTCTCCCTTTCGCTACTTATATATAGCCATCTCTATCACACGATATCAGGTCAGACCAAGTACGGGGTAAATGGCTCCGAAGCAAACTACCCCTTCTTGGGGAAACTCCTCCAGACAGAAAGCGACGACGACGACAGAAAATCTATGAAGTTGTACAACCTTTTGTACCAAGTTTCATCAGGATTGGTTGAAAAATAAGACTTATATGCGAGTACCAACATATGGACAGATGAAACAGATGAAAGCAAATTTTGCCAGTTGAAGCAGAGAATTCGTCCGCTTCGCGCACTCGGTCAATAATCTGTCACCTTTGTCATTATCAACACCCAGTAAAAGAGATCGTTAGGTAAGCCGTTTAGCTCTGGCGAAACGATGAAGGTATTATTTTTCTAAGCGCAACGACACGACGAACGACGAATCTTTGTCACCTTACTAAATAAGGATGAAGAACCGGTACCTATCCTATGTACCTATATTATACATGCCACACGATAACAATTTACCATGTTTATATAACTTCTCGCTATCTACCTTGGCCCATAAAACTTTTCGTGACGTCACGATTCACCAACCTCCATAAAATATGAACATGCGCAGTAGGAAATGCGCTCGCTACTTTTTAAGTAGATATTATACTCAGCTAAGTTTACTCTAATATGTTTATACAGGACTAGTTGCTACGCGCGACTTCGTTCGCGTGGACCTACAAAAAAAAAAGGAGTAAGTAAGTAATACTTACGTACAAAAATTAAATATTATATAACAAAAAATATATAAAAATATTATCATAGACCTATGTTTTGCCTAGGTAATAGGTATAAACCAATTATCTACTAAATTATATATCTACAGTTTATTATTCTTTAGACCCTTTGAGTCAATCTAATAGGGCTTATCTACTAGGTAGGTACGCGCAATCCATTTAGGTAAGCAATACACCTATTGATAACCTATAAAAAGTGCAAGTGTTCATCAATGTAGAACAAAGTCAATGCTATCATGATGCATGGCGGCATTTACATAATACCTACGCCCCCTATAAAATATATATAAATTAAATGATACAATATAAAAAACTGTAAACATCTAGATAAGCATAACGAGTGTTTACTTGCATAAAGCAATATTGAATTGTACCTACTTTGTCTTGCACCTTACACACAGCATAAATATCATTTTATTGTAGCTTGTAGTAGGTATGTTTAGAAGCGAGGATAAGCCTAAACGGTAAAGAGGTCCAACGAAAAAAAATTAGAGGCAAATATATTTCTATCTCGTTTGTTAGACGGTGATCCGGCCGAACAAGATTCTCAATTCCTCTCGTCCTTAGAAGTTATTCTCTGCTTCAACCTCTAAACATCCCCACTGCTGAAATATCAGCCTACCCTCGAAGAGTGATTGGACCATATCGACCACGCTGGCCCAGTGCGGGTTGGCAGATTCACATATGCCATCGAATTTACATGCTATAACTTGAAAAAAAAACAGTCCAGTCGATTTTTTCAAACGTAAGTAGTTCAATCACAGATGGATAGAGTTCAATTCATGATTTTAAATAAAATATTAAAATTAATTACTTAACATATCATCCATGAGAAATTAACCTCCGCTAGCTAAATGGGACAGATCACGAGAATGCAGCAAATAATGTCATTCTCTGAAGCGTTGCAGAGGTGGCTTGGTACTAATCAACTTCAGAAATTAGTAGGCAACTACACAATCGGTTACCAGAGTCTATTATTACTAGTAGTTCGCGGCGAACTGAGACCTCGCGGTGCCTATATCTTCACAACCCCTGGAACTAATGAGCTCAAATTCGAACTTAACAATTCTATTGAAATGAACTACGTGCCTACTAAATTTCATGAAGATCGGATCAACGGTTACAAACATACATACAAATGCCGATTTGTCCCAGTGAACTCTGAGACCTTCGTTTCGCTCGGTCAATGACGGTATCTATAACGGCTCCGGCAGTAACGCAATGCTATCGTTTGGTCCAATTATTTTTGCAATAACATCAGCTTTCAAAAGGCTGCCATCAGAAATCAGCTGATGAATTACTTTTTTCTGTATGAACGATGATATATTAAATTTCTGCTAGTTTTAAAGTGCGTCGGTCCAACAGTGGGATGCCTGCCTACGCTGCGTCGTCCGGTTCGTGGTTGCCGCTAAATAACGTTTCTTTCCCGTCAGTTATCGGTTTTTCGAGTGATGTGACATGCCCATTATTGCCGCTTCATCTTGCAAAAAATAAACAAGAAACACAAAATACCCAACTGCAAAATGTAAGTTACCTCTATGTTTCAGTCAGGACATAAGAAGTCGTCACAATTCGTCACATCGCAGTCGCTAGTACTTATAGTCTGTAGTCTTACGTACTACAATCGAGATACGCATCTTAAGGCCTCGCTACATGGCCAGACCTGACACCGTATGAAAGGGATAGCTAGATTTGAATTTCACGGGAGCAAAAGAAACAAACAATTAAGGTTATAGCTTCTCCCTTTCGCTCCCCCAGAAGCTTATATATAGCCATCTCTTTCAAACGATGTCAGGTCAGGCCATGTAGCGAGGCCTTAACTACGACAATTAGCACACTTAGTATAATTTCTCTATGGTCGGACAAAGTGGACTTCAAAATTCTAAGCATTCCACTTTGTACCACCGGCACAGCTCGGTGGGGCAGAGTGGACCTCTAGTTGAGAACAATCACGCTAAGCCAAGCTGGCTGGGAATTGGGATGCATACAATGCAAGAAACAGCCAGCCATAAATAAATATGTAACAAAAAATATTGCTTTCGGTTTAAACTATAATGAATTACACAAATAGCGAGCGTTACATGAGCACGTTTTCTCGAACACTCGTGTAATTCAGTGGGCCGTGACGTATCCGCCTTCCTTTTCCGACGCGCGGTGAAACGGCTGATGTTGCGCAAATAAGCACTTATTGCTGAATAACATGTGTACCATATCGATAATGGATACCTGTGAAACAATAAATAGATCCAAGTACGAATGTTATTTTAGTACTTCGCTTCATAAAGACCGCAAAGCCTACTAAAGGATACAGATGTTTGCTTAGAAATAATTAACATTTTCTCGCGATGTGTCAAAAACTGTATAGTGACAACTCTTTTAAAGAGTCCACCTGGGGAAGTACCACACCTTTGCTAATTATTCAACCGACACGTAGTAGTGTGCAAACATTACTGTGTTCAGGTTAGTAGGAATTTTAACATCTAATATCTAAGAGTGACGAGAGTAGGACAGTGCCACGTAGTGTTCTGAATAGCTATAGTTCTAAGTTCTGAGTGGCTTTGATCTGTTATCCGCAAGCGTGACGCTTACCACCAGGCGAACGAGTAGCTCGATTCGTCACTCATAATAATATAATCATTATAAAATCGTCTTTGCATTTCGACATGGGATAAAATTCACCTCGCCAGGCGATGGACGAGGTAATCAATAGCGCTTGTGATTGGGCAGCTCATAATTCATTATTGCAATTTGCGCTCTTGATTGAACGACTCGAGCTGTCTCCCGATTATTTTACAGTTGGCACAACTTATTAGACAATTTCTTCAAACTACTAAAACGCATCTAGTATGGATTTAGAATCACATTCCACAGCAAATAAAATCAAGGACATAAATAAAGATAATGTATTTTCATTTTCTTACAAAATTATTTACAACGCCTTTATTATGCACATAACCATTGTCATATAAAACATTACCACCGATAAATTAAATTTCTAGGCGAATTTACAGCATAATATAACTATAATAATATTACACTACTGGCGTACTATCTGCTAAAGCCTCGTCTACACCAAACCTATACTCGCCTAGACGGAAAAAATATATTAGAAGTGCAATGTACACACCGACCAGTATAAGTTGTCGGTGGCAATTTGAGGAACTACACAACTTTTTTGTTATTTTTCCTATAATAAGTATCATTTTCGAAACATTTTCGCCTAATTTACAGTTGAATGCTCAATTAGTTTTATAGAGCAAGATTAAGACCCATTACTTTAATTTTGAGCATAAACTAGATTATTACTTGATGCAAAGTGGCGCACATAGTTCCAAGATATGATTTTGTCGCTGTGTATAGAAATTGTAGAGTTCCAGTTTTATCTTTTTTTGTCTTAGAATTATTTTAATATCTGTCGGTCGAATACTTTTTGGTGTAAACTAGGCTTATAACTATGCTAGTAATAACAGATCGATTTTAGGCACCATTCCATAAAAACGATTAGCAAACACCTATTGTGTTCGGACAAACGATTTATACAATTTGAGGGTTTATTTAAAGGCCCCAAGGGGTCCCCTTGGCGGCACACACAACCGATTCAAGAAGTTCGCTACTTTCTTATGCAGCGCTCGTAACAAGCATTGTTTGAAGTTGATAGGGTTATAAAATATTACCAACTTCGCACAAAGCGCGCTTCGAGAATCGGCAGTGTAGTACGCCACACAACGTTCCTTCCTTAATGGCTGAACAATCTAATAAACTTACTGCATTCAGATCTCTTGCACATAATTGTTCAAAGCACTAAAACTCAACCCTGAGATGTTAGCTACACATTTATAAAAACTTATTACATATGAAATGTTGTTTTATTTCATAGAAACGTATATAAGATTATTAATTTCATCAGAATTATTCATATCAGCTGAATATTTTGTAATTTATCACAGCTTATAGCAGTTAACGAACATAAGTTATAGCTGTTGAAATAAATATATCTATTTTAAGATTATAGAGAATTAATTAAAGAATTACAATATTTACATTAAAACTATTGTAGGTATGAAACATTATTAGCAATAGCTTTTTATAGTAATAAGAGGGATAAATAATAGGTACCAATTGATTAACCCTTTGAAAGCCAAAAAAACAACAACAAAACGGTTGCGCCCAGAACGCTAGCGAGTTATATCAACAATGACTTTTTTTATTTACAGGAAATCTATAAAAGGTTTCTTTAATAATATTATTATTCTTAACTAGAAGTCACTTAATTTAAGTCGATAAGTTAAGATTAATCTAATTTAAGTTGTTATTTGTTTGTTGTTGTCCTTTGTAAATGATTTCGAAAGTCGAAATATGGCTCGGCTTCTCAGAAACTTCAAAAACGGTTTGACTTAGAGGAGCTCATTCGATGCGCGGCGATTGGCCTACAAAGGGTTAAAGAGATATCAAAGGAATGTTTACCACATTTTGTTCATAATAAAATCGAAACCTCAATAAAGTTCAAAATGGACATGTTTTCACTGCACACGTTATTAAAAAAAACAACTTAAAACGAACTCAAATATATACAGCACGCAGTAAAAAATATGACACGTCGAAATCAAGAATCAACCAAAAATTATGTCCTTAAGTTCTTTTATAATGATAATATATAAAGCTATATTTGTTTATATATCATATTATTTACCGCAAACTGGATCCATTAAAATAAACCACGTTTACACTATCATAAGCAACAGTTACACTACCCTACCCTACAATACCTAACACTATGCTATACAATATTAATTACTTTACACCATCCTTCTGTATGATACATTACGTTAGAAGTAATACTTTAGTTGAATACAATCCTATCAAACTATTTTCTGTTTAAATCGAGTCAAACTACGTGATAAGGCTCTGACAAAGTGAAAACAAGCTTGAACGATGTTTTATACCAGAATTAAGAACCACATTTTGGCAGATATAGGTGGGTATAAAGTTGAAAATATACAGACATCGACTTTTGCGCTAAAAAATTAAATATTTCATGCTTTGGTTATAATCACAGCGTAGCATTGATTTTTGTAGCGCAAATGTAAACATAGACAATGAAAATTTCATCATCAGTATCATCAGCCAGAAGACGTCTCCCCTGCAAATGTATCCTCCCAATGCAAATTTATACGTAGATATCTATAATACTCTTCTTAAGCTGGAATCTCTACTTTTATTATACAGGGTTATAAGGAAAGGGTATGCTAAGCCAAAAAGGGCTTATAGTACTCATCATTATGAACAACTTTTACTATGGGACCAACCCTGAAATCGAGAAAAAATGTCAGCTGTTCCATACATTTTGTCGAGTGTCATTGACATTTTTCTATGGAACAGCTGATATATTTTTATCGATTTCAGGGTTGGTCCCATATAAAAAGTTGTTCATACTGATGAGTACTATGAGCCCCTTTCGGCTTAGCATACCTTTTCCTTATAACCCTGTATAGATTACTATATTATTGCTGTCATTAGAAATAGCAGCCATATTTTAATTAAGTTTATGTAAAGTTTATTTGTATGAAATATTTTCAATGTTCTTGTTTTGCGTACTTGCGCTTGTGTGCTTGATTATTACCAAAAAAATGCGCATTGTTACGATTTTGTTCACTTTATTGCCCCTTTGTCAGTGCATTTTTATAAACAGATAACTTTATTGTCAAGCTCGTGAAGCTGTGACAGACACATACATAAAAAATTATACTATTAAATTGTATTAAACATGACGCAACAAGCTAATTTTAGTTTCGTAAATGACCCAGAGAAAATATTCTATAGGAAGAAATATTTAGTTTTAGTTTGTTTTCTTTTTTCATTTTTTTCTCGGGTGCAATTTTTTTAAGGCCCATGAAGACATTAATAGTTTTCGATGAAATCATGTATAAAAATTACATTTTTTTCAGTCTTACCTTCGTTTTATACATACATGGACAAGAACTGCCAACCACGGTAAACTGATAATTCATATCGACTGATGTGGTTGTGAATATCACATCTTCGCTTCATCTTTATGGACAGAACATAATAATCCTACCTAAAAATATGAAGTTCAAAATTCAATTCCAAACGAGGGATACTAATTTGGGCATAACTAGTTTTTATATAATATGTTTAGCCAATTGTAAAATAATATTTAGTTGGACGTCTATCTACTTGTAGTCTACGTATTTTTCCACTGTACATGACCCAGTGTTAATATTTTGTTATTGACCAGACCCAGTGTTATTGACAATAACTCAAGTTCATCGATCAATAAACGACGTAGTTAACGCTTTATGCAAACATTTGAAGAATACAACTTGTTTACTGACATTGAAACCTTGAAACTAAATATCAATCATTCATAATAAAATTAGGCTCAATCAGAGAGCCTTGTAGCAATATTTACCAATTTATCAGACGATTCCATTATCACCAAACATTAAGGCATTATATACTGACAGCACACTGCATATAACATTTTGTTACTTCTTATAAAAAATGGTATATAAAGTTAAACAAATGTTGTTTACAAAAGATTGGTGTTACTCATCATGTATGAGTCGGACAGATAGGTAATAATTTCAACCACATCCTTTACCACTTTTTCAAGCAGAGTGCGTCCTAACACTGAGGGCGAGTTTTTTGTTCAGAATATATAGAATTGTTTTTTTTAAGAATGTCGATTTTGGCGTGATATAGTTTCCAACCTTTTTGAGGCCAAATAAATAAGCTTAATTTGCTTTGTTTGTGGATTAATATATTTTTTTTAAAGTTTATATACATTTGTAAGAATGACCATTTGATCACATTTAACTAAGCAATGCCTGTTATTTGTATTGTTTTTGTGTCTATGCAGTGCTCGCGTACAGTAAATAACTACCTCGAACCCATCTCAAGTCTTTGCCGAATTATTTGGACGAAGGCCGTCGCTTCAGTTCCTCATCAATTGACATCTCTCTCGCTAACCTATAATTACATGGCCTTGTTTAACGCTATCATTAGGCATTGCCGTATTACATGACCTGATAGACAGCATCAAAATGCTTCAGCTTTCAATTCATGCACATAAAAGGTATTTTCATACATTTTAAAGATCGAATGTTTCCTCCGAACTGTTTAGAACATTAAGTGAAAACGTATCGTAAGAGATCACCCACTTACTCGATGTTTCAAGAGATGTAGCATTGTTCACCGTTCAGCTTTTTGCATTGAACGAATCCACTTATATCTATCACTGTCATTCACTGCTGCCACTGTATTGTCCTACTTCTAGAAGCTCGTAGAAGTTTCTAGAACGTTCTCGTTCTAGTGTGCGTGGTGTACGTTGTGTTGGGCCTTCTTCTTGCGTTGTGCGAGCATGTCGTAGAATGGATTGTGGCTGATCGACCGGCGGAGGCATTCGATCCACTCGTCGCGCTCCTCTGCTGTCGCTGCTGACATTCTGGAATTGGGTAGAATGTACGTATTAGGAGACATTTTCGACGTATTAGGCAAATGCAGAAAAGTTGCAACGAAACACAAAACGAGTAGCATAAAAAAAAAACATTTTTGCAGATAAGGCGTACCATTTATTGTATATGGTAAATAAAATAGTGGTTTTACCGTATACTTTACACTGTAGAATCTAAAGTATAAAGTACACAGTGTAGATAATCGAAATATAAATAAAAAAAAATATGTTTTTTTTTAGAATAATGGCGCCATTTTTTTAAGCTACTTAGATTTTCTATTTAAACGAAGAAGATAACCTTTATTTTTTGAAGACTTCCTTTTTCTTCGTCAAAATAAAAAATAATAACATGAAAATTGCTATAAATTATAAACAATGGTACATAATATAACTGACTAAACTGACTGTAAAGTAACCAATCTGTAGTGTCTCTCCGCTTCAATATCGCGTCTAGTACAATAGAGCTATTACTAAGCATAAAGAGATTTAACATATAATATCTCATGGTGACGAGCGCAGTGCATTGCCGCTCATGGTTTTGAACTGTTGAAGTACAAAATTCTGGATGGCACTGAATTGTTATGGGCAGACGTGAAGCTTAACATCAGATGAACAAATTGCTCGTATGATCATTAAAAAAAATAATAGGAGCAAGGGATCAAGTGTTTATACATTCACAAAGAGTATTAATGCAACCTAAATTAAAAACTTTTTTTTTAATTTCCGCTTTTCCATAATTAATATATTTTTTTTGAGCTGTCATAAAATCCCCCACAGAAATCGGAAAACTATATTAAACTATGTTTCAGAATTGAATTACATTAGGCAAACTAAGTAATTAATTATTTAAATAATTCAATAATATCATGACAGGTAGGTGCTTTATATGCTTGTTCTGATTGTTGTTCGTACAAAAATGAGGATTCCGAGAAGTCAATTGACTTGTATTCACTTCATTTGTAAAACGGATTGCTTTCAAAAATGCTTCCTTCCGCGAGGTTCTGGTACATTATATATTTAAAAATGTATAGCTGCTATCGCTCTGTTTCCTGTGCGTGCGATAGAGAGAATTAGGAATCTTCCTACTTTTTATGAAATTCGCGTTTCGAGGCTAGTCTGTTATCACCCCTTAAACCTTAACAAAGTCTTTTGTTTTTGCAAGCCATTGGGCTTGGATAAACTATAATCTATCCCGCAACGTACAGATTTTTCAAAAAAAAATGGTATTCTAACAACTACTTTTCTTCGTCGATTATTTTTATTACGACGCAAAAAAAATGTCACTTTAAGTGCCTACAACAAAGAAGAGATAGCGAAATTTAAAAAAAAAACAAACATACAAGCAGTTTTTCACGGTGTAGATAACATATTAAAAAAATCATCGAAATCGTATAACGTTTACGGGTGGGAATCAGACTACGCTTTTTGTATGAACGAGACGGCGGTACTCTATTCTTAGGAAACTGTTTAAATTTGAATACCTGTAAACCGTGTGCTTCCCTTCGACGACTTTCCCCTCGGAATCGGTTTTGCACGCCTTGATGAGATCAGCGCCACCGCTCGCGTACAGCTCCAGGCAATGCGGCCTTTGTCGATCACTCGTAGGGCGGACCTGGAAACAGCACACTTCCACACTCAATAAACATGACAAATGCAAAAATATTTCTGTTGGTCTAACAATAAACTAAGCAATAAATAATGTTACCCAGATATGTCGTAAAACTGCGACCAGAATCACGTGAGGACGGGCAGCAGCGTTCTCTTAGTAAACGGACATTCTGAGATCCCCAAGCCGCCTGGCAAGCGTGTGGATTATGGCAACCAATGTTGATAAAGATATAAAAATGATAAAGAAGCAATAAATCCACATCGAAATCTGCCGCTTCACACTTCACTTCAAAAGCTTCACGCTTGCCCATAACAGTTCAGTGCCACTCAGAGTGTTGAAGTTCAACAGTTCAAAGCCATGTGCGGTCATAATCTCGTGAAATGAGACTTTTTCGTCTTGTTTCCGTAACTCCAAAGAAGCCTATAATAAACTCTCCGCCACTTTACTGGAGCGTGACTTGGACTTCACCGTGACTTACTTAAATACAGAAATACAGAAATATTTATTTCGTAACAAAAAATACAGACACACAAAAGAAACATAATAATAAATTAAATATACACGTAATAGACAGGAAGTGTACCTATATATTTGTCACGAAACCGGCCCCAACTCAGCATAAGCTGGCTGTAAGCAACCAGCGCTGGTATTATGTTGGGGCCGGCAGGTGACGTCACGCGCGGTACGATGCAGTTGTGTGCGAAAAAGTACTTTGCTTGACTTAGACTATGACTTGCTTTAATTGTGAAATATTTAAGATCACTTAAAATATAGTTGATTGATTCAGGCGTTACTTTGCGGAAGCATTTCAAAGCAACTCATTATCGGCCGTGCGCTCGGAGGTTCAACACGCCTTGATGATGCCTCGCGAAGAGGTGAAACACGTGACGATACACTACTCTATCGTGTGATCGTTCTATACCATGTACTGTAAGATTAGGAAAAAGAACGAAGCACATATCCCTGGTTCGTCATAGCTATAGATAATTTTCGTATTCAGTTTTCGATTCAGATTCACGTTAACAAAATTATCTTTCTTACGCATCTGTCGAATCTTATCATTTATCTTCCGGTAAAATGCAAAGTGCATTAGCATTCGTGTCATATTGAAGGTTACTTACAGATATGTTTTCTAATGGAATGATTCCTCTGGGTTCCTTGTCCGTCGTGTATTCGAAGTAGTACAGGCAATTGTCGTTCAGTATAAACCACCGTCTCTTCCACGACTTGTATCTGGAAAGCAAATTGTTTTTTTTTTTTTCATACCAAAAGGAACTTTAGAGCCTGCGCTTTTCAGCACAAAAGAAAACTGCGATCGGAATTATATGTTGTGTAAAACTGTACTAAGCTATGATAAATTGTCATAGACTAGTAACGCGCCGCGTTCACCTTTAGAGGATGAGCTGCATAACGTAGATCAATCCTGCGGGCTTATCCCGTAACTCTGAAAGCGATAGTGATAGTACGCGAGCGGGACCGCGCATAATGCGACTAAGTTGGTACGAGCGGGATGGGATGCTCTCGCAATCAAAATCATGTTTCAAAGTTAGAGGATGCCAAAGAAGCCTGCCGTACAGAGTATCGTGCTGCTTACCTGCCGCCCTGCTTCCAAAGCCACCCCTCCTTGTCCGGGTTGAAGAATGTGTGCATGAGATCGTTGCCGTCGTCCTCCGGGATCTTGAATGGCTCTGTCTTTATAGACTCGTACAGCGACTGAAATATTTATAGAACAACGTTACTTTTCGGTTTTTATAACGCTTCACATCCCAAGGTTTCTCTATGTATGAGATGGTCAGACATACAACTAACATCCAGACCCGGATTTTGATGACTAGTGAGCAAACCTAGTACGATGCCTCGATTGCGTTTGGGTACAAGAGCGCCCAGATCAAAAGAAGCGCTTTCGTTTTGGGCGTTGTTTTTGCGAGTGGGAAATCTTCACAACATACCCGACTGCTTTAGGGTGCAGCCGGGTTATGTGAAATTATACCCACTAAACCCCCCCGGTAGCCTGCCTTGGTGCTTGACCGAGAACTCCGGGATCTCCAAGAGAACGCACCGGAGCCACGCTTCATCTCCGCCCAGGACAGCTAGCAGCTGTAGTGAGACGCCTAAGCCTACAACAGCGTCCGCCACTCGACAGTGTCGTCCTCCCCAGGCTTGCTTAGATAGATGGTTAGAGCCCCACCATTAACCACCCCCGAGCCCAGAGGTCCCCTTTTAGTAGGCTCTTATTACAGACAGGGGATACCGATACCGTATTCTAGTGCCCCGGCATCAGGGCAACAATGAGGAGTACCTCTACTAGGGTAATTTCGAGTTTTACTTAGAACGACATACAAAAGCGAAATTTACAAACTTATCGTTTTCGTTTTGTAAAGTGTTTAGTTTTTTATGTTCAGTGATAGTTAACAAAAAATTGCTAAGTTTTGACAAAGGGCATGGATCACGGAGACGGTGGAGCTAAGCACATAAAAATAAAAGAAACTTATCGTTTGCTTCCGACGAGTAAACTCAACGGCCGCTATCTTCACATTCATAGCTCCCTACTAGGTGACCCTATGTCGGTGATGCCATGGAACGCACACATTAATGAACAGCATAACTAGTCTTATCTGCCCGGTAGGGAATCCCTCCGACCTGAGACCTGTTGCTGACGCGCTACCAACTAAAGATAACCCTTTTTTAATATAATTTTTTAATAATTATTTGTTTAAGAAAAACTATCCCTAAATAAAACAATGTGCGTTGAATCCCACATTAGGGTGACCATGGGCTCCAAGTTCTTCCTATTACAGGAAGTACTTAGTGCCAAGAGTAACGAGTAAACATGACATATGACAATACAAAGTAAAAACTATAATATAAAGTTAATTTAAGGTTATAACATACATACTAATGGTAACACAAACACGAGTACTCTCTTTGGATCCCGCTCGATTACTGAATGTTTACAGATAGCAATCTCGCGATAATGATACGGCGACATTACCGCTCCTACATTGCAAGTGCGTCAATAAAGGCTGGTAGCGTTAATGGAGGTTATCTGTACGCTATCGTTAGCTTTGGCCGCGCAGGGTCGCTATAATTAGTTATCGAGACTTGTAAACACAATGTTATTCTAGTTTATCGCAACATTATTCTTACTAAAGGCATAAATATAAATAGCTAAAAGTAAAAATCATAATACTCAATTCAAGAAGATATTTAAAATAGAAATAGACTCTCGGCTACATCGAAATAAAAACAGTTTCAGCAAGCACAGCGAATCTTCAATACCCGCGATTGATACTTCTACAAGGTGGAAGTGATAGCTGTTATTTTCGCACTCGTTAGGTAAGATGTAAATGCAGCCCCGTCTAAGTGTTTCAAGGCTAATAATCGTTTCGCGCTGGAGTGAGATGGGCCTGTTAAAAGCGAGATCGGTACATATTTCGACTCTGCTGTACCATAAACCTAAACTAAATTTGACAAAAAATAATACCATCCTTTCTTATACTGCAATAAGAGATGTAAATAAACTTTCTGAACCATGTCTCTACAAACAGAGGAAGACCGGACTCACTCTGAGATCTGATCCACCAAAACTGACTGTAATGATTCACTATAGCCATAGTATTATTATATGTTCTGTGCTATAGCTTTACTCGAAACATATAATATA
Organism: Apocheima hispidaria; assembly: GCA_947579745.1. Taxonomy (NCBI): domain Eukaryota; kingdom Metazoa; phylum Arthropoda; class Insecta; order Lepidoptera; family Geometridae; genus Apocheima; species Apocheima hispidaria. The sequence goes on from OX388156.1 coordinate 9,627,414, forward strand.
TAAATAATAATAATGTAATATATATTAATATAAAGTAATTGTCTTGGTAGGTAATTATTACGCTAGAATAGCTCTATGCTTGTCATTTTTGTCATGGGCCTTGTCAACCGATTCCATCCAGATCCCACGTTTTGCCACTGAATATTAGAACTACTGTTTGAAACGTTCGCTAACGTTTCAAACAGTTTGGAGTCAACTAAGTAATGAACGTTATTATCGCTAGTTTCCATGACACTGAGAGCCGTATTTTTTAGATAAACCCAAAAGACGAGGATCTAACCAATAGATTCATTAACTAAAAAGACGCTGTAAAGAACCTAATTGTAATTTCTTTTCATGGCTAACGTTTGACATGAAAAGCGATGTCACGGTACTCGTCTAGTACTGTATATACTTCAATGTCAAATAAATATTTGTAGCGCAAACAGATAAAATACAGAAGCCAATGATAATTTTTCGGTTTACATTCGACTTCGTTAGAGGTAAAATTAAATACTTATGTAAATGTTTAGCGAGAAAAATGTTTTAATAAGGAAAATAAATGTACCTTTTATTTTTTGTTGTGGACATAGTTATCGTATGGAATAACCGATTTTTGTTTTCCTGTTTCAGACGTGTATTCGGCAATAACTTATTTACTTATATCATCGATTGTTAAATACGTGTGAAACAGAGTTTTATAATTAGGTAGTTGAGGCAGGGTATTCCCATGTTAAAAAAAGTTTGTTATCGCAGTCGATTATTAGGCTTATTCTGTATCACTTAGGGTCGTATATAGCGGAGCAAAAATATGACAAAATATATGAATATGTAATATCATATGAAACAAACCAAAATTACATTTTCGCAGACGATTTTCAATTAATTCGGTACTAAAAACATGCCAGGTGATATGTTAAAATAAGAAAATGACGGAAAAATACCTACGAATAAGAGGCACAAAGCGCCATACATCATCTGCCTGAGTCCTGATCCAGTCCACGTAAAAGCTTGGACTCGTACCGTGAAGTCCTTACTGCGTACCATATCTCCGCGCGATATGGTTCACGGTCGCGCAACGTCGGCGGCTGAACTTAACCATCATAGCAATTACCACGTCACGGTACGGGCCCTCGTCAGTAAAATACTCACCAAGAGCAACTCCTGTGGCAGATCGCCTCCATTATTAATCCCTCTGTTCATAGCGACGAACTGCTCAGGCGCAGGTTTGTCCTTCACGCTCGGGTTGTGGAGGGAGGTATTCAACATGATGATCGCGAAGCTGAGCACGTAGCAAGTATCTGCGTTCGTGAAGATATCGGGGTTCAGTTGGCAGTAGCGCTGCGCAAAGCATTCCATCATCCGATCGATCTTCTGCGCCTCGCCGGGTAGACGAAAGCTCCAGAGGAATTGTCTGTAAAGAGAAAAAGGATCGTTGGATTAACTATTCTTATTTCACAGTTCTGAAGTTTACATCATGGAGAAAGACAGCCGAAGATCGAGCAAAACGGTCGATGATCGCGGAGGCCCCAAAAATCAAAAGCGAATAACGCTGCAACAAGAATATTGCAAATTTGTGTCTGGTGATTTTACAGATTACTGTTATTTGTTCTATTTCTATGTTATTATAATGTTCCTCGTTTTGTGATGACTAGCGTCCAAATACTAATACTATAGTACTTCATTGCGTGTCCATTTCCTGTCTGGTTTTGCCCGATTCATTTAATCAATCAATTAAATCATTTATTTCAGACATATAAACATATAAAAATGCGCGAAATGTCTATTCGTTGCAGTTTCAATTCTCTACGTACTAAAACCTAACCGGTTACGATCCACGATGCAAGTTTAATAGACCATTAGCGTGTTTGTCACGCGTGTATACCTTTTGCTAAGGTAAAGAGGTTAAGAGAACATCGTGCTAGTACTGAACTTCTTGGCACAATAACATTGACTAGCGATTGTAGAAAACACCGCCGCAAATTGACTGATGGCCAATCAGTCGCGGTGAATTATTTTGTTCTCTGCAAATGCTTTATTTACTAATCTTGTATAACGGGCTCTTTGCTTCGTCAGAATAATTAGAATTAACTAACGGTGACTATCTATCTATTAAAAGTCAAAATACTAGGGGTTATTTCTGTGGGTTACTTACACTATAGAAGTTTACTTCTAGGTTTTAACCCTTAATAACCCGAAGCAAGTAAGAATTCTTGTAGTTGCAGGACTCTTTTGCAGAGTTTTTTCCGCTCCGTCCGTTGTCCGTTGTCCGGGATAAAAAGAAGCCTATGTGTTAATCCAGTGTATAAGCCACATCCATACCAAATTTCATTCAAATCCGTACAGCCGTTACAGAGTTGAACGGGAACAAACACACTTACATACTTACTTAGGTACAAACAAACGTTCGCATTTATAATATTAGTGTGATTTTGAAAGGCCCTTAATTTTTTTTTATACTCTACCTAGTTTGAATATTTTTTTGCTGGGGTATTATTTAGAATGGGACAGTGGGCTCTCACGACGCTTTCTCCCTCGGACCACGTTTCTCTACAAGCTAGTCGTAAGCTTAAATCCACCTTAGCTCAATAAATATAGAGTTCACTTTTATTTAATGTACAATCCTAAGTACGCAATCCAGTTTGGGTGTTCCTTGATTTGAACACAGATCTAAACGGATATCTAGGTATAAATTTGTCGCATTTCACACTGTTTGAATTTTTTTTTTTTTAACACTTTTTTTATTTATTATCGATTTGGCCTGTTTATTAACAGCTACGAATCCTGTGAATTTCTTAAAAAATACTGTTTTAGGTATTAATACTTAATAATAAAAAAAATACGTGTTTCATTACAAAATGAAATGTGACATACATAATCATCAGCCAGAAGACGTCCACTGCTGAACATAGGCCTCCCCAAGTCATACATACATACATACAATCATTTCAAGTTAAAAAAAAGCTTGTAAAATTGCTATAGGTAACTTTAAAAACATATCGTAAATGGATATGTACAAAACGGTTTGAAACAACGTTTTTAATCCGTACAACCAAAGAGTGGAATAAACTGCCGGCTTCCTTGTTTCCCGAGTTACAATCTAGAGCTTTTCAAGGTCAGAGTGAATAGGTATCTTCTAAGTCTGCGTGCTTCATCTTCGGACACATTGTCGCTTACCAACAGGCGAGTTGGTGGTCAAACGCAGACTTATAAACGTTAAAAAAATCAAATATCATCGTAGATTTCAGAAAGGTCACAAAAATTTGCTGCGTCAACCGGAAATGACATAACGCAAAATACCAAGAACAGAGCCGTGGGCGCAAGGCTAGGTTCTTGAATAATAATATAAGAAAACTATAAAACCTGATACCTATCACTCTTACGTAATCGTATACCAAAAAAAAAAACGATACTGCTATAGATTTAAGCGTTCCATTCACTATTCACTTCCATAGAATAAAGCGACTACCTAAAAAATAGATTTTAATGAAGTTTTGGTTTAGAAATCCTGGGAAGAATCAAAATGATAGAAGTTTTTTTTACAGGAAGTGTATCTACGTTCTATTTTAGCACTAACTCGGCTGAAACTAAGTGAGGACGGCGTGGTCCAGGATCACAGAACAAATGATAATACTATGCCAGGATGGAGAACTTCAATCTAGAAGTAATCTACAGTCTTGATAACGCCTAGAAACTCGGGAAAAAAGAAATGTGGGAAAAATGTGAACCCAAGTGTGTTACTTTGAACTCTATGAATGATGAACTTGTTTTAATTTTACGAGATTCAGTCCCATTTACTCTGACACGTTGGTAACTTCCTAGTCGCAGATCAGAGGGCTTATCCCGTAACTCTGAAAGCTATAGTGATAGTGCGCGAGTGAGAACGCGCACAGTGCGACTAAGTTGGTACGAGCGGGATGGCATGCTCTCGCAAACAGAATCACCAACTTTCTAAAGTTAGAGGATAAGCCCGCTGACTTTAGTTTCAAAACAAAATGTGTCAAGCCACGTCCTATCCAGTGTTATTCAAAAACTGCCTTGATTATATCAAGTTGTGCAAGTTGAACTGAAAGTCTGGCGTCTGTAAAAGTTTTTGAAACCGCCTGCAGTCGGGATGTAGCTACCAAAATAGGATAACTAATGTTGGATATTTTTCATATAAAACGTTCGAGAAAACGGAGCAATTTTGCCTCGAAAACATTTCCAGACTTTGAATGTAGTAATCGTCGTGAATTTTTCCTAAACAATTCTTTTTTTGCCGATATTGAAGAGCAAAAGAAATTAAATAGTTTTAATTGAGTATACGTAGTAGGGTATACGAGTAGATATTTACCGTGAATATCAATTTTAACGTTTTTTAGCTTGCAAAACACTGATACAATTTCGCCCATCTACTGAGTTCTAAGGGTTTCAAAAACTGATTATTAAAATCATTTTTACTGACATTGTATATGCTACTCTTGGTGTGGTAATACGTTAATTTCTTGGCTAACGGAAGGAGGCCCTTTTATCCGCAAATGTGGTTACAACTTTTTTAATTCATTCACTACTGAAATATACAAATTGGATGGTACTGTAGGCACATATCCCGTAAATCAAATCATACAATCATGTTTGCCTCCATTTCATCTTGAGTTGTATGTGGCGTGGTGTAAGTAAATAAATATCGTGATTATAAACTTCATATTCTAAGAACATAACCACGTGCAGTTAAGCAACCCTGTTACAATAAATATACCAAAGAGTTGTTTACTTTTGTTAGTTAGAAAAGGTCCATAACAACCTAGAGGGTCCTTTAGGTAGGTTTAGATATTCAATCAAATTACGCAAATACGCCTCTGGAATTAATATCGTAACGAAAAATTTAAATTTTCTTTCCACATTAAGCTAAGCATAAACAAGATTAAATGGGCATATGTTGATATCTAAAAACAATATGAAATATTTATTTTGTCATTCAATACGATAACTATTTCCTGGTAGATGGTCATGCAAAAACCCCGCGGTTCAAAACAACATTATCTTAGCACAAAGTTTTATTTTTTCATGACGAGATAAGGAAAATAACGGGAAATAAATCAGACAATGGGTATCGTATCTACCTATATGTATACGTTGAACTGCTTAAAACAACAGGTAAAAGTTTTTTCAACGAGCATTTTACAGACTAAACTACTACTTTGAAAACTTTTTTATTTGTGTGCAATAGTGATTGTGACATTTGATGTAGTTTGCTTGTGGCCGCCTGCAGGCCTGGCACGGGCGTCGGGATAAAATTTTGTCCACCGTATTTATCCCGCGAAAACGAAACGGATGTATCCATATTATAGCTTTGTCACGTTGACGCGAAGGCAATACGGGTGTACATAATTTTATCCCGGCGCCCGTGCTGGGCCTGCTGACTGCCTATTTTTTGGCTTGGCTCTAATCACAGATCACACTAGATACCGCATTACTAGATTCGTTGTTCCTACAAAAAGTAACCAAAGTTTGAGGAAGGTGCGGGTCGCGGGGAGTGCGACCGAGCGTTCTCATTGGCTATCTCAAGGTTACGCCTACTCGCGCCTAACAATCAACCAATCAGAGTAATTTTTTATAAGTGTATTTAGACTGATGCGTGGTGCGTTTCGAGCGTTCTGAATGCAGAATCTAGGGTATGATCTGTGGCTCTAATCAAACACGCTCGTGGCGCGGGACAAGTTCGATAGACAGAAGGTAAGATAAAAATACCTTAAAGCTTGAACTAGAATGAGATCCGTGAAGTCGTGAAGCTCGACGAATGCCTTCAACACTGCCTCGTTGAACTCGGACCGTTCGCCGAGGTAGTCGCCGATGGCAGTTTTACTTAGACCTTCGCCTTTGTGAAGGAACTGCGCGACGTCTTCAGCCGTCCGCTGCAGCAGACCGTTCTCGTATAGGTATTCTATACCTGGAAAAATAAGGTCGGTAGTTAAATATCTAGGACCAACACAAATGCTATTTCAAAGTCAGTGAAAGGTAATGCTACTATGTAGTTACGAAATAGTTTCAGGGTCGCTGAAAGGTCGAAGTATTCATTGCTATGTATGAAAGTAACAACAAAATTCGGAGAACAAAATAAATATCACAGAAATGATGCCAAGATTCTGTCATGAGTGAGATTCGGAAATGAACTCTTTACCGATATTAAATGTGATCACTCAAATTGTATAGCAATTTATTTCTCTAACGAAACTCAAATCTGTATAGCAAGCTAAATAGTAAAGTTGATGAAAGTTGCGAAGACAATGTAAATTGGCACGCTCGTAGAATTTACACTTGAATTAGTTCGTCCCGAATTCCAATCATGCGTGGGCTCGAGATAAAAATGATAAAGTGCGACGAAGGTTCCTTCGTCGCGGCGAAACGAACGAACGTGGCGAAAGCACGTTTGGGCTCACTTTATACCCTCTTGTCTTCGTGAAAATTGATTCAGACACGTTTCTGAAAGGAACATCATACGGTCAAGATATTGGTATTCAAATCAGGTTGCTAGCGGAGCCTGCTAACCGACGATGTACGTGACAATGTATTTTCATCCCAAAGGGTTGATTTTAACGACGTAATGTAACATACCTATTTGGACACTCAGAATATTACTACTCATAATTACACTACCCGCAAACCCAGCAATCATTATGCTCTTGTAACTAAGTACTGCGTTTTACAAAATGCAATTTTCATTAAAATTTATCCGTATTTTAAAAGCTTTAAGTATATGCTGAAAGCGTAGCGCGCTGAAAGCTTAGTAGCGTCGACGCTTTATCAAAGTATGCGAAACGACGTAAAAAGCGTAAGTGCCCACCGGTACTGGTACCGGTGACCGAGCCTGCATCCATTTACGTAGCAATCGTGAAGCAAAGGAATGCAACTGCCATCGAACAATGGCCACGCAAATGCTTCATACCTCGACCTTTAAAAGCTTTGAAATTCATGCTTCAAATATGTTGAAACGTAGACGAGACGAGAGTAGAGCGACGTAAAGCTCTCGAAATAAAGCCACATCGAAGCTAATCTATATTCATCAAGTGTACAAACCAATATTACAATACCTGCACGTCAATGAGCCATTACAATAATGGTAAATTTTCATGTAAATGACGTAATCGAACCTGGAGCTCTGTGCGCAGAATACTGATATCCGAGAACATGATAATGCGTATTTTGTGACGTTACCCGCCTCCATAGAATCTCCCTCACAATGAAGAGGTAAGTGTAAGCTCGGGCTGCCAATTACAGAGAAGATCCACGTCGTACTTGTAAAATGAATCCGGCGGTTTTCGAAAATAATCCGACTCTTGGGTTTTAGTAGATAAATAAGATTCTTCAAATCAACTCGAGACGTTGAGTGTTATATAATGAGTTTTATTTAAGGTATGTCTAAGTTACATTGTAGAAATAATCTTCACGTATTATATTAAAGTTAACAAGAAACAATGTTTACGCATCATTTGCGTTACCTCCAACGGTTGCAAAACAGGCGTCAATCTATCCAGCGAAGCGAGATAAGAATGAAACAAGTTTTATAAATCTCTGCACTCTCTCACCGCCGAACACTGTTGACTCTGCTGCATGCAAAATTGCTGATAGCAGTGTGAGGGATCGTTTGAAGCTGTCAAGTGAGGAGAAACAGCCCTCGAAAGAGCGATATGCACAATAACAAGCTTGTTAGTGAGTCGTCGTGGCCACTTTACTCGTAGTATCGACTCGATACGGGTAGGCAAATTGACAGGGCTTTTACGTCAACTCATCGAGCATGCTAATAACCTTGCCGCACAGGGCACGACTCTATTAATATCTTCACGTTAGGTAAGTAATTAGGCGTTAACGAATACCTACTACACGCAGGTATGATAAACAGGAAAATTATGTATTTAAATGAGCAAAAACAGGGCTAAAGGTGTGGAATATGAGGTATTCGAACTAGACGCTGTTATTTTCTCGGCGAAAAAATCATTGGAACGATGTGCCGCATATTATTTGAATAATTCATTCATTGCGTATGCAAAGGATTCGGCAGGAGTTATGCAATATTGACGGGGCAACTATTTACGTATTAAAATGACTAGTTATTTAAGGCGTCGTACGTAGTATGTAATATAGATTGTACTCTTAGCATGCAGTTCCAATACATAGAAATGCACATTAACTAGTGCTAGTGCTTATTAACTAGTGCTCTCTGGGACAGAAACTTATCGTTACAGGCAGTTTGAGCTGGAAATAGTCTACTAAGGTTGATGGTGTCTCGGATAGGCTATCAGATGCAGGTTGTAATTTAGTTAATGCGTTAGAAAAATACGACAGATTGCCTCGTTCGTTTATTTCTAGAGCTATTATTCTTCCTAGCAGTCTTATTTTCAGTCATATTTGAGTAAGTGAGCCAGCTTGCGGTGCGAATAAATTGCGCAACACAAAGCCTACAGGAATTAGAATAAATTACATTATATGCTCGCTTTGTGTTGTGTTCTTTCGCTTCGTTAGATATCCACAAAGGCTGTCTTCAAATTCGACACAGATTTGTATACTTAGTTAAATCAGTTTATATTTAGACCCGCGCTGTTAAGTAAGATTGCATTTATATGAATTCAGAGTAAGAAATTTTGCTGTAGACCTGAACTGAACTAGTGAAATAAATACGAGGCGCAAAGTGAAAATAAGTATACAGAAAGTAGAGTCTCGTCAGCAGGTTCTTAGTCTGAAATAGGAAGAGCTCAGAGCCGAGATTCGAGAGTTGTTATCGATGCTTGTTTCTAGTTTTTGCAAGAGCTAATTCTTGACATCGTGACCCAAATAATGCTAGAATAAGAAAATATTTGCACAGAAATCAGCCACGTTTCACTTCCGTGCGAATAGAATGATGTATCACGTCCGATGACCACGTCCATTAGCATTGTGCGGTTATAAACTAGAAAATGGTAATTTAGAGTCAATTATAGTGTTCAATTTGTAGTCCCGTAGGACCTTTTTGGAACTACCATGTTTTTAAAAGATTGGTTTGCTTACATGCTGTGTCTGGAGGACAAGACATAAACAAAAACAACAAAAACAAAAACCAACAAAAACTCTACTGAATCGCAATCTTAATTTATAGAGAATTAGAATAAAATTTGGATCACGAAATTTTTGAATGGAAAACCAAGTCTTGTCCTAGATTGCAGAGATAACATCATTAGTTTGTTGCAGCGTGAAGCACTCGTGGATGTGAGGGCTCGAGTGAGCGCAGAGGTAAGAGTGTACATTCAGGAGTCACCTGTAGTACCTACTTAGGAACTTAGCTTCTTAGAACTTCAATTAGTTTCATTGCGACCTCATTAATGTGACATTTCTAACTTTTATTTTGTTTAAAAACAAGAAGTATGTCATAGTTTGCAGAAATGGCGTTATTAGGTTGCTGTCGCGTGATGCCAGCTCTTGAGAATTCTCGAGTGAGTTCAGAGTGACAATTCAAAGCGACAACGGCGCGGTATCATGCTTGAACAAGTCAATCTAGGATTTGCTCTGCTCAGCCTAAGATACTGTCATGCCTTTTGTTCAAGGTCCCGGAGACTAAATGAAAAACCTCATCATAAAATATACCTTATAATATAAACACGACGTTATTGGCGCCGATGGTTTTGTACTACTCGATAAGTAAACTAATCTGAGCGGTCTAAAATTATCTGCGTCTCAATCAATCAATCTATGTCGTGTGTGTAAAAAGTGGCTTCAATTTTAGAGCTGGCAAGACAGTAAATATAGTTTATGCAAGGTACCGGTTGAAAAACTAAAACCTGACTACAGAAACCCGGCAAAAATGCGCCTGCACCTGACGATATGAGATGCGCCTGCCCTCTGCGATCGAAGTGGTAGGCGGCGGGGTCAATAGACAATAGTTTATTTGTAGCAAAAAACATAGAAATATAAATTAAAAAGTGAAAAATAAACAAAACACACAGAGTTTTTTGCCACAAACCAGCCTCAACTCGGCAAGATGCTGGTTTAGTCATCTGACACGTCGCAGTTGGACCTCGGGGGTTCAGGCACGGGGCTAATCGGCTGGCTTGGTGGTCCCCGGGAACTTGGTTGTGGCTGCAAGGTGTCCGTGTAACGACTTTGCGACGGGGGCAGGGTGTAACACCCGACCCCGGAGTAGGGTCCGGAGACGGGCGGTTGCGACGGGTTCGCGGTTTTGTGCGAGAGCGTACCCTTGTTCTGCCACGGCAGAGAAGGGACACCGTGGAGTTTAGTGGGTTAGAGTCCCACATCACCGCACTGTCTTCCCGTGGCAGTGCGGTATGCGTGCGTGATAAAGACGTTTCCAACGATACCTCATTTGTAAAAATTTGATAAGTAGTTTAGAAGTTATGAGGGAGATGAACGTACGTACATACCGGCCAAAATCATAACACTCTCTTTTGCTTCGCGTATTTGGGTAAAAAATAAACAAAAAATTGATACCATTGCGCGACTTTTTACACTAAGCATTTTTACAAATGACGCGAGTTATTGAGCAAGCGGTTCTTTAGCAAGCCTAGTTTGTAGTCTATTCAGATTTCAGACCCAGTTCTCGCCACGCTTGAGCATCTAACTGTCGCAATGGCCTAATTAGAGAAAAAGGTTTCAGCATTGCATGAAACGTGAATCTCTTTCTAAAGCAACCGTTCTGAAGGGAGCCAATAATTAATGACTCTAGTAAGCAGACTCAGGTGTTTTTTTATGAATGTCGTTTAATCCAAAGCTATAGAAACTCAAGAAGATTAATCACCGTGATGCGGTTCGAAATTTCAGGCATTACTCGCAGAAAACCTGACCTACATCGAGACTACACTCTCAGCAAATATAAGCAATTACTGAACGTTTACGATTTATAAAGTAGCACCTGATAATGTTAGCAAGAAAAATATTCAGACAAGCTTTATCAACAAGAAGTCTAACTGGGAATATTTTTGTGGAATTTCAAGAATTTCCTCACAGAACTAAATATTATATGCACCAAGTATCAGTCATGACGAATGCAAGTTATTGAAACAAAATATAATAACGGTTTTCAACAAACAATAGTACTGTTTAAGCATAGGAGCAACTGCAACAGTATTTATTAAGAGACTATTCGTACAACAGTTCAAAGAATTTTTAAACAATATTAAATGGAAACTGCTCTACTTAATCCATATGAAATTACGATTAAACCAGGCTTTAATATTGAAATGATGGCAAAGAACACGAACACGATAATTTATTGTAGAATTTGACATGAAGACCGTTGGGCAGATGGAAAGGTGCAGGAATAGAACAATTTGCAGACGACGACTCGGTGTCGTGGGAACTAGCCATCTGCCTTATTGCATGGCCACCATGCCATCGGGAACTTATCGTTTTATGCCATAACTTTATTTTAATTCGACACGCGAGCCATTACTTTCATTGTTTTAATTGTTTCTCATACGAGCAACATGCATGCTAATTCCGTGGACAATACTAATTTACTATGTGAGGTTCTATTGTTTGCCGAACCTAGAAAAACATAGGCAAAACAGTAAAAGAGAAACTTATCATCTACATAGGTGTTCATAAGCCTGAACGTTAGCTCGGGACCAACTTGGATTTACGTTCGAGTTAACACATGTTAATTAGATACATCCAAATGAATGAGTTCACAGACCCTACCGTCTCATGAAATGGCGTGAAAAGCTCACCTTTCTTTGGGTCCATATTAAATTTCTTTCTGCCTATGCTCATCTGTTTGGCTTTGCTGTTCTGCTTGCATTCTTCCTGCCCGTCGAGAGCTTCCAATTCTGCCACGACTTCGCCGAGCTCATCTTTGAGTTGCTGCAACAAAAAGAAAATACTTTTAGGTCAACTTCTATCAACTTAGTTAACGTACGACCATTTCAAAGGATTCAGCTGTTCTTTCTTTCCGGTTGATTGGAGTTTAGAAGCTATAACTTTCCGGATGACTTTCGATCGTGTAAGCCCGTTCGTTCTTGTTTGATAATCTGTTGATATATCGGCACATATCTATTGGTCTCATTTGCTATTGTATTGATCAGTCTTTGTTGAATTGAACCCAATGTTTGTCAATATGCCTGGGTTGAATAGACACACTGGTCGCGACAGTGGCGAGCATGCTACCGCAACGCGAACCGCACGCCTCGAGTTTACGGCGTATTCCACACAACTACAATGTCAACACGACACTGGGGACATGCCAACTTAGGGGAATTGTTTCGAATCCAAAAGTTGGACCACACGGGAGATGCAACCGTTTACAAAACAGAATAAGTAGATTTAGTTTAAAGATCTGGACACTATGTTGTGATATAGTCTTAGTTTAAATAAGAACAGTCAGTCTTATCAGTAAATTTCAGTAATGGTGTCTTAACATACTCGTAACATAATTCAATTTTTGATCAGGTGTGCGCGACTTACGTAAAATGGATTTACCGAATAAATCATTCACCCTCTAACATGAATCAACATTACGGATCAGCCAAAATCCCTCGGACAAGGCGAGTGGGCGGGTTTATTTTAGTAATGTAAACATAACAATCACCTTCAATACTTGATCAAATATGAGCTTCTTGCGTCCAAAAGTAAAATTTATTAGTGTCGTGTCAGGCGGATATTTTACAAATGCCGGAAAAAGGTACCCAACTAGTTCATCTTAGGAATGGTGTAAGTAATATTTTTTACGCAGGGACAATATGGAATAATTCAATTTTTACATAAGAAAAGACCAAATCAGGACCCAAAATTACAGTGTGAAATCGAGCACAAAACGCCCCTATATTTCTTTCATGTAGAGAACAGAAGCCAAGATAAACATCCCATTTAGGGTAACTGCCTGTGTTTTATCGGTCTCATCGCCCAGATTGCTTAACATTTTACTTAACATATTTTCCTTAGATTTGCTATACATACATAGAAAAGATAATGTAATGACATCAACCGTATCTATACAAATATATATCCGTATAATTATCTACAATTTTCTTCAATATTAATAGTGCAAATGTTTTTCAAGATAGTGTATTATACACTTGAAAAATATAAATTTTACCCAAACAAACAACAAGCTAAATAAAACCGTTTAAAAAACAACTAGAATGGCTTGAAAGAAGAACTTATTAAATCTACCTGTAACGCCCACAAAATGGAATTTGCAGAAAAACACAAAAGACAAACGAGGTGGAAACAATGACCGCTCGCGGCAGCACCGTTTCCTTGGTTCTTTGGTGTTGTCCCTCTTTCAACGTGGCGCAGCCTGTGTTATTAGCACGCCTTTTACGGAATTTCAAACAACATCGTCTGACAATCGTTTATGAATGTTCACATTTTACACCATGCCTAAAAGCTTGAATGTCGGTATTGAGTGGTAGGTATCGCTTATCAGAAATTAAGATTTATTTGCATATTAACAAGGTTTTAGTATCACAAAGCATCGTTAGGTGCACAAAGAGTGCAGCGTGGGTGTGTTAACCCCGAGCCTGTCAAGGTCTAGTGAACGGCACCTTTACTCTCTATGGTTAAAAGCAGATAAAAAGCGGTGTCCACAATTTGAACAATTGCATTAAACTTTCTACGCTTCGCCGGGATCGCCATAACCAGTATAACTTCAGGAGATATGTTTTGCTTATTATTAGGTACTTAGATACTTAGATTACAAGTTAAGTTTAGAAAATGATACCACAAATCGAGACCACTTATTTTGTGGTAACATTTTATAAACTAAAAAACTTTTAACAGCTCTAAAATTGTTGCATCTTACACATTGATAAGAAAAGCGACCCAGATAATTTTAGTCCGAGTTTAAACTCGGTTTAGTATTAGCTTAGAGAATGGTTCAACGGACAGAAAACAGAATCGAAGTTAATATCTTCAATCGATTCTAACCCCTTTAATCACAAATGTTCGATAAACTATAATAATTCATCATGAAATTTTGTCATTTTCTCGCTGACCATAAGAACCACGCGCAAAAACGAGAAAAAAACACATTTTAGTGAAATCAGTCCTATTGGATGTTTCAAACTAAGATGGTTATAGTAAAATAGTGCTCTCATAAAATCAAAGTATCACAATACTGTAACATAAAACAGCCTTTGTATCGTATCGGTGGCGCGAATCATGCGGAATTCCCTAGCCATGCATAAAAGATTCCAAAGTACCTATTTATTGCATGGCACTAAATAAGAGGGCTATAACAAAGGATAGATAAATGTTTGTGCGAAGGTGCTAACTTATTTGTTGGTAACGTACAGACTCAATACTTGGCACCACAGCTGGGTGTCTTTATCGGTTTGTAATTAACCATCTATATATACAGGGGGTGTAGTAATGAATGGATAAGCATTCATTACGACAGATATATAAAGAACAAGCCCTTTTCTAGAAGTCAGCAAGCATCTAGGTTGATAATAAGAACCTGTTTTGCGAAATTCCAACCCTGGAGGTGTAAAATGGACCCCCAAAGTTTATATGGAAATAAAACATATTTTCATCCTAAGCATATGAAACTCTGTTTATGTACTTAATAATCACAAAAAATAAAGAGAGGCAAGTCTCAGGACTTTTCGAACATCAACCTTTGAAGAGGTGAAGTGGGGTTAAGAAATTACTAAAGACCATGCGGGCGAAGCCATGCGCGCAAGCTAGTAATGTAATAAATATCTCGACGTACGTAAAATACAGTCAAGTAGATTCTTGTTTGCAGAGCAATCAAGTTACCACATATATTAAACTAGCTGCACCCCGCGGTTTCAACCGCTATTCTACAGAAACCGAATATATTTCCGGGATAAAAAGTAGCCTATAGATGTGTTAATCCAAGAAAAAAAGCTACCTCCAAACCAAATTTCAATAAAATCTGTTCAGCTGTTACAGAGTTGATCGGGAACAAACACACTTACATACTTACACACAAACTTTCGCAATTAAAATATTCGTTTGACAACAGGACGGCAATAAATAGAACATTACAAAAGCATTTGTTTCCGCGTCGGTCTAGATATTTTTAATGATGTACATCAAGATGTAGTGTTATTGATGCCGACTATATCTATAACATCTCTACCGAATCTGTATGTATAAAAGTCGATGTGTGTATGTATGTATGGACCCCAAAACGGCTGGATCGATTTTGATCAAATTTTCAGGCAATCTTCAGATTAGCCCAGCGGGGATCCTATGAAGTTTAGGGTCCGTGCGAAGCCGGGGCGGGTCGCTTATAAATGAGTCAAATTTAACATCAGTGGAAGTCGATAACCCTGGTCGAGGCTAAGTATATCTAGTGTGGCCTACTCCATTTTTAATGGGAAATACACAGACCCATTTATTTTACTGTATACAAGGGGAGTGGTACCGAAATATAAGGAGTGTACAGTACACTGTTCAATGGCTTTCGTTCCCGCTACGCTCTGGCAACGCAAACAATATTTGCGGTCCGCTAACTATTCCCCCTGGAGACGTGATACCGGCCTTCCTCGTCTAGACGATACAACCAAATGAAGTAGCTAGTAGTAAGCTCGAGCTCACGTCGTTGCGGTAAATACTACGCTTAATAAATAAAGTCAAAGTATCGAAAAAAACATTGATTTACAACCGAAGTTAAACGACAAATATCGACAAAAAACGATTTGACAAATAGCTGTGCTCGATTGAAAGCAGTAAATTTAATTCAGCTCTACAATTGTTATATGAAGAGGGCACACTTGTTCACTTAACAATGTTATTTCAGACAGGGCCTCCGAGCACAGGGTGTGGGCTGAGCTGGATTGTCCTCACCCTCTGAAAGCGCAAGCAACAAATGGAACTGAACCATATCGGTGTACAATCAGTTAGTTTGAATGTTGCCCAGTTCACGCGTGACGATAAGGTCGACATTGTATTGGATGAATTTGGATGCTAGAGCATTATCAATATCTACCATAGGCATGTGCTCTAACGTTAATGCAGCCAGTCTAGACGGGTTTTTGCTCGACTAATGCAGCAGGTACCCGGATTTTTATAAGGAGAGTGTCAGATTCATATCGGTTCTAGCTCAAGTATTTCACTTAAATTGCGTTCATTTGAGTTAGCAAACTATAAGTCAAATGTTGATTTTTTTAATTGGAACTACTAGTATCTCGGTAAGTCCTAAAACTGTGACCGAAACCAACGCAGGACGGCAGCGGCGTCCTCTTGTGATTGCCGCCTGCCAAGCGTGGGGCAACACCCCCTTACCTTCCTTAAGGAGGAGTCCTTTATTTTGCCTGCAGCCTTTGTCGTATGGCTGATGATTATGAACTACAAGTACAACATAATCGAAAATTTGCAGCTCTATAATCTATACGATAAGTTTTAACTCTACCATCAAGATCGTCTCCGCTGCAAAATTTCGATATAATCGTTGGTTGTTATTTTGAAATTGGCCTAAACGCTTGTCAGAAGAAGATTTAAGCAGTATGTGGGATGCGAAAAACACTTTTGGGTGGCTAAATAAACCAATGCGATGGCGACGATACATATACTAGGTATTTGAAAGTCTCTGTGAAACAAACCCCTGCTTTTCAAAGAATACACTATAGTTGTTCGAATACTGTTGCCACTAAAATATTTGCTGTTTTGGGATGTGATATGTAAAACAACAATAAATTCACTTTCGCTTGTCGAAGCCTTTCACCAATAACGAAAAATACCTACGAAAAGTGAATGCTGCGAATATGGCTTCATCAAAATCTCACGTGACACTTTTGCAATCTATCTTGTAATATTTTGCTTGGACTTTACAATGAACAAAATATCATTGCAAAAATTAGCTTTGACTGACTAAGACCTATCGTGGCCGCGTAGAGCTAGTATCCTTATTCTGTTTATAGAGGGTCAATGTCATTTGTAAAAGTCACCAGATCATTGTCGGCGATAGACAGCCGCAGAAGCGATTGGTCGTCGAAGATCGAGTAGCTCGCCATGTCATTGGCAAAGATTAATCGCGTACGTTCCGTTCGACCATGAAGGCTTTATCTCGTCTAGACGTGGACCCTGTTCATACACCTCAACATATAGGAACAAACTTCTTGTCGGTAAAAATAGAAGAGGCAGAGTCTTGTGATCAATTCTTGCCTGATGCGACAGCGTCCTCATTAGGATTCAGTAATGGGTGGCGATTACGATTAGCTATGTATGTATAAATAGTAGAAGACACAACCTGCCAGTCGAGCCAATTGAGAAGAAAACAGAGTCAGTACAGTAGTTGACTTATAAAACTCTGTGTACTTATGTGGCTTATATGGGTATGACTTATTATTTTACGGATTTTGCACACAGAGAATCCTGAGCGGGAGAGACGCGTCATGACAATGAGTCAGACCATACAGCATTGGGTATAATTATATGACTCAAATTCAAATATAAATAAACAACAGCACTAAATCAATGAACAGAAAATTAACACGCGTATATCACGCATGCAATTTAGTGTTGCAGAGATATAGTTTATTCAATTTTCGTAATGGTCCACCGAGCCGTATCCGCTGTTATTATAATTGAACTATAGAGTAAAAGTGTGACCCAACTGGTTACATCATAATGTTTATTCATGAAATAACTTTCTACGATTTAGATAAACTCGATAGACAATCAACAAAATCTTAGTTACGAAACAATTTTATTATGAACGTATCGAATGGCGACGTTTCAAGTTTAAATTAAAAATCCAACTACTTTATCTTTACATAGTATACAATAAAATAAAGTTGCTTTCCGCGTCTAACTCTAACTCCTCCTAAACCACGCAACGGATTTTGATGCGGTTTTCACCATCGGGTCGCTAGTTTTGAATTTTAAACCACAGAGCCCGTGACTCTGATACTAAATTGTTCAGTACAGTAGCCATTTAGGAAGCAGGGTAGAGTTCAACTCTATGAATCGAAGTGGCGTGATTGAGATACAATACAACGAGCTGGGATCAATAGAAGTCATTTAAGAAGGGACACCTCCCTCACTATTAATAGAGAGTACGAGACTTGATATTTGACCCAAACTTACTGAATACAAAATATGATGGCAACTATAGCACTAATAGATGTGATTGCGGTCAAATATTTGACGCGAACTATCACCTAAAATAGCGTAGTTAAACTTAGACATGCCGTTAATGTCTCAAATTAACGCTCGCGTGGCTCTCCCTTTAACTCTAATTTTACTGATTTATTTCGAGACTAATTGTGTTTCGAAACGTTTATCGTCGTTACGTTACAAAAGTAAATAGAAGTATAAGGAGCGAAGTAACTATCGCAGCTGCGATACATAAGAATATTTTAAGTGCAATGGAGCACGAAATTCAATTTTTTTATGCTAAAGCAATTACATCAAAGAGCGCAAAAAAAGTGTTTGGTTTTATATTGATTCATAGAATATTCTAAAAGTGTCTCTTGAGCCACTTTTATTATGAATCTGTTGGGGAACAGATTCATAATCACACCAATCAAATATACGCGATGGCAAGCCACGTGACCCACTTATTATAGAAACACCCGAATATATCTGAAATAATATTATGCTTGACTGTTTAAATTGAGTCATTAGAAAGTTGATGCATCCCATTATGCGTTGGGTTTGTAGTTTTATAGTAGTTTTTTTTAAAGTACATCCCTAATTTTAAAATTAATATAAATAATTGAAATGACTCAATATGAGATGCAGGTCATCATTTGTAGTACCGTCATTATACTCTTTTAAATATATTGTTCGACACTTAAAATTTGTGGGTATTGCGCAGAACATCGCAAAATATCTGAAGTTGATCGGTACCAACAGTACCAATTGTACATCCGTGCAATCATCTTCATGAAATCCATTGAGTGGGCACTATAAATCTACATCAACACTGACGATACGCTGCAGCGAGCAATCATGTAATTCAAACTGCGAAGCTCTGCCTATTTGCAATTCCATCGGCAATTGGTTATAAGCCAGTTTATCATGTAAGTGTATTAGAGGCTGTTATTTAATTACTGCTAACTCCCGGCTTGATTTCAAGGATATTCTGATATTGTTTTGCCATTTTCTCAGCTCCGCGCTCTGCGACTAGTGCTTAATGTAGTTTGGATGTGACATTGGCGTCACGTAATGAAAGCGAGCTGGCGAATCCTTAGAGACTTTCCCCAATTAAATCACTTTCCCATTTCTGTTTGGCTTCGGTTCTGTGCAATCATTCTGTGATTCCATGGAGACAAACCCAAACATTGTAAATAGAATTAGATTACTGAAGTCAAATAACGAATCCGTACAAAGGTAACGAGAGAATAAGTTCTGATGTTGACGAAACGTGCGTTAATGTGTGTATAGTTTTTAGCGACGTTGATGCTAAAGTTCACCATAAGCCGCCTATTCTTGAGCTCGTGTCAAGTTCCAGCCGCTGGCTGCCACGTGAGCGTTCACACGAACAAGCAGCCGGATCCCCCGCTAGTCAAACTATTGAGCCGACCCGGGTGCATGTTTACAAACTTTCCCTCCGCGTCCTGCCTGACAGCGGATAAAATATTAACTTCATTAAGTGCCAGGATATAAATAGGGACTAATGTTTTCAGAAGCCAGACCGTAACCATTAAAAGCGAAGATAATGCGCTATATCCAATTTAAGTTTAAAACAAGCCGTTATGGTTGCAATACTCTTTTAATTACGATGCTGACGAAATCGAAATGGCTTTACTTCCTCGGAGCTTAAGCGGTAAAAAATCCATTTCGGTTCAATTCTTTGAAATTACCGAGAGATAATTTTTATTTCACTGTGGTAAAGTAATGGCGGAGCAAAAGTTCGGAGTATAAATATCTAGCACTTCCAATAATAGATTTAGGTCAACGCTCAGCCCTTAACGAGCCCGTCCATCGACTAATGTGCTGGCTAATGTATGCTGAGCTATTAATAATACAGCCTACTTTACAAGAAAGACCATTTTTCGATAATAGACAATCATGGTTTGTGCAATAGGGCAATCATTGTAAAAGCTTCCTATGTCAACAATGACTTGAGGTCTAATAATGTCATTATGGAAGATCTATTACAAAGAGCCGATTTGGTTGTAGTAATTTCTGAAATAGTACGTAATATATTCTTGACCATTATCTCTACTAGTAAACACTAATTCCTACATTGAGCGCTAATAAAGTAAAATTTGGTTACAATATTATTTACGAGGCTACATTATCGTGATCCGGTTTGACTGCAAGTCGCTGAGGTGATTCGCCTTCGAGCAAAATGCGTACAGTATCTGGCAACGTACCCAACCTTACCGACAAATAACACTATTGTCATTGCATACAGAGTTTAACCGACCTTCACACATAAGAAACACGAGAACGTTTTAGAGCACAGTTCCGTTAATTTCATAAAGGCTGATGGACGAAGACCTGTTTCAATTCACGCTCAGGGTTAGCGCTACGAGAGTGTCCGAATAACTATTAATTAAGCGCTATGATTTGAGGCAACTTCCATGACGCGAGTTTTTCCTCAAACATTAATGACGACATGGACTCCAGGTTACTAAAAGTTTCAATTGATGAGACAATATGTTGCGCAAACAAATTAAACAATGATATTTGCGAATAGTTCGAGGATATATTAGTGCACTGTTCCTGTGTTTGTTCAGCCAATGCGGTATATTTTCGGTACTTTCTTCTGGCCCAGTGATATTTGCAAATGCGGCAGTACTGTGCCTGCCAAGTCTTCTATAAACGAAGCTAACATTTTCGGATGAACTATGAACTTTGCGGAGGACATACCGGACATACACTTTTATACCAACCTACCTAATGATACTTGTGACGTTTAACCATTCGTTACTAATAAATGAGTATGGGTATAGCACTTGAGCATTAACAGTATAATTATGTTGTCTGGATTATTATTGAAAACAAATAACATTCTGTGGTTCATGTTATGAAATGCGTCACAGCACAGGTCATGAGAAATATGGAATAACAGTAACAGGCTGTACGAACGCAAGACCTATGTATTTACAAGCAGTTAAACTATATAATTATTATCTATATATATTATATATAATAGCACAAGCCTTTTCTAAGAATCAACAAACCAAACTGCTTATGATAGAGACGTGAAATTTAGACCCAATACTTCTCAAGTAGTCTAGGCGAACAATAAAAACAAATGGATTTTGCGAAGTTCAACCTTTTAAGTTTAAGGGGTAAAGTAGACCGCCAAAAATAGTATCAAAATAAAAAGTTTTTTATGCTAAGCCAATAAAACTCGGTTTATAAATACTAATCCTAAAATATACAGAGGCATGTGCCAGGATTTTTTAAAATCAACCCCTAAAAAGGTGAAATGGGGTGTTTCATTAACTGTAGCTTATAGGAGCGAGCAGTGTAGCACGCTAGTGTAAAATATACTACAGGTGACTTCGGGTTATTAATGATAATTATTTTATTAGTAACGGTTATTACAGGTTATTTTTTACATCATCACTAAAATATATACAAAAAAAAACATTAATAAAAATTTAATAAAGATATATAGTAACAAATAGATAAATATAGAATGAAAATTATTGTATAATGTGCTGATTAGTTTCAATGATGCATTGGTCGGTATTTTCTGTTATACCTTTCACTAAATTGCCAGTTGTTACACTACTTTTTAAAGTCTGTTTATAAATTATGTAAAATTTGTGTGAACAATAAAGAGTTAATCTATCTATCTATTTATCTAAATATTAAAACTTTAAGCACGGCATTTTTCACAAAGCGCTTTTGCAAAGTATTTGAGAGACATTCAAGCTGAGGATTCGTGCCAAAGAGAAATGGAGTCCAGTTTACTAAGTCAATAACTGTAGAGGCATTTAAGTAGTTGATTTAGTATCTTTTTTATATCAATTATCTATAAAATTTATGTGTTTCGCGTTAACGGAGTCTTTCGTTTTCCCTCTTTTCAGTTCTTGAGTTCAAGGTATAGAAATTATAATATATTTTATTATTACACGAGTGCAATCGTCCCTTTATTGGTTCAGCTTGAAGTTGTTTCCAAAATGATCTTGGCCTGGGTACATACTGTAATGAATTTACACAAATATAATCAATAAGAACCAATGTCGATCAATACTAGTATGTGTGGTATCACAACTCGAAGGACATTGGTAAATCATGGGAACTTAGCCTATAAGGTCATCTTAGTCACATACAGAATCATATTTATTATTTACTAGCTGTTTCCCGAAACTTCAATCGCGGGGAAATGCAAAAAAATAAATTGCCTATGTCCGCTATGTCCGTCTCCGACCCTTAAGCTATATCCATGCAAAAAATCAGGTCGATCCTTTCAGCCGTTTAGCTGTTATAACGCGACACAAACACATAGACAGGGAGACAGAGAGACAGAGAGACAGATAGACAGAGTTACTTTCGCACTTATAGTAATAGTTGTTCTGCGAATGGTAAACCTCGCGAGCATAAACTTTTTTGCACAGTCGTAATTCTACAACTTCATAGTTTTGTTTTAGTCGTCGGCGATATTTGATCGTTGGAGTATTTCCCCCAAAAGAGGGGTTTGCTGCGGCGCCATTTACCGGCAATTTTAAGGTCGTGTGGTCTCAGTTCAGGACATCGAACTGAAAACTCACCACCTTATATATCTTGACAACCTCTTGACAGATTTTGTTCCTATTCGAAATTCTTGCTAAGAATCTAGTACTGAATGTTCATGCCGTATATTTCAAAATCAGCCGGTAAATGGCGCCACAGAAAACTTTTTTGGGGGAAATACCCTACCACACAAAAATCGCCGACGACTACAAAATTCTATAATATTGTAGAACCTATATACTAGGTTTCCTCAAGATTGGTTGAAAAATACGACCTGTACGCGAGTATATACCAACATACGGGCAGATAAAAGCAAATTTTGCCAGTTAACGCTGAGACCTTTCGTTCGCTTCGCGCACTCGGTCAATTAGTTAGGATAATTAATATATTTATCCGTGTATTGCTGTGAAAATTATGAAGTTTTAATCATAAAAGCCCATTTGCGCTAGTCGCTCTGATAACCGCGCGTTAGTAACTAACTGTTGAGTTAGTTAACTCATAATGGTTCTACGTTATTTTAAGCAACCGCTGTTACTATTAGTAATTACATTTATTGCAAAGTTAGCATTGTGTATGGCTATTTAAAACGTATTAATCATTATTTTATATTTTAAGCAACCTCTATGTTACTGTTAGTAATTACATTAATTGCAAAGTTGCCATTATGTATGGCTATTTAAAACTTATTAATCATAATTTTATATTTTAAGCAACCTCTGTGTTACTGTTAGTAATTACATTAATTGCAAAGTTACCATTATGTATGGCTATTTAAAACTTATTAATCATAATTTTATATTTTAAGCAACCTCTATGTTACTGTTAGTAATTAAATTTATTGCAAAGTTACCATTATTTATGTCTATTGAAAACTTATTAATCATAATTTTATATTTTAAGCAACCTCTATGTTACTGTTAGTAATTAAATTTATTGCAAAATTTCCATTATTTATGTCTATTGAAAACTTATTTATCATCATTTTTCGAATTCAAGATTGAAGTAGCATTTTGGCACCAACTTCATGACTATTAATCATCATCAGCCAAAAGACGTCCACTGCTGACCAAAAGCCTCCCTCCCTCTCCTTTTGTCTGAATTCCCACGCTTGGCAGGCGGCTTGAGGATCGCAGAACACCGTTTACTAAAAGGACAATGCTGAACGACTTAATGTGGTTCTGGTCGCAGTTTTGACATGATCTCTGCTTCAGCTCACAGCTCACAGCTAAAAGTTGTTCACAATGATGAGTACTATGAGCCCCTTTCGGCTTAGCATACCCTTTCCTTATAACCCTGTATAGGAAGTCACTGAACTATAAATTAGTTTTATATCTAGCGCAATGATTACAACTCATCGATCTTTGATAAACTGAGAGATAGCGAAACTTGCAGGAACTTGATCAAGAACTATCCGAGGACAGTGCGACTTCGCGGAATATCCCGCACCGTAATAACTTCTACTACATCTTCCAGGATATAGAAACTTTGCTTACTGCTCAAGTTTGTAAACTCGAAATATAGACCTGAATATACATTCTAATCAAATTACTCGGTTCCGATAGTTCCGTCAGGTGATAAAATATACCCTTGATAATAAATCTGGATCCATGACGATAATAAAGTGAAGCGTTATTTCGCTCTTCAGGGCTATTTGAACAGGAAGTCGATAAGAGAGATTCTTTCAGGCCGGGAATATTTAATTAGAAAACTATTGTTTACTAGCGGCGCCCCACGATTTCACCCGCTATTCTACAGAAACCGAATATTTTTGTTAAAACCGGTCAACTATACCGGTTTAACTGGGATAGATTTAATTAACTTAATTGTTAATCCAGAGTATAAGCTACCTCCATACCAAATTTCATCCAAACCATTACAGAGTTGAAAGGTAACAAATACACTTACATACTAAAAAACTTTCGCTTTTATAATATTTAGTATGATGTGTCGACTTATAATTTTTTTCCGTGACAAACATTTTTGCGGAAGATATATGGTTTTTATTTCTCATTTCCAATACTGCCAAAAAAAGAGATAAAAAAGTCAAGCGTAAATGTTTGTCGTATGTGACAATTCTTGAAGAATTTTCCGAGGCGGCATCATCTCTTTAGAGTGGCTATACATGGCCTGACCTGACATCGTGTGCAAGGGGACAACTAGACTTGAATTTCACGGGAGCAAAAGAAACATACTATTAAGGTTATAGCTTCTCCCTTTCGTTCCCCTAGAAATTTATATATAGCCATCTCTTTCACACGATGTCAGGTCAGGCCATGTATATAGCCACTCTTAGGTGTGGTCCCGACCAATGTTTACTTAGTGATAAATCAATGACGTAAACTATTCTGCACAAATGGTCAGAATTATAATCTGATCTCAGTTAAGAGATGACTATAGAATGTAAGAGAGCATGAGTACTCACCCAGTCAAACGAATAACGACACATAACGACCAAAGATTTTGGTCTCTTTTGGTTTTGTATTTTGGTGAAATAACGGAGTATAACTTAAAATTGAATGCTGCTTTAGATATAGAAGCAGAAGTTGAAGAGGAACTGACAACTCGATCGGTAAAAAATATATACTGGGAAAGTTAACTGAACACGCGTCTCCGTACCTGCAACACCCCAGAATCGCCGCCAAACTGATGCCTATGCACTTTGGAATTAACACATTAGAATGACTAGAATGTTCGCTAATGCAGTACGGACGGACAACCGTTATTATTATTTAATTTTCAATATGCTGGCATTATCGGAAAAAGAAATGGAAGTTATATACGACGCTATCTATGCAGCGATGAAACTTTTTAACTACAGTGCAAAAGGAAGTGAAAAGACAATTTAACACGACAACAAGCGTGAATGTATTGGAATTAGTACTCGATAGGCTGAAGGAGATTTATTTTATTTTATTTATTTACAAAATCCACAGCCCTTAGAGAAAAAACAGACAAAAACTTACAAAACTTAACTAACAGCCAATTATGGATTTATATTTTATAATTGGACTTCTAACTACAGACATAAAGTTATCTATGTGTATGTGTGCGTGCGTGTATGTTAGAAAATAATGGTTGTAGCAGTTTATTTTGCAGGTTAATGTACGAAAGCAAACTGAAAACAAGTATGGCTTCTTAATTCAGTAGTATTAATGTGTTGGCCAAAGTTGTTTGGTTATAATCCGGTTTAAATTTAGCATTCTCTAGAGCTAAGCGAGTAGAGTACATAAACAACCACTTCGAGACTATTTAATTCAATACACATCAGTTCGCTTACCTGTTTAGCTTTAACTACGAGTATTTTTAGCCAACTACGCACAATATAGTCAAAAAAACTTCTGAGCATCCACCTACTCGTCTTTCGTAATTACCGTCGACCAAAGGAGAAAAATATTTTTTCAGAGCTCATACCTGCTAAAGTATTTAAAAACATTACAATGAATTTTCATGGCGCTCCAGAATTTTCTTATAAGCAATTTAAAAATCTAAAACCCGTATTCTAGCAAAGTACTATATGTTGAGCAAATACTATTACTTACAACATCAGAGACAACAAGACAACATCAGAGTCTTAGTAAATAAATATTTGATATGTTACCTAAACTGATATACCTAAAAGATTGCAAGCACAGGTTTATCCAAGCCCCTGTTCTCAACTTTATTCTGACTTTTGAATGATCGGTGCAAGAGCAAAGTGGGTAGATACAGATTGCAGTGATTCAATAAATGTCGCCACGACCTCTGCGACCTCAGTGGTCATCGCCACCACATTCCTGACTCACGTTACCTCTCATCTCGCTGATATAACGGACATGCAGAGAACAACCTTGCCTCGAGGAAATCCATTATTCATTAAATTAAACTCGACCCTGCAGGCTGTATTTTAATATTCTTACCACATCTGACCGTAAAACAGTTACGTAAAATAAACACGTACCTGAAAAAGAGAAAAAAAAAACTTCAAACGAAAGGATCATGTTCCCGGGAGCGGGTCGATCATAATGTAATTGCAATTTTATCGTCATTGAACCAATGCTCTAACCATCCTGACTGATCCGGTTCAGTGACGTGGAGACAACATTGACAAATTGGCTCAAAATATTTATGTTGCGTGCCGGTAAATATCCCGGGACTGTGTACATTTTTGTCGGTAGCAATTTTATCCAGTTCTGTGGAATTACAAATGAAATAAAAAGTGTGGCTGCAAGTAATTACAATAACAGCCCCACGGTCTCGAGTACAAAAAGTCCAGACAGCACTATACAGTGTACACAATGAGTTCATATTTCCGGGCCGCGGTCACAGAGTGGGTATGATACTCTGAGAGCAACGTTGTAAAGATTTTCTTTTGCAGGCTTGAACAATCCGCGTGTAAATTAAGGCCGGTTGTAAATCTGGCAAACGGCCAAAAAGGGAAGAAGAACGAGCATAGACATTAGAGAGATTTAAACGCAGTTCGCGCCGTTACATTCACGTCGACTGCCGATAGAATCGCACAAACGTTACACCAGTTTTTGCCCTAGTTTCGCCAATTTACGTGTTCCGAGACAAATTCAGTTCAATATTTAAAATATACATTTAAAAGCTTTTAAAGATTAATAAAGAAAGATCAACTTTCTCTGCAATATTAATTCATAAATCACTTTAATTGCCTAATTAATATGAAAATAACGAAAATCTAAACTTTTATATCAGTATTCGAATCGTCGTCGGGTCTTATTAAAGAAAAAATGACGTAATATTTTTCACATTCTGCCCAGTTTCTCACATCCATGAACGACTTAAATGACGCAGCAAATAAACGAAGAATTCATTTCAATTACTTGCTCCGACATAACTTCCTAACCAATAAAACAAGTGCCATGTCCGTCGGCATTATACTTCGATAACGAACGAGGCGTCTCCCGTCGAGGGTTAAACAGAAGCAAAAGCAAAAAGTACACAATCATGTGAGGGAACTAATGAGACTGGTGGTGTAGATAAATTACGAACAACTACAGACAAGGCACAAGTACAATATAACTTGTGACAAATGTAACAGATGTGGGGGACACTGCTCTATCAACTATAGCGACAACTCTCATACCTCCAGGAATGAGATTCGAAACGCTAATCAAATAAAAAGCAGCGTAAAGAAAGAGCCAACGAATACCAATGCTGAGAATAACTAACAGCGAAAACGAGATAAGAATTGTTAAGTGGATATAAATCCCAAACCTAGACTTTCGGAATATTAAGGCATTGCAGAAGTTTAGGTACAATATACAATTATCTATTCTGTGGTATAAGAGCAAGCTAAAAATAATAAAGTTTTACGTAAGGATATCACCCACTCAAGAGAAGGAAAGTTTCTACAGAATGAGTGTCTACAGACAAAGTTCACATGTTTCAATTTGAATGTACAATTAATTAACTGCATGTCTTTTTACAGAATTAAGTAACAACAGGTCGTGTTGATGCTGATTTCACATACAGCTATATCCTTTCCGAGGACGCAAAACAGTTTCTAAAAACTTGTTTTATAATATAATTCTAGCTATAATATATATAAGCGAATACTTAAGTGAAATTGATTAATTTCACAAAATTTGTGAAATGAAATCTGACAATGCTATGAAGGAAGCAATTTCAAGAATTTTTCATTGTTTATTTCATTACTTTTACCTGTGCAGGGAACAATCGACATCGGATATTATTCCACTTACGTATTCAACAATATAAATAATACATATCATTCCAAAATCTCAGTATAATTTCGGGTTTATTATTAAAGGAACTAAGCGATGATTGGTTTATTGATGGATTACGTTTGTTATAAGAAATAAAAATTGATTTTATTTCATTTAATTGTTCCGGAAAGTAAATTGGTCATGATCGCCTTTCAATGTCATTATAATTTTCTCTTGTGTATGTGTCACCACGATCGCATCAGGTCAACAATCCCATAATCTTTGAGAATAAGACGAATGTGTCACTTAATCAGCTAAGTTACATAATATCCTTCACCAGCAAATTTAAATTAAATACACCACCCGACCAAAAAGCTTGATGTTTTAAATAGGTGCAAGGTTAACTAAAAAGATAAGTTGTGTTTATCTTGAAACGCCCATTTCCTTTCAAGTGGAAGAATAAGGTGCACATGGCCAAACACATGTTGTATCACTATTCATTATTTACATCGATCATGACAGTGATGCTTGAACTGCGAAAGCACAAGAATTATTGATTGATATTGATAAGGACTTTTTTAAGTTCAAATATATCGCAACCGAATTACGTTACGAGACGTAGTAAGTGCCGATTACACTTAAATATTAGAATATACATGCTGATGTTCTAAAGATTTATTACAAGCTGATCCATGCCACATCATACGCGATGCTGCACGGCATTACCGGTTTTAGGGCTCGGACTGAGTCCTCGCAAATACAAAGGGAGGATGACAAAATTCTATACAAACTTGTAATCCCTTACGCCTCCCTCGTCATCATGAAAACTCATCCCCTAAGGCTAAGGTTTCGTAGTTAACCTACATTATACAAAGAACTCTTCTGCAAAATTGCATGTTTATAGAATAAATCCACAGACAGTTTATCAAGTAAAACAAAAATATTCAAATGCAAGGAAAACAAGGTTTGGGACAAAAATAAATTATAGTGACATGAAACATTCCCGAATGCGACAACTGACGTACCAGTTGCGATGCGTGCTTACGAAACTAAACAATGATTTGAGTTTATAAATAAACGAAGAAGATTGCGACAAGACGCCACTTTTAAAATAGACACAATCTATTTTCTAAATAAAATGCTGAACTACCTGGTTTACATATAACAAAACTGAAGGAGGTCAAGGCCGCGATAGCTATAGTACTCGCACAAAAAACTATTGAGTGCGCGTCGTGTCACCCTTATGGTAGGGTTCAGTAGCTATATTAAAAATAAATAACTTTAATCACACGAAGAGTAGTAATCTGCGTGCAAATATGCTTTAGCTTTTCTGGAACTTATTGTTTGACTCTACAAAACCACTAGCTTGGTCGGCTACACCTCGTTAAACTTTTATGAGTTGCGATAATTTCAAAATAAATTTCAGGTGTGCATATTTTAGATTTTTCTGATCTTTCAGAATAGGGCTTCAGGATGAAATCGAAAACGGTCACTTTGGACTTAATTACTCGAAAATTTGTTTAACTAGCGTACTTACCAATTAGAATTACTTTTTCAACGACATCTTCTTGGATGACGATGGTAAACATTTTCTTCTTCATCTCCACTTGTAATATGGAAGCTTGTAGTAATTAAACAATAGCGATTAAAATATGATTAATGCATGAACCAAATTTCAGCGCCATAGTTTTAAGTCTCCGCATAAAAAGACCGTAACATATAGACGGAGAGGACGAAACTACAAGTTTCTTAGTTGACTTTGAAACCCTAAAAAATGGGACCGTTACAAAAAATGATACAACGTCCCTTGAAGGCGGGAAGGTTTTTTTTAAATCAATTATTACGCCTTTAGCAGGGTTTCAACGCATTAGCGACCCCATGGGAATATAACAAACTTCTATCCTCAACCCCACATTTTCCAAATGTAGCCAGAATTTAAGTGGTCCGTTAGTTATGGATCGAGGAATTGTTTTTTTTTTTTTTTAATAAATGTTAGCGAGACAAGTGGTAAAATTTTGAAGGGGTTTTGTTAGTAAGATAAGATAAAATCAGACAAAGTTTTAACAATGTTTCAAAATTGCGTCTCGAAAAGTAAAGCCAGTTCGATGAACACAATAAAATCCAGTTTATGTCAACAAAAAATATTTCAAAAAGTTTACAATTTTGTCAACGAGAACTATCCAAGTTTAAAAGGCTTTAGAAAGCGTGGAGCCTACTGTAACTCTACTAGACGAATGTGATGAAAGTCCATGTTACGGGGAGAACAAACCAACTCTAGCCGAGAGAGCCTCTCATTAAAAGCGTAAGTAATGTACGACCACAATCATACAACGGCCGTTGACGAAATGAAAGAATAAATCAAGGATATTTTTTAATATTTGATATATAGCCAAATGTAATAAACGTTGCTCTCTAATTACAATTGGTTTTATGGAAGTAACCTAATATTCCTAGTGTAACCTAATAAATTGTTCCTTAAATGTTTTATTTCAATGGCATTGGTACTGGAGCCGAAGATTGTATGTCTTTGGCCTTGCGCTCGCTCTGGTATTGGATTTATAGCAATGTAGAAAGTCTATTCACACACATAAAAGCTGCTGTCGACGAAGTGGTCTGTAGATAGATATCAGCTATAGACATGACACGTAAACCTACAATTCAAACCGCGGATTTATTAGATCTTCACACGCGATAGTTTCTTTAACACATTCGTTTCGTTTGACTATTTGTTGAGTGACCTGATGAAAGCGTTTGTTATTCGGTAAATAGTAATATGAAAAATCATTATCGATTTCAAAACGCAATTTTGCTATTTTTTTATTAATGACTTAACAGTTTGCTGAACAATTAATTCGAAATATTACATTTTCTATTCTAACATTTTATTACCATTATTATAAGCTCCGTTTAGCGTAATGTTTTTGAAGCCATATATTGACAACATTTACCAAGCAAAAAGTAACATTTAGGGCGAAGCGTGTTAACCGGACCTGTATCTCCTTTTACACAGCTACTGGTACAAGAGAAATCACTTAGAAAACTTCAAAGAAACCTTGCCTCACAAAGAAGGTAGGTAATTAACTTGGGGTGATAGAAAAAACTTCACTTTATAGGAGACGTCTTTAACGCGGCAATGCGGTTACATGGCTTCGAACTCTACTATTTTATATTTCACTATTACAAGCTTCTTTTAATGCCAGTCTTTGTTTTAGTGATAAGATAGGGATAAGAAGATAATCAACCGCAGTTTTAATAGCTGTTTTATACGGATTAACGCACGATTTAAGCATCTTCAGAGGCCGTCACGTCTCGACCTAGAAATATTGCTTAGCAAATTATTTGCGAAACGAAGTTGATCAAGGCTGCTAATATTTAGCTTGATTGGTTTTTTTGTTTATTTATACTATTATGTACGGTGACGAGACGCGCAAGTCGCTCACCTGATGTTAAGCGCTACGCTTGCTCATAACAATTCAGTGCCACCCAGAATTTTGAACATCAACAGTTCATAACCCTGCGCGACAATGCACTGCGCTCGTCACCCTGAGATATTAGATGTTAAATCTCTTTATGTCAAGTAATAGCGCTGGAAACATTGCCCTTCAATCCGGAACACAGTAATGTTTGCGCACTACTGCTTGGCGGTATGGCATGTCGCTATACCTGTTTAAATGCTTGAAATATTATTATTTCTAATATCGTAATATTGAAGTAAGCCCATCAAGATAATCATGTACTGCTTACTAGTGATAACTTGGTCAACGTAATGGGACGCCCTTACATATTGCTTAGCAGTAAAACTAGTCGGACGAGTCAGTGACCGGGCCGCATGCAGTTTGCTCATGCCCTGCCTCCCTCTTCCCTTGGCAAGGTCAAGGTACCCCCTTCGGCCCTGCTCAGACTGCAGTCACCTAAAGATATTCCGGGAACGGCCTCATTCAACAAAACCGGTGTTTAATGTTGATCGAAGCCGCTTTCGGTATTCCCCGTAGCAGTTTTCTAAGAACGAGCTCGACGGAATTTTGCTGACAATGTAGAGTTGTAAAGTCGATGACGTGTTAGTACGAAATTATCGATTCATTATCTGAATGTACAAATTCAGGAAGACAATAATATTTTAACGATTCTAATTGATTTGGGCACGAACCTACTTTGTTTTTATGGATGATAATAAGGATGATAAATAATTTACTAACAAAAATAAACATAGCGCACAAACTGCACGCAAAATTCTATTGTCATCATCGGCCAGAAGACGTCCTGCTGAACATAGGCCTCCCTCTTAGAGCGCCACTCTGAACGACAACGTGCAACTTGCATCGCAGTTGCCCGCGACTTTCACAATGTCGTCGGTCTCAAGAAGCCTTCTTCCTCAACGGCTATCGGTTCTTCACGTGATTTGGCTTGCCACTTCAGGTTTTAAGCTCTGAAAACTATGGTGACTGGTTCTTCGGCGAATAACCTCGTTCCGGATTTGATCGCGCAAAGAAACTCAGAGTATAGTTCTATCCATTGCTTTGTGACTATTGAGTTTCTCCAAAAGACCAGGTAGTCAAGGACCACGTTTCAGTTCCATATGCGATCACTGAACACACACCCCATTATTAATAAGCAGGGATAAACCTTGGAGCAGTTGCTCAGTCTTCTGTCCTTTTCAATCGAGTTCTAGTTTCGAAAGAGCGAAAAGGACTAAACACTTGGTAATGAATGCAAGGCCACGTTTATTAATACGGGGACGGGGTTTAATCGAACGTAAATACAAAATAAAAATACCGTCTCCGGTTGTTCTGTTCTAACGTGTCATTATCACAATCAACAAGGGACCTAATAAAAGTAGCAGACTGGGGCAAGGAAGTGGATCACGAGAAAATTTGCAAGCTTGTGACAATTTGTCAAGCATGACGACCGACCGTGGCACGCACACACCGCTAATAAACAGGCTGATTATCACAGGTGACGCAAGGCGAGATGGATAAGGTCAACCCCACACAATAAGCACGACAGTACCGTATCAAAACTGCGGACACGGTACGAAATGGCAAATTGATGTTTACATAACAGTTTCGAGACAATACGGAACTGCGAACGTTCCGTGATCTTTCCCTCCGATACGACGAAATTCAGCAGACGAACATCTTATTCCGAAACACAAAAGGCAATAGTTTGTGCTAATGCAGCATTCTGTTTCTCAATCTGAGATCTGGATCGAGACTCTTATGCAATTTTAGAGAAAAAATACGGATCAAAATGAGAACCTTTCACCTTTTCTTAAGTTTGTTAAAAAATTATTAGATAAGGACGAACCTTAACTTTAGAAAATATACAAATAGAAAACCAATAAAAATATAGGATTGCAAAATAAAGGTGATTATCTTATTGAATTACGAGGTTTGGTGCCTTCTTTCCTTGGAAATATAACCCTAAGCTTGTTGATGTAATGTTAAGTTATTAGCACTATTCACATCTCTACATTATTTCCTCGTAAACTGACCATACAAAATCTGGTGTGGGATAATGAAAACAAGAAGTTATTGCAATGCTCGGCAATAATACATGTCAAAGTCCAGCTAGTTCTGTAGTTGCTCATTAAAGCGCATTTAGAAACTTTTGTGTGATATAATATTTTTGAAGCCACATAAAATATATAAAAATGAACCCCAATTTTTCCTGGTCACGCTATAACTTGAGAAAGGCTGGCCCGATTTTGGTGTTTTTTTTTTCGTTATATTGAAAACAATGTTATTATGAACAGTTTAGCGAAGCCGAAGGCCGAGCTTCGCGGGCATCAGCTAATAATATTATCATTTTTAACTATGTAGTTTTTTTGGCAAGACAAAGATCTTGTCTCATTGTAATGATCTTAACCATGGTTCAACAAATGGAAGGAGTATTTCAAACAAACAGATTCATTAATTTCATCATTTAGTGTCAATTCTAAGTATGCAGTCTGGTTAAGCTACCCGATTAAAGTAAAAAATACAATGTTAATGGTTATAAAAAGCAAAAGGTCGAGTATTTTCAAAGCAGCTTAATGCAACGATGTATACCTGAAATACGAAGTCATGCATGGCCGGATCTTTTCTGTGTTATTTTTATTCGAACGAGTCACGGCAAGTGAATACATCAAAGTTTTGGAATTGTAATAAACGAGCCTTTCTAGAACAATTTTGAATAAAAAAAACAGACTTCAATAGAACCTTTAATTTTAATTTGCTTGCATAGTCGCTTAACTATCATAATCGAGATTATCTTGGCGCCACCCGTGAAATACTTATCATTGTGGATTTCCAAAAGCTATCTGTGGTCTTCTTCATCAGTTCCACTTCACCGAATGATACTTTCTGTATGCAAATGCTCGACTTGTTGATGAAAATACTCAAATCGCTATGTGTATGCCTATAATATTTGAGGAGTTCCTTCAATTCCTCATGGATCGCATTATCAGAACTAGATTTTGATAAAAATGGGACCAATCTGAACTATCTCTGTTCAAACTAAATAATTTTCCAAATCGGCCCCCTTATTATGTAACTTCTAGAATTTCTAACTTCTAAAATTTAGTCGCAAATTTGACAGTTTCACTATGACTATGACTGTCAAATTTGCGACTAAATCGCGAGTCACAAGTTATAATAAAATAAGGAGGCGGGTTCATAAATGACGAAGTTCTGAGGTAAAAAACATTAAAAAAACAGTAACTTGAAAACCTTCTCCTATTTTTTTAGAAGTCGGTTTAAAAAGAGAAATGATGCCTTGAAATACTCTTGATAGTACATTAAAACTGATGAAACGCACCATCACTAATCTTTTTCAAGTTAAGAATGCTAACGGGGCAAATGAACAAACAAACGGATTACAATTTAGACCTTACCATGAAAATTATGTAAATCTCAGGCACTATGATAAAACGGAACGTTCGAATACTTAAGGAATGACAGTATTCGGGTAATACGAATGGCATGCAGAAAGCTTTCAAGAATTTTATCTTGTTTTTACGATCGAATCGAACATAGAAAGCTAAGATTACTACTAGGACCTATAAGGAAGCCACCAATATAGTAGTTGTGAAATAATACAAAGCCTTTCTTGTATATGCATTGGCATTTCAAAGATAATTTGCAGGCTGCTAGTTAAAAGGAGAAATAGCGGCAGGCTTCATAAATAAAATATGAGTCCTAAGTGAAGCATGCAAATAAATATAAGGAGCTTGGCCTGCAAGCTCGATACATTAGTCAAGTAGGTGACCGTTGACATTGTAGGAATACTTTCAAGCAAATGCAAATACCGCAGCTATACGAACCAGACCGTTGTGAAACAAAGAACTGATTTGCATTTAATGACGCCGCGAACGAATGACAATCATTCCGATGAAAATAATGAGTAAACGCTGTTTATTATTTACACACTGTACTTACTATACGTTACTTAAAAAATCTAGAAACGTTATCTGAAGCGTATCTACAAAACTTGTATCTTATGCAGTGTTGTTCTCCATACGGCAATTGCCGTATTATACGGCTTTTAGGCATGCTGCGCTTCAAATATACGGCATACGGCAGCACTTCCAAAGCCGTATAATATTTGTATGAAATATACGGCAATCCACGGAAGAGTTATGAAAAACTGTCATTACTAATTTTTCGTGTAACGTAAGGCACCGAGTTCCCGGAATTCCCCGTTGAAAAAAGCCCTCTATGAATACGACAAACTTGAGATGTTGGACTAATAAGTGGTTTGTGTTGAAATCATTTCACTCAGCTTAAAGATGACGATGATTGAGGATACCTCAGAAAAATTTGAAAATCAAAGGGCGAGAATGCCGATACTGAGGAAGATAAGAGAAGAAGAGATACCATTTCCAAGTGAAAATGAGACATAACTTCTAACCACAATTCAAAATCTATATGGAGACCAGTAAAAAAAAGCTAAGAATCATAATTTTCTTTACAAATGAATGTAAAATTAGAATATACGGCAATTTTTTAAATTTTGTCCCAATACACGGCAATTTTGAGGTCTAGATACGGCAGCCCCAAAATCCACTTGGAACAACACTGATCTTATGTATATACAAACGAACAGATCCAAATTAATTGGTAAAAAAATATTGATTAACGCTTCGAACCAAGTAAAATGAAATGGGCGGGCCCCAAGTAAGATAACAATTCTTCGATATTAATTCGAATTAAGACGAGCAATTCGCTCGCCTGATGGTATGCGTCACGATTGCCCATCATAACAGTTTAGTGCCACTCAGAATTTTGAACTTTACCAGTTCATAAAACAGCGCAGCAACGCATTGCGCTCGTCACTCTGTGTTAAAAGATGAGAAATTCATTTATAGACCTGGGTATCTCCTAAAACTAAAAGCGACCAGAACCAACACAGGAAAGGCAGCAGTGTCCTTTTAAGAAATTGTGAACATTCTGACATCTTCAAGCAACCTGCCAAACGTGAGGATTATGGCAGCCAACCGCGCAATATGGGGGAGACTTCGTCCAGCAGTGGACGTCTAAAAGCTGATCGTAAAAAAATCTTTATGACCCGAGTGCCCAAGCAGGAGGGTAATGTTTTGGGGTGTATATAAATATTTATGGAAATATAAAAGTATGTATGTTTATGTGTTCCTATATTACCTTCTACAGCCTAAACCAAGGATTCTCTACTATAGCGGATGGGCCAAAAAGTATTGTTTACTCACATCACTTGGGACCGCCTTGTGGCACGTCGGCCATGTTTTGTATCCCAGCCAAGCTAGTAATAGCTAGCTGTCAAAAACTGACAAATGTTTTTAAAGTGTATGGGATGACTTGAGAGTAGAAAAATCAAAAAATAGGTGTGGGACGAGTCAATAATAGAAAGTGAGTTGATTTAAGAAAATGACTTCATGGGATGCGATCTATTGGGATGAAGACGGAACAAGCCTAGGAAATCACTAGTGAAAGGGGTGGAAATGACGCCTTTTTGTGTATTCAAATTGCCGAAAATGGCGTGATTTGTAACAAGTCCTCTTTTTTCTTTCGTCATTGGCCTAAACGGATTAATCTATTTTGACAAGTGAAGTTTCGTTCTTTGAGAAGTTAACTCAAAGGTTTCGTTAGATTCCTCCAAAGAGTACTTTAAGGGAGAGATTACGTCTGGAGTGACATAGGTGCAGTCGCGCATCTTCTTTTTCTTTTAATAATATTACTTGTGCTCTGTAATTAATTTAATTTTTGCGGGTAATATTGCCCTTCCATCCGGGACACGGTAACTTTTGCACGCTATTGTTCTGCGGATGAGTAGCTGCCAAAAATGTGATACTTCCCCAGGCGGCCTCTGCAAGTGAGTGCTACCAATAAAAAAAAATACTGACTTTAATAGGTATATTGAAAAAGATTTGTAAGACCTTCAGGTTGCCAGACAATATCTGTTTTCGCCAGTTATTACTATTGCAGTGGCGCAGACAAAATATTTCATAATATTTGAACAAGTGGACAATAGTGATAGAATATCGACGCCATGTGCGTCGGGCTTTGTTCTCGTACCCCTTTTGTGAAATATTAGGTCATTCAAACAACGTTTTAGACTTTTAGTTAAACGTGCTGTTTGTACAGTGATGTCACGATGTCGCGTTACTTTGTAATTAAATGTTGCAGGTTGCTATTTA
This sequence comes from Apocheima hispidaria, assembly GCA_947579745.1. Classification (NCBI taxonomy): domain Eukaryota; kingdom Metazoa; phylum Arthropoda; class Insecta; order Lepidoptera; family Geometridae; genus Apocheima; species Apocheima hispidaria. The sequence goes on from OX388156.1 coordinate 9,665,286, forward strand.
TTCAATTTATGTTTAACTATACGTGCGTGCTATGCGCATGGAAGATTTTGTCAAAATTTAAAGAAGTATTTCAGGTAATTGTCCAGAGAAGTAGTATGTACTAAATCTCTTAAAATATAACGTACACAATGTTAATAACACAAAGTATGATGTAGGTAAATATGACAAAGTATATGGAAGCACGGAAGTAAACAGTGAAAACGGCAGTAAAACGTGTGAACAAGACAAATATCATTTACAAAGCCACAATTAAAGCATAGAGCATGATGAATGCTTTACTAGGTGAATGTAATAAAGAGATCACAAAATGACAAAACATTATATCAACAAAAGTAGAAAATACCTTGTGCTTGCAAGACAGAGTTGTGATCACTAAGAACATCTAATGAAGCATATTTTTTGGAGAAGTAAGAATAATAGTTAATAGCAAGTTAAATATTAATTTCTAATGAACAAACATCTTAGATAGAATGAGTCATTGGCTAAATATTGTCTTTCATAGGTTGCATTATTAACAATGAGCCAGGCACCACACTAATTAATGAAGAATTGTTAGTAGTGAATGGTGATGTTATGACTAATGGCTTGTAAACATTACGAAATAGAAATGATTAGTTAGATTAGAACCAACACTTTAGAGATTGTAAAAATGACTGTTCTCGCCGCGCATGAAAATGATTTTATTTGTAGTTATTATTATTATTGAGTTTTTTTCAGTTAGGTATGAATGGAAATATGTAATCCAATTCCCAATATAAGTATTCCAATTTCGCTGTCGAAAATAAAGTATGAATCCTAGAGTTTAAAATTAAATGAAGTGATTATAGTACAAGACGTATGAAGTAACTTCTGCAAATCTTTATAAACAATAACAATGGATACTAAAGGATGTTCGACAGCCGTGAGTCATATTAAAAAAATACACTGTTTATACTATAGTAAGTAAGACAGTATCGGCCGAATTATCAGGGCTCAAATCAAATATCACGCTGATAACAATACTATAACGCAATTTCACGTAAACATTTGGAAATTAACTATTCGTTCGATAACCCAGCTAAACAATAAACAAGGGAAAAAAAGTTAAATAAAATTGTGTGCAATCATCATTATGCATGCAGATGCAGAAGCAAACGACGTGATCGATCCAGCTATTTGGATTTTCGCCAAAAGTCGTCTCCAGCGAGCTGTCGCAGGAGCAGAGACATTTTCGATGAAATCAGATTGAAAGAAACACAGATACAGACCAGTCTAGTGACGGTGGTGAGATCCCAGGCGGACCTAGTCTTGCCTCGCGGCTGCGTGCCATCCTTCCGCCTTCCGAGGGAGCCGTACCCGGCAGGCACAGTGCCGGCGGTGTCCTCGCGCTTTCGGCGACCAGCGCCGCGTCTCAGGGACGAGAACCAGTTGGAGACGGACCCTCGGCGCTCCTGCTCGGCCGGCGCCGGCCCTCCCTTGATGAACATTACTTCACAGCGGCCCGCGCGCGGCGCATATCACACTCCACTCGTACAACGCTGGCTTCACCGGCATACGATCACACCGATATTAGACAAGCTTGCAGCACACGTTACCTATCAAAGCCGATAATTTGAAAACCAAAATACGCAAATCATAACAAAGCGAAAAGTGTTAGGTGGATGACTGCACGTCGCCGGATCGCCGTGTCGTGCGTGACCTGGGTACGTCGTATTTGATGCCAAAACAGAGCGGATGATGCTGAAGAACAGACAGGTTTGGCTGATGATGGGTGCACATTAAGCGACGCCGATAGCTGAAGACACACCTGTTCATAGTCGTCGTCGTAGACGTGCGCGGCGCGAGCGCACCGGACTAGCAGGGGCCACCACAGAGCGCCGCACAGCAGACGAAAATGTAAACACATCGCGCGCCATGCACTTCCCTCTAAGGCACGCACTCGACTGAAGATAGTCGCGAGCGCCACCGGTGCTTGGCACAGTGACAATTACATTGAATATAGCAAAGTATCTAAACACACTACATAAACCTTATCTTTTTGCACGTCTCAGGCAAGGACGTCACACCTAATTTATATCTTGAACGTATATTTCATGATAACAATTACATAGCACAGATCAACGGCATATCTACAGAAAAGAAACCGGCATAAAAATACAAATCAAAAAGAGAATTTAAAATTTCGAAGAAAGTTTGGGGAAGGTGATTAAAACCATCTATTGTATCAATTTAATGACTATTGTCGAAATGACGGTGTTTGATCGCTAAATGGATGTATAAATTATAAATGCCCAGCTAGATAACAACATTTTTAGTTAGGGTAAACGGAGTACGATTTGCAATATTCGTTCGTGTGCATGAATCATGGCGGTCGTTATCTGAGCCAGCAGCCTCGCTGCGGAAGCGGTAAAGGAAGTGTGATAAAACTGAAATGAACCGCGAACGTTGTCCAGTTGAGTGGAACTTCGCACCTAGATGCAAAAACAACACTTCGCGTATTGGGACACACGGGGACAACATGATCAAGACAATAAAACCTACTTTATAGTTACGACCATACGGCTATTGCGAGGATACTGCGTTGTACTCGTATGTTGAAAGATAAAGGACGGCAACATTATGGGAATTAAGTTTTAATACGGGAATACTCAGATGTGAATCGCTTATTAAAAAAATATATGAAAAAACCATCACGAGAATCAAACATTTATGCAATTTGGGAAGTAGATGTCATGGTCGTAATATAGCACTTTTCTTATGTAGTATAGTAAATTTTTTATCATCATAAAGAACGAAGTAACTGAAAACCGTGGGACTAAATTTTACCAATCATAGAACAGGTATCATAATGGCTCTATACCTTTACTTGGTTATAAAAAATATTAAATCGCTCAAATGACCAATACGGACATGGTATCCAGATACAAAGCACAGCCATACTTTAAATTTGGCTGATCCTACAAAAACATTACCATTTGCTACATGACTTGCTTGATTAAATATGTTTTTCAATTATGTGGTATTCAGGGTAGATTTAATTTTTGCAAAAATCTTTACAAAGCTCAAGTAAGCTACATGATTTATCATGGGAGAATTTGCTTCTAATGTATAGCCCAGGATTTACAGATAAGGTTACCTAACAAGTATTCAATCTCGGAGAAGATAACGGAATCTAAGATAGCGTCGTCATCAAAAGACTAAACATCGTCATCTAGATATCAGAAAAACGAATAATTTAAAATGGATATTCCACAGATAGCTGAATTGTCATATTTAAGTAATTACATACTCATTAAAACATATTCTCAGTTTTTTTAAAGACTATCTATCGTGTTGATTTCGACTCAAGTTTTCAAAATTGGAATTAAATCACCAGGAAGGCGATGTTGAAAGAAAACGTGGAATCTCTTCCACGATTTTTTACAAACGGCAAAATTACAATATATAATTGATCCATGCTTGTTCTTAAAATTACAAATGACTTGATTTGTACAATCCATCATCCTGTTTGGCCATCCATTAGCAGCGAAATGTTTTCCTCGAACAAGGTGACTAATGCAAATAACTAACATTGAATGTGAAAGTCCCACAATACGACCCAGCCAAGAGGACATTCTTACGGTCAAATAGAAAAATACCGTGCAAAATTATAATACAATATAAACAGGAGCCCTGACGTCCGACGAGTGTAGTCATATCCACATATCCTTTAACACTGAACTTACGCGCGAGATAGCACTGCACCGAGAAACTTTTGAATGAATTTTTGAGCACGCACTGTTATTATTTTTGTCACAAAATGCGGCAATATTCTGTCACAATGTTGTATTGTGATTGGTTCGGGAATCGCGAGTCGAGCGGCGCGTGGCCACGGTTCCGCAGCCCGGCACTCACTGAGCCGCTACTACCGTACCGATACCGAGTGGCGGAGTACCGTGCCAGGCTGTATGCGTAGTACGCCCAACCCTAGCTATACATTGACGGTTGACGTCAGAGTGGTCCGCATACCGTATTGAATGAACGCAGGGGTCGCGCGTTTGGGTACTGTGGTTGGGGTGTAAAATTTTATTGTACTATTTTTTTGACGTCTATATCTAAGCTACATTAGTTTATCAGAGTGCAGTCTATTTGCATGATGGATCTAAGAAATAATGCGCTATTTTGTTTCTTTTGGTTTCGAATGTTATTTTATTTTTTTAATGATGTTTCTCCTCGTTTCTCATTTTAATTATCTGCTTCTTTTTCTTGAATGTTTTTAAAATAATGTTCTTATTTTGGTCCAGTCTAATAGGAGTTGAGGTGAATCTGGATCTATTAGAAATACTACAGAACACTAAAATTACAGATTTATTGATTCCCTGGATACACATATTGACCTAGATGTCCTTCATGGTGTCAAAGGCGATGGGATAATTCAACAATAATATAATTAGACACTGAAGTAAAAAAAAAAATTATCAACTGATGCGAATTCGTCAATGGCTTCGCAAATACAACATACATCGCAATCGGATAAAGCAACTCATATTGGACAAGCAAAAACACATTTTTTTATGACATATTATATATTTAATATAGATGAATATGCTGCATTTTGCCTGTCTAAAATTATTTATCACAGGCAAAAGTTCAAGACCTGATTGCTCAGATAAAAAGAATATAATAAGTACCCATCATAGCTCTGACATGAGCAAAACAGTAAACTTGATGGATAATACCGATTAGTGCTTTTTAACTTAGTAATTTATGTGTAACATACAATGTTTACTCAAAGGTCAATATTTATTACTCAAAGTGCATTGAAGATTATGGCATACTGTCCACCATGTTATTTTTTTCTTCAAAATAGCGGCCACTCATTAAAATGATATGAATCGACAGCTTACAGTAATATGAATAAGGTTTGAATGCAACAAAATCTCCTCCAGCATCACATTTTCAAGATATACACTTCAAAATATTTTTTTACTGTCATCCAAGTCTATAATAAGCGTCAGGCAGCAGTAGGGGTGCGTGTCACCAGCTGATCAAAATAGGTACCTTCGTAATTTCATCAACATTTGTTTTTTTAAATTATTAACAGAATTGCCGAGGGACTGCAATACTGCCCAGATGTCGATTAAAACAAAGGCTTTTTCATTTTTCACCTGGATATGTCCTTAAACTGCGACCAGAAACACCGGACATAAAATCTGGTTTTAACCTTCCAGTGGTCGCACCCTTGCGCTTAACACAAGCAGTCACGCGCAGTCTGTGATTTCACAACTTTACGTGTCTATTTTAAGAAAATGAATGAATATTTCATGATATTGTGTAGCACATGATAAAAAGAAGGCTTTCAAAACTATAGCCAATTCTGCTACAAAGCGAGATATTCGCTGTTCTAAGTCTTTGTAAATCATTGTCTACAAGAAACAAATAACTAATAAAAAAATTCAATGGTGGAGTATTTTAGTCACCACCAATTTCCTTTAAAAATCCATTACTGTCGAGTTTTGTTACAAAACTCAGGTCCAAAAGCTTGCCTACGACAATTTTGCCCAATGAAAACTATTTTAATATTTGAATTTGAAATTTAATTTTAATTTTGAATTTCAATTCCTACTACTTAAGCCGGTTTTATTTAAATTACTCGCATTGTTTGAGTTAAGCATGATAAAAGCCTTGGTATGCAATGATATCGGCCTCGAACTAGCTACACTCTCGGCCTTCAAGCTTGGTCATCACCCTTACAGCCCTTACTGTCCGCACTGTAAAGGCTTCTTCGATCTTTTTCTCGACCTTTATTCCAGCTTGTCCATCAAGGTCTGCAATGCTGGAGCTGCGTTTTCGGCCACCGTCATCGCTGCCAGCAACACAGTCATTACAGACCGCGACAGTAATGTAATATTATTATTTACTATTATTACACAAGACGGTAACTTCGTGATATCTGTAGAACCACTACAACACAGGCAACATTCCAACTATACTTACTTTGGATTCTGACTCACAACTCTGAAATACACAGTTATTTACTACTCAAGGTTTTGTTCTACGATAGAGGCGAAGTTTAGGAAACTATACACATTGTCAAGACACCTGCAGAGAGTAGAACAACACTGGAGTGGACATACCTGAATCTCTAACAGCAACTCTGTTTTCCGACGTCTGATATCAATCAAAGTCTTTTGCTGCTCCGGTGTCAACTCTGAAAACAACGCAGTACCCTTAAGTAGAAGAACATAGCCATTGAGGTCGTGTTTTAATTGGAAAACAACGACCTACGTCTACAAGTTCTTCACTAAACATCACGATCAAACTAACCCGTATGTGTAAATGGATCACCATGATTACTTGCAGCATTGTTTCCACCAAGGGACAAGTTCTCAAATTCACTTATCATTTCTTAAAATTGATTAAAGAAACTGTAAACAAAGTTTACATCGTTGAAAACTGCTGGGCGGCCATATTTATCAAAGAGTATGTCATAGATGAATGTATATGAGTATGTAATACTACTATTTATTTACTTCAATCAAATCAAAGCGACAGAGACAGACCAAAGAATATTTTTACAACCACAGAGTACATTTTTATGACCAAATGACTCAACTAGGACTCAACAGGACTCAACTACATTCAGACTTCATATCATTTATTAAATTCCTCAAAGCTTCACATACATCATCTTGTACAGCATACATTCAGCATTCACATCACATCTACATAGACTGAAAAAGCAATAGACAACTGCTAGTAATCTTATTCCTAGAAAAAGTATAGGTATCATGGGTAAATAGTCGGTTAGCGTGGCCGCAAGTGAGACAAAACATCAAATGTATCAACCAATCACGATACCATTAACAATTTTAGACCAATCAGGATGCAGTAACAATAGCCTACATTTGAAAAACCTGAACACAGGATACAGGACACAAATATTATAACTTTTTTCGTTTTTTCATGATTAATACTTAACATTAATTAGTAATATACAACTTTCCATCCTTTTTTTTCGTGTTGGAAAGAGTCATGTATCCAATAGTGATGTATTTGTTTCTTATGTGCTTATGTACAAAGACTTAAGAAACAAATATATAGCTATCATAATTATGTCCGTATCAAATTACGAAATTCCAAAATGGCAGATAGGGATTCAGAATAGATTCGAAATGAGGCGTTTTCCAAAAAAACAAAAGTAGTTCTAAAATACTTACTAGATGGCGTAACAAACCTACCGTTTTACCTGTCATTGTCATTTCTGTCGAAATATTTTATGTTTATTTTTTAAATCGTAAATTTTGGCTCCACACGTTGTGTATTTAGCCAGTGTCAACTATTGTAATATTTCAAATGAAGTCAAATACATAGTTACGTTACTTGAAATTGTCTAAATAAACATGTCGAGCCAAAAAACACGAGAAAAAAGGCACACGTACATTTTTTTGTCTTTCATGTCTTGACAGTGACAGCAAAAACGCAAGGTACATCTAACGCCATCTATTGGGTACTTTTATAACCAGGATTTCTTTTTTTTTGGAAAACGCCTCATTGAATAATCAATAAAATTCTACTCTAGTAGTTTCTCCCCCGAACCTCTACTAACAATAGACTGTTTCTTTTGCTCCCGTGAAATTCAATGGTAGCTGTCCCATTCGCACGATGTCTGGTCAGGTCATGTATAGCCACTTTAAAACAGCAAAACCTTTATTTTCTCCTGTCTGTGCTTCCTATTATGTGATAGAATTAGAACAAGGATCCATAACAATCTGGTGACTATTAGGTCGATCAAACGTAGAGGATAGGCCCGTTGATCCAGCAGTTAATTTTTCTCTGTCTCTATTATTTGCTTTCTTTGTCTACGATTTTTGGTTTGCCTATACAATATCGTGTCTCCAAATATCGTGTTGTACATTATAGACACCCGTCTTGTTCTTGACATCGCGTATTCCATAAATCTTGGCGTTTGCTTTGCACTGCGCGTATATTTTGAAAGAAAGAAAAGAGGAAAGGAACACGCCCCCATCCATTAGGTATTTCATCTGTTTTTGTGTTTTCCTGGTATTTTCAGAGTTGATAAATTGATCCGATTGCTCTTGTATCAGTTAAATAGTTGTGTTAACAATACGTGCTTGTGATTGTGTTAAACGATTTAGCTTTTCAGCAAGCAAGCTCATCTCAGCTTCACTCAGCCGGTTTACAAGTTTTACAAGCAAAGATGAATGATAGTGGTTGCATACACTTGAATAATTTTAAAGCTGCGAAGGGTACAAACCCATATAAGATTATACATGGATATTTTGTAACATGCACTTCGTTTGAAGCTAGGATGTATAAGGTGGGTTGAATTCATTTCATCATACGTACCATTATTTACTATTTTGTGAAATATGAACGACGCAAATTGATTTTTACCTGGATTAATACGACGTTTCATCTATGGCTGAAAATCTAGGCTATTGCTATTGTTAGCTGTTGCTGTATGTTAAATTATTAAGTGACAATGCCATTGTAAGAATTTTAGACAGCTGTAATTTGGGATCAGCTGATTAGTTATCTTTGACCTCCAAACAGCTGTTTCTTGAGAATATTGCTTGTCTCGCTTCATTACTGTTTTGGTTTAACTCCTAAACACTGAATGAACTAGAATTGACAAATTACAAAAAATAATTCTGTTTATGTGCAATACTTGTATATCAGAAGTAGATGTCTAAGTTATGAAATAGCTAAATTACATCTGCAATAACATGTAAAAAGCTGAATGCAAGTCATATATTTTTTTTTGCCTTTATTTAAAATGTATACTTTTAGCAAAAACAACAAACTTTTAGCAACCATACAAAAGCCTTTGTATGGTAACTATAATTTATTCTACTAGCAGCGCCCCTCGGCTTCACCGGTATTCTACAGAAACCAAATATTTTCCGGGATAAAAAGTAGCCTATGTGTTAATCCAGGATATAAACTACAACATCCATACCAAAATTCATCCAAATCCATCCAGCCGTTACAGAATTGAACAGGAACAGACACCCTTACATACTTACACACGAAATTTCTCATTTATAATATTAGTGTGATTGTTTACCTACTCACTTAATTATTTTACACAAAAACAGCCGAAAAAATGGGTGATATATTTTAATTTAAGGGCAAAAGTGGTGAAGTGTCTTCGAGTGAGCCACATTACTCAAAGAACCAATGACCGACGGGGAAGAAAGGTTCTTGAGTGGCTACCACGTAACGAAAGGCGCAGCGTAGGCAGGCCTCTCACTAGTTGGACCGATGACATTGTGAAAGTCACGGTGGCACGTTGTCGGTCAATGTCGTACTCTAATGGGGAGGCCTAAGTTCAGCAGAGGACGTCTTCCGGCTAATGATGATGATAATTTTATATGCAAAAGTTTTTGCGAAAATTCGGAAAAGCTGGTTAATGCCTTGGATTAAAACAAAAATATAAGTAACGATTCCTATAGAAAAGCAAGAAAAACTGCAGGGTGCAGCTTGTTCACAGTAAAGTATATTGTTTCAGGCCACAACAGGACTGTGTTTCTCTTGCGGCCAGCCTGGCCCTCGCATGCACTCCTGCCTTCACTGCATCTACTTCGCCTGCTATAACGGCCACATACAAGAACACTCTAAAAACAAGAAACACTTCCTATATGTTGACTTGAGCTATGGCAATGTGTACTGCGCTCAATGCCAAGACTATATCTATGATAGAGAATTCACAGAGATTGCTATGGCACACAAACTTCTCCAGGCTAAGTATGTTTTATTTTCTATATGATATCAAGGAGTTAACAGTTTTTTTTTTTTGTTTTCTCATAATTTAAAAAAAAACTGACTTCATCAGAACCATTTATTTAAATTTGCTTTGTCATAGTCGAGATTATCTTGGTGCCACCCATGTATATAAACATGTCATCGAGGAGTTCTGCTGGCCATTTGTGGACTTCTTCATCAGTTTCACTTCAGAAAATAATACTCTCTGAATGCAAATGTTTGACTTGTTGATGAAAATACCTAAATTTTATTTCTGGTCATCATACAGGAGCATGAATCTCTGAATTACAAGCTTTAGCTTAGTTCAGAGAACCGAAGCCCACAGATATTTTAGAGGTCAATGTTGGTACTAAAGAAATTTTGTATGTGTATAGCTTCAAAATTTTACTACGAAAACTGACGTGGTATTGACACATTTTTGTTTTATTAAAACGGGAATACTCACGTTAAATTGAGTTGGTTATTCCGACTATAATATACGCCCCGACCCCGCACCTGCAGAGCAGACGATGACGTCACGCGTGCGACCCGCCGATGCCCGCAGTGCAAGTCAAGCTTATAGCATTCCTTGATAAAGGTCACCGAATGTGATCGAAACTATAGTCGGAATAACCGACACAATTTAACGTGAGTATTCACGTTTTTTTAAAACAAAAACGTTCAAAATTGTACCGCCGCGCCTTCACCGCATCCCTATTTCACCTGTCTTAGTCTATAATAAATGAGGACAATTCTGAACCTATGGTTAGGTTAGGTAACCCCCGGCCGCATGTAAGCCGCGCATCGCCGCGACTGTTCTGTAGGCGGTGGGCGTAGAAGTTTATAACTCTGGCACTATTTTCTTGCTAATCTGTTGCTTGCAAAACATGAAAAAGGTTAATTAACTAATCTTTTCTTCCCCAGTGTTTGTTAATCCTTGTACTTCTTTAACGAAGCAACGGAGCACCGAAAAAATCAGGTTTTTTTGTATAAGTACCTATAGTTAATGAGCTAGGTAGAGTGATATACACATAAATCCTGTAAAAAAAAAATGGTTCCTTTGCTTTCGTGTGTACGCAGGTGAACTGTTATCGAAACTACTGGGTGCAAGTCATTATTCATATGACTAATTATATTATGTCATAAGGCCTTTAGGCTGCCTAAAAACTCTTCACATCAGGGCTGCCACTAAGCCCATAGGAACTTCATTTTTTTTAACTTTCCACAGGTCGTTAGGCATGAGCGTACCCTACATGCCGTGGATCCCCAACAACAACGAGGCTATGGCGCTACGCAGGCTGCGCCGGCGGCGCCTTATCAGCCCCCAGACCACAATCGGCCTCCGAGGCTTGCAGAACTTGGGCTCCACTTGCTTTATGAACTGTATTGTACAGGTCGGTAAAAGTTATATGCTTGAAGCTTCTAATTTAAAGCAATGCTTCTTTAAGGTATTGGTCTGAATTTGGACTCCACTAGCTTTATGAATTGTGTAAGTTGAGGAAATGGTTTCTAATAAAGCTGGATTTGCAATACCTGTAAAGGTCAAATGTTAACCCGCACCCTAGCACTGAGGCGTCAGCGCGGAATTAAGACCGTTTGGGCTACACTGGCGATTTCAGAAGACCCTGCACATTTTAGAGGCCAGTTGTCGTCTTCTGGCTGATGATGATGATGATGAACTTCGAACGACGCGCGCTTTCTGGTCTATTGGGTTTCTGAGAATTTTGAAACAGCATTGTATATTGATCTAGAAATTGTTCTTTTTCGTTTCGTGTCTGCGGTTCCAATTTAAATGTTGTGAGTTGCCCAGTAAGTGGCCACAGAGACTGGGAATCAGAGACTGATCTAGAAACAACTATAATAACTACATTAGTAGATATATTAACTGTGTGTTTTGTTTGTTGTTTTGATGAGGAAGGAAAACATCGTATTTATCGAGTACCACAGACAATAATTTGTCTGTGGTACTCGATAAAGAAGAGTGCCAATGGCCATAGAAAGATGCGTAACCTGATTGAAGGACTGACAAGATGTCGCTAGTGCTTTAAACTGCGACATGATCGTCACAATTTCTACTTGACTTTTAATAGAAACGCAAGCTAACACATTTGCCAATTCTATTTAAAAAAAAACTTAAAATAATCCCAAATCTGGCCAATCTTGCCACTGTTTGATGAAAATTATGTATCCGAATCTGTTCAAATGGTAGAAACATGAAACGTGTGGTCGGTTTTTGGCGGGAACGTGGAGAAATCATGTCGCGTCATTTTATTATTTTCCAAAACTTGTGTTATTTCGTGTGTTAATGTGTAAAAACAGTGAATTTTTACCCGTTAAGTGTTCGTGAACATGCACGAGTGTTGGTGAATGGTATAATATCGTGAAACGTGAATTTTCGTGTTGTTTCCAAAACTCCATAGAAAGCTCTAGTAAAGTTTTCACCACTTTACTGGGGCATGACTTGGACTTGACCGTGACTTGCTTTGCTCGCCTTTGACTGTGACTATGACTTATTTGACAATATTCACCAAAACTTGAAAAAATATGAGTATACTTGACACTGGCAAATGCATAAGACGTGCGACGCCATAATCCTCTTAGGAGGAAAGAGAAAAAAAAAAAAACGTGTGGTCACACTTATTTGCTCTTGCCTTGGCTTGCCAAGCGTGCTGCCAGCTTTAGAGCTGTTGAGTCTATTTAATGTATTGTATGTTGATTCGATTTACAGACTTTGATACACACGCCGCTGCTTCGTGATTATTTCCTTGGAGAGCGCCACAAATGCAAGTCCCAGAGTTCGGGGAAATGCCTTGTTTGTGAGGTTTCCAAACTATTCCAGGTAATAGTTTAGTAATGGTAAGTAACTCTGTTTCTATGTCTCTCTGTCAGGGTATTTGCATAGATATACCTTAAGGGTAGGAGACGGATATAGGCAAATATATATTTTTTGTTTGTCCACGCGAACGAAGTCCCGGGTAACAGCTATATTTAATGTGTTACTAAGATATAGTATCGTTTAAAGTGTTTGATAGCAGATATTAGTAAACAGTATAATCTTCACACGCCCTCAGACTATAATTGACGATTTTGTCGTAAGTAAATAAGCAGGATAATATTTTTTATATTTATCTATCTTAATAGCTGTGTAAGTATTTTACAATAATCGTTAGTCATTGTATTGCGTCGCTTTTAGGGTTACTTACCGAAATGGTAAAAAGGAACCCTTATAGTAAGACTTCGGCTTATGTTTGTATGTCAGAGCCGATTATCATATGAGCTAAATTTGCCCTAGATTTAAGCAACGTTAGACACTTTATACTAATTACTTAATATAAAAAAAAATGTATTAAATAGTGAGTAATGTAGTCAAGTTATGTATCATTTTGCATTTTGATTGTTGTACATTACAAGCCGAAGGTATATGAACAGTCTTACTTTAAACCAGGTTTTGGAAACCTTTTGTAAGTCGCGGGCTGACCTTTCGACCGTTAGAGATTTAAGAAATTTTAAAAAAAAAAACTAGTTTTTTTGTGATTTTCAAAAATGTAATGTAGTAACATAAAGTCTAAACTTTATAATTTTTCATAAATTTGCACAATTACGAAAAAAAAAAAAGATGTCCCTTATTGACTTTCGTGGTTGTTTGCTGCATTTAAATTAATATTTACAACGACTTGTATTTTTTTAAACATTTATCAGTAATTGGCGCATTCTTCAGTCTGCCTTTGAACATGCATACGACTGCACCGAAACATCGAGAACTCAAAAATAATATAAATAGTGGTAAATATCTCGCTCTACTGCTTTGGAATGGTCAAGTTTGATTGGGTCGGATACTCCTACTATGAAAATGCGTCAAAACCCCAATTCCTTAGTGGAATGTGTGTGTGTGTGCTGTAGGAGTTCTACTCGGGCGCCAAGAGCCCTTTGACGCTGCACCGGCTGCTGCACCTGATCTGGACGCACGCGCGCCACCTGGCGGGGTACGAGCAGCAGGACGCGCACGAGTTCTTCATCGCCACACTGGACGTGCTGCACAGGTACTACTACGATACTATATTATAATTATATTGTATGTATTACTATATCGTAATGATATTTTACTTAAGACCTGCTCATTGTAACCTAGCAACCAAGTTACGCCAAAGAGTGCGAAAGAAGATGTGAAAAATAAGACAGTAAAAGAGATAGCTATAATGAAGATTTTGCGAGTCTATTTTAAGGGCACTAAAATCGAATCTCATGTAATATATCATTGCTGCATAGTATTTAGTCTGTATCAGCCTTTAAACATCCCACTGCTGGGATATCAGCCTATCCTCAAAGGGTGATTAGGCTATATCCACCACGCTAGCCCAGTGCGGGTTGGCGGATTCACATACTCCATTGCATTTCTTCTCCGGAAATGTACAGGTTTCCTCACGAAGTTATCCTTTACCGCAAATCCATTAGTATATCCGTACGTAAGTTCCAAATAACTCATTGGTACGGGTTCGACCCCGCTACCTCACGAACGTGAGGCGGGCGTTCTCCCACTGAGCTACCAGGACTATTTAGTAATTATCTTTATCTGCAACAAACCCGATATGAAAAGTCGTTAGCTGTACTCGTAGTTACAAGCATTATTATTTTATTCACAGGGTTTTAAAATACTCATCACTTGCACAAATACGCGCGTAGTAAAAAGTATAAACCCAATGATATATTAAGCGCGACTAAGCGGAGATAACACTTAATTTAAATAATATGTACCCAACACGCAAATGTGTTTGTCTAGCTAGACTAATGACCTCAGATGATGTGAGTCTGAACAATTCTTGCGTCATCCACCAACAACAATACAGCATCTAGGTGTGGAAAACAGTAAGAAGTGTGTTTTAAGTGTTAACATAACTGTACATAATTACGTACCTAGATAATTTTACCATTAGTTTGTTTTGATAGGTAATGTCATAGTCATAGTGATGTTGGTGATATTTCATGGATTTCATTATTAAAAAACAAAGAATAATGACTATTGGATTGTTTATCTTTGGTTTTGATCGGGGCTGCATGGAAAGGTGGTACTAAGCCGAAAGGAGCTCATTGTACCTACTCGTCATTATGACCAACTTTTACTACTAAAAATTAATCACACCACAATCGAGTAAAAAATAGCGTTTCGGTTCGGGGGTAGTCTGACCCCCTAAATTATAACAAAATCTTTTGTTTTTCGATAAAATTATAATATATGCCGCTTGTCACCCATTTTTTTATTTTTAGAGATGCAGCCCTCCCATTCATGCGCTAGATGTGTACACAGCTTTCTACGTACACAGATGAGCGGTAAAAACTCTTTTCAAAATTTTCAGACACTGCATGAACGGCGTGGAAGACATCGAAAAGAAAGAGAACGGCCGCTGCAACTGCATAATCGATCAAATCTTCACCGGGGGCTTACAGAGCGACGTCGTCTGCACTTCTTGCTCGGGCGTGTCGACCACTATAGACCCGTTCTGGGACATCAGCCTCGACGTCGCCGGCCCCGGCTCCTTACAGGCGTGCCTCGAGCGGTTCACACGCGCGGAGCACTTAGGCTCCGCGGCAAAGATAAAATGCTCCAACTGCCACGCGTACCGCGAGTCCACGAAGCAGTTGACGCTCGAAACTCTCCCGATCGTCGCCAGCTTCCACCTGAAACGATTCGAGCACTCGTCACAGATCGACAGGAAGATATCGGCATTTGTCTCGTTTCCCGCCGAGTTGGATATGACACCGTTTATGTCGTCGCATCGGCGCACGGCGGACGTCGGCGCGGATAATAACAACGCCCCAGAAGGCCTGTTCGAGGACAATCGCTATTCTCTGTTCGCTGTCGTGAACCACCTGGGGTCGCTCGACGCCGGTCACTACACGGCGTACGTTCGACAGATGAAGGGGAGCTGGTTCAAGTGCGACGATCACATGATCACCCGCGCCTCGCTGCGGGAGGTCTTAGATAGTGAAGGGTTGGTATTTTTTTTTTGTTTGTTCGCTTTTGATTGCAACCTGCTTGATGTGTAGCAATGGCGTTAATATATCTTCTGTAAAAAGAAAAATTAAATTTTGTTCGTTGGTAACGCATCACTTGAGAACGATCACTTATTCGGCTAGTTTTAGTTTCAGAATTAGTTTTTTTATGGGAAGAAAAATTTAAAAAGTTTAGCGACCGAAGGCCGAGCTTTGGTCCTAAGCCCTAAACCTGCAAGACCGAAAGCCGAGCTGCATATCCTGATCCCTAAACCTAAAAGACCGAAAGCCGCGCTGCATCGCGTACGATGTCGCTGGCATCAGCTAGTAATGTAAAAAAATGGGATAGGGCGGGTCATGTGGCAAGTGTGCATCCAGGGGGCTTATCCTCTAACTTTGAAATGTTCTGATTGCGAGAGCACGCCATCTCGCTCGTACCAACTTAGTCACACTATGCGCGGTCCCGCTCGCGCAACTCTCGCTATCGGTTTGAGAGTTACGGGATAAGTCCACTGATCCAGCGATCTGGGGCTCAATTTTTTAATCGCTCGTAAGGGAAAATATCATGCGAAATGAAAGATTTTCTATTGATGGAAGCAAATTCGAATGGTTCAAACTACTCGTTGCGTTAGCGAGTGGTATGATTATTTCAAAAATGTGACTTTTGTTTGAGATTTCTTTTGAATGTCATTTCGCATGATATTTTTGTGCGAAATAACATATGAGCGATTCAAAAATGGAACCCCAGGATCGTCTTACGATCGTTCACATCAGGATCGTCGTGATGAAAAAAAGGCAAAAGGCTTAGAAAATGTTGGCGTTACGATTATGGTGCATTCCGGGAGGAATACATCAAGAACAAACAAAAAAAAATATTTTTATCTAATGAACAAACGTAGCAAATAAATAATAAATATCTCCCTGTCATAATATTATTAAATTGTTTAAATTATTGATTAGTATGCCTTAAATTTAACTCTAAACATAGTTTAATTTGTAAAAGTGACTAGCCTGTAAAATTCTATGTTATTTATTTATCACACTATAATATAAATGTGAAAGTTTGTGTGCAAGTATGTAAGTGGGTAAGTATGTCAGTGTGTTTGTACCCGTTCAACTCTGTAACGGCTCAACTGATTTGAATGAAATTTGGTGTGGAGGTGGCTTACAACCTGGATTAACACAGGCTCCTTTTTATTCCGGAAAAATATCCGGTCTCTTCAGAATAGCGGGTGAAACCGCGGAGCGCAGCTAGTGGCCAATAAATATTTCTGATTTCTGAGGATTGGCAGGAGGAAGCAATCGGTCGGTATATGTGGAAGGACGTGAGGAAACTTAACCAGCCATGGGATAGCATTAAAACACGTTACGGTTATCATATCATTTTGCATAATCCGATTCATTTTATTTTATGGTAACCATAAGGCAAGCAATGCTGATTAAAAAAAAAAAGAGTTTTTTTTAACACTTCTCTAGTCTCTGGCACCAGAAAAAGGTAGTAATTTTTTTTATAATTTTTTTTCAGATACCTACTATTCTACCACAAGACTGTACTGGAGTATGAACACTGAACGAGTCTGCGTTCAATTAGTAACCATGGATACCTAACTGAATTATCTACACAAGTCAATCTATGTTGCGTTCTGAGTTATTGTTTCAACCATCCAGAATACCGACCGGGATAGCTAGGGATTTTGTCTAGGGGCTTAAATTAAACAGCCATTAAACAGTGAGTAGGTAGTGATAATTCAATAGACACTAGTTTTTTTTTTTTTTATCGCGAGTGTTGCCCATCTTTGCCCCTCCCCCTACGCCCGTGCCGACCGGTCTTACTGATCTCCCTGTATTCCCGTATATGAGTCCCACGTGGTGGTGAGATCGGTATTTCTTTTCTCCCTTTCGCTCTATCCTCGGCAAGTTTACACTCTCTCATGCCCTTTAGTACTATTATCTTCAATTGGATCTGCCTCTAGATCTTCGACCGAGGATAGAATGTAGCATCCGGAAAACTTGATAAATGTTCAGTATTTTTTTTTTTATTGCTAGTTCGTCATTATTCCCATTTGAGAATAAAACAAGGCACATTTATGAACGCAACTTTATGCTTTACAAATTATGGCATCGGTTATACAATTTATTTGATCTCTATATCAAGTTCTTATATCGCTATCTCTGTCATGTAACACGTATTTGAGAAAAAGACACAAATTATTTTTCTTATACCGATGACGCAGAAATTAATATGGAAAAGTGATCCAAATCGATTTACGCACTATCCCCCGAATACTGAAACGTTTGTTAACTTTGACGACAGATTAAGTCTATTGCTGCCTTTGTCATTTGCTTAGTGCCAGACAAAGGCAGTATTAGAATTAATCTGTTGTCAAAGTTAATGAACGTTTCAGTATTCGGGGGTGACACACTGGGAGGCTTTCAAGTGTGTTGAAGTGTTTGTGATTCGTAACGGGTGCTTGAATGTGTGTAGTTTGTTTACTGGGTGTTGTTTAGGATAACGAGCCACGTATGGAGAGTGGCATTGATTATGTGTAGAAATAAGTCATTTCTTATCGTGATACTAGAATAGATGTTTAAAAAATCCCATCTCGATGTTATCTGAATATAAAAAAAAAAACATTCACGAATTTGTTAGTATTAAGCAATAATACGATCTATTTAGAAAATTCAAAATCGATATTATATTTATCTTTCCTAAAATCTCGATCCTCTTTCTGAACTACTGAAATACTCTATAAAATTGATGGAAATCGGTTTAGTTATCAAATTATTAGTTAATATCTAAGTTACCTAAGTCTAAAGACATTATATTAAATAAATATTGCTGTGTTCGTCTTAAGCACTACTATGGTAATTGTGTTCGATATAGTAGGCTCGTACAAATTTTCCGTTTTGAAAATTGCTTTGAAACGGATTTAAGTGCAGTACAAAATATGTCGTCGAATCTACAAAGACATATTTCAACTTTTCTCCTAATAGCTCTGTGCATCGTTCTGCTAGTGACTAGCCAATTTAATTTGGTGTGCATGTGTTTACATAGATAATAATTAATGTATGATAGACACACCACAGATTAACATTGCACACCTTCACTATAATCGGTTTCGAAAATGGGAACGGCGCATTTCTTTTATATTGAAGACTACTTTCAATCTAACTATTAAAAGGTAAGTATTAAGTATTTAGTCTCTTTCTATTTAGATATTCATCTATGTAAATATACATGTCGGATAGGCGACCGATCAAATTGGCACTGCAAAAGTCTGGAACACTACTTGCAGCATTATTTCCAATTAACTAGTTATCAGGGAATTTTCCCAACGAAGAGTGAGCAGGTATCTTTTTGGCAAGCATTTTGTCTCGAAAGGGTTTTGAAGTTACAGGCATACCGACTGTCCGCCGTCTTGTTTTTTCTTTAAAATAGCGGTCACTTAGTAAACGTATATGAATCGACTGCTGACACTAATACGAACAAGGTTTGCATGTGACCAAATCTCTTCCAGCGTCACGTTTCCAAGATATACGCTTTCAAAGTTACACTGGGGCCGACTCCGGTAAGTTGACTTAGCACTAAATTGAAGGTATGAATTGGTTCTAAGATATTGTTTTACATTTATTTGTAAGTTTTATAATTCAATTTAATTAAAAAGTTATCCAATTCTATAATAACAACAAGGCCAGTAAGCAGTGGGGGAAAGGGTTACCAACTCCTTGGTGGCGTCAGCTGCGTTCTGAGTCGTAAGAAACAGTAATTCTAGTTCGCGTAGGCCTGGTGGCTAGCCATGATCAGAGTTTTCATGCCGTCCGAAGGCCTCTGACGTGACTGATAAAAAAAATATTACATTCAGCGTGATTAACTAAGTGATAGTGAATCGCCTTACTTCTATTATAGACTTGATGACAGTAATACAATATTTTAGGAGTCAATTCATACCTTCAATTTAGTTCTAACTCAACTTACCTGCGGCGCCAACAGAGTTTTTCTTTATGGATCTTGATGACGGGACGAGCAAGTCGCTCACCTGATGTTAAGCGTCACGCTTGCCCATAACCGTTCTGTGCCACTCAGAATTTTGATTTTCAACAGGTCAAGACCATAAGCGTCAATGCACTGCACTCATCACCCTGAGATATTAGATGATAAATCTCTTTGTGCCCAGTAATTACGCTGGAAACATTAGCATGAGCATTAGCGCTGGTTGGAGCTTAGTTTAAATTTGAAAGCATATATCACGGAAACGTGACGCTGGAGGAAATTTCGTATCATACAAGCCTTGTTCGTATTAGTGTTGGCTATCAATACATTAAGGTTTTGTGAGTGGTCGCTATTTTGAAGAAAAAACAAGATGGCGGATAAAAAAAATGAAATAATAAATAGAAATGCCAGGCTTCATACTAAAATATTCCAGGCCCTTTCCACGAAGCGCACGTGCATCCAGGCACAAAAAAAAAACAATCAGTATTGAGGAAGTTGAGGGGGCGTACCATGAGGTGCTTAGTGCGATGATTTTTAGGTTCAGCCGATGACACTGCGCGACCGCGAACCGTATCGCCGCGTAATAAGGTGTATGGTCGCGCAGCGTTCTCGGCTGAGCCTAATAATCATCGCAATAAGCACCTCACGGTACGGGCCCAGGGCAAAACTGTCATTGGTTAATTCATTAAAACCCTATTATTTACATAGTTGAACATTTAAAAAATGTTCAGATGTTGAAATGTTGACAATTAGTATTGCATTTGTGTCCCCGTTTTTATCCTTTGTGTCTAGTAAAAAACATACATTAGTATGACTGAACTATTTTACAATAAGCCATAGCGAATCATTCCTATTCAATGTTTGTGTAATGTTTATAAGTGTTATTCAGATTGTCTTCAGAACAAACATTTCAATCTACCTCGCTGTGTATACTTTATTTGCGTTTTACTTGAGCCTGTGAAGAAATGTTTGATGATTTGCGCAGATCGCTTCGTATTGTAGAGTTAAATATGCATGAGCGCAATATGCCTGTCGGAGTTTGTTGTACGGTTTTATCACAGCACTATCTTGTGAAAAACTAGTCGTAAAGTCAATTTATGAAAAGTATTTGGACGTCTATAAAGTTTTACTATGAAAACTGACGTGGTTTTGACGATAGTAATAGCGCCATCCCGTTTGTAAGCGAAATGGAGCGAACGAGACGGCGCTATCGTGAATATTGAAAGCAAACTTAACTGTCGTTTCTTACGCATCTTTTAAAATATAGCCACACTTGAAGATTGAGAACCGACTCGACGTTTTAATTGTGGGTCGTTTGGCTCATCATCTGAATCTTCAATAATACAAGTATGATAGACGCAATGCTTTGCTTTATTACTAGTCTAGCTATATTGGGAATTAATTCATTTCAACTGCTCATTGTACCTTGAAAAAGCTTTATGTGACGACGTGTTTCATTATGCTTTATTTTATGCTGTGCGTGTATGGTTGTGTTATTTTACGCTCATGTGTATTTATCATATGAATTAAGTAGATTGTAACCTATGACTGGACTGACATTAGCTTAATGTGATATTTATAACTTGTATTTATATTGTAGTTAGCTGTACGGATTTTACAATAACTGATAGTAGGAATTATTTTTGTTTGGTTGATGCTTGTGATGCTCACAAATAGTTGACCGATTCCGTTGAGAAAAGTCATATGACCTACAAGCAAATTGCACACCTAAGTTCTTTTATACACCGAGGCAGTTAAGATAAGGAATCATTGGTGACTTGAGTAGTCGCGTCTGCTCAGTGTCTGAGCTTCGTACACGAAGACATTTGACAAAATGTTGGCAACTTTTGCTATCCGAAAGCACAACAAGAGTCGTGAAGCTACTCGTGTCGCCTTGTGTACGATGGCTCTAGTGCGACTTCGACTACAATGTGTCGGATGATAACGTTAATCTCGAATGATTGTTACATATTATTTTAATTTATAAAAACATAGGACAGTCAACAACAAGCCGCTTCTTTGTGAGCATTGTGAATGATTTAATTTGCATTTAATATTTTAATTTAGTTGTTTGGATCCGAGCCTAATTAGGTATCTGATTTTTTTAGTCTGTAAATCTTCTATAGAGTTATTATTTTCCTATTTTGAGTCACTGAAGCCTCAATCAATGTGATAGACACAACTATTCTGTAATTAATGTAAGGTTTATTTTGTGGATACAATCAAATTCAAATATAAAAATATGACATGTATATTGTATACTATCGATCAAAATTTAGGTATAAGAATCAAATTAATGTATAAATTCTATTTGAAATTCGATACAGGTATTTAATCAAATGTATGTTGAATGTGAAAATATAATGTACCGTAATATAAACGTTGGATGCCGACGTAATGACGGTAGCCAACAGAGAACAGCAAAGAGATTTGATGTAAACCAATAGAATTTGCACGGCCTGACGTCACGAAGCCGTCAATGCTGTGCACTTTTTCTGTTGCAAATATTTAGCTCGGTTCTCCGCTTTAGTGGATACTGAGTCTTGGATTTGCAATAGTTAATCCTCTTTTGCATTGAACACGTGCCATTGAATAATGTCTAGGCTCTCTTTAGCCTTTTCATGTCTAATTTTCAAATCGCTATCAAAAAAAAAAGTATTAAAAAAATATGCAATCCACGGTAGCAAATTTCACCCCAGTGCTTTTGTGTACCTAAAGCTCGTTGCAGACGATGCGCATTAGCTTGCGCAAGTAAATACTACACAATGCAGGATATTTCATCGTGTGCTGTAAACATTTGATTGAACACTGGCGCGAGGACTAGGATAGTTATAGCGCATGGTATGCAACGGCGTTTATTTAACCCAGGACAATTAGCCTAAGATAAAGGTAATCATTTCTGGGTAAGTATTAAAATCGGCATGAAATTGATATTTATCAACCTATTTAATGTCGTACTTGATGTATGGAAATCAATGTGAAACAGAATATACAATTGTGAGAATTTGTATTGTTTATTGTACCTCGAATTTAGGAAATACGTAAGTGCCGTTACACAGGGCGCCGCGATGGCAGCGGGCTGCGGTGCCGCTATATTATGTCACCATAGAACTTGTATGGAGCCTTACACAGGGCGCGGCGGCATCATGTGTACGCATCAGCTGTTCCATAAATTTTGTCGAGTGTCATTGATATTTTTCTATGTAACAGCTGTTTTTTCCCGCGATTTCTGGGTTTGCCTCACAGTAAAAGTTATTCGTAATGATGAGTACATACATAGGTATGTATGTACATAGGCATGTATGTACATAGGCATGTATGTACATAGGTATGTATGTACATAGGTATGTATGTACATAGGCATGTATGTACATAGGCATGTATGTACATAGGCATGTATGTACATAGGTATGTATGAACATAGGTATGTATGAACATAGGCATGTATGTACTCATCATTACTCCTTTCAGTAACACGTTGTATATATGAACTTTCCGTGAAAAATTATCTAACTGATGGTGAAAACCGCATCAAAATCCTTTGCGTGGTTTAGGAGTTTGCAGATATAGACACCCGGACAGACGGGGAAAGCGACAATTTTATGCTATGTACTTGTACTGTACTTACTTAGTGTAAATAGTACATAGTTACCTAGTTCTACTATTCCTATACTTATCAAGAAGTCACAATTGAGTACACTCAGGCACTAGGGCATCTTCTCCTAACACCATGATCCACGTTGTCCTATCCGAAATCAACAAGTTACTTTAGCTCAGTCTAATTCTGGGCTAACTCCTGAACGCGCGCGCCCATTGAGCTGCAACCATCCTACGTTTTACTTGCTAACTCATGGGCCCAAATATCGCAAACGGTCACGACTCCACTGTCTCAGGTCACGTGATCTCATGTTAGTAGCGAGAATTAAGGTCTCTACTCACCGATTACAGTCCAAGACCGTACCTTCAATCCACACCCGCTCGTCGGCCGCACCCGAGCCTCGCGTTTACCTATTTTACCATAAAGTCTCCGAGAGACCCCACACCGTTCTTGCCTCTTCTTCCCAACCCGGGAGTGCCGGACTCCGCTCGGCCGCTCGTGAGCCACCGCACTTACCAACCACCCATTTTCATCTATCTCCCGAAGCAAGTGCAACGCACGCACTCGCTCGCCTCTTATCGCAAGCCGGACGTTGGCCACACCTGCGCGCCCGCGATCCAGCAACATACCCATCGAAGCAATTTTATCCATGTGTCCCTCTGTTCGTGCTAAAACTATGCTGACAGTCTCAAGTATTTTTCGCTTACCGCTAGGTGGCGCTCACGATACGTCGCGACAGTTGGTAAACAAGCAGATTGTCCTAGTACATGCGAGAAATAAACAATGTTTAATAAAATAATATATTTCTCTTAGAAAAAAAACAAAGAGGAGCACCTTCACAAATCACACACTTCACAATTTTTTTTCCATGTTAAATTTTAAAAAAAAATTTCATATTCTCCTCCTCCAGTACCTTTCTAAGAAAGCTCGTAGTGATTGGACCATGGATTTAGTATGATGTTTCGTCCAAGGACTGGACAGATTCACATTCTGTTCATTCTTGACAGGGACCCTATTCGGAGATATGTCATTTTATCTCGGTCACTCTCACTCCCATTAAATTCTAAATTAGAGAGACAGTGACCGAGATAAAATGTCATTTCTCCGAATAGGGGCCCAGGTGTCAAATTATTTTCACTGAGTATTGAGGCATAGATAAAAATGTATACTTGCATAGTGAGGTATAATTTCATTTGTAGTTTAAAAGCTTGGAATGATTTTGTATTTTTGCGTATGACTGCACATATTATGGACTATATGCGAATTTGACGAAATGCGTCTTGACCAGCTGCGAGTTGGACGAAATGCGTATTGGACCAAGTGCTATTAGATCGCGTAGTGTTTTCTCTCGATGCATTGTCCTTTGGGTTTGAAGAAAAAAAATCCTAATGATTCTTCTCGCCTATCGCTAGTGTAAACAATATTTTTACAATAAAACACAATTTATAAACACATTACATACAAATTTTATTACGATATAAAATATCACAAAACTTAATAAAACGCTTTAAGCAAAAATACATTACAAATTTACGAGACAACTGTACGAATAAATAAAAATACACTGAAATATCTACGCGAAAATTTAGCTTTATTACAACGATTTGATTAAATGTCATTTGATGACTATTAAGATAACTGCTCGAGTATTGACTACAACTCCTGACTGATTATTATTTAAATATTTCTATCCATATCTCTATGCTATCATTCTATCAAAACGTTATCTAACTTTAAAAATTGATTTCTCTCCACCAAACTCAGCCTTTACCGTTTGTTTTATATTCGAGCGATAGTTTTGTAACAAAATAGCTTATTGAATTAACATTCCTATATGTATAAGGGCGACAACACACAATTGACTCATAGTCGAGCCTCCAACACAGACGCGGCATGTGTCGGCCGCGGTAGTGATCAGAGGACGCCATATCACTGTCTTAACTTCGATTTAAGCGTTTCGCCAGTGATGATTGGGTAATTGGCGATTGCTACCGTGATCAACTCCGCAAGCCGCGCATGTGTGTGACAGGCTGTTTAGATGACGAAGGAACAGGCATAAGACGCGGTCTGATCATGATTTGTAATGAGGTCTTGGTTTAAAGTTAAAAATCGCATAATTGGTGAGAAAATGGGAATTTGTATTTTTTACTCAGCTTTTTTGTCAATTATCCGAAAAATGCAAATCAAATAAAAAAACTACCTGCTTCGCCGTATAAAGCACTCGGCAGACTATTTAATCTGTAAAAGAAAATTTGTTGCTACCGCTGAAAAATCAGAGCATTTCTTTTAAGAAGTTTTTTTCAGGGGTCATTTCGCGTTTTTTTATTTTGTCGTTCAGACAGATATTCGAAATTTTATTCGGTTAAACGTATTGTTAGTTTTATTTTCTATCTGCAGTATTTTTGCAGCCGATTATCTACTGAGGTCATTTCAGACAAGGCGCTAAAAATACTACTTGTTGTTGTTTTTGTGATTAGACCGCGCCTTAAATGTAAGCGTAAGAGCGAAGTAGAATCCGCCGACTAAAAGTACCGTAAGTGATGGCCCTGTCTACATGTAGAAATAACTATGCTACTAGATAATACAGACAATAACTAGGTATCATAGTGAGATTAGAATGTGTCGTACAGTTACAGATGATAATACTACACAACAAGTACTATTTCGTAGTACTACATAGTTTACAATATTCAAGATTTTTAGAATCCTATTACTGTTTTTAGCAACTAGTTTTAATTAATATCTACGGGCCAAAATTTTGAGATCAGATACGGATTATCCATCTATTCGGTTTACAATTCGAAAATCATCGATTAAATCTTTATTTGCGACCAAAAAATTATTACGTCCACACTGAAACTAAAGTGAATCTATCGAGAAACAATATTTTCCTAATACCTCGCCGAAAATCACATCAAGGCAAATAAATATGAGCTGCGAAAGTTGCTGTTGTGATCATAATTAGTGCTGAGATTTGAATTCGATCACAATAATTTGGAAAGATGCAAGTACCTAAAGTTACGTCTTGCTAGGCAAAGGAGTGGGCGCTGCGTCTAAGATATCCTCAAGCTGCTTGACATCGGTGACTGGCAATGAGCACGCATATCTTCGGCAAACGTAAGCGGTCGGCACATCGTTGGCTTTCCTTACACGACTCAACACTGCAATTACAACAATCAGAGATACTTCAATTACAACAATCAGATACTTCAATTACAACAATCAGATACTTCAATTACAAGAATCAGACACTGCAATTACTGTAATTATTATTATTATTATTATTATTATCCGTTAAGGTGCAACGTTTCACTCAGCGCGCGAAATTCAAATTTTCTTGCGTTTTGTGTCAATTACAGCTTAATTACTCATCGTGGATTTATTGATTTATTTATTTATTTTATTGATGAGTGAAACGATGCACCTTAACACCAATACAATTTCAATAATTGAGCATGTCACGCATGAAGGGTTCCGTAGTCATGTATTCATGATAGGATATCGAAAAATGAGTTTTAAATACAGAAATACCACCGTTCCAGATCGCTGACAGGCAGGCGAAGGAGGACAGGAGCGTGGCGTTTCAATATATTACACTCGCATACCACTCTCCCGTGACGCCCACACCAGCCTAGCTACGGTATGGCCGTTTGCATGGAGTGTCCAAAAGTATTCCCAGTGCTTAAAATTACTACTGAATACTACTAAAACATAATGGAATGGCCACAGTGCAGGCAGGCGTGGACGTGGCGGGAGCGTGGTGTACGAATTTTAACGCCACGTTTAAACCACGCTCCTGTCCAGCGTCAGCTGTGTGCCCGTACCATTATTGTTATTCAGGCGATGCTTTGGATATTCAGTGACTCTCAAACTTGCTATTAACGATGATGACTATACTGACTATAGATCTAAAAGTCTAAACTTAAATTTAGCTAAAAGTTTATGACTTTACTTTGCCAGTCTATTGGACAACATGCATGTTTGTGTATTTCAATTAGCATTATAGTCTAGTCAAACACTCGCTGCCCGCGGAGCAATAAAAGCGTCGTTGCGTTATAGTGTGTCGCACTTGCATGTCTTATAATATATGGAAGACAGTAATGTAATTCGCTTTTTTTTATTGCTTAGAAAACAATACCAAAATTATTATTAATTTGTCAAATTATGACTTTGATATAAATACATTAAAAGTTTATCTAAGTATACAAAATAAATGAAACATATAAATTACACTCAATAGTAAACAGACAAATAATGATAAAAGCACCGACTAGTTAATTATAATAGTTACTAAAAATTGCATAGCAACCAGGAATTAAATAACATTGTATCTCATTAAAAAGTATTTAATCTTCGTCTAAATCGTCGTCACTATCGCCGTGGTTATAGACGTACCGACGATTTATGACCTCATGGACAGCGACCAGCGCGTGTTTGACTTTAGTATAGCTGTTTAGTGATTGACGAGTAAAAAATATGAGCGAGTGAGAGCATTAGTCACTTGTTAAATGCATCGTCTATGATGTGAACACAACGCTATGATCAAAATCTTAAAATTCTTACTCTCATCTGGAATGTTGTTAACTACCGGAAAAAATACAAAGAAAAATACACTTAAATTCTAGTATTTAGTGTCGTGTTGTGGCATAAAATAAACAGGGTTGTTTTTAATTCACTAGAAACTGCTCGCAGGCAGCTTCCTCGCGTCATATGCCTAAACATTTTACTTCCGCGACTTCTTATAATTAGTCTCTGTTTTGTAAATAAAATTACAATTAAATTAGGGCTCTAAATAACAATCACACGCGATCAATTTGAAGCTAAATTTTTGTACCAATAAAATACGAATAAAAAAAATATCTGATTTATTTTTTGGGGGGTTGTGAAAAGCTATAAAACAAAAGTTGCTCCATATGATGCAGAAGCTGACTGCGAGTGGTTTTTGGTTGATTCAAAATAACCCTTTATATGTAGTATGCAAGCCGCGGTTTTGTCCATATTTTTTCAGTGTTCCTAAATTCCTACAGTACAAATTCCCAACCCCATGAAGAAAAGTAGAACAACAAAGCAAGAAGAAAAATCATTAAGAGCCAAGTATGCTGGAAGTTTTCTAATCTAATCACTTGTTTTCCACGTATCTACTGACGGTAAGTTGTCACTGCCACTCTTACCAAGATACCCAGCGAATTGCCAGTAAGTATATACCTATAAGGACATTTAAAAAATAAATTATGTTAGGCATTTGACCACAATCTCAACTCTTGTTAAGAATAGAGTATACCGCCGTCTCGTCGATACAAAAAGCGTAGTCTGATACCCATCTTAACGTTATCCGATTTATTTTATAGTTATCGATGATTTCTTTATACGTTATCTACACCGTAAAAACTATGCTTGTATGTTTGTATTTTTTTTTAAATATCGTAATATCTTCGTTGTTATAGACACTTTAATTGACAGTTTTTTCGTCGAAAATACGAAGAAAAGTAGTTGTTAGAATACCATAAACATTTTTTTTTAAAACGAAACAGCGTCGTTGATTATAGTTTATCTAACCCATTGACACCGAAAACAAAAGATTTTGTTAAGATTTAGGGGGTGATAACAGATTACCCCGGAAACGCTAATTTCATCAAAAAGTTAGGAAAATTAACTTACTCTCTCTATAGAGAAACACGCACAAGACACAGAGCGACAGCCATACAATTTCAAATATCGAATACGCCGAAACCTCGCGGAAGGACTATATACTCTTTGATGGTGTCGTAGAGACTGGTAAGCACACCTAGCCTGAAATTGGTAACTGGCTCTCAAGTGTGGCTGCTGGATCACGTTAGGTGCTTGGCGACAGATATTCAAAGCCAACCGAGTACTGGAAAGTATCCTACCACCGAGCTATGTTTTCCTCACGATGTTTTCCTTCACCGGTAGCTCAAGTTCATTGTTAAGGTTTGAACCCACGCCCCTCGGCGCAAAATTCGAACACGCCAAGCACTGATCTATCATCAATGTTCGAAGCTTGTTTGAAGCAGTTCAGATCGTAAACGGGAGAAAAACCGAAGGTGGTGAGTCATTCCACAACGTATCTTACAGAAAAAAAATCGATTTAGTCTATGGTGTATTTAAGAAATAAGGTTGTGAGAGAGTGTGAGTGTGACATACTCACGTATGTCAGACATACCGGCTACGGCGTCAGCGGCGGCGGGGTCGGCGACGCACAGCACGCGGCCCGGCAGCAGCCGCGACCGCACCGCGCGCACCAGCTCCAGCGTGCGCGGGTCAGATCCGCAACCGGAGATAAGCACCTGGGAACACGCAGTGAAGAGGTTGTACGGTCGGCCTCAAATTGATTTTATCGTTCGGGTAGTCAAAAGAATCGAAAAGACAATACTCATTTTTAGGTACACAGTCGGAATACGCATATTGTTGTAAGAATTGAAATTGATCAATATAATTAACTTCAGCAACACAGATCCCATTACAGTAACCTGTCAAGATTTCAAGTTGTTTTCAAATAAAGCATTCTGAACGCGTCTGACCACTTCGTTGACAGTTCTTTTAATGAGTATTTCCCAGACTGACCACAATTTGAAATGCTTTTAGGCACATAAACACAATTTCCCAAAATATCTGCTTTACATTTCCAAGTCTTTTAAGTTATTTTTTGTATGCGCGTATTGCGTATCGCTCCACACGCAGTCTTCCAAAAACAAGCATAGCCTATGCAGGTCATTTTATTGGGTTAACGTAAGTCGTATTGGGTACTCAACGGACATTTTGGGAAACATACAATTTGGGAAACGGACATTTTGGTAAATAGATATTTAAGAAAAAGAAGTTTTGGAAAACTGACAATTACAAATGTGTGTATATTGTTAACATACATTTTAGGATGTGGTCTTTATGTATATAAAGGCCTTTTAAGGCCTTTATTTTTGTAAGTATATATCTGAAGCGGTTGAATATTTCCATAGTGACTGCTTTTTTAACATTTTTGAAAATCTGTTGAAGCTCCGATAAAACTTTTTTTTCTGTCTATCATCTAATCTTCAAAATCCAATAGGTCTTCACGACACTTGAATAAATCCCCATTTACCATCGTGGGCTATCCAGACTACTATAAAGGAACTCTGACACCAGACCGCTCAGCCTAGACAACATTCAATTATTTTTACCTGAGTGGGCGAGTCATTATAGAAGATTAGCGCGGACATCATCTCGGGCAACGCGGTGGGTGTGTCGTTCAACCTCTTCGCAAAAGCTTGAAGCAGTTGCTTGGTCATTTCTCGTTCTGAGCCCGCGTCTATAGCGCTTTTATCCGCGTACGCGGCGAGCCTTTGTAGGTTGTGACAGGAAACGCTATTGCCTGAAGGCTCGGCTCCATCTTGATCTAAAATGGCAAAAAGAGATAATAAGTCTTGGGATACTATAATAATCTAGTCTCTTTAATAAACTAAACCGTGTTCTTTATGTTCTTGTTAAGCATTTTTTTTTTTTATATATGTTATACAAGCAGCGTCATGCCGTTTCACCTACTATAACATAGGAATAGTACATTTTTCCAGGATAAAAAAGTAGCAAATTGTGTGTTAATCCAGTCCAGGGAATAAGCTAACTCCATACCAAATTCCATCCAAATCCTTTCAGCCGTTACTGAGTTGACTGGGAACATACACTTAGGATTTGTTTGAGATTGATCATGTCCTCTTTTATGTTGTTTAGCATGGAACACGATAGTCTTTATTTTTTCGATTTTTTTATTTGTTTTTATGTGTTAAAGGGCCTTCAATATTTTTCTATGAAGCCTGGCATACCTACTGTCCGCCATCTTGATTTTTCTTCAAAATAGCGGCCACTCATAAAACCTATATTGATCGATAGCTGACAATAATACGAACAAGGTTTGTAAAAGGTTTTTCGAATTTGGTAAGATGCATAAGAATATTGTAACTTTCATGAATTGGCAGCGTAGACCGCAAAGTTATGCAGCCTTCATTAAAAATTCGCAATTTCACCTAAGTATTTGTGTCTGTCTAAAACTAACTGAGACAGTTTATACCTTCTTTCAACCTTAAAACCACCGTTGTATCGTTAGTAGAGCAAGTAAAATATCCTCCATTGTCTTTGTCCCAGAATAGCTCGTTTTGCTTCTGCTGCAGCTCACGAGCCCAGGTCAGCCAGCACGAGTCCAAAGAAGCTTCGTACAAGTCTAGCAGTCCCTTGATCAAAAACGCGTAGTCGTCTAGAAAACCGTTGATTGGCTTCTCCCTGAACAAAAGATGTTATTGTCAAACAACAAAGCCTCTCTAAAGACTTTTTAAATACATATAATTGAGATTATAAAAGATTTAGGTCTTACGTTTGTGTAATCGCACCATCATCTCCTCTGTAGCAAGAATGCAGCAAAGTCTTTGATGACGAATCATACAGATGTTTTTTAATAAACTCGGCAGTTTTAATGGCATCATCCACAAACTCCTTTTCTCCCAGACCCTGACCAGCTTGGGCCAGTCCAGCAATCATTAGTCCATTCCAGGAACAGAGCATTTTTGTGTCTAAGTGAGGGCGTGGTCTTTTCTGACGTGCCTCATACAAAATTCCGATACATTCGTCAATCACTTGTTTAAACTGCTCCAATGTGATTCCAAACTTTTTGGCTGTATCTTCTTTGCTTCCGTAAATTATTAGAACATTCTTATTGGTTAGTTCTTGGTGAGGGTCACTGCTCGGAGAAATATTTCCATCTTCTTCTACACTGAAGTAGTCACAGAAAATATCCATGTATGGGATGGCATCTAGCTTTTTATCGCCGAGAAGTGATTCCAGCTCTTCATATTCCCAAACACAAAATGCTCCTTCTTTCTTGTGGTTGGCTCCAACGTGGGGATATGAATCGGCATCTTCGGCACTGTAGAATCCACCGGATTCGTGTCTCAGATCTCTGTTCACATACTTTATGATATCACGAACTACATCCGCGAAAAATTCATCCTTTGTCGCCAGAAAAGCATCAGTGTAAGCGACCGTCAACTGGGCTTGATCGTACAGCATTTTTTCAAAGTGCGGTACATGCCAGTCATTGTCGACAGAGTAGCGAGCGAACCCACTAGATACGTGATCATGAATCCCACCCTTTGCAATTTTAGTCAGTGTATATAGACACATTTCCAAACATTTCTTGCCTTCTGGGTGAGTTTTATCGCGAGCGTAGTAATGGAAGAGGAAATTAAAAATGGAAGCCTGTGGAAATTTTGGCGCTAAACCGAACCCTCCAAAATCCGGCTCAAAAGAAGACTTGTATCTGCGAACACATTTATCCCATGTTTCTTCTCCTGGGACGGAACTAGCTGTTTCTCCATCAACTAGTGATATCTTCTGTAAAGCTTCTAGAATATTGGTACTGGCCTCTAGAAAATGTTGGCGATTTTCTTTCCATTTCTTTGCAAGGGACAGTAAAACGGTTTTGAAGCCCGGGCGACCCCAGCGATCCTCGGGGGGAAAGTAAGTGCCTCCTGTAACGGGGCGTAAATCAGGTGTTATAAACACTGACATTGGCCACCCTCCACTTCCAGTCGTGGCCATCACAAACAACATATAAACACGATCAATATCCGGCCTCTCTTCCCTGTCTACCTTTATGTTGATGAAATGTTCATTCATAATTTTTGCAACGTCTTCATTCTCAAATGATTCCTTCTCCATAACATGGCACCAATGACACGTAGAATAGCCCACTGACAGGAAAATGAGCTTGTTTTCTTTCTTAGCTTTGTCAATAGCTTCTTGAGACCATGGGTACCACTGAACAGGGTTGTGAGCATGTTGGAGCAAGTAAGGGGACTTTTCAGTCGCCAGCATGTTGGTGTGCTTGTGCTGTTCAGCTTGAGAAGTCTCTGAACTAGGCGTAGTCATTTTAATGGTGTGATCACTAAAGCTCCTCGTTATTTGTGGGATGGGTACACTATTGTGGCCGAATACTGACAATCTGGAATTATCATTTCATTTGTTATTGACTCTGTATACTTCTGTTTTGTTATCATGACATGAAATGAACTAAGTGATTATACATGGAAAATATTAGTAACTTGGTAAAGAGTCGTCCATTAATCACGTGAGGTTCAAAATCGAGAGCAAAAAATAAATAAAAATAATGCTTCGGAAAGAAACATGAAGTATCACAAGGGGAGAGGGGGTGTAGTGGAATAGCACATGTATTTATTTTTTTGTTGAACGGGTGATTTCTAGTGTCTGTCTGGACATTTTTGTCATGGTGGTAAATTTTGTAGAATTAAATAATTTTTTATTAAATATACCTTAATTTAAAGATAATATTTTGAAATTTTTTAAGATACTATATGTACCAAAAAAAACACGCAATTTTAGGTAGGGTTTAAAAGTTGAAAAACATCATGTGATTAATGGACAACCCCTGTGTAACACTTTCTATAATAGGATACTGGTACTTATGATTTTCAAAACAATGTATGTATATTGTACCTTTATAAATATTTTCACAAGTTACATTGTTTAAATTTCGGATTCTTCTTAAACTGGCTCTCAATACTACTATAAGATTACAAATAACATATTTTTAATAACTTTATACGTAATGGATGGATAACTTTATACTTAATGTTTCACGTTGGCAAAGTATATTATTTATCTTGGACACTAGTTTTGTCCTATCACACTAATATTATAAATGCGAAAATTTGCATGTAAGTGTGTAAGTATGTAAGTGTGTTTGTTCCCGTTCAACTCTATAACGGCTGAACGGCTTTGAATAAAATTTGGTATGGAGGTAGCTTATTCTCTGGACTACATGGGACACATGTATACACAGGGATACATGGGCTACTTTTTATCCCGAAAATTTTAACCATTCCTGAACGATAGCGAGTGAAACCGCGGGGCGCAGCTAGTGAGTACATATGATCTAAGCATCAACTTTGTTCTCTAAACAGCTTTTCCTTGCAAATCTAGAATTGCAAGAATGACTAGTTTGATAGGTTCGTAGGCTTTAATGAATAATCTATAGCATGCTCTGGCAGCTCCCTTCACTTCGAATAGTAATCACAACAAGTAAACATAAACAAGGTCACCGAACAGACGGTCAGGCCAATGTTGATAAATAAGCACGGAAGTGCTAACGTTCAGCTGAAAATATATCGGAAGATTTTGACATGTTGTAGAGTGTAAGTACCTTTTTGGCAAGCCCAAATCTCTGTGATTGCAAGCCGGATTCCCAACCAGCGCTTCTAGGCTGGTGTTTTGGTTCAAACTTAGGCTCTTAAATTTATTTTCACCCGTCGACAGCCGCCGCAACAACAGTACCGCACGGCCAGTCGGCATAATAAGATTATAAATCGTTGATTTAGAGCTTCACAGCACGGAATTTCAATTTATTTTTATTATTCAACCTTACATAATTTTCCACAACTTTCTCTATTGCCGACGAACATTTTTTATTTTTGACATTTTTGATTTTGACGTTTCTATATTAAAGTTGCCCGAAATGAAAAATTCTATTTTTTTTAATAGCAAAACTCCAATGACGAAGGAAAGAAAGAGATGAACCTATTAAAAATTAAGAATAAAAGGATACAGCTAATTTGAATTTTTTATAGATTTATAATGTCGATACTTACTACCTATTCTTTTTCTCTTAGTTTGGAGATGGAAATCTTACTATTTTTTATTAGTAAATTGTGCTACCAAGAATTGTTTGAGCCTCCAAAAGTTTTAATAGCAATAGCACTTAAAAATATCTCAGGCGCTATGTCTAGGGGTGTTAAAATCACAATATGTATTAAATTGTCTTACACTACCTATATGTTGTTCAGGCGCAAATTGAATGTGGCTTAATAAGGTCACAATATATACGCTTTCTAAACAAGGTGCTTCAGACTTTACAGAACTGAACATGACAGTCTTTGCATCTTGTTGCATATTTTATCTCATGCACCCTTGTATTTATATCTTTTCTGGAGACATGCACGCATGCGCTAAAATCTGGACGCCACCACCGTTCTAACTTTCACTTCCATACAAAGTGTTTTGACGGATAGCGAAATGTCCACCGCATTTACTAGGCCTAATGTGTTCCTGACACGAAACTTCCGATAATTTTGAGAAATGGAGCCACGTGTGAACTCCCCCTTATGATAGTGAAGTGTATTAATAGAGAAATTAAAGGTGAGTCGTGTAGCGTAAGAATCTAATATTAGGGTTTGTTTTCACCCGGCTATTTTATAATGTAAACATGGTCTGCTTATAAATGAGCTTTATCTTTTAATTCTGCCACTGCGTCTTTAATTCAATTATTATTTTTGTAGGAGTAAAAAGTAAACATATTGGGTAGTGTAGGTATGTTATATGTAGGTAAGTGTCTAAAAAAGATTGCCTCAACTCTAAGAACCTACAGGTTCTCCCATTGGCACATTATTCCCATTTTTCGGGAAAGGTTG
This sequence comes from Apocheima hispidaria, assembly GCA_947579745.1. Classification (NCBI taxonomy): domain Eukaryota; kingdom Metazoa; phylum Arthropoda; class Insecta; order Lepidoptera; family Geometridae; genus Apocheima; species Apocheima hispidaria. The sequence goes on from OX388156.1 coordinate 9,701,056, forward strand.
GGCTAAATATGTATTATTTCCAATGCCACTTTAAAAAACATAACCTTATTTTTAAGGCTTGTTCTACACTATCAGAACAAGTCACGTGTGTGCTGTTTCCACGCTATGTTAGGTAGGGCATGTAATTACGGTTCGTTTCCATAGTAACTGCAAGAGGGTCGAAGCCCTCCGCACGGGAGCGTTTTGCTCACGTTCCTACCCCTCAGCTGATTGCCTATCTCGGTGCTTGCGAAATTGAGTTTAGTTCTATAACGAACCTTGGATATATATAGTTGTCGGTGGACTTTGCTATACGTTAATCAAACCAATACGCCGTAGTGTAAAAAAATAATGTGATGTTATCTTTACTTCACGATACAGGTATATAATATTTCCTAATTACTAATTCTGTAATCAAGGAACCAAGGAGACTATTAAGTAGAAAATTAAGCATAAAATAAATTTTTAAAAATAACTTTATTTCCCTTAGATATAGGTAAGGTACAGTTGCCTTAGTCGTGGTAGCTCAGTGGGAGCACGCTCGCCTTTTATTCGATATTCGTGGGGTCGTGGGTTTGAACCCGGACGGGTCTGTACCAGTGAGTACTTTGGAATTTACGTACCCGTACGTAAACTTACCAAGTACCTCTGGGTTTTCGGTGAAGGAAAACATCGTGAGGAAACCTGAATATTCCCGGAGAAGTCATTCAATGGTGTATGTGAATCTGCACTGGACCAGCGCGGTGGATATGGCCTAATCGCTCTTCGAGGGTAGTCCGACGATATCCCAGCAGTAGGGTGTTTAAAAGTTTGCTAATTCGGGGCAAAAGAATTTTCTTGATATCCATATAAAATCAAGGAAACAAACTTATCTCGAGTAAAGACTGGATGAACACATCATATTTTTTTCCCTGAAGCACAAAATTTTCGTTTTTTTCACTGGTTTTGAATATTTAATCATAATTCACCATGCTCGACGCGTTCCGGTCAACAAGTTAGTGTTGACGCAAGAGAACGTGTGTGCTCAAGCGCACACGTTCTTGTCGACCACGCTCCCCCGCCCGCTGAACCCTCTCGAAGAAATCTCCACTGCGTACATTTATCCGACGCGTCCTTTTGCCCCGAATGACTCTACACATAAGAGGTACCTACCTAAGCCTAGGTATCACAGTAACTCCGTACGACCACCATGAGGTAACTAACCGACCAATATCTTTGCCTACCGGTACCTACGCTTCTATACTACTTCGGTCTGCTACTTCGGAACCAACCGAAATTCATATTAATAGGAAGTCTACGACTATCACAACGTTCTATTGAAAAAAACTAGGCCAAAAGCTTCATTGAATATCTACACGACTCTTTAGTGGGTATAATCTACTACGTAGTAATAATATTAGTAATTTATTTTAATTTAATACTAAGAATAATAAAATTATTTATTTTTTGACTTGTAAATCGGCTTTATCAAACAAATGAATATGAATATCTCAATGGTATAATCCCACATAGCCCGGCTTCACCCCAAAGCAGTCAGGTATCTTAAGAAAAGATTTCCCCCTCGTCAAAATAAAAATGAAGGTAGTAATGGTACAGACAGGACCCGTACGGTGACTTACTTAGCGCGATGAATGTTAAGTATAATCACGCTAACGATATCAAAGTAAGGCCGAGTTATTACATTGATAAGTAGATAGCGGAAACCTAGAGCTATACGCTGAAGCTAATCTTAATATTTAAAACAAAGTCGGGTTTGAACACTTATAACTCGAGAACGGCTGGACCGATTTTCATCATCTTTGAATTGTTAAATTTGTCTCCGCCCCGAATAGAGTTTAAAACAAATAATTTAATTAAAATAGTTTAATTAAATCGAAGAGATTAGTGAGGCCGAAGGCCGAGCTTTCATTGCGTACGAAGTCGCGGGAATCAGCCAGTGATATATATTTGAGCTCTCTATAAGCTACCTATTTGTATTGTTCTCCACTATACCTATTTAAACAAACTATCGTCTGACTTTTGTTTCTTTTGTTTCAGGTTAATAAAAATAAGCAATATTAAGGTGCCTTAAAACATTCCTCGGTTTCTCTAGATATTATTTCTATTGATTAGTCCGTGTTGTTGATGTCCACAATTTTAAGTCCATTTTACCGGCGTCGTCCGAAATTGCGCCGTCCTTCAGACTTTGTCCTTGATGTCCGTCTAAAAAAATACAGACCATTGGATGACCAATTTGGTACAATCCAATCATCCCGTGCCAAAATCTTGCCAAAGTAGACAGTAGGTATTAAACCCAGAACCTGTTACGAAACAAGAAGAGTTTGAAAATCCAGTCCCGTTTACACGTAGTCCAACAGATTAATTGCATCATTTTCGCTTAGCTGTCCTAGCCCAAGCAATAATGTGGAAGCCATGGACTTAAACAAACTTTAAGTGAAGTGAACTGACGGTGCAGTGGCTTGGATGGTGTTGCCAGTAAGATGTCGGTCTGGGTGGGCAGCGGGCACGTGGGAGAGGCGCGGCCGCCCGTTACCACCGCGGCCACGCTCATATCTACCAACACCTCCATGGAGTCTGGGATTGAAGCAGGCGTACTGCCCACGGTCACAGGGTCCTTGGCCTCGGCGAGGGACTCGCTGGGCTCGCTGTCCAGGGCTGCGGAACCGCTCTACGATACCGACCATACAGATCTCGGTTCCGAGCTGGACGAGGCGGAGATCAGGAGGGAGTTGATGCACGATGTGAGTGACAGCTTTGCGAATTGCATAAGTAGTTATTCTAAGTGCTTAGGTAATTTTTCCAAGCTGCTGCTTGATCATTAATGGATTTAATTATAAAGGTGCATTTTATTTTCAGAAATGGCGGCTGCTTTTCGATCGGGTAAGTTTCTAATTTTTTTTTTAAATAAAATTATTTGCAGAGCATTTGTATGGCTTTCCAATTTTATAGCCTAAATTTACTGACCGTGAGCAATCGGTAACTTTACTAGCTATTTAAAAAGTTATATACCTACTATAATTATATATTATGAGAATTGCGATGACAACCCACTCTGGTGCGCAGATGCTACGTGTGATAACTTTATTTTATACTCTTACCATGTTGCATAAATTATTTATTTAAAAAAACAAAACTGATACGTTAAAAAACTGCAAAGCACCGTCCCCAGACCAATAAATATGATGAACATCACTTCCCTCATAACCAATTTGTTAAACACAGGTGTAAAACACTCGTATTTCAGAAAACAGCCATTTTTACGATTCGGAAACGAATTTCAAAGAATATCCTTTATTTTTGAGCTTTTTGACTGATTAAAATGTACAGAAGCGGGATATAAAAGTTTTTTGAAGAGATAAGAAGAGCGGTAGCGCCGCGGATCAAAAGTCGGAGAGTCACGTAGGGGACATTGAAACTACCTATCTTTCGGTTATGGTTCCTATCTGGGTTCTTCGTCTTCGGGCGACAGGGCGCTGTTTTTTGTCGCTGATGTTTTTGGGAATTAGATTGTTATGATGGAAACGTGTAAAATGAAGACCCGTCAAGTTGTAAGTGGTGCGTGATCATGACATTTTGGTATGCTAAGGGGAAAATATAATCTGTAGAAATGTGAACACGACGACGGAGGCGAGATACTATTTGGTCATATATTTTAGTTTTATCTTTGAGAGAGATAAAAGTGTTCCGCGATAATATGATTGGTTGCCTAATTAAATGAGTTTAAATTGTTTCAGTTTGACCCAGAAGGGTTTGGCGAGATTCCGTGGGCAGATTTTATCCAAACTCTACAGCATCCAGATTTTATAGCTCAAGTTTCTCTTCATAAACGCGAAGTAAGTTGCACACTGGATCTTTCACCTATCATTTGAAAATTTTCCTGCATTATGCAAACATTAGGCATGTTCATCGTCGTCACGATGAATAAATAGTTGATCACTCCTATACCTACATAGTTTCTTGTCAAATTGCATTTCACCAATATTGGTGGTACTTATATATCTAACCCCCGAATACTGAAACGATTGTTAACTTTGACGACAGATTAAGTCTATTGCTGTCTTTGTCATTTGCTTAGTGCCAGACAAAGGCAGTATTAGAATTAATCTGTTGTCAAAGTTAACAAACTTTTCAGTATTCGGGGGTAAGTATATAAAATCTCTAGTGTTTTCCACGAAATTACCATTAGAGATTTAATTTACGTATAGAATGAAGATGAACTTCCGCAAATAAACGCTTTATTGCTACAGTCAGGTACCTCAGGTAACAAACAGATAATGGTGTCAATTCTGGTATACCACACTTTGAACTAAACTATAATAAACCAAATTGACCGGACATGGCATTATTTTATATCATAATGTGAGTATAGGATCATCATTTATCATCATTTTCAGCCAGTAATCGCCCGCTGCTTATATGCATGCAACATGTTTAGAGGCATATGCTTCTCTTCTTGAAGGATAGCAACAATAATTTAAGCGCTGTCAAATTTAGTATAAAAAATAGTACTACAGACAGAATCGACTCTATTTACTTTAATATTTAAACCTTTGGTGTGAAATGTGACATTTAATCAAATCACTGGTAGATGCAAGTGGCACATTGTCGGTCGGTGTGGGAGTTTAAAGGGGAGGCCTATGATCAGCAGTGGATGTCTTCTGGCTGATAATGCAATGTAATGTAATTAGGTACTCGTAAACGGGTGTGCTTGTTCTAAAGACGTTTTTTTTTTAAATTTCAGATTCTTCTAGACAAGGCACAAAGCGCGACGAGCGACGCCATCACATTTCAGGAGTTTGTTAATGTGGTAAGTACCTACTACCTACCATCTATATTGTTCTCCGAAATACCATCACCTTACACTAACATCCCTATGTTCTATATCTAGATACATACATAATCATTTAATAGATCGAATGAAAGAATATAGAGAAAAGGTATCTATCTGCTTCCTAAAAGACTACTCTACCGTATTTATAATAGAGAACTAACAATATTTATCAATTTCTATTTTAACGTGACACGCACACAATTAGGCTAATATATTTTTACTGCTGCGTGTAATAAATACGACGATGTATGCGCCGCGGGGAGGCGGCGGCGGCGGCCTCACAGTGGGTTAGGTTATGGGTCCAGGACTGGACGACTGCCTCCCACTGTACAAGACAACTAAATTAAGATGCAACGCCGATTATACCACGCTCACGCCCGATCTCAAGCCACACAAGTCTTTAACACCACACCCGACGCAAGTTACGTTAACCCTTAACACCTTCGACAAAAGACTTGAAAACGTAACGCAAACGAAAAAGTAAATCCTCAGGTAAGAGTCATTGTAAAGGGCCACGTCTTATCTGGTCCTTACTGTCACGTCTCAAAAGTCGATAAGGTCCGCCGCGATTTATTAGGTGGACATTTATTTTTGTATGGTAGATATATTATCTTAAATGCGTATTAACACTGAGCACCGTCGTTTATTATTTAGTTTTATTTTGATTAGATAAAGTTAAGTTAAGTTAAGCGCTAATTAAGTGAATTTAGGAGAGATTATCTATGGGAACGCATTTTTCATGTCAGGTAGATAGGTAGGTAGGCTCTATTATGATAAAAGCCTACGTACATTTAAGTTGTATTATACTAAACGATCTATGCAAGACGTTTGACCTACTTTACTTCGTACCTTACGTACATTGTAGTAGGTACTAGAAGTAGGTCACAACTAGGTAAGTTAACTCGGCCCTATAAGTACATGTATATCATATCAGAAAAAAGGTCTTTCGAATAGGCTCTACATTATTTTTTAACATTATACTTCTCGCGTATCTCTTTATGTAAATGCAACCAGAAGGAAAACCCGCAGTCACTATAAATATACTTTTATTCGGCCTCTTAAGATAATTAAATGATCTTATTAACCCTCATTTATCACATTAAGACCGCAATACGACAAATCCGAGGGTGCCTCCAATTAATTTATATTCCGAAGGTATGTGATATTTTTACAATATTTGCATAAAGGGGAATCTCAGAAGCACTATAGGTGACCTAACTTTGTGATTTAAGAGTCCTTAGCCCCTTTTAGGACTTTATTAATGAAGTTATTGAAAAGGGTCCCTATATATTTTATTGGTGACCTTTTTAGCACATTTTGGACAGATTTGGATATAAAATGTTTTGCGTATTTGTTTTGAGATATTTTAGGAGAGGTCCTTAAATTTAACTTTTAGGTTTATGGCTTTATTTTCATCTTATGCTCATAAAAAAAAGTTTTAAAATAACAAATAAGGCAATGATGCGGTTTGGGATGAAGCACGCTTACCTAGGTGGAACCTGTTACTCCAGATTTTAAGACACTCAATTTGTTCGTGTAGAACTCTTCGCCAGCGTCTGCGAAAAGAGGCTAGACTTTTAAACTAGAGTACTACTCGGACAGTACCTTAAAGACGGTTATTGGGAATTGTCCGCCAAAATGATATCCCATTTGGCGTATACCTGTGTATATGTATTGTACGGATGGAACTCCGCACAGACTAGAAGACCAGAAAAAGAAATAACTTACGTGTACCAAACCAGTTAGCAAATTAGTAAGCTAGCTTGTGGAGACAGATTGGAGCCATTTTAGATTAAGATTATTCGTTTTATTCGATCTGATATAAATTCCAGAAGAGACCAGTTTCTGACTCACGTCGTCAGTCGTCACCTTGTACAGTAGGTATTCATTTCAAAAAGTGTTTCACTTACATACAATTGTGTGTATGGCCGTAAATCAAAATTAAATTCGACGTATAAAGAGACAACGAGGGATTCTGTGGCCCGTGGGCGTTCTGATGCTGCATTCTTATGCTAATCTTGTGAGGACAATGATGTGCAACGTTCTTATCGATATGTATTATTTACTGGGAGTTAAAAAGTTATCGAACTGCAATATACAGCTACGCATGGAACTTATTTCTCACCTCACCTATGTCCTTATTTCAATTTTGACATCATAATCCGATTCTTCCTTAGTTCCTTATCCCACTGCTGCGGATAACAGCTTACAATTCATCTCTTAGTATTCCATCTCCCGAAGTGCCCGTGTTTATCGCATCTTGAACTGCTATGGTCCAATTTTAATTACGGAATCCAATGATTCATATTGCTCAGGAGCAATATATCGGTGATAATTTGAATGCTATTTACCTCTATCTGGGGTAAGTATAAACCAGATATATAGATAAAAGGAAATATTAATTGTTTTATGCTCGGTCCAATATAAAACAACAATATAATCATAATCACCATCGACAACAGACCTGAACTGTGCTAATAGCAACAAAAAAAAATCGTAGTCTTTAGTTTTTATATTCAGTTTTAGTTGATAAAATATTTGAAAAATTTGATAAATGGCACGGACCCCGGAGTCCGTGGAGCAATATTGTAAAATATAAAATAAAAGAAAAAACCAAACAAATATTTGTATTTATCGATAAACATAATAATTATAGTAGCGTCCCTAGCACGCCACACACGAGCGGGGTGGCCAAATTGTTATTTATATTGTCACCTCGCGCTTTTTTGTTCGAAACTGGCTAAATTACTTACCTTCTGACTTCATTGCCACGGCCGGGGATGGGTTAACTCAATGCTCGTGATATATGTAGGAATATTTGAAATTTCAATATTATTTACAAGAAAAGTACCTATTTGCCTAAAGCAGATTTAATTATTTGACGATTCTCGATGGTTTGAAAGCTTATCTGCCTTACGAGCAGGAGGTCCAGGGTGCTATTTCCACACGGAAAATTATTGAACTATTCATAAATATCTGCTCTAGACTAGGGTGGTAGTTGTCAGTGTATTTGCGTGTGTTTCATAGAATCCCTGACGTGTGACGCAGCGAAACCTAGGGCGGAGTTATACAGGGTTATTGGTAACTATCGCAAAACCTCTTGTAGGCATGTTCCCTACATCATACTTAACAACTTTTGTTCAATGACTTGTAATAATTTGCATTTTTTTCTCCAAAACCAAATGTCGCAGGGGTCCAGGTGAAGCTTAGAAACTGACATTTGCACCAAAAAAACTATAAGGATAGAATTTTTCCACTCAAAGTTAAAACATTTTATTTGGTGAATTTATTAAGAATAGAGTAAGCCGCAGTCTCGTCCATACAAAAAGCGTAGTCTGATACCCACCCCTAAACGTTATCCAATTTCGATGATTTTTTATATGTTATCTACATCGTGAAAAAATATGTTTGTATGTTTGTTTTATTTTAATTTCGCAATATCTTCGTTGTTTAAACGCTGCGCTTAAAGCGACTAAATTTGTTGCTTAGAAAATACGACGATGAAAATTAGTTGTTGTTAGAATACCATAAATATTAAAAAAAAAACAACAAAACATAGCGGCATAGATTATAGTTTATTGAAGCCATTGACACCAAAAACAAAAGATTTTGTGAAGATTTAGAGGGTGATAACAGACTACCCCCGAAACACTAATTTCATCAAAAAGTTAGGAAAATTTACTAACTCTCTCTATTGCACGCACGAGAAATAGAGCGACAGCTATACAATTTCAAATATCGAATGCGCCAAAAACTCGCGGAAGGACTATCCTCTTAAGTTTTGTAAGAAGTCATAGATCAAAAGTTGTTAAGAATGATGCACATGCCTACGAGAAGTTTTGCGTTAGTTAACAATAACCCTTTATATATGTATGTATGAGTGCGAAGCGTCATTCATTATAAGATTACTTTAACGCGTCTGAAGTCATAATAGGTAATTTTTCTACTCGCATTTCATTGTTGAAAACAATAACCTCAGAAATACATTCATATTTCATTAGGCACATATACCACAAAACAAATAAGTACATATACGTTTACAGGCATACTGTTACCTATATAGCTAATATCATTGGTAAAGAAAATGATTAATGTGCTTTTGGTGACTTGGAACAAGCGTTTATATCGGGAAATCGCATTCATCGACGAAGCAATTTCCTTAAGGGAAATTAGTTCACTCCATTTGGCTGATTTGCCAGACGCGGCGAAGCAACTAGCGAACAAAATACCAGCTGTTATTTGGGTTGGGAATGATTGGCTATAAAGTAAGAAACCGAAATAGGGTCATTGTACTCGTCATTATTACGAACAACTTATATTATACAACAATTTATATACTGCCTCGGTGGCTCAGTTGGTAGTGAACCTACCTTCTGTGTTTTGGGGCGTGGCTTCGATTCCCATCTAGGAAAAACATTCATGTGATGAATATTTGTGTTTGTTCTATGTCTGGGTGTTATTATCTATATAAGTATGTATTTAAAAATATCTATGTACGTATATCAGTCTCTGGCAGCCATATGACAAGCTTTGCTTAGTTTGGGGTCAGATGACCATGTGTGCAAAAATGTCCGAGATATTTATTTATTTATTACGGAACTAATCGCTACAAACCGATAAAATCTAGGTTATAGCGATTTTTGCTTAGATCATATATATATAAGTATAATCCTTTGAGTATAATCCTTACGAAAACATTACGCTCAAAATATCATAGATTCGTCAATTGTATCACATATGATTAGCCGACTCGAAGATCTGCTAATCCTAGGCACATATTGCATGAATAAAAAATGAGCCGCCCAATCGTAAGCACGATTAATGCATGTTAAAGAGAAAATATATTTTTTACGGTTTATTCTAGAGTAAAGATATTAATAGGCATGAGTACAACACAGAATTTTCCCTAACAGTTACTCTCTTCTTTGCTTTGTACTAGTCTAGTAGAATCTTGATGAATGTAGCATATTGAGCAACTCGGTACCGGCCTGAGCCGTGAGTCGGCTGGATACCAGTGTTTCTCTAAGATATAGCCTAATACTTCATGTAAATTCATTAGGTATAAAAAAGGTTAAAAGGCAAGGAGCATGAATTACTGCAAAAACCTTTTTTAAAAGCTAAAAGTACACCTTATCGAATAAAACCCTCTATAAACTATTACTTAATCCTATAACGACCGCCGCGCATGAAATTAAACTTCAATCTGATAAAATAATAACGTTTTAATAATCCCCGATAATTTTATAAGTTAACCCTGAAACGACACAGTAACTTATTACCTGTCTGGCGTCAAAAAAACTTTTGTCCGCCGCCGCTGACCTCTAATCAATTTATGGGGCGCTAACTGGTACATGGAAAATGTATTAAAGCCTGGTGGGAACCGCTCACACGCCAAATACCCGTCAACTATAAATAATTCCTAATTATCGCGACTCTAGTATGGTTTTCGTTCGTTTTACTTATACGCATTGTGGTGGTTAGTTTTAGAAATTATCAATAATAAATATACCTACATGCCCTGTAGTTCAACCTGCAATTTTTCAGCTCAGCAACATTTTTGGATAAAATTAATATTCTGAAAATATTCGCCTACTTATAGTTCTATCATTACTATTGTACTAAGGTCGTGATAGATTCCATCGCGAGAAAGTAACAGATGCGCATGATGACGTATGCTTTGGTATCTACATAATAGTATCATGCAGTCAGTTATAAACACAGTCATATATTGCGACGTTACTGTGCGATATTGTGATTAAGTTGTGACCACGTTTGTTGCCTAAATAGTCATTTCATGCAGTGCCTTGCCCTGCATTAGAGATGGGTTTAACTATAGAGTATCCCACCGAGACATATCTAAAACTATTTTATTGTGTCCAAAACCATAACATGAAGCGTCTCAAATCCACATTGGGAACAAAAACAATTACTTAATAAAACACACCTCAATCAAAATTAATTGCTTTACGCATTAATCTCTTTATCTTTCCACACCAACAAAACAACGTGTCCGTTCTATAAGGTAATGGAAGCAATCATTCCAGATAAGATCCCTCTAATGTGAGAAAAGGTAGACGTTCCGTTCGGATCGTTAATTTAATTTGAAATAATAAAAGTTATATCCATCATTTATCACTTTCGACAAATTTATTTTTAAATGCCCACTTTGACGTCCTTCTTATCTGTGACTGGCCAACGTGGTGGGGGTAAAAAAAGAAAAAGTTGAGGAATAACGTAGGCGTTCCACTGTCGGCGGGCCAAGTTGTTGTTAATTTGAGGCGTAGAGGCGCGTAGCGGGAGCTGTAGCGCAGGCTGTGGACGCGCAAGGGTCTCCTTGCCCTGCACTAGTCCTTTCTAACATCGTTTTCTAAGTAATGATAATGTTTCACATAATATAATTCAAATAGTACTTACACAAACATATTAGAGATATTACTTCAATCGTACCCAAATGGCTACTTCGTTTAAATATAAAATACCCATATTTAAACGAAGTAGCCATTTGGGTACGATTGTCTGATTTTCTCAAGGGTTGCAGTACATATAGTAAAGTAGATTTGGTTTTCAATTTAAAAGCTAGTTCACAACTTATCTTTTCTACTTTTCTCATAGTTTGGGTTCGTAGCCCTATACATCATCTATATCTAATATTCCTATATGTAAACCTGATACCTAAATAAAACCTTTGATATTTACATAATCCTTGAAAATATCAAGAAAAAAAACCATAACAAAACCTACACTCAGACTGACCCCAATAAAAACAGATTATAAATAAAAAATCCATGAGCACGTAATTCGTTAGCGGGGTCCTGTAGCGGCATTCCTCCGTCAAGTAAGTTTTCGTGTCCGACGGCGCGACCGTCCGTATTTCACTGGTATCGGTGCCATCTCACGAGATATACAATCTAAGGTGCCATCTAAATTGAGATTTTATAGTCGATTACTGTTCTAGACGTATCGTTGCGATCTTGGCGCCCGGCGACGACGCGCCCTCGCTTTGATCCCGACTGATGAACGTGTATCGACTTTTTTGGAAAAGGATTTTTGGCACCTCGATGTTGACCGATTTCTATATACCTGGTGCAACGCATGCATCTAATTGATTGGTATATCTACTATTCTACTCGTCCTAGAACAATCTTGATGTATGATGTATCTTGAGGTGTGTTAAATACAAATAGTTTCAAGTAAGAGAGGGTAAAAACTTTTTTATCAATTTACTTGCTTGTAGATGTTTGTAGCAAGCCTTCGGGCGGCCTGTGTGACATAAAGTTGGCATGTCTGATATTAGAGCTAGCCACGTAGATACTCATGCATTAAATTACTTTACTTTTTCATCTTTATAGTATCCCTATTTCAAGCTAATTAAATTTACAATATTAAAACCTAAATTAATAATTATGAATCTTGGAGTGATCTTATAGAGCATAGCCGCATTAGAAACAATAGTCGATTCAGACATTATGTCCGAGATGTTGTAAAAATACTTTCTCAGTGATATTTATCTATGTTTGATGGATCTCTTATTATTGGGTCAAGGAAAATACTTATCTCTAACGAGGGCATTCGATTCATTGACATGGATACAGTAAGTTCCTGGATAAATAAAATTTAATATAGGTTCAAAAACTAAAACCCTTCTACGTAAAAGTATGAAACAAGAAAATATTATTCGAAATTCAAAGTGGCGTGGTCCATTTAATGTACATAGTGTTTTTCCAATGTGCTTTATTGTCCTTTTAACCGTGGTCTGATTGCGTAGTCAGTTTTAAAGCCCCTTGCCTTGGAATCAGACTATGGTTAAAGCGACTTTAAAACTCATTGGAAAAATACTATGTACTCTAAATGGACCATGCCCTTTTGAATTTCTAATAATGTTTTCATGTTTCATATCTTTACGTAGGAGGGTTTTAGTTTTTGAACTTATATTTTATTTACATATTTTTAGTATTAAGTAAGTACAAAGATACCTGCTCCTATCAATATTGATGCATATATTATATATACTCATGAGGCCCTTCATTTTGAACCAAACACGATATTTCTACATAAAAAAAAAAATTTTTTTGTTTAGTAATTTTGTTATAGATTACGCCATATTGAATTTAATATAATTCCGTATAGCCTATGACACGCGGAGTGTGAAGACTCATCGATAGAAACCTATCTTGTCAAAGTCTGATAAGCGGTTTAGGAGATTAGAGGGAACATATGAACATACTTACATGCATACATACATAGACTGTGAAACTCATAACTCTCCTTTTTCGTAGTGGGTTAAAAAGAAGATTTTTTTAACATGTACTCCGTCTCGCGAGAGAATCTAGCACACGTGGCGCTACAGTCATGCGACGCATTGTTGCTTATCCCCATTGTTTGAGACTTTTTTTCATTATGAATCTAGTATCTGCAATTCGCCGTTTTGTAGTTTTAGTTTTAATTTACGTCCATCCTCAACACAAATCATCAAGTTCTGTTCAGCAGTAAGGAAAAGGAAAGAAATAATAATTGTAGAGAGAGGAGGACTGAAAGATGGACTTTCGTATTTATCGATTACAAATAAATTTATTTTACTTAAAGAAACAAGGTATAGAGTGAAAAACTAAAACCCGACTATAAAGTCGTTGCGTCACGGCGCAATTTTGCAAAATCATTTATTATCAATGCGTTTGTTAAATAACCAGATAATTTTCATTTATTTTTTAAATGTGCTAATTAAGTCCTTTCATTTGACACCCAACATAACAACATTAAAAACACATTTTTGTTCATGACTTTCTGTCCTCTAGAGTGCGCCATATTCAATTTAATGTGACAGCGGACAATGAAGACGCTTCCAACGATACCTCATATTTTGTCAAATTATGATAAGTAGTTTAGATGTTATGATTTTTTTTTATTTATTCGCCCATTTCTGGGCAGGCTAAAGCCATTAAGACCATACCGCCTTGTCTTCCGTATTTTTTTTCCCTATTTTGTTTTTGCCTCAGTGAAGTGGTAGAGACTTTACTAGAAGCTTCTATGGAGTTTTGGAAACAACACGAAAAGTCACGTTTCACGATATTATACTATTCACCAACACTCGTACACGAACACTTAATGGATAAAAATCCACCATTTTTATGCATTAACACTCGATATAACACAAGTATTGGAAAATAATACAATAGCGCGACATGACTTCTTCGTGATCCCGCCAAAACTCCTTAGATGTTATGAGGAAACAGATGAACATTATATACGTACCGGTCAAAATCATAACCATCCTTTTTACTTCGAGTAGTCGTTTAAAGATAGTTTAAGCCTTGGACGATCCATGGTTTAAACTTTTAAGTTCACGATTATTAGCCAGCCTGTGTTGCTACAAATACGAACTTAATTATTTCTCAACATTTGACGTGGATAAAACCCACTCCCTTCAATCTATTCGGGGAGGTAAATGATGATTATCGGGTCTCTCCGTAGCGAATCGAAAGCGGGGGTTGATGGTTCGTGTAATCGTAATACTTTTTCTTGGACCACACCGACTGGCAACTATCCACAGGATACGTACTAACTAACACCTAAGCTGGGATTTTTCACGTATTAACTACTACTCAGTCTGTGTTTACTTTCATAAAAACTGTTACAAAATCTGTGTTGATAAGTGACTGTTGAATAAACTGCGTGCGAGGCGAATTTACAGTAATTTCACGCGCAGCGGGTTCACACGCACCTGTGCCTTACAAAAGGTTTGTTTACGCAATAAAAGGGTTGTGATGTCTATATTTCTCGAAACAAACGGTAATTATGAATCGAAGTAGGTTGTTATGTTTTATAGTCATTTGAAGGCGGGGCCTTTGTAAAAGCTTGCAATCTACATAAGCTGCCGATTTTTGGCAAAAATGTATAATCATAAACATCATCATCAGTCAGAAGACGTTCACTGCTGAACATAGGCCTTCCCCTATAAAAAAATATAGTAAATTCAAGTATTTAACGGTTTTGAATGTGATTTAAAATGTGTTTTTTTCTATTTAGTTGCACCTCATTAGTTATGCACATAGATAAAAATCTTGTTTTGAGATATATAATATTTTTTTCGTTATATCAACTTATTTATTTATTTTATTTATTTATTTAAGTATACATTGCCACATAATGCGTAATGGTAACATTTTTCAGAATGTACTAAATTACACATTATATCCTGTTATAGGGTGTTACAAGCATTGTTGCAGGTATTGCACAGAGCGAAAACATAATTACATGTCATTTTCTCGATAAAAAATCGATCACAGATATCAGAGCCATTCGACATAGAACCTCTTATTCTGATATATCTGTGGCTTCGATCGTTTTGAGTGCGGAATCGAATTAAGTATGTAAGAAGTACCACTTGATAATATTGTATCGCATCAATGGCAACACAAAGACCTTATCAAACTGACCACCACATAAATAATAACTGCCATATCCTCTTCCTGTTCACAAATAAAGCTCAAGGTTGTTAAAACAATGCGATTGTTATTACATAATATTAAACGTCCTTTATAATGAAGTCACAGGCCCATGCGCATAAATCAGGCGCCTATTTTGAATATAAAAAATAGGAAAACCCAACATTCATTGCGTCCTTCTATACTAGGGCTGGCTCAACTAGGGCTTCAAACACTCAAGTCTCTTTATCTCTCATTCAACACTCTCTGTGAAAGACTCACTGTCTGTCTCTTTCTCTTTTTTTTCTTCTTCTTTATTTCTGTATAGGTATCTGTTTTAGAACTGAATGACTGAAAACCGATATCATTGACATGAACAAAGTTAAAATATATATATATAAATATAATATAGGTTGAAAAGTTAAAACCCGACTCTTCCTTACGTGAGCTTTATTATTTCTTTTTTATTTGTTGATTGTAATTTCTGATGCACGCCTACGTCTCCCTCTCTTCAACCTCGGGGATGACTGGTAGAAAATGCTTTAACATTAAGTCCTCCTGTTGTACCTTATATGTTTTATACTTTATTAAGTATAAAATAAATAAATAAATATAGTTTTATCGGAAGCATGGAAGCAAAGCCGCGAGCAACATTTAACACTTTATTTTTTGTATGAAATGTGTTAATTAAGCCCATTCATTTGATCACACGGCATCATAAAAACAACATTTTTTTAATTCATGACTATGTCCTCTAGAGGGCGTCATATTTAATTTAATGTGATGTCATATAGCCTATAAACAGCGGACGATGAAGACGCTTCCAACGATACCTCATTTGTCAAATTATGATAAGTAAGTAGTTTAAAAGTTAAGAGGGAACAGATGAACAAACATACATTCATACCGGTCAAAATCATAACCAACCTTTTTGCTTCGCGTCGGCTAAAAATTATTTGCATCATGGGGATGGGTGCTTTTTGGTGTCGATACTGCTGTACCATTTTCTAAATGAAACAGATCTAATGATACTAAAATGAACTGGGTCTCATTTCATATTATCAGGTCAGAAAAGACAACTAACAAATCAGAAAATTGTACAACCGAATTGACACCAAAAGTACCCTAAAAACATGATGCACATTGTCAATAATATCAGTTTTCAGTTATTCAGTCCTGAAAAGCATTGCCAGGGACGCAACGGTAGTGTCCCATAAAATACGGAAAACTAGTAATTGATAATAGGAAGGGTAGGAAGGAATTTTCTGGGGGAGCAGAACAGTGAGCAGTGAGTGTGAGCAGTGAACAGTAGCTAGCTGACAAAATCCACACACATGTCACAAGTATAGTATTTCTTTATGTGGGTCTAGCATGAAAAATGTAGGTAGTCAAGCGTGACGCTCAGCATAAAGCATGACTTGCTCGCATCGTCACTCCGCTGCGGTGTTACCCATTTTCCTTAAAATTATATTCGTACTAAAAACGTATCTTTACGAAAGGCATAATAAAAAAAGCTGCTCAAAGTTTCACCAAAGCCACACAAGAATTTAATATGATATCATCTGCACTTTGGGTTTGATGACCTACTTTCCTAAAATCTGAGTAGGCAGCCCTATTCATGGCTCGTGCGGTAACTTGAGAGACAGAGAAAAATTGAGAGTTGGCCAAATGAATGAACTTAACATTTGCAACCGGTGGCTACCAGCTTTTTTTCAGAAAATACGATTGTGGCTCCTTAAATCAACGGTACATGTAGGTTGGTCGCACTGTACCTTACGAGACATACGACAATTGATTGTCGGAACATATCAAAGCGGTGATTAACTCGCGGATGCTCATCACATAGATAAATCTTTGACAATGACATGCAAATTTTGTGGCTGGCGGTGAACGAACCGAACGAAGCAAGGTGTGGAGGTGTCGATCGTAAAGACTCCAAAAGGGGCCCCCAATGATCCCACCAGCCATAACGGTGACATCACCCAACGAGTACATTGTAATATTAAAATCGCGAAAGCAATTCTGTGCGTTTGTTACCTTTTCACGTCTTAAAAACTTCACCGACCTTGATAAAATTTGGTAACGAAATAGTATGCATTTCTAGGATGGACAATGGAAACATTTTTGGAACATTTCAGAAACACTGGATAGCCGCGGCGGGGTCTAGTTGGTTAATAACAAACAATGGGCATCGCACGCTTCAATTCCAACTCGACCTGCAACTGGCATTTAAAAATAAGAAATTGTAATCTAAAAAGGACAATAAAACAATTCGACTGTCGAGAACAAGGCGCGTTCTTCATGGAATGCAGGTCTCTATATTTAGCGAGCTCGATTGCTTTGTCCAAATGGATATTATGTATAGAAGTATAGAACAGAAGTCGATTATAGTTACTGCTTTTAAATTAGCAGATAATCGAGCGACATCACCTGTCGGGACTATGATGCACCCACGTGTTCTTATACCTAGTTATCTAAATGCTTGTTTAAATTTATCTGTTGCTATGTTAGCACGTGCCTGGCCACCGCTGACGGATGTAAGTAAACAAGGCACGTTGTGATTGTGAGAGGAAGCATTCAGGAAGTAGTTACAGATTAGAGGAACTGAGGTCTGTGTTGCCGTGTCAGCAGGTGGTGCTCTCGAATAGTGTTGTGATGTTTTTTTTTATGGAACTTGTTGTCGCTCACCTCATATTAAGTTCACGCCTGCCCATAACAGCTCAGTGCCATCCAGAATTTTGACCTTCAAAAGTTCAAAACCATGGGCGTATTTATGTACCAACTTCTTTTTTCTTTTTTTTTTTATGTAATTTGGTGACGAGACGGGACAGGTTGCTCACCTGATGTTAAGCTTCACGCTTGCTCATAACAGTTAAGTGCCACCCAGAATTTCAACCAACAGTTCAAAACCATGCGCGGCAATGCACTGCGCTCGTAACCATGAGATATTAGATGTTAAATCTCTTTATGCACCGTAATTACACTGGAAACATTGCTCTTCAATCCAGAACACAATAATGTTTGCGCACTATTGCTTACCAATACAAGACACTGGTTATGACACTTTTGAAAACTGGCTGTGATAGAAGGCTAGCCAGGTAGTTGCTTATGTGCAGGTTGAAGTCGTCAGTCACCGAAAATGTTTGTACTGTCGAACCGTTGAAAAAATCCAAGTGTGGAAGTACTTACATATAAAATTCTGAATATTACTTTAATATTTTTTCTCACACACTGGAAACTTGGAAAGATGAGGAAAAGAGTGTTGGTAAATCGCAAATTAGGATAATCTTTGTGTTTGGTAAAATTTCGTTTGTCTTGCTGGGACGTGGCGTTGTCTTTGTATATTTTATATGACACTTATAAACTGAAATACAAAACATAAATAAAAAAACAAGTTTATTTTTTTTATTTTTCCATAAACTAAGGTACATAATAAGGTACACGATCTAAAAATATATTGAAATTTAGAATAAAATTATTTATGTATTTATCCACTTTAAACAAAGTTAGGTACCTCTAGATTCTAGAGTAATTCGGGAGAAAGCTCTTACCAGGCAACACTTTCCAATCAAGCGCCTAAGTGCACGACCCTGGTTTCAATACGTTGTCGAATCGCCCGCGCCTGGGATTGCCAGACACAGACGCCGGGATCTACTAAATACACAGCTAAATATTTACCGTGCCACTGTAGGAAACATAAATAGTGCTCGTCCGACATTCGTTAGCTGTTAATTGGGCCCGTCATGTAGCCGCAGGCGGGACATGCACTGACAGAGTATAATCGCAATCGAACACTTACGCAGTTGTTTTTAGGTTCACGTTGTACTATAAGATACTTGGTACATAATGTACTGTAATTTTCGAATGTACTTTCGCCCAAAAAAGACGTTCAGCAGGTAATGGGACCGAATACGTTAATTTGTATGAAGATAGATGCATCGTTGTGATGATAAAATTGAATATACGTGCACTCTGCTATCTGGGTGTCTTCAAGTCGCGAGTGAATCGGTTTCTTCTTGGCAAGCGTGCTCCATCGTAGCCTGCATCGTCGTTTGCCATCAGGCGTGATGGCAGTCAAACGCAAGCCTATAAATAATAAAAAAAAAAACTGTAATTTTCAAACTAGGTCTAATCTCTACTGTGCACACGTAAAAAGCATTCTAAGAAAATATATGGAAAATCGTAACTGACAGCTGGAATGGTGAAATCGAGGACGTTTTGCTCTCATGGGGTATTACGTTAAGGACGTTTTTGAAAGGATGACATTTTGCTCTAAAAATTGTTGCTCATCAAATTTATCTAAAGAAAAACTTCATGCTTTTATAACTACCGGTTACAATAAGACATCATTAGCAAGAAATCATTTCATATTTCTGGTAGGTACACGAGCTAATCATCTACAAGGCTATTGAGAATGCTCACAACAAAAGCACTAACTACCAGAATAGGTATGCTCATAGAAATAAAGGGTACCTAACTGCCTCGATTCCTGTAAGCAGCAGTAATAACACAGGTCCACCTGACAATTAGTCGCAATTCTCAGGGACTCGACTATTAAAACGAGCACTGGATCGAAGCGTAGAAATAGCTAATGAAATGTTGAGTCGATTATTACGCAGGAAAAGAGAAGAGGCTTTAATTTAACAAGCTTTCCAAGAAATTTTAACAAAAATATTATTTTTGTGTTTGTCGTTTATTGGTTCTTATTTTACACATACGCTAGTCAGTGTAGTCGCTGCTGATGCATTTGAACTGAGCAATGCCGTGCAGATTAATTTATGTTAATAATATATCGAATAGGAGAGTTTTTCATTGTTTTGCGCTATATGTGGCTAAGTAGTAATTTCATGGTGGATGAGCAAAGCAATTAGTCACTTCAGACGTGAGAGGAGAGCCGATGGTATCTCGCAAGAGGAAAGCAGGTGGTTACACTGTATGCCCTCGTGAATGGTAGATTAGGCGATGTTCTCACGGGCTGTTGTTATCTTTAGCTATACGAGCACGGACAACGTGGGACTAATTATTTTGTAGCAGTTTATAAGTGTTTTCTATGATGACCTTTTATTAGATACCAACTTGCCCGCACGGTTTCGCTCGCCTAAGGTACAGTAAATGTAATACCCCGTTTCAACTCTTTAGGGGTTGATTTTCGAAAAATCCTGTGTTTTCCTTTCTATATTTTTCATGATTATACAAACCGAGTTAAACCACATAAATTGCGATGATCATAGTAATGTAAAAATATTAATCTGTCGTGTCGCTGAGGGCCTGAAATCAGCGCAGATGAGGGCGTTAAATTTTCAGGTTGGTTTCCTACGGTAGTTTAGGGGAGCACTAAGATAGGGTTTTTCGAAAACACACCCTTAGGTGGGAACTGTGGGGCGCAGCTAGGTTTGTACTTGTAAGTACATACAGTATGTAAGTACTTCACACTACTTTTAATGTTTCTCAGAAACACCATAACAGTTTGAAATTGAGATTGTTGTCTTGGTTTACTCGTATGTCATACTAGCAACTGGGCTAATCTGAAGATTGCCTGAAAATTTCACGTACCTATAACGATCCAGCCGTTTTGGAGTCTGTAGGAAAAAATACATACATCGCCTTTTATTAAAGTAATTGATAGGATTTATAGACTGTAACAAAAATAATAAATGTCAATGATAACAAAGGTTCCTGCCCCGTTGCTTAGTTCACCTCATAGTAACACTACTTACCTATTATTTCGCAAAACTGAGGAAACCAGAAACACGGGGAAAAAGATGCAACTATGTTAAATGTGATAAGAAAAGCGGCTATAATATAAGTCTTTTCAAGAAGCTTTAACAAAAATATTCTTATTATTTTTTACTCCATGTAATCAGCAAGTGGAAAACTCAAACACTGAGGCCATAGAGGCTATTTTAGTAATATCTACGAGGCATGCACTCCAACAGGCCAGCAAGCACACTCACATGGTCGCGTGTTTGAGCCGCGGATTAGCAGCGTCCGCCCGCGGGTTCCCACGCCCACGCCCACGGCTGGCCTTTCTTCTTTATGGCCTGCCAACGGGCTTTGTCCTATGATTGCTGTGGGGAAAAGTGCCCTGGGTTTTGCAAATGATAGGTATACTTAATAAGTACTTATTTAGGTATACCTACCTACCTATTGTCATTTATTGTAGTGTGTCGATTCTTGGGGGTGATTTATCAGATTCGTTAGACAACTTGGAACAACTTGGAACGTAACTATAGCTAACGTAGTTGATTGAATCAGGCGTTACTTTGCGGAAGATCATCAACAACATTTTTTTTTTCATTACGTTTTGTTAAAATATTTTTTTGTAAGGTGAAAGATAAATATTAATTGATGTCTTGCTCCTATTGTGCTGGATGCGTTATTGCGGCGGGTAAACACTAGAGATTCGTTATTCTTTTAACATAGGTTATTAAACATGTCCAGTGGACGAAGTATATATATTTACGTAGGTAAGTAAATGTTGAATTACTAAATCAAAAATTATATATAAATCTACGTGTTTATTACGCAAATATTCGGTCGAGTCGACAATCGATCATAGCAAAATCATATCTACTAATCAAACTCGGATAACAATAGATATAAGATTAGGTTTTTCGCAATAAGTACTCGCTGATTACATGTTCACACTTAGTAGTGCACTGTTAGTAGTGGTAGGGCTCTTCTGCAGATTCCTGCCGAAGTACCAGACCCTTGCCAGTTATTCAACAGCCAAGCAGTAGTGTGCAAACATTACTGTTTTCCGGGCATAAAGAGATTTATCATGTAATATCTCAGGGTGACGAGCGCAGTGCATTGCCGCTCATGGTTTTGAACTGTTGAAGTTCAAAATTCTGGATGGCACTGAACTGTTATGGGCAAGCGTGACGCTCAACATCAGGTGAGCGACTTGCTCGTCCCTTCATCAAGATCCATAAAAAAGACACATCACATTTTTGTTCGACAATGGTCGATTTCTAAACTAAATTAAATTTGACAGCTTTAAAATCGTCACCACTTCTTTCTCCCATATTGAAATGAATAGAGACGTAGATTATTTTAGTCCTGTCAGATTAGTTTAGTGAGTGGTACAATAGAATGGACACCAATGCACAAGCACATGCGTCAGACTATGAGCCACAGAGAGCAATTTTAACATCCGAACGGAACTAAGCATTAGGCTTGCAATTCCGCCACACAAGTCGCGTTTAATCCTCGCTTACCGCGAAACAGTCTCAAATAAGCCCTTTACAAACCGTTTGGCCAATTGTTAGTGTCAAATAACGTGCTGCATGTTTACCTTACAGCATCCACAGAAACGAAGAAGAATGAAGGGGATTTGAATACAATTTGAGCTTATTGCCGATAAAAGAAAGACATTCAAGAACTTTAAATGTCATTCATTAGATAATACTGGTGCATTAAGGGTGCATTGCTACGGGCTCAGTCACAGGCCACATAACCGGTAGACAGCAAGTACCTATTTCTCCCACCACGAAAATATTACGCGCAAAATAATATAAGCTCGCCTATGATAGACAGGTTGTTCAATCCGGCAAAACCTAGATGCAAATTACATCAAAGAAAGCTTAACCCATCCACAAGCTGATTTTCGTCAGTCCCACAGTCATTGACCTGGTTCCGCGCAAGTCGCGCGTTACAGCGAGTAGCTTTATTAAAAAAAAAAAAACATGCGCCATCTAGTGGCTTTATTATCTTGGGATTACTACTTGCGGTGTAGTTTGACGGTAGCCTAATCCGATAATGCGAGGATTAGAGCAGTTCCGCTTTTTTATACACCATCAGTGTCAGGGCGGCCTCGAAGTCTGGGTTTTGAAATACATAGATTTAAAAAAAACGTCGAATAGAAAAATGAACGTCGACGTAATGTCGATATCACATAGTTACAAGTTTCGTGACTTTGCGAAATAACGAATTCGTAGGTACTTTTCCTAATAATGTGTCTGCGTGGGTTGAATCAGTCCTTAATTTAGGACTGTCATAAATACTGTCTTACACGGCATTATGGTTTTATTTTCCCTAATTGCCTAGTTTCTGTCTGTTTATGTTCGATTTAGTGTGTGACGTCACGTCTCCTCGCCGTCTGGTTTTCTAAGTGTGGGTAGACAATGGACAAGTGTGGGTGGCGCGACAAAACGCGAACCTACGCACACAGTCACGCCATCGCACAGGGTTGTTAATAAAATTTATTAGCGCAATTGACCTAGAAAGTCACTAAATGTTTTTGTTAAATACAATGATGAAATATTCGTTGTCTATTTTGTTATGAACACTTTCACTTTTCTAACCGTTTTTTTTATTTTTATTGTGCTATATAGTATAAGTTGTTTAAAGTAGGTATCATGTCACAATTATAATGCGACGATTAGTGCTATGCGCCTAAGTGAAAAAAAAACATGTCGCCGCTTTTAATTATTTTCGGAAAACAAATTTCAATGTTGTTTATTTGAAAATTTTCAAATAAACATCGATGTAGTAGAAAGGTAGATCAATGACGAGTATGAAGCGGTAAACCGTGTATTTTCAAGTTGTTTACAAAACTCAGTAAAGTAACCACTACTTATAAGTACTTTACTGGGGCATGACTGGACTTGACCGTGATATACTTTGTTGGACGTAACTATGACTGAGACTTGTTTTTATTGTCAAATTATACTTGAATTGAAATGTTACAAAACTGGCTGAATATGCATTTTGGAGCTAAAATCGTTGAGTAAAAATATAAATGGCTTAACGAAACATGGCGTGCTTTTTTCCCTTGACTCACTACTAACCTTACTACTACTTACTAACTACTAACCATGTTGTTGAAGATAGTTTATCGTGTCTTTTTTTAATCTAACTAACCTTTTGCTAGGTAAACGGGTGCTGGCAACCCTACTCGAGTCGTCGACCGCTCGACCCCATGCGTGTTGTGATTAACATTTACATAATATTTTATTGATTAATTGCCCTGAGATATGGGACTCTTGATAAAAAATGTTTTATGATAGAAAATTAGAGTATTAGACAATTGGATCACATAATATGGAACTAAACCTAAAATACTTATTTACATATTATTTTAATAACTCGATCACATATACGCTGTGAAGTATGGCCGTGTGTAAGTACCTATAAATGCCTAGCAGAAAAACAGGTGTATACAAACCTGTGCTACCAATAGGTTAATTTACTGCATTTTTATTATAATATATGATACTATGGTATTTTACTATCCTTAAGTACTAAAATCCTGAAAATCCAGTTTGTGAATCCAGAGAATCTAGTTTGCTTTAAGGTCAATTTTTTAAATACTTTGTCTATCTAATTAATTTACGTTTAAAAGTTTTATTCCATAACTGATGAGAACTTTGAACGCAGGTCGGGGCGAGCCTCGACCTTCGCCCTCGAAGGTACGAAGTGATAATAACGAACTTTCATACAATGTTTGATAAAATAGGGGATTTAACGCATTTAGGGTATGGTTTATCAAAGTTTTTCTTTTAGAGGTCACTTATATTACATAAGAAAGTCCTGCGCAAAATTTCATGCTAGATCCACAGATTTAGGGTTTACATTACCAGTTAGTAAGTCGTTTTTTAAATCCTGAGAGATAAAGATGATATAATTAGGTACTTATCTAAATCAAAACGAATAAGATATTTTTATTCAGTTCAGTCATGTCATAACACTGCCCATTAAAATAAATAACAAATATTTACACGGTTCAATTGGAAGGCATCGCATAATTCACCGATAAAGAGGCAGAAGTGTACCGAAGTGTCGTTATTACAGCCTCGCTGTGGGTCCAGTGGCGACCCCCGGGGCCTTTGTCGGCGCCCCCCGTAGAGTCTCACCAGTTAGGTGAAAAATTGACCAAGTACACCCGTGTGTGTGACATCTTAATCGATAAATATGAGGTTGTACAACATCGTTAAAAGAAACTATCAGTGACAGCTGTTATTAAAAAGAAAAAATTAAGTATTTAACTTTTTATGAACTCCTTGTTTTCGTTTAAACATTCAAACATTTCATTCGAGTTTTTGGCGGGAACGTGAAGAAATCATGTCGCGTCATTTTATTATTTTCCAAAACTTGTGTTATTTCGAGTGTTAATGTGTAAAACAGTGAATTTTTACCCGTTAAGTGTTCGTGAACATGCACGAGTGTTGGTGAATGGTATAATGTCGTGAAATGTGAATTTTCGTGTTGTTTCCAAAACTCCATAGAAGGCTCTAGTAAAGTTCTCACCACTTTACTGGGGCATGACTTGGACTTGACCGTGACTTGCTTTGCTCACCTTTGACTGTGACTATGACTTATTTGACAAAATTCACCAAAACTTGAAAAAATATGAGTATACTTGACACTGGCAAATGCATAAGACGTGCGACGCCATAATCCTCTTAGGAGGAAAGAGAAAAAAAAAGGAAAAAAAAAAACATTTCATTCGTTTATTTTTTAAATATATTGTATTCTAAATGTAGCATTTCGTTTCAAATTACATAAGTGCAATTCCTACAAAAACTTATTTTTAATAATTCGATGTATTGAGTAACTCGGTAGAGTTATTTTTCTCAGATAAATAGTTAAATCGTGCGTATAGACAAGTCGTTCGGTATGTCGACACAATTCCGATGAAGTCGTCAACGGTCTACAATCGATTGGACACCGGTCAATGGATGTGATCTACCGGCGGATCTCGGTCGTGACTTCGTGACAGCAGGTGGGACGGACAATTCAAGAACATCGCTAGAGCTCTGATACAACGGTCAATATCGATATTCTGGCCTCAAAGTGAAAATCCGAAATAGGACTGTTAGACAAATAGCTTACTAACAGAAAAGCGATTTGCTCGTCACGTCACTTAGTTATTGTATTTTTAATTGTGTACGAATATGTAAACGAAATAAAGACAGTGCCTTACTTATAGGTCTACGAGAAAGTAAGTCTTACAAGCTGTTCTACTTTCTTATTCTTCTAGTACCTCTCCACTACTTGAGATTGACCTTCAGCTTCGTAGCTTGATCCTTAAGTACTGCTTCAATATTTATATTCCATCGTCTAAATAAGAAGCATATTAGGAATACAACTTCTTTTGCCTGCAGTGGTCGCTAACCTGTAACGAGCAGATTATTTACAAATTATTCGACTCTTAGACAAAATCGATACCACGGTCACGTCTCTATTTGAAAAAAGTCGATATAACAATCGTGCAGAAAGCTGTGATAAATATAGATTCAGTATCCATATCTATCGCAGCATCCTGCACGATTATAGAAATTAAAGTGTCACTGAATAGCCTTTTCATCATAGGTACAAACAAAAATATCCGGGTTTGATGTTTCACAGATTGTTTGGTTGCTAAAACCAGTGCACTTACCACGGGAAAGATAATAGCACAAAATGGTACGTTAATTAGTAATCCCTATTATGACTTTATGGTACATAAAGAACCCTCGTCTAGTAGCATTTTATTAAGAAGCAGAGCAACTATTTATTTATGTTTGCAAGAAAGTTCAAATAACTTTTACAAGTCATTCAAGGCGCTTCATCATACAATGCGAAAGCTCATACTAGTCTGTTGATAAATCACTAAATCAGGCAGGTAGCAGGCTCTGCTAGTGATGCGACAACATAGGGTTATGTATATCGATAAAATGAAAATGTATCCTGGAAACCAAGCACATAGGTGCCGTTATGCATAGTTTTGCTGAACAGTAATATTATGACGTAGTCTTTGATGACAACATCACTGTCTTCCCTTGTTAACCGACTTCCTAAAAAAAGGAGGAGGTTCTAAAGACGACTGAATTTTTAATTTATTTATTTTGTGAAAATATGGCGTATGTAAAAGTCGAATACCACAGGTTTTGGTTATTTCGTGAATTCTATCAATGTTAGAATATTTATGTTTTATTATCTAAAATAGTTTCTTAAGTTCAAGTCCGTCGAGTAGTTTCGATGCTAGGTTACTTTAAATTATTAATCTCAATAATATGAATATTTTCCTTGCTAGTCTACAGTAAACACGAATGACGTTCGAAAATCAATTCGGTAACGCTCACGTAAGACGTTCATCAAATTCACGTCAAAAATTGAATATATGCTAAAAAAAAATATCGAAATGACTGGAATAGACTTCATCGACATAATCATCAACAAAAGCTTTAGTCACGTTCTAGATTGTCGTTACTCGTCAGTATCGACAATTATTGTAGATACTTACATTGACATGTTAGGAACAGAAAATATCGGAGTATCGACAATAGTTATCGACATCCCCATTAGCTAAGCCCCATTTATAATAAGTTAATTTTTTGACAAGGCCCGTAAACCGATTATTACTAACAAGGTGGTCTGTTTCTCCGTCCCTTTCTCTCGCGTGGCTCGAATAAATTGTCTTCTTTTGTAAAACGTGATGATGCTCTGTAAACACAGCGAGATCCCGAGATTGCCACCTTTGGAGCCTATCCTTATAATAGAGGTGTCTGGACTACACATTCATATTTATTATTCTCCACAAGCCCCTTTAGACGCCCTCCGACATCTTTGTAAATAATATAATAAAGAAAACTATATTTTACATTCTGTATCATGGACTACGCTTCAAAGAGATGCTTCAAGCAGTATGCAATTTTGTCACTAGTGACTCACGTTTTTTGAAGCTCATTCGGTGCGATATAAAGTAAGCACATTCGTAAGTTTTAAGAGATATCTTATAGCTTAGTCTAAAGAGGACTCGGCTTCTTCAGACTATGCCATAATATCGCATTTTAGTTTTATAGCCTTCCTCATTTTACCTGACCCGCAACATAGCGAAGCGAGACAAGGGGAACGCGCCCAAGAAAATATCTGGGAGCGATACACAGAAAAATTGGTACTAAGCCGAAAAGAGCTACTTGAGCACATCATTATGAATAACCGTTTATATGGGACCAACCCGGAAAAAGCGAAAAAAAAAACAACTGTTCCGTAGTCAATTTTCAATTACATTCAATGAAACAGTTGTTGTTATTTTTTTCGGGATTTCCTGATTCGTCCATAGTAACAGTTGTTCATAATTATGGGTAGAATGAGCTTCTTTCGTATTAGTAACACCGGTACACCTAAAGGGACATACATACATACGGTACATAGACGGATTGCAGTTCGGGAAAAGCTAGTTGATTTTATTCGGTGTTACTTTGCACGTACGTACTAGATGTGATACTGCAGCAGAAAAACACTAGAGATTCGATGATTCGGGATATCGTTATAGCGTTATCTGAAGATGCCTTTAAGTGTTGATTGCCATTTGTGCAGTGAGCAGAGTATCACTGCTGCTATTCCTGTCTTGTCCCGACATAGCGGTTCTCGGAATGCGGCGGAAGTCCCGCCGGATCCCGCAAGCCGCCTCCTTATTAATGGCCTGTTTAGACGAGCTCCTTTGTTACTCGCTCACGTCCTGCCACTTCAATGCACTACGCACTACTATCTACAGGAAAGCGGCTACAACATCCGACTCCGCTTTTATTTTCAACATTTTACAGATAGCTTATGTTAAGAAAGCAACGGACGGCGTGTGACTTTAAATATACTTTTAGAGAACAATAGGAAGGTGAGCTTTGGCATTCAGTTCTCAGTTTCGACTAGTTTAAATTGACGCATCCTGTTGTCAGATTTCCTGGCGTTAATACTGTGGATCGATGTAAGTATACATTTGTTACGAGCTGATTCTCTTTGATGTTTGATTGGGTATCGTTTGTTTATTTTTAAATGTGTTATCGATTGTTTATGTGGAGACTACTACCGTCTACAGGTTTAGATTATAATAGACTTGTTTGTCAAAGTTTTAGAAAAATGACGCAAGCTTCAAACCGGATTGAATTAGCAATATCGTCAAATCCATAAGTGCCAAGACCCCAAGAGTCAAGAGTCTCATAACTCCTAAAATCTCGCGCTAAATTTTACAAGTCCAGTTCGTAATTCTATTACTATTAGGATAAAGAGTATATTTGCCAGTTTGTATACTGCAGTATAGTTGGTATGTTAGTAGTATGTATAGAAATGGAGCAAATTAGCTGCGTAGATACGAAAGTAGAGGCCGGTCTGAATAAATTAGGTGTATCGGTCGTGAATCATTGCATGCCATTGGATGAGTCAAGCCCGGGGACATGTGCAAGGTCGTGGTATTGCCCCCTCGGATTTAATTTTATATCGTACATCCTTGATCACGATTAGTAGCTGGCCAAAACTAGATGTTACTATCGTCAATATTATTAATTTTAATTATACATCACTACCGGGTCATTGTATATAATTGATTTCATAATTTATTGAGTCGTGTGCATAGAATATTAATTATGAAATAACAATAATGTTAAGCAACAACATTTTATCATCATACAAAAGAGTAATAAGTACTTATCTGCAAGTGTAATCATGTTGTGTGTTGTGTTATTGGTTGGTTCTTAAGGGGTACTGCGGCGGCTCATACCACGTGTAGCTCGAACCACGGTGCGAATCGCTCAAGTGCTCTAAATTAATTGGCTCTTTCGCACCGCGGTATGAGTCGCCCACGGTTTTTCTAATACTGTGTCCAATCGACCTGCGGTACGAATCGCCCAAGTATTTATTTGCCGTTGGGTAATATCGTTAAATTTATAAAGGGACTTGCTGCGTTGCTCGCCAAACACATTGTGCAAGTACAAATATACCAAAATCTAAATAGGGCAAATTATGTGCTACATACATACGTCTTTGTATCTGAGTTACCAAAAAAACATAATGAACACATTTTTAAATAAGCATTTATATTTCCACTATAGCAGTTAATTACACAGGCACCTATTTAGTAAATGTTAGGTTGGTAGGTTTGGTTAACTTATTTCATCAAAGAAAACCAAAACAAAGAGAACGAGAGCAGTTGTAAACTACTTTTCGAGCAACAACAAACTAGTAAATATAAAACAAATAGTTAAACCATTTATTTTGATTCGTCCGTCGCTTACCGCAGCGAGAGAGTAGATGATTGCTCAATTACTAGGACCTCCTTAGTAGAGCCACAGTGAAACACTGAGATATCTGACAAGTTACACTTTCAACTCTACGACATTGGGATAAACGCTTTTTTGTGTCGCTGCCTAGTGACTAGATTAAAGCAGAATCGAATATTCGGACAAATTGCTAAAGTCATTCAACGCATACACATTTAGGGGTTCACATAAAATAAAGTAGGGAGAATTCCAAAGCCTAATACTAAAAATACATTTCAGTGTAAACAATATGCTAATTTTACTATGAAAACTGACGTGGTTTTGATACATTTTGTTTTAATAAAACGGGAATACTCACGTTAAATTGAGTCGGTTATTCCGACTATAGTAAGTAGTAGTAGTAGTAGAGAGTTCAGTGCAAGGCAAGACGAGGTCGCGCGCGTGTCTCGCTGAGCATTCCTTGATAAAGGTCACCGAATGTGATCGAAACTATAGTCGGAATAACCGACTCAATTTAACGTGAGTATTCCCGTTTTATTAAAACAAAAAAATATGCTAATTATAACGTGATAAAACTTTTTTTAATATGAATTTATTTATTTTTATTTTTTATTTTATTAATATGAAAACTGACGTAGTTTTGACACATTTTGTTTGAATAAATCGGGAATACTCAAGTTAAATTGAGTCCGTTATTCCTATAGTCGGAATAACCAACTCATTTTAACGGGATTATTCCCGTTTTATTAAAACAAATAGTGATAAAACTTGTTTAATAATTATGCAAGCAATCCTATTTGAAGTTGATATTAAAACTAATTAAATAAAAATCGATTCTAAAATGTAGCTTAGAACAAAATACATACATACAAACTTACATAAACACAAA
Organism: Apocheima hispidaria; assembly: GCA_947579745.1. Classification (NCBI taxonomy): domain Eukaryota; kingdom Metazoa; phylum Arthropoda; class Insecta; order Lepidoptera; family Geometridae; genus Apocheima; species Apocheima hispidaria. The sequence continues at coordinate 9,732,154 of OX388156.1, forward strand.
AAAAACATTCCTTGGGCACTCGGATAAAAGGTATCAAACAAAAACTATTTGAAGTCTACATAGCATGTACCTGTACTATAATCTACTCTGTGGCAAGTCGTGGATTTATTATGACTATGAAGTTCTCGTCAGATAGAGTGTAAGAGAAGGCACCTAGAAATAGAAGGTAGAAAGAATAGAAGAAGTCCTAAGTTTAGAATAACGCCGCGTTGGTAGGCACTGCCATCTCGATATGAGTTGTGTTTATGATGTATGCCACCAACATCTCAAGTTTATGTACCGATTATCAGTGCACTACGTTAACGATGTCCGTCGGCGTCGTACAAAAGGAGCTGGGAGTCCGCGCCTTGTCATTAGGCCTCTATCAAATATTATGTTTAGGAATTGCCGACAGCTTAACCTGGGTTTTTCATCCATTTCATAATTTGTTATTTCGGATTATAGGGAGCGTGCCGCGAGACAAAGTAAACATTAGTGGTTCGTTGCGGAGGACGACACAGAGTAACTTCGGGTGATAATTGAGCATTATTAACTTTTTATGGTGTCCCTCGGCATGCGGTAGGTATAATATCGTATGAGTTTGCATAGCTAAGTATATTTAGTGGAATTACTGAAATACTGTACGTTAAATTAATAAACAGTTTTTACGATTGGCTTTGCTTCCTTGAGAATTTCCTTGAATTGAATAAACAAGCATTGTTATTTTTAAAAAACAAAAACCTATCCAATAACACTACGGATAATAGGAGGAATCCAACCACACCAAACTTGTCAAAATCGGGCAAGCCGTTTAAGCTACAGGAGGTCGTAAAGGGCCACGCAAAGATAGATACTTGCAAGACCACTACCCACCTCTTTGGGCAGACGGGTAATAAATTATTTTTAAAAGAATGGATTGATACTACGAGTAACATTCAAACAGTTTTCGATAAGGAGTTACTTTCAGAGTTACTCCCATATTTTTCATCTCATTTGACGCTTACAGTAATGTAACCAAAGACGTAAAAACCACTTTACTGGGGAAATGACTGGACAAGGCCGGACTGGACTGCACAAGACCGGACTGGACTGCATAAGCGAGTTGGTGGTTTAACGCGGACTTACATGCGTTAAAAAAACGTGACTTACTTTGATTGACTTACTATGAGACTTGTTTTTATTGTGAAATATTAGCCCTTGAAATAATACAAAAAGTGACACTGGCTGAATACAGTATATGAGAAACACACAGAGTACAGTACAGTTCGAGTGCGAGTACGAGTGTGTATGTGTACAGTATTTGTGTGTGTGTGTTTTCTAGAGAAAAAATAATAATTAATTTAACGAACCTTGGTGTGCATAAGTGTAAGGTAAGTATTTTTGATCCTCTTAGTTTCTTATTCTCGTTTACGCTTCTGATGATAATTTCACTTCCCAAGAAGTGACGACTTGAAGTCTTGAGGTCGTCGTTCCTTACCTTTCCTTGACCACTAGAAAATTTTATTCAAAATAAGCATAATGAGCATGAGCATGAAACAAATGAAAGTCGAGCTAAAACACAAAATGTTTGGAGATTTTGTTAGGATGGTAGTGAGATTGGAGTGGTAGATTGGTGATTGGAAGTACAAATCCAACAAGTTAATATCGTTTAAGAGCCAGTAGTCAATAGTGCAGAACGGAAAAAAAACACGACACTACCGGTAGTGTAGCTTGGAAGAGCCGTGGGTAAAAACGGGAATAGACTTTCCCCCGAATACTGAAACGTTTGTTAACTTTGACGACTGATTAATCTATTGCTGTCTGTGTCACTTGCTTAGTGCCAGACAAAGGCAGTATTAGAATTAATCTGATGTCAAAGTAACAAACGATTCAGTATTCGGGAGCAATTCTCTGTTATTACGCAATGATAAGACCTTCTCAATACTCTCTCGATAGATGTAGGTAAAGTAGATATTTTATTGATTTATTAAATTTCTTCAACGACGTACATACTAATTAATTTATTAAGAATTATTAATTAATTATTAAGCATGGACCAATTTGCGCTAATTAGATTACTTTCACACAATTGTTGGATGTTTTAAGACTCAAGCGAATTGCTTTTAACAAAGGTAGGTTTACTGTTACTTCTAATTAGGTGGGAACTAGATTAAAAATATCGTAACATTTCATATTTTCTCAGGAGGCTTGGGTATTTTTAATTATTTTTATTGTTTGGTTTAATACTGTAATTTTTTGATGTTATTAGTACTGAGCCCAATGAATTAACTTTAGTAAAATAAAAAAATGATAAAATTTTCTAATTTATTATGGCCCTGCTGCAGACCGGAGCTTTATCCTATCTATTTCGCACATTTTCAAATTATTGGATTATTATTATTATATGTATATAATATATAAACAAGAATTTATTTTTAAAATAACTTTAAAATTGTTTAAAGTGATTTTCTTTTAGAATTTTTCTATTATACCAAAAGAGAAACAACAACTCGGAAACATAGTTTTTCCTATTCCTTTATCAGAATAGAAAACTTCCACTTAGCATTTGTCCACTTATCTCCAATAAAACGCGTGAAAAGATAATGTAACTGAAATAGTGTCCTAAGTCCCTAGGGAAGCGGGCTCTACAATTCTTAATTTTATCAATAATTTATCAGGCGAGCCGGCTCTTAACTTGGTAATCTCAGTAATATAATCAAAGACGTACCATAAAGTACCAATTACTTAAACTAAATCCGAACAATTGATGGATAGAAAGCAATTTGCTTTCTGCTTCGTGAATTTTTTTATAAGACTCTGACTTCCTCCATTAATTGGTCGTGGGTTGGAAGTCAGACGAAGAGAACCTTCGTTTTCGTCTCTAAATAAACTATTCGAATGTTAAACAAATTTTAAAGTTAAACAATGTGTTTAACATTCTAATAGTTTATGTAGACTGTTGTGAGAATTGTTTTCTGAATTCTTCCGAATGGAAAACTAATCTCGTTAAAATTATTAACAGACTTGTCAATGAGTTAAATTTCTTCTTCCAGGATAAATACATTGACCTGTTTTCTGGTGGCAAAGGCAAGTTTGATGATCATTTCGTAGAAAACTTTCTAATATTAGCAAGTCAATTTCTCTGACTTTCTTTTTCCACACATTACAATGTATACTTACAAATTATCTTTAACTCGTCGACTAATTATTATTTATGTGTAACTCGCTACTTAGTTGCATGTAGTCTGCAATAATTTAGCCTGCCCCTCTTTCTTGTCTCCTTCTATGTTGTAATGACGTAATCATGTTGGTGTCTATTAAATAAAAAAACTTGCTACAAAAGTAAAATCCAAAATCAAATGTAAATATCTAAAATGTAATGTAATGTCTAAAATAGTTTTTTTCCTACATCCAACAATCGTGTTAGACATAAATAACTTGTCAGGAGCATGTCGGGCCATGCTTAGTAGGGTTCCGTAGGCGCATAGGACGTTTGAAGTATTTATCAGTTTTTTCCGCTTATCTCAAAAAGTTATTATCATATGTTACCCGAAAATACTTACCCGAAATAAGTTTTTTTTTACTAAGATCTGTCAACATGGAAGATTATAACTTTCTGAGATGCATAGTTTAGAAATGGCAGGGGGGGATATTTTTATTTATTTATTTATTTTATTTTATAGAATATGGATCCCCAACAGAAGTTACACATTACAGTCACATTATGAAACATAGGCATCAAGCTGGGTGCACCCCCAATTACAGGAGACCACGTCGTGCTCATGGAGGTTCGACTAGACTAAACTAAAATTAAAATATTTTTTGCTGCCTGCAGAGTACAAAATAGTTTAAATTAAATTTAGGTTACATTGGAAGTGGAAAAATTTACTAGCGAGTCTTAATTATACAATGAGAAAATGTAGCAATATATGAAGCGAGTTAAAACTAGGAAACATCAAAATAATTATATTTAAATTTGGCAAATATTAGCCAACCAACGAAATTTCGAGAAAAAAAGAGGGAATGTTACTTATATAATGAGATCTATGTAGATAAGTTACTAAATACTTACATTATTAATGAGATCAATGGATTTCTTAAATTTAGGTAGAGAATCGCTTATGTTTAAATTATGATTTTTAGCAAGACTGTTGTAGTGCCTACAGAGCCTAGACAAGCCAGAATAGAATCCTAAGTTACTTCTGCAGTATGGTACGTTAAAGAAGTTATAAGTTTTGTTTCTTGGAAGGCGAGATGGTGCATTGACTCGTAACTCATTCAGCAAGTGTGTACAATCGATATTACCTTTAACATTGCAAGCAACTTTGTCGACTTATATTTCGCAACCGGTACATCTGACTAAAAAATAGTGCAGAAAACTTCATTTTAAAAGACCTATTCAATGATATCCCACATGTGAACAACGCATTTTTTTTTCATCCCCACTTTAGAAAGACCTTTTCAGTGACATTATGCGGTAAGCCAATTATTTTTTTCATCCCCCTCATTTAATGTATGGCAGCTACCCTTATTATACGAAAAAAAACGTGACAAACTTAGAAGGGTTCGTTATAGTACTACGAAAAAAAGTCACCGATATAGCTTTCAGAGTTTGCAAGCTGAACTGGCAATGGGCAAGCCACATCACTCGAAGAACCGATAACCGATGGGGAAGGAAGGTTCTAGAGTGGCGACCACGAACCAGAAGATGGAGCGTAGGCAGGCCTCCCACTAGGTGGACCGACGACATTGTGAAAGTAGCGGGCAACCGGTGAATGCGAGTGGCACGTTGTCGGTCGGCGTGGCGCTCTTAGGGGAGGCCTATGTTCAGCAGTGGTTGTCTTATGGCTGGTGTTGTAGTAAACGGAACCCTGAAACTCAACTTCTATGTAGTCTATGAAACTCCAGAAATAAAGAAAAATCAAACAACACCTCACTCGATCAAAATCGGTCAAGAAGTGTCGGATGCAAGAGGTAATAAATATAGAAACACACAAACATAATTACTTACATCACAAAAACATTACCCTCTTTCTTTTGCAGTGGCGTAAAAAATTGCACACTCGTACGTGTATAGAGGAGTTTACATAATTTTGCATCAGTTAAAACACACATAAATATGTATAGTTGCGTGTTTCAGTACTCCAGTAAACGGTATATAGTACTCGGTAATGTCTGCTTTTAGTTCCGCTACAAATGCCGTAGCGTGATGGTGACCACTAGGGCTGTTTCAAGTCGCGGAATACAGTACCTACTGTCTCGTTGGTTTAGGGTTGCCGATCATGTCATCATGTTTCAATATTCAATACTGAATCATCAAAAATTTATATCCATTATTTCAATCGCTTTTTGAGAGCTTGATAGAAAGATTGATTGATAGACACAGTACAAAGTTATGTCAACTTTGTACTGTGTCTAGCAAATTATATCGCATACAAAAAATGAGACCGAACTGAGACCTCGTGACCCCTATATCTTCACAACCCCTGAACCGATTCAGCTAATATTCGAAGTTACAAATTGTATTGAAATGAACTACTTGCCTACAAAATTTCATGAAGATCGGATCAACGGTTCGTAAGTTATCATCGGACAAATATACACACAAACATACATACAAATGCCGATTTTTACCAGTAAACTCTGAGACCTTCGCTTCGCTCGGTCAATTATTACATCATTACAAGGATATTAACAGTTGATGTATCGTTGTAATGAAGTAATAATAGATAGAACGCATTTTTTGTATGCGATATAATTTGCTAGACGCTAGTACAAAGTTATGTCATCAACCTTTCAAAAAGCGATTTAAATAATGGATATATCATAAGGTACTGTAAGGTACCCTTAACGCCTGAAGTAGCTTGCTTCTGTGCACTCGTTTTCGAATTCGTTTCCTGTGAATGTTGAAAAAAGTTTAAAATATCGTTACGTCTGATATACATATTTGACCGGGCCAGCGAGCAATTCGCAGTAACAATAGTAGCCCTATATACGACGTCATGGTTGACGGAGCCCTAACTACTGTCCGGTTACCCTTTTCACTGAGGGATTTGCGTGGGATACCGTGCGTTGCGTAACCGACCACTTTCCGTTTGTGCAGGTGAATCCGTCCTGGGACTTTTCCGGTATATACCGACTCTAGAATTCATCGCTGATTTTGATTTTTTTGCGGTCTTTGATAGCGTTCCAAGTATGTATTCATTTATTTTACATCATAGGTGTTTCATCATCAACCATAGAATTCTTTATTCCATAGCTGAGCATATCCCTCTCTTGCTATTTTGCCTTCCTCGGTCCTGTACAGAGTTGACATTAATAGTCGACTCATCTCGCAGATTACATTTAACTTGGTAATTCATAAAAACATTTTCGTTTGAATAATACCTGCTTACCAGAAATGTCATTGAATTGCTCTCAGTTCAATTGAGACAGCTAAAAAGAAATCTGAATTTACCAAGATTAACCCTCTTTAACAATGTAAACACTAATCGCAGCGAATGCCTGCCTACAAAAGAATCAGCAAAAAGCGATTGCAGAATGCGTGTAACCCAATTGCCCGCAACACAGCTGATGCGTTCCGACATTTATTGCTCACGAAATTGCGAATTTGTAAACATTACTAAATTGCAGTAAAAAATAATAGGCCAATAAAAAAATATACAAAGCCATACCCGGATCTAGGACCTCTTACCTGCGGCTTCCGAATCCACAAAAAACGCAAAATTGATTCAATGGGTCGGAACAAAAAAGTTTGCATTCGTCCCCTGTACTTAGCGATGCCGGTCCTCAATAAAAAAGCTTTACATACGAGTATTTATTATAAAGAAAACCTAAAAGCAAATACAACAATGTATTTACTATCCGTGAGCTTTATCAAAAGATTCAATTGTGTTGAAAATATTTGATTGACCCTGATTTGCCCGGAATTCTAAGAAAGTGGGTCAGTGTCTTTTGTACCTTAAATACCTACAAATTTTGCATCTTATAAAGTTCTTATTTATGGTTGGTTATGATCTGAGCATGTTGATCCTACCCATCATGTGGAAATAGATTTATGGACTCTTGGACATACATCGGAAGAGAGAAGAATGCAAGATGCCAATAGTTTTCTATTGACAATCAACCCAGTTGGCCAATATTCCAGGAATGTGGGTCAGTGTTACCCTCAGACCTAGGCACGTGAATTGGCAGGATGCAGGTAATGAGGATGGGCAGACCAAGTGCCCAGTTGCCGTCGCCCACGCAAGTGTACGGCATCTTTAGGTATATAAGATCGTGCGATTGATACGATTTCTGTATCATATTCATATGCAAATTCGTTGGTTGATAGGAACGATGTTGCCCTTGATCTATGGTTAAATTGTTTTCCATCTTCTTGATGTCTCGTCTTCTCAGCCAAAGGTTGAAAATCATTACTATTATGATTTTGGAAATTGTAAATTTTTCAATAGAACGACAGCCGTTATGCGTCAGAAGCATGACAAAGTAGCCTTCACAACATAATTTTAAAAGAATAAACGAGTAGTAAAAAAATAATAATCAAATCAGTTCATTCATCAACATCATAATAAACCTGAGCATTCTAGTAATCAATGTTAAGTTCCAGTAACTGGAACATCCAAAGGAGCCGTCAAGTGCATCGCTCGAACATCCGAAGCATTTCCTCATTGTCGCACGCGTCACGGTGGAATGCTCGCGACATTTTGTCGCTCGCGTGCGCTTTGTATTAACGTTATCATTGTTGCAGATGTCGTTTTATTTCATGAAGCTGTCGCAAATGGGAACTGCTGATTCTCTTCTGCAAAAGATTATTGTTAGAATGATATGCAAATGCAAGCTGCATTCGGTTAGCATGGTTTAATTAAATTAGCGCTTAATGTTAATTAATTAATTTTACGCTCCTAGCTCCCCATTAGGATTCCGTGTCGGGGATGCAATGGAATACAGACGGACACATTCACAACTAACACCAAGATCTGAAATAAATAATAATAAATAGATAATAATCTAAGATTAAATTCATCATTCAAACATTCGTCCGGCCAGGAATCGAACCCGGGACCTCATGCTTATAAAGCAGACTCGTTACCAACTGAGCCAAGATGGTCGTCAGTTGTTGCTTTTCCTTTTAATAAATGGAAGTTAGTCTAGATTTTTCCACCAACTCGCCTGATAATAAACTGGTGTATCGTTGAAGAGTTCTGAGGGTGGAAAAGGGCCATAAGAAGGTGTTGCACAAATTGCGTACACTCGCCGAATTGCTCGTTTATCTGTGTGTTGAATGAGTGGCCAGTAGAAGCTTAAGAGCCGTCCGAAGGCAACTAACTTAAGGGGAAAATAAAGTAGCGAAAAGCACTCTTGGAAATTTTATTTGTTTATTTATTAAACTAACGTGACAACACCTTTACAGTCTACAGTTTACCGATGCTACAATCATAATAATTGCATTCAAATTATATTAATTTTAAACTATTAACATTTATGAGCCGCCTCTGCGAATTCTGCCATATTGCACTCCAAACTATCCGTATTTTCGGAGATCGTGTTCAACAGCTTTATAGCGCGAGTCGTGGGAGCAAATTTGAGTAGGGCCGTCCCCTGGTCGTGGGGAGCCCGCCGCCTCGTCCGGAGCGCACAGCCCAGCACAGCCTCAGCGCAATAAATAATTTGAATCAGCCATATTGGTGCTTATATTACAATACATACGATAACATAGATTATGAAAATGTCTGCCTTATATGACCACGGATGATCTCATAATGCACCCTATTACTTGGTTAGTCATGTGCCGAGGTGCGAAGTGTTCTTCGAACGAACCTAATGATGGGCAATTGTGTCTTCCGACACGACGCGGCGCGACGCGGCGCCAGCAATCATTCAATAATGTTACTACTACTTGTACGAATACTTATTTGTGTGGCCATCTAATAATAAAATAAAATTATTGATACTTTTATGATTTTGATAAAACGACAGCCAGCCAACCAGGTAGCGGTGATAGTATTTTAAGGTTGATGTTGAGACTCCTTCATTTCTGTAACGCCTCGAAATAGCAATAAGTAGCAACTACAATATTACTGTACTAGAGAAGCTTTCCTCGCCCCCATTAAGCATTTTGTTCAGACGATGGTCAAGGAAGGACTAAAGGTGTGGAGTGTGGATTTCACAAAGGTGTGTGAAATCGTCTGCACAAGACGCTTAGGATATAAAAATAAAAACGCTACCTAATTAATATTACGATTATTTAAATTTTAATATCAATTCTATAGCAATGGATTGTGTTGTCCGGGAATAAACACATTTTTAATTTCAGATTTTGAGCTTCCTTTTCCTATTTCCTGAACCACGAAAATACATCGATTTTGCGCTTGGTTACGCCTGAGGCTAGCAGCCGGGTTTTATATTTTAAGTTTTCTGTCACGTTTCGATGTTGTTAAGGTTTTATTTAATTATAGTAGCTAGCTGATGAGACGAAGTCAAGAAATCAGTCCAGTATTTAAGTTATTAATTTAAAGAGTTTTTGGTACTTTTGCCGCCCGTCGCGGCTTCGGCATGAAATTTCCGCATGCGCGCGCAGTGGTGACGCGCACCAGAGTGGTTACTTCTGCTTCAGCCTTTAAACATCCCACTGCTGAGATATCATCCTACCCTCGAAGCTCATGGAAAATGTTTTATTATAATTAATTAATTCAGATTTTTTATTGCTTCCAAGATTATTATTTATTTATTGCTTTACAAGGTAGTAAAACTTAGTCAGTATTGATATAGTACACAATTTCATAGGAACCATGTCAGGCACAGCAAAACTAGAATCTCTGTACCTAGTCACTATTTCGTATCTATTTCCTTTTATTCTGTGCCATTTCAATTTGCGCGAAGTTTCTCTTGGGGTTTTCGATAACACCACCATTTATGTCTCCGCCGATATTCATCTGACCTTGTTGTTGACGTCAGCGAAAATAAACAAGTATAGTTTTCTTCGTCTCTTTTTCTTAAGTGGAAAAACGGTCATGTAGGTTTATACTTGGCAAAGTTACTTGGTTCTTTGATACAGAAGTGACGAAGTGTGATTTCCTACTGCAGGTATAGAATAACAGTTAGTTGTTAGCATAAGTAAAGAGAGAGAAATATATATTACTCTTATTTCTATTATCTACGAGACCCTTCGTTCTATATTCACAAAATATATACTCATCGGTTAACACTATGAGTATCAATTTCAACCTTTAAATGTACCCACGAAATGATATACTTTATATAGCATATATCTATGCATATGCTTTTGGGGTAAGAGGTTGTGAGTTTATATGTATATTTTACAATTTTGCTCTAAAACGGCTGGACCAATTTTAATACAGTTTTTTATTGAATAATTTTTATTTAAGTAATTTACTGAAAATCGAGAAATCGATGAAAGTTATGAGCGATTTCCGAACCTGTCGAGGTTTTCGAAAATTAAATGTATACTGATTACCTTTATACAACGTTAATTATATTGAAAATATCGCGAGATATCGAAAATTCGTTAGTTACGCTTTCGAAAAATTACTTGCTCTAGACAATATCGGATGAGATCACTTAGGAACCCATATACCTAATGATCATATTGATCAATATCTTGTGTGACCTTCCTCCCATTCTACTTATCTGTCGCAGAACAGGCGCCAGCGCTGATTGGGTAATGGCAGAACCTTAATTTACATTGCGATAAACTTTTTTATAGAGTAGATTGAGGAGCCACACTCACAATTTCTGAATAGATCATACGGCGATTCCCGTGAAAAAAATTAGTTCCATCATTTGGCCAACTCTGCAGATAAGTTGGTAAGTGTGAACGTAATATTCATGAGTCCTGGGGAGCTGGTCAATTGAGTTATTGAATGATTGCCGTTGACATAGATATACGTCTTTCCTGCTTGTTTGCGTTGAGAGCGCTAAATTATTCATTTCTAAGAACTAATTTTCCAAATTGTAGGGCTGTTTTATTTGAAAAAAAAGTTTAGTTGCCCTTAATGATCCAGAAGGCATACTCATATCTGTAGGATCCTATTCATGTTGGAAATTGAAAACTTACTTTTTTTTTCTCTGAAAAATAAAGAAATTAGACAGTGGCTGTGAGATTTCATTAGTTTATCATGGAATGGATGGAATTATACCAAACGTACACATGAAAATATCAACATGATACATCGCAGCCAGACGACAATTTGTCAGCAACAATCCGACAAATTGAATTAGTCTGCGTAATTTTTTCCCTGAAATCCCGTTGTGATGCCGCAATCAATCGTTGCCCCTGACTGACTAGTTGCCATGTAGATGGGAATCAATCTGGAAAAACAACACCGGAAAAATAAAACATAACTAAATTTTGCGGCCCTACAACCACTCTTCACTTAGAGTTATGGATATAAAATCGAGGCTTTTCAACTTTTTTACTAATTCTGTAACATTACTAGCTGTTACCCGCGACTTTGTTCGCGTGGACCTGTAAAAAAAACATACATTTTCCCGAGAAAAAAAGTAGCCCATGTCCCCATCTCCAACCCTTAAACTAAATCTATGCATTTCAGGTCGATCCGTTCAGTCGCTTAGCCGCGATAACGCGGGAAACACCCAAAAAGAGCGACAGAGAGACAGAGTTTCATTCGCTTTTATAGGAGTTATACTCGCTTTTTGACCGAGCGAAGCGAAGGTCTCCGAGTTTACCGGGACAAATCGGCATTTTTATGTATGTTTGTGTGTATATTTGTCCGATGATAACTCGCGAACCGTTGATCCGATCTTCATGAAATTTTGTAGGCAAGTAGTTCATTTTAATACAATTTTTGGTCCAGGGGTTGTGAAGATATATGGGACGCGAGGTCTCATTTCGGCGCGAACTACTAGTATACAAAGCGCGGGCATAAGCTCAACTATCGGACTATTACGAACATTTTAAAACAAAAAATCGCCAAATCGGTCCATCCAGCTCATGCGCTTACCAACGAACAGTATATTGCTTGTGCATGACTGTTAAAAGCAAAATAACCTATTTCAATATGCAAATGATCTGCGCTAGCTATAGATAACACGGTATTATCTTTCTATTAAGTAAAGACTTGATTTTCTTTATATTAGGTAGATTTCAGTAGATAGGGATAATATTATAATAAATAAAATTTAGAAAACTGAAAAGAATAATGTCAAAAACAGAAGGATCAAAAAAAATTCAAAGCATCTTTCGTTACTTTGACCCATTGAGCAACACAGGCCTCCGGCCGTGGGCCGTTCGGGCCGGTACCGTGTTGCACAATGCTTTGAGGGTTATAAGGAAAGGGTATGCTAAGCCGAAAGGGGCTCATAGTAGCTTGTGAACAACCTTTGCTAAGGTACTTACCAAAGCTTGTGAACAACCTTTGCTAAGGTACTTACCAACACCGAAATCAAGAAAAAAAAAGCTATTCCATACATATTGTCGAGTGTCATTGATATTTTTCCATGGAGCAGCTGATTTTTTCCCTCGATTTCAGGGTTGGTCCCATAATGAAAATTGTTCATAATGATAAGTAGTAATATAAGCCCTTTTCAGCTTAGCAAATCCTTTCCTTATAAACTTGTACATGTACATACACCACAAAAATATTACTTTTCTTCTTAGACAGACGGGTAGAAATATAATACTTAGGGTGTCTACACATGGCCCGACCTGACATCGTGTGAAAGGGACAGCTAGATTTGAATTTCACGGGAGCAAAAGAAACAAACTATTAAGGTTTTAGCTTCTCCCTTTCGCTTCCCCAGAAACTTATATATAGCCATCTCTTTCAAGCGATGTCGGGTCGGGCCATGAGTAGACACCCTTCGGTGTGTATTCTAATCATCTACCGAAGCGAGCCCGGGGAGGACGACAGCGTCGAGTGGCGGACGCTGTTGTAGGCTTAGGCTTCTCACGACAGCTACTAGCTGTCCCGGGAGGAGTTGAAGCGTGGTGCTGAGGGCTCCGGTGCGTTCCCTTGGAGATCCCGGAGCCCTCGGTCAAGCACCGAGGCAGGCCACCGGGGGAGTTTTAGTGGATATAATACCACACCCGGCTGCATCCAAAGCAGTTGAGTACGTTGTAAAGATTTCCCCCTCGCAAAAAAAAAGGAATTGGTGGACGTGGACGTTATTGGTGGACGTTATTTACACACAGCGCCATCTAGCCCCAAACTAAGCAAGCTTGTACTATGGGAACCAGATAACTGATAGAATACATAAATACTTTTTTTTTTGTAAATACATACATAGAATACATAGAAACACCCAGACAAAGAACAAACATCCATGTTCATCACACAAAAATGTTTGTCCTGGGAGGGAATCGAACCCACAACCCACAGCTCAGAAGGCGGAAATCCACCCACTGAGCCGCAAGGCTAGTATGTATGTATCTTAATGTATCTATTAAATAAATCTACCGTTCCGATATCGATCGTCCTCATTTTTTTTGCATACCTTCAGTTAACCAGCCGCCACGGTGTCTGGTTCTGTTCAAACTCCAATTAAATCTAATGAACAGATTAACGGATTAGCAACCGCGGGTGTCATCATTAACGTGATAACAATTAACGGAAAAACAATGGTCCCGTTAAGTAATTCTAAGTTTATTGTGCTCTGTGATATCATTTTACGATTTACGCAACCTGTTTTAATGAACTTTGGGTTGATTGTCTTTATTTCTGGTTTAGTGACCGTGTCTTTTTATGTTGTTAAAAAAAGCGCGAATATAAGAAAATAATTATGACGCGAACTGAGAAAAGCTACTGTTGTGCTCCTTGTCACGTTTTCTACTCTCAAATATAATAATAATTATGTTACTCAAATATTTATGTTTTTCAATGTTGTATAATTCGCATTTTTATTTCTAAATTCACAACAATATTCATAAATAGAGAACAGAAGTTTCTGTAAATATGCACTGGTTTACGAATCCATCGGAGGACGACTGCTATTTGATACAATCAGTCAACCCACAGATATACTGTTACTCAATAGTCAAAATTGTAAAAAAGATTACACTAATATCATTAAAATTCATAAATAATTAGTGCCGGTAATTTAAGTTTATTACTATAAGAAGTAGCATTAAAATAAAATAAAAGTTATAATCATCAAAATAAACTTAGAACTCTAACAACTAAAAGTAAGTAATTGACCGAGGGAAGCGAAGGTCTACGGGAGAAAATCGGCAGTTGTATGTATGTTTGTATGTTTATATGTATATTTGTCCGACGAAATAATCCGATCTTTAAGAAATTTTGTAGGTAAGTAGTTCATTTCAATACAATGTTTTAGTTCGAATATGAGCTGAATCGGTCCAGGGGTTGTGAAGTAATAGAAGCCGCGAGGTCTCATTTCGGCGCGAACTACTAGTTACAGATAGTTTAAACCATCCAGACCTTTATTGCCTATAGATAGATAGTTTAGGTCTCTCATTTCAAAATGCTAGACCAAAAATGCTGCCCAAAATGCTAGACGCGTTGCCCGGCTTGATAGCGAGGCTTACTTTCTGTCCGAACTACAGGACAACATTTTGGTCACGACACAATAACACCAGCAGCTAGTTCGTAAGTTAGGCAATACATTATGATAAAGCAACACTTTTACATACTTATAGGATACATATTTATTTATATCTATGTATGGGTACTTAATTCAAAGCATTCTAAGCTTTTCGTTTAAACATTAACTGCCTCACTCCAAACAAATCCTATTTTGACTTAGATCAAAAAGGACAAGACTCGCTGTAGTGAAAAAGTATAATCAAACTATTGACCTATCATAACTAGATCGTCTGTCCGCTCAAATTACCTCTGGGAAATTCCAAATTGCCATTTACCGTACCGTCCACCACCGTATTGATCCAATTTTGTCCACTGCCGCCAATAAGCGTGGCTAATGTACCGTGAAAAGCGGATAATGATGAAACAATCGAAGGCTTAATAGGCTAAAAATATCACGTACCTGTCGGGAAACTACCTTCGTAGTTCCTGGTTCACTGACATTGGCGTCGATTCCACCTAAACTCGCTAAACTAAACTTAGTACTATTGCTATATTTTACTAATAGCAACACAAGAATAATAACAATAGCGTGCATTTCAAAGCTGTCAAATAAGTTCTCAGTTCTTCATACAAGTTTAGACGAGAACGAAGCGGGTGCCGACTAAAAACAAGTTTAAAGTGTCGCTAAAAAACGTACACACGTTTTCATTCGCGGCTTTCGGTAAACTCGTGAGACAGCACTAACATGCATGCTATCTATTTCTTGTGTTTTTTAGTAAAAGACGAGAACAGCACTAAGTTTCGTTTAGCAAGTTTTAGTGAAATCGCCGCCATTAATATGGTCTAATAATATTTTTTAAATTCACAAACTAAGTACAAGTAGGAGTTTTGGCGGGAACGTGAAGAAATCATGTCGCGTCATTATATTATTTTCCATTACTTGTGTTATTTCGAGTGTTAATGTGTAAAAACTGAATTTTTACCCGTTAAGTGTTCGTGAACATGCACGAGTGTTGGTGAATGGTATAATGTCGTGAAACGTGAATTTTCGAGTTGTTTCCAAAACTCCATAGAAGGCTCTAGTAAAGTTTTCACCACTTTACTGGGGCATGACTAGGACTTGACCATGACTTGCTTTGCTCTACTTTGACAGTGACTATGACTTGTTTGATTATATCTAACTAAACTTGAGAATAAATATGTATACTTGACACTGGCAAATGCATAAGACGTGCGACGCCAAAACCCTCTTAGGAGGAAAAAGAAAAAAAAAAAAGTACAAGTAAATTATGTAGTAAAAGATTTTTCTTAACACTCGGCTTCTCTCTTCGATGTTCTTGATTGAGATCCATAGCCAAATAACTGTTTGGGGACACAAAAAAATTACGCCCAGCCACATCCTAAGTAACTACATAGTCATATTGTAAAGCGAATTTACACGGTATTACTTTATAAACAACAAAATTGGCTTCCAAACAACAACCTCACCAATCACCACACTCGGAGGCGATTCCCATAAAGATCAAACACCGAATGTTGACCAACCACGAGTTGAAGTTTTCCCATAAACTTAGAAAAATAGTCTTCGACACGTCTGTTGGTCAGCCAGGATTGCAGGGCTGCTACCAGTCTTATTTATTAGATGAAATTGCAACGAATTCAAGTTTCCTCCAAAGACTTTCTCATTTACGTCAGTTATTAACAAACAAACTTATTGGGAAAATAGTTCTTTTAATTTTCAAGGAATTAACTCTATTGTGTTGTGTTTATACTGCATCAAATGTATATAAGTAAACCGATAAATTGTACTTTATCTCAATGGATATATTACATCAAAATAATTCTGCATTATAATTGTGACACTGGACTATAATGTAGCATTCTCATTCTGTTCTTTCTATATTGTTATTTTTGTATGTCATTGATGACCGCTGTGGCTCAGTGGTAACACGTCTGCCTTAGAAGCAGGAGGTACCTCGTTCGATTCCCGGCAAGGAAAATATTTGAATAATTAATCCAAAATCTGATCTGGACTGGACGTTGGTGGTCGGTATCTTTGTATACTTGTGGGAGCTATGTGTGTGAAGCGTTATTTATTTATTTATTCCCGACACATCAATAGGATCTGCCAAGATAATTTCGATAAAGGTTCATCCCCTCCGACAAGGACCAGCAGCAGCCCTGACCTTTATTTGTTGGGAGCGGCAAACTGTCGGCGCAAACAAGTGGTCAAATCCCCTAAGTAGCCAGAGGGTCAATATTTTTGTTAATAATTTAGTCCGAGCTTGTTCCCACGGCCACGGAAGGTAATGGAGAGGGCTCGCTTTCAGATCGCACCCTCTGGTTAGAGGTTCTGTTTAGACAGTTTCGATGACAACACACAAACTGTGCACACATTGTCATTCAAATGGTAAGTTATTTGGTTTTGTAGACTCACTTTTTGTGAAACTTTGCCGATAAAGTTCAAAGCATCTACCACTTTTTGCCTCAGTTATTAAAGTATAATTTATAATTTAGGATGGTATCACACTTCACACGGCACTTTTTGCATTTATATTATTACAAACCAGAGAAATGTAGCTTCTGTCGTGACACCTTCGGGTTGTTAGCTAATACGTTCGTATCGAGACATAAAACTTCGCTTCAGCTATTCAGAACTCCCTACATTAGAACTGTTACTCCATACAAAACGACAAAAATAAACAAAAACGGATCAATGCCAACTTAAAAAGTGAGAAAGTTTGTTGTTTGATGTGGTATTGAAATATGTAGTCCATAACCTTGATACCTTGATATATAGGCTAATATTTATTCCGAAAAAGGTGGGTTTCTTGGACGCGTGTAAAACCCCCACCTACCTCTTCAACATGTTTTTGCCCATTCACTATAGGGTATTTTCATTTCATCCAGTTCTTCCTGTACAGACTGTTAGGCAGTCATAACTTACCTATGTACCTATCACAATCGCAAATTTACGTTGCGAACAAAATTAACAGTTTGCCAATGTACAATTCAACAATACAGTGCTTAGAAGATACAATCAAAATGTGATGTAATGTTTACACAAAGGGATAGATAGCTGTGTCACCGCGACGACGCTTCGCCTTGCTAAAAACTGTGAATACCAAAAACTATTGTTTTGCCTATCAATAACTTTAACTTATTGTTCCTTAAGTTCTTGTACGGTTTTTAGCGGTTTTAGTCGATGTATGTTCATCACAATAGCACCATCACTAACACTTGAAATAGTTAGAAAATTGACAGTAAGATGCTCGTCATAGCAATCCACGGTTAGATACAGGCCTCACCAAACTCCCGAGGACACAACTCACTCCGATCCCCAGCTTCGCTTTCAGGCACTGTCAACTTACCTTTCTATGTATCGTGACTCTATCGAGTCCCAGGACGTCATATATTATGGTCCTAAAATACAACTACAGACAGTGTACTAAAATAATCAGCATGTTTATATTTAACCATCGAGCAGTTAAGCTGCAACAAGAAATTGCAGGTCTCGTGTGTTGTAATCTTCTGTTAAAAATAGCAAATCGTGTTAAATGCATTGTTTGACTTTGATGTAACGATTTTACTGAGACTAGGTGTTGTCTGCGAAATGTCCTATGAGAAAATTATTTACCGTGTAAAAGCTAATCGACTTTTAAGAGTAGAACCCACCTAAAAAATATGTAATTAATATTATGAATTGGTGTTAATCGGGTTTAGATGTTTATATTCAGAATCTAAGTTAAGTTAAGGATAGATAAGATAGTTAAGAAAAATCTGTTTTTTCCGTGATGCTACGAAACAGTCATTTGAAAAGGATTTAGCTACCCGTGTGCGCACCAAAAATTACTGCACGACTTGCGGAAATTTCAACATTTCCGAAATTTCAAAATAACATCGAAACCTATATAAATAACGTCTGGCTTACTGGCCTTAGTCTTGACTCTTGAACGAGCGCAATATTCGTCGTATTTTCATGACAGGGATGGAATTACCACCAATGTATGTCCAATGGTTGTCTGGATGTCACCTAGGTGTCTTCTAGGATCGATCCTTCATATAAATTAATATTCTGCAAGCTTGCTCATAAACGAACAAAAACGCACACATTTTTATCCTATTCTGAACCAAACAATGTATGAAGTAACCTGTAGCAAGGCTGGCATTGTTTGTCGGAGGGAAGTGCAAAAAGTGGAGCACAAACATGAGAAACGTAAACTTTTGAAGGCTGTTCCCATGCCATTACACGGCTTCTATTAGCACCTTCTGCGGCTTCTTGTTACTGTGATTTCGAGTGGTTATCCTTATTGAAAGTTGCGTAAAGCTTTAAATAACTTTGTATCTTTAAATAACATGTTTCACACTAATATTTATGAATAATGAGAATACCTCTATCTGTGTCTATTTGTTATATTTTCACCACTAATCGGTTAACTGCTAAACCGTTCTTAGTAAAATAAGGAAAAAAAAACCCCACAAATTATTCCTTCGGAAAATTTATAAATCCGGAAAATCGTGACAATTTTTGGGAAACATTGCATCAATATTTTTATTTCTAACACTTAGGTAAATCTCTTTTTAATTATTTAATGTTCATTGCATGTTTTCTTTTTAGCCAACTTTAAAAAAAAAAGAAGGTTCTGAATTAGACAGTTTTTTTAAATGTTAAATTTTTAAACCGATTTGGAAACTTCTTTTTAAATTTGGAAGAATATACTTCCAGATTGGTCCTATTTTAATCAAAATCCTGTTCCGATAATGGTATTTATGAGGAATTGAGGGAGATCCTCAAATATTATTGGCATACCATAATAGCGGTTTAGGTATTTTCAACAACAAGTCAAGCATTTGCATTAAGAAAGTATCATTTGGTGAACTGGAACTGATGTAGAAAATTACAAATGGCCACCGGAACTCCTCAATGTTCATTATTTCACAGCCACCAAGAACATCTCAACAGTGCATTTTTTTCAGAGTATTTTGTTCGAGTCCTATTTTTATTCTTTTTTTATTCCTCTTCCGTTTTGCTTTTACGTAGTTTGTGTCATAGGACACCCTAGTCTGCTAGGAATTAGGCTCTCTACATCCTAGCAGACTAGGGTGATGTTTCACCCTAGTGTGAAATCCAGTGTCCATCATTGTATTTATAAATAGTTTTTTTTAAGCAAATTAGCGTTATTAGGAATATTCATAAGACTATTCTTTGTTTTTCTCAGGACTTAAATTATAAAATGTAAATTTAATTTAATTAATTGAATTTTATGACTCCAATTCAATTTTAAATAAGAAGTTCAACGACATCATTTTAATCAAAATTAATTGTCAGTAGGAAGCTCCTAAAAATAACGTTAATAACGATGTCCGTGCCATCACGACAGTAATCACTAATCATAATCACTATGATCACGGATGCGCCGACACTCCAGTGAATAGCCGACAAAGGGGCACGCACCGAAACAATAACAATACCGCGCGTGCGCAGCGTACAAGT
The DNA here is from genome assembly GCA_947579745.1 of Apocheima hispidaria. NCBI lineage: Eukaryota > Metazoa > Arthropoda > Insecta > Lepidoptera > Geometridae > Apocheima > Apocheima hispidaria. Next base: position 9,752,131 of record OX388156.1, read on the forward strand.
GTAACGTGAATGCGGGACATGATTGTGATTTTACATTCAATGATGCTGATCAATGAACTGATACAATGTAATTATGTTTACAAAATGACAGTTAAAAAAAATTCATTAGAGAGCTGCAAGGCAAAAAAAAAGGTATTTATTTAATTAACAACTTTACGAATGACTATTTCCAGCAGTGGGATAAGGAAGGCTGCGGATGATTTTGATTGTGATAAATTAAAACCGACAAAGAATTTGATTTAAAAAAAAAATTGGTAAATAATTTGACCTATGCGTTCTTGAATTACCATCGCTCAGACTGCTCTATCTTTTTACCCGACCACGAAAAAGAAGGGTTATGAGTTTGGATGTACCTACGCACGTAGTAAGTATATAAGATCAATGTTACTGTTATGGGTTAAACCTGTCCAAGGGTTCAAGTCACTCGGGTAGGAATTATCATGAATGACTGAGTCACCCGTACATTCCACACCGGAAACATTCCACATCGAAACGGAAGGCCGTAGAGTGGACGTCCAATGGAAAAGTGACGTATGGCATAGTATAGCTACGTAAATATGCACTACCTGCGTCATAGACTAAGAGAAACTAGCCGTCAGAGGTGCAATATTGTTGTTTAAGATATTTTTGTTAACCGTGTTGTAGTGTAAGGTATTTCCCAAAGAATAAGTCGGCCTCGCAGATCATTGGTCATCGTACATATTACATTCCAGACCAAGGCCTTTGGGCGAATGTCCAACGATGACGTAAATAGTAGTATCGGTGGCACCGAGTACGTATGCACTATCTGCGTCATCGAGTAAGGAGAACAGTATCTTTGGTTTCTTTCTTTCTTTTCTATAAACATTTTAAATCACCCAACTAGCATTTCCTTAATTTGTTCTCTAAAACCATCGCATATGAGCCAGATTCCTTCATATTAAATTATATTTTGACGAAGAATGAAATTTTCGAGTTTTTGCTAAAATAAAAAATATCTACATGAAAATGGTTTCAAAACGCTTAATATTTTTCTAGAGCCTGTTTCATATTGAAAATCCGCGAAAGAGAAACTCAATGAATGAATCAGCTACCGTACAATCCGTATCGGAACGGATGCCGGACGTCGAACGGAAAAGTGACGTTTAACATGGTAGCTCTTCAATGATATGCACTTCCTCAACCACCAGTAAGAAGAACTAGTAGTCAAAAATGCACTTTAGTAGACTGGAATTACAATAAATCGTGTTGTTAGGTATTTTCATCAATGATTGAGCCAGCCAGTGAACATTTGGAAGCAGACATCGAAAGAAAAAATCACGTAGAGCTTTATAGAGACGCTCACGCACAGTCACGCTACGTCATGGAATTTGGAGAAACGGTCGTCAGATGTGTACGAACACGTCAAATTATGTATGATTGTAGCCATGTCGTTTTTGTTTCGCTAAACGCTATCTGATATGATACATGCAGTGATCAACCAACGACAAAGGAATACCCGTCTTCGATCGACCACTGAATAATATAACCCGACTGCATCTCATTGCCGCACTATTTTTTTGACTAAGTACTTTCCGCACTAGGTATTGTTTTTAGTAGACATCTAAAGATTTAAAGTGTCACTTCTCTACAATATTCTGTAACGTGGTCTTTACTGTCGGACGTGACCTCACACTACCACTCGGAATCTGATGGAGCTGATCATGAATGAATTCATGAATGGACCTTCCTCTGCGTACAATAATTCCTATAGTCAAATATACTATAACCAAATTTGTTATAGTTTAGAACCATGTCACAGAAAATAACTCATGTTAAAAACCTTACAAGTAAAATTCAAACTTCTAAAGTTTTAAAGTGACAAGGTCGTAAAGCCTACAATGTTCTTTTTTTGGTGAGCATTGAGTATTTTTTCTAAACATTTCATTTAAACTTGTTTACATTTCACAAGCTCGTAATAGAACAATGACGGTAAACGGAACGTAACAAGCGTCATGCGTTGTTTACAATGGCAAGGAACGTGAGAAACTTGTTTCGAAACAGATTTTAGAGCCTTCAGGATTCTACGTGCAAAGACAAATGACAGGTAAAGTTTACCTTTTGTAATAAACACCTTTGTAGGCGGTAACACAAAGACATAAACAATAAATATAAAAAGGTTTTTTCTTTTTTCACGTCTATTTATTGGCTATGGTCGATACAGCTAAGCTGCCGGACTTGAATACAATCACGTAATGATTTTTGGTTGAAATGCAATTGTTATGTTCTTTTACAGTCGTGGGAAGGACTGACTAAATGCTGTTAACACTTCCTGTTTTATAAATATTTTAGATTTAATTAAAAAATGGTTTTTGAATTTGCATGAATTACAGCTATTGAAAATATGTACCGATTATTAAAGGACTGTGCTAATAATTATTAAACTCTACTGTACCTTTTACCTATTATAAAACTAAGCGGTCGAGTAATAAATCGAAATGATAAATCAACATTATTTTAATGATACCGCGTCATGAAGCAACATATTTGCTTTGAACTCCTAAAACTTTATTTTCATTGATCCAAGTATCAATTTGGCTTGAACAGTGTCACCGCGCTCACTGCGATGCAAGTACCCACAAGTACCGCAAGTTCGTCGGTGGTCTACATCCGGCGGACACGCTTCCGACCGGCATCCATTGTCCCTCTACCTTTATTGATGCCCTATAATACGAGTATACGTACTTTTAACGGTTCTATAGCAGTTTAGTAGAAGTAGGCAGAGTCCCTATTAATTTATTTGTCATCTCGGAGTGAGGCTTCTGTGATTTATACTATTTACAGTTAATTAATTAGGATTACCTGCTCGAAAGGTATTATTATTTATTATCCACAAAACAAAACATGAAAATACAAAACAGACAAAACAGAATACACACTCACACACACACACACACACTGAACGAAACAGAATCAGAAATCAGAAGAAGAGAAGATTAAAAATCAGTCAAGTGCATCGACCGTTTTTTTTTATTTAGTTTGTCTAGTTTGTATAGGCGTAAAATAATGTTTTTACCTCTTATTGAGAAGTAGTTAATTTTTAACGTGAAAGAAAATAAATAATACCTTAAACTACGTTTCTCCAATAATGTAATGGGGTCGATTACGGGATCACTACCAAGAAAGTACCAGTGCTTACCTACCAAGTGATTATCTCTTTAGTACAATTCATTTAGTAGTTCACTTGTATAACAAAAAAAACCTCATTTTTTAATGATTGCTAATTGTCTTACTATTCATATTTCTTTTGTCTAAAGGCTTCTGACAACTAAATACGTTCATATGAATCGGTATTATGCTTTTTGAAGAATAGTGATGCACTAAATACCTTCCCACCATCTGATTAGGAGAATAAATTGATGTGATCAGTCACTGTCCTGTAGTTATCGAAAGGGCTGTGAGAATTTAAGCGGGGCTATTATGCCTTGTTACTATTATAGTCCATTCCACATAGCATAGTGCGGTCGACACAGTAATAATTCTAATTCTTACTGGGGGTGATAAGCCCTGCACTGATTTGTATTTACCCCGCTGCCAGCCTACCCAAACCAGCCCAGATCCTTACAGTAACGGAGCACTGCCTTGGGTCGCTGGTATACCTGTTCCACCCCTGTTTCCTCAGATGTTGGAGACTTGAGGTTTAGATTCTTGAAGGACTCCCGACCTAATTCGTATGACACAGAAGTAACCTCCATCACGTGTACCTGCAACGGACCTTACCGAGTACTTACCTGTCTACAAAAGACGGAGCTTATAATATATTTTTTTAAACCCGACTTCAACATAATACTTTGAATAATACACTATCGAGATGTACTAGGCGCCACCCGTGAAATACTTATCATTGAGGAGTTCAGGTGGCTACGTATGGTCTTCTTCATCAGTTCTTTTTCACCAAATGATATTTTCTGAATGCTTGACTTGGTGGTGAAAATACCAAAATAGCTGTATGTATGCCTATAATATTTGAGGAGCTTTCTCTTGGATCCCATTATCAGAACTGGATTTTGATGAAAAGTAGACTAATCTGGAAGTAAATCATTTCAAATAAAATAAAAATTCCAAATCGGTTTATAACTGATGGAGTTCTCAGGTACGGCCAAAGCGTAATATAGTGTAGGGTACGGCGTTTGCTTCTTACGGCCTGATCGCTGTCTAAAAACCGAGAGAGACCGAGAGAGACATATTTTCCGCTTATATATATTCTTTTCTTTTATTTTTCTCTTTCCTCCTAAGAGGATTTTGGCGTCGCACGTCTTATGCATTTGCCAGTGTCAAGTATACATAATATATTCTCAAATTTTGATAGATATTATCAAACAAGTCATAGTCACGGTCAAAGTCAAGCAAAGAAAGTCACGGTCAAGTCCAAGTCATGCCCCAGTAAAGTGGTAAAAACTTTACTAGAGCCTTCTATGGAGTTTTGGAAACAACACGAAAATTCACGTTTCACGACATTATACCATTCACCAACACTCGTGCATGTTCACGAACACTTAACGGGTAAAAATTCACCGTTTTTACACATTAACACTCGAAATAACACAAGTTTTGGAAAATAATAAAAAGACGCGATATGATTTCTTCACGTTCCCGCCAAAACCCCCATATATATTCTTTAAAGTCGAACGAAAAAAAATAAACTATAAACTGACAGATCAAAATGTCACTTTTCAAAATAATGTTGCCAACTTTCAAACCGTAGTGATGCTCTAGTTCTTGGTTTTATCGTTCAAAAGTACGGATGTATAAAAATGATTGAGCATTAAATAGTCATAAATTCTCAATGAATTGTTTGCTTAATGAAGCATTCACTATAACAATTATATAAAGTGTAAGATGTATAAGTGAGTTTTGGCGGGAACGTGAAGAAGTCATGTCGCGTCATTAAACTATTTTCCAAAACTTGTGTTATTTCGAGTGTTAATGTGTAAAAATGGTGGATTTTTATTCATTAAGTATTCGTGATCGTGCATGAGTGTTGGTGAATAGTATAATGTCGTGAAACGTGACTTTTCGTGTTGTTTCGAAAACTCCATAGAAGGTTCTAGTAAAGTTTTCACCACTTTACTGGGGCATGACTTGGACTTGATCGTGACTTGCTTTGCTTGATTTAGACTATGACTGAGACTTATTTTAATTGTGAATTATTTAATATCACTTGAACTATTACAATACTTGACACTGGCTAAATACACAACGTGTGGAGCCAAAAAATAATAGAAAAACAAAAAGATGTATATGTATTCCTATAGGTTTACCTGTCATTGTCAATTCTGTCGAAATAATTTATGTTTATTTTTTAAATCTTAAATTTTGGCTCCACACGTTGTGTATTTAGCCAGTGTCAACTATTGTAATATTTCAAATGAAGTCAAATACATAGTTACATTACTTGAAATTGTCTAAATACATATGTGGAGCCAAAAAATACGAGAAAAAAAGGGCACACATACATTTTTTTGTCTTTCATGTCTTGACCGTGACAGGAAAAAGTTCAAATTACATCTAACGCCATCTATTGGGTACTTTAATAACCAGGTTTTTTTTATTTTTAACGCCTTTTAGGAAGACTTTAGAATATGAACCAATGAAATAGTTCACTGAACTGATATGAGTAAATCAACTAAATATTTTTATCACTTTTATTTCATGAAAAAGTGGCAGCACTCGTAATGTTATTTTACTCCGTTTGATTAAGAAAGGTGGACCGCCGTACAAATCCGCACGTCTGTTAGGGCTATTAAAGTACGTAGATGATTACTTTACCAGTAATGAGGCAGTAATAAAAAGCAATTACTTTCCTGCACAGTAATTGATTTTTGCCAGCATTTAAAGACGAAAACCAATCCAATTAAATGAAACCGAACTTTTTAATTTAACTACACAACTACATGGAAAAGGAAGTTCTATAAATGCTAATTGGCGTTTAACAGCTGTTTAAGGTGCTTCGTTTGAGTCCGCTAGGTAGGTAGGCGCCAAGAGATGGCGCTGTCGTTGAAAACTCAATTGAGGTAATCTGCCCCAGTTTTAATTCACTTTGCGACCTCTTACTATTGTTATAAACACATCTCAAAAATAATAGAGCCCATTAATAGCTGCACTCGACTGAAAATTCAAATAATCTTCAACGCCTGTATGCACGCATGAACATTACGCACACATGCGAATTCAAAACGGTTACAAGCAAATACGAAATTTCGTTGCTCTGAATATCGTCTCGGTGGCCGAAGTCATCAGTTTGATTAGGTAGCGCTCGTGAGGTTCCGGGTTCGAACCCCTAAAATTAGGTAGTATTATTTTTTATAATTTAATTTCGAGAATACTATTTATTTTAATTTTTGCTGTGGGTTTCTTGACAAACAAACTTATTCAAAATTAGTAACGAAACTTATAAAAGTATATATCTACATAAACCTAATATTGTCACACAAATATTTAAAATGCGAAAGTTCGTGTGTAAGTGTGTAAGCATGTAAGTTTATGTTTTTTGTTATTTGGTGACGAGACGAGCAAGTCACTCAGCTGATGTTAAGCTTCACGCTTGCTCATAACAGTTCAGTGCCACCCAGAATTTTGAACCTCAACAGTTCAAAACCATGCGCGGCAATGCACTGCGCTCATTACTCTGAGATATTAGATGTTAAATCTCTGTGCCCAATAATTACGCTGGAAACATTGCCCTTCAATCCGGAACACAGTGATGTTTTGCACACTACTGCTTGACGATTGAATAACTGGGTCCCTGGAATAACCCCATATCGGGGGTTCTAAAGGCACCGAGTCTGGTACCTTCCGAACAAATTTTCCACTTTTTTTCGGTTTTTTTCAAATTAATTTCGAATTTTACATACCTAATACCTAATGAAATGACCTAATGAAATATGCAATACCCAAAAATGTTGTGTTTTCCGCGTCGATAGACATTATTCTGCGACTAAAAATATGGATTTTAGACCCGGGTTAGATTAATTTAGTCCATAGTAGGTACTGTTGTTTGTTATTTGTTATTTTGTGTGTACACAACACACAAAACTAACTAATAGGTAGGTACGTAGGTAGGTAGGTTTGTTGCTTGGTTGGTGGCTAGGTAGGTATTATTAGTATAATGTGCATATTTTGATCGCGCAGCACGAAATATTCAAGATTTTCATATACCTCTATCTACCACCTTACCACCTACCTATATAGGTACCATACCTATATAGGTACCATACCTATACAAAAAATCTATTATTTCACTAAGAAGGAAGTTTTTCAGAATTTTTTCAATATTTTTCCCGGGATCAGTGAGCGTGCGCGCAACGAGATCATACATAAAAATGCTGAATTCCAACAAATTTTAGATATGGGGTTATTAGTCACACCAAAATGCGAAAGTTTGTGTGTATGTAAGTAGGTATGTTAGTATGTAAGTGTGTTTGTTTCCGTTCAAATCTGTAACAGCTGCACGGATTCTAATGCAATTTGGTATGGAGGTAGCCAAATTTAGGTATGGTAGCCTCCATTCCAAATCTCATCCAAATCCGTTCAGCCGTTACAGAGTTTATACCGCGGGTGAAACCGCGGGGCGTGGGTAATGGGTAAGAAATCTCGGTACGATATGGAACAGGCTGATGATGATGATGATGAATTTTAAATCTATGACCGAATCACATGCGAATTCAAAACGGTTACAAGCAAATACGAAATTGAGTACCCGATTTTCGGCATTCCACCTATCAGATCGACTGGCCGAGCGGTCGAGTGGACGGATTTTCATTATGCTTCGTTTTGTAGTGTGTATCAATGAGACGAAGGTCCCCGGATCGAATCCTCATTTGAAAATTACTGTTTTTGTAGATTTTTGTTCCTTTTGTGCTATTTTTTTACAGAATAAGTTATCAAACAACACAACAAACACCACACACAAAAATAACTAACTAACTAATAGGTAGGTAGGTAGGTAGGTAGGTAGGTAGGTTGGTTGGTTGGTTGGTTGGTTGGTAGGTAGGTAGGTAGGTATTATTAGTATTATGTACATATTTCAATCGCGCAGCATGAAATATCCAAGATTTTCATATACCTCTATCTACCACCTTACCACCTACCTATATAGGTTCCTATACCTACATAGGCACCTTTTACAAAAAATCTATTATTTCACTAAGAAGGAAGTTTTTCAGAATTTTTTCATTTAGGTTATTAGTTAGTCACACCAAAAATAAATATTATAAAGAGGAAAGATTTGACTGCCCGTTTGCCCGCATTGAATAGGCTCCGAAACCACTGAACCGACCCGAAAAATCCCCCTGCTGCTGGGCAGCCTTTCAGCCCTCCTTACACTTCCTTCTTTTCTGCAACTTGACGCAAATAGAAGGGTTCTGCGTGTGCATTATAATTTTCATTCCCTCGTCAAACACCCGTGCGAAGCCGGTGCGGGCTGTAAAGGATTCAAACAGACAGACGGACAGACAGACAGACAGACGAACATGACAAACTTATAAGGGTTCCTTGTAGTACTACGGAACCCTAAAAATGTATAAATGGTTACCTATGTCAAAGTCCTCAAAATATATATTTCGCGAGGCTGCGCGGGCCGCGAGCGGCCCGCGGGGCGGTCCTGCAGTTGGGTATGGCTGGATCGTTTAGGTCGACTTGTAAAGTTAAAAAAAAAGGAGGAGCATGATGAAAACGGGTAAGAAACCTCCATACGGTAGCAATTTGGCTAATGATGATGATGATTATGGTTTAAATCTATGACCGATAATGAACGTCGCAGTTTGACGGGTAGAAATCCCCCCATCGCCATGAAAATGGGCAAGAAGTCTCGATACGTTAGGAAACGTGCTGATCATGATGATGATGAATTTTAAATCTATGACCGCAAATGAAAATCGCAGTTGGAAGGGTAGAAATTTCCCCCATTGCTATGAAAAATGGGTAAGAAATCTCGGTACGATAGGAAACAGGCTGATGATGATTATGATGATGATCCTTAAAATCTATGACCGTAAATGAAAATCGCAGTTGGAAGGGTAGAAATCCCCCCATCGCCATGAAAATGGGCAAGAAGTCTCGAATTATATTTTTTATTTATAAATTAGGTAGGTAGGCACTTACGAAACACCTTCGCCATGATAATATTTCAGCCGAGCACGAACACGTTTCGTGCTCTTTTTTTGGCCAGAATATTGATGGCGTCTATAGCGCAACGATGATGTCTGCTGCATTCTATTATAATTATGTACGTTATTATTAGGTTACTAGCAGCCCGCCCCGGCTTCGCACGGGCACCCAACAAAAAAATAAAAACCATAATACACACACGAAAACCCCTCCACCCGCGTCAAGTCACAAAAAAAAAAAATATATTAAGAAAGCCGAAAACCCAACAGCGAAACAATTTTTCAAATCCGTTCAGCAGTTTCGGAGCCCATTCAATGCAAACAAACAAACAAACAAAGAATCAAATCTTTCCTCTTTATAATATTGGTATAGATAGATTATTCTATCATCATCAATAGTTGTCGCAACGCACGCGATGTAAAGGATATTTTAGGTATTTTTTTTACATCTTGGGTTACATTATTCGAGTTTTAGTAAGGATCCCAGTTTTTTTAAAAATAAAATATAGTATAGTATAGGGATAGTGTAGCTTCCCAACAGTGAAAGAATTTCCCAAATCGGTTCAGCAGTTTCGGAGCCCATTCAATGCACACAAACAAACAATCAAATCTTTCCTCTTTATTATATTGGTATAGACTATTCTTTCATCATGAATAGTTTTCGCAGTGCACGCGAAATACATCATCTTGGGTTACATTATTGGAGTTTTAGTAAGGATCCCTAATTTTTTTGAAAATATAATATAACCTATGTCACCCGGGGATAGTGAAGCTTCCCAACAGCGAAAGAATTTTTCAAATCGGTTCAGCAGTTTTGGAGCCCATTCAAACAAACAAACAATGAAATAAATAAACAATCAAATCTTTCCTCTTTATAATATTGGTATAGATAGATTAGGTAACCAAATCAAACACTGCACTGCACACCGATACCAAATCTCGCAACGTCGCAATTATCGAAGGCTGCGCGCGGACTAAGCCGCGAGGCAAGGATACCTAGTCTCGCTCACACACGCACCGACAAGCTGGCAACGTCGCGTAAACCGCGTGACGCGCGCGCGGCACAACCAGTGTACACGATTTTTGCAAGACGCACGCACACATCAATATTTCACGCACACCATGATCGCATGATTCGCATGTAAAGAACACACCACTACAATCGTAAAATTTGTCGTAATTATTGGGTTGAAAGATGGTATTTCCTAGCCATGAACATTTTAAATTATCGACTTTGCGATACTTAGAGGCCAAATTAGACCTATGTTAAGTCATGCCCAGTTCAAAATCGTAGTAGGACGCCTAAAAAGGCATCGACAGTTTTGTATGAAAGTCGTTTATCCTTAAGCGGCCGTAAATATCGCTTAATCGCTGAATCGGGCGATTAAGCGAAATCCTTCGAGTCTTATTCTATTTAATTGCCCTGTTTTTTGAAATATATTTTTTCGTCTACGTTTGAACACTTATTTATATTAAAATTGTTAGTGGTATTGAGATGGTCAATGAATTATTTACTGCCGTGGTACGATTAATTAAAAATATATACAGGATGGTCACGGTCAAACGGTCCAAACGGTCACGTCAATCCGAAAAATGTAGGTTCCTCTTACAAAAGGGCTTCACAAAAAGACACCATGTATGTTCTACGATTTTTCGTAGTTTAGGAGTTATGATTTTTAATTTATTTATATTTCCATATGTGCGGCTTATTTCTTTTTTTGTGTGGATTTTCGATGTTGTTTTTCAGATTCTCCTTCGTCCCTCATCAAAAATCCACCAAAAAGTTTACTTTTTTTCTTTTAAAATTGTATTAAAAAATTATAACTATTAAATTAAACTAGAAAAAACTCGTAGGACATCAACATGGGATATTTTTGTGAAACCCTCGGTATGAGGAACCAAAATTTTTCAAATTGAATTCACCGTTTGGGCCATTCTGTAGAAATAAATTGGTATGTTGTGAAGTAATAGGAGAAAATAAAAAACACCAGTGTCTATTACAGCACTAGACTATTTAGTAAGGAACTATTTATTATTTATTTCTATTTTGTAGACTATTTAGTACGCAATCCACACTCACATCATCATATCAGCCCACTATGGATCCAATGCTGGACATGGGACATGCCAACATTTCTTAAAATAGCTAAGATTGTTTCATATTGTGTTTGTGTTTGTCCACTTAAAACCTTAGCAGCTTATTTAACGGATTTTGACAAAATTTGGTGTGTATGTAGGTTTTATCTGGATAATATGCAACTGCTTAACTGAAAAAATGTAGCTGTTTTTCCAGTAGAATAGAAGATAAGCCTTACCCCCGAATACTGAAACGTTTGTTAACTTTGACGACGGATTAAGTCTGTTGCTGCCTTTGTTATTTGCTTAGTGCCAGACAAAGGCAGCATTAGAATTAATCTGTTAAAGTCTGTCAAAGTTAACAAGCGTTTCAGTATTCGGGGGTCAGGCTGGTAATGTCATAAAAATACAAAAAAAATATTTACTTACTCGCTAAAAAAACTCTTTGTTCATAAGTATCAAACCAAAAAAATTGTATAGCCGAACTACTCTTACTTCCACCCCGGTGCTGGGTGTGCTCGGCACGGCAGGTGCGCACGCGCACGTGCGCCGCAGCTTTCCACCCCAGGGATTATCCAAATATAAAACATTTGAATAAAAAATTATGGCTATGTTAATTACTTTTGGATAGAATTGTTATCGAAGCTTAATTTGCTTTAAGTGGTGTTTTGTGAATTTACATAAAGTTTGAAGTGATTTACATTTTAGAATACTATAAGTATAGTTAGATCAACTGTTATACTACTATTAGTAAGTACAAGTACAAAAAACCTGTTTTTGCATGACTTGCAGTTTTTTGGGAACCCGTTTGAGTCTTTTGTGTGCGAATTTAAGAATGCTTATTGTTATGATGACTTTTTGATTTCTACAGCCCCTCACCTCTTTACGCCTGAAAGAAATAGCTGACCCAATCTCTTCCGGCCTGGAAGAGATGGCCTATAGCGATAAGGTCTATTGTTAGGTGCATCACTATTCTTGTCTAGTTTCTGATGTAATAAAGGAACTATATATAACCAAGAATCTTATAGAGCTTTGTGGTCGTTGCAGTCAAGGTCAGCACATCTGACAACAAAAATCAGTCAACAGAAAAACAGAACAACAAAGTCAACAGAAATCATTAAAAATGTGGTAAGGTCATATAAACAACACATCGCACTTAATGAATCCTTTCCATTGCCATTGTTACGAACCAAAAGTAGATGTTTACAGTCTCCGAAATAGGACGTGCTAATGCAACAAGTTAAAGAATTCTGTGACCATAGGTGGCGTGAAAATGCAGTTCGTATTGTCTTTTCATTGACTGCATTCCACCCTCGTATGTAACACTGCCATTTACGATATGCGGTCAATTTAATGGTAATTCGTGACCACAAATTAGGCAGTAGATATCTGTTACACTAGTATTATAGTTTTGAACCTTACAAAATAAAAGATTAGGTGTATTTTACTATGAAAACTGACGTGGTTTTGATACATTTTGTTTTAATAAAACGGGAATACTCACGTTAAATTGAGTGCAAGGCAAGACGAGGTCGCGCGCGTGTCTCGCTTAGCATTCCTTGATAAAGGTGACGGAATGTGATCGAAACTATAGTCGGAATAACCGACTCAATTTAACGTGAGTATTCCCGTTTTATTAAAACAAAATTAAGTGTATTTATGACACTACGCAAAACATGTACCTGCAGTGCGCCCAACTTACCACTGCTTACTTACTGAGTGACTGCCGTTTTATTCAAAAAACAAAAGTAAAATATTTCGGATAAGTTGGTAAGCTTACTGTCTATTTTAGAGAGAGCATTTCTCGTCACAGGCCTGCTGCGGTCACAGATAATGCACACTGTAATTTCACTTTACACCTGCCCTTAATATTTAACGCTCCGGTGATGTAGTTAAAAGCATAATGACCGTAGGCTGTGATGATGCAGCAGCAAGTACGCGTGTCCGAGTTCAACCTACGTGGTAATATGGTTAAGAAACCAGCAGCAGCTTACATAGTAGTAGATTTTGCTCTACCTACCTACTCAGTGCGTTAAAAGTTGTAGAGTGATCTGAGTGATGTCTTTTAGTACCTTTAATTTTCGAGTGAATATTTGTAAGAGATTATTTTGTAGAAAAATGCAATTTCTTTATCATTATCATGATCTAGCACTGATCTCATCCTCGCTATAACCTACACACTGATGTAATCTCACTTTCTTCTTTCAGCAGTATAACCCCTTTCTCTTTAGCAATCTTCTTTCATATCGCTCTGTCTCCTTTCGCCAAGATGTGTTCCGACCCATACTCACACACACATTCGACACTATCCTTCCACCTTGTCTTGGGTATTTTGTGTTGAAATCAATTCAATCGGAAGGTACTCTATCTCGTTAAAAGATTGCACATTATTGCTTCTGTCTATGTCACATCTGTTTATAACACTGATTATGCTAGTCTGTGAGCACATTCACGGTAGTAGCGCAACTAGTTCGCTAGACAATGCGAGGAAGGTACAATACGTCGGCGACTGTAGCACTACCAGTAGACCGTACTACTCAAGTAGCGTGTTGTTACTTGACACTGGGCTGTGAAACCTGTCCACAATTCTATGTGCGTGACGTAACTGTTACAACAAGATACACTTACTACTTTTATTTACTTATATTGTTATGACTATTGTACGACGAAACTTCGAAATTCGTAACTGAGAATCACGATCTTCAACAAAGTATTATTTAAAAAAAAATTGCATAGTGCATAGGTTACATTTTGCAGTTTTTATTTTGCATTTTGCAGCACTCCGGCCATAAAGAGAAATCTCTGAAGCCGGGAGACTTCGGAGATCATGATGAGGGATCATCAAAATCTGTCAAACTGTTTAGGCTTAATGAAGTAAAATATCGAAGTTCCTTAGAATAGTCATCGTATACATAAAACTGAGCTTATTGGCACTAAGATATTTTATTTTGCGAATCCATCATTTTCCAACGCTTCAAGCCATCTGCGAAACTTGACAACGGTTGACCTTTTAAAAAATGGATTAATGCTTAACCGCGATATTCGGTATGTCATTCATGTCCACCCCAAGTACTTTAGAAACAAGTACAATCGGCCGGAAGCGGAAGGCGCATTTCGCGAGCTCTCGGCGAAATTCGGGCGGCCGTCGGCAGCTGCGCGTGCGCCGAACAGCTGTCTAATAGGTAATTTCCGCTTTGTTTACAGATCAGACGTATTTTGTTTTATCTAGCTAGCGATTTTCCCTGATTTTACAGGAACTATTAATTTTTCATTGTAGCATAAGAGATCTCTATAATTTAAAATCTACGCCTAGTCGCCTAGTCTTCTCCTAGTCTACGCCACTGGAATAACTGTGCCGTCAGCCTAGACCTACGCTCCGGTATTTCAGAGCTGGGTTGGCTCGGGTTGATTCTGGCAGTGGAAAATACAAAGTATCGCAAACGGGACTTCAGTACAATTTATGTACTCTGCAAGCTAAATGACCGCACAAGTGAGTTCACTGAATTTTTACATAGATGAAGACTCAGCATAGGCAGGCCTCCTACCAGGAGGACATTGTGAAAGTCTACTATTTTTGTAGGTCCACGCGAAAGAAATCGTGGGTAACAGCCAGTATCATGTATATATGTATATCAATACCAGTTGGTTGTTGATCCACATAAGCCTTTATAATTCGATACGATATATTGTCATTTCTCTGTCTGCAGTAATAAGCCACAAAATGCACCCTCACTTGCGCGTTTACTTAGCTTGCGGTATTGATCGGCAGAAGTTATCACCTCCATCTCGAATAAGAAGTTATCTCCGTCGAAAAAATAATACCATTCTATCATTATTTCTATTTTGACTTGCGGAGGGAGAGCTTCTCTTCTACTAATTTATAATCTGGATTTAAAAAATGGTCCTTTGACACATGGTATATTAAATAGGGGACTTTTAAGTCACAGTGAGGTGAGGGGTAGTATGATTTTTTGTTATTTAGGGCAAATTTTTATCCGACAGATAACTGTTATCCGAGGAATAATATAGCGGTTTGACATAGTCTCTGTACAAAAGCTGTCAAACCGACATATTTATTCCTCAGATAACAGCTATCTGAAGATTTAAAAATCAGCCCTAAAACATATTCATTCCCCTAGCATAAAAACAATTTTAATCAAATAAAAAATGTTACGCGCGTTCAGTTAATTTCTTTCGGATTGTTTTTCAAAACGGAAGCGCCGTACAGATGTTAAATTTTTTTTTTTGGTGCTTCAGAATTAGATCAAGAAACGCGGTAAAGTTTTTTCATAGGTTTGTGTTGACAAATGGTTACTTTGGTTGTCTATTCATATCATTTTCATGGTTGCCGACCAGAAAGGAAATTTAAAAGGAATCAAATTTATGTGTTCTCGTTCTCGTATTCAGGAAACATTATTAACAGTGCAGGACTTTTAGTAGTTTTCGTTTATTTGATCGTTATATTAAGTATGGTCATTTAGACGATTTATGGCACGTTTATCGATCATATTCTTATAAGTTCCCCTTTTGGCTTTAGTGAATTATTGTGATGCTTTTGTCAATGACGTCATCTGCAGTTGATTTTTAGGCCTCTTTGGCTGCACGGGGAGATTACGCCACATTTACCCCCACTACGCCGTTTTTTCTCTCAATATGTTTGCCGGTCACTGTACCCTAGAGGTAAAAAAAATTCCTCTTCTGTGACTGTACCTATCTAAATAAACTTGTATTTATGTTAGAGCATAATCGTACGGCTCATTGTAATTTTTATTTGTAATACTATTGTGTAGTCTAAACTCATTTTTATCCGTCTGCCCAAGAAAGAGGGTAATATTTTTAGGTATATATCAGTTTGTATGTATGTCACCTTTGTATGTTTGTGTGTTCCTATATTATTTGTTTGTAGGAGATAATCTCTGGAACTACGGAACAGCTTCTAAAAACTCCTTTATTCAAAAAGCTACACTAACCTTGAGCGAAAAAGCCGTTTAGTTCAAAGGGCGGGTAAAGCCTCAGGCAAAAACTAGTTTAAAAATAGAGATTTTTTTCAACCAACTGCCAACTTTTTTTTATAAGTAAAATAAGGAATTAGGGACATCAATGATATTTTATTTAAGATTGGTTTTTACCTTCAAAATGGCGCTTTGAATTCGGCTCCTCTGCAAATTTGCGGGGCCATTAAAATCGTATCACAAGTAAAAACTCATTGAATTACATACATAAAAAAATGGTATCTCAAGTAAAAAAACATTGAATTACATACATTCATACTACCTAACGCAACTTACTTTATCACCTCAGCTATTTTAGTGGTAATTTGATAAGGTCTACGAGGGCTGGAAGTCACTCCATCTGCCGCGAAACCCTTCAACTTTAAGAGTGAACAAGCCCAAGAGCGCACAAAAAGCCACGCGCCTTCCGCCAACCTGCTTCCGGTGCGAATGGAGTGGGGAATACTCAGCCCTATAAATTTATATTTATATGTAGGTTAACCAAATATGTTAATAAAATAATTTTACCTTAAAACCACTACTGAGTAGCCAAATAGCGTTATTCTGAACTACGCTACAACAAAAGCTTGTGATATAGATGCGAAGATCAGAGATCTTTAACGTCTTAATTTCTATGACTTAATTGTGTATATCAGAAATATTAACAGAAAAGCCTCCATGCATCACCCGTGATTTACGATTTTTTAACATGATGTAAGGCACACTACTTGGTCTCACTAGGTATTCCTACCAACTGTCATCGCTCAAGTGGAAGCTTCCGCAGAATCCGCAGAATGCATGGTTACTTATCTTCACCTTTCGCTACAGATAAACAAAGTCGAAATATTCGGAAGCAAACACTCAACGAACACTCCGAACATCTGGTTCTGTTGAAGCGGTGCTTGTAACAACATGATTTACTGAATTTTATGCCATCTTTACTGTAAACAAACATTGTAAAATGTTAATATGGTTCTGCTTACTTTTTTTTTCTCTTTTATAAGTTAAGTTGGTTAAGTTAAGTAACTGCTAAGTTAGTGCTATCTCATGATCCCTATTATTATTAAGACCTTATTAAAAAATGATTTACAAAAATAGTTTATTTATTTATGGTACACAAAACAGTTATCAATCATTTTCTTAATTAGTATACAAAATTTTAAGTAAAAATCTGAACTGGATTGTAATCCAAAACATGTGTACACAGAAAAGTAAAATAATGAGACGAACGTGATGAAAGTACCCATCCGTAAAGCAACTAGCCTACAGATGGATACCCCCAAGACGGCACAATATTTATATGCGCTCTATATGTATAGTTATTAGATTACTATCAGTTGGATGGACTATTCAGACAGCACAGCTGTTGTATCTGAACAAACCCGCTTAAGATTAGGAAAAAAGAAAAGAAGCCTGTAGAAATTTAATAAAGACCCACCCAATCACTATGTCCCCTTATCCTCGGGTCAAAGATCATCAATATTGACCACCAAACAAAGATTAATTTGGTAGAAACCTTGGTGTCTACGCTGAGCAAAGTATTTGTTCATTTCAGAGGACGAAACAGAAAACATAAAAAAAAAATGGGAATTCATGATGAATTTAAAATCTATTATCTATTATATCCATGCCATCATAGTATATTTTATAAACTACGCCTGGCGACACTGCCCCCATTTCCAACTAACCCTACGACTCGTGCACTTGTCTTGATAATTAATCTTATAAATGCGAAAGTTTGTATGTAAGTGTGATTGTTCCCGTTTAACTCTGTAACGGCTGAACGGATTTAAATGAAGTTTGGTATGGAGGTAGCTTATACCCTGGATTAACACATAGGTTTCTTCATAGGCACTTTTTATTCAGGAAAAATATTCAGTTTCTGTAGAATAGGGGGTGAAACCGCGGAGTGCAGCTAGTTAGTTAATGAAGTGATTCTGACTTTCCATGAAGAGCCTCTACATTCATCAGGTGGTATAGTTGGCTATTTATTTACTTAATAGACAAACTTGTACTTTCCATTAGCGCCTTACTCTATATATAGAACATACCGTAAAATGAGATGACGTCCCGGTAGTGGCGCTATGGTCCTTTGTATCTCGTAATCCTATTGTCCCCACATTATCCGAAACATCGTCTAATCTTTAGATAACACAGGTATACAGCTACTTAAGCTATTATCTTTTTAGTAAAATCTTTGTTTGCGAGTTAGTCTTAAGTTGTATTGTAAAAGGTGTCAATTTACGATTACATCTGTGTCGTAATACTTTTAAGTTAAGTTTCAATAAAATTTTGCACACTCAAATAACAGCTGTTATACGGAGACCGTTTTTAATGTCTTTCTTTAAAAGGATAACCAAAATATCCACGTAGTGTATACATAATATCCGGCGTGTCATAGGCTAATTTCACATTCGGATTTTGGTTTTTTCTTTCAATTATTCCGTATATTTTGTTAATTATAAACTGGTATCGTTTGTGATGCAGAGAAGTAAGTTTTTATTTATAAAAAAAAATAACAAAAATGTTATTATTGTGCTAAAACACACTTACTTAGATACGGGTAAGTTTGAATACTGATTGATTGCTAATATACTCTTAAGTATTTACTTTACTTAGTTATAAAATGCGAATGTATTCTTTGTATTTCTAGCTGTTACTACAAAGAATATAGTAAAAAAGTAGAGCTGTTCGCGTTGCATTAATTAAGCACGAGACTATTAAAGTGACGTAACCCAATATGCAAGCGTTGCTTGTTCCGCTCAGAGGTTGAGCAGGACATCCTCATCACGAGGCAATATACTCTAGTTGAGCTAGTCATTGTCTAATCTTAGTAAAAGATTCTTAGGGTAATTTGAAGATTTCTCTACTCCTGAATCATATTCACATTTAACTGTCGCCCTGGAAAAGTAAAAGAAGACCTGATTTTCGTTGTTATGCAAGCTCGAGCAGAACAGATGGGGCTTAATATACCAAATTTTTGTGCCAATAAATACCAGAAAAAAACATCAATTTTCAATATGGTTTTTGGGTAATCCAACTGTTTGTTATTTGTAGTAGTTCTTGTCTCAATTTCTAAGTTAAAAAAAATCAGCTAAATAATGTGATTTTCCAAAATCTTATATAGATAATTGATACAACCAAATAGTTCAACAACTAAAATGCAACGTACAAACCAATCACTTCCGATGTACTTTATAATGCCATATCCCATATATCCCAAAATCCCGGTGTAACAAAAGAACACGATATTAGCCCAGTGCGATAACATCTGGTCGACAAGGTGTCTTTGCACACTGTTGCTATTCCATTATTTGGCACACGTGCACCCAAACACCCTGTGCTAATAGATATGTAACTACCTATGGATAAAGTTACTAGCTGCTACTAAAATAAGCCAAATTTTCTGTAAAATATTCAGGTAGTCAAATCCGAGATGAGAGGCGTACCTTCCTGAAACTTGGATTGATCTAAGGATTCAGTTTAATGATTTCTATTACTTTTTATGAATGTAACATAAATGGTATGTGCAAAGGTATGTGCACAGTTATTTTTGTCTAAAACCAAAAATCTGATCTCAAAGAATTTTCCCTACTGTATACATCACAATGTTATTGTTTCACGCTTATGTCAGATCAAAGTTCACAAAAGAGAAAATGTTACGGTCCTAAGATTTTTGTGAAATTCGCGTTGTCCTGCGTCACCTTATGGGTATTTTTCTCTCGTGAAGTATGCCTTCACCCAGAGAGCGGATATTCAAAGATCAATCGGCGCTAGACGGGTGCTAATGCATTTTTTTCGTCCCATGCTACCGATACAGCTAATTCTGTAAAGGTGTTCGAAACGGCCGTGATTTGCCATATGTGCTCATTTGTTACAAAACATGTGCAGTGGAGAAAGTGGGGAATCTTTGTAGGACAAGAATAGTGTATTTTGGATAGTGTATTTTGGTGTTAATAAGATTTTGAGTGTCGTTTGAAAAAAAACTTGAAAAGGCTACATACCACGAGTGTTTTTTTTTATGTCTGGGCACTTGTAGTTGATGTTATATGTAAGAACTAAATCATTTATAAAATCGACAGTGAAACATACACAAGTTAAAATCGTAAAGGGTGTAATAGCAGATTTTTTTTTCCAATAAGCACGCTCGTCCTATGTGCCCTTCTTATATGTATATGTATAGTCCATAGAAATAGCTACGAATAAATTCTTAGCCCTTTATAGACTTCACTTTTATTTCATCATACAAATCACGAGCTTACAAACAATTCCACAGCAAAGTACCAACGCAGCACAATAGAAACGTCACCCCAATGTTATTCGAAAACATAGCTAAAGCAATTCACTTAACTCCCTAACTTATGGCAATCCACAGTAATGGTCGATAGAAACCTCATGACGCTGCGGTCGTAAATAAACCTAAACACCGCTATATGTCTGGCAAAATTGCGAATATTCAACCTTGTCTCATAGTCTTAAAAACTAAAACAATAGCAACTACTACCTTTACCCGCTGACTGTACGGTATTATATTTGAAAAACCAAATAGCAACCGTAAAACCGAATCATTGGATATCAAAGCAAGTTTTTTTGTTGTAAAAGACGAAAAACTCCGTCCTGCTTGCTTATGGCATAACAATACTACACAACTTTTTAATCTGACCGTACCATGGAATAAAATTATTGCTGAATTTGAACTCTATGTAGCATTACTTAAGTTTAAAAATTACAATATTATTCGCAGTCGAGGGGGAAAACTAAATAATCGTAACTATAAACGCGAACTAGAGGCAATGCAAGTTTTATTGGCCAAAATAATTTGAAAAAAATAAACAATTAATTTATGTAATAACCCTTTTTATTACAGCTGTTTTGTTTAAATTAGCACTGTATTAATGGGATAATGTTGTTTTGCAATAAGCTTCAGATACAATGTATCATTTTCATTTTCATTTAGGTATGAACCGTTTTATATATCCATTCATGACGCTTGTAAGAACGACACAGCAGATACCTGCTTCTTCCTAGACTAAGAGAAGAAAATACTGCTTGAAATTTATAATTCTATACCTAGGTAGGGTTCATTGCCATTCATAAACACAGTATCATATTATGCGAGCAAATATAAGCAGATACAACAAGTTTTTGTAAACAATATTTTACTTTAAAGTCAACCCCAGCGGAAGCACTATTTCAAATTTCAAATATTCACCGCTTTTGATGATTACACGCTATATTTAACTACCATCAATCTGCCCAAAATTGTTCCTAGCACAATGGAGTCGACACAATTCGTGCTTTCCACCAATTGTATTCCGTAATAATTGTGTTCTGTAATAATTGCATTTAATTGGACCTGTCGCATGTTGGACATTTCTTTTATATCTAATGTTGGGCAGGTCCTTGAGAACAAAAACCAACCTTTTCAGAGTCGATGACCGATTCTTGTTCACAAAGAGGAGTAGTTTAATAAATTATTGAAGCTTCATAAAATTTATAAATCCGTTTCGGATTTTGTGATTTTCATTTGAAGCAAATATTTTACAAATTGTTAAAGAAACAGCACTGATGTGATGTTTTCGAAACTTTCAGTGGTTTTAATTGTTTTTTTGGTATAAGAGGATTAGTGGACTACATATGCCCTTCGACAAAAGTAAAATGAATGGACGGGCCCATGTAAGAGAATTTTAAAGCTTTTAAATCGAGCGCCAGCGCTCACCTTGCTTCAGTCGCTCTCTGTCTGTGTCGGTTCAAGAGCAACTTATAGACACAGATGTCTCTTTTTCTCTCGAAGATATTATATCTCTTTTTTGTGACAAATGTACATAAATACTTTTAATTACGTATTGAAGCCTAAGTTCGATTGTTTTGGCTTGTTATTTTTAAGGAAGTTGTGTGGTTAGGGCCCTTCCATTAATTTTACTTTGGTCGAAACGTGTGCCTATATCCATTTTCTACTTCGACTCTACTCCTTTCCTTTTATTATAATCCGTTAGCCGTTTAGTCGAGAACATAGATTAAAAAATAGACTACATAGGTAAATAGTTATTTGTGCAACTAAAGAGCAAAGTTGATTTTTGTTGCGAGTGCAAAAAAAGTCCAAAAATAACAATTTGCGACGTTCGTAATTCAAATTTAATTTACTCAGTGAGCAAAATTCGATTTTGCACACTTGTTTCTCGGAGCAAACGGCACTCGTTCGAGCTACTGCGATGAAAACGTTATTTTAGTACAGTATAACGCTTTAAAAAGTAAGCATGTCTGTAAGTTCTGCCTGGTCAGCATCAACTCTTTGTTGCCGTTAAAGCGTAAATAGGTATATTATTTATTTTGCTATCGAAGTCTCCAGCTAAAAGCTTTATAGACAAACAACGTAACGTTTTTCGGGACAAAATGTAAGACGGCGCCGCGAAGCCTGGCACGTCTGAACACTATAGATCATTCCTTTCAAGTCGTCCTAGATACGATGCCTAATAAAATAACTTTTATGGGAAAATATCGCACGTCCTCTCTCACTGAATCTAGAGAGTTCTCTTAGGCGTGTCAAGTTATGAAGAGGAAAAGGGTTTGAATTTTCTTAACCCTTGTTTCCGGGATTTCCCGCGAATCGGATGTATTATGCATGAGGGGAAGAGAATTATTTCCGCGCGGTCAGGCGAAGATTCCGTTAAATAAAAAAAGTAAATGACGGCAACAGCTATTGCCATTGCTGGGTGATCGAGACAGGCCGGCGCCGGCGCTAGAATGTTTACAATCGATGTTTTGTTCTCAGATTATCTCTAATGTTTTTTGCTACTCGTTCGTGATCTTTAATTGACTTGTTTCATTAGTTTTTTTCTGCTGTGGCTTCGTTAGTTATCATTTCATTTTGTATTATTAAATCTTTTATTTATAGCGCCTATTTTAATCGAAAGTGTGGTGGAGCTTATAGTCAACTTTTCGCTGATAAGTGGTGTTCGCCTGGAAAAACATTTGGGCTAAATAAGGATACATTCCGACTTTTCTTAAAATGACTATTCTTCTAAGTAAGGTGCAGGTAGTGGCTCCAGGTATCAGAATTTTAATATGATACGATACTTTTTTTAAATAACGTCATTCATCATCATCATAATCCAGAAAGCGTCCACTACTGAACATAGGCCTTCCTCTTAAAGCACCACACCGAGCGACAACGTTCCACTTGCATCCACCGTTTTTCCGTGACTTTCACAATGTCATCGGTCCACCTAGTGGGAGGCCTGCCTACGCTGCGTCATCCGGTTCCTGGTCACCACTCAAGAACCATTCTTTCCCATCGGTTTCGGGTCTTTGAGTGATGTGGCCTGCCCATTTCCACTTCAGCTTGCAAACTCTGAAAGCTATATCGGTGATTTTGGTTCTTCGGCGAATATCCTCCTTCCGGATTTTATCGCGCAAAGGAACCCCGAACGTAGCTCTCTCTGCCCGCTGTGCGATTCTGAGTTTCTCCAAAAGGCCAGTAGTCAAGGACCACGTTTCCGTTTGTAGTGGTAATAACGTCATTAAGAGTCATTAATAACGGCTTTAAAAAAGCCTACGTATTTTTATAATCACTTATTATTAGACATAAATAAATAATTCCATTCAGACGAAACCCGTGTAATGCCGAAGACTTTCGCCGTTCGCTAACGCCCCACTCTGCCCCCAGAATTTATTGCAATCCGATACACCGCCTCACCCCATGCTATCCCGTAGAAGGAAAACGACAAGTTTATGTATGCCGCGCCAAGTCAAAAAAATATCAAGAATCTGATGAAAATATACTTGCATTGCCTGGTGGAGGTCGTTTGTATAGAAACCTCAGTCGACAGTACTTTTTGTCTCTGTTGTCTTTATAATAATAATAATAACTAACCGCCGGTAGATTGGGCCCTACCTCGCTGTCGGTGGGACTCTAGATTTAGGTTTTTTGTAGCATTTTTCTTTTTAAATTAATTTTATAAAAAACCTAAATTTAAGAAATAAAAAAAAATATGGAATAATAATAATAATAATTTCTTTCTTTAATTGAGTTTCAGTAACATATAAAGTAGGCAGGAGTCCTCTTGTAGTGCCTGTGCCAGAAGACCCCGATCTTCCATTTCTGACGAACATTTAGATAGGAACTTAACTTTAACTTAAATATTTTATTTTAACATATTGGGATAGTATGATACTTAAATAACATATAAATATAGATATTTTATACATTTTACAGAAATCAATCAAACAATTTTGCGTGAGTGTGACTTTTGTGTTATTTATGTACGCATGTGTGCGTGTGCGTGTGCTTTAGTTACTAAGTCAGTAGTTGTGTTGTTTTAAATAAAGATCATTGTACCTAGCTTATTCCGTGTTAATAGAAAGCTATCTAATGCGTGACAAACAAATTAGTAACCGTGAACTCTTTTATTACACCGATACTATATACCGAAATGTCAGGTGTTTCCATAAAACATTAATAACATAATTAATTATACTAGAAAATCCAGTCAACTGTCTCGCGACCGTCTTGATTCGATCATGTTTTATTCCAGTTATGTCGCACGCAAAGATAAGTTTGTCGTGATAGTGTTAACCACTCGTGACGTGGAGCACGATACCGAGTTAATGTACACAACTTTTCTATTACAGAAAACATCGTTTGTTAAGTTTGGGGGAAGAGAAAGATCGGTTTTCATCGGTTAAGGATTTGCTTTTTACTATAAATGTAGGTATCATACAAATGGTAGATAAGAAATGGTTATTTATTGTAAAACTTTGTGCAGAATAAACTCTACACAGCGTAATTCAAGATACCGACTGTTTTATCGTGTTATTTCAAGTTTTCGTTAAATGAAGTGCAAATACACAATTTATAGACATTTCAGTATTTCTGAATTTATATTATTATACTAACTGCGCCCCGCTATTCTACTGAAACCGAATATTATTCCGGAATAAAAAGTAGCCTGTGCTAATCTAGGGTATAAGCTACCTCCATACCAAATTACATTCAAATCCGATCAGCCGTTACAGAGTTGAACGAGAACAAACACACTTACACACAACCTTTCGCATTTATAATATTAGTGTGAAGTGTGATTTTGACATATTTGTGACGTTTCCTTCTTCAGAGCGTTGTACCCCTAAATGTTTTTTGTATAATTATTATTATCTATTTGGTTATGACCCATTATGTTATTACCACAGATTTCTATTTTAATAACGTCAGTGTCTTTTACATATTATCTGTTTTATATCATAGAGAAACTCATAAGCGATTTAGTATTTTAAGCAGATTTTAAATACTTGGAGAAACTTTTCCTATATCACAAAATTCAAAATATTCTAAATTTATTTCAAAATTCCAAATACATCGCAATTAACATATATGACGACAACCAATATAAATAATTATAAATCTTGTTGAACGTGAGAGAGTCGTGCAGCACTTACACAAATAGTAATCCTAAAATATATAGATTTATATGTTATTTAAAAAATATATGATTTAATTGATTTTATTTTAAATATTTCTTAAACACTTTATACTAAGACTATTCTAAATACAATCTAAACTTAAATAAAAGAGTTAAAATTACAACCAAAATTATTATAAATTAATTATAGATAAAAACAGAGCACAGGTCAGTATCCGCGGGCAGGGTACCCAAAAGGCTGGTGACGTTACCTCGTTCAATAATTTATTTAATATAGATTTAAATGGCGTGGCTAGTTATGAGACGTCTTTTAGCTTTACCTATACCCTCGTGAAAATAACTCTTCAAAGAGCAAATTTCCTAATTGCAATATAAGCATCTGCTACCCATTGCCGTCTGTTTGGGGCACAGATAAATAGAATTCATCTGTGGTTTGGGGTAACATTAATTTAGAGAGATAATTTTGGAATGAGAGGGTTAAATTATTTGAGCTGCCTCTTCATATTCAGTTTGAGACTTCTGGTACTAATCATGCACACTTTCATACATGGGTGAAAACTAGCTACCACCATATACTATTTCAAAGAAATTTGTAGGTTTGGCAACGATAATCTTGACAAGACCCCGAAAATGTAGATTTTTCGAATGAATCCCGTAATTTATTTTCAGCATCATCAACGCCCATGTGACCCGTATGTAGGACCATAACTCCCAAGGCACGTTACTTTACTCGAACCACAGATGATAATTTTTCTTGCTGAACCAAATCCGAATCAAATCATCGTGTCGGTGGTTTTATTAAAACAGTTGACATTTAAGTATTTTAAGGGCTCGTTCAGGGATACGCGGAGCGTTACTCCGCGTTACGTGGCGCGGAGGC
This sequence comes from Apocheima hispidaria, assembly GCA_947579745.1. Taxonomy (NCBI): domain Eukaryota; kingdom Metazoa; phylum Arthropoda; class Insecta; order Lepidoptera; family Geometridae; genus Apocheima; species Apocheima hispidaria. Next base: position 9,778,622 of record OX388156.1, read on the forward strand.
AGCGCGTGAAGTCGCGACCCGCGGCGTTTTCCGCGGCGTCGCACGCTCAAAGACAAACAAGACAAGACAGTACTTATTATCATATTAATGATAATAAGTACTCTCATATATGAAGCCGCGGAGCGCAGTGAGGTACGTGGTGAATGACGGCGTCTGCCGCGGAAGAAAGGATACGAAGGACGCGACGGCAGTAGCTGCAGCGCAAGCGGCTGTGGCCTCAGCGTGCTTTTCCGCGATTACGCGGTCTTAACGCCCCGCGTGTGTTCCTGAACGAGTCCTTATATACAGAGTGTCCGCACATCGGCGTCCGATCCAAAAACACGTATAAAGTCATAATTCCGAACAAGTTTTGAAAACGCGAAGAAACATCGGCTTTTGCACAGAAAAATGTTATTCACACTACAAATACTAACAAAATGATAGATAGATAAACTCTTTATTGTTCACACCTGATTGAAATGTATGGAGCTGTTTTTTTTCTTCGCGATTTCATTGTTGGTCCCATAGTAAAAGTAGTTGTTGCTATACGTGTATTCGGCTCGGACACCGATGTCCGGACACAATGTATAATTCCGTTATACAATATTAAAATTCCTAGTGGACCTGCAAGTAGTAAACTAGAGACGTTGACAACTTTTAGAACCACTCGGAATCTTCCATAATTTTCGAAGGTAAAATTAAAATAGCCTTAAACATGAAAGTGTCACGACCTCGTGACCCCAAATAAGGTCTTGCATGTCCCGAACTGTTATTATGGTTCATATTTCCCGAGACGACCGCGGGGAAATGGGAGAAACGCGTGTCCAGGGTCGTAGGTCACTGCCTCGCTCGCTACAATAGAGCCTAGGTAAAGTTATTACGAGTATAATAGACTGGATGAAGGCTTTTAATTATTTTTTATTGCATTATATCATCAATTTAATTAATTAAGTAATTATATATTTTTTATTACTATTTTTTCTTTGATAAATATGTTTATTTTTATTGAATTTTGTTAAATTTCACTGTGCAAATAACAACGTAAGTAGCGCCAAACGCCGTGTAACCTGTGAGTGAGATTATTCCTTAAATCCAACATACACACATAATAACGCCAATATTGCCTACTATTTACGCCCCGATGATGCTTAATCTTCGCTTCGCTGTCACGTTGCTGTCGTGTTGATCACGCCTTGCTACTCTTAGGTCTCACACATGTTTAGCTAGCGTGAGCGGACGCGGGCGCGATTTGGTGCTCACATTGAACACCAGGCGTTTGCGCGGATGTGACGTGTGACTTACCTGAAACCGCAAGTGAATCGCGCGCTCCGCTGCTAGTGCCGTGAAAACACAAAAACAACAGCACACGTTGTATATTGCCACGAGCGACAGTCGCGAGGTTGCCCGCTACTTCCACCGTACCTGCGATTGGTACGTGGACAAAGAGGCGTTTTCAAAAAAAAAAGAAATCCTGGTAATAAAAGTACTCAATAGATGACGTTAGATGTACCTTGAGGTTTTCTGTCACTGTCAAGAAATGAAAGACAAAAAAAAATACGTGTGCCTTTTTCTCGTGTTTTTTGACTCCACATGTGTATTTTGTCAATTTCATGTAATTTAACTATGTTTTAGACTTCATTTGAAATATTACAATGGTTGACACTGGCTAAATACACAACGTGTGGAGCCAAAATTTACGATTTAAAAAATAAACATAAAATGTTTCGACAGAAATGACAATGACTGGTAAAACGATAGGTCTATTACGCCATTTAGTAAGTATTTTAGAACAATTTTTTTTTTTTTGTAATCGCCTCATTGTATACTAGTATAAATTTAATATTTCGCGCCCGCGCCCGCTTGTTAACGCGAGTAAGCCCGAAACGCTGAAACGCCAATGTCACAAGTAAGTTGTAATCTAACTTTACTACTGCGTGCCACAGTTCAATCTACAAACACAATGTATTTTTTTCATGAGCTAAATAAAATCTTCAATAGCTACATACTTTTTATTCTACAACATTTTTACTATTGTTTTACAAACTCCAATTGATGCCTTCAGTATAGGATACTAAACCTACATTATGTTACGTTCAGCTGCTTTGCCAATTATTTATCTACGATACATTGACAAATATAGGTGTTACTTCGTAAGATTCGGGCGGTCGCGGGCAACCGGTGGATGCAAATACCCAACTGTCTTTCAATGTGGTGCTCTAACGGGGAGGCCCATGTTCAGCAGTGGACGTTGATGATGATGATGATGATGACGGACCTGGTTATCCATTTCAAATGGTCCAAGCAAGTACACTACGCACCATTGTTTACTCAGTCGAAGACGAATCTTGCTAGCGAGTGGGCGTCACTGCGGCTCCCGACAGCCCCTCACATGCATATGCACGCTGCAATGCAACGCAGTTCGTAGACTTAAAACAATATCATCAATCTGCAAGGAGCAAATATTATGGGACGCAATATTTTGGACCACCGTCTCTAGAAATATTCGTTATACATCGATGCTTCAACGTATGGAATTTAATGTAAACTCGTATTAATTTACTGTTCTTAATTAGTTGATTACTCGAATGTTTTAAGAATAACTTGTTACAATTAGGTCACGTTACTTACATTACCGCTCGGCTAATGACTATGGTGGTTCCATAAATATTTCGGATAAAGAGTAACTCGGAATACTTGGAGCAATTAGGGGCTTATGCGGGCAGAAAATATTACAAAGTGATTAGAATGAGACAATGAGAACTAGACAAAAACTTTTTATTTTGTAATCTTTATAAAAACTACTCAGTAGATAAAATGATAAAATATGTAGGTTCTAACACTCGTGTAGAGTGAAGTGGTCCGACGACATCAGATAAACAGCATAAAACGGATGGATTTGACTGGTAAGGAGCAGAACCGAGTGGCAGGGTCAAAAAGAGATATCTATGCCCAGAAGTGAGTAATTTAGACCGATGCCAGTGATACTACTTTACTGTAGGGACCTACTCAGGTAGGTTTGGGTTACCCATACGCTTACAAATTTGGAATATCAAAATGACAATTAATCTAAGATCCATCGTAAAGTAACGACAAACTTCCGTGCTTCTGATTTGTCGCGGATTACAGCCCACAATAACGTACACTTTCATCGATTATGCGCTATTACCGCCGATTCGTTCTTATCTGACGGTGAAAGCCACCGATAAAGGAAAACGTGGGATTTTTCGCTCTAAAGAAAGTACAAAGACTACCACAATACCCCCATTCAATTGCGACTTCACCGTTTGTACGTGGCGTACCGTTTTTTGACGCAATTAGAAACAACAACACTGATGGAGTATCTGCAACTATGGAATCTGAAATAAGGAATTTTCTTACGGAAAGAATTTTGATCAATATCTCTTCTCGAGAAAGATATGTACAAATTGGAATCGAAATAACGTTTGTTCGAAGAAATTAAGTAGAGCAAAGACAATTTTATGTTTTCGAGTCGATTAAATTGCAGAAAGAAACATTGATCAGAAACGGGAAATAACAACATTCGTTTTTAAAACTGTCTTTGTTTTCTTCCTTAAAGAATCCGATACACCTGCAACAATAACGGTTCTTACATTCAAACATAAAATAAACGCTGTAAATCTGAAGCGGCTGTAGTCATGACAAAAAGTCGCATTGCGCGTAAGTAGAATGCCGACGGACGACTTTAAATCGCACCTGCTTCACCGGACGCACGCGTGCTGTCGGCAAATGCAGCCACTTATCTGTCATTGAATTATTTATTGCGTTATCACATTAAATTTGCAATTTATCTGATCTATTTTCAATGAGCCTGGAGATAGAGAATAATGGGGCAGATACCTACAGTAACAAGAGCTTCGTTTCGAAACATTATAACTATGTAGACTGGGACCCTATTCCTGTGCGCTCGAGATTATTTCGATCACTGTCTCTCTAATGTAGAATTTAATGGGAGTGAGAGTGACCAAGACAATCTCGAGCGCACAGGAATAGGGTCCTTGGCCTGTTCCATTTACACGCCAATTATGTTAACCAATACATTTACTACAGCAAAGCAACACCAATACTAACTCTTTCGAGGCTACGCAACGCTACTCACTCACAAATTAAATCACACCTCTCTGGCACCCAGTTACTCACCACCCAGCAAGCTTTTTTCCTAAATATCCCAGAACTAACTAGCTGTTCCAAACGAAATTAAAAATTTGCTAAACAAGCTCTCATCATTTAATAAAATAGCTTAAAATGTTAATTTGGTCACGAAATGATCATTATTGTTTTTAAGAAAACACTGTCTGAGGAAAAATACTAGTAGATATTTCCATTTCATCGAAACGTTATTTAAAAAAATTCATCATAAAGTCTTGTATCCAAAGAATATATATTCTCCATTTTGGAGAATATATATTTGCTTGGCTTGGATAATTAGAGACCAAAAAGACCTAGTATCGTGTTTATAATATAAATAAGTAAATCATACTTTAAGTATATTGTTAACAAGACAACTTTGATTTCATAAATACCCTGAAGCTTGAATGTCATCCTCATCAGTTTTTGTCGCACTTCAGATTCCTTCACATATCAACACGAAGACATTAATAATTGAAGTACAAGAACTATACGACTCGCAAGAAGTCGCCCAAGAGTTCGGATCCTGTGCTAGTTTTTTGGCGCATTGCTTTCTGCAGCCGTATTTTGTATGACATGTCCCTTTATAAATGAAAATGATATGTGATACTCTTCGGAAATATATGTACCTCGACAATGAAAACGAGTAGTAATATCTGTTATATATTATTACATTTAAGAGTGTTCGAAATGGTTTTGCCTTCTAAGTCGACATTTCCCATTTTCGCTATACTCAAGTGGGCATTCCCACTTTTTTGTTCATTTGACGAAGCTTGTACCTTCTTAGATTCGAAACCCACATGTTTTTTTATTATTATACATGCGATATAAATTATACTGTCTTTATTTCCCTCAGCTTCTTAGCTTATTTGTTACGTAGATGTTCAATTGTTCAGTCGCGTCCACTGAACAATTCGTGGTCAAATTTTAACCAAGATCGGTGATACTTTCACCAGGGAAATAGCGTACATCAAGAAAACGTACGTAATAGTACGTATTTATATTTTAAAAGTTTAAATAGCTAACGTCGAAATGTCTTATTTCAAAATGCCCAAGTTTTTTACTTAAATATTACCATTTAAAATCATTTGGTGTTTTAAACGTTTGACATATCGAACTTTGCTAATTTTATCTTGTTCATAATGAGTTTCGACATCTTAAACTTTTAGATTTTAGACATTTTGAAACATTTTGCTTTTTGCTATTTAAATTTTTTAAATTTCAATAATACCCCAAGAAAACTGACAGAATGATTCATTTTAGGCTATGGATTAAAAAAATAATTAAAAAAGTGATTTTCATTTCTATTTAATTCTTATGTATAACATGTTTTTATAAAATTTTGGAATTAACCAAATCTGCTGTTAAAACGTCCGGGCGTACCTAACTAGTGTATTAATTTATAAAAGTTTTTTCTATTTATCTCTTCATCTCACTTAGACCACTTACGCTATTACAAAATTACAAGGTACTTACAAACAATTTGATAGGAACATTGTAGAGGCATACATGACCAATTAAATCTCTAGCGTCACGCTTTCTACCTCGCATTGTTATGTAAATGCTACGCTTTTATTGTAAGAATTTTAATAATTTATTATGAAGTTATCGAGCGTTTCAATTAGGAAACTAATAGAGAAGATATACATGGTTTTAACTTTAATTGATTATTATATTTGCATAAAACGGGAGGAAATTGAGTCGGTTATTCCGACTAAGATTCGATCACACTCAGTGATCTTTTTCAAGGAATGCTATCAGCGAAGCGCGCGTTCGACCTCATCTCGCCTTGCACGATAATTTAATTTAATTGATTAAATTGTTAATAGAGCACCAAATAATATATTAAAAGGCTTTTTTTTTACAAAGCATAGTACAGACTCAGAGTAGTAATATCAAACCGAGGGATATGCAGAAAAAGGTTAAAAAATGCGCCACGCGTCTGATTACGAAAATACTGATATTTTTAGTGAGATCGGGCAGAATTCACAGATGCGGCTCAAAGACTGTGATTAGTCCTATAAGTATTAATTAAATAAGTAAATAATCAGACTTGTCTTAATCATCTTAGACTGCAAAGGTGAGTTTTGGCGGGAACGTGAAGAAGTCATGTTGCGTCATTATATTATTTTCCAAAACTTGTGTTATTTCGAGTGTTAATGTGTAAATATGGTGGATTTTTGTTCATTAGGTGTTCGTGAACATGCACGAGTGTCGGTGTATAGTATAATGTCGTGAAACGTGACTTTTCGTGTTGTTTCCAAAACTCCATAGAAGCCCTTAGTAAAGTCTCCACCACTTTACTGGGCTATCACTTGGATTTGACCGTGACTTACACTCGTGACACTTAGACTATGACTGAGTTTTAATTGTGAAATAGTTTTACTTCACTTGAAATATTACAAAACTTGACACTGGCTAAATACATAATGTGTGAAGCCAACATTTAAGAGAAGAAGAAGACTGCAAAGGTGTTGTCACGTTAGTTTTATGATGAATAACAGTAATAATTAATTGTCAAGTATTAGAAATATCTCCCTATAGTACTTCACCTACATATACTTGCCGTTTAGTTAATCTTCCTATGTTAATATACTTTAAGTAAGTGATTGTAGAAGATAACGCAAACTGAAAACAGAAGAAATATTTTTCTTTGTAAACGTGACAGATGCAATCCGGAAGATTTGTAAATCGGGCTATGCTATCCTAACTAACAATCGTCCGTGGGAGCATTTTAGTGAGTGCGTGTGAACTGCTAGCGACAATGGCCGAGCACACATGATGCAGCCCTGATTTAGAGGAGACATAACGAACAATGCGGGATCGGTGAGGCAATCGCACGATAATTATGCCTAGTACCTGCACAAACTGCTATTCACACTATGCCTTTATAGTAACTTTGCAATTGTCTGTGGCAGTTGCGTAGGACGCATGGGAAAACGCATCTTCTTTGCTGTTTGTTTTGTAATGTTGGTATTGCCCTTTTTTGGACGTCATGTGAACTTTGGTCAAGTAGGCAGTACGTTATTATGCGATCGTGCCCATAATAAGTCGGGAGTCTACTGGGTACCTAAGTGGCAACATGCGAATTCGGTATCTTACGAAGTACAGTTAGTATTTAGCGTTTTTGCCATTATGCATCTAAATAGTGATTACCATCGTAGTTTAAATATATATATAGGTAGGTAAAAGCTTGTTGGATCAGTTTAAACTTAAGCCCTGAAAACCCTGAAAACGCGATCGTTTATGCCAGTTTTAGTAACCCTGGCAGAAACGGTCGCGTTTTCATTCATCATTTCGGATCAGGGACTTTCGGATTTGACAATGCAGTCATTGTCAAACCCATTGGAGATCTCTTGCCGCATTGTAGCGTGCCACACGCCACCGCTTTGCGGATACATATTGCCAGATAGAAATGCAATGCAATATTGCCCTGCTATGCTAATGCCAAATAATGTCGATTGAAGCGTTGTAGTATCGCACTAAAAATAAATCGTTTACTGCCGAAGAAAACAAGACGTTTAAAAAAGAATCGAGTGAGAGTATCGTAAACTAGGACGCTATCAGATAATTAAAATGTTTATGTTATTATTTGTGTGCCTAAAAAGCATGTTTGAGAATAGTTACTAAAAAATCAACGGAATAAACGTTTTTTTTTTTTTTCTCTTTCCTCCTGAGAGGATTTTGGCGTCGCACGTCTTATGCATTTGCCAGTGTCAAGTATACTTATATATTTTCAAGTTTTGTTAAATAATATCAAACAAGTCATAGTCAAAGTCGAGCAAAGCAAGTCACGGTCAAGTCCTAGTCATGCCTCAGTAAATTGGTGAAAACTTTACTAGAGCCTTCTATGGAGTTTTGGAAACAACACGAAAATTCACGTTTCACGACATTATACCATTCACCAACACACGTGCATGTTCGCGAACACTTAACAGGTAAAAATTCACAGTTTTTACCACAGAAGAGAGAGTAAAAATTTTTCCTCTTCTGTGGTTTTTACACATTAACACTCGAAGTAACACAAGTAATGAAAAATAATAAAATGACGCGGCATGATTTCTTCACGTTCCCGCCAAAACTCCCGGAATAAACGTTTATCACTGAAAAACATTTTTTTTTTTAAAAAGTGGTTTCAAAGTACAGCACACGATGTGATCTTATTTGTTAAACGTTAATTGGAATGACAGCCAGTCAGATATCAATAAAAACAAAACCGATGAAAACAGGAAACGATAAACACCTTAAAAGAAAGTAGGTATAGTAAACCGAAGGAACCAACGGTCAGCGCAACGAACGAACGAATGTTTTCCAAGCCGGTGCGGAATCACATAAGGATACAAAGCATTTATTTTTACTGCAGAGACAAGAAAATCGTTTATAATTATACGCCCGTGGCCTACAGACACCGGACAGTAAAATCACAAACAAATAAAACAGAAGTAAACATCAAACGAACCACTAAATAATGAACGGAATTAGTTCAACGTTGCCGTGGAAGATAAACAATAAACATTACAGTAAATAAACTCGTGATATGATACACAAGTGCATGGTTTTCATAAACCTTGACAACAGGCAATAAATACTAAATGTAAAAGGTTTAACTACATGTGTGTCCAATATTCTAAAATTCCTGAATTATCCACACTTCTGTGCCTAATATTGGCAAACGAGCCTTAAAGATAAGAGACAGACCGACAAAAAGACTTAGAGATATCAAGTAGTTGATTGATTCAGGCGTAACTGCGTAAGTTCATTTTCAAACTGTGCCTAAAATACCCAATCTGTAATGTCTTTCCGCTGTATCGTCGCGTCCAGTATAATAGAAATAAGGATCAATTGTAACTGTATTTGTCAATTGTATTGTTGTTAACCTTATATTTATTTAATTAATTAAAAAAACCGCGATGTTGTAGCGGAAAGACACTACAGATTGGTTATTTTAGACACAGTCTGAAAGATATCGTTATACTTTCACATTATTATAATTAAAGGAACGTAGTATACGCTTGCGTTTGAAATAACATACGGAAAGGTCAAAGCTCGAGTGCTCAAAAGACGTAAGTCTTGCAGAAATTTCCTTGCTTTCTATAGCTTTACTCCATTCAGGAATAAACACTGTCGCTAAGTTAAATGTTAAATTTAGCGCCAACAATTCGCAACACGAGCGGCACGCGGCACGCCTGTCTGGCGCAGGGCGTCTCAAATCTTCTACAGAAGTCTAAAAACGGCTACATCCGGGTGGCAGACGCAGCCGAATGCAGGAAAGGGACAGACTAGCCAGTGCTGGACTACTTGATGGATGACTAAATCTATATCCTAACTTCCTTCCTAATATTATAAATGTGAATGTAACTCTGCCTCTCTATCTATCCGTCTCTGTCTCTCTGTCTCCCTGTCAGGGTGTTTATCGCGTTATCACGGCTAAACGGCTTAAGGGATCGACCTGAATTTTAGCATAGATATAGCTTAAGGACATAAAAGGACATAGGCAATTTTTTTTAATTTGCCATGCGAATGAAGTCGCGGGTAACAGCTAGTAACATATAAAAGAACAAGCGTTTTTATAAGAATCAACGCACAGACCAAACTGCTCATGTTAGACGTGAACTTTGGAGCCAATACCTACTCTTCAAATGGTCTAGGCGGACACCGTGGACAGTAAGAACCGATTTAGCGAAATTCCACCTCTAAAGACACCCCCAAAGTTTTAATGGAAATATATAAAAACATCCTACGCCAATAAAACAGGGTTCGTGTACTGGGCACAAAAAATAAAGGCATTTGCCTCATGATTTTTCAACAATCTTCCCCTAATCTATATCTACATAATAACTAATAGTTCTACTAGCAATAGACCTCGCGAGCACAAACTTTTTTTTGCATAACCTCAATACTAAAATTTCATTATTTTTTTGTCATTGGCGGCTTTTGTCCCAAACCTCCCGAACTGAGACTTCACGACCGACTTCTAAGGAGAATTCTGTGGTCTTATCCCGTAACTCTGAAAGCGATAGCGAGAGTTGCACGAGCGGGACCGCGCATAGTGCGACTAAGTTGGTACGAGCGAGATGGCATGCTCTCGCAATCAGAATCACGAACGTTTCAAAGTTAGAGGATAAGCCCGCTGGTCTTGTGACCTATTTTGCTCATATTCGAAATTCTTGTTTAGAAGTTGCACCTCTAAAGGGGTGAAATGGACTACAGTTTGTACACAAATAAAAACAAATTTCATGCTAAACCAATGAAACTCAGTTTGTGTACTAAGCATAAAAAATAGAGAAAGGCGTCTCTCAGGTTTTTTTTTGAAAATCAGTCCCTACAGAGGTGAAATGAGGTTGTTGGAGCCACGCATTTGTTTTGGATTTATTTCATTATACACAAACAATACTATATAACAATAGTTTTGTGGGTAGTATCGAAACCTATTAGTTGATGGATAATGGTTGATTGGGAAAATGAGGGTAGATTTTGCCATAACCTCTCGCCATGGCAAATTTTCGATAAATCGCTTCCAGGGTCGTGTTAAGTCCAATGACGAAAGAAAAAAGAGGACCTGTTACAAGTCACGTCATGGCGGTACTTTGAATATTAGCGTCGTCGGACGACCTTACTGAACACAGGCCAGAAGACGTATCTCTGCTGAGCTAAAACTATTTCGAACATTAAATATTTTAATAGCGTCTTGGAAAACCGATTTGCATTTTATTTGTGTAGTTTCAACAGGGGGTGTTTAATTCACTGTAGTAGCCTCTACGAGCGAAGCCGTGATGGCAAGCTAGTATAATAGGTATAAAATTCCTTCCTACATCAAGATGGTGAAGCAATAAGAAAAGATATTGTTTCCTCGAATTTCAGCTGCTAAGACTCATTATTATGAATTAGAAGAGATAGAGACTGGAGATTAAATAACAAGACTTGCAGAGCTAGCATGCGCACCGTGACAAAAATCTTTTCGTTATGCAAGAACAGGACACGACTACGATAATGTATACGTTTGTCTCATTTTTCACGACATGGTGGTGTCTGGTGTCATCCAAATTAAATTCTTTCAAATTTTTGTTCCAAACATCAATCCATATACATATATCATATATGCATCATGTATGTGTTTCATATTTCTGTAAGCCCCCATTTATCTTTATCCTGAGTGCATCTCATTAGCGCTGTAATCGCGTTTCTCGTTGGTCAGACGCGCCGCGCCGCGACGCTCAGTTTGTCGCCAATTCGCACTCACCAGCATTTGGATGTCGTCAACATGCGCGACATTTGAAACATGAATTCCCAAATGTAGCAAGTCTGCAAAAGTCATACATGCGCATGTAGGGTTTAAGTAGGTATGTATTTGTATAAGCTTTGATTGATACTATATAATAAAAAATGGAAGAGACATAATTTTGGAAGAAGATACCCAAACATTGCTTTTTGTAATTTAAAAACTACCCGCGACTACGTTCGTGTGAACCAATAAAAAAAAGTAGCCTATATCCGGCTTCTACCCTTAAGGTATATCTATGCAAAATTTCAAGGTCGATCCGTTCAGCCGTTTAGCCGTGATAACGCGACAAACACTCAGAGAGACAGACAAAGTCAGAGTTACATTCGCATTTATAATATTAGTTAGGATAGACGTACGATTTTTGTTTTATTGAGACATAAGATTCGTTCCTGGTTCAACCTATCATTCAATTGCAACATAATCACGAATACCTGCAGTGTCCGCAGCTGAAAGTGTAGTCCTTGAACCTAGAGGCATGCTAACGCCGGCGAAGCCAGCCGGCCTTGTGACCTATTCTGACGGCCTTGCACATGTCCTGCAGGTGGTTCCACTAATTGTGGTACATACAATGTGCCTTTCTAGTTACCTCGACAAGTGCAGGTGCACCTAGGACCTGGATAACTTAGGTGCCATCGTAATCCGGTTTCTGTCCTGGTCGAACGATTGGTGTAAGCTAGAATATTTATACGAGTATGTGTACTTGATCCAACGTAACAAGAATAAGCATTTGACCGCTGAATGACGACGTAAATGATTTCATAAGTTTTGTACGAAATTACTGATCACAAGACTACACAATAAATCCCAATGTCGTTCAACGACGTTGAATTTCACATAGTCAAATTGTGCAAAATACTTTTCAAGGATTTGTAGACGAAACTACTCTAAAAAAACTATCATAATTCTATTTTAACAGCTCCAAGCATTATTAGCATTACAAATAGATAAATCGATGAACGAAAGACACTTGTCGATAAACAAACAAGTTGTGACGCGCGACTTCATTTGAAACTTTAGATAACTTCGTCGCGTGTCTGGATGATGGCTAAACTGAGGCACACTTTGGAGCATCCTGGAAAACTTACTGAAGCAGTCGCTTTACACCGCATTTTGTTAGCAGTAGAGTTGATTTTATTCTAAAATAGCTAATGGTATTATTGTGAGTCGGCTGGGTCTCAAACAAGAGGTGTTTGCGAGAGATAGCGATATCGCCTGGGAACGTTAAACAGGCGGGCCCGTACCGCGTGCCACCGCCTCTCGCTTGCACAACAGAATCACTGTCGAGGAAATACCTCCGAATAAGGCTTTCCTGATATCATTGACTCGACGCGCGGAGTTATGACACCTGCGAGCACAACTGTTGGCAGCTCAGAAAATTAAAGCAAATTGGCAGTAACTAGAAATGTTAAACGCAGGTGGCGTTACGCGTCAATGTAGAAAACCCTAAAGATAAATCATGGGAGGAGACATAATTATTGATTTAGTACTGGATCAAGTTAGGATGAAGACAAGTAAGGAAGTGGACAACTTTGGAAATGGACAAGACAAGTGAGTGGCCCAAGTCGACCGCAGGGGGTACAACCTCTCAGGCTTTTGCTAATGCCAATGTTGGCAAAAGTTTCCAAATAAAAAGAGAATTAAAAAAAAAAAAGGCTTTTGATAGAATGTGGGATTCGTGTAAATGAAGTCTACGTCTCCTTGTACTTACCAAACAAATTTAAAACAACTTACTTAAAGCAGAAAAACCTCAAACGGCACAAATATAGTCATTTAGACCGGTCCTACATGTTTGTGCCGTTTGGGGTTGAGACTTTAGGTCCATGGGGGCCGGCCGCTCACGAACTTTATAGGGACCTTGCCAAACGTTTGGTGGAGGTGACGAGTGACCGGAATGCTGGGGCCTACTTTGGGCAAAAACTCAGCATTGCCATCCAGCGTGGGAATGCTGCCAGCATTCTGGCCACACTCTCCTTCACCAAGGGGTTTGTAGATTAGGTTTTTTGTATTTATTTATTTTTGTTTATAATTTGTTTTATTTTTAAGTAGGTAGGTTATATTTTATTGTAAATATGTATATAATTTTTGGTAATAAAATATTTCACTCAAACAACTTACTTCAATTTCTTTGATTCCCTTGATTATTTAAATTGTCCACTAATATCTATTCTGAATATTTGTTAAAGCTATTTTCGACATAAATGATTTTGACTCTTGCATTCAACTTTGATCTTTCATGTCTTTAGTCTATCTTTAGTGTAAACTATAAAATAAAGTCTGTGTTGCATATCTCCGTGCTATAACAATGGGAACATTGTAGCAGTTTAAGTACTCTTTACATAAATAGCTTGAAATTTACGAAGTGGAGCGGGCTTTAAGAGCCGTCTCAAAGTTCTTTAATGAGTTCAGTTCTAAGAACGGCGGCTGTGGACAGATAAAATTATTGTAATTAATCTGAGCTATGAATTCCATAAGTTCGATTTTTTATATCTCCTAGACATAGTATAAAATAAAGTAGCTTTCCGCGCCTGTCTGTATTTTCGCTAATTCCTCCTAAGCCACGCAACGGATTTTGATGAGGTTTACACTAACAGCTAGATCATTTTTCACGGAATATTTATATACAGGTTGGTTGAAACGGTGCCGACAATCTGAAAACCCAAGGGCTTCACGAAAATACCTCATGTATATTCTATGGTTTTTTGTAATTTAGGAGCTGTTTTTTTTCTTAAGGATTTTCCAAATGAGTGGCTTAAAAGAAAATTTCTAATGGTTGGATTTTTCAATGGTATTTTTCGGTTCTCCTCCCCGTCCCTCTTCGAAAAATCCACCCTAACATTTTATCATAACTACAACAAATATCTCCACACATTTTTCGGTTTCCTATTTTAACCCTATGTGTTTTCATAGACCTGTAGCTATTAACCAATGGACAATCCATTCAGTTTTGGATGGGTGACCGCGAGTTCCATTTAAACATGGGCTGTCTTGGTGGGTCTGATGGTACTATAAATGGGAGATCCCGCTTATTTGTCCAGAATAAAAGTTGTAAAATCAAGTTTTCTGCCATAAAATTAGACAATTAGACATTATTGCTCTGGCTCAGACTTTACGCATTTACTATAAGTATACACTCATTGGCTTATTGAGAAAACCGCACCCATTCATAACTTTGCTTTGTACATTCTTCTAAGTATAGACAATGTTCTGTTTCTTTCTAACACAGTACAACAAAACGGAAGGCAGTTAAGTTAGAACTTATGAATGGGATTGCCAGCAGATCCGGTGCGTGAATTAATATGACAAGTGTCGGAACTGGCCCGCTTGGTATGCAGAGTGTAGGAGCCGCGTCCGGCGTCCGGCGCCGAATACCACCTACCATCGCCACAGATTAGGGAGGTACAGATAGAAAACATAGTGAGGAGGGGGAAATGCATGTGCACTTTCTGAGAGCTAGCCACCTCTCCTCTCAAAAAGAAAATAATCACAAAACACATCACGGTGGATTTCGGCAATTATAGTTCTTAATCTAGGCTAGGCGTGCTTACCATGTTACAATCTTTCACCATATCGTTATTTGACATCAGGTGAGCTGTGGTGAGTAGCTTCAATCTTCTGGTGCCTTTCATCTGAGATACGAATAAATACACTCTAGAGAACTCTAAGAACTGACTCTAAAGGTACAGTCTCACAGTGTTTTGGTTCTGTCATTGCCTAAGGCTATGATTAAATCCATGTGTATTTTTGTTCAGGAGTTGTGTTTCTGTGGATGGTTTTCTTACTTTATCCTTACTACTTTGGGACTACCTACGTCATTTTAGTAGGTATTTATGCTAGGTATGTGGATTTCATTTGCATTTTTGCTAAAGTTAGTAGTCGGGTATGCGTACCGGACATAGTTGTCGTAATGTCCTTGTCAAAACAGAAAGGTCTTTGTCTACAAGTCTATAAATACGAGTGCTTTGAAGGCCTTTTCCAGCAGTGGACGTATCCTGACTGATAATGATGATGATGAATGTTGGTTGCTGCCATCTTGGTAGGAAAGCAGTGAGACTGGCACAGGAGCAGAAAGACTGGTGGGGACTTGATGGATTGACACGAGGAGACCACAAGTGGTTAAATACTTCGTTAATTATGATGAATGTCAAAACTGACTGACAGGTCACGGGTTGAACTTTTTTTTTGCGAGGGGGTGATCTTCACAAAATACCCGACTGCTTTGTGGAGCAGCCGGGTTATGTGGGATTATACCCACTAAAACCGGTGGCCTGCCTTGGTGCTTCACCGAGGTCTCCAGGATCGCTAAGCTTCAGCTCTTCCCGGGACAGATAGTGGCTGTCGTGAGACGCCTAAGCCTACAGCAGCGTCCGCCACTCGACGCTGTCGTCCTCCCCGGGCTCGCTTCGGTAGACGGTGGTTAGAGCCCCTCCTCTAACCACCCCCGAGCCCAGAGGTCCCCTTTTAGTAGGCTCTTACTACAGGTAGGGGATACCGATGCCGTATTCTAGTGCCCCGGCATCAGGGCAAAGTCGGGTTTAACCTAGCCTCGATTAACACAGAACCGAGGCAGAAGGCAGAGGATAGCTTTAAATGATGACGATGAATGTAAAAATTGCACAGCTAACTGCTTACCCTCTAACCATTAAACATTTCTTACCTAGTTATTATAAGCAGCGTAAGCGGATAAAAGAAAATCAAAAGGAACCCTAAACATTTCTCGCTAGCCAGCTAGATAGCAACAAGCTCGATTGAACGGAATGCAACAATCGATTCTACTCGGTATCCGAGTCGATGCACAGGTGCGCACGCGCACACCTGTCCCTTCAGAACACTGACAATTCGCGAGCTAACATAATTCGATATCGGGTATAATAACAATCAGTAAAATCTTTGAGCCGGATGTGATGGGTCCGGAGGTGTACAATCGGCTGCCGGATAAAGTAACAGATGCCCCCAGTCTCAACTGTTTCAAGAGTAGGTTGAAACGCTGGCTTATCGAGCAAACGTTCTATGATGTCGATGAATTTAAAAAGGCAGACGTAAAATCGAGTTGAGATTTTATAATTATAATAAAATTAATTATATTAGTTTAGTTATGGATAGCGATGTTTCGTCCAAGAGTTTAAGTTGACTTTAGTTTGTCTGTCTATGATTGTATGAACTACCTTATTATTTGAGTATAGGTTACTTAATAATGTATAGTAATACATTATTTTTTTTGACGTATAAACTTGTGTTAACTAATAAAGAACTTTGAGCTTTGAGCTATTTTCAATTGTTATTAATCGGCGGTAAAAAGTAACAGATGGATTGGAACCAATGGATTGATCACTGAACGCAATTTATCTATCGCTGTCTTTTACTAAATAGAAACATAAGATAGAGATAGCATGAATTATAGTGCTGTCAAATTAGTCAGATCTTAGTTCTCCATACAAACTTAGACGAGACCGTAGTGGGTGCCGATTTAAAACAAGTTTTAAGTGACGCTAGTGTACGTTTTTCTTCGCGGCTTTAATCGGTAAACTCGTTTGATAGAACTAAAATGTATGCTATCTATTTCTTGTGTTTCTGTTAGTAAAAGACAGCAATAGCATTGAGTTTGGTTAGGTCTAGATCTAGTTCGATATATACTCTTACTTGTTTGACGTATACTCTCCTATTTCGGCCATAAAGCGAGGCGCGGCGACGAAAGCCTTTAAAAGCTGGTCATCGTGGGAAACGTGCAGGGGAAGAGATCACGCGGTAGATCTCCAACTAGATGGACTGACCAGCTCCGAGAGGGGAAGATGAGTTTCATGATGTGGTGCAGATGGCTGCCAATAGAAACCGCTGGAGACAAGCCGTCCACTCCAGTACATCCTAGTGATCACGATCTTCAGTCATGAAGTACTGACCACAGAGAGAGTTTGATATAATTTTCATCGAGGAAATGAATCTAGCGATCGTTGGTTTTATTCCAATATTAGTAAAGGGGCCGTTTCCCTCGCATCTCGTCAAGTAATCAGGGCAGGCCTACTCAGGCCGGTCACATAGCCGCCTCGTTATTGACCTAGCGTTTATTGAACTCTAGGATCTGGGTCTTGGCACTTAATTTACAGATTACAATAAAACGCTGTGGGTGTCTCACGTCATGATAATTGTTCATTGATTGTATTCACGAAATATTCCACGCACAAGTTATGATGAATAACAAGTTTAGTATTAATATTAAAAGTCTCACTCAAGCAGTTTTAACCCGGGGGTTTGACTGCCCCGGTGGCTCAGTTGGTAGTGTACCTACCTTCTGTGTTTGGGGCCGTGGGTACGATTCCCATCTAGGACAAACATTGTGATGAATATTTGTGTTTTCTATGACTGGGTGTTAATATCTATATAAGTATGTATTTAAAAATATCTATGTACGTATATCAGTCTCTGGCATCCATATTACAAGCTTTGCTTAGTTTGGGGTCAGATGACCGTGAGCAAAAAAAATAATGTCCCAGATATCCCAGATGTCTCAAAACAGCGACCAACCACCGATCGATGGGCAGCAGTGTCCACAACAAAAAAAAAATTAAACTGTTTATTACTATGAGTATTACAAAAAATCCACAATCAAATAGAAATAGCAAAAATTATTGTTTTTTTTAAGGTTCTGAATAGCGAGACGAGCAAGTCGCTCACTAATGTTAAGCGTCACACTTGCCCATAACAGAGCATAGTGCCACCAAAACTGTTGAACTTCAACAGTTCAAAACCCTGCGCGGCAATGCACTGCGCTCGTCTCATTATTACATGTTAAATCTCTAATGTGCCCATTAATTTCAAAGGAAACATTTCCCTTCAATCCGGAACACAGTGATGCTTGCACACTACTGCTTGGCAGTTAATAATAATTGGCAAAGATTTGGTACTTCCCCAAGTACTTTGCGAAAGAGTCATACCACTAAAATGTTACACAAAACAATTTGAGAATTAATAGACAAAACCAGTACTGATAAAAAGTAGAGGTATGAAGAGTACGAAAATACTATCATCAATACTATCCAATTAATATCATACTCTACTTTGTAATTTTATTTGTAATTAAATAAGTATTCACTCTTGCCCCTGGTTAGTTAGAAGCAGCCATAAAGCAACTCGGTACCAGCCCGAACGGGGTCAGCCGGAGGCCATTGTTACTCTATGGAAGACGCAAAGTTACCAAAAAAGTGTTGTTCTATGGAAGCACGATAACAATGTGTGTAAGGTCCTGCTCCAGTATCCTGCAACTTGAACCAAGGGTTTTTGGCGGGAACGTGAAGAAGTAATGTCGCGTTATTGTATTGTTTTCCAAAACCTGTGTATTTCGAGTGCTAATGTGTATAAATGGAGGATTTTTATCTATTAAGTGTTCGTGAACGTGCACGAGTATTGGTGAATTGTATAATGTTGTGAAACGTGACCCTTCGTGTTGTTTCCAAAACTCCATAGAAACCTCTAGTAAAGTCTCCGCCACTTTACGAGGGCATGACGTAGTCTTGACCATGACTTGCTTTGCGTGACTAAGACTATGACTGAGACTTGTATCAATTGTAAAATGTTTCACTTCACTTGAAATTTACAATACTTGACACTGGCTAAATAAACAATGTGTAAAGCCAAAACATAAGAGAGAAAAAAAAACGATAACGCACCATGCAATGTCAAACATTACGGTAAAATACCAAATACGTTACGGTTTTGTCACAATAAAAACAAAAAACATACTGCCACTTATTTCCGTTTCCGTTTCGTATCGATTTCTTGGATTTTTTTATTCTGTTGAGTTTATAGGTTGCACTAACGGGTGTTTTTAGCAGCTTTCATTTGTAAGTACTTTAACAACAACTTGTATTGGACAAGACAAGGATTTTTATTTTACTTATTTTTTGGCTTCTTTTTCCACTTTTGGAATTTAGCCAGTGTCAAGTATCATAAGGTAGCTACAGATCTGTCACGTTGACCACCTAGGACCGCAAACTCCAGAACCAACGAGATAAAATAAGAGGAACGTATTTTTCTCCCTTTCTCTCTCGTTTATTAGATGGCGGTCGGTGCCAACGAAGTTTTCTAACTTCGTTATAAAATAAAAACCAGTCTCAGTCACAGTCAAGGTCAACAATATCAGTCACGGTCCAGTCCATTACAAAACAAGCTGTAAATTATGTTTTTTGTACAAAAAGCGTACCTAGATAAATCTGAAAGCCAGGTAGGTTTGTACTTCCGAAACGGAAATTACAAGCATAGTTACCTCTCTTCGACGAGAATTAATTAATAATTAGTTGACCGGAACTATACACATATGTCTGCATTTTATTGAGCAATTGACTATAGAACCAGTGCAATCTATAGTCTGTGCGAGTTTACGACCGATCAATATAAAACGGTCTTCTCAAACATAAAAAACTTTCCATAATAGTCGTGGTTACAGACTGGCCAACTTATTAGTAGAATTGGCTAAAAGAGAGTACTAAAAAATCCACAGGAGAGTTATTACTTTTGTTCAAACATGACGATGGTGGCCCTCTCACTGAACTGTACAGATAAGTTTGTCGCATAACGCGAAGCGATAAATGAGTGCTCTTTGAGCTTCCGACTCGGAAACCGCAAGCATTCCGAACCATACGAAAGGAGACTCAACTGAGACGTGCTGATACTGACACTTATTCTGTGACCAAGCGGAACCGTGCCTTAGTAAGTAAATCTTGTAAAATAAAATTTAATCAGATTTAATCTACCTATACAGGGTTATTGGTTACTAACGCAAAACCTCTTATAGGCATGACTTGTAATTGTATTGTATTTGTTTTCTTCAAAAATTAAAGCAAAAATATTGAAATTAGGGCACCAAATGACAATAAGATTAAGCTGTTTCAAATGAGAAGAAACGTAGTATCCCGGGTGAAGCCTAAAGTCAAAGTCAAAGTTATTTATTGGTTAATCTACAAGTCAAGTCATCTACAAGCGGAGCGGAGTCTTACCATACCAAAGTCTTACAACTTTTGAACCGTTCTTCTGTGACACCCTAAAAAAAAATTGTGTAAAAAACAAGAAAAAGTTTTAAAAAGTTAATAAAGTGAAAGAAGACCAAAAAGTTAACACACACCAAAAGCAAAACCTTCATCACAATATTATAATAAATATGAATTGTAATGATAATAGTAATACCTATTGTTTTACGAAAATATACATATTATTAGCTATAAATACCTTGGCTACGTTCATCGTTTCCAATCTAACTGACCCGATAATGCATGACCTTCTAAAACAGGTCGGTTGTGCGGCGCCGGCGCCGGCCCACCGTGAGAATGGCACTCGTTGACACCTCGAGCGTGACAGCCCCCGGGAATCCACGCAAAAACATGTCACGGGAATCAACAAATCGATTCTCGATGACAATTCCTATCGATCTATCACCGAGAGATCGAGAGCTGATCGCGTTCTAATCGATTACTTTTTCGTCGTAACAAATTAGGTATGTTTGCGTCGAAAAAAGAATCTGGATCGGTCGAGCAAGGGTTCGGTCGAGTTGCGAGTCGATAATGGGATTGAATTCTGATCAAGATTACTGGTGCTGATACACATTGATATTGCATTAAAATATTAGGACTGTTCCATGGATGTGTATTTTCTTTTCTCAACTAAATTTTGGTCATTGATTCATTTCAACATTCGCTAAATCCAAATATCTTGAAAACTATAACAGCATTATAAAACAGTACTAAAATTGCCGTGGCCACGATTTTAAAAGGAATACCTATTCAAAAAAAAACATATTGCTATACGGTTACAAGTAGTAACGGTAGTTTAAAAATGGGTCGTAAGCTACGACCCTTTTTAACCGACTTGCCAAAAAAAAAAGAGGAGGTTCTCAAGTCGACTGTTTTTTCTTAAATCTTTTTTTTTAATGCGTCTTATGAATAATATCGATCCTATAAGCACTGCACTTCGTTGCCGTTTTTGGCACGGAGGTCTGGAATCTTTGATTTTAAAAATCTTTGGTTAAATCCGTATAGTTATGGTCTTTAATTTTTTATATTATGCCTAAATGTCTTTATCCACTTCATTCTTCTCCTCGACTCGATCGTATACATCGTGTACAGGAGATGTATTCTTCTTCTTTCGAGATAGATTATTTTAAGGCGCGGTCTAATCACAAAAACAACAAAGAGTAGTATTTTTAGCACCTAGTTCGAAGTGACGAGACACAAATGAAATATCCAGGCTAGTATACTTTATACGAGAACCAGCTATTTTTTTAACAATTTTTTTAGGTCGACAAATAGCAAAGAAATATTACAATTTTCTGTTTTATCACCATTTTCAACTTTAAGCCAAGAGCTTTGAGCAGGTGCAAAACTCATTTCAAATCGTGATCTGAGCGCGTCTTAAGCTGTTGCCTCTATTCTCGTCAAGAAAAAATGCTCAACCCGCGACATCGAATGCTCATCAAAACTATTTGAAACCAATCGGGACGTCCCACTACGGGAGCCGCACTAGTTATGGCGCCTGCTTTGGCGGCAAATCAGTGTTGTTATACCCCAGCTGCAGTTAAGGTGATTAAAACTGGCGGTCGAGCGCGTGCCCTGCGGCGCTATCCGCCCTCGCGTATATCACATTCCAATATAAATTAGTTTTGGAAGCCGCTTGTTTGTGCCGAAATAAACTGTTCGGTAACCCTGATGATTAGACGGTTCTTACCGTGCCAGGAAGGTAAAAACGTAACAAGGAAAAGATGAATAACTATGTAGTGCAATACATACTCGACATCAAACAATTGGGCAAGTTCTTCAGTAGCTGTTATAAACGACAGGAGCCTTACTACGCTTATGTATTTGCAGGCATGTGTCAATAACAGTCGTTACTGGCCGTTAATTTACTCGAACCGGAATTTACGATTCGTTAATTGGGGAGTGCTTTTCAAAACTTTCAAGTTGCCGGTTGCGATCGCCGACATTCGCAGTAACTGGTAACTAATCTACCGACAGTGTGGCACGCGATGCGGCCGCGGTGGCGTTTAGTGCAAAGCTGCGCTGAAATCCGGCGCAATTCTTCTGGCTCGCCTGAGGCCATCGCCAAATTACAACACGCACCCGCCGGCGTAATTGCGAGCGCAGAACTTGGCTCGTGTGGGAACACCGGCCGATTTATTAAGATTTAATCGCGGCCAATTAAAATACACCACATTATTACCGAACACAAAAAGCTTATGCAAATGTTTAGAAGGTGGGTTCGCGGCGCCACGCAACGCGATGAAGCGAAGGCGGTCGACTACGAGCCCTGCTACGGCGTAGCACGAGATTCCATATCAACCATTTTTTTTTATTCGCGATTGTAGCGTCGAAACGTTTGTAAAGTGTTTGCTAACTCACAATCTATAAATTCTCAAGCTTCGGAGCGATGTTAATCAAATCCGTCACAGGCTCACGGGCTTATCTATCGTATCTCGAGGCACGTTTATTTCTTGGATGTCTTTTTAAGGTAGCAAACAAACATCAACTCTTAAGTACAAACTGATGTAGTATTCTTAATGGTATTTATAACAATCTGAATGTGAGGTAGATGTGTAGGATAGCGCCTTCGTCTTCCCACGACTTTGGGAGCATAGGGACCTCCCCAGTGCGCATACATTACGACACGCATTGTCGTCTCGCGCCGCCTCTTAGTGACTGTTATGCAAGCTGTGGCGGCCACACGCACGCCTTCGTGCCCCTACACATAAACCTATGGATCCAATCGAAACCACCTATTAACACTAAGCAAAATCTGGGGGACTACCATTGACTGCCATTGAACAGCTGTCAGAACTCGTAATCTACTCTCTAGCTAAAATCTCACGGAGACAACAGATTAAGTGATTAATATTTCCTACCCTGCATCAGACAATGTAATAATAAGAGGCATCTCGTCAAAACCTGAATGAACACTGTGGCTATGACTTGACTTATTTGCTAAGATATAAGGAACCATAGTTACATACATACATATAATTTGTTATATAGAGCTACTTTTAGATTGTTGCTCATGAAAGCCAAATTGTTAGTAAATTCCTGAAATAAATGTAGGCTTGTATCGATGAGCTTGTTCAGATCACATGCCGAAGAGCGTGGGTTTAGATCCTGATAATGAGCTTAAACTATCGGTGAAGGAAAACATCGTGGGGAAAACGTATAGAATGGCGGTAGGGTACTTTCTAGTACTTTTTAGTACTAGGTATACTCGCCTGGCTAGCTACCACCCTCAAGTTAAAAATCTATCTCCAAGCACCGACAGTGTGTTCCTGCATCCTCACTTAAGAGCCAGTTCCCATTCTGTGCGAAAACGTATACACAATCGTAGCATTGTCCTGTTTTGCAAGACAAAAAGTGTAGAGAAGATTTAGTCGCGATGCGCATGCTAGGCTAGTTTTCTTTACCATCTTCGACCACCCGACACAACATGTGGTCAAACGCCTAGACTATCGATCATAAACAAAGGAAATAAAAGTAGTGCCCCTTCCCTCTGGCGCTGGCGCTATATTCCGACACCAGTTCGTCACGGCAATAAGAGGTTTGATGCCTCAATCAATATTGACGCTCCTAAAGTGACCGTTTTACGGCCAGGTTTACGAGCGAGATCGGAAAAAGTTTCTCAGGGGACTCAGCTTTATTGTTCTCTCGCAGTGCGGTAATCTACGTACTTAATTCTAATTGTTTTTTCTGAGCCTTTCACAGAGCAGAGTCTCACTTTCTCAGAGTGACTCAGAGTTCTGTTTTACTTACTGACTTACTTAATTAATTAATTTTCCAACAGAACTAGAGTGAACGGTCCTAGACGGACTCTTACCTTTCATATATCTTAAATATATGCACTGAAGTCCACCTTGAGAGCCTTGAAATAATATCTCTAAAGCTTTCGAAAATAAAAATGTTTCAAAAATGTTTCTACCTACAATTACATTTTCATGCACACAGCAGCAGCGATATTTCGCACGAAAATATCATGCGTAATGAAATATTTTCTATTGGTAGGATAAAATTCGAATGCGATTCGAACACTAGTTGTATTAGCGAGTGATATGATTATTTCTAAAATGCGCCTTTTATTTGGTATTTCTTTCGAAAGTTTCGAAAGTCAGTCATGTGTGATATTTTCGTGCGAAATATCATACGAGCGATTCTAAATAGAGCCCCTGGTGCTAAATGGTAGCGACCTGCCTTAGCTTAGCCGGAGATCCCAGGTTTGATTACCAGCCGAGCAGAAGTTTAAATGATGAATTTGAATATCTGGGTCTGGGTGTTGGTTGTGCGTACCTACTTGTGTGTATTCCGTGGTCCTCGTCGTAGCGAGTCTCGCGTCATAGCGAATTTTAGTGAACAGCTATGAGTGTGAAGCCTTAAATATCATCAGTCTACAAAATTACAATTTAAGAGCAAGTATTTACTAAAATATCTCAACAACTATATTAAGATTAAATACCGGGTCTGGTACCGCTGACCAGACAGTTACCCAGGATTCTTATGATGTACAGGAATTCGTCATCTAAACAGCCTAATAACAAACCCCATTCCAAACGGGTCCACTGGTCCAGGACAACAATGCTGACCCAATAACAGGCGCATCCTCCTGAATGGCATTAACATGTTAATGAAGGGGCGTGCCGGTGCGGCACAAATCACGCGTCTCCCACGCGCGCCGTGATATATGCGCTTTTTAATAACCAATTACATTGTCCATCGAGGTATTTGATTTGATACTTTGTTGCATGAAAAGGTGAAAACAGCACGAACCTTTAACCCTGTCGGGCACGAGTGAAATTAAGCTGTGCTGTGCAGTCCGGTTCTAGAGATTTGCTTTCTCGGAACAAATCGTTACTAGGAGGCAAATATTAGTTTCGGATCTTGAACTATGAAAAAAAAAAAAAAATTATGATTAACCACTGGCACCGAGGGCACAGTCCGAAATACATCATAAGCGTCGATGACACCATTTTTTATTTTTTTATTTTATTTATTTACAAAATCCACAGCCCTTAGAAAAAAAACAGACAAAAACTTACAAAACTTAACTAACACCCAATTATGGGTTTATATTTTATAATTGGACTTCTAACTACAGACATATAGTTATCTATGTGTATGTGTGCATGCGTGTATGTTTGTGGGTGCGTGTATGTATGGGAGGGTGAGTGCGTGCTTGTGTTTTTGTGTGTGAAGGAGAAGAATGTAGTGTGAGGATGTATAAATGCAGGTATTTAAGTTACACAGCGCTATTTAGAATCAACACGACATGAATCCAATTGTTTTGTACGGTGATGGTTCTCGTTAGCGCTGATGGCGTCCTGGTCTTTGTTGGTGTAGTTTGAAACTCACCCCAAGTATTTATTGGAAATCTACGATACCACAGATACCTACTTGAAACTATGGTACTCTTTTGTTAACACAATCCTGGGACATCAAAGGATTCCGATAGCAATCTCCGAACCGATAGGAAATTCGGTCCATTACCCGATACATTCCCGGGCATATTTATCGTCCGGGGCGTGAGTTACCGGTCGTCCCGCCCCTTCGTTACCATGTTAATCTGGCTACCAACACTCACCTCACTCCTGTTCTAACTCAATACCAACATAGAACCGGCTTATAGTAGGATATTATGATTTGAGTAGTTTACAGCTAGCGTGTTTCCTAAAACTTGTTTTTTCTACTATGAATTTTTGGGATACGACAATAATAAATATAAAATTAAAAGAAAAACTAGTTGGCAACAAAAGATACTGCATTCTATAATCGATATCAAATAATATGTGCTCTTAGAGCAGCTACCGTTTTGTTAGATTTGGAATTCTGACCTAAGTAATAACAACGACAAAAAATTGACCACGTTTGTATTGCAGTATTGTATTTTATATAAAGTACTTTAAACATAATATTACTACTATTGTAAACATAAAATAATTGCAGTGACGGTGACCTGCCCACATAGCGAGTTAGATCTATTATCTTACTTTTTGCCTTCGTGACCTTAATCCTTACAAAAGTGATTCAAGATCCTTGTCCTCATTCTGGTGAAGAACACTTCTCTCGTCTCTAATTTGAGCTCGCCGACCAATTAAAGTAGGTATCAGACAAAATACGAGTAAAACACATTTGGGATTGAGCTCATTAAATAAAAGACCCAATGCATACAGAGATAACTGTTTTAGTGAATATAATCACAATTTGTGTAAAACAGAACAGCTTCCAATAGCAATTGGGCAAATTGCAATCTTTAAGGTATCTACAAACATTGACGAACAAGACTGGCTCCAAGCTTTCGAGGGAATCAGACGGATCGAAGCTTCTTGTCGAGTTTAACCCATCTATAAGAATGCTAAGTTAGTGGTTATTTTAACATTCGAGGTAATAGAACATCCTTCGAGGAAATTAAGTTGTTCAACCGATCACACTCTCTCAACGTTAAACTACTTGTAAAATTGTAACTTTCAGTCGAATTAGTTAGGAAATTAATAGCATGAAATTTGCATTAACCTTTATAAACTAAAATCGATTCTTATGTGTATACCTGACGTAAATCAAGCTGCATGCATCAGAACGTATTGGCTATATCATATACAACATGTCAATATGTCAACATTTTTCAGTAAGGTATAATGTTTGTGTTGCTTTTCTTGCTACCTATGTCCAAAAGTAATGGTAGATGTAATCGTAGAAATGTCAAGGTTTATTTGTAAAGTGAAGTTCAAAAACATTTGTATGCGTGTGTTGAGTATTTATTGGATCAGTTCGCTGCACTTGGTCGTGCGTGCAGTGGGTGGCATCGACATTTGTCATTGCCGTGGAACTAAAAATGGAGAGAGCACGGTACACTCTTTTCCAACTATAAACTAAGGAAGAATGGACAAAGTTATAGTTGAATAAACATAGAATTTCATTACTTATTGAAGGTTCCTGACTATTTCAGAGGCCTACTGGTTTGAAATTTTGATAATTCTTTACTTCATTTTTTACAGTTCTATTTTTAAGAAGACTTTTTAATGGTTACCGCCGTTCATACACAGCTCGAATTCTCATTCTCTTCCGGGCATTCTCAGGACGTTGCCTAGACAACAAAGGTAACATATAATATGAAAATTATAATTACATAACCTAATCCTAATTCTAACTAATCTTAATCCTAACTATATTATAATTCAGAGGAATATAGCCGCAGTCGTATCAGGAGTCAGGACCAATAATACTTCGAGGTATAAAAATGAAAACGTTCGTCACGAGAAAAAAACTTTGCCTGCGCAATTCAGAACTCCCTACATTACAACTGTCAGTCCATACAAAACGTCAAAAAATGCACAAAAATGGATCAACGCCAACGCCATCTAGCAAACTAAGTATAGGAAGTAACTTTGTTTCTATGTCTGGATGTTTGTCTCGTTATCACGGCTAAACGGCTGAACGGATCTTAATAAAATTCGATAATGAGTTACTGTATCACAAAGACGGACTAGGATACTTGTTTTACGTCCACGCGAACGAAGTCGCGTGTAGCAACTAGTAACTGATAAATTTACATTACATAATTATAATATTAGTTGTTACTCGCGACTTCGTTCGCGTGTACCTACAAAGAAAAAGTAGTCACATTCAGGTCGATCCGTTCAGCCGTTTAGCCGTGATAACGCGACAAACACCCAGACAGAGAGACAAACAGAGAGACAGAGTTACTTTGGCATTTATAATATTAGTTAGGATTACGATGTATACATAACTTAGGTACATATAATATGAAACATATAATTTAATCATTGCTAATAAATAATCTTTAGACCTTGTTAGAGGCAAAGAACATAGTAATCTAGCTAGAGGTCAGAGGCCTGTGGGTGGCTAGAGAACTCTGACGCTCGAGCCGGTTACAAGTATACATTTAAAAAAATATGTTTTAGAATACCTCACAACAAGTTTTTGTTTTTGTCTAATACAATTATCGCAAATATTTGTTTTAAATATTTTGAGACAGTTATTTTGGGTAGAAAAAAATAGCTGGTAGGACTTATATAATATGATATGCTATATAATATGCTAGCTCAGCAGTAGGATTAATGCTATACTAGCTTTTATTAAATAAATTGTTAACAATGATATTCTAAAGATAGGGGTTTCTCTTTGAAATGGCGCGTTAAATTCGGCTCCGCTGCAGCAGAGTAGGTACTTATTATATTCCTTGCGCTGCAGTTTGCGAAAAGTTAGAAAGTACAAGCGATAACTGTAATGAAATCTGGCCGAAAATACAGATTTGTAGGGGGCGCTATAATCGTATCTCTAGTAAAATATCATTGTTTGTAAAACTAACAATATTAAATGATTTTGCACTTTGCTATGGATCGGCGGTCTTACTCACAATTTGCGTCTGACAGATTTTGACAACTTTAGTAGTACCTATAGCAAAGCTGTCAACGTTCGTTGTTCAAACGTCATTACAAAAAGTCTGGAAAATGCCTCAAAAGTATTTTTATTGCATGTTAGTACCTTCCCAGCTTCAGCCCACCAAGTCGCGGTTGGCAGGCTCTATCGCGGCGCATATCGAGAGCTATGCAAATGCAGTTTTTGCTACCGTACCAATTGAGAAACACCGACATAGCGCAGGCGCATCTCCTACAGGGTGGCCCGCTGGAGTAGGAAATACACGGTAACTACGAGTGTGACCTGTTTCGCGAAATTTACAACGGTTTTGTGATGCATTTGATGCACAAAGAGTAGCAACAAGCGTTTATAGTGATGTCAGTTTATTCTATGGAATATAATTCAGTCTCATCATTTAATGGTGAAAACTCTGACAGCTTACTATTGCATTCAGAAAGTATCATTTGGTGAAGTGGAACTGATGAAGAAGACCACAGATGGCCACCGGAACACCGTAATGATAAGTATTTCACGGGTAGCGCCAAGAAAATCTCGATAGTGCATTTTTATCAAAATATTTTTTTGTTATGTTAAAAAACTATAACTTTTAGGTATATTGTAATTCTGATACTTAGACACATTTTTTTTTAAATAGTCTTCTCTAGTTCATAGATCTTGAATTTCTGAGGATTATTCAAGGTAAATAATAAAATAAATAAACAAAATTAATAATTTTGAATAATAATACCATAATAAAAGTACAGCAATTCTATTTTATTGGATTTAAGATGGCTTAAGACTAACTTTAGTCCATTTAAGAGTTAGGGATAAACTACACACACGTCTTGTAGATCTTTAAAATTTAGACCCCACATTGTGAACCTGTTTCGTATAAAATGTGTAAAATGCACAACTGAATTGTATTTCTACGCAATGGTGTTTGGAATGCATAAACATGCTTGAATAGAATAGTTATTGGGTTGTTCAATATTACAGCGTTGCACTGCATTCCTTTCTCAGCCAGCTATAGAACACATTACATTAGATTATAAAAATTTATAAGACGCTAGGACCTATCGGCCTAGTACTAGTGGCGCATTGGCGAAGTTTTCACCACTAGGCCATTTGCGTAAGGGAAATTTCCTAAGCTCTTTATTACAACATTTCTAAATATAATATGATTTGATTGCCTATGCTATAATGCAAATAATTTTGATACCAGAACCAGACTAAATGCGTTTTCTTTTATTGACATTTCCTAACACGAGGACACAAAGTAAAGCCGAAATCTAAACAATGGTTGACAATAAATGTCATTAATTGTATTGTGGCGACAACCCGGGCCCCAGCGAACAACAGCTAGTTTACATATTATTATAATAATCAAAATTGCTCTTGACGACTGAGTCATCCTTCGTCAGGATTCGGAGCCGAACCCTTTCTTGTTTTGAGAAGCAAGGTATTTATGATAAATACGAAGTTTTTATGTGAGAAAATTCCAATCTTAGCATTTTCGGTTCTGATCACAGAATTTAACCAATAAAAACTATAGTCGGAACTCTATAGTATATACTAACTATAGATCGGAACTATAGTCGCAATAACCAACTCAATTTAACGTGAGTATCCCAGTTTTATTAAAACATAATGTGTCAAAACCACGTCAGTTTTCATAGTAAAAATAAAATAGAATTCAATTTTGCAACATCGTGGTTATGATGACGTAGAACGGTTTCCTGAGAATTGTACCAAAATAACAGACAACAATCTTCGTCTAGAAGAAAAAAGAAATAATCAGCACGAATTTTATAAGTAATTTTTTTTTTTTGGGTTTCTGTTCTGTACGTTTGTGGCTTTAATCTGAATTTGAGTAATTTCTGCTAATATTCAATTTAAAAATCTACCAAGTGCATGTCGTGGCACGGTCATGGTAAGGTTCCGTAGTTATAATAGAAATATATAGTCATCATTATCCTATGCCGAGTTTTTAGTGTGCAAAGTTAGTTTTGCTTTTGTTGTGAATATTTATTTATCGTGAATATTATTTTATATTAGACTCCAGTAAATTGTGAAAAATTGAAAAGTTATCTCAATGTATATAAGTATTCGTTATTTGTAATTTTAGTTTCAACTTTTTCAATACTGATTACTGACTGAAATTGAAATTGACTTTTTTTTTTTATTCTCATTTAAAGAGCTTTTTCGCAAAGCGAATAGAAATTGATTGACTTGAAATTAAAATAGCTTGTTAGAGCATGTCGGGCCATGCTTAGAAGGGTTCCGTAGATACGTTTGACTTTGAAGTATTTATCATGTTTGTTGTTCATGATAGTTGTCGTTTTTACCTCATATCTCAAAAAGTTTAGTCACTACGTAAAAACACATTTCACAACATTACGATTGTTTTGCCTAGTACCGGTTAAAATTATCTATGTACGCCAAATTTCAGCCCTATAGTTTTTATAGCCGTTGATTAAACTATAAGAGTTCCTAGTTTGCTAAGCAACCCTAAAAATTTATGAAAATCATCCATAAAAAATCTTCCAATAAAGTCGATCTCATCATACAGCTGCTCGTACACTCCGCAACCCTAATTTAATACACATCACTAGTGGTCACGCAATTCCAAAATCTTAAAAGTGTCAAAACGATGACAAAAGTGACGCAGATCAGGATCCAAAAAACAAGGTCTATCATTTCAACAGCTTACATCACTATACGACATTATGTCGTGTATGTATCGTCATCTTTTTCTAACGTAGTTAAATTACGTATTCTGCTCTTGCTCATACACGCTGATGAGAAGGCTTCCGAACGACGATTGTGAGTGTGGGCTGATGGCTTGACTAGATGAACTCGGCGCAGTCAAAAACTAAATTGGTAAAATAAATTATTAGATAAGTATTTGAATTGATTATCACGGAGGAAATTTCAAATCTTAAAAGAGAAAGTTGTACATAAAATACAAATTGGGGCATTTTATTAGGGAAGCGGTCCATCCAATAATATCTATCTGTTTGATAACCTACTCAGTAAAAGACAATTAGAACTTTTACTAGAATACGAATGCGGGCGAGTGTAAAGCGAACCTATCATAATATGAATTAGTGCACCGTAATAGTGAATCAAAAGATTTTCAGTTGAGATGTTACAAGACAAAAAAACATACAAACGTACTAGTTTGTCATATTTTGATAAATCTTGGTGTTTATATTTGTAAATAGATGATATGTAAATATAAACGACTGGATATAAAAATAATAAATGAAAAATAGTAGGTGTAGTTGACTATTTCCATTTACTTACTGTTTTGAAAAACAATCGAAATTGCGTTTAATTATTTATATTTTTTTTATATTAAAATTAAAGCCTCTAGAAACATTGCTACCGCTAGTAAAAATACTGAATACATTTTAATTATTAAGTTTGGATATTATGTTTATTGAATACATCGAGTTTCTTGAAAATTGGGGCGAGTTTCCGAAAAAAAAAAGATACCTACTAAAATATAACATTAACAAAAGTTCATAGCCCTCGTAAGGCTACGAATTAGAGGGTTTTATTGGAAGATATGTTTCAAGTTAACTGTCGGGTCGGCGCTTGGCGTGTGCGCATTGCGTGTAGCCTGCGCGGGCGCACCTGCCACGCAATTACTCGACCCTACTACGGTTTCTCATGCAACTCTTGAGTGATGTTCATTTTAAAAAAAAACGGAAATAAGTACTGCTTATTGCATACAGTAAAAATTCAGTCAGATTATTTTTGATTATTAGATGTCATGATATGTAAAGAACACTTATTACAAATTTTGGGACGAAACTAAACAAAATTTAATGAGTGTGTATCCTTAAATGTAAAATAAATGCTAAAAAAAACTGACATCACTAAGTAAGTGCAAAAAATATTAATTGTATGATATGGTGACAATTCCACAAAATAAATTATGATGATCGGCGAAAGAGAAAGAAGGCTGATTCCCACCTTACTACAGTGGACAAATTGAGCTGCTGGTGTTGATCGGATGACAATAACAATTTTAGACAATCCTAAGACAATCTAAATATAGATTCCACTATTCCTGCCTGTCCCAACGGAAGACCAGCTCTGGTTGGCTACAACCAGCATCTTGC
The DNA here is from genome assembly GCA_947579745.1 of Apocheima hispidaria. Classification (NCBI taxonomy): domain Eukaryota; kingdom Metazoa; phylum Arthropoda; class Insecta; order Lepidoptera; family Geometridae; genus Apocheima; species Apocheima hispidaria. Next base: position 9,811,537 of record OX388156.1, read on the forward strand.
TGAATTGGGGCTGGTTTGTGGCAAAAAACTCTATGTATTTTTTGTTTATTTTTCACTTTATAATTAATTTTTCCATGTTTTTTGCTACAAATAAACTATTGTCTATTGTCTATTTAAAATTGTTGCACTTTTTAAACATCATAACAAAACCATGGTAGGGGTAGGGATTTCGGCAAGGAGCCCCAAAATCAGTCAGTCCTAATATTAGCTCTCTTTAACTGAGAGATAGCTATTACTCGCCAATGGGATAATGGGTAGCCTTTTGAATGAATTTTGAGAAAACGAGAATCGTAACGGGGTTTTTAATCTATGGTTTCTTTGATAAAAAATAGTAAAATTTGCGTGATAAGGCGTTGCGTTTATCAACGGTTCATGATCAAAAGCATAGTAAAGGACATAGAGCAACAAAGGCCTCCGGCCGACCGGGTTCGGGCCGGTACCGGGTTGGTCAATGGTAAAGAAGAAATAAAGGTCTAATAAAATTTATTAGACCTTTAATGTAATCGTAGGAGGTAGTTCTAAAAAACATTTGAAGGATGTCCTCCGGACAAATGACAAGACAATCTGCGTTAAAACAAAATAGTGAGTCAGAAAATAGTCAGATGGGCGTTAACAATCAGCGTCGAAACAAAATAGTTAGTGGACGATGGGTATTAAGCCTAACTGGTAGACGACTTCTGGCTGGTGCTGAATATATGCCAAATAGACAAAAATACCATACCATATGTTAAGTACAATAAATATTAAATATAAAAATATATCTGGGACATTTTAGCACACACGGTCATCTGATTCCAAACTAAGCAAAGCTTGTAATATGGCCGCCAGAGACTGATACATATATATTTTTTAAATACATACTTATATAGATATTAACACCCAGACATAGAACAAACACAAATGTTCATCACATGAATGTTTGTCCTAAGTGGGAATCGAACCCACGCCCCCAAACACAGAAGGTAGGTCCACTACCAACTGAGCCACCGGGGCAGACAATGGGTAACTAGTTAAACTCTCTGAAAGCTAGATTAATTTTCACTCTCGTTAACAACACTGTAAAAATCGTTACATTGAGCCGTTTTCGAATGTGCAAATAACAAACAAAACTTTTATTGGTTAACCTTCGTGAGATTCAATTTAAAACGAAATAAAGTAATTCCCTACATAATGTGAACATTTGATTGCTCGCTGGAGGTCCGAGCCCGTGACCCGCGCCGTGGACGACGATTTTTATCTGATAATTACAGGTCTCGGATCCTTCATTAGCGTGAAGCGAGGGTTAGCCGTGTGAGTGCTGCCAGTTTGCCAATGAGGCGAAGGCTTTAAAATAAAGAGAAGAAAAAAGAAAGCTAAAAAACCAAGAGACACCATCACAAACAGCCAGAAGACGTCCACTGCTGAACAAAGAACACCCCCAGAAAGCGCCACACTGAACGACAATGAGCCATTGGCATCCATCGGATGCCCGCGACTTTCATAATATACGCTGCGTCTTCTGGTTCGTGGTCGTCACTCAAAAACCTTTATTTCCCATCGGTTATCGGTTCTTCGAGCGATGTGGCCATTGCCACTTCAACTTGCAAGCCCTAAAAACTATGTTGGTGTGTTGGTGATTTTGTTTCTTTGGCGAAACGCAAAAACAATGGTATCAAAAAGGGAACTGAGTTAAGGAGAAATTCTCTGCGTAGTATTATTTTTTCTTAAAACCTTTATAGATCTACGTTTGGCTATACCTACTCGCCCAATTATGATCAATGGCCTGGCCGAGGATGGAGCATGTAGAACTAGCATAAATCTATTTATTCTAGCCTTTAGTTCTTAGCTGTGTTTCTAATCCTAAGCTGGGCTCTCAATGCTTCCCACCCCAGCAAGCTGTTACAGTTCAAAAGAAACTTTTTTTTCTGGACCACCTGGCACGCTACCCGCGCCATACTCCGATGAAAAACTCCAAGAAAAAACATCATAATATTTGAATATTATTATAAAAACAATTAAGGGTGCCGCACGTCACCTGTCGTTGGCACGAGAACACGAGACACACATTTGCATAGACACCGATAAAAAAGAAAAAGAAAGACAACCGTCGTCGTGACAAACGATAATATATTTCACGTTTTCAATTGAATACTATGTGATAAATATCAAAGGGCCTTACCCAGAGGTAAGTACAGGCGCGACAATTTAATTTTGGTCGCACCGGGCGCCACGTTTCAATATAAATCTCATCAAGTTCCATAAACTCTACAATAAAGTGAAATGGGGTTTTACGAGGGAGTAAGATTGGGCAGCACGCGACCAAAACCTCATGTTTCACGCTAGCAAAGCGGGTTATTAATTTTTATGAATAGGCAAACCAAACTGTGACATGATTTTGAGTGGCCTCTGTTTTGTAGAGCTAAAACATTAAGTTACCCAAAATTTGTTTTAAAAAAATTACCCTGCCTTAGATGCCTAGTATTTGTAATCGAAATAAACAATATTTGACCGAGCGAAGCGAAGATGAGACCTTTGTCCCAGAGTTTACTGGGACAAATCGGCATTTGTATGTATTTTTGTGTGTATATTTGTCCGACGATAACTTGCGAACCGTTGATCCGATCTTCAGGAAATTTTGTAGGCAAGTAGTTTATTTCCATATAATTTTTAAGTTCAAATATGAGCTGAATCGGTCCAGGGGTTGTGAAGATAAAGGGGTCGCGAGGTCTCAGTTGGGCGAGAACTACTAGTCTATGTTATATTCTGTGTGAGTGCAATCTTATTGGAGCACTTTGAACAATATCAATCAAAAAACAAAGTCTAATAAATTCGTCATTTTACCACATCTCTTATTATCTGTTTAACGATTAATATTCTAATTTTGAAAATGGAACCTTGTTTTAATGGTGTCTAATTTTTAAATGTAATAATTCCGGCACGAAAAAGAAAACAAGCTCTCGTTTTAAAATTCGAATTTATGGTAACGACCGTGTTTATAAGTTCGGCGTGACACGTCATTGTCTAGAAAACAGCTAATCATCGAGTTGTCAGTCGTATGTAAACGCTCGCCTCACCTATTGTCGCCGGTAACAATTCCATGTTATGGATGCCCAACCGCTGACTAACCGACAGAACTAGACAACCCCATTCTTCTCGAGATATGTTTAGAATTCAATTATTCTTGTTTAGATTAATAGAACACGTGGACAAACAAGCTCTTCACATTTCAATTTTCGATTATTTCTAGCTCAGGTTTTATGTGTTTAACTGTCAAAGTCGAGGTTTTAATCGATTGTCCGATAATTGGCCTATTTATTTTCTATTTATATCAAACAAGCAGCGCCCCGCGGCTTTACCCGCTATCCTACTGGATCCGTAAAAAAATCCGGTATAAAAAGTAGACTATGTGTTAATACAGGGTATTAGCTACGTCTATACCAAGTTTCAGCCAAATCTGTTGAGCCGATACAGAGTAAACGGGAACAAACACACTTACACACTTACGCACAAACTTTCGCATTTATAAGATTAGTGTGATGTAATATGATGACGGTACCTAATCATGCAAAGATTGTCTGTATACCGTTTGAACGATCAATTCTTAGGACATCCTTGCTCTCAGTCGCAGCAAATAAAATGTAGGTTAGGTAAATGAATAACTCTATTAATCTCTGAAGCACGTTTGAGAGGATTGCCATGAATTTTCGTAGCGATGCGCGTTCTCATCACACACCACAGGGTTGGGTTCTAGTTCTAAAATTACCTTGAACTGTCGGTTAAGGAAACTATCGTGAGGAAACCATAGCAAGGTTATAGTGTACTTTCTAGTAAGTACTCGGCTGGCTTAGCAACCTCTAGCTCAAGTTAAATATCTGTCGCTAAAGACCAATGGTATGTTTCGATAGCCTTAAAAGATTTTGAGACTAAATGTGATAACGGTCTGAACTATGACGAATCAAGTGAGCATAATTTTGGCGAACATAAAAAAATATATGAAGCTTTAATTAATTTAGCTGCGCCTTGCAGTTTTGTGTTGTTGATTTCACAGCACAGATCACACTAGATACCGCATTACGAGATTCGTTGTTCCTACAAAAAGTCACCAAAGTTTGAGGAAGGCGCGGGTCGCAGGGAGTTCGACCAAGCGTTCTCATTGGCTATCTCGAGGTTACGCCTACTCCCGCCTAACAATCAACCAATCAGAGTAAGTTCGTATAAGTGTATTTAGACTGATGCGTGGTGCGCTTCGAGCGTCCTGGGTGCATAATCTAGGGTGTGATCTGTGTTCCACAGGAACCGTATTCATTTTTCCGGGCAAAATAGTCGATGTCTCTCTCCGAGTCCAGTGTATTCCGGAAAGAATCTGCACGATTTTTAAATTTATTTCAAGGCTCTAAGTTGAAAAATCAGCCTGAATCGCGGAACTCGCAAAAAACGTTATTTCTTAAGTTACAGCAAAGCCGCGAGCGCCTCACATTCCGTGGTTTGCCACTGAAAATTATCATCATCGCCATTAAACGCTATAACTCATTTGATCCATATCTCACGGATTTAAAGCTTGTGCGGACAGAGACATGGTTGACATTGGGTTGAAATCATTGTCAATGTGAGGAGTTATTACGTGATATTTAAAGATAAGCAGGTGCGGCGGTGTCTTCAGATGTTTGATGGCCGTTGATCGGCGCATTGATACAAATTGCATCGTTACACATCGGTCTTTGAATCGCGTGTATCGGGCGATGAGCGTTAAAATGTCGTGCACTTCCTTAGAGTAGTATTAAACTTCCGACATGCTCTAGCTACCACGGAGCAATAAGGAACACCTTTCGTAACATAAAACCGCGTATATACAAGACTTGCAGGTCTACTGTCTCACAACAATGATATCACGTCTTGTTTTACCAATATTCGATGATGCTATCAAACTTCTATCAAATGCTCGTGCGTGTGTGAAATGGGTGTGGGGGGGGGGGGGTGCGTGCGCGCATAAGTGTGTTGTGTTTGTGGGTTCGGTGTGAATGTTTATTGTTGTTATTGTTACATGAGACTAGTTCGATTTCTAAGCAATATTTTATTTTATCTCAAAGGCAAAGTGCTATTCGAATTTATTCCGAGTCAACACTTACCGAGCACTAGTAATAAAAAAATCATTGCACACATTTCCTTGGCATTTAAAACGTGACAAATTCGTAATCTCTCAGTTACGTATACACAGGGTTATTGGTAACTAGCCAACATCCTCTACGAGGCAACTTCCCCACATCATAACTAACAACTTTTGTTCCATGACTTTAAATAATTCGTATTTTTTTTTCTCCCAAAATAAAAACAGTTTAATTAGAGCTCCAAATAATACTGAAACGTTTGTTAACTTTGACAACAGATCAATTCTAATACAGCCTTTGTCTGACACTAAGCAAATGACAAAGACAGCAATAGACTTAATCTGTCGTAAAAGTTAACAAACGTTTCAGTATTCGGGGGTAAGGCCCGTAACTTGACTGGCCTATTATGTTTGTGTGTTCGAGATAATCTCGAGCGCACAGGAATAGGGTCCCTGTGCTGTAGCCTAAATGGCTTGACCGATTTTGACGAGTGAGTCATCGTTGGATTCCTCTTTACGTCCGGTGTGACATAAGCATATTTTGCAATCGGAATTTTCTTTTTCTTTTAATAATATTATTGCCTATGCGTAATGACAAAAGTATCTAAAATCTTCGAACAGGTCCGGTCAGGTTCTTCGATGGTCAGTGTTTGGATGGGTGACCGAAAATGGCATTTACTGTAGAGCACTAGGTACTGTAATTTGGACATGTGGAAAAGTAGATCCGATTTTTTTAAACAGCGTCCATTTGACCGCGCCCGTGGCCTTCGAGTAGCTTGAACTCGGAAAATAAGCCAGTCAGCCACAGATCACATTAGATACTGCACTCAAGACGATCGAAGCGCACAATGCATCGGTGTAAATACAACTATAAAAATTTACTCTCGTAGATTCATTGCTAGCTGTGAGTAAGCGTAACCTTAAGATAGCCAATGATAACGCTCAGTCGTTGTCGCCGGAACCCGCGCTTTCCTCCAACTTCGTTGCCTTTTTGTCGGAACAACGATCTCGTAATGCGGTATCTAAAGTGATCTGTGCACTCAACCTTACGTTATCGACATGTTTTTTTTTTACGACAATCAAGCAAGTAAGTTAAAGTAATACTTTTAGGTTTGTATTGAATAAACGTATTCCCCTGCTTCTTCTCTGAATAATGACACTACAAAATATATCTTTTGCCACAAAATTTGTATACCACTGCCATCCTGTTTTTTTTTTTTCCATTAAGTAAAAAATAGTTATAATATTTTTAAAAACATAGGATCATGGCAGTGGTAATCATAAAGTTTATGGCAGAAAAAAGTGTTGTTGTTCAGTTCATTATTCAGGGAGGAAATAGGTGAATACGTCTATTAGACGGGCGCATAGCTACCTCTTAAAACAAACAGCAGTAACTTTATGTAGTGGTTCGCATGGTAGAGTAATTCCAAGATTACCAATAACTTTTATTTGAAAAGAAAATTAATTTGAATAGGTTCTGATTGCAACAATCACTTCCCACTTTTTTGCCACTTCCTGCCAGTTTGATTTTAGCTTCCAGCTATCCAGTAGAGATTAATTTCTCACATAATATGGTTAATACCACAGTTCAAGTAATAGTTACCCAGATAATACATATTATGATGCATTTAGAAATGGTAGAGCAGTGTATCGCGTGCGTTGTGAACGCAAGTAAGTTTCGGTAGCGCACTGCCGCGGGCGCTCGTGCTGCTCTCGTCCCAATTTCGAATGCAAATTTTGTTTTTAAAACTGCTTTTGTGCGATTTGATTGAGGTCATTGATTTTTAGGGGTCCGTAACAAAACAAGAAACAACCGTAGTTTCGCCACGCCCGTCCTTCGTTGTAACTATTTGACCACGATAAGCTTATTTGGATTCACCGTTTTGGAAAAAACCGCAAAACAACATTACTCGCTAAAGAAGTGCTACAATAATTTCTATAGTTTTAAAGAAAGAAAGAAAATAATGTTATTTTGCAACAACAGTAACATCAATTATATTGAAGGGTAGGCAGGTGGAAGGGTTTACGCATTTATAAAACGAAACGCAAGCAAATAATAGACAGACACGATCTTGACCTCTTATTTACCATTATCCAAACTAACAAGAACCATTATCAATCTTTTTAATCGTCCTGCTCTAGATTTAGAAAATAAATAGTAGGTAATCAACCTAAATGAAAATAGCGAGTAAAATGTAGGTCTCGGAAAAATCAACACTCATTCGAGCGCTCCATCGCTGTTTCCCTGTCAGTAAACTAGGCTAAATACTGGCTGAATAAATGAAACGGCACAATAATGGTACTTCCATTGCCTCTAACTTTAGAACTAAATAAAAATGTTTCTGGAGTAGTAAAACATTTTTGAGGTCGGTCACACAATCCTTGACCGTGTTCTTGAGTGATGATGGATCTGGTATTCGTAATTGTCATAATCACGAATTAGATCATCGGATTGCCCTCTGCCTCGTTCGCGTTTTTTCAATATTTCTGAAGATTATAAAATCACTGAAAATAAACAGTAACTTTTCTTTAGAACAACAATGCGAAGTTTGAAAACAATTTTTATTTTTAACATTTTCTATTTTGACGGAAAAGAAAGAGCAAAACAAAATTGTCGAGTTTTTTCCTTCTCCTTCGCTTCAAAACATTTAAATCTGATTGTTTATTTTTCTTTCCACTCAGTGATTTTAAATCTTCAAATATGTGAGAAAGACTCTGGCCGGGACCTGCCTTATAATACGTGTTTTCATACAACTGTAGAAGGAATTACATAATTTTTCTTTGAGACTTTAAGTGAAGGAACCATAGGAACTAACGATTCGCTTGCGCCACCCAAAATTTTGAACACTTCAGTCCAAAAAAACTCGCCACTTCTCACACTCTTCTCATACCACCCTCACCTCTCACACTCACCTCTCTTGCTCTCGTCAGCCTAACCTTCTTTCCTATAAATTCACAGAAAACAATGCTCTTCATTTCAAAACACAGTAATATTTGCATCATTTGCACTTTGCACTATAAATTTTTCGGCGCTTGAATAATTGGCAAAAGCGTAGTACTTTTACTTCCACAAGCGGATTCTGCAAAGACTTCTATTATTACAACAAAAAACAAAACGAATGTACCTACAAAAAAAAAACAAAGTTGACCAGCAACCAAATGGGTTTTTGGCATTTCTAGACCCGGTTTTTCAAAACTAATCATCACGAAACACTAAGCGTATATCAAATCCTGATCTACAAAATACAAATAAGGTCATTCGCACGGAATAATTAGAAATAGTTGTCTATAGTATCGAGTAGTAACATGGATATGAAGTCGTAGACCGTCTGGCATTTGGCTCTGATAATAATCTTGTATTTACGTCAAACTTGATTTTAATATCTTTAAAACTTCGCACATAACAACAGCCATAATACGAGTATAATCCAAATAATAAAGATATAATTACGATAGTAACTCTGTCCCGGTCTGTATGTCATTGTTACCTTTTCACTGAAACATTGCAATGTTGACAATGAAATAGAGTAAGTACATAATAAAGAAGGGCATTTAGGTCTAAAAAATTCATTGAATGATAATTTGATTTAAATGTTATTTTATCTATAAAATTTAGAGGAAACAGGAAAAGCTCAGGTTAAGCCGCGGAGAGCAGCTAGTTATTAATAGCAACCGACCGCGTGCCGATGTTTACAAGGCCGGTTATTCACATGCATTTATAATCGCGTCTAGGTCGCCACTCGATCGCAGACACAGTGCGTATCTATGTAGCAGTGGGTGATCTCATTTTTTACTCCTAACGTTTGACCGCTACAAGGACGCATGTGAAGCAAATACCGATACACTCGTTGCTAGACGAGCTTGACACGCAGATTTCTAAAACCGGAAATCCGAATTTGGTAACGACTAAAACACGTTTGTAGTTACTATTTTATGTAATAATGCTTAAAATCAAAGAACACTACAATAATTGGTTTAGCCCTGCAGAGTTTTCAGACACCATTGTTCGATTTTCAAAGTAAGGGACTGCAGCGCTCAGTGCTTTTGGGGGACAAGATAATATGAACAAACTTTAAACTTTACAAAACTTCAACTAGGCAGCTCCTTTTGTTCGTGGTTAAATCATTGACGACAGAGGTTTGCTTCCTTGAGAAATAGCACGCAATATATTTCATCTGTTTTTATGGTTACCTATCTTATTATATTTCCAATTTGTCACAGGCCGTTATTGGCGACAGCTCGTTTTTATATGTCTGTAACGAGAAATAAAACGGGACAAGAATTACGAGTAAAACTCATTTGAATAGGTAAATGGAAATTCAAAATAACTGTAATTTCGTTTTTACTTAATCAATTTTATTATGTATATAATTTGGTTCCAACATCCCAGACAAGTCAAGTATGGAATAGGTATAGGTACTTAGGTAACTAACTCCTGAGACTAGAAAGATGGACAATGGACATACCCGTAATATACTAGTACTAAATTTATAGGTTGAAAAAATTTCTTGGGAACCTTAAAAGCGAGTTTTCTTACTGCATATGTATATTGTATACTGCGCAATATGCATGTTTATATGTATCTCTCGCAACTACCGTACGTGACACTCGCAACTATCTACATTAGTTCAACACACAAAAAAATTGTACATCATTATTAGTTACTTTTAATAATAATAGACCTTCGGATGTGTGGGAGGACTGATGGTATCAAATAGCAGACGTCCTCCCACAGATCTGCGACTCAGTACATACTTATAATTATAATATATTCATTCTGTTGTATAATAAAAAAATGCAAAAAAATATATAAGAAAAATAAGTACCTACTTACATTATTACTAATTTAATTAATGTCATTATCTTGTTTTCACACTTCAATCTTCATATTTGCTCTGTGCATGTGTACTGTATCATTAGTTTGTTCTTTAGTAACTGTTTGCACCTCTACCGCCGCAGTAAACTTGAGGGTATGTTCGATTACATATTCTACATATTCTGGTATATCATCTAACGAAATCAGCTGTTACATACAAAAATTTAATTGACCCTCGGCGAAATATAAGGAACAGCACCTTTTCGGGATTTCATTGTTGGTTCTATAATAATAGTTATTCATAACGATGACTACAACCATATCCTACAATATGTCCTTCGTCTAACCGAACAGCCAGTATGTGTTACGTATATTTACTTTACTGCATATTAACACTATGCATCTCTGTTGTATCTCTCGTAAATGTCCGCGCTTCGTCACTACCGTAGTATTAAATCACTACAATAGTGACTATCGTTTGATCTGTGTCTACGTACGTAACGTGGTGTAATTGTGACTCACCCCGAGATCAACTCGCAATTGGCTAATGAATCATGGAGATGCCTCTGTGGCGCGAACTACCTCTAAATCTATGCTACCGACACCAACTCTTGATTTACGGCCCCGCCACACGATGCGTCAAAAAAACGCATTGAATTGAGAAGTACCTGCATATATCTTAATACGTACTTAGGTACAGCAGAATTTTATGATTCTATGACAAAATTTACTACGACGCAGCGTCTCTCTCGTCGTCAGTCGTTCAAAAGTTATTATTTTAAAAATCTGCTATACTTAACAGATATAAAATTGACACAATAAAATGATTGATATAAAGTTGATAAAGATATAAAATGAACGTGCTCGTTTTTTAAAGTGTCACCTAGTGAAGTCAAAATTTCACCTTGACAGTTTGAAGACAAGTATTTGTACTAGCGGTGCTAACAAAAATGAGGTAGTACGCGGTGTGCGCTAACGTCAAATTCAAATTGGCGTCGGTTAATTCCGTCATTCTGTGTTTTCTTATCGAAAAAAATGGATTTAGTGCAGGCCTATCTGCTGTGAAGACAGAAATGAAGCTGTGGCCTTCAAATTATGAGACCCCCGAATACCCCCGAATACTGAAACGTTTGTTAACTTTGACAACAGATTAATACTAATACTGCCATTGTCTGGAACTAAGCAAATACATAAGACAGACACAAATATATAAGCAAAGACAGCGATAGACTTAATCTGTCGTCAAAGTTAACAAACGTTTCAGTATTCGGGGGTTAGACAGATAAATGAAATCTATCTGACATAAGCACGCTATTGAACGGGTTAATTTGTTGGCGCACTATTAGCGTACTAGCAATTTATACCGATCGGTGTCAGTTTTTGTGATTTCTGTACTGTGAGCGCATTTTAAACCATACTTTAGTTGTTCGCTCCCAAACTGTTACTAGGTACATGACATCCAGTCTCCGCGCAAGGCGTGAGACAAGTTATAATTAATTGCGCTTACGATTAGGTGGCTCAAAATTCATTCGGGCAATCTGTGCCTATGACTATAAAAAGACATATGCGATCTTATTGACGAGAGATACAAGCTGATTTATTTTACAGCGTGTCTCGCCGCAACCCGCAACACATAGTTTGCCCGGGCCTTAACTATCTTCAGTTAGCACTTAAGCATTGTGATGAAATTTGTCGTTATATACCTAATTGGATAAGCAGCTTGGACTCTTGAAGCAATAACATGCAATGTGTTAGCTGGGAAACCCTTGATTAATGATGACCAGTAGCGCCGCGCAAGATTCAATTGATCCGTGATCGCGACTCACAATATTCTATCGCACGCGTTTAACATGTGAACATATCCACTTAAAAGCTTGACCGATGGACATCGTACAGCACAAACCGGTGGATCTAAAACAATGACAAAGATCTAGAACCATGAATTTTTGCACAGGATTGCCTTATATAACGTCCTAGGATTTACCTACCTATGTATCTAGGTTGAGCGCTAAGCAAATATATATGAAATCTCCTTCCTTTAGGAAAGTATTTTATGGCATGGAAGTTTACGTATGGAAGTTCGTAATTTGTGCTGTATATTTGCGCGGTCGAAGGCCGAACCACGTCATGGTGAGGGCGAAGGCCGACCAGCACTGCATACGAAGTCGAGGGCACTGGCTAGTAGGTATATTACTCCATAGATGAGTATCTAACAGATAAAAACATATAGCACTGTTACATAACTAAATTTATGGTTACTGCTGTCCCTCTCTCTACTCTTCTACTTCTTTAGCTGGTACCCGACGGGGTCCACAATTGTGACCAAAATGTAAAACTACTAAGTACCAACATACATTGTGGAATGCTAAAATAAATATGAATATGAATATGAATATTATAGAAAAGCGATCTCTTAAGGCAGCCTTATAGGATGGAGAGTATTCATAGAAGAGATAGAAGTCAGAGTGTGCAATGATCCAGAGATCATTTTCCAAAATAATTAAAAAATATTTTTAAGGTAAGTAAAAAAAAAATAGTTTGGGTATGGAGTAGTCCACGTAGGTATAGGTATGTATAGTCGCGTTTAGAGACCTTTTTACGTTGCGGTAAGTTAAAAGAATGTGCCTGCATTATGCTCCCTCTGAAAATACCAGCACATTGTTGAAGACAGCTCCTCAATAAAGGCAGATTGGACGCTCCAAATTACAGATCGTTTACTTTTAAGTCTTTGTAATTGCTGACCACAGCATCCAGATTACTTGCGTATGCGCACAGAAATCGATGATTCGGGGTTATGGGTGTAGTGATTATTATTGGACCTGTGGTTACAACGATATTAACTATTGTTTAACCTGTGGTTACGGGCATAGGAACTATTCTGTATCTGTGACTACAGGCCCATGCGGTGCCCCAATTTAACTGTGGCTCTAAATCATCCGACAAAAGCGCCGCTCGATCTAAATCGATTTGTCCAAATTATGAACGATCGACGCCGATATCGATATTTAAATACGGAGCACCTGCTCTTTCGCTAAAGAGGCATCTCTAAAATTATGAAAACTAACAAGTGGTATTATTCCCTATAGTTATATTATTTTGGGCACTGCCCTCCCTTGCTCAAGCTTGCTTGCTTCTAATATAATCAAATCAAAGGAAGGAAACCTACGAGATCTAATTACATAATGTTTGAATAAGATTTTATTTTTATCCGAAATAACAATAATTAGTAGCACAGAGCAAACTCTTCAAATCTCTAGCAACATTCGTTTATTATTCTTTTTCCGAATACGTGTGAAAATTTAATTGGGACATCATTATGCAAGTTCCGGTATGAAAAAACTACTACAGCGGGACCCACTTATCTGGGATGTTGAGTGAGGGAGCCACCTCTTATTTCTGAACAAAACTTACAGCCTACAATGGAAAGTTATAGTTTCCTAATTTAGCCAACTGTTCGGGTATGTTTGCAGGACTGTATACCGTAGCGAGGGTTATAGACGGCAGACGGGATGACTGTCTGTTTTGAGTGGATTAACGTAATTTTGATACAGCAGTCATGGCGCGCCATATGCTTGCTTCGTCATACAAAACGGGGAACACTATAAAAAGTTATACCTTCAAAGGTGTTGAAACTACTATTGCATGTATAGGCCGTGGTAGTTCAGTGGGAGCAGGTTCGCCTCACATTCGTGGGGTCTTGGTTCGAGCGCGGGCGGTCCCGTACCAACGAGTTCTTTGGAACTTACGTACGGATATACTTACCTTCGGTAAAGGAAAACTTCGTGTGGAAACCTGCACATTTCCGGATAAGAAATTCGATGGCATATGTGAAACCGCCAAACCCACACTGGACCAGCGTGGTCGTGGCCTAATGAATCAGCATTCGAGGCTAGGCCGATATCTCAGCAGTGGGATGTTTAAAGGCTGATGTAGAAACTATTATTAAATCAATGGTATATCAGAACATATATAATACTTGTTGTCCCCAAGAAGCAGACGCATTGCTGCAGTTTGTTTTTGGCCTTCTGGCTTCTGCGACTTGTGCACGTATTTAGTAGTCGCGTATTTTAGATGTATGACACTTGTAAACCGATCTACGAAAGTTATTTGTAAACTTCAAAAAAAAAAAGACTCATGGAGGGACTAGGTAAATTTTCAAGCATCGATATACTTAATATATGTTTTTTTTTTCGTGTCGACGTTTTTATCGTAATCTAAAAGATAACTCTGGTATGACTTAACCTATACGGTTCCTTAAAAGCTATCACCTAATGATCACACAGGCTAAGTACTTAATCTGCGTCTCTTCTATGTGTTGGAGAGCAAATTACTTAGGGCAGGCATTCGTCAAGTTTGGCGACACGCTATTTACCTCGCTTGATTGTGGCAATGTTAGCCGTAGATCTTGTCGCTCTAATTGGTTGTTATGTGGCCTAGAAAGTCGAAGACAACCACAAAGTAGTGAAAAGACGTAGCTGGAATTTTCACAATAATGGCTTGGGCAGTGTGCACACTTCAGGGGTCGCGGGCGTCAACTGCTTGAGTAGGTAAAGCTTTTGTGCTAAGTCTTGTCGGTCGTCTGCGCAGATTCTAATGGCTTTCATCCGGGATGAATACCATTAACAGAACGACAGACAACCAAACTGACAACATGGCTATAAAAAGCGATGAATTACTTAACAAATCATTCAAAAATTCATGGCTAAAACCACAAAATAGTAAAAAATATATTGAAAAAATATTTCCTACTAGATAAATATAAATAATGTTTGGGGGGGTGCAATCCTCAATGTAATAAGTAAGTAACATAGTAACAGCAAATTTTTTTCAATATTAAGAAACTTAAAGAGATTGCCTAGTACACAATTTTTAATTATAAGATTAAACTAAGCAAGATTGTAGATTTTTTTGTAATACTCTTAGTAATAAACAGTTTAATGTATTTTTTTTTTAACTGCTATTAGTCAGTTTGTCGTCTGTGCATGTTAAAAAATCGAATTAGTAGGTTACATCTAGCTTCTTCACAGCTATCGCTGATACATATTATTACGACCAACTCCAAACGAAACAAGACAGCTTTAATAGCCTACCTACCTACCTACCTACTCGCAACACCCAATTTAAGCGTTACACCCACAGCATCGGTCATCAAACTAGATATTTGCAAAAAGCAGTGTTACCGAGCGCATTAAAGGAGGCACCTCGCCAAATGGCGCCATAATGACCCATTATGGCAGGACACCATATTGCCATTAAATATTGTACAAAATAGCCGGCCCCTGTGTAGTGTGTAGTGCACTTTTTTTAGGTGTCGCGGGGTAATTTCTCACTGAAAGTTCAGCAATGTAGGATTATATCCATTCGAATCAAATTAGGTACTATTTTCTTCGTTCCAGAAACCCCACTTCCCCTTCCTTGTAAGTCTGATGGCGATAGTACTCGATTGCTATCCTGCTCGCTTGCATGGTGCGAGTGGGACGGAACGCGGTGCCCATCGCCACCAGTAACATAATAAGGCCCCAGGACCGATTTACTTGGGATTGACCATCCTTGACCACACAGTTCTGTGCCATATCAGTTGTTAAGGTCCTTTTAAACCGTCTCGTTTTCCGGTCGTGGGATATCCATAGGAAGAGCATGGGATTTCCATAAGAAAGTAAAAATACTTCCTTAAGATATTAAGCATCATCAGTATTCAGTATTTTATTGCACCAAGTAACTAGTATAATAGCCTATAATTCCTATAATTTATAGCTACTACTATGTAAACGTGGACCCTGTATGTAAGGGTGGCGCAAAGTTACAATATACATCCCCGAGGATACGCGGCATTCACAACAGCAATAAGCATTTACTCCTCCAGTTTCTCACAGAACACAAGTAACACAACGTCGCCGAAACGAGAATATTAACAAAAACTGAGCAGTGGTTCCGCGCGCATTACAAACGGCACCTCGCCAAATGGCGCCTATAATGATCGATTAGGGAAGGACGCCATATTGCGAATAAATATTGTACAAATTAGTCGGCCCCCTGTCGTTCACCTGCCTCGCAGCGTGCTAATGGCATGTGTCGACGAGATCGCTGCTCGAACTACAGTGAAGGTAATACACCGTGAAATGTCATATATCTACTTACACATATCGGAGATCAAAGCTGCCGATCGATATGATAAATTATGATTTTGTTTTATACAAATTTGAAGCGAGAAACAATCTTGTGAGTTTTGGATTTTACTTTCCGAAACAAACGGATTTCCTGCTATCATCCGGAAGAGAATAATATCTCTACTGAATAAAGTTCAGCCATAGTTACTCGTTAATAGTTAGTGAACGTTATAGATAGATAGATAGAATGATAGATAGAAACTCTTTATTGTGTACACCAAAATAATAATAAAACATGTACAGAACTATCTTATGGCTATGGCTTTGCCACAAGTGGCGGGCTTTTCGCTAAAAGGGATCTCTGCCAGGCTTTTCTAAGGTAATTTTTTTTCCAGGTTTTTTTTCTTTCTTGTTACATTTAAGATAGTCGAGTTTATGATAGTTTTGTTTTGTATTTTTTCTATAAGAAACAGATTTTAATTTTGTAAACGTCTATACTATATATATACTTAGTAGTAGTATAATATATACTTAGTAGGATGTGGTGTTCAATTTGTGGTAATTTAATTGTATTGTGTCCATCGATCTTTGTTATTCGAAATAAAGTTGTATAATTATTATTAACGTTGTACCAGTTTGTTTATAGATTGTATAAAACACACGCGGTAAAGACACCGAAAACGCCTCTCAGCACGGCGTGCTTGGCTCTGCATCCTGCGCCCCGTCGCGTGGCGCCAGTGTTGGATTTTGTAGTATAATTATAGTTGTGCAATTATTTCACGATGTGTAGTATGTAGTATCGTAATGCCACTATACTACGCGAAAATAGCATAATTTTATTTTCAAGTATTAATATAATATATTAAAAAAATCCTTATATTATAAGGAATTTTTCAATGTAATGTAAGTGCAACGTGTCATCTTCACAAGGATTTTGTTAAGAGTTTTTACAAAATAAAACAAATTTTTACTTAGCAATGCAATTTATTACAATTCAGCCCCCGCGCCAGCCGTATTTTGTGTTCCGGGAAGATTCTTAAATTTCAGATTACTATTTGCAAAAGTGAAGGTGAAGAAACAATTGATGCTATTATAAGTACAAGACGCGAAATTGCAGCGGAAAAACACTAGTTTTTTTTAAAGATATAGCTTTAGTAGATAATCTATCACATTAATATTATAAATGCGAAAGTTTGTGTGTAAGTATGTAAGTAAGTGAGTATGTAAGTGTATTTGTTCCCGTTCAACTCTGTAACGACTTAACGGATTTGGATCAAATTTGGTATGGGGGTAGCTTATTTCCTGGAATAATAATAGCACAATCCTGTAGAATAGCGGGTGAAACCGCAGGCCGCAGCTAGCTTAGAATAAAATTAAAATAAATGTCCGCCTACCCAGCGTGGTCGCACTGGACCAGTGAGGGTGTAGGCTCGAAGGGTGATTAGGCCACCCCAGCAGTGGGGGGTTAAAAAAGGTTGATGCAGAAAAATAAATGTTTTTTCTAATTATGAGAATAACCTTCCATTCTGAATTCCTGATTCCTGACATCTGGAACAGATTAGGTACCTGTACCTAATACAATGCAGAAGAACAACAGAGTCATCATCTAACTAATAGCCCACAGGTGTTTCTGCAACGCCCTTTGCCTTCCGATAAGTCTTATCAGTTATTACCTTACCGCCTGTTGTTGCTCATTGTAATCGCAGACAAACATTAATTTAGAAAGAGACTTTAAATTTCTTTAATCTCTTACAGATGTTTGCAAAAACTGTAATGCTGGTCCCTGCTTGCCGAACAGTCGGGTATTTATCGCCCTAAAATTAGCGCGCAAAGCTATCGCAAATACATACCGATACGAAAGCTGCCTATAAGTTGGCGATTTTAAAACATGGCGAAAAACAATATTATAATTATATTATGGCTGATAATTTTTACCATAATTCCGTTGCAGTTGCATTACTGAAAATAAGTGTGAATAATTATATACTTTACTCTTACAAATAAAAACATATAAATCGAACGTATGAAACCATTTCGTCACTCCAATCCAATATTTTTATTTATTTATTGTACCTACCTCGTTCGCCTCGGATGAAAGTAAACACTACACTGAAGGACGCAATGTGGACGTAACTCCAAATATTCGCCTATATAACTCCATTTGATGTGGTTAAAAAACCGCCAGATCAGTAATCGTGCCAAATTACACCTCTCAAACACTCAGCCATCGCCTCGTTTCGCGATAATTCGGGGCGATAGTCGAGACTTGACGCTAACTAGTCTTTGTAGTCCGGGAGAAGCAATAATTAGTAAAATATCATTGGGGAGAGGCATAAGAGATAAAAGAAATTCCAATATTACCTAGGTATTACGGGTAGCAAATTAGTACCTAGTATCTACTTTATACCAATGTTTAGGTATCTATAAATTGCCTTCAAAATCACAAATTAACAAACATAGGTCCTACCACCTACTTAGGTAGTTTATTTAATATACTTCCTTTTTACCCGACAGCCCTACAAGGAGGGTTATATTTTCGGGGTGCTATAATAGGTTATTATGTTTGTATGTTTCTATAGGAATAGGTATTACTTCCTGTAGCCTAAACAGCTTGACCGATTTTGACGAGTGAGGCGTCGTTAGATTCCTCTTGATGTTCGAAGCGTTAGTAGGCTCTGTTTATAAGCTACATTATAGTTGCAGTCAGTTTTTACGTTCTATGTTTTGAAGTCAGGTAGGTATGTAGCTACCTACATTGATTTTGTGTCCGTTTTCACTCAAAACTATCAAGATTTTTTTTTTAAGAAGAAACAAAGTACCTCCTAAGGTACCTCCGTATATCCTAAAAATAAGCTATACAAGCAACAGTAGTGTCTTCTAAAAGTTTTAGTAAAATTGAAACACTTATCACACACCTACAGCCAATGCACAGCCACAAACTTCAGCCATCACAAAAAAAGTTGCGCGCGGTCGAAACGGAACGCTCCGGAACGGAACTCAATTCGTCAGTCGATCGGGAGAGCTTGCCGGGGTAGTGTGTGTCGCTCTGCACGCTCCACACAGCTGATTACGTTCGCGTATACAATAAAGACAGACCTATGGTTGACTAATGCATAAATATTAATGCAACTACCTCATTTAAGTAACTTTTTAGTGTTGTGAACTTTTGTAAACAAACTTTCAAGGGTTTTGTGGCAAATTTCAAATATCTAGTAAAATTATGGGTAAGTTCTACTTGTGTTCATCAATAACAATTGTTTTTTTTTATATAAAATATATATTTGTATATATTTTGCATGAAACTTATATAATATACTAGACTACTTATGTGTAAGTTAGAATGTTTCTGTGTGTTTTCAATCATTTTGTAGGTTATGTTTACAAAATGCAATGAAGAATAGAAATATATGTTATGAAGTTTAGTGTAGTTGTAGTTTTCTTGTCTTATTTTGGAGGGCTTAAAGTCTTTATTTCCCTGTCTCACTATGGTAATTTTCGGCAATGATTGACATCAAAAACTATTCTGTAACAATTCGCAAAATTGACATGTTGTGAAGTGTGACCTAAAGATTTTGATCCTCTACTTACAAACACAGTGGATTATAATTTTTAAACTACTTTGAATATAAGTTCTCCTTGATCATAAATATTATTTATTGATAATTTTCATTGCATCCTCTCTCACTCCTGTCATTTTATTACAGGTATTTACGATTATTTTTAACGCAAAACTACATAAAAAATGTTTTCCCTCATTCTTGCTAATCTTAATTGCCCCACGTTTACATTCATTTTATTATTTGATTATGTTTAACATAAGCTAAAATAGACACTGAATGAAATTTATGGTCTTATCAATTCGGTATAGACGTTTTGTAGGTGGTGGTTATTCTTCCCACTCTATGTGGGCGCAACTTTTGCAATGTAACATTTTATAAGTCTTAGATATAATATAAGATGCTATTTGTAAACGTTAAATGTTATTGCCATGCCATATTAATAAATTAGTACATATTTTATAATATAAGGTTTCTTTAGTTTGCTACGTAAGCCAAAAAGCAAAAATCACAAAATATATTTAAAGACTCATTTACTTATAACCATTTCATTTCAATTTTTATCGATTCATTTTTGATTTTAAAATTATAATCCAAATTATTTATTGCGAATTATTTATTTAATAACTAAATAATATATTATTACGGTAATAAAACGTATGAGAATACAATTTTATTTACTACATGAATACTAACATAATATGACTCATACGATTTCATCGCATAATTTAACCACCATATAAGTTGACCAGCCTCGCAGAATCTATTAATTAATAGATGCTGCGAGGGTGGTCTTTGATTTTAATTAAATATTATGCAAGAAAACCCATGCATTGTGAAAACCCAAAATGTAATAATTGAATAATAAATAAAGTATTCATATATGTAATACAATTATTATTAAATGTAATATTTTAATATGATATATTTTATCACAATTATTGTTATTATTTTTAATTATTAAATAATTTTATATGATTTTACACAACATACTATTATATCATAATAGATTTATATCATAAATGTATGCAGTAATGTAACATTTTAAAATAGTATCGTTGATTTTTCAATTCTATTTAATTCCAAATCAATTCTTTATTTTTGTTGTGTTAAGGATAAAATAGATCTAAAATTAAACATAAAAAAAATATCTTTTAGTAGAAAGAAATGAAATGTTCGACAACTTTATACTCTTAACAAAAAGCTTTAATTGAACAGCGATCAGGCTAGATTGTCAGCAACTCGTATGAACATGTTACGACTGGCAAGTAAATAATATTTATTATGGCTCAAGGACAAATTCCGTTTTAATTTTTTTCATTTGTTATCCCGTCCGTGTGTATGCTTTACAGAAAATAAATCACTACGATGATGGTTTGATTAGAACGGAAATAATACTGTACTATAAGCCAGAGAACTCCGAAACACAGAACTCATACGTTGCTCTGTAAGTATTTCATATCGATACTCTCCATCCGAAAAGCCAATTGCTTCCACTTACAATCGCTTCTTAGGATCCAGGATCTATAATTTATTCGTAACTTTTGTTTTGTATTGCGCTTTAAGGGCATTACATTTGTCTAAAAATATCATAATATTCATGAATCGACAAAACGCACTCAAAAAACAAGTTTTACAAATCATTGATTTCAACCGGAAGTTCCTTTATAGGAAATCGTGGTACAAATGTACGCACCGGGCCCACCTGACGATCGTAGTATAGTACCAGTTACCGCTAGAATCGATCCAAAGAACCCCATTAAAAAGATTCAGTCAGTTGAAAATTATACGACGCACGACCTTTTTTTTACTGCGTGTCCATCCCCCGACTTTAGAATAATCTCCAACGTTGTCCAAGTGTCTTTATTATGAAAATTATTAGTAATCTCTACAATCTGCTTCCCACTTGCAAAACATATGGCGTACTTTCACGGCTTTGTAATAATGGAAAGAGACTAGAAGAGATTAGAACATAATAGTGCGGAGGTGGGCGCGTGGGAATACTCCCAGCGTTCACGTGCCCAACACAACATTCTACCGTACCAAATATAACATTAATAATGCTAGATTTAGATAAAATCTCCCTATCTACTGCTACGGATTCACATAAAGAAGTCATTATTTTGTGGCGAAAGCACAAGGCATTGCGGATTGCGGCGCTTATAGTGACGAATACCTACCTAGTTGAGATTTTATCTTCTTAGTAAATGTTTTTTGAATTATATTTGATTACAAAGAAATTAAATAGAATGATTTAATTTTTTACAAAAAAAAATATGATGTAATTTTTGTAATCATTGATATTAGATAAGAGATATTTATTGTTTGAAAATCGTTTATTAATATTAATAATAGAGCTTATTAATATTTTGTAATGTTTATTTGATTATAAAGTGAATGAGCTGTCGAGCGAATCAGTATGCCTCCATTCATATACCCGCAATTATTTTATGTTGGCGTAGGCGTCAATAAGTCAGTGGCCAATAAATCTATCTCGTACTTGAATCTTTGCAAGTAAATTATGAAAAGAGCTCTTTTTAAGGTTTTAGCTACTTTTAAAAACATTACCTAATTTGTAGATGCGGGATGAATATTCAACCCGCAAGTGCCAAAAATATGGTCACAAGTGCAAATAAGATGATACTTTACTTATTAATCTACCAAACCCATACTGTCCAAAGCTTAGCCTAGATCAAAGTTCTTGTAAATAATTATTAAAGTAATATCCTATATTTAAATGAGCGTCAATAGTTTTTTTTATCATGGCGTGTAGGCTCATGCGCTCGTTTGAAGAGGCAAAGGTGACAGACCCTGTGTAGTTCCACTTGTAGATAGTAGTTCCGGATACGAATCGGACGTGTCGGATGTCGACGTGAGTCACGCGGCGCCCACGCCTCGCTACGCGCCCGATCCTCTTCGCCCACCGGCGCCCGAGCAAGCGCTTGTCTAACCTGCGAAAATCTCACTCATTCACTGTTTAACTTTCTGTTACACTATCATTAAAAATATTGTTTAAATTAAGTACTTACTTACTACTAAATCCTATAAAAACCTAAATTAACGTTTTATAGTATAAAATTACCCGATAGAAGCTTTTGTTTATAAACGGACGCTGATGTATAATAAATAGTTTAAGCACTGGGTGTTACTTATGACGTTAAAATGGACCGACCCCATTCTAGGGCGCTCGAAAAGGTTAATCAGATCGATAACATTCCAATGTAGGTAACACTAACAAGCCTCGACACGGAATCAGTGAAATAAATTGTCTAGGTAGACCTAGAATAATATTCATTTGCATAGTTTTGGTATTCACAAGGTCTGTAAATGCTAAAATCGTGTGTATATTTCGGCAGAGAAGTTAATTTCTTGAAAATCACATTTTACGCGTACCATAAAATTGGCATGACGGTGTTACAACCGTAACGCAATCATGACAATGACTTCGAACAATCTACACGCACAGTTTTCAAAATTAACACAGACTCTGCCGCCGCCACCGTTGCCGGGACAAATTTAGCAGAGTGTCTGAGACGCGTCTAGGCTATTTGTATTTGGGTTTTGGCATTGGACATTTCGCAGTCTCGTGGGAAACGGAGTTGAACGACTGCAGAGACAATGCGGTTGTGTGGTATCGCGACCAGTCGTTCACCGGCGTGAACTGCCGCCCACCCGCGCAGCCTGCTTATGCCAAATGCCATTGCAGTATACCATGTAATACCGGACTAGAATATTCTTAATGACCCTCACTCTAAATACTCATTATATAATACGTCAGAAATCACTCAAAAAAGTATTTTGAACTAAACTTCTACATAATATAATTATAATGGAATCTTTGGTGAGAATTATTCACAAATAAAAATTTATATTACAGTACGAACATTTATACAAAGTGTTTAAGAAGTGGGGGGCAAAGTTTGAGACATGGGGTCGATAAGTGCTGGACGCGAGCCAGCCGACGGCCGCGCGCGACACATAAATTATATCCTCATACTTATTGGAAGTGTAAAGAGAAAACCGACTATACTTAATATACATACCCATCTGTATAAAAAATATAATATACCCATCTGGTACTAAAAACAACCAACCGTTTAAGTACATTCAGAATGTTTATTAATTATATAATGAAAATGAAAACAATCCATTTTGTTTTCGATTGTACATTTTTGGATTTTTCAAACTAATTGCACTTAAAGTGTATAATCTAGCAAGATCGTTAACTAAATATACAATCTTAACTTACAATTTATGAGCAATATATGGTATAGTATCAAAACATATTAGGCGCACTAAATAATGCCAGTGGCGCCATGCGGCATTGTTTTTCACTACGTAGGTACTACGAACTTCTCCGGTTGATTAGTAGGTGTTAGTTTAGTAGGCATGTACTTAATATACCTATCTATATACATATGTAATTATTATCGTATTTACCTTACTAAATGAAAATATACTGAACCGGACCAAGAAGACGCTTTCAAAATTCATGTTCTTCGACATTTAATTTTCTTTCTGGCTTTCTATTTCTACAATAATAAAAAGTAGCACGTACTTATGTACCTACGTACCTACTGACTTAATTGCCTACTTGATAAAAATGTTATTTTTCTATTTAGTGCCCTCATTAGTTGTTTGATTATGTAGATTAAAAATCTTATTTTGGGATACCTTAGGGATACCCATATGTGCTTTTGTTTCTGACATATAGTATAGCTTGGAAAACATGATTACCATCTTCGACCAAAGTAAAATGAATGGACGGGCCCTAACCACACAACTTCCTTAAAAAATAAGTTATAACAATCGAACTTAATTTTCAATATAGGTACCTAGGTACTTAGGTACATTTGTCACAAAAAAGAGATATATAATATCTACGAGGGAAAATGGGACACCCAATGATATTTTATACTAGTAAAATATCATTGGGGACACCTGTGCTTATCAGTTGCTCTCGAACCGTTTGTGATTATGACACTCGAACGCCATCGTACCTACCTACCTACCTACGTCTCGCACTATTTAGACTGAGAGCGGCTGAAGCAAAGTGAGCGCCGGCGCTCACTTTAAAGTCTTCAAAATTCTCATAATTGCGCCCGTCCATTCATTTTACTTTGGTCGAAGATTTTAAAAAAAACATTGAATAGACCTCGATTTACTCACATTTTTCGCTGACGCTCGGAACCCCTAGTGTATACACAAATACTGACGTAATAATAATATCTAGGTTTGCATGGAACAGAATTATTACCGATTTATTTCCTGGTTTAGATGTAATTAGCAATTATCTGTTTTTATTTTTTACTAGCGCGCGCTAAAGCCATCTCTTTTCATCTGCGCGCGAAAGTGTATAGCGCTATCTTTCTCTCAGCGATATAGGTAGTAGCAGTAGATAGGTACATAGCATCGACAACTCTCAGACGTTTTAATACCTACTATTAGCTATTTTTTTTTTTTTTTCTTCTCCTAAGAGTATTTTGGCGTCCCATATCTTTAGCATTTCTGGTGTCAAGTATACTTATATATTTTTAAGTTTTGTTAAATATTATCAAACAAGTCATAGTCACAGTCAAAGGCGAGCAAAGCAACTCACGGTCACGGCCAAGTCAAGCCCCAGTAAAGTGGTGAAAACTTTACTAGAGCCTTCTATGGAGTTTTGGATACAACACGAAAATTCACGTTTCTTTTAGCTATTTTGTAGTGTTTGTGAGGCTACATAGTTTAATAACTAATCAATTTGTTCCTCTTTTGTTGCAGATGAGCGGCAAGCGTACACGCAGCTATAGATGCGCTGTCCACCACCGGGATCGCGAGGTCAGCTCCGAAAAGGACTTCCACCTACTGCTGGAGGACCCTACTCTATTCGCCAGGTAAGCTATTTTGTAGCGATGATGAGTTTACGGCTAGACCAGCGTGCTTATCCTCTAACTTTGAAACGTTCGTGATTCTGATTGCGAGAGCATGCCATCTCGCTCGTACCAACTTAGTCGCACTATGCGCGGTCCCGCTCGCGCAACTCTCGCTATCGCTTTCAGAGTTACGGGATAAGCCCACAGTTGAGTTAGTAGTAGTTGAGTTTGTCTGTGGAGTTGGTCAAATGAGGGAACTAAAATTTTCCATTTACTTAAGGCTTTAGTTTTATTTATTTAATTTATATTTAAAATCTAAGTATCTCGGTACGACGGTGCCTCCCCCTGTTCACTCACCATAAGTTCGCCGCTATGCAACAGTTCGTGCATCCGAATGCAACTCAGCCGCCGCCGCGTCGCAGAGCGCAATTTTTTAGATCCCAACAATGGATTGTGCTGAAGGAATACACTTTCTATTACTCGTATAGATATCACCCTCAAGATGAAAATCTGTCGCTAAGCATCTCCGGTATCTAGGCTAGTTCCCATTTCACGCTACGCGATGTGGGCTGATCAGTGGGCTTATCCCGTAACTCTGAAAGCGATAGCGAGAGTTGCGCGAGCGGGACTGCGCATAGTGTGACTAAGTTGGTACGAGCGAGATAGCATTCTCTCGCAATCAGAATCACGAACGTTTCAAAGTTAGATAAGCCCGCAGCTTCTACAGCATTTTCATGAATATCATTGAGAAATCTGTAGTAAAAAGAGAAATACATGCGATATAAGTTGAAAGGTCCCTTTTTTTTTGTACTAACTCATGGTACTAATCGTTTCCTCATAAGCAAAGTAAGCTATGTTATTCTAAGTTTCCTGAAACCTATCATTTCACGTGTCATGGCCGCCTATAAACTAACGGTAGTTCTCAGAATCGGTCATTAATGTAGGGGAAGTCTCAGCAGGAAACATTACCTAACTTTCAATGCTTTCAGGCGGGGAACCTGCCGGCCAATAAACTTCTAACGATGAATCGATACTTTTGATTGATGTAAAACCTTTTTCCCCCTTTCCATTACACTCTATATATTGTCTCTTTGACAGGCCTTGTAAACGAGTCCTAACATTAGAGATGAGATATCAAATATGTATCTCTATAGTTTCTCATAGAGATTATTATGTTCGTTGCTCATGAGTTTTTCATACAAAATTCGAGTATGCCGTGACTTTAATTCTTTAAACTTTATTTTAAAATACAAAATTTCCTTGTGTGTAAATGTAACAAAATTGATGTAATAAAACGCTCCGTAAACTAAATTCTAAATTTTAGTATTAAAAATTGTTGTTTCAATATGGTTCCACGTAAATTCCGCTCAAATTTAATAATAAAATCGATTACGGGCGCTAAAAATATTTTTTATGTTCACTTGTCGTGTCAGGGTGACATGTAGTATGCTTTTGTACAATAAAATCGTTATTAAATTGCTTTTTTACACCGAGAATATTACAGTGAAAGCGATTTGATCGATTACTTACAGACCACGCTTAGAAATAGGAATGTAAAGTGGGATTTCGACATAAAAGAACACAGATAATATAATAATACCACGATAAAAGGTAAAGCAACTTATCTGTGCTGAAAGATTCAAAACTAATGGCGCTGCCGGGACACATTACTGAAAGAAAACCTTTTCCTTTTGTAGCGCTAACAATCTTTGACGATCCAGGGTATGTTGGTAGCGTATCAACCTTATGAGCAGCTGATCCCGCGTTCAATTTCCGGGATGGCACATTTATTTCTACGCTACATATACTAGTAGTTCGCGGCGAACTGAGACCTTGCGATCCCCATATCTTCACAACCCCTGGACCGATTTAGGTCATATGATACGAACATTATATCATACGAATTAAAAATTGTATTGAAATGAACTACTTGCCTACAAAATTTCATGAAGATCGGATCAACGGTTCGCAAGTTATCATCGGACAAATATACACACAAATATACATACAAATGCCGATTTGTCCCAGTAAACTCTGAGACCTTCGCTTCGATCGGTCAATAAATAAAGTCGTGCTAAAAGTATATGTAAAAATATGTAGAATCATCAGGTGGAGTGGCGACTTCCGTAAAGCAGCCGACAGAAACTGCAAGCAGAGGGCTAAAAACAGCTCAGTTGCATATTTTAGGAAAGACCCGTGGACGAATCTAGATTCTAGACTGATGATAATTGAAGATGATGTAGTTCCACAAGGAGCAAGAGTTATATTCAAAATTGTAACTTCAATATTCAGAATTGTTTCTAAACAGTACTTTCATTGTTTCAGGATGGTGCACTTAGTAGCAATGGAAATGCTCCCCGAGGAACGGGATCGCAAGTATTACCAGGAGAGGTATACGTGCTGTCCACCGCCCTTCTTCATTATCTGCGTTACACTACTTGAGGTGAGAAATAATTATGTTTTCAAAAAACCAGCTAGCCAATACTAGAGCAATCGAATTTCTGTCCTCTTCATTTCCTTGTGCATCTCTAGGAGAGTGACTAGTATTAGTATACAGGGTTATGAGGAAAGGGTATGCTAAGCGGAAAGGGGCTTATAGTACTCATCATTAAGAACAACTTTTTCTATGGGACCGACCCCGAAATCGAGAAAAAATAAACAGCTGTTCCATAGAAAAATGTCAATGAAACTCGACAAAATGTATGGAACAGCTGATATTTTTTTCTCGATTTCAGGGTTGGTCCCATAGTAAAAGTTATTTACAATCATGAGTTCTGTGAGCCCCTTTCGGCTTAGCATACCCTTTCCTTATAACTCTGTATATTGCTTGAGAACAAGTCCGGTTCCATGACTTTACATTTTCCTCTACCCTCGTCTTCGATCTCTGGCGCTGCAGATTACTCGGTTCCTTTTCCCTCATTCTATTGAGAACATGTATTCTCTTTCGATAGTTGATTTCGACGCATTTGTAGGGAAATTGGTGTAGTCTAATCTGGCTCATGAATGCTCGATAATGTTTGGAAATCAGCACCAATACTTAGGTATTTAAATTATTTAGCTAATGTACTGTTTCCATTATCCACAAGACTTTAGCGCCTAACTGTGAAATTTAAGATACGTTAAAGTTATAACATGTAAGATGGCGTGAGATCGTATTGTTATGAGCTATTGTAAATATTCTCGGCGGTTGCGAAAAACCGAGGTCAGTTAAATTGGATCAACAACTGCACATGCGTTTAACAGATTGAATTAGTTTTTACATATTACGAAGTCTTAGAAGGAACCGTACTGTCGAGAACTCTTGCTAGGCAAAAAGTCAACCAAGTTCATATTTTTTTTATCTTAGTTTCAGTAACATATAAAGTAGGCAGGAGTCCTCTTGTAGACATATAATGCCTGTGCCAGAAGACCCCACTCCTCCATTTCTGACGAACATTTATATAGGTACTTAACTTTAACTTAAATATTTTATTTTATTTTAACATATTGGGATATGAAGATACTTATATAACATATAAATATAGATATTTTATACATTTTACAGAAATCAATCAAAAAAAAAAACCAAAAATAGACAGACGATAGGTCTATTTTTGTGTATATGAGTTGTGTAAGAAACTAAGGTCCTAATGCCGAGAACCAGCGACCGATAAAATGTATACCTACAACCATTTATTAAACCTAGAAATCTTGTGGTGAGAGAGAACAGCTGCAGGACGGAAAGTGACTATCGAGCAGAAGCTGGGCGGGCTACATAATATAGGAGAGGACAACACTCGCCTAGGCTAACCCAAACAGAATCTCTCGCTTACCTCCATAAATATTACACAAAGAACGATCTGGTATGAATCGAAGTTCTTTAAATTATAAAGGATACGTTTCGCGATTTTACACGCAAAAAGTTGATGTTATTGTTGTAGCGTTGATATTCAGCAGTAGCTGGAAAACGGTTGATGATGATGAAAAGGTTTTCCATTGCAATACTGTATTTTGCACTAACCTAGCGTGCAGAACGCATCACTTTCTACCGTCCGGTACCGCTCTGATCCCGCTCTAGTTGCTTCGGTCAATTAAAAATTATAATAGCGGATTTCACATCCGCGCAAACAAGCGGTTTGAGTGAATCATTAGATACAATCCGCGGGCCAGTGTGCGCGCACTCGACAGTTCGTCACAGGTTGATTCACGGCTTCATTGCCAGGTGACTATCTGCATTTTGTAGAACAGAGGTGTCTGGGATTTCTGGGTTAAAACGTTTTGTCATCATGACTGTGCCTTAGATCTAAAAAATAAATTAGCTAACTAAAGTTAGTGCTGCTTTGTGTTAGCGATTTACCCATCAACCATTTTACCTTCGGCCGCGTAAATAAAAGGTCTTAGTACGAAACTGTAGAATAAAATAAAATTGTGTTTGTACGGCACTGGTTACGTAGCACAGATTTCGTAGACGACCGAAGGGACCATTTTAGGTCTTCTTTCGCTTCAGATTCTAGGTAACATCATTTGCGTAATCAACGAACGAATTGCGGTTTTGTCCAGCGAGTAAGCAGTTAGAACCGTCTGAGTTCACCACAGTGTGACGCGGTTTCCATAAAGCACGCCGCACATCGCTCCAGGTGCCACATACGGCCCTGGCGGCCGCGGCCCCGCTAACTCACGCACCGTGCACACGCCTTCCGCTAACGGTTTTCCCTCTGCGAATAATGCGGTAAAACGTCACAAATTACGTAAATTTAATCAGCGAAGTAAGACAATTCAATTAATTGTAACAGTATTAGTGTAACATTATTAATTGTGTCTACTATTAAATCATTTGTGATTGTAGCTATCACCCTTTTGAAATGGATCGCTGCGCGGTATCGTTTTTCATTGAACGTTTAGACCGAATTAGATTTATGATCATTGCGTCAGGGCACAGATCATCTTATTTTTTAGGAACTCGTAGATGTTGTGTCCGCTTATTTTAGGCATTTAGCGACCAACACAACACACACAACGAAGCTACAGACCCTACACAACGAACATTTATAGGAGGAAACTTTGATGCATACGTTGTATGACACAAGCGACTCTTCGTAGTTTTGCGGTTTTGGGCCATCTTTATCCATTCTCTTCACAAGTAGGTACCACATCGTAGACACGCCATCTCGCACAAGCTACTTTAAAAAAGAAATTGTATCACTACTCATAGAAAATTCTTCTAAATTCAACACAATTCTTTGACAGTGGTGCATGGTTCATGCTCTGCTCTTCAGGAATTTTACACAGTTTCATAATTTTTGTCCACGCCTTCCTTATCCCACTGGGTCCTGTGCTAATCTGGTCCAGGTTTCCTCAATTTTGACCACTGTCGGTGCTGAACTACCAACGCACTGCTTACGTTACCTCGGCCACTGCTTCTTCGCTGCTTCACTGTCCTACTCGTATCTGGAATAGTAATGAGTGTCGTTGTTCCAGCTGGGCGTGTTCGCGTGGTACGCGTGGGGCGGCGGCGTGGCGGCGGCGGCGGGCCCGGTGCCGGTGGACTCGCCCCTCGTCTACCGGCCCGACCGGCGCCGCGAGCTGTGGCGCTTCCTCACCTACAGCGTGGTGCACGCCGGCTGGCTGCACCTCGCCTTCAACCTGCTCGTGCAGCTCGCTGTAACTATTCACAACTAGCTATTTTTTTAATCTTTTGTTTTGGTTCCACACACATTGTATTTAGCCTGTGTCAAGTTTTGTAATTGTTCAAGTAAAGCATAGTATTTCAGAATAAAAACAAGTCGTAGTATTAGTCAACAACGACTCGTTTCACCACGTCATACGACGACTACGATTTTTCCCACACTCCTGCATATTCAAATTCAATACAAACTAATCAAATGTTTTATTTTCCAGGTCGGTCTACCTCTGGAGATGGTGCACGGGGCGGTGCGTTGCGCGGCTGTGTACCTCGCGGGAGTGCTGGGGGGCTCCCTGGCCGCCTCAGTCCTGGACCCGGACGTGTGTCTGGCGGGTGCTTCGGGCGGCGTGTACGCGCTGCTCGCGGCGCATCTCGCTAATGCGCTGTTGAACTTCCACGCGATGAAATACGGGGCGGTGAGGCTCGTCGCCGCGCTCGCCGTGGCCTCCTGCGACGTCGGGTTCGCGGTCCACGCGAGGTATACCAAGGTAAGTCGCTTTTAATTATTCTTTGAAAACATACGTCCATAGACAAGTGCGTAGAAAGATGTGTAACCGAATGTTGTACAGATAAGAACGTTAGATGACGCTAGTCCTTTAAACTGCGACATGACCATCACAATTTCTGCTTGAGTTGAAATTGAACCCCAAGCTAACTAATTTGTAATGATACGGTGAAAAAATCGCTACACACTTATTATGAATTATTTTTACATCAGTAATATCAGTCAAATTATTATTTTTTATTTTATTTGCAAAACACGCTAGATTCTCAAGAGATGGCGTTGAATACATTATTTTTGGGAAACATTTTTACGTCGTATATTGCAATTTAATTTTAACTAAAAATCAATACTATTCTATAATAATCATATTTTCATATTTGGCTTTGTCTGAGTATTTCATAATTTAGCGATTTTGCGCGACCGTGCAGTTTATTGTGTGGCGATACGATATGCGGTCGCACAGCTTTAGTAATTTCGCATAAAATACACAGGCGAGCGATTCAAAAATAGAGCCCCTGGCCAACATGTAAATCACCCGGTAATGTTCACCACTCCGTCGTTACAGGAAGTGCCTCCAGTGTCGTACGCGGCGCACGTGGCCGGAGCGCTCGCCGGGCTCACCATCGGGCTACTCGTGCTGAAGCACGCGCAGCAGAGACTGTGGGAGCGGCTGCTGTGGTGGACGGCTCTGGGCGCGTACGCCGCTTGCACTCTCTTCGCAGTCCTGTACAACGTGTTCAGTGGCCCGGTGGACGAACTGCACTACATGCCGCCGGACCCCCCGCCCGATGTCGGCTTCTGACCGACAACAGACCCGACGAAGCTTGCAGCCTCGCTAGTGGTTGACCGAGCTTGGTTTTAATTTCTGCGAATGCTGTGGTACCTTCGACTGTTTAGTTCCTATATCGGGACGATAGATGGCGCTTCGAAATGTTTCGATTACCTTGCGCCGGTCAGGGTCTCGAATGGATCAGTAATCGCCTGTTGAAGTTTGAAGGTACTTTTGTATCGTTTGTTTTTCTCCCGCACTCTGAGCCGAAGCCGTGCGGCCTCACAACACGCCTAGTCAATTTACCTTAGTGTGATTCGCGATAAGTAGTATTATTAACGAGGAGACCCGCCTTTAAGTATTTACAGTGTATCTACTCAAGTTGCCTTGTTTTGCTCGTGTTTGTATCGAAGGCCTCCTCGCGATACTTAATTGTTAAGTAGTATTAATTATATTGAATAGGTGAACTATTTTTGTACCTATCGGCGTCCGTAGGTTAGGATGATGGCGTTACCGCGACACAACACAATATGTTCCCTGTGAACTGATGGTTTCGACCGAGCGCGGGGCTGGGCCTTTGGCCCGATGCAAACTAGCCGAAGCGCCGAGCAAATATTTACGTTGCATAATACATTTACTCAAAGTCTAAAATTCAATCAATTAATCCGCAGTAATGTTTTTCATTTGCGTCAACGATATTTTTCTTAGGACAGGCTTTTACCTTTAAAATGGCTTTAAGTATTCGGCTCCGCTGCACTCTGTATACAGGTCATTGTAACCTAGCAACCAAGATTCGCCAAAGGGTGCGAAAAGAACGAGTAAAAGAGATAGGAATAATAAAATCTGTCTTAAAAGGCAGATTTTGCGGGGCCATTTTAAGGGCGCTATAATCTTATCTCAATTAAAGTATCATTGATCTACACCAATTTTTTGGAGGTTCCAACGTCCGCAATTTTAGTTTGTTTTAATTTGATTGGCGTTGTAAAGTGCGCTGCGTTTCGCCTAGTTTGCGCCGGCGCTAACTTTAGTGTAAGGATAATACAATAATGATCGCTTTAATAATACCTAGGTCAGGCCCGCGCCCGTCGAGCGATCGGCGTAGTTATGCCCGGCACCAAAGATTAGTGTAAAGTCTCAAGTCTCGATGGTGAACTATTCTTTCTCCTTCCATTTTGATTCTAGTTACGTCCCGAATCCCGTAACTCCATTATTGCTCACTAAGAAATAAATACTTTAAGTATGCCC
Source organism: Apocheima hispidaria (assembly GCA_947579745.1). Lineage (NCBI taxonomy): Eukaryota > Metazoa > Arthropoda > Insecta > Lepidoptera > Geometridae > Apocheima > Apocheima hispidaria. The sequence goes on from OX388156.1 coordinate 9,845,136, forward strand.
ATCAGTTGATTTCAACTCGTGATTCTTATGTAAGTTGTATTGCTCAATTGCAATTATTATTTTTAATCAGATGATTATGCTCAAAAGTGAGTCTTTTATTTTATGGGATCAATGTTTACTAAAAAATTAATTGTATTTTGTGTGTAATGTGAATTCGTCCATTTATTTTTGCCACTTGCATTTTATATCTATTTACTGTTCTTTTAACTGTTTGTCTCGCTACTCATTAGCAAATAGTTTGATAATGTGCCTGATTCCTATTAATGTAATAAATTTGATTTTAAACTTTAATTCTAATCAAATAGCGTCACAAAATGACTGATTTATTTTTTTGTATAAATTATTGCAGTGTTTCAATTTTAATTTATTTGAAAATTATTGTAAGTATGAATCGGAATAATTATAATTATGTGATTATAATGAAGAATGAAAATAATTAAAAAATATTGAGATCTATGGCAGTGTTTCATTATTTAAACAAAAAGCGTCGTTTATAACAATTTCATTCAACAATTCAATAACCCTGAATTAACAAGTTATTTCTAATTACATAAATTAGGTAATAAAGCCAGTGTTACAAATCTAGACATTCTTACAGCTTTATAAGACTAACTATGGTACCGTGTATTCCATACAAACGTATTTTCCTGTTTCCTCCCTGAACACAACAGAAAAAAGGCATTTTTTTTTAAATTTTTGAAGATAAAAGATATTTGCTAGTTGTAAGTTTTATGGCAATAAAAATATTTTCTGTATCATTATTCTGGGAGGAAACAGGAGAATAATTTGTGTGGAGTAGATGGTCGCATAATTACCTCATAAGAATAAGGTTGAATTATCAACATTAAAAATTATTATATTTTAAACATAATTAAATTATGTTGAAACAAAGTCTTATTTCTATAAATCTGGTAACAAATAAATAGCTCCGCGTAATGCTATAATGTATTTACTAAAAAGGGGCGGCCTCCGCGGCGTGTCTGTGATATAGGTATTATCTCTTTTGCTCTCGTAAATATTGAACTCGACAAGAAAAGGATAGCTGGATAAAGCAGCTAACAAGCGCCATAATGAAGATAAGCTACACTACAAGTACGTGTAAATGCACTGCCATCTAGTTGAAAGTTCAGAAGTAAGTCCTGAAGAGGCCGACCGTGGCTCGCACCCAGAGAGGCGTTTCTCTCTTCAGCAGCTGGTCGCTGCACTCCGTCGCGGGCTCGTGGAGGCTCGCCGCTTCTCCGTGAAGCCTTTCCTAGAAAAATACCAAAATTAAGAGGCAATTTCGAGAAAAAGATAGCGATATACACATTCGCGCGCAGATGAAAAGAGACGGCTTTAGTAAGTAAAGCAAAGTAGGCGCAAGTGAAAAAAACAGATAATTGCTAAATACATCTATATCGAGCCTATTCAATGTTTTTTTTTTTTTTCGAGAAAAAGTCATGGTAGTCTTCCACCAAAGTAAAATTAATGGTCCAACCAAATTGGAACAAACTGCGATCCAGTCGGTCCGATTAGATTGGACCATTGACAATTAGTCTATGGTCCAAACAAACTGTCTATTCTCGCCAATAAAATTGTTGCGCGTGTTACCGTTAGGAATCGAATATTTAATAAAACATAATTTTATTATGTTACATGTCAAAAATTTCATACATCAAAATTATAAATTTACAACTACAACTACACAATATTATAAATGCGAAAGTGTGTGTAAATTTGTAAGTGTATTTGTCAACTCCGTAAAGGATGAGCGGGTTTTAATGAAATTTGTTATGGATGCAGCTTTTATCCTGGATTATTAGTATTATAACCACAAAGTAGCTTATTTATTACATAGACAATTTGTAATTAATAGACAGTTTGTTTGTCCAACCAAATTGGAACTTAAACTGCGATCCAGACGGTCCGATTTGATTGGACCATAGACAATACGAAGAAACACGACACGTAGACGAAGCTCTGGTCGGTCTCCAGCTCGCTGGGATGACAATATTGTGGAAATCGCGGATCGAATCTGATCAAGATTGGCATAGGACCGTGATAAGTGGCGTACAAGAAGAGGGGCCTATTGCTCAGTAGTCGGCGATTACGGGCTAAAAATGATAATGCCATAGACAATTTGTCTATGGTCCAACCATTGACGATTGTCGCCAATCAATATCTTGCGTGTGTTAGCCCTATTAGACCTTACAATGTCGAGCTACCTGCAAGTCTGGCGAGGCAGTGAATATAGCCGCCTGTGCTTCCAGGTCCCTCCTCACAGAGCGCTCTCCGAGGTTTGCCGAGCCCACTATAGTGGCCCACGGGACGCCGCTGCCCGGGGGGTAGTACCTGAAGTGTGTGATCACAGTTACAAATCAAAATGCCTTTTAATCAAGTAACCACTGGTGTCGATTCTGTTGTAAAAATCTGTCAGGACTAAAATTATCTGTAACTCTTTTCCGTTCAATATGAGAACAAGATAATGGTCGAAAAACTGAAACCCGACTATGTCCTTACGTGAGCTTTGGTTTTATCGGGTGAATGCAAGCAAAGCCGCGAAACAAAATATTTTTGAAATATGCTAATTTAGCCCTTTCTTTTGATACCCAACAGAGCTTACACGGCATCATTAAAATGTCCTCCAGAGGCCGTTTTGCTTCGCATAGTCGGGTAATAAATAATGACATTAAGATCAGTCTTTAGTTTACAAAATGGTACAACAGAACGTCATTGATTTGCGAACTGTAGAAAGAACTCAGCATGTCACTGAGCGATCGTCTCCGGAACGAAAGCATTCGCTGCCTGAGTACTTGAGTTTCCGACATCATCGAATTAGCAAGTTATGCCCGTTTTCACCAACGAACCATAACTTTAAGGGATCACCCAAGAAACTTTAAGCGGTAGTTTCCTTCTAAAAATCACTTAGGGTATACCTAAGGTCTAAAGGGATCCCTTAAAAATAGGGCAAACTAAACCCCTTAAATGAACCCTTCTTAGGTTATTAAGGGATCATCTAAGAAGGGTTCTACGTTAGGGGTTCGTTGGTGGAAGGACCAGTCATATCTATCGCCGACAGCAGATTTCCTATGTACCATGGTAGGCTGACGGACGATGATGAAAAAACTAACCACAAGCCTTTGGCATGGAAAGTCCACCCTGGGCGCTCATACTCCAGTATCTGGACCCTGCTCGCCTGGTTCGTGTCCACAACTCTTTGCCAAAATCTGGAAGAATTTAAAATAACTGCTAAATCAATAATAATATACAAGACTAACTCCTAAATAACATTAAAATAAATATTGACTCTCACTATATCACAATAAAGTTAATTCTAGTTTGCACAAAGAAATTCACGAGCAGGCGAGGGCGAATCACTAGCCTTTCACACTGAGTAGATGTAAAAGCAGCCTTTTACTAAAGACATAAAGCTGTACATTCTATGTATAGGCTTAGTAGTTAATATAGCTCATTATTTAACAATAATTCACATTTGCAGTAAAATAGGCCTAGTACAAAGGCATAACTGTTTTGATTTATTACAGCATTTTTTTTTAATTATATTCATACAAAACTTAATTTAATTGACATTTTATAATTCAATTGAAATTTGCCATGAAAGTCCTTCAAACAATGTAATCATAAGGTAACTTACTTTCTTGCTATAAGTGAATAAGCATGCGGAATTCCACCTGCTGGTCCTGGGGCACCCAAAAACCCATTGGCCTAAAAGAAAAAGCATAAGGTTTTGACCAATCGACAGCCATTTTGTGTGCGAGTGCAGAGTTATATAACAATCAATTTTGAAAAACACATACTTTGAACTCTACATAAGACTGGCGTGGCCTTCTTGAATCGGCAGGATAGGCCGACAAAGGGCCTTCCCGAATTAGGTCAACGGCGCGCGTGCGGGAGCAGGATGCACATATGAAGCATGATATGTGCACCCTGCACATATAAAAATTACATCTCAACTTTGTCATTGTCGCCCCACACAAAGACAGCCGAAGTCTTGCAAGCTCTGGACACTAAGCAGCCAGACTGCCCACACACACGAACACACACACGCACGCACGCACACACACACACACGTAACAGCAAAACATAGCAACTTATTTACATTGGGATGTGCCATCAGCAAGCTAATATTTGCTTTGCAGTCCTTCAACAAAGCTCTGGAATAGTTGTCTGTCAAGTTGAAGTATCCAGTAGCTAGTCTTATGTACGACCCTTTAGGTGCTGCAGCGAGAAGGCGCGATGTCACTTTCTCATCCTGAGTGATGCCAAACTCTCCCATTTGTATGAGAGGAAAGATCCATGTGTCTTTGGATGAATCTGTAAATATGATAAAATATTGTCTTTATAACCGAACATTCTTGTTACATGTGTTTATTAATTTTTTACTGTAATTGCCTTTGCTTCATCAACATCCAGTCTGCCTTACCACAAAGCAAATGTCTTTCAATTTCTATGCTTAAAAGTTTGTGTATGTATTTTTTTTTCAACGCAATATTTACAAACTATCCATCATGTAATCTGCTCATGTAATCTGCTCATGTATTTTGAATCAAAGTGGATCAATCTTCAAAACTCCTATAATACACAATCAGGTTGACAGAGACGGAGAGTGTAGATAATTTAGAAAATCCAACTAGGTCCAGAATACAGGTTCCGATACAAATGATACTGTCTATTCTGGGGAAATATGAGCAAAGAGCTTTGAAGATTTTGGCATACCTTACTGTCCGCCATCTTGTATTTTTCTTTAAAGTATCAGCCACTCATAAAACCTATAAGAGTCTATAGCTGACACTAATATGAACAAGGTTTGTATGCCGCTATTTTGAAGAAAAAGATGACAGAGAGTGGGTATGCCAGGCTTCAAACTAAAATATTCAAGGCCTTTTGATAATTTAGTGCTAATTTATCTTCCTCAACTTACCATCTTCACTACTGAGAGACGTTAGCTTTGAAAGCTGCTGATCTTTCCACCTCTCTATAAGATCTGTAATCTTTCTATTAATCTCCTGCACCATGAGTTCTTTACTTTCATATTTCTTGCTTTGTATCTCATTCTTTAAACATGTTTTGCTGTAAACACTCACTTCATCTAAAAAAATAAAAAAATAAAAATCAGAAATTAATATAACAGTTATGTATGTAAAATAACATTGTGATTCTCACACTGCTTCGCGCCATGCGATGGTGTGCAATCAAAGTATCTGTTTGTATAGAAAACAAGTCTATTCGCTCCACACACTTGGCTCCGTGTTGGGTGACACGGAGCAGTCTGAGTATCGCCTAAGAGTAACCAAAAATGTACAAAACTTACAGCCTTCATACCTATGAGTTCATTGTAAAAATTGGCAAGATCAGCATCCTCTATTTCTATGTAACGGTCTTGGCGCTGCCCAAAGTAGTCATTTGAGCAGTTAGCACCACTCAGTAGCACAGAGTCGTCAGCTATGTAAAGCTTCATGTGTTGCAGACCAACTATTTCATTATAACGAGACGGCAGCGCCTTTGACCAAGATCCTTGCAACCTTGGAGTCTGGTACAAGCTTATTCTACACTTATCTGTCTCATTTAAAAACTCTCTTAGTAATGTTACCGAATTAATTTCACCGCGAGTTCCTCTTTGGTAGTCTAGCAAGACTTTCAACGATAATTCTTTGTTTTTAAACAAGTTTTCTTTGGTGTCTTCTAGCAAAATCTTTTCTAAGTGTCCAGTCCCTATGTATAGACTCGCAATCGATATCCTGCGCTTAGCATGACGAAATCTCTCGCATAGGGTTTCGTAAAACTTTCCCGGATCATGTATAATATTTATTTTGGATGATTTTACTGGGAAACACGGAGCAACACTGTAAATCCAATTAAAATACTGAAGCTCCACTGGTCTGAATCGTATGGGCATGTTGGCATTTGTAATCATAACAGCACTTTACACAATACACAAAACAACAAGATAGTTATATTAAAAAACGTGATTTAACAAGACCATTAATTAATACATGGAATAAATTAGAGAAACAAAAACTGCTTTCCTCTGATCTCCTGTCGCCAATACAAATACAAATTCACTGACACCACAGATGAATAGAACACTGACACTGACTCTGACTTCAGTGACTTCACTTGAGTGCTACGTTCCAAAACAGGCAGATGTTGTTTGAGAAGTGTTTGAGAATGAGCGGACAACTACGTCTGTATGTCGTGAACGCAACCTACCTGATATCGTGTGAAAGAGATGACTATATATAAGTTTCTGGGGGAGAGAAAGGGAGAAGCTATAACCTCAATAGTATGTTTCTTTTGCTCCCGTGAAATTCAAGTCTAGGTTTTTTCCTAGGATGTCAGGCCGGTCATGTAGCGAAGCCTTTATTTTTTTCTTACTTGTTTTTCTCCGCAAAGGATTTTAGCCCGCTTTTAGAGTGGCTATACATGGCCTGACCTGACATCGTGTGAAAGGGACAGCTAGACTTGAATTTCACGGGAGCAAAAGAAACACGATGTCAGGTCAGGCCATGTATAGCCACTTTTAAGGTCTCGCTACATGGCCTTTCCTGATATCGTTTGAAAGAGATGGCTATATATAAGTTTCTAGAGGAGCGAAAGGGAGAAGCTATAGCCTTAATAGTTTGTTTCTTTTGCTCCCGTGAAATTCAAGTCTAGCTGTCCCTTTCACACGATGTCAGGTCAGACCATGTGTAGACACCCTTAACCCTTCAATCGCCGATAAATGTGGCAAGGCAATGCGCCACATTTTAGAACCGTCTATAAATTATAGTAATAGTGCAGTAGTTTTATAATTAAATATTACCATGAAATCAAAAAACATATAAATACAGAAAAGTTTTATTTCCATAATTTAAATAACATTAAAATTTAAGTACCTTCCAAATAAAATTATGATTATATGTATATATACAACAAAGAACTAATACACTACCACTACCAGTTGTGCCCAAAATGCTTGCAATCCTTTGTGCAAGGTAGAGGCCAGCGTTTTGATGCATTTTTTGTGTGTAACTAACATCTCTGCGAATTAAAATGTTATAACGTTTTTTTTTTGTTTTTCAATACTTAATTCTATGTTTTCAACTTGTTATGAACAATTTTGCAATAAATAAGGTACCATACCGTATAAATAAGTTTAATTTTCTAAAATTTCGTCTCGTTCAATTCCATAAAACACTTTATCATTTTGTATGTATGCCCAGGCCATTCTTTGGGAACTGAAATGGATACCGACATCGCCTTTCTTCGATAGAGTAATAGCTCCAGCTGTATTATTCAAACGTGCTGTCATTTCTGAAAACAAAAACTTTGGCACCTATGAGAGTTCCCAGTTTTTGACCTAGAGAATCATGAGTTTCATGTCAGTAGTCATTTATATCCCTGGCTCTTACTTGGCGATTTTTGTGGCCGGAGAGGTGTAGTGAGGGTGTAGTGTAGTACGAGTATAAGCAGTAATCTTTGATAGTACACAGGAGCGAGCTGAACAGACGTAGCGTACCTACTCATGAAATGTGAAGCAAGCACAAAAAATTGAGTTACGTATTACGTAGTTATGTACCATTATTTTTTTAGGTCACGTGTCGGGACGTGTTTTAAATATAAAAAAAAAAAATGACCCACGAGCGCATCTTTTGCGAAGTTATTGGTCTGTTTTTGGTCAATGTAAAACAAATTTTAGTGATGTAACGAATCGTGTAAAATTTACAGATTATACACGAGTTTAGTAAGCTCCGTTGATATTTAAGTATATCTCGTCAATTTAGATCAGAGTACTTAATATTAATTATGTGATCGTTCATGGTTGAATTAAGTAGGTAAACACAAAATAATCATTTTTATACTTGACGCTTTGAAAACCACCCCCTTTTGAACACCCTTACACAGAAACTAATGCGATAAAGTTATTGTAATATTCATTATACCATAGAACTTATAGTTTATAAATAATAATAATAATAGTACCATACTTATGTACATATACAAGTACTTAGTTATACATAAGTACCATTTATAGCATCCTTGGTAGCATTATTCGCATTTATCCCTTGCTCCATCAGCTTGATTATGGTATGAGCCAAACAATACTTCAGAATTGATTCTCCGTGACCTGCAATATCAGTGTTCTAAATATTTTATCTATTCACGTTATCTTATTTGTTATAAAAGCGCATTTCTATTGATCTCTGTACATGCACGATAAAAGATATCTTGTTGTCAGTAAGTAGGTAGGTAAGTACTTTTATCTTGACATATTTCAATAAAACAGTTTCTAATATCCATGGGATGTTATTTCCAAATATTACCACTTACGTAAAAGGTTAACTGAATGTACTTCTGTTAGTGTAACGTAGGTACCTGTTGAAGAAACACCGCCAACCAAATCATCGGCGTACGTTCCGCTACCAATCATAGGCACATCACCCATACGACCGACAGCTTTGCCAGTCAAACCACCTGTGCTTGTAGCCGATGCAATATGCCCTTGAGCATCCAACGCCACAGCTCCAACTGTTCCAACACCACCCTAAATATAGAAACAGAATAAGTACTTCAATAAGAAAATAATAATAACTGAATTTGCTTAGAGTAAGCTGATGATGACAAGTCGAATTGCTGCCGTTTAATACAAACACTATAATGTACGCGTCCAAATTTGATTTTAATTGTATCCTCTATTTTAAGAAAGAATTGCAATTAAAATTACAAGACGTTTGCAGTTTGTTTGTAATATGTTTGCAAGTGATAAGTGATAGGAAATAAGTATGAATAGAACCTTTTGTACATATTGTATGAAATCGTAAGATTAATATTTTTATCCGCCAAAAACAACATACTTACTTCGTACTTAGGATGCATCCCATCACTGGTCATCAAGGGCTCCAAGTTTTGTGCGTATTCGTGTTGGTGCAAGTAGTCATACAAAGATTCCAAGGCATAATTAGTTATCAAAGAATCTTGCGGCACTGTCTCAAATCCCTGTCAAATATTGAAAGATAGAAAAATACGCAGGAACATACAATTTTCATTTTACAAAAACAAAGCTAGGTTCATCATAATTTTAATATATTAACTTAAGTACCTTTTCTAAGGCAAAAGTTTTTGCGCCTTCTCCTCCTAGTAACGAGTGGGGTGAATCTGTGAGAACTTTATGAGCAATGCTTATGGGGTGGGAAAAGTCTTTCACCAAAGTTACTGCGCCCACATTAAGATCCACGCCCCTCATAATACTCGCTTCCATTTCAATCTCTCCTTCTATATTTAGAACTGAGCCATATCCTGTACAACCAAAAAAAAATATACTCTGTGTGTAGTAACCTAAAACGAAACAAACTAGTGCGGTCTGCAATGAAGCGTTCAATGAAATGAAATAAAATAAAATTAGAGCAACTCGGTACCGGCCCGAACGGTTCAGCCGGAGGCCAGAGTCACTCTAAGAAAAGAAACATTCTACATAGACAATTCAGGTAGCAGGTAACTGCCCATACCAGCGTTAAAATATTCATCTTTTTCCATTGAAACTACAGCTGCTTCAACAGCATCTAAAGCGCTGCCACCCCGTAGCAACACTTCGTATCCCTCCCTTGCGGCGTTTCTGACACCATCAACCTTGCCTTGAACACGACTGTCATCGATGTCTCCAGCACCCCCATGTACTATAATTATTGGGTCCTAGTAAGAAAGAATTAGGAAGTATAAAATGTATATTTTTACTATCACGACTTCATTTATGATTTTTATGTAAATAAAATGATTAACTACTTACCAAGACGGAACAATTGTACGCTAAAAGACTGCACAAACATGACACATAAAGCGCCAAATACTTCATTCTGTAAAGTATCTTCTTAATAATAAATAACTACGGTATGACTATACGATGATGATTAAAATGAACGTGTAGATTGTGTTATGCGAAGCTACAAGACTAAACAATCAAAAATGATGTGTTCACTTGTTCAGCCAAGCACCCGTATCGTTTGTCAAGCATGCACGATAATCTTTTATAATATTTATGTATAGTCGACAAAGGTAAATGGCATATCGCATCTAACAACCGCTTCGGCCGTATGGCATAAAATTAGATGAGTTTTCTATTTGAGCATAAGTACTATATTATACCCCACATTACAATTATTTATAATAATTATGTATTTATAAGTTCTTTGAAATAGGCACCCAAGTACTTGTGCAAATATAAAAAAAAATATAAACGTAAAACAACAAATAAAACTACAGTATTTACATGAGGACAAAATATTTTATTTTGAGTATTCTTGTGTTGTTTTATTAAACACCTTTTAATTTAAATCTTCTTCATAAACTTCATTTTGATTTATTCCGTAAAAAACTTTATTATTATTGACGTATGCCCATGACATTCTATTGGAACTGAAATGTATACCCACATCTCCATCTTTGGATAAAGTTATGGCACCAGCAGTATTCTTTAAACGAGCAGTCATAGCTGAAAATAATTTAAATAAATCATAACAAGTAGCTTACGAATTACGATCAATTACAATTTACTTGAAGGAAAATCTGTATTATACCATTCACAGCATCCTTGGTAGCAGTGTTTGCATCTAATCCTCTTTCCATTAGCTTTATGATGCTGTGAGCCAAGCAATATTTGAGAATAGACTCTCCATGTCCTGGAAAAATCACAAAATTAATCCATCTTCTTTCTTTTCTGTATGCTTTCACTACCTATACATTTCAACACAATAAGATATTTTACCTGTTGTAGAAACGCCACCAATATGATCGTCAGCGTATGTTCCGCTTCCAATTTGAGGTGTGTCTCCTATACGTCCTACTGCCTTTCCACTCATGCCACCGGTGCTCGTACCAACTGCAATATGACCTTTAGAATCCACAGCAACGGCACCAACGGTTCCGACTCCACCCTGTTATAAATAAATTACTTTCAAAAACAATTATGATTTACATTCATTCGTTAATTAGATAACTGCTATGGTGTATTGTTTATGGCAAAATAGCATACTAAGTTCTAAGCAGAAACGAGAGAAGAGTCATCATAATCATCAATTATTTCAGTTTTCAGAAGTCACTAGTTCTAAGTAGATATTTTTAATTATTTACTTCATCTTTGGAACCAATTTCAGTTCTTCCGAATTCTCCGTGTTTCAAAAAAATATTCAAGGCCTCTCTTGCATGCTGACTTATCAATGATTCTTCGGGCACTGTGTGAAACCCCTGTAAATATGAAGCGTTATATATACTTCGCTACAATGATCAGTTCTACTAAAATCATACATGTTATTTGTGTATTTGACTTACCTTTTCTAAGGCAAAGATTTTAGCACCCTCTGCGCCTAACAAGGAGTGCGGAGAATCAGTAAGCACTTTGCGCGCAATACTAATGGGGTAAGGGAAGTCTTTTATCAATGTCACTGCGCCAACGCTCAGATCTGCACCACTCATTATGCTGGCTTCCATTTCAACACCACCTTTCAGATTAAGAACTGAGCCATATCCTAAAATCATATTCAGTTTATATAGATTATTATTATTATTGATTCTTTAAACGAGTCACCTTTCAACGTCCAAATTTCAGCCACCCAAATATTATTATAAAAATAAAGACAAAAACCCGACTCCACAATGTAGCCCATGATACTTCGGACATAAAGAGGAACCCAACGACACCTCACTGACATTTTAGGCTACAGAAGGTTCCTAATACAGGAATAAACAAACATTAATTACATAAACAGCTGTTACCCGCGGAAAAAAAAGTAGCCTATGTCCGTCATCTATGCAAAAATTCAGCTCGTTTAATAGCCGTGATAACGCGACAAACACCCAGACAGAGAGACAGAATTATCGAATTTATAATATTAGTTAGGATTTTATACCCTATATACAATACCTTTACATATTAGGTACAAGAAAAATCTTTTGACTTATATTTTGTAATAATGCGGAAATACTGACGTTGACTCGGTTATTCCGGATATATTTTCAATAACATACTGATGTATACGCGATGTATACTGAATATATGTATACTGATTTACCCACCTATCTAGGTACATATCACATACAATCAGATATTTTTCAAGAATTGTTAAAATCGTGTCGTGCGCGCGCGTTACTTGTAACGCTTCTTGAAAAAGATATCCTTATGTAATACCCGTATCTTTTTGGAGGAGTGTTACAAGCTAGACGCACATGCGGCACGCTTGTCAAACTTCTGAAAAGAACACCGCATGTGACCGAAACTATAGTCGTAGTAACAGACTCAAGTTAACATTACTTAGTGCTTTCGTATTATTAAAATAAATAACATTTTTCAAATCCACATAAGTTTTCCTAATCTTTTTGACTATTTTTCACCGCTTCATTAATTGTAATGTTTACTTTGAATGTGCGATATCTGAGGTACGTACCAGCGTTGAAATTTTCATCCTTTTCCATTGAAACCACAGCAGCTTCAACAGCATCTAGAGCGTTGTCACTCCGCAGTAGCTGTTGGTAGCCAGCTCTAACTGCCACCCTAATTCCGTCATGTTTGCCTTGAACGCGACTATCCGGAATATCCCCAGCTCCACCGTGGACTATTATCATTGGTCGCATTATGGGTATAAAAGGTATTTTTTAACCTAAAAACAAGGGTGTACATTCGAAGCCACAACCACAACTGCAAAAGAATAATATTCGGTATATCACAGTCCTCATACGAAATATTTATAGCTCAGATATTTGTTTATTATGTAGATATGTGCTTGTATATTAACAGTGTAAACATAGATAAATTATCTGAAAGGTAATGCCTACTAATATTAATATTATGTATCACTATGCCGATAGTTGATAGTAATAAGATATACGTTATAGCCTTGCGGCACGACATGACTAATAGTAAAAATTTTAAACGTTTTGCTAAATCTTAGATGAAAAATACACAGAATTCTTCCTATTAATAAAAAGCTATCGCTAGCGTCTTTTTGTACTAATTTTTTGGTTCCATGTTTAGTGTATATTTATTTAACTATAATGTCAAATTATGTAAAAATCTTGAAATTTTACCAAACGTGACGTAAGTATATTTAATTTTCACAATAACAGTGGGTCAAAGTCTAAGCCAATAATTTATATTACAGTCCAGTCCAAACCATACTCCATTCAAGTGGTAGATGCCTTACTGGAAGCTTCTACGAAACAAGTGTTGGAAACAACCCGAAAATACACGATCTGCGGTATTATAAGATTTGACAAAACTTGTGACAAACATTAGCAAGTACATAATGGATGACAAACATTCCATTATTACACATTAACATTCGAAAAACCACAAGTTACGGACTATAATAAAAAGCCTCGACATTATTATTTCACCGTGGCGCCAAAACTCCAGGGTTTCTAAATACTTTTTTTCCCCTTTATTTAAGTAACGCAGGCAGACGTCTTATAAGTAAGAGGTTAGGACATTTTTTTCGGCCTAGTAGATACAGGTACAATTCAATGAACTTATTTAAACTAGTACTTCGCGCTGAACTGAGACCTCGCAACCCCTATATCTTCACAACCCCTGGGCCGATTCAGCTAATATTCGAACTTAAAATTTTATTGAAATGAACTACTTTACTACAAAATTTCATGGAGATCGGATCAACGGTTCGCAAGTTATCATCGGACAAATATACACACAAACATACAGACATACATACATACAAATGCCGATTTGTCCCAGTAAACTCAGAGACCTACGCTTCGCTCGGTCAATGAAGTTCTATCATAATCCTATGTAGTTTTTCAGCCCATTAAGGTCCCAGACCCTGCCACTATTATTACTAGGGCCTCCAGTGATCAACTCTAGCATTTATCCTGTATCCACGATCTGTATTGACCGATACTGAATTTTTACTGAACCGCTGCGGAAGATGAAACCCTATGCCTAAGATAAGCTAAGATAACTATGTGAAACCGTATCTAATTCCTTTTCTGAGATATAAGGAAATGAAAATTCGTTTATTGACCGATATTGAATTTGGGGGACCCTCACGGACTGAAAAAAATAATATGTATTATTGTGATAGAGCTTCACTTAGGTAAGTTCGTCGAATTGAACTTGTGGCATTAGGCCACTTGCGAATGGGAAACGTCCAAAGCTCTTATTTAAATCTAGCTTACATCTAAATCTAGCTTAAGAACGTGTCCAATTTTTCTTATTGTCTCTACACAATGTTCAAGGCACAGAATTCTCCTTATTACTAGTTCAAGGGTTCTTTATAAGCAGAACTTGCACTATATTCACTACGATTATATTACACTACACAAACTCGAGCGGTTTCGTTTTTACTATATCCAAGTGGTCGAGAAGCTGGATGGCCTCGACGTTTACATGGTAGCCTAAGCCTGTTGTCGTGAGCTACTGCATACTTTTGTATTGTTTTATGTACGAGCTCGATGTCAAACAAGTACTAAATCATGATACTACAAAGTTATTTGGAAATTATGAGGTGCATTACCTCATATAAGTTTATGCAAACACGAGAAAGTCTCAGGGAAGTTGTTTATTGGTTCCAAGACACACAAATTGTGAAAGTTCGTTAGAAGCGCGCGCGCGTACAGCCGTGTCATTCGGGATAAGAGTGAGCGATGACTGACATGCGCGGTAGAAAACGCGCCGCCGGCAACGGTGCACGACAAAAGAGGTACAAGCGCGAGCGAGACGGCTGCACGCGCCTAATCGCCTATTCGCGAAAACGCGCGGGAACTCGGCCGCATGAGGTACGAAGCGCAAACGTCTCTCGGTTTACTACAAAATATATTTTTATTAAAATATCATTTATTTGTAACTTTTAAACTTTATTTAAACTTTCGCGATTTGAACACATAATTTAATGTATCAGGACTTAACCACCTATCTATTTATCTTTACCATCTTTTTACACAGTTTATACAATAAAGTTCTTCTGATTGTGATTTCTGATTCTGATTCCCGTAAACTCGACGTTTCGGCCAAGTTTCAATGGCCGTGGTCACGAACTGACTCACATATCTCATGACTCTCATATCTTTTATTTCTACATATATTTCTATTTATATCTTATATTTATTTTATTTTTATTTCGCGCTGTTAAGGATCTTTATGTAAGAAATGTGTATAATATGTGTATATCAATTATAACAAGATACCGAATGAAATTAAAGTGTTGGAAGGGAATAAATTTAAAACTACTTTGACTCACTGGCTTCTTAGCAACTGTTTCTATAGCATCAAAGAATTTAATAATCGTTCATTCAAGTTATATAACAATTAATAATATATAATTTTATAGTATAGTTCTATAACAAAATATTTGCACGTCTGCTTGCAGACTAGATACACCGTGATACTAATACAATTTATAAGAACATTATTAACATGTATTATTGCAAATAAATAATTTGATTAGATTTGATTTACAATCTTCTTTGAAGTGGTGGTCAATAAAGCCACCACTTCAGTAGCAGGGTTACATTGCGGCTTGCGTATACGGATATCATCTTGGACGAAATAAATCCATGCCTTGTAGGCCCCTATTCGGAGAAATGACATTTTTCTCGGTCACTGTCACTCCCATTAAATTCTAAATTAGAGAGACAGTGACCGAGATAATCTCGAGCGCACAGGAATAGGGTCCCAGGGACCCTATTCGGAGAAATGACATTTTATCTCGGTCACTGTCTCTCTAATTTAGAATTTAATGGGAGTGAGAGTGACCGAGATAAAATGACATATCTCCGAATAGGGTCCCAGTAGTGTAACCCAAAGTCGTTGTCAGATAATTTTGAACACAGAATAGGTAGCATCTGAATATAAATAAGTGATGATTATATATTTTGACTGAATTTGATAAACACAACATTTCTTGGGTGACTTAAACGTAAGCCACGTCTATGTCACCAGTCGTTGCTTTTGTTAAGCATGCTTGCTTCTAAATAAGTTGCTATTTAAGCACGGGCTGGAAGCTTTGGTGTTCGACATTCTAGCAAGTTCTCTGCGAGTGTTCCAAGTAAAAAGTGCAAAACCAAGTTGCCTTTTCCACAGAATTGAATAAAATCATCCTTTTGGTTGCAATGCAATGTATCCAAAAACTTTTGTCAAGAAAGAAAAAGAGAAGGAAGACGATTTGGGTTCTAAATTGGCTAAGTAGGAGAGGAAACCTTGGAGCAAGTACTCGATTACTAGTAGAAATGCGATAATAAGATATTGACTAGCATGTTCAATAAGCAAACCTGTTCAGAAGTGCTAAAAGCACACCCCCTTTCTCCTGCGCTGCATGTAGTATACCTAAAAATCGCAAAACCGTCGAAATTTGAGCATACTCATTATAAGCAATGCACACATGCTACTAAGTAGCAATTGCTCAATAGTGGCGTGATTTCGTGCTAGTAATGAGCATGTAAAACTGTACCTTGAGACTTGTTTTAGGTACTTGTAAAATATTTTACTTCATCTGGAATATTACGAAACTTTACAATGGCTAAATAAGCTATGTATGAAGCCAAAACATAAACAAATAAGGTTTTTATCTCGGTCACTCTCACTCCCATTAAATTCTAAATTAGAGAGACAGTGACAGAGATATTCTCGAGCGCACAGGAATAGGGTCCCTGAGTACATGCCCAAAAATTCTCCGTTATGCAGAAAGACATAAAATATATGGAAAATTCTATGGTTACGCACTTAGTAATAAAATATTTTTTTAAATACCAATACAAGTGGATATCAAATATTTTTTCAAGTACTTACGACGCAAACGACTTGGAAGCAGCAAAAGATCGTATGAAACAAAGAGAATACAAAGTATCAAAATTGTTTGTTTTGGTGCTCCAGCCCAGGGCCGGAATCAGAACCTCAGAAAATTATTGTACTAACTGTACAATTAAAAATATACTACTTGTGTAAAAATAAACTACATATCGTTTTTCTTTTAATTAATTAATATAAAATTGCAGTGGCAAGTAAAAACTTGTTTTATTATTTACAAAAAAAAAAAAAACACAAAATGCTTTGATATTGAACGAATTACACATACGTAGGTATGTACATACCCTAGTTGTACATACATTACATTCGAAATTCCAGTTTTAATTGATTGTAGGGTAAATATTGAAAAACAAAAGGAAGGCTCATTATTACTTGGAATTAAAATTGTGGTTATTTCGCGTAGTGTAGTGGCGTTACGATACTACATACTACACAGCATGAAGTAATGAGGCGTTTTCCAAAAAAAAAAAAAAGTAGTTCTAAAATACTTACTAGATGGCGTAACAGACCTACCGTTTTACCCGTCATTGTCATTTCTGTCGAAATGTTTTATGTTTATTTCTTAAATCGTAAATTTTGGCTCCACACGTTGTGTATTTAGCCAGTGTCAACTACTGTAATATTTCAAATGAAGTCAAATACATAGTTACGTTACTTGAAATTGTCTAAATACACATGTCGAGCCAAAAAACACGAGAAAAAAAAAAAAGGCACACGTACATTTTTTTGCCTTTCATGTCTTGACAGTGACAGAAAAAACTCAAGGTACATCTAACGCCATCTATTGGGTACTTTTATAACAAGGATTTCTTTTTTTTTGGAAAACGCCTCATTGTACAAATCTGGTACAAATAGTATAATTATACTACGAAATCCAACACTGTAGGGTCTGTTATTTTATTATCTGTACAGAAAATCGGTTCAGTTTCGTTCGTTCCTTCTTCTCGTTTTTTTTGTTCATTCTTTCAAAATGGTGGTTGAAAGTTTACGTGAAAATCGTGTGTAATTTGAGTTTGCATAAGTTTTATTCCAATGTTTCATTAAATACTCCCAGAAATGACCACTCCCGTGTCCAGTCGTAAATACGGTGCACAAAAAATACGATTAACAAGTGAGTAACATTTTAATAATACCGCGACAACCTGCATTGAAAGTATTTGTTCACATCACATTCTTCAAAAACTGCATTAATATTTTCGTTTCAGTCGTATGCGCCAGGAACTTGGTTCGCAGGGATCTTTTTCGTAAGTGTGCTTAAATATTCAATTTGCTAACATATTGTGATTTCAAGGTGAACCCAGGACTACTTGTTGGAGCTTCTGTTGTGAATGTATTTTGTCTTCAACAGGTTTGCCAGATCCTTTTGCCAAAATCTCAGTGGACGGGAGTGGACAAGTCTACTCGACGAATGCAGTAAAAGGAACCCTTGACCCAAAATGGAACACACACTATGATTTGTATCTAACAAAAGGAGACGGGATAACTATAAGGTTTGTAAATGTGGGTCAGGTCCAGTAAAGTCAACATTAATATTATATTCATAATGACACCAGACAATGTTACTGAACACAGCCGTGTAGTGTTATTCTGTCATTAAAATGTTTGAACTTTCAAAGACGTGTTCATAATTTTATTAAAGCTTTTAAAAAAACAAAGATAAATAGGCATGGAATGGAATGGTGTGCATGATACCATTCCATGTAATGTAATTTAATCTGTGAAAATTTAAATTTAAATTGACATAATTATTTTGATCTGATTTAATTTAATTTAAGTGTATTTGACATTTGTTTTGCATGTTTTTAACTTTAATTCTCATGAGCGTAATTTGTGTTTAGTGATAATTGATGTAAATAAATAAATAATGTAATTAATAACAATACATGCAAGGCTTTTAAAACGGAAATTTATTCTATCCTAAATACTTATTATTTCCTGTAAGTATAATTTTGTGCAGTAAAAATGTTCCAAAATGTAATTAAGGCTATATTGTTGATAATCATATATTTTTTTGTTTTAGTTTATGGAATCAGCGGAAAGTCCACAAGAGGCAAGGCTCTGGCTTTCTTGGCTGTGTCCGAATTCAGCCATTCACTGTTCACAAACTGAAAGATACAGGATGTAAGTGATATTTTTTAAGGTACTTGGTGACGAAAAATGCATGTCGCTCTCCTGATGTTAAGGGTCATGCATGCCCATAAAAATTCTGTGCCACCTAGAATTTTGAACTTCAATTAAAATTCAACACCATGTGCGGCAATGCATTGCGCTGAACACCTTGAGATATTAGATGTTGAATTATGTTGCCCAGTAATGATGCTGGAAACATTGCCCTTCAATCCTAACTCAGTAATGTTTGCACACTACTGCTTGGCGGTTGAATAACTGGCAAAGCTACTTCCTCACGCAGACTCTGCAAGAGAGCTACTACAAAAATGTAAATTTAAAAACATGATAACTATGTATATTAGTAATTAAGTATATTCCTTTATTACCTCTGGAACCTAAAACTGCTTGATCGATTTTGATAAGGTGAGGTGGTGTTGAATTCCTTTTTGTCTGGAGTGCCAGTCTACATTTTGTACTTGAATTTTATTAGTAGTTCTTGTTATTACTAAGTCTATATTATTGAAATATATTATGTGCATGAAATTTTTTGGATTATTGTTCTTAGTATAATTTAAAACACACAATTTATAAATGTGTTTTTATACCTGTAACTTTATGAGGCCCCAAATTAAGAGGCACCTGTCTAGACAACTCACCCATTATCATGTTCGAGAAATCCATAAATATGCATCATAATTTATCCAATACCTTTTAATTACAACCAAGGTCAACATGTCTAAAAAATCCATCCATAAAAGCTGTGTTTATTTTGAAGACCAGTCCCAAAGCTGTGCTCCGTTATTTTTATGAGCTGGGATGGATAGTCATTACACTTAAAGCATATAATTATAGGTCTTTATAGGCCCCACTTACGATGTATCTTATTTTCGTAAAGCATAACTCTTGGTGCATTAGCAGCTTCTTCTTTTGCTGTTCTTCAGCAGGACTAGCATCCATTCCTTTATAATGTCGTCTACCCTTCTCATCAATGTGTAAACATACTAGGCCAACAGATGCTGTGGCAATGGCTTAGATAAAGTATAGGTATAGAACCAAATATACACCAAATATATACACCAATAACGATTTGCGATTACCAATTTTCGACCAATCAGGATGCATAACATAAGCTACGGGACAGAAATATTATAAATTTGTCCTTTTTCTTCATTAGTAATACTTAATTTTCGATCCTTATTTTCTGTGGGGAAGAGACATATATCCAGCTGTCTAATGCTTTCTCTGTCTACGGGCGATGGTGATCTCATGCCATTCCACTCGCACTATGGACGCTCGCGACATCTGTTACTTTACTGATCTCCAAATATTAATCAATACCTTATAATGATCTATTTTCAGACCAATGTCTCGAGCTATGCGAGGATGGTACTGGCGAGCCTCTAGGTGTGAGAGGACAGGTGATAGTGTCTCTACTCTCACGAGACAGTGCAAGGGGGGAGCCTGCATCGGCTGCGGGAGAAGGGAGTCCCTTGGCAGTTGTGGGGCCAGCGGGGGAAGTGAGAGCATCCAGAGATCCACCCATCAGCCCTACTCATCCACAGTCGCCTTTACCACCACAATGGGAGGAAAGGATCGCTTCCAGTGGCAGGTGAATACTAGTGACAGTATGGGTCTTCAATTTCTTATCTAATTTGTAAATTTAAACAAACATGCTGTTACGTTATACTGTAGTATCTCCTCTTAATGAAATAGTATTGAGAAAACAGGCTTGTAACTGTACTGTTGTAACTGGCTTGTATTATTTTGCTTAATTGGTTCACCTTGTCCCGACTGGTGGGCGTGATTCCTGCAAAGTGTATTTTGAAAGAAGGTTGACTTGCTGCCAATACACTTAGATGTAGGGCTGTCAGTCATAAAAAAGTCAAAACACAAACAGTATGCTAAGTTATGCTACATAATGGAATCAGGAGGATAAAAATATGCAGCTCTTACCCTGCTTGTAACGCATTATCACCCGAGTCGTCAGGTCATAAATCATTAAATCTGTCTATCTCGCTCGCACTTACAGGTCTTATGGAGTGACGTTTATTGCTCGACGACTCAGATGATAATGCGCTTACTAGAGTAGGATAAGAAATGAAAGATGCTCATATGTAATTATTGGTTTTTGACTATCTTGCAGGCCATACTACGTGAACCACGCGACTCGCCACACGCAATGGCAGCGCCCGACCGTGGACGGAGGCAGCGCGTCACCTCCTTCTCCATCGTCTCCCACACCCGCCTCGTCCCCTTCCTCGCCGATGTCTCCCGCTGTTCCGTCGTCCCCCGCCTCGCCTGTCCTCGACACTGATGTTAATCATGCTACTTCCATATCTCTAAGGTAAAATCTAAACTAATAAGTATCCTTGCCCTGCTTTGTCAAACAGCAGATAAGACTTGAGTGGTTGACTAAGAAAATGTAACAGTCATCCAATCCGATTATAGTGCGCTATCGTACAATTATTTTTCTTTCCAAGACCAAGCTCTACAGATGCACTTAAAAAATCATAGCTGTCCCTGTGCAGCTGGAACCCCAACATGGCCGCGAGATTCAAAATTACAGCATTCACACTCGTTCACATAAGCCCCGCCTCACGGAGCCGACCATTTTAACACATTGCCAGTCCCGAGTACCACATGTGTCGGTAGACAAGCCGCACAAGTCTGCGTTACACACACGGGCCCCACACCTCACTCACTTTGTTGGAAAAAGTAATATATGACACCAGACACATTGTTGTGTATTTTTGGATATTGTTAAGTATCAAAGTGTTATCACAACCCCCCTCCCCTCCAAAGGCTTTGCCATCCCGACGCTTGGCAGGCGAATTGGGCATCGCAGAAAGCTCATCGTTTAGTAAGAGGGCGCTACTGCCCGTTCATCGGTGGCACCGGTCGCAGTTTCAGGCCATACGCGGGTCCAACACAATGAATGCCAGCGACATGAATTTATCTTCAGATTTCGGGCACAGGCTGGGCGTGTTCTAAATATATGTCATATTTCAGTAATAAAGTGAAATCGGCACTGCTAAGGAGTTTTTGAAAAATATTATGGCAATGTGTTAATGGGGCTTTATTTTCCTGCTAAATTTTATCATGATTCGTTGAATGACAATGTGTTCATCCCGATATCGTGCTGTTTCCAGGCCGGAGCCGCAGCCGCAGACGGCCGTGCGCCGGCAGCCGGCCGCGCCCGCGCCGGCGCAGGTGGCGCCGCCCACCCCGGCCGCTCCGCCCGCCCCGGCGACGCCGGTCGCCGCTACTGACTTACCGCCTGGATACGGTAACTTTTATGGCACCTATTACTTGCGTACCTAACCTTTACTCTACCTAATGCGTACTTAATTAATAACTAGTAGTTCGCGGCGAACTGAGACCTCGCGACCTCTATATCTTCACAACCGATTCAGCTCGAATGCGAACTTAAAATTTGTATTTAAATGAACTACTTGCCTACAAAATTTCATGAAGATCGGATCAACGGCTCGCAAGTTATCATCGGACAAATATACACACAAACATACATACAAATGCCGATTTGTCCCAGTAAACCCTGAGACCTTCGCTTCGCTCGGTCAAATATAACGTGTGTATTTTGTATCCCTTTTTTTATCGACAGGCTAGGAGTTGACAACAGTTAAGTGACGGTGTGGTCGAAGATGGTAAACGCACCTGCATAGAGTAGAATGGGATCAGGCGCTCGAGTGAAGCTGCTGGAACGAACCGTTAGTCGCTTGGCGCCAGATTTTAAGGGTTGTAGTTAGCCAGCCGAGTTTTTGAGGGTCCTCTTACCACCATGCTCGTTTCCTGACGACTTTTTCTTCACTGGTAACTCACGGTCATAGTTGGGATTTGACCCCAAGCGATGCGGCGTTCGGTCCGAACGCTCTAACCACTGAGCTATAAATTCTTGTACAACAACTGTGTTTTTGGAGTTTTGGGGGGAACGTGAAGAAGTCAGGTCGCGTCATTGTATTATTTTCCAATACTTGTGTTATATCTAGTGCTAATGTGTAAAAACGGTGGATTTTTATCAATTAAGTTATTGTAAACGAGTGTTGGTGAATAGTATAATGTTGTGAACGTGACTCTTCGTGTTGTTTACAAATCTCCATAGAAATCCACTAAAGCCTCCACTTTATTGGGAATGACTAGGACTTGACCGTGACTTACTTTGCTTGACTTCGACTATGACCGAGACTTTTTTTTTGTTGTGAAATATTGTTCACTTGAAATATTAGAAAACTTGACACTGGCTAAACATAAATTTATTAATAATTATTGACTTTTATAATGGCATATTTTTTTTTCTTTCTAATATTAATGTGTACTCATATTAATAAAAACCAGTGACGTGTAGCCTATGGTTATAAATAAATGAGTATGAGTATGACTAAATACACAACGTGTGGAGCCAAAATTAAATAGAAAAAAAAAACGGTGTTTTCTCCCGCCAGAAATGCGAACGACCACCCAAGGGCAGGTGTACTTCTACAACACGGCGACGGGCGCGTCGACGTGGCACGACCCGCGCGTGCCGCTGCACCTGCGGCACTGCGCCGCGGCCGCCGCCGGCCCGCTGCCGCCCGGCTGGGAGATGCGGCTGGCGCCCTCGGGCCGGCCCTACTTCGTCGACCACAACAACCGAACCACGCAGTTCACCGACCCGAGGCTGGCCTTGTCGGCTAGATTCGTAAGTAGACTTACTCCTTTTCTGTTTTTATAGACATTTTCCGTCAAGCAGTAGTGTGCAAACATTACTGTGTTCCGGATTGAAGGGCAACGTTTCCAGCGTAATTACTGGGCACAGAGATTTAACATCTAATATCTCAGGGTGACGAGAGCAGTGCATTGCCGCGCATGGTTTTGAACTGTTGAGGTTCAAAATTCTGGGTGGCACTGAACTGTTATGGGCAAGCGTGAAGCTTAACATCAGGTTAGCGACTTGCTCGTCTCGTCACCAAATTACATAAAAAAAAAAGTTTCTTTCACCCGCGGCTTCGCTTGCGTATCGCAAAAAAGAATAGGTTTTAAATATTTTTTTTAAATATGTCTTTGTTCGTCCTCTTGATTCAGACTATAGGCATTTAAGTATTCATCAAAATCGATGCAGCCGTTTTGTCGTAAAAGTTAACTAGTCGTTTTTCGAATAGCAGTCGCGTGTAGTCTCCGTTCGGGACATCTCACTGAGACCAAACGACCTTTTTTCCTGACAACCTCTTGACCGATTTTGCTCATATCCGAAATTTGTTCGCTACGCTCATTCGGTCAACAAACGATAGGAAGAGACAAAGTTATTTTGTATAGTTCGGTAGATGGCGTTGATCCATTTTTGTGCACTTTTTGATGTTTTGTATGGACTGAGGGAAGGAATTTGCTCTAGACGAACATATTAATTTGTATAGCTCGATTTTGTTATTGGTCCTGTTACGACGGCTCGTTTGAATCATAATGTTGGTATGGTTTTTTTTTACTCAGTTATAGTCCCTGGTCGAAAATGAAATCAATACTAAAATCACTATATGTTTTCCCCCAGACGCCAACAGAGCCCAGCGGCTTGCCCCCCCCGACGGCGGCGCCCCCGGCGGCCGCGCCCCCCGCCCCGGAGCCGACGGAGGCCGAGACGCTGCCCAAGTACAAGCGGGACCTGGTGGCCAAAGCGCGCGTGCTCCGGGCGGAGCTGCAAGCCTTGCAGCCGCAGACTGGACACTGTCGGATAGAGGTACTCTAAACAGATTGAAAAATTACTATAACTCGACTACGTACATAAGTGTGCTTTTTTTTTTTGGTGCATGCAAACATAGCCGCTAGCAACAGCTAACAATATGAACAAGGTGCTACTGAAAGGTATGTATGTACTCATCATTATGAACAACTTTTACTACAGGACCAAACCTGAAAACGCGAAAAAAATACCAGTTATTCCATAGAAAAATGTATGGGTCAGCTGTTTTTTTTTTTCGCTATTTCAGTGTTGGTTTTCCGAGTCTCAATGTTATTATTTTTAGGGTCCCACATATAAATATTGTTGGTACAAAACTGTTTCATTATCTATGAGTACTGCCCTACTTGACTATATTCAAAAATACACAAATGCGTCGTAATACATTATTTTTTCCAACAAAGTGAGTGAGGTGTGGTGGTGAGGTTAACTTGTGCGGCTTGTCTACCGGGACTGTCAAAGTGTTAAAGATCAACAAAATTTCCCATACAGGTATCACGTAACGAAGTACTGGAAGAATCGTACCGGCTCGTGATGAAGTTGCGCGGGAAGGAGCTTCGGAAACGATTGCTCGTCAAGTTCCGGGGCGAGGAGGGGCTCGACTACGGCGGCGTCGCGAGGGAATGGCTACACTTGCTGGGCCGGGAACTGTTCAACCCGCACTATGGCCTGTTCCAGTACGCGAGCTCGGGCGACGACCGATACGCGCTGCAGATCAACGCGGACTCTGGGGTGAGTCGATACTGCGACGGTGAAACAATACTACTCATACTCTCATACTCAATAATTTATTGCAACATACATGCAGGTCTTAAATAACATGTTTTGGGTTTAGTATTACTTATGACCCTATTAGGGTATGGCAATAGTTGTTGCGGAGCGGTCCATTTGTATATTATCAAAATTATCTTTAAAAAATTTGTCAAGAGTGTAATAGCATTCGGATTCCAGGATGCACTTTAGATTTTTAATAAAACAATCGTCGTTTTCTAAATATTTTTGTTTGTTCGGCAATTTATTATATATCTTTACAGCCATTGTGTTAGGTCCAGAGCTGTGCATTTACTATCCATCTTCTAGCCAGATGACTTTTGCCCTAATGGTCACTAGAATGCAGTATCGGTATCTCCTAACTGTAGTAAGAACCTGATTCAGTGCAGAATTTCAACCACACCAAACAACCCGGGGATTAACAGCCTGAAGTAACATGTAGCTACTGATAGCAATGCTGAGGGCTTCGGTCCGTTCCCTTGGCGATCCGTAAAAGCACCAAGCTACCTTGCTAGCTCCCTCATAACAAGGTACTCCAAAGCAAATGGTTAAGTTGAAAAAAATGGCAAACAACCTGTTATGTTGGCAGCTATAAGCTTAGTGTCCTGCACTAGCTCGAGGTGTACAGATGGTTACAACGCGTCCCCGTCGTTCTTTGTTCATTGCCCCAACAATATCAGATAAATATGTTGGGTATATATTTACATACAAAATTGTTTACAAATAGCTTCACCATCACTGTTGCAGGTGAACCCCGAACACCTGTCGTACTTCCACTTCGCGGGGCGTATCCTCGGCGTGGCGTTGTTCCACGGCCACCAGTTAGACGCGGCGTTCACTGCGCCCTTCTACAAGCAGCTGTTGGGAAGGCCCATCACTCTCAGAGACATTAAGGACGTCGATCCTGAACTGCATCGATCACTGTCTTGGATGCTGTAAGTTTTAAAATGAACTCTGAAACACTCTAACATCATACATTTGTAATAGTGCATAATTAATGAATAACATAATGAAACCTGAACATCGAACTAAGACCTCACAACCTTATATTTTGACAAGCTCTTGACCGATTTTTCTGATATTCTAAATTCTTGTTTAGAATTTACTACTAAATATTTCTGCCAAATATTATCAAAGTCGGCCGCTAAATGGCGCCGCAGCGAACTTCCCATCTCTTTGTGGAAAATACCCCTCTAATCAAAAATCGCTGACGACAAAAAAAAAATATATAACTAGTTTCGTCAAGATTGGTAGAAAAATACGACCTGTATGCAAGTACCAACATACAGACAGATAAAACATATTTTGCCAGTAAACCAGAGACTCGTTCGCTTCGCTCACTCTGTCAAATATGGTGGATTCTCGATCTACTCAAAGCTGAAAAATGCATTCTTCATCAATGGGAGGATACATTGCCGAAGAAGGTTGCGCCGTTCTTGTGCAGAACATGAACCGCGCGTTATTCAAACTTGGTAGGATTTTATAACCTTCCTATTTCGAACACGCGCTTCGAGCACTGCATAATAAAGGCGCACCCTTCTTGCATCGCCAAGGGATTCCCGATTGAACTTGACATGAACTGCCAACGAAATCAGACCGCATATCTATGAAAAGACCATTGACATCAACGGAAATGGTAACGAGCTTAAACTCAAACATGCTTTTTTCTCTTATGTTACGTTATCCTTATTTCCAGTGAAAACGCAATCGCAGGCGTTATCGACACGACATTCTCCGTGGAGTGCTCATCATTCGGCGCCGTGCGAAGCGTGGAGCTCCGGCCGGGCGGCGCTAACGATACCGTCACCGACACCAACAAGCGCGACTACGTGCGGCTCTACGTCGCGCACAGGTTCACGCGCGGCGCCGAGCGACAGTGGCTGGCCTTACAACGCGGCCTAGCGGACATCATACCGGCGCAGCTACTCAGGCCGCTGTCCCCTCGAGACTTGCAACCTTTACTAGCCGGGAGAGCGGACCTGGACCCGGTCGACTGGCGGCGTCATACAAGGTTGAAACATGTTACGCCCGATGCCCCCATTGTCGGGTGGTTCTGGGAAATCGTGGAGGAGTTCGATGCGGAAATGCGCGCACGACTGCTGCAGTTCGTGACTGGGTCTAGGAGAGTTCCGTTGGCGGGCTTTCGTGCTTTACAGGTGCGTTATTTTCTATAAGTGCTGTTCCACCACTGCCGTAGTCGGCAACGATGAAATAATGTATAAATATAGTAATATTTAATACACTAGCAGCGCCACGCGGTTTCACCCGCTACTCTAAAGAAACTGCATATTTTTCCGGAATGAAAAGTAGATAATCCAGGGTATAAACTACCTCCATACCAAATTTATCCAAATCCATTCAGCTGTTACAGAGTGGATTTGCATACTCACATATTTACATACTTTCACACTTACGCACAAACTTTCGCATTTATAATATTACTAGCTGCGCCCCGCGGTTTCACTCGCTTTTCTACTAAAACCGAATATTTTTCAGGATTAAAAGTAACCTTTGTTTTAATCCAGGGTGTAAGCTACTTTCATACCAAATTTCATTCGAATCCGTTCAGCCGTTACAGAGTTGAACAAATAAACTTTCGCATTTACAATATTAGTGTGAAGTGTGATTTTATGATGAAAAAAACGTGCCGAGAAAATGAGAGAACACTAGAAAACCATTAGACAAAAGTGCACATTGCATATCC
This sequence comes from Apocheima hispidaria, assembly GCA_947579745.1. Classification (NCBI taxonomy): domain Eukaryota; kingdom Metazoa; phylum Arthropoda; class Insecta; order Lepidoptera; family Geometridae; genus Apocheima; species Apocheima hispidaria. The sequence continues at coordinate 9,873,228 of OX388156.1, forward strand.
AATTGAAAATATTTCCTCCGCAGGGTTCGACGGGCGCAGCAGCGCCTCGGCTGTTCACACTCCACTTGGTAGCAGACGCATCCCCGGACTCCCTTCCGAAGGCGCACACCTGCTTCAACCGACTCGACCTGCCGCCCTACCCGAGTAAAGAACGGCTGCACGACAAACTGAAACAGGCTGTACTAGAGACGGCGGGATTCGCGGTCGAGTAGGTTATTCAAACTGCTGAATATAAGCTGTCAGTGATACGATTAGATATTACGAGCGTGCGTCGTCGGGTACTCGACTCTAATCTAGGTGGCGTTCCGATAATAGCAGCTCGCCTGCACGTGAATTTATACCCTAATTACAGATATTCTATTCCATGAAGTCCGTTTGTCTATGGTTGCCGCTGTGCATATGCACATGTACATTGTTTTAGTGTGCGTGAGGATAGTCATAGAAAAATTATACGAGAAAAATTACAATCTCGTACAAAAAAAACATTTTGTCGAGTGCCATTGACATTTTTCTGGAACAGTTTTTTTTATCGGGATTCGAGTATTGGTCCCATAGTAAAAGTTGTTCATAATGATGAGTACATACATACCTACCTTTCAGTAACACTCTGTATAAGAGCGAGCCGTCGCTGTTGAACTGGTATGAATGCATCAATCTAAAAGTTAACTTATTGACAGGTAATTATGGTAGATTTTCGCATGTGAGCGAGTAGCGTGACCGGTTTCTTACGTTGAGGCCTTATCTAACTGAATAAAATCATATCTGCTGTAGTCGGAATATGCGAGAAGTTGACTTTATTGAGTCACGAGAATCAATTTTAGAATTTCGACCAGGCATATGTTTTTTTGTTAGTTGTTGACTTTCTGAATCGACGGCACGCGCTCGTGTAAACTTGTGATTAAATTAATGTGTTCAATAATCGCGCATCGCTTTTAGGTCACGTATATGACCGATGTAATCGGCTGCATGTAAATATACCGCTTAAGCTACCCGCTAAGGGTCGGGGCACACCTGGAGAAGTGCTTCGTAGCATCGATTTTCGCTGCCACATGTACATCGACAAGCACTGCTACATCAAAAAAATATCTTTTCTTTTATGCTACCGATGTGGTCAAAGTTCAAACGTAGTGGATTTATGGAAGACGCACTAATGTTACATCAAAAAGATGAATATTTGGGCTAACTAGACTAGGCTAGGAAACAGTTGCTTTCCTCTGAACTATCATTACAAACCCAACCTTATTTTCAATCGAATAATGTAGATATTCGATGGGTTGTCACTGACATCTATAATACAGTATTACAGTTTTGTGTAATGTGTTTGTTCTTCAATTTAATGCGATTGAACTAGCACAGAGTTTGAACATCCGGTACATACTAGTAGCAGTACTTGTATCAATACTTAGTTACTTACTTACTCAGTATACTTTGATGTTCTACTTAAAGCGGTCTAATAGCAGTGTTATTATTTGTGTGACACCGAAAACAGTGTGTGTATTCTGCAAGCTGAGTGAATGAGTAAGTGAGGTGAAATGCTAAGTGAAATGCAGTTTATTTGCCGATCACATGAATGTCAAAATATAGTGATCACACGTGACTGTATTACCTTACAATTCGACATTTTGACGTTTCTCTGCAGCAACGGATAAGGAAAATGTACATTCACTTAGCTTATCACTTCACTCGCTCGTTCACTCAGCTTGTAGAATTAAACAGCAGCTGGATGCACTTGGCCAGGTTTACGTCGTCCCTAACTGTCTCTCTCTATCTGTTTGTGCCGTCGCGTTGTGACTTGAGACCAACTGATCCTGTTTCCTTGCATTTCTATAGATAAGTATGTTGTCTGGTCATTATTGGTTCAGTAGTTGTCAAAATTTGTGAGGACGGAGCCAGAGGTTTGGGCTCGGTATCAATCAAAGTTGAAACGAGATGCAGATTTTATATCGAAAAAAAATTGAAAGTATGGGATGAAAAATGTTAATTATGAAAAATTATGGGAAGTAGTTAGAGTATATAAATACATAGACCTAAATAAACCTAGGGATCTTTGATTAACCACGGCAAAGATGTCAAAACAACAAGAAGCAAAAAATGCAGTGATTCACGTGTTGAGAAATGTCTTGTTACTATAGCAATACGGTTTGTTTTTGTGAATGGTTGTTTATTGTAAAAGTAGTCCACAACTTTACTACAGTTTTATTCGTAACGTTGAATCTATAGTTTTGAAGATCTTGCTCTTGCTCCTGCTTTGATTGTTACTGGCCCTTATAGATCATTGTAATATATATGATATTAGAAAATACGAAAGGATTTATATTGGCTACTACGAATGAGACTGAGGTTGACCGAAAATATAATGACAAATGTTGTATTTCCATTTTATTAATGTATAAATATTGTTTACCTTTACTTATCTACGTTATTTACTCGAAATTATTTAGGCTCAACGCCCAATGAAACGCAAGGCGCTGCACGGCGCACAAGCGCAAAATCAACCCTTTCATGTTAACCGTAAACCTACGGTAATGTAAGAAGAATTTACATTTAAACGGCCGCTTGCCACCGCGCTGCGCTTCTTCTCTTCAGTGGGCGTTGACCCTTACTGTAATCAAACTCAGTTGCCTCGGGTGTTGGTTGCACTGCACATTTTATTTTAAGGTCAATGGTGTCGATTCTTTTGTATCGTTCTCTAAACTATAATAATCTGACTAAAATGATGTACATCTCGTTTCATTTCCGTATGTGAGAAACGGAAGGCAATAATTTTCGAACCGTCAAAATTATTAATTGAGTTTAAAATATGATACAACAGAATCGACGCCATTATCAAGTAAACGACATTTCTAAAGTCGATTTTAAGCTCAAATTGTAAAAGGGCTAACATACGCAACAATTTGATTATCGGCAATCGCTGAATGTCGCTAATCAAATCGCTAAATTGGAACCCAACTGCTTTCTAAACGGTCCAATTTGATTGGACCATAGACAATTTATCTATCGTCCAACCAAATTGGCGATTGTCGCCAATTTAATTGTTGTATGTGCTAGCCCTTTAAGTCTTGTAAGTCATATAACATGTTAAATTTTGACTAACAATTATAAAGATAGTTCATTCATGAAAGACGTGCTTCACCTCTATCTCCTAATCGGTAAGTGCACAATTCTGCGCTTTCAGGTTCAAATTCAAATTTACTTGCGTTTTTTGACAATAACAGCCTAACTATTCATCGTATGTTCCTGAAAACTAATTTTGCGATAATAAATTGATTGTTTCAAGAAATTACACCAACCAACAATTGAATTTGATAGCTGGTATAAATACATTTGTCACTACACCAAAAACTAAGATGAAAATCAGCTTATTGAGAATTGTAGCTAAACCAATGTTATCTAGATGATTATTTTACCCGTAATTTCATAAAACAGCTTATTGACAGCCATGTGGCCAGTGGGTGGATTTCCTCCTTCTGATCTATAGGTTGTGGGTTCGATTCCCACCCAGCACAAACATTTGTGTGATGAACATGGATGTTTGTTCATTGTCTGGGTGTTACTATGTATGTAATTACAAAAAAAAAAGTATTTATGTATTCTATCAGTTATCTGGTACCCATAGTACAAGCTTGCTTAGTTTGGGGCTAGATGGCGCTGTGTGAAAAAAACGTCCACCGAGGACTGTATAAAACCGAAGCTCGACTATTTCAGATTTTTCACGATACTATGTCAACTGAAAAGCCGTTTACTGTAAATTGTTTATTTGAGACGTTAGTTTTAACAGATCTCTAATCGACTAGGAGAAAAACTGGGGTGCGTTTTCTTGAATGAAACTACGAATGTACCTAACGCCTAAGCTTAATATAATTCAGTTTAACGTTGTAGATAAATGGGTCTTCCATAACGAGGCGTTTTCCAAAAAAAAAAAAGTTCTTAAATACTTACTAGATGGCGTAATAGTCCTATCGTTTTATCTGTCATAGTCATATCCGTCGAAATATTTTATGTTTATTTTTTAAATCGTAAATTTTGGCTCCACTCGTTGTGTATTTAGCCAGTGTCAACTATTGTAATATTTCAAATGAAGTCAAATACATAGTTACATTACTTGAAATTGTCTAAATACACATGTGGAGCCAAAAAACACGAAAAGAAAAAGCACACGTAATTTTTTTTGTATTTCATGTCTTGACAGTGACAGAAAAACCTCAAGGTACATCTAACGCCATCTATTGGGTACTTTTATTACAAGGTTTTTTTTTTGGAAAACGCCTCAATCTGTCTGTTTTTAAAAGGCAATCAGTTTCAGGCAAACGTCAATTTAAATAGCATAATATATCTACGTCAGTTTTAGGCACTATTTGGTTGTACAAAATAAAGTAAATTAGAATACTATTTATAATATCTTTTATGGAATTGTATTTATTGCAGTACAAATCGAACTCACGCTGTATTAGTATAAAAATGGTGACAATTCTGGACGCCAACACTAAAATAAATGTGTAATACAGGGTTACACGAGTAGTAAGCCCAAAGGACCTCATTGTACTGATCATTAAGAACAACTTGAACTCATGGGACCAATCCTGAAACCGCGTAAGAAATATCAGCTGTTCCATACATTTAGTTTAGTGTGAATCATATTTTTCTTTCGAAAAGCTGATATTTTTTTCGTAATTTAGATTTGGTCCCACAGTAAAAGTTGTTTAGTGATTAGATAATTATGTACTTTCGGGTTAGTAACGTTCCGTGTGATTATGTATAGGCAGCTTCGTGGGGATATAGTGGTGAGCCTCACATGAGCTATCTCGTTCGCAATTTTTCAAAAAAAGTTTTTAATTAAAAATCAATGGTTAGAAATTTAAAATAAACGGTCTTCTTTAGAAAGTCATTGCCAATGTTTCATAGCAATTGTCATGTTTTCATTTTTCAGTGGCGTAGAGTGGATATCAGTGACCCGGAGCCATGCCTCATGGTGCCCCCCAATTCCCAAGATATTGTATGTGTAGTGTATATTTTTTTCATAACTGTGCAGTATTATTTTCAAGATAAGGATCGGGTGCCGCGTGCCTCCCCAAAAAATCTGCTGCTCGGGGCAATGTTCCTCCCTCCACGCTACGCTACTGTCATGTTTTACTTTTGCGCAGAAGGAAACAAGGCCGAAAAATGTATTATTACGTTTTTACCTTCTTCACATGTTAACATAAAAAAATCCGAAAAACATTTGCATTGTTATCCTAAAGATAACCGACTTTTATTTTCTTCTAGGTGATTTTTTATATTTAAAACATTGAAAAAGTTCGAATGAGGTAGCTGAATTAGGGAATCAATACACAAACTCTTAATACTACACACTTATTATTCTATGGTATGTGGACTACGAATTAGTAAATACAGGTGGGGATATGTTCACGATCGGGGTCTCTGTATATCAACTGTATATACAATTACTTTAGTATTGTATGGTACAAAGGGAGATTATGATTTTCAAATATCCAGTAGAGATGTACTAACACAAAATGAATTACAACGTTAAAGCGTGACCACAGATGAACCAGATACCTCGTCACTCGGGTTTTGGTTCGATCAAAAGTCACCACAGTTTGAGGAAAGCACGGGGTGCGCGGAGCGTGACAAATTATTCCCATTGGCTATCATCAAGGTTACGCCCACCACTGTACCGAGTTAGTACGTTCCGTAGTGATGGGGTAAGCAGTAGGCTATGGCAGTAGGGCAACATTATTAATCGGTAATTACCTACGTAGCGAACACTTGGGTCGACTTCCGCTCTGCCATAGTAATCGCACTCACTCGAATCTCAACTCACTAACATAACATTACTATACAACACCATTAAAGTACTAATTCTTCCTCAGTGTCGTGCACTCGCGGATTTTTCGAGATCGAGCTGTAAAGTCGAATGTTTTTTTCGAGGTCCCTCCTTTCTTTGCGCGTTTCAATAGAATGTGTTATTCTAAAATGTGACATTTTCTCAAGATCACGCGTTTTGTTAGGTCCGAAAATAATGTTAGTTTACCCAGAATCAACTCAGTTACTTCAATTCATCATCTAAAAATCTATTTAGCCAGGAATCGAAATTAACAACTGAATCATACACCTAATAACCTTGAAATACTTACGACGTATACTATAGTCTACTGACAAAAACGCCATTATTGTTTACCAGAAAAACGCGGGCGAAGCCGCGGGCAGAAGCTAGTAACGGATAAAAACTTCAAACATCCTACGCACCTACGCAACCCTACTAATCTCACCACAGTCTCACGCACATGCTAGATGCTGCCGGTCGATTCTATCGTGATTTCGTTGCTTGTCGAGTTTAGTCCAAGCAGAAGGTCCCGATTGCACAGTTTAGTTAGTTAGTTAGTGAGAATTCATCAGTGTTCGAATCCCTTTACGGTATGGTGAAAATCGAAAATGCAAGTCTGCGTTTTGTTTAATGAGTCACAACACTACTTTATACGTGCGTTCGCCAGAAAGGGACAACTGCATGGGATATCCGCAATGAGGAAAAGGGATAAGTGACGACGTGTCCATTATACGCTGAGCTCAGCTGTCTTGTAAAACTGAATTATTTTACTTACCGATGAAAAGTTATTCCGTCTTTTTTGTAGTTTGAGTGCGCGGATGACTTTCCACACAATTTCACTGCACAGATAGTCATTTTTGTTTACTGTTGGTTGTCAGGAAAATAAAACAACCGTTTTATTTTGTGAGCCGCACGCACGCACGCACAGCTCTGGCACTTGGTCGGAACTGAGGTTCAATGTTTGGGGCGGCGTCTTATATAAGTCTTATAAAACTTATGTGTTGCGCGCTAGGCTCGTCTTAGACTAGGTATCTAGTTCTATTCATCTGTGAGCGTGACAAACAACTTGGTTTGTGGCGACCGCCGCGCCGCGCCGTCTAACAAACGAGAGAAAAAGAGAGTAGTATATTTTTCTTTTAATTTGTCTCGTTGGTTTGCGGTACGCGGTAGTCTGGTGTTAGGGATCTTAAGCTAATTTGTCAATAATATTTTCTTGAGGGGGAACAGGTACGAGCTGTTAACTACGGTGGTCACCATTACAATGATTGTGTTTGACATCGCAAGTATAGCAAACAAAATAATTGTGTCAAACAAGCTTTCGAAATGAGTTATTGCAGCAGCTTTATGTCTCCCACAGCAAGTTAAATTTGGTTACAATTGGAGGAAACTTAGCACATTGGCCTTATTTATTAAAACAAAGATATCTAGCCGCATTTTAAATCTTAGAATTTGGCTGTCTAATACACAGCTTTTTAACAAAAAGTTTTATAAGAAACCGTTACCTGCAAAATAATATGATATTATTTATTGTAAGAAAAAGTGCCTTTTAGACTTAGGTAAGTTAATAGGTTAAATGTACCCTAGCTTATAATTTATGTAATGAATAGGTATAATATAATATTTTATTTAGAAGTAATGAATTTAAGTTAAAAATTATATTATTTTTGCACAACAAATATAATGTTTAATTTTTAATTTAATTTTTTTGTTTCTAGTTTCAACATATAATCGGTTTGAAGTTTGACTCGCATGAACCAAAGAATATTTTTACTCGGGGAGGCATGAACTCTCTCCTTTACGTAGTATATGGGTGTCTACACATGGCCCGACCTGACATCGTGTGAAAGGTACAGCTAGATTTGAATTTCACGGGAGCAAAAGAAACAAACTAATAAGGTTATAGCTTCTCTCTTTCGCTTCCCCAGAAACTTATATATATAGCCATCTCTTTCAAGCGATGTCGGGTCGGGCCATGTGTAGACACCCATACACACTCTTCGTCTCTCCTGACGTAAAAACTAAACCGGTGGTTTTTTATCCTTTATGGGCATTACTTAAAATTGTCCGTCTCGTTTTTGCGCGTCATTTCACGTCTATCAAAAGTTGAGAGAGCATTTTAAGGCAACGTTTTTAAGTAAGGCCATAACGTTCGTGAACGTGCACAAGTGTTGATGAATAGTATAATTTCCTGAAACGTAATTTTTGTTGTTGTTTCCAAAACTCCATAGAAATCTCCAGTAGTCTTTACACCTTTACTAGAACATGACTTGGTCTTGACCATGACTTTGCTTGACTGAGACTTGTTTTCATTGTGAAATATATGACTACTTCTAGGATCTTGATCCTAGCTTTACTTAGTCTTGAAATATTACAAAATCTGTGTTAGGGTACATGGCCTGACCTGACATCGTGTGAAAGGGAGAGCTAGATTTGAATTTCATGGGAGCAAAATAATTAAACTATTAAGGTTACAGCTTCTCCCTTTCGCTCCTCCAGAAACTTATATAATTATAGCCATCTCTTTCAAACGATGTCAGGTCAGGCCATGTAACGAGGCCTTTATATAACTCGAAAGTAAATACACCATGTATGGAGCCAAAACATATAAGAAAAAAAAGTTATTTCTTTCAAACTTCTTGAATGTCAATGTCAAATTTTCCATTCATCATCTCTTATGTTTTGGCGTTGTATGTCTCCACGTTGTGTATTTATCCAGTGTCAAGTATTGTAATATTTCAAGTGAAGTCAAATATTTCAGAATTAAAATAAGTCTCAGTCATAGTGTAAGTCAAGCAAAGTAAGTCACGGTCAAGTCCACGTCATGCTCCAGTAAAGTGGTGGATACTTTGCTAGAGGTTTCTATGGAGTTTCGGAAACAACACGAAGAATTACGTTTCACAATATTATACTATTCACCAACACTCGTGCACGTTCACTTTAATTAATGAAAATCCACCATTTTTACACATTAAAACTTGACATAACACAAGTTTTAGAAAACAATACAATTTCGAAATGACTTCTTCACATTCCCGCCAAAACTCAAATTTTTAGGGTGTCGATAATGTAAAGCCCAATAATGTACGACCCGATAAATAAGTGTGTCCATAATGTACAGCCCAATAATGTACGACCTGATAAAGTACGGCTCGGAATATACGACCGATAATTGGTGTACCGGGCTGCCAATTATCAGCACGTGCCAATAATGCATGACCAGGAATGTACAGCTGAAAATCCGCGTACCTGAGAAAAGTACACGTTTTATCGGGTAGTACATTATTGGCTGTACTTTTCTGTTCGTACATTATCGGCACGTGCTGATAATGTACGACCGATGAGGTACAGCCTGATAAAAGACGACCCAGCCCGTATTGGCAGAAAGACTGCTCCTATTGGTCGATGTGTCTATGATCTGTTTTGATTCCATGCTTCTTTTGGACGCGATAGTGTAAATGGGACACAGATTAAAAAAAACCTTTAATCAAGTGTCATGCAACAAGACAAAACAGAAGGTTTCCGGGCTTTTATATAAAATTGAAAAAAAATCTAATAACCTAACCAGTTTTGACACAGCAAAGATTTTCGAGTTGTCATAAATCGAACTTCTTTTGGACGCGATAGTGTAAATGGGACACAGATTAAAAATACCTTTAACCAAGTGTCATGTTATAGGACAAAAGAGAAGGTTTCCGGGCTTTTATATTAAAAAAAACCTAATAACCTAACCAGTTTTGACACAGCAAAGATTTCCAAGTTGTCATAAAAAAAAAACCGTAACCTACTAACTGTAATCCTAACATTTTTAATCTGTGTCTTATTTTTAATATCGCGTTCAAACGAAGCACGAAATCGTTAGATGTACATTATCGGCCCGTGCCAATAATGTACGGCATGATATTGTACAACCTGATAATTGATGTATAAGTACAAGGAATATCAGGCTGTACATTATCGGCTCATGTCGATAATTTACGGTCGATATTTCACGACCCTATAATACACAGCCTGATATTCCATGTACCGGTACACCAACTATCAGGCTGTAATTATCGGGTCTCTCCCGATAATGTACGGCCTGGAATCTAAGACCGAGAATTGGTGTACTGGGCTGCCAATTATCAGGTCGTACAACACAGGCCGTACAATACGGGCTGTTCATTATCATCATTATCATTAGCCATAACACATCCACTGCTGAACATAGGCCAACCCCTTCGACCGCCACACCGACCGACAATGGGCCACTTGCATCAACCAGTAGCCCGCGACTGCCTTGTGTACATTATCAGCACTTGCCAATAATGCACGACTAGGAATGTACAGCCAATAATGTATGTCCCGATAAAACGTGTACTTTTTTCAGGTACGTGGATTATCGGCTGTACATAATTGATTGTACACTGGTCGTGCATCAAGGCCTCGCTACATGGCCTGACCTGACAGCATTTGAAAGGGGTGGCTATATATAAGTTTCAGGGGGAGCGAAAGGGAGAAGCTATAACCTTAATAGTTGTTTCTTTTCCTCCCGTGAAATTCAAATCTAGCTGTCCCTTTCACGCGATGTCAGGTCATGCCTTGTGTAGACACCCTTATTCGCACGTGCTGATAATGTACAGCCCGTATTGTACAGCCTGTATTTTACGACCTAATCATTGGCAGCCCGGAACACCAATTATCGGTCGTACATTATTGGGCTGTACATTATCGATACCCTCCAATTATTGGTGTCGTGCATTATTTTATTTTTAGGCCTCTCCAATCTCCTCTCCGACGACCGCGGCACCCCGCTCGTCGTCTCGTCACCAAACGATAATATTTTTTATTTCTATATTTTTCGAAACTGCTCGTGCACGCGCTTTGTTGTGTCTCTTGTGTTAAATGTTTACTTGTTTGATATACCTGATCCAAAAGTGCTTGAATAGTTAAAAAGTTCACAAAAAGTGTCGTGCGTTGTGTTTGTTTGAGATTTGTAAAATCGATCAGAATGCCTACAAGCGCGGTTTATCAACCCACGACAGTTACTTACGAGCAGCAGCCTACGGACCAGCGATGGAACTGCCCGATCAGCTACTTCTCGCGTCGGGTAACGAACAGCTTGAATCGTGCAGTTTGCGTCAGGATAGGACTTTGCCTTCTAGGCAGTACCCTAGCCATCGTTGGTAAGTAACTAGAATTGACAAAGATTAATGCATCCTAGATCTATATGGAGTGAAAACAGTGTCTATCCGTTTGTTACACAATGGTATTAAACCAGTTTATATGGAAGTTGCAATATCATACTTATGGTATGATACTCCTAGGTATTTAATGAAATGAAGATTATTTCTGTGGTCTTGGCAATCTCTGTACAGAATTGTTAGGGAATAACCAAAGATACAGAATCTACCAAAATTTACTCTCCTACTCATACATGTTTAGTTTACAATGTTCTTATTTCCATCTAATTCAAATTATTATAATATGTAGGTAGTCGATAAACTTATTGTTAACAAGTTTGATTGACCTTTGAATACCGAAATGTAAGCATAATTTTCAAATTGGAAATTATTTTAAATAATTTACTTTTATTTAAATATTTTAAAGCCTATTAAAATAAATCGTAATAAATCAAGTAGGTACCTACTTACCTGAGTAAGGTAAGTTTCTTACTTAGGTAAGTGAACTCATTTGAATAATTTTTTTATAGGCTTTTAAGTAGTGTACTCCTGAAAGTCTGCTTAAAACAAGGTTGCGCTTATGTATTTAGTTGAATAAAAATGAAAATGTGGTTAATGTACAAACATAATATTATCATGAAAACTGACGTGGTTTTGATACATTTTGTTTTAATAAAACGGGAATACTCACAACTATAGTCGGAATAACCGACTCAATTTAACGTGAGTATTCCCGTTTTATTAAAACAAAATAATATTATCACCTAGCAAACTATAAAATTTATAGTGTTATGGATATTATTACTGCAAAAATATTCATAACAAGTGGAGTTCTTTCTCCATACCATTACGAATGAGTTAGCTTTGGTTTCTATTTCAAGACAAGCAGAAAATGTGATGATTATGTGGCAGATTAAAGTACTACAATAAACAGATAAAAGAGCTACAATCGAGTTATGCATCTTTTTATGGACATTAGCACTACTAGTATATTTTATCTATGCATATACAAATGTTCACACGAAAAACTATCTTGCAGTTAGTTAAAAAGTACACATAAAAACTGAAACTTTTATATTAAATCCATTTATTATTCTGAGAACAAATTAGAAACAAGTAACTACTTACCTAATATTAATGAACCATTAATTAATTGTCTGAAGTACCTTTTAAAGTTTAACATTCTTTTGTAGTAAAGGTCTCACAAACATTTCTCAAATAACAACTAAAGAGGTAGATGACCTCTTAATGTAACTTTGTCAGTAAGTATAAGTACATTGTTACTTTGCCTTAGGCAAATGAATAGAGCCAGGTATCAACCATTATTAACCTTTTTGCCAGAACTAAGTGTTACGAACATCAATAAAAAATTAATTGGTTACTTTATGTAATGTTGAATTCACTCTATTAACAAAAGCTTAAGTAAGAATACATTCTCTAGTACCTACATAATATTATATCAATAGTAGAGTGCTAGGTAAACATAAGATTTTCATAAGTTTCACAAATGCCTGCATATATGTGCTAAGCATTATCGTAATTCGAATTGTGTATATTTGCTGATGCAAAACTACTAAACATTCTCATTTTTCAAGATAGAAACTGATTAAGTAATTATTTTTTACTTCAATGAAAGAAGAATATAGTTTAATAATACATAATTACCTTAAAAGAAACTCAAAAACTCTACACTCAGAAAACCTCTTAATCTGAGGGTCTGCAAATATTCAGGTGAAATTGAAATAAAATATACTATAGTTGACTGCCCCGGTGGCTCAGTTGGTAGTGAACCTACGTTCTGAGCTTGGGGGCGTGGGTTCGATTCCCATCTAGGACAAACATTTATGTGATGAATATTTGTGTTTGTACTATGTCTGGGTGTTAATATCTATATAAGTATGTATTTAAAAAATATCTATGTACGTATATCAGTCTCTGGCAGCCATATTACAAGCTTTGCTTAGTTTGGGGTCAGATGACCGTGTGTGCAAAAATGTCCCAGATATTTATTTATTTATTTATTTATAGTAAACGCATTATCATCCGAGTCATCTGGCAATAAACGTCACTACATAAGACCTTTAAGTGCGAGCGAGATAGACAGATTGAATGATTTATGACCTGACGACTGATGATAATGCGTTTAAGATAGCTCGGAAGCAAATATTTTTTTAAAAATCTATTTGATCCCTTTGCTGTGCTATTAAGCGATGATTACTGTATATTTAATGTTTGTTACCACCAATATGTTTTCATTAATTCAATTAAAACTCTAAAATATAAAAACAACTATAAAACCAAATAAAACTTGGGTGATGTGGTCGCTGAGCGACAAAGCACTACAAATAAATTTAAAAATAAATAAAAACTTAATATTAAAACACTAATTATGAGCCTATGAATTTTTCATTGAAAAGGTTTAACCTGACGAAACAATTCTGATGTGACTAATTTTTAGTGAAATGCCTTCGTCTCTTACTTTCCCTTGTCTATTAAACTAGTCTTTTAGTCTGAGCAACTTCTCAATTCAAATTGAAATTCTCAATTATCTACTTACATATCAATCAATTGCCTAGTTAGGTATTTAAATGCAGTCTAGAATATAACCTTCCTAAATAATGACATATATGAATGATGTGAAAGTGCATGTTGCCAGGTGCTACTTATGTTTCATCTGAAACAAGACCCTTTAGGAAATATAAGAAAACAACAATAATATCTAGATAAAACAATTTTCACGGGATTAAACGGAATTAACACTATTCCGATTAATAAGCCGTTTATTAAACCGCTACGCTTATGATTCTACTAAATAATCCTTCGCTTCTCCCTGAATTCAAAATAACGCCCTCAGAGAACAAAATGTTACCTACTTTGGCCCCATGTTATTCAAATAACTATTTCACTTCTCATGCTCGTAAACTTGTTTGCGCCCGGTGTAATCGGACTAAAACTGCTTTTTTTTTGCTCTAGTGCACAAAAGTAACATTTGTGCCCTAGGACATAAAAGTAAGCTGAACCTCTTTAAAATTGTTCAAAGAGGTTCAGTTTGTAGTATATTTCATATAGAAAGTTTAGCTAGGTCTTTGATAATACCCATAGAATAGAAAAGGTTATCATTAAAGACCCAGACATAACATTATGTCTGTTTTTTTATATTACGGAATCTGCGCTCAGTCGTAATAATGGATGCCTCCCGCTTCTACTTAATATTAATAGTTAAAAAAAAGTAATTAGAATTTAGTGTATTTGAAATGAGTCAAAATGAATTGAAATTTTTCATTTCCTCTCATTGAAAGTGAAAATCCCAGTGTATAGCTAGTGCATAAAACCAATTTTATGCACTAGTTGTACAATCTATATTATTACTTTACACTCCACAAAATATAGAATACCTGTTTTTTTTTTGCGTTTTCAGGATTTATCGAATACTAAAAGTTGTTCTTACAACTGAACTGTACTGTACTTGTACGAACTGTTGTTCGTACAATGATGAGTTACTTGGTATCACAATTCCACATAGCTTTGAATAGGCATTTTCCCATCCAATGTTCCAGGCTAGACCTTCATGGACTAGGTACAATAACTACTTCATGGACACAACCATAAAAATTCAACCACAAATCATGCAATCACTTGAATTACCTCATATTTTATGCAACAAAACAAACCACAACTACTGTTCAATTTTATGTTTTAAAAACAGTTATTTCACTCTACGCGTAGAGTACAACTTCCGGGGAGTGCCTACCTTAAAAGTAATAGGAAAACCTATACTTAGCATTGTAAATACATACTTAATTGTTATTCAGTTAAAGCAGCCACCTTGAGGCTCGCTAGCCATTCAATGAATATATTTCTTGTTTCAAAACATGTTTAATAGTAATCTGAATGTTTAACTAGTTCATTAAATTTATCTCCTCGCCTGTCGGTTACTATTCTGAAGATCCAATAATTGCTGTCTGGTTTTGTGTTCTGGTTCGAGTACAACGCCACGTAGCATGTAACTACATATTGATGTTCAGCCTCGCGTCACACAAAAGCGTACATAAAGGCCTCTTAGTCTTCTTGGTAAGCTTCAAGACGTGCGGTGTAAGTCCTATTATGGCCACGAGAGTGGAGACCACCTTATCAAGAGCTGTTGTAATAGCGCAGAAGCAAAGTACGAGAGTGATTGTCATTCTGGTGGCGAATGAGCAGTAGCGAAGATAAGCTGTGCGTATCCGAGTATCCGATCCTCGTATACAATGCGCAGTGGTGATCATAAATGGTATTGAATGTCCGGTCACAAACTAGAATGGACAGATAGAAAACTTCGGAGTGGCGCATGGTGGTTATCTTACATCAACATACCTACGCTAGGGTGATTCTCACACTGCACCGCGAGCCCGACGGGGCGCGGTACGCGACAGTGTGTGAATCGAAAACGCATTATCATCTGAATCTTCGGGTCATAAATCATTCAATCTGTCTATCTCGCTCGCACTTACAGGTGTGAAAGAGTGACGTTTATTGCTTGACGACTCAGACGAGAATGCGTTGACTGTAGAATAAGTAATTTGCATATGTTGAAGTAACTCGCAGAACTGAAATTTAGGTGCCAACTACAGCAGTCTGTTGTCATCTTCTCGTATGGAGGTTGTCGCCGTCGTTTGTTTGAAATTGTCCATCTGTTTGTTTAGGGTGTAGTCTGGCGCAGGCCCGCCGCGCCGGCGCTTGCGGCTGATTCATCGGGCTGCGTGCGTGCAGCGTGATCTGATGGCGACACGTCACAGACACGGGGATGCGTAGAGTTGGCAGTTACCACTCACCTTCATCTGTTCATAGTAAATTACGGAGGATGTGTATGGTTTTCATGTTTACATCAAAATCATGATTGCAAGACCTCGATAACGGAGCCACAGACATAGCTGTTCTAATTGGCGTGAATCACAAGTGTAAAATGGCACTGTCTCGGATTAAACGGTGATGATACTCGAAATTCTTGAAAAATTTGATTCATCGATTTTATATTATTACACATACATAATTCTACCAAAATAACAAGTACGGCTATAAAGCTATTTGAGAATGCAAGTAAAGACGGGCATTTTTGCTAGCCGAAAAAGAGTAAGAAAATGCCCAATTCTAGTTGAATCACATCGCTATACGTAAGAGGAAACTGGCATTACGATCGAAGGTCGACAAACTCGGGATCTTCGATCAGTCGGTACTTCCTTAATATCTTATTCATTTACGCTTCCATCCTTCGACGTGACGTACTTTTAACGGAACAAATTAGCGAGAATTTCATTTTTATAGCAGCCTTTTACGGCATGAAAACCCGATTATTGGAAACCAGTTGCTAAAAGGTCCACTTGCGAGTTGCGACTTACATTATCGAAAACACAAACACTGAAAAACACAAATTGGCTGCGTAAATACGGCTACTAGCTAGTGGCGACATATTTGTCTCGGAAAAAATAGAAAATCAAAGCATTTTGTGAACAATAAAATATTTTTAACAGCCTCCGAGTTTGCTTTCAATGTTGTTATTTGCGTCGCAAAGATGAGCACATCCATCAGCTGTCGTGCGAAATACTTACTCGATGTTGTTATTCAATGACAAAAAGGTTCTGGGTATAATATGTACCAACCTACCAGCTACAGCTTGCACAGTTTTTTGTAGCTTCCATTCTAACTTTTAGACGACATCATCTCTGTCTATTTTGTCTGCCTAAAAATTTCGAATCTTTGCTTGATGTTGTTCACTTCCATTTTAAATGCAATTCCAGTGAGATGAGTAGATCGATGACCCAACACGATTTCCGCACGTCACATGCTTAGTTGCAGCTTTTAGCAAATAATAGGCTAATGTTGAACATCAATTTCTTAGTATCAATTCATTATCATCAATATATAACTAAGTACTGTTGTTAACCAAGGTTATACGATGCAAAAGACTTATGAAACGGCACCGGGTATAGTTTGCTCGTGGGTGTTTATTGTTCCAGTTTATTTGCCAGTGAAAGCCAGCCCGACCCTAATGAATCAATAATGTGCTGCCCACTGGTACCTTAGCCTACTGCTTCCGTTGCACTGCCCTATTTTCGCAATGCTCCAAGCCGAGCTTGTTTTGTTGAACCAGGCGTAAGTTTCCTGGTATGAAACGGTTTTAATGCAAACACTGGATTGTTTAATACTTTGTGTTCGATATTATCATGGAACATAAGTATTTTGAACAGCTGCTCCGATGACAATTCTATTGTGTGCATGGCATGGCATAGGTTTTATGATCTCTTTTTTAAATCAGCGGCTACACCTACAAAATGTATATCAGAAAAAACCGTCGTCTCGCTTGATCTTTAACAGTTTTTATTGCGTAATGTTTATCTATCGATCACCTGCGTTACACGGGCTATATATATATCTCATTGGTTATATCTCATTGGTTATATCCGGATTTTTATGAAAATTCCATCGTTGTAGGTTGGACAGGTAGGTACATAAAGCCCTTCGAGGCACTGGCCGCCTGTTGGACTTGCGTAGGCGGAAGGAAGTTTATATACCCACGCCTCATGCATAAATTCTAAACCGTTTAAGGACCCGTTATTATCAGACACTCGTCATGATAAATGAGGTTAATGCTTAACACTTGTGATCATAGACTTTTTGGCCCTTGATCAATTAAAAATAGTTTGTGCTTACCGATATTACTTAATTTTATACTTCGTCGTTTTGTTTACGATAAACGGTCATGAGTTTGCCATCGCATTGGATGAAGTAAATTCTAAGTGACACGTGATGGCCAGTTCGCCGAGGTCGAGTTAAAATAAACCTAGCGTTGATTACATACTTTTGTTAGGGGGCATTACCGATCGGTTATTTATAAATACTTTGGAGCTATAAGTAGCAGCTGGCTTTGAAATTAGTAAAATTTGTGCCAATTAAAATTCTTGCTAGAGAAAGCTTGTTCCTTGAATGCAAGTAAAGCATAAGGGAGAATCGCCTGACAACAACATTCCAAAATCTAAATAGAGCCAATAAACATTTTTTATTTAGAAAACGGGGAATTATTGCTGTTAGATATATAAAAGTCCAAAACCAAGGCTGCCATGCAAGATCGTAGTTTGTAAACCACTTTATATTATTATATCATGAGCATCAAGAATAGCTATTCAATTACTTTGTTAAGTAACATTTGCTGAATGATTTAACAAATATAATTAGCTATAAGATCATACCAAAATAGTAGAAATGAGCAGTTCACGTTTTCTGATGCATTATTGATGAGTTGGCTCAGCGATGACGACTCACTGAATCTAATTCTAGAATTATGACATCATCATAATCATCATCATTAGCCAGAAGATGTCCACTGCTGAACATAGGCCTCTCCCTTAGAGCGCCACAGCGACTGACAACGTGCCACTTGTATCAACCGGTTGCCCGCGAGTTTCACAATGTCGTCGGTCCACGGTAGTGGGAAGCCTGCCTACGCTGCGTCTTCCGGTTCGTGGTCGCCACACAAGAACCTTTAAAGAATAATAATAATATGATTTTAATTATGACATGGGCTTCCTTTATTATCTTAATTTTATTATCTTAAAGTGTTGACTAGCTACTTTCCGATTAGTGCTAATTGGCGAGTAAAAAATCTCAAGCCACTATAGTTTTGTGACGGTCAACGCTAATCTGCCATTTTGAAATTACTAAACAAGTATAAAATTACTTTTCATTTTAAACGGCGAGTAGCTTTCTTGGGAGTTTTTTTGGAGATATTCTTAAAAACCGCTTTGTTGTGGCGGTTTTTATTAGGTATTGATGGCTGGTGCAGCCACTGATTTCAATATTCTTGAGAAAGTTGATATACATGGTTAGCTCTCCCGCGTTGGTTTGACATGAACAATTTACACAGATGCGTAAGAAAACTACAGATTTTTGTAATAAAAGGCCCGAGCAGTAACATAAGACGTAAGTAAAAGCCAATACAAAATGTCATCGATGATATCTATGTTAAACCATTCACCTCGTCAAAATCAACGAAAACAAAACCAACACAGCCAAAGAGAATATAAATACTACGTAAGACAACACAGCATAAAAGTAGGGTTAATTGGTGACAATGTATAATGGCTATGAAGTCGAAACAAAGGATCAGCGATTTCATGTCCAAACCAGAACAATATAAAACAAATGAAATCGAAATTAAGAATCATGAAAAGTTTACCCAACTGTTCTTTATTGGGGCAACAAATAAAACCATCTGTCTTTATGTTATGTCATTATGGTAAAGTACACTTCACGTCCTCGGCAAATCGATGAAGCAATAGAATATGGTGGTTTAAGCCCACGCCTGGTATCTCACTTCTGGAAAATTCTCGAAGCTCAGTGAGAGCGCGCACGCCTCACAGTCGTGGGTTCGAATTCGAACCCGGGCGCGCCCGTACCAATGGTTCTTTGAAACGGATGTACCACTGGCTTTTTGATGATTTCCGCACTGGGTCAGGTGGATATGGTCTACTCAGGTAGCCTTCGATATCTCAGCAGTAGGATGTATGGCTGATGCAGAAGTACTTAAAAAAATTTGCTTTGTTTATTTGCTATTGATCTGAAAAACCGGTGATCCACAAAGTACGCATTATGATTATGTAGAAGGATAATTGATTAAAGACGTTATATTTTTTTATAACTGTGTCAAAAAAAAAAACAATATGATCTATTGAATCTATGAAATGCTTAAATTAGACGATACATTTATAAACGCCTTATATGTCAACGAGATTGTAAAAGTTTCTTCAGTTCGTGAGAGCTCCAAAATCTGCCAACACACTGCATTGTTCTGCGTGAGTCAGGGTCACTGTGCTCTCGCACAGTTATTACTGTAATGGCAGGAAATGCAGGAAGTATTTACGTCCAATTAATTCAATTTACACTCTGTAATGTTAATGTTGGCCGTTTGGTTGCGTCACGGCGTATGAAAGCTCATTGTGTCGAATATGACTCGATCGATTGTAATTTATAAAGAATAATTAAATACAGATGTTGAGATAGTTCGAGTTACTGTGAGTTCTTTACGGGCTTGTATCACTTCAAATTGTGAACGAACAACTGTTCGTAGAGAATCACTCTAATTCCGATGTATTCGTTCATATGTATTAGATTTTAGTAGTCGGGAGCTTGCGAGCGTAGTATTCGATAGGAGCAGGAACTTTTGTCAAGAACTTAGTGTTCATTCTCTAAATATTGTTGTTTTTCTGTTTGGGTCGTACTTACATTCCTCACAATGGGCTCCGATGAAGTGGATTTTTCGGTAGGCTAGTGGAACACGTAGCTGCCGAAACCACACAATGTTAATTCCAAATTATTTATGTCCAAGTAGGTACATAAAGTTGGTACATTTTTATTTTTTTATTTGAAGGGCTTTGTCGCTCAGCGACAACATCGCCCTGTGAATCACATGATACACAAAAAAATATAAATAATCTATATGTATAAAAATGAATCGCCGTTCGTTAGTCTCGCTAAAGCTCACAAAAGGCTGGACCGATTTAGTTGATTTCTTTTTTGTTGTGTTCGTAATTGTCAAGACAAGGTTTGTATGAAGAGTTTAGCGAGGCCGACGGCCGAGCTTCATCGTGTACGAAGTCGCGGGCATCAGCTAGAATTATACATATAAGTACATAAGTTAGTATATACAGTACAACATCTAGAAGGTCTTCAAATATTGATTAGCTCGAAATATATTGGATGTGAAATATTTAAATATCTATTACAATAACTAGTTAACTTGCTGTGGCAATAACTATTTTGGTGCAATACGTAGTAGATAATGAATTCAATTATTTATTGTTGCTTGCTATTGCGTTGCTGTCACATTTTATTTAACTCGAATGCCTGATAATGACATCAACGTTTTGTTCACTGCAGTTATAACACAGATAAAACTTGAGTTATAATTATAGTGGTGATATTCTATGTATACTGTGGTAAGGTCGAAAAGACTTCCCGTCGGATATCGATTCAAGTAAACCACATCGTGTATCGAACTACCTAGAATATCTAGTTAAGGTTATGGGGCTTCACTTCACCCTTTCAGTTAATAACTAACTTATATTACTTATGATTGAAAATATTGACATGGTTATCAAGCTTCATTAGGTCGTTTGCATAATTGTACATGCATGCCTAGTTTTTCATTAAAAAGCTATTATTTTATTATTAACTAGCTGTTACCCGCGACTACGTTCACGTGGACCAATAAAAATAAAAAATACCTGTGTCCGTCTCCTACCCTTTAGTTAAGCTATATTTAGCTTAGATATATCTAAGCAAAAATTCAGGTCGGTCCGATCAGCCGTTTAGCCATGATAACGCGACAAACATACAGACAGAGAGAAAGAGTTACATCCTCATTTATAATACTAGTTAGGATATTTGCCCTTAATTGAATGCCACAGTCGCGCGTCCACTAACAAACTAGTGACAATTACTGCCCTCTATAAACTGGAACACGTTTGTTTCCTGTATCATTCGCTTCGCATTGTTAGAGTTCTATAAAAAAATGTTTTCCCTTTAAGTATATCAAGTTTTAAGTAGGTAAATTAAGTTTGAAAGCCATGATGAAAAAAACACTTTATCTCATAATCATTATACAGTCTCATTTTGTTTTAAGCTTGACATATCCGTTATCTTTACAGTATTGTATTATTTCAATTAAGTTATTTAAACTGAAATGAAGGCACAATTGCAAATTTAGCTTTGACTCCTTAGAAAACAAAAACTGCGGCAGGCTTTGATTTCAAAGACATCGTTTTACTTGTTTACCTAATGTTTGCTCAAATTTGGAATGTTAGTGAAAGAGCTTTTAAGAATAAGAATATATTTATAGCCAAAAACAAAACAAAAAATGGACATGGAAACATAAGGAAAAACAAGAAATTTACATTTCAAATAAAGTGTCACTGTCAGTGTGTCCCCTCCTCCAGATGCCAGGTGGAGTGCGAGTTACTCTCTCAAGTTTTGGAAAGTAAGCTCTTTAGCTTTTTTTTAACACTGCATCAGATAGAGATGCGGGTTTTCTTTCCTTGGTTTCATGTACCTAGGTTATAATTATACAAAATAAAAATAATTTATTTAATTAGAAACAGTACTTAACATAAATGAAACTTCTGTGCTGACACTAAACTGGGTTTTCATCTATATCTTGACAGTTAAGTTAATACACGAAGAATTAAATTACGTACAGTAATGATTCAAATATTTTAATAATTTAAAAAACAGACAATTAAGTATCTGTATGAATTATGATCTGAATGATACTAACAATTCGAAGAGTACGAAATAAAATATTTTGTAGAAGTGTTTCTATCAAGTCTCTTCAATCTCAAGTTCAATCAAGTTGTGTGTTCTAATACTTAGAAGCACAGAATTGATAAAAGTGACAGAATTCATCAACATAAGATTAAAGTTTGGGAGGAGCTAACTAAATTGGAATCATTATTCTGTCACGAGTCACGACAAAGCGTGGCGCGGTGCTACGACTGAACTCCAAGGCTCCAAGGTGAATCGGTTCGCCACGCTCCAACGGCTGCTTTTAACATAAATTACTGATAACTTTTAGAGCATACACCGCATGTCCTTTAAGTTTGTTAATTTAGGCACGATTTATCGACATGGAAGTGAAAGACACTTGAAGACTCTTTGTGGTCTAAGCTAGATACTTTTACTTACAAGTTGTTTTTCGAGTGTTACTTTGATGTCAGTGTATCAAATTGATACATACTTCTGAAGTACCATAGTTGTTTTGTTAAGAAATGTCCATAAATGTTGGTCACGCAAGGCACACCGCAGGCGTCTGTGGGCGGGGCGGGTTCAGTCCTCAATGTGGTCGACAGGCAATGACCGAGAGTATGAGATAGAAAATAAAGAAACCTTGGGAAGTCCTTTGGATTAATAAATCAAATTGAATCATCTTATTAATAGACACTCATCTGGATTCCGTTATTGACTACCACGTTGTCCGTAGAGCTTAGAAGTGGACCGGAAACACGTTCGATCACAAACGATGCTCGCATTATCCATCTTGGTATTTTGCAGTATTTTGTAAGATTATGGAACAAAATGCTTATTTTACTGAGCTTGAATTTGTACCTTATACTTACTGTTGCTGTATTTTTGTGGAAATTCTAGCTGGAACAAGTAGTAGAGAATGTAGGTGTATCATTCTATCAGATTTATGTGCGGTGTAAACTCCTACTTATTGAACCACAACGTGCGGGCGATCTAAATAAATATCTGGGACATTATTGCACACACGGTCATCTGACCCCAAACTAAGCAAAGCTTGTAATATGGCTGCCAGAGACTGATATACGTACATAGATATTTTTTTTAAATACATACTTATATAGATATTAACACCCAGACATAGAACAAACACAAATATTCATCACATAAATGTTTGTCCTAGATGGGAATCGAACCTAAGCCCCCAAGCACAGAAAGTAGGTTCACTACCAACTGAGCCACCGGGGCAGTTATTGAGCCACCGGGGCAGTGTGTGCAGTATTACCATCTGTTCCCACAATATCAACTGAATCGAGTTAAGTGTCACTTATTCAGAATTATGATTTTCTATTGAGACGAGATTCCAAGCGCCTCTCTAGCCAGACAGACTCAAGAGCAGGGAAACTGGGCAATACAATAATGTATTGACGATTGTCTATTATAGTGAATAAACTGCAATTCCTGAAGACTTGGTAACTTTTACTTGTTATTTTTTTGCTATTGTGACGACTGCGTTGTGCAAACTGTAGAAAATTATTCAAAAAACGTTTTCGCATGATCTGCGATATACACACACACATAGGTATATATATTTTTCTCTTCTAAAACATTTCAACTCTGTTTGTGTGCAAACCTCGGTCTACTGCTTTTATAGTTTTAGCATTAGATGCGTAATGGTATCTTTTGATTGAAATTCTACTTCTGTAACTGAATTCAAATAAAATGTCATAGTCAAGAAATCCAGTTGCTTTTGTAAATATGATATTATACTAACAGCTGCAATATTTAGAGCCTCTTTTATCTACTCTAAGTATAGATGTACTACTCTTAGTATAGATGTCTTAAGTCCTATGGAAGCTACTCGCCGGTTAAAGTGACAAGTAACTTTACTGTTATGTGTAAAGTGGCTAGTATCAAAATATCGGAGTAGCGCTAACCGCCACATTTATGTGGCCACAATTTTATTTTGTTTACCGACCACAAAATAAAACTTAGACCTTTATTCGCCAATTAGCACTAATCGGAGATGATGCGGAGAGAGGCCCTTAGCCCTTCACGTTTCAAAAAAATTGCTCTGTCTGGAATTGCTCGTAAACTTGTATTATTCTGTTTCAGGTCTAGCGCTACTGATTGCCGGCGGGGTGGAGTACTCGAACACGCCTTTGCCCACACCTGAGGGTGCGGAGACCAGTGGCACTGGCACGCTCATCGCTGGAGGCGTCATTCTCTTCATCGGACTGCTGTTTGCAGGTCAGTATTCTCATGATAAGACACTGGGAGGCGTCCCATTTCCAGATATGTTTACCACCTTCGATTGTGTGGTCGTCTTAGCTGTATCTTAACACCAAGCCTATGAATATAAATATAAAAAGGATAATTTAATTTTTTAAGTCTTTTGCGCAATCTTGATATAGGTTATTAAATACAATAAATGAAGAATTATGAGTGCCGAATCCTTGTATGCGATGTCCTGGAGCATTCCTTGTAACCGGTACGCTAACTCTTGATAGATTGTTCACGCTGCTCTTAAAGCGTTTACAGCAAGCTTCAAGAGAAACGTAAAGGTCGGTTTATTGGAGCCAAGTATAAGGACATCACTTTTGAGTATGGGATAAACTCGGCATCCGGACGGCGCTCCATCTGTTTCGGTCTTGTACCAAAGTTCCTGCCGAGTAGAGCCTGCAACTATTAAGCCTTTTTTTTACTAAAAAAGCCCAATACTGTAGAAAGCCACTAAAAAAGTCTTATGAGCCTCGTATTTCAAACGATTACGGAGCATGTTTTCGGCACAGCCTTTTAATCTGACAAATCGTTCTCCCCGGTGACCTTCACCTTAATCACACACAAGTTTAGATCACCTGCCCGATAGCATTTATAGGAGTTAGCCACGTTTAGTCAGATAACATTTATTTTTGTTTCAGAATAATGTAACGTACTTAAATAGTTATTGTTAAATATGATGAAAATTTATCTTAGTAATTGTAGCCAAACGGTATGTGTAATCTTTTTCATTACCAGACGTGTCAATAGGAGTACCACATGGTTCAATTTTAGGCCCTCTTTTGTTCTTAATTTATATCAATGATTTTGTAAGTGCTATGCCAAATGGATGCATAAAAGTCTTTTTGCAGTTGATACCCATATTGGGATTAGAGACAAAAACTTACAAAATTTACAAGTTAAAATAAATAACGCCAGAAATCAGAAACTTAACACCTAAACTTAAAATAAGGAACAGAAACCATGGACATAAAGAACGGTTTGATTGTAATGGTATAAGTAATTCTTAACTCTAAAAAAGTATTGCTATGCATTATTAATCGCGGCAATGAAATTCACGGAATCTTTTTAAAAGTTATAAATAAATATAATCAAATTATAATTATAATACAACTTTAAAAGTTATAATATATTCCTTGTAAAAGTGACTGGCCTGTAATATTCAATGTTATGTATGGGCAATAAATATTTCTGATTTCTGATTAGATGGTCGAGGTTCAAAAGCATTTTAAGACTTCTGAATTTGTGAAGCGTAAATGTTATATCTTATGGTTTCACTCGCGTAATCGAATTGATTGCAAGTGGATGCAAGTGGCCCGTTGTCGGTCGGTGTGGCGCTCTAAGGGGGAGGCCTATGTTCAGCAGTGGACGTCTTATGGCTGATGATGATGATGATGATGAATCGAATTGAACGGTACGATTCATCATTCAAGCAAATGGTGTAAGACAATACATACTAATATGTACGGATGTTATGTTTCATCATTTACTGATCGTTTGAACGTAAGTTGAAAAAAATAATGCGAACAGAATCACCGGAGGACGGGCAGCTGCGTGCTCTTAGTAAACGATGAGCATTCTGTACGCCAGCTGCCAAACGTGGGCAAGCCCGTCCCCTAAAGAGGCAGGCCTTTGTTCAGCATTGGACATCATTTGGCTAATGATGATGATCCTTCACTTAGCAATGCATTGAAAATCTTTCATCATAACTACGTCATCAGCTTAGTTTGATCGGTAGCTGCATTATAACGTGGAGCCAATCATAAAATATAAACTCCTAAGTTCGGAACGAAACTCTTATCACTACGCATTACTTTTCGATTTACCTAATTAATGCACGCGATGACGTTGGTAACCAATACAGACAGGCATGCGTACTGTTGACGTATGTACTTTGTTGTTAGTTGTTGTTTGAAATCAGAATGTTATATTAATATTTTTTTATGTTTTGCTTGAAGTCTTAAAATTAGTCGGAGAAAGACTTATTGAACAGAAACAAGTTTTTCAGGTCGAATGCATTCCATAATGAAAAAAACATGCAAAATAAGTTATTGTGGAAAATATATTTTTCCAGAAAAGCTTTCATAAAATCCGTTATTGATACTGTAAGCTGATCAAAAGTGGACTTTGGACTCATTTTGGTCACTTTACAATACAATATTCACAAATCAAATTTTACAATACATTACAATATGGATGGAGTTTGGACTCGCAATCTACGGTGTTAGTTACTGAGGATTTGCGTTATCCACCTCCCGTCTCCATCATCAGATCAGCTCGCTCTCATAATATTGTATTGTCATCGGAACTTGACAGGCATGCAAAATTTCAACTCAATTGAACAAGGGGAACTGGTCTAAAATTCAGTTGCAAGATTTGACCTGAAAATACACATACATTGCAAGCTAAATAATATCTTGTAAAATATGTGATTGTTATCACAGCATGTACCAATAACCCTGTACATGTACAGCATGTACAGGGTTATTGGTAAGAAGGCCACCTTTGAATATATACCTGTTCAAAACCTCTCGTAGGCTTCTACCCTACATCGTTCCTAACAACTGTTGTTCTACTTGTTCTATGACTTTGATGACTTTATACAAAACCTAATAAATTCACCAAAAACATAACTTGACTAGCCATGTGGCTAAGTGGGTGGACTTCCGCCTCCTGAGCTGTAGGTTGTGGGTTCAATTCCCACCCAGGACAAACATTTGTGTGGTGAACATGGATGTTTGTTCTTTGTCTGGGTGTTTCTATGTATGCTATGTAGGTATTTAAAAAAAAAGTATTTATGTATTCTATTCTATATAAGTTATCTGGTTCCAATAGTACAAGCTTGCTTAAGTTTGGGGCTAAAGAAAAAAAAAGCAATTTTTAAAGTTTTTATGGCAAAACATATCCTTGTATTTTTTGGTGCAAATGTCAGCTCTTAAGCTTCACCCGGGCCTCCGCGTTCCTCATTTAAAACCGCCATAATGTTATTGTCATTTGGAGCTCCAATTTAAACTACAACTTTTTTTGTTGGAAAAAATTTACGAATTATTAAAAGTAATGGAACAAAAGTTGTTAGGTATGATGTAGGTAAAATACCAACGAGAAGTTTTGCGCTAGTTACCAGTAAACCTGTATATAGATTGCAGTGACCTGCGAAACGGTATTTGTTTCGTATCGGTTTTCTACCGCACCTACCGATGCCTTGATTTGATACAGTCTGGTTCATTGAGCATCAAATTAGAGGTCAAAATAAATCTCGTCGTGTCTACACAAAATTTTACTAAGCTGCAATTTGACTGCTCAGTCGTGAATGTGGAATTTGAATTGAATAAACTAAAAGAAAAATTTCTGTCAGATTAAATAATTAACTATTTTAATATCTAACGTTTTAATATTGGTAGATACGGTGAGAAGCCATCGATGGTAATAATTTTGCAGAATATAAACTCGTTCTAAATTACAATTATAAGAACTCTCAACTCAACTGGTCAGTGACATCATCAAGGCGAGCGTGTTTTGACCACTTTTGACTTCAGCGTTGTTGCTAACTTATTTTATTTTCGCTTGATTCTTATTTAAGTTCCAGAAAACCTCGCAGTTAGTTAAAAATGAAGCATAGAAAAAAGTTAATCCACGAAAGATTTCCTTAGCCTGAACTGAAACAGCAGTCGCCATTTGTCTGCTCTCGGGCGGTCGAACATTTTGTGTAGATCGATCACTGCCCCGATATGGACCAGGCCCTAGTCTAGAAAAACTAAAAGCCTGACTGCAAAATGACACTAGGGGCAAGACAAATCTAACGACACTTTGCAGTCCAAAACCGGTCAAGCCTTTTGACTTTTGTTTGGCTGTAGGCCGCACATAGACAGACAAACTCAAAATATACATACACTCGAAAAACATTACCAGCTTTCTCCGCACTCCTCCTTCATATCATCTATCATTGTCTGTCATTCCTGGTATGAATAATAAAGAGTATATTCATCTACTTGTCTGTCTTCTGAGCAATGGAGTTAGGTCAGATAAAGTTTTGTGATGAAATTGGCCAAACGAAAACAAAGGAATGTTCTAGGATTGCTGTTCGATTTAAAGCTACGGTGGTGGCTTTTATTTAGAGTTGAATAACTCTAAAAGAAAAGTTGTTTTGCACTGTTATATACTTGTTGGTAATGGTAAGATGTTTGTGTTGCAGGTGTAGGTGGATGGGCCTGGTCGCGCGTGAGCGGCGGCAAGGAGGCGCCGACCAGCGGAGCAGCGGCTATGACGGCGCTCAACCCTTCCACCGACCCGCTGGTGGCGGCCCAGTACGCGCCCGTACGCGACGCCCCACCCGCGCCCGACGACGAGATGCGCAACCTCATGGACAACAAGGAATGGTAACCATCTTTTGATTATTTGTGAGCAATGAATATCAGACTTTTGAAGGAGCGGCGCTGGAAGAAATGTGGATGGTGATTCCTTCGACGGTATGAGCTAGAGAATAGCTGATAGAGACGATATCTTACTCGCTGGCGAAGGGATATTTGCCTTGCTTGCTTACTTCCTACGGCATTATATTCTCCTTACTTAACGTTTCAAAAACAACCGGCGACAGGATTCACATCCGCACCTACAATTGAGTTTACACCATCTTTAGCTTACTAAGATTTATTAACTGCTCATTAACGAACAAAGTTAGTTTAGAAAAGTTGCACAACTTTTCTAAAAATTGATCACGTGAACGAGGAGGTCCCGCCACCAAACAAACTTAGTAAAGTCTTTCAACGTTAGAGATTCTTAAGGCGCAAAATGGTTGTTGAGCTTCCACGCGTCTATTGTCAGCGCGAGGTGTGAACTTGTAGCCATTGTCTCGGCTTGTTTACCCGACGATTCCTGGGCTCGTGACAAGCGATCGTACCCGCTTCATTATCACTCGGCCGCCATCTCGACAACAATATATTTTCTTATTTCTATACATTAAATCTTCGTTTCAAGAGCGTGCGTGACCTGTTCATTGCGTATCGATGCTAATTTATATCTATACCGTTACTGATTTTTTTCTATGTATTTTACAGTCTGAGCAGTGCGGAAGAGAGCGACAAAATGCTGGATGGCAGGCCATCGGTCGCGTAAGGTCGACTTTTCTACGATACTTTTATGTATGAGAGCTTAGGCTAGTCCTGAATCCCCCTGGCGACGAAGTGATCATCCGATCCGATATTAAGTATACCCTAACATAAGTAACATAGAATTTATTTTTATGATATTTTCATTTTGGTAAGGCTCGTAATCGATACGGATCGGAACTATCGCTTCGTCGCGTCGTCCGATTTCCGTGTGTCCATAGCTGTAAGGTTGCATTTTGTGGTACAAAGTATAAGATGTACGGAAGTGGAACACTTGAGCGAATATCGTCAGATAATCGCGTATAACGTGTGCTTGTTCGTGTGATATAGATATTTTATTTATGCACTTTCCCATATTATTGGCAACTTCCGTTTTTTCAATTAGTGTTTAGATCATGTTAAATCAATTTATTTATCTTTTTATGCACAAACCCTTCAATATATCTTTTATCATTGGTCAGAAGGTATTCTAATAGAAATGTTCAAATTGTGTAATCGATTCTTATATTCTCAATTTAACAATGTATTTTGAACCGTATGATCTAGGCGTATGGTGCATGTGTAACACTTTTGCAATAATGCATGAAGCTTCGGTAAGATTTGTCTTAATCAGTAATTATAAAAAGACAAGTGGCCAAATTATCGTCCAGAATCGTAGAAATAATTAAGTCAGATGTCAACTTAGAATGGTACTTATGTAAGTATTAATTTGGATCTTATTGCGGTGGAATAATTTTCTAAAAATGCTATGAAGTACATAGATTTTTATTTTGTTTTAGTTATTGTGGGCGTATAGATTGTAAGGAGAAACACTAGATTGTTTAAAATCTGTACCTAACTTGTTAATTTAATACCGCCTCACTCAAAGACACGATAATCTTGATAAATCTCTCAGGGCATGTTTATGTGTTGTTTTTGATGCCGTCCCCTATTAGATTTAAGTTTACCCACAGTTTGCTTAGTCGTTAATGTCGTAATCGATGAGAACCCCTGGTTGTTGATTTTTTCGGTTTGCATTACTTAGCAGTTATTTGCTTTCTATGATATTAAAGCTCTCTTATAAAATTTTAAAGTAAGCATCACAATTCGAAACTGTTATAAGATAAAGAGTGGTCAAATCAATTAGACTAAGATTTTAATTTAATAATAATTTAAGTGATTGAATTACTGCATAAGTTTCAATTATGTTTTTCACTATCCATGCAACAATATAAAGATGTTTACAATTTATTTTAATTAATATTCAAAGCGTTGGATGGTGGAAAACTATTTAGTTATGTATTCATTTTTCATTGAAAAAAGATACATTTATTTATTTTTGTATTCTGTATTTTATTTATGAATGTCATAAAGGTGCAATTTTTGCTTCGATGTTATATGATTTATGAAGCATTAATTAGATTAAAAGTAGGTAGACCTACCTAAATCTATTTTGAAACGTAATTTTTCACAATTCATTTATTCAAAATTAAATCATTGTAAAAAAAAACTTTAATTTTGTTTTTCTTTTCTTTGTGATCTTAATACTTTGATGAATTTAATGTGTACTGAATTTATATTTTCGAGATTCTGTTTCTATAGATTTTAGGATTTATGACATTACCAATAAATGTATTACGATCATTAATGTCTGAATATTTCACTAATAAATTAAGTACTTACCGAAGTAACTGTGTTTTTATTATACAAGAAACGAATAAACACGCAGCGTAGCGAAGTCCGCGAGGCGCGAGCGCGTAATTCATAATATGTGGACTAGGTGGAATAGGTGTACCAAGTCGATCGGACTAGGTGCGGCCTAGTATCAAAATATACGAGATCTCTGCACCTATTCTAGTATATACGCCTGACCTATTTTGGCTCCAAACAACCAATTTATACGAGTGACTGAGCGAGCGCGGCACGGGCTGGGTTTCCTACCACTATGTAAAGCGCGCCTCGAATCGGTGTCGTAAATAACGAATAAACACGGTCGGTCGGTCGTAAGAGGTGTCGTAAGTTTATATGAGGCACGAATTATATATTTTTTATTTAAATTAAATATGAATTATATTTATTATATTTTTTTTTTATGAATTGAAGGTAGTTTTAATACCAATTAATGTAGGCAATGCGCGTCGCTTCACGTCGCTTTCATACATTTTGTATGAACAAGTTATGAAGCGACACCGAGGCGATATCGCATCTGCATCTGATCCGCATCTTATCGCATTCTGTATAATTCGTGTCTATGATAAGCTATCTCCAGTCAGAATTCTATCTAAACCGTTCAGACGGAGGAATTATAATTATTTATATACGTGTCGTTCCCGATGTTCTCCATTCTACTTTGGAATATTATACTGATTATACTATACCCAATGATAATTTACTAAAGATTTTTGACCTTCGCTTTGAATTCTGCTCCGCTGCAGTCTGTTTACAGCTGCGAAAGAATATGCAAAAAGTTATAGAGTAAAGGAGATAGCTAGAATGAAATCTGTCCGAAAAGACAGATTTGCGCGGATATGGATTTTTGAAAATGACAGTAAAACTGGGGCAATTTTTCTCATCGTTGAGGATTTTTAGTTTCATTAGTAAAAAAAAAAAAAATTTTATGGCAAAAAAAATATTCTGTAGCGTCATTATTCAGGGAGGTAACATGGGAATACGCTTGTATGGAAAAAACGTCGCCTAGCTGGCTCTTAAGGGCGGTAAAATCGTATCTCTAGTATAATATGATTTTCTATACCCATCATAGTATATAAACATGGATCTTGTATCACACTGGATAGAGTGATTGCTTTGGCAGCGTGTCCACTTTCTGTTGGCGCGTTTAGTGAGTAGGGAAGTGAAAACTAGTGCAGAATCTATCGATAAAAATGTACACAGTGTACAAAACTAAGAATTTGTAAATTAAGAACACAATGTTTGCAAAACTATGTACTTTATTGAACATCTAAACTCGTAATTGCCATGTAAATAGTACGAATATATATAGTAACTATGAAAGTTAATAAGTATCTACACCGTCTCCTAGTTTATTTTATTCTTCCTAGTTTTTTAATTGACAGCCCAGTCATAAAACTAGATTTTTCAAAATGTTTTCAACAAAGTCGAGAGTATTTAGGTGGCTCCCAGTTTTCGCGCCTCACAGCCTTTATCCACTGATTTCTGATTTCCGGACATTTTGGAAACCTATAACAAAATGTTTTATTTTAATTAATTGTTTAACCATGACACAACATTGGTACAAATTATCATACATTTCAAGCCGCGAAAGCTTCAAAAAGATTAAAATTAATTATCGATAGAATACGTATCAAGCCGATTAAACGCGGATAGGAATTAACGGTTCATGTTTCACTTAATGTAGTATGTGTAGGATATTACAAGAATATTATTAGATAAATATCGACAAAGTTTGAAACGTGCAGTGGTACTTCACTAGCAGGAACACGTAAAACAATGCATTTATTTATCTTAAATTAATGCTTAAATTCATTACTAAATAACACTGCGTGATAGTTGTATGACTTCAAACATGTATATTCTTTAAGTGAAACGAATATTTAGCTTTGATTCTGGTTATTTTAGGTAAAAAACGCTACCAAAGATTTACGTGTGAAATGAAAATTCTGGATCTTTTACTCCCCCTTTCGTTGTGTCGGTCAAAATGGACACAAAGTGCGAGGTTGCCAATCTTACAATAGCTCTCTCGCTTACTCTATGCGACGACCCGTGAAATAAAAAGAGAAACATGACAGTTGAACGTCGGAGCGGCAACGTCTCATGGGTCTGTCCAGTATGATGCTTCGTCTAAGTATATAAACGTGACTCATTTCGGCAATGGAGAACAAGACAATTTGGACAAATTTGAATGGACAATTTGTTCGATTTGTAAAATTTGTGGCTGGGTCAGAGTTCTTCCGTTGTTTGCGTTTCCTACCCTACTTCATCATCATCATCATCAGCCATAAGACGTCCACTGCTGAACATAGGCCCTACTTACATCGGAAAATTATAAAATATTATTAGCTTATATTAAGAATCATCACATCATAACAAAATAATATTAGGCTATATCATAGTTTAATAGAACATTACACACCTAAGCTCTCAAAAACATAATATTACTCTTAGAAAAAAAATAGTATTAAAAGATTACACTAGATCATAACGCACATGATGTATTGGAAAATGGATGTAATTCACAACATAAAAAAATTACATAATTCACGAAATGGTATTACTTACGCTACATCACAGTTTAAGTAATACTGTAATAGAACATCACACTTTAAAAAATATAATAATATAATAGAACATGACACTATTCTCAAAGTAAATTAAACAAAATAACACAATGGGTGTAGGTACTATTTACATTGCTTTATTAGATATGCTAGCCAAACCTGCCAGAACATTATAAATTCCATTTTAGTCGGGATAATGAAGGTAACGTATGGAACATGGATTTGACATACACATATGAGTACGCTAAACATACTTAATTACTTACAGACACATAAAACCTCCCAGCCCGCCCCCTTTACCTCCCTTTCCTAAGCGCAATTAAAATAACTCTGCCTAGTCATGAGGTAATCCTAAAGTAACACCTGGTAGTTAAGGTTAGATAAGGATGACAATTGTCCTAACTTGGGAAAAGATTTCTTGGGAAAAGAACATCGTAAACTGCAAGTCATTCAAATTCCGCTTTCACAAACCTATCACCAAAATTGACATCTACTCGACGTTACGTTTCCTTTTCAGTCCTCGTATTTCTCACCTTGGGAGCTCGGCCTGGGAATGCCATTCTGCCCAGCAGCCTTCAAAGCAGAGAAATACGTCACAGGTTACGCATTTCGTATTCACCAATTTCGGGCTTAGCCTTTGGTGAACAGCGCAACTCCTTCGATTTTTTGTTCCTGACACATTCTTTGGAGCGTGCATGACATCAGTCCTCAGCCTCATATCATTTCTCTCGGGATCGCTAATAATCTGCAGAAGAGCATCAGAACGATGATGCTCAACCAGAGAATCAGCGAGCGCGATACGAAACTCGTGATGCGTCATGCGAAGTTTGTGTCGTCGTTTCAAAGACTCCAGGTGCAAAATGAAAGCATTGTGTATGGTCAAGTTAAGCAACCTTTTGAAAATCCTAATATACCATTTCACACAACTCTTTTGCTCCCTCAAATACACTGATATATGTTGATTTTTTAGATCAACCCGACGCATTATCTTGTTGTACTCTCGCACGCTTACCGGTTTCTCTAGTGCACGATCTGCCTTCGACCCGACGCAAGAGTCGTCGTGATAGGTGGAGACCATCGTCACCATTTTGGAGTCCTTCCATGCTAAGACGGAAACATCTCCACTATGCCGAGCGACGATGGTCCCCTTTGCCACATTCTTGGGCACCTTCGCGATATCATCAGGCACGTTCTTGCGATTTATACGTAAAGTTCCCAAGCAATCAAATCCCTGACTCTTGAGGTACCGCGCCAACGCTGGAGAATTATAAAAATTGTCCATCGTAATGCAGTGCCCCTGATTATCGAGACCTTTCAATAATTCAAGTACTACCTTGGTACTCTTGCCACCCAGCTCAATACTAGGCGCAACGTGATCGTCGGTTTCAGAGTTCTTCCCCGTATAGATTTGGAATTTATACAAGTAACCTGTTTTGGACTCGCAGAGCTCATATGACTTTATGCCAAAACGCGTAGCCTTTGACCTTATTCCTTGAATCCAGGACAAGCGACCCTTGAATAAGGTCAACGACTCATCGATCGAAATTTCGCGGCGACAGTTATATAGAGAGGAAAATTTTTCGTTTAGATGTGAGATTACGGGTACCACCTTCGCTAATTTCGACGACAAGCCCTTATCTTCATATTCCAAATTAGCCTGACTCACATCAGAATTATCCACAAAATGCAGAAATTTGCTTAACAAAATATAGCGATTATAAGACATGATATGCTTGAAATTATCCAATGTCAAGTAACCACAGGGCTTCCAATACTCATTTTCTGATGTGCGTCGAGAAATCCCCATGAACATATAAACCGCAAAAAGAACCATTATCTCGTCTGCGTCAGTGTCGGTCCACTGACGTAAACGAGAATTGTTCCTCACCGTCTCATCGTTCCTCAAACCGTCGATAGTTTGATGAGCGTACCTATTTGTTTCCTGGGCGATAAGCTCCATGATGTCTCTAGTCCAGATATCTCTAAAGGCATTATAAGGCGTGTCATAGTCTTTGAGCGGCCCCGGGGTAGGACCTGAAAATTCTTCAGGAACACCGCGGAACGTCTCAAAGTCTCGTTCCCATGTGAAATTATTAGATGCGCCAAGCAAATTATCGGCGGCTTCATCTATTGCCCTCTCAACAGTAGTTACAATATTTCGAACAGGTTCATCTAGCTTATCGTCATCAGGAATTTCTCTCCCTATGTCAGCAAGGTCAGCGGTTTCGATACTTCTCTCGTTATCAAACTCATAGTCGCTATCGAAATCACTGCCGTTGCCAGCTGTATTCCTAGCAACTGCCTTTGATGTTTTCGTTAAACCCGAAGATGACGGACGAACATCATCATCAATAGAGGAAACATTTGCAATGCTTCCAGAATGCATGATAGTTCCCAGCGATTGGAAACGATCACCATCCGAAACTTTGCAAAGCGTTGCCGCTGCAACAGTGCTAGGCCTAGTGGGCCCAGATGTCGATAATTCCTGACCATGTATCAGTCGCCGCAACTGAAGATCGTGGGTATCCACCATTTCGTCATCCGTCACGTCCATTGCCTCAACTCTTTCCTCAACAAATCTGCAAACAAATACAATATTGTAATCAACAATTTTTTACAATCAACTTATAGCTTTATTACTTACACAATCGTAGATCTATTTGTAACCGACTTCCAAAAAAAAGGAGGAAGTTCTCATGTCGACTGTTTTTTATTTCCTATAAAATAAAAACTTACGGGAATGTAGGAGACTCGGAGCGGCGACAGTCACCGGCTCGGGTCAAATTAAGTGAACTACCCGGGGCGCGGACGACTCCCGATGCTTGGGTCCTAATAACAAAATTGAACTTTATACTTCAAATGACAATATTATAAATGCGAAAGCAAGAGAATGGGGAAAGAAAGACTTGTGTTCGGGTTTAAGGGGGAGGGATGTCCAAGTTAAAGTCCGCCTCCACGGAATGAACGAAACTTGGTACACCTACACCTTGGTATACCGCTATGTCAGTATCAGTATACCGCTATGTCAGTATCAGTATAAACACTAGACTGGTAATTAGTCTATGCATCTAAATAAAACCTGTTGTCAAAAATAAATTTTTACTTTAGATAATATGAACAGTTTTTTACATAAATTTAACCTAATTAATCAGTAGTATACAATTTATATAGCTTAAAACTCTTAAAACTTAAACTTCAACTTAACTGGATTTTTTAAATTATAACTAATCATAAAAATCACAGCTTATAAGTTGTCAATTAAGAGCTAATACCTATATGTTATCTACACCGATCCATAGTATATTGTTATGTCCTAAAATGAGGGTAGTTCCGGAAAAACCAGTCTGGTACTGTCAACCTAACCAGTGAGAGTGTGCTCAGCTATTTCGTGGAAATTGGTGCGTATATAATAGTGGCGACGAAGGAAACTGTGGAAAAGTGCAAAATAATAGTTCTGTGGTGTGATAAATCGTAAAAACAATACTATGGGTATCAAATTTAATGAGTTTGATGTGGCACATGGATGTTGGAAAAATTACATCGAAAGATTCTGCTATTGTCTAGAAGCAGGTGAAATTGTAGAAGATGCAAAGAAGAAGGCGAATTTTCTTGCGGTTTGTGGTCCTGATTTGTATGATTTGATAATTTCTATGCTTTCTCCAAAGAAGATTTCGGAGGTTAGTTTTTCACATATGGTAGCCATTTTGGACAGTCATTTTCATCCAAAACCAAACGAAATTGTGGAATCTTATAAATTTCATACTAGGAATCAGGAAGAAGGCGAGAAAGTACGAGATTATATTGCTCAATTGAGGAAATTAAGCATACATTGTAACTTCACTGATTTAAATCGAACTCTGAGGGACAGATTAGTGTGCGGCATAAATGATAAGGACATTCAAAAAAAAAAAACTGTTACAGCAAAGCCAATTAACATTTGAGCAGTCTTGTGAGATGGCACTGTCACATGAAACGGCTAACATTGATGCTAACGTCATTGTGCAGTCCGGGCCTAGCACAAGCGGGGTCATTCAAGATGTGGAGGTGCCGATGGAGATTAACAAGGTTATTAGCAAAAAAGGTATGAAAGAATTCAGTAATTATGATTGCTTTCGCTGTGGCAGACAGCATAAAGGTGAATGTAGATTCCGTTGGAGCAAATGCCGGCACTGTGGGAAGACAGGACACATTGAGGCAGCGTGTTTGGTGAAGTCCAAGCAAACTAAGCACAATTCTGACTGTAACGGATTGTATGAGGTCGGTATTAATAGTATTAGACAGGATAAAGTGAAGCCATTCCAAATTAAAGTGTTGCTGAATGATACAGAACTACTGATGGAAGTGGATTCAGGCTGTCCATACACGATAATTAATGAGAGCACAGCCAGACTCATATGGGAAGGGAAATTACCGAAGTTAGAATCTACCGAGATTGGATTGAAGTCATATACAGATGGCAAGCTGTCATTGCTGGGACAGACTTCAGTAGAGGTAAAATATAAAAACATGAATCAAATTATGAAAATATTGATAACAAGAGGGAGCGGTACAAGCTTGATTGGTCGGAACTGGTTTACCGATCTAGGAATTGTTATACAGGGGATTTATAATGTTAGAATAACTACAAATGAAAAGGAGCAGATAAAACAGTTAGTCAGCAGATACAAGCAAGTATTTGAACCAGGACTAGGGGAATATACTGGGCCCGTTGTAAATATCACACCGAATGAAGGGGCGGTCCCAAAATTTCTACGAAGCAGACCGGTGGCATTCGCACAACGGAAGGAAGTTTTTAAAGAGATTGATAGATTAGTTGGGGAAGATGTGTTAGAACCAACTACTCACTCAGAATGGGCTACACCGATAGTAGTTGTTCCGAAGCCAAATGGTAAGGTACGGTTGTGTGGAGATTACCGTTCAACAGTAAATGAAGTAACAAACACTGATACTTACCCACTACCTACACTGAATGAAGCGTTTGTTGAATTGCAAGGTGGGGTAGTATTTTCAAAAATCGATTTAGAGCAAGCGTATACTCAAGTGCGTGTGGATGACAAGACTGCAAATTTGCTTACTCTGAATACTCCAAAAGGGCTATACAAAGTTAAACGGTTAGCTTTTGGTGTTAAGGCTTGCCCTGGAATTTTCCAAAGATTAATGTCTTCATTGCTCGCAGGAATCCAGGGCATAGCTGTTCTGTTAGATGACATTGTCATAAGTGGCAGCGATATTAAAATCCACAATGAAAGATTACAAATAGTGTTGCAAAGATTACAGGAAGCCGGGCTGAGAGTAAACAAAGGAAAATGTGCATTTGCAGTGCCTGTGGTACAATTCCTAGGTTTTGTGATAGATGAATCTGGAATACATCCCACCAAAGAAAAAATAGACGCTATCGGGAAAACGCCAGCACCTGAGAATGTGAAAGAGCTTCAAGCGTTTTTAGGCCTTTTAAATTTCTATGACAGATTTTTGCCTCATAAGTCTACTATAGCCGAACCGTTATACAGGTTATTGGAGAAAGGATCCAGATGGACCTGGAATAAAAAATGTCAAGAAGCTTTTGGGAGGTTAAAGGCAATGCTGTCTAGTGAAGATACTCTGGTACACTACGATAGTAAGAGGAAATTAATAATATCTTGTGATGCGTCTGAATATGGACTCGGAACGGTGTTGGAACACGAAATGGAAGATGGAACAGTGAGACCGATTATGTTTGCATCGAGGACTATGAATGTTCATGAACGGAATTATGCACAGATAGACAAAGAAGCAGCAGCAATCATTTTTGGCTTGAAAAAATTTCACCAGTATATAAGTGGAAGGAAGGTGTTCATTAAAACAGATCACAGACCTTTGTTAGGGATATTTGGACCAGGGAAACCTATTCCAAATGTTATATCTCCTAGAATGCTGCGATGGGCACTGTTATTGAACTCCTATGATTACGAAATCCAATATGTAGAAGGCAAGAAGTTGGGAAATGCTGATGCTTTGAGTCGCTGGCCTTCAAAGGAGTCTGAATCAGATACAGATGAAGAGTATTCGGGAGTGTTGCTGATAGAAGAGACTCCTGCAGGGCTTGATTTCACTGCTAGTGAAGTAGCCCAACTGACAAAGAAAGACCAAATATTATGCAAAATCATGTATTGGATCAGAAATGGCTGGCCACCTAAAGTAGATAAAGATTTTCAGATATTTTGGCAAAAAAGGGACGAACTGTCAGTACATAGTAATTGTATTTTATGGGGCAGTAGGGTAGTTGTGCCAGAGAAAATGCATTCATATTTATTAAAGGAATTACACAAGAACCATGACGGAATAGTTATCACCAAAGCTTTGGCCCGGAGCTACTTTTGGTGGCCGTCTATAGATAAGATGATAGAAGAAATGGTAAAGAGTTGCAACATTTGTTCAGAAAACAGAAATATGCCAGCACAAGTTACTCACCATTGGATTAAACCCGATAAAGCTTGGTCTAGACTACACATAGATTATGCTGGACCATTTCAAGGCAAAACTTTTTTGATCCTTATAGACTCATTTTCTAAATGGCCAGAAGTTAAGATTGTAAATGACATGAGTAGTTCTACATTGATCAAAACTTTGCGAGACATATTTGCTGAACAAGGTTTACCGGATTCAATAGTAAGTGACAATGGAAGGAGTTTTATATCCGAAGAGTTCAAGAGCTATCTCAGGGAATGCGACATTAGACAAATACTAGT
This sequence comes from Apocheima hispidaria, assembly GCA_947579745.1. NCBI lineage: Eukaryota > Metazoa > Arthropoda > Insecta > Lepidoptera > Geometridae > Apocheima > Apocheima hispidaria. The sequence goes on from OX388156.1 coordinate 9,913,827, forward strand.
AGCACCGTATCACCCAGCTTCAAATGGGCAAGCAGAACGTACTGTGCAGACGGTAAAAAATAAGTTAAAAAAGAGGACACTGGAACCATGGCATATACGGTTACCCAACATACTCTATGGGCTCCGAGCAACGCCAAATACAGTAAATGATAAGACACCAGCGGAGCTCTTAAACAACCGACGTTTCAGAACCAAGTTCGACAGTCTGAACCCACTGTCGTATACCAACAAAAAAGAAAAAAATAATGAGGATGTCAAAGTACGCACATTTAACGTGGGTCAGACTGTGTACATCAGGAACTACGGCAGGGGACCTAGGTGGTTGCAAGGAGTGGTAGAGAAACGCGTCGGGGTGTGTAGATACTTGGTGCGATGGAATGGGAGGCTGCTGACTAGACACATCAACCAGATGCATAGCGGTGGAGTCACAGCTAAGGAACAGCAGGTTGAATCACAAGGAGTGGAAAGCGGAAGTGATGAAGACGGTGACATTGTCATACCGTCACCACGAAAATGGCAAGATATTATTGGAGTGACAGGGCCGCAAGATATTGTCATACCAAGCGGGTCTGGGGCAATGACCAGGAGTAAGCGGGCATTATCAACCTCACCACCAACTTCAACAAACAAGAAAGTAAGATCGGACAGACAGTATAGCACTGAATCTGAAGAAGAACTTGTGTCCGATACCGATGAAGAAAGAGAATGCAGTGCCTAACCCAAGTCAAATCAATAAGTTAAAAATACCCATAGTTATAGTTATATTAAGTAATAAAAAGACAATAATTCATAGACAGTGATACAATCAAATACTCAGTGCTAATAGTCAAAAGGCTTAGTAAAAAGTGAAGTGTCGTGGAGCTATCCTGAGGGAAAGGCATGTTATGTCCTAAAATGAGGGTAGTTCCGGAAAAACCAGTCTGGTACTGTCAACCTAACCAGTGAGAGTGTGCTCAGCTATTTCGTGGAAATTGGTGCGTATATAATATTTTTTCTTATTACCAGGGACCCTATTCGGAGAAATGACATTTTATCTCGGTCACTGTCTCTCTAATTTAGAATTTAATGGGAGTGAGAGTGATCGAGATAAAATGTCATTTCTCCGAATAGGGTCCCTGGCTCATACTCACTATCTCATTCGCACTTTATCAACTTAGTGAGTAAGGCATGGATTCTCAGTACAGAGTTATGTTATTGTCTACTGACGAAAGTTGATCATGGTCTACTTTTCACAAAAAGGTTACTTATTTTTACCTGAGTTTCTTGGAGCTTACACCAAATTGACAAAAATGTTATTACCGGTCCCATATGTTACTTGTTAATTTTTCCAGTAAGCATTATCTACACATCAGTACAAATGTTCAAAACATACAATATTTTTCACCCAATGTGAAATAAATACTTGGGCGATTGACACCGAGGTTCGAATGGATCCAGCCTACTGAGTCCATTCGAACCACGGTGTCAATCGCCAGAGTTGCATAGTACCTATACTAGAAAAACCGTAGGCGATTCATGCCACTGTGCGAAGGAGCCAATTACTTTAGAGCACATGGTTGCTTCGCACCGTGGTCCGAGCTACATGTATGTGGTATGAGATGCTGCAGTACCCAGACCTATATCTCACTATTATTATAAATGCGAAAGTTTATGTAAAAATAAGTATGTTAGAGTGTTAGTTCCCGTTCAACTCAGTAACAGCTGAACAGTTTTGAATGAAATTTGGTATGGAGGTAGGTTACAATCTGGATTAACAAATAGGATAGTTTTTATCCCGGAAATATATTCGGTTCCTGTAGAATAGCGGGGGAAACCGCAGGGCGCAGCTAGTAAAATATAAAGCATTTTTTTAGATCTTATACCATTTCTCTTGCGCAAATGCCACAGTGGTGAAACCCAAAGATGCTTGATGATGCAAGATGCTTGAGCCACTAAAAGCAATTATTATTTTCTTAAAATAATGCGAAAACTTTGTTAAAAAATCTTTGTCAAAATGTTTATAAAAATTCATTCAAACGTCTGATTTCTATACTAGCATGTGGTAAAAAAAATAATGTGATGTAGTACTTAAGCAGTGTGTCAATTATTTAAGAATAATGCTTAGTTATTATTAATATATCTAGTTACTAAGTAGTTGTCTAGTCAAACCTTAATTAGGTTTGACTAGACTGGAAATATTGTAAATTTCTGGTATTAGAAAAAATTAAAAAAAAAAAGGAGGTTTCTGTGTTACTTTAATAATAGTATAATATAGGTATAGGTAATATAGTTCAGCGGCTGCGGTAGCGATGCACTGGCATTCCCAATTAATTAAATGGAAATAAATGGATAATATATGTTACTTACTTGCGGGGCGTATAAATCTATCTATGCATAATGGCATAAACCAAACTCGAATGCATAGTAACAGTTGTCCGTTGAAGAGGCAAGTCGTCGAGATCACCGATTTCAAAGTCCAAATAAAAATGAAAAACTAGTCCATTTCAGAGCACAAACCGCTAAAAGGTAGCGTTATATTCTCTTTGGGAATACGAATAAACAAGGAAAGCGCGTCACAACCAAACAGAGTCAAGCAGGACCTTGGAAGAATGAAAGAGCAGGACACCTGAGGAGGGACAATAGCTAAAGCATTCCTCCACGAGCTAAAAAAATAAACAAAAGCTAATATATAAAAAAAAAACAACTTGATGCTTGTAGCCTCAGTGCTGCCACCTTACTATTTGAAGATGGGCTACTTTATTTACGAAGCTTAAAAGTGCTAGGATTGCTATCAGGACCCCTATTCGGAGAAATGACATTTTATCTCGGTCACTCTCACTCCCATTAAATTCTAAATTAGAGAGACAGTGACCGAGATAAAATGTCATTTCTCCGAATAGGGCCCCTGTCTGGTTGGCCTTTTGTGCTAAAACATTACCGTGTCAATCGTGTCATAGGTATTATTCTTAGGTATTTAGCTTAAAATTAGTGTTGCAAGTACCGGGTGTAAAAATAAAAAGTCATATTTTTTTAAACAAAACGTCTAACAAATTCAATAACCATTTTCCTAGTAATAATTATGCTACCTATTATTTTCCTCTTGTGAATAAATTTATCAAGAGCCGAAATAGTCTAGATGGCCCCAATCGGGCTAAAGCAATGAAAAACGGGTTCTTTCACACTAAAAAGAGCTAGATCTAGCCCAAAAAAGGCTAAGGTGTCAACACATGTGCAAACGGCTCTCTCGTCTCCTACCATCGTAACCATGGGTTTGATATTTCGTCCAAGATTGTAATAGTCCTGTTTTCTTTTTCCTAGAACTGTCCCCTTTTTTTATTTTAAGATAACGCGCTGGAACACAGGTATCTACGCTAGTATACATTCATCTATGCAGGTATCCATTTCAAGGGTAACTTCGTGTCAGGTAGTTTTTTTGTACGATTTCATTGTTCACATGTCCCAAATAATTAAAAAAAAAAACTTGCAGTAAGTACTTAGTAAGTAACTTCATTTCGATAGACTTTTATTTTAGTAAAGTCCGAAATAGCGACTTGTGTGCATTGAATACTCAAAGTGTGCTTCGCGGAGCCCTAGGGCTCCGCAAATCCTTTGTGGGGGCTCCGCGAAAATAAAGATCCTAGTGAAAAGAAAAATACTAAAGGCTTAAAAATCCCTAAAAAGAAAAAAACACTCCGCGCTTCATAGTAGGGATTTGTATTCTCCGTACTAGGGTCATAATATGACGTCACCCAACCCAATTTGGCGAATTTTATAACGTCACTAGAACTATAAAGCCTCTGAAATTCCCGAACTCTAGTCGGCACTGCAGGCAAAGTAAGCGCATCGCGACAAAATATTCTCCTCTTATGTCTTGTTAATTAATTATTATTATCTACTCCACTCAAATCATGAAATTCGACACTATTCCGTTAGGAGTACGCACAAATTTGAAATTGCCATACACATTTACACAACACTAAATAGCTACTCCACTCATATTCATGCACTAAATAATTATATACTCCACTTAAATCCTGAAATTCGCCACATTTCCGCCTGGAGCACACCACGTATCCTGTGCAAAGAATATTTTTACTCGGGGAGATCCTGTGTTTGAACGACAGAGTGGAGAAGATTTTCTCGCGTGCACATGCCATGCCTGCAGAGTTGCTTTTTATGATGAAGTTAAAGTTTCATGTCTAGAGTTTTCCGATCCTTGTTTAAATGTAAAATATATTTAAAAAAAATTAAACTTCAGTCTATCTGTAAATAATAAAAATAAATAATTTATAAGAATTTTATTACAAAAATAACAAAATCACGTTATATTCTTACACATAGGAGCGAGTTTAAATACAAAAAGTATACGGTATACATCGAATAAATTAAAGCTAGTCAGTCTCTGTTAGTTCGTCGCCACCAGGGAATGCCCGTCACTTCTTCTTCGCCGGATATGTCTACTGTCGGCCTGAAACAACGACGAATACTTTACAAAGGAAATGAAGAATGTGTGGTATCTGAGGGACTAGTTATATCAAGCGCTTGCACGTTTGTTGTTCGATTCTTGAAAGACCCGGACATCGTGGTACGCGCGACCGCTGCGCGCCGATGCCGATGTTTGGTATAATTAATTGCATATAATTATATTTCAATATTATAAATGCAAACGTTTGTGCATAATTGTGTAAGTATGTAAGTTTGTAAAAACTAGTTCACCGCGGTTTCACCCGCTATTCTACAGAAACCGAATATTTTTCGGGGATAAAAAGTAAACTATATGTTAATCCAGGATGTAAGTTACCTGCATACTAAATTTCAGCCAAATCTGTTCTACCGTTGCAGAGTTGAACTAGTTTTGAACAAACACACTTGCATGGTTACATACTTACGCACAAACTTTTGCATTTATAGTATTAAAATATAAAATATATGCAATGAATTATACTAAACATCGGCATTCAGGTTGACTCCATACCAAATTTCATTTAAATCAGTTAAGCCGTTCAAGAGTTGAACGGGAACAAACACACTTATATACTTTCACACAAACTTTTGCATTTATAATATTAGTGGTTGTTTTTTTTTAATGTTCGCAATGTAATGCAAAGCTGCATCTCGGGCCGCTCGCACGCTTGTACGCTTTACATTGTTGGTTTGCAAAATTCTAAGCCACAAAAACAACAAGTTTAAGACAAATGATTATTGATATTCGACTGTGTTTAGATAGTCGGTGATAGATAGATAGTGTTTAGTAGAAGCTCGGGAGCTTTCGGGAGTTACACCCGGTTTTGTTGCTATCACATCATGTAAGTAGATTTTTGTATTATGCATGTAATTTCTGGTGTGAACAATAAAGAGTTATCTATCTATCTATCATGGAACGGTTATATAATTATAGTCTTTCTCTTTCGATATCGAGGGCCTATGATGGGATTCCGGTATGTCTTCGTTTCTAGTTGATGCTCACTGGTTCAGTACGGCCAACTATTCTTAGAATCAAATGGGGGCCGGGCCGCACTCAACGTACTTTCTAAACAGAACTGATAGAAAAATTGTAATTTTGTCGTATATTGTTCGTTCCATAATTTGGCCACTTCTATAGATAAGTTAGTGAGTCGGACACGCAGGTTATTACCTCCATTCCGTCTTCAAGTCATAGGTTACATTTTGAAGACGGATTTTGTATATTATTTATTAATAATATTTCTTTAACTGACCTGTACACTTGAGTATGAGGTAGAGGTAAAGAGGCCGCCAGTAGATTGTAAGGAGGTGCCGTCGCCTCCTACGAAAAAAAAATTCACAATATAAGTTCATAACCCCCGAATACTGAAACGCTTGTTAACTTTGACAACAAGGATAATTCTAATACTGCGTTTGTCTAGCAATAAGCAAATGACAAAGACAGCAATAGACTTAATCTGTCGTCAAAGTTATCAAACGTTTCAGTATTCTGGGGTTAGAAACATAGTAGGTTTAAATGATGGTTATCGCAGAAAATAAAAAGAATAACGTTATTACATAAATAAAAAGTTTGTTTATCCTCAAAGAACACGAAATTTCTGCGAAATTTTGGACACGAATAGATAAATAATTGATATGTTTGAGGGCGCGTTTAGTCGACGCGAAACATTTCTTGCGGCTGCCGCATAGGGTTCGTCTATTAATCACGTGAGGCTCGAAAGGAGGGAGAGGAGAAGGGGATTCATCAAAAATCACGAAATATCACAATAGTGAGAAATCAACATTTATATCACGATGCTTAATTTTCCAGAACTAAATTAGATTATACCTGTATTTAAATATATTTTGAAAACTGTTACTTTGAAGATACTACCAAAAAATACACGTGATTTTGGGAGGGGGTAGTCTAGTCAAAAACCTCATCGAGTATCAACAGGGGGAGGAGAGGGGCGTAAAAAGTTCTGAAAAAAACAACACATGATGAAAAGATGACCCGAAAGAGGAAAAATATTATTGTTGCGAGGACATTCGCGTATGTACCAACATTGTCAGCTTTGAGGCCCTATTTTGTAAGTGTGGTGGCGATGGTTAGTGTGAATTATTATACAGGTTGTAGAGGAAACGCTCCCGAAATCGAAAACTGGTGATAGTGATTTTAGCGCCCTTAAAATGGCCCCCGCATTATAAAAGACAGATGTCTTTTATAGACAGTTTTCATTATAGCTCTATTTTACTCTCTTATTTTTCGCTCATTGGCGTAACTATGGTTGCTAGTTTACAATGAGCTGTAAACAGACGGCAGGGGAGCAGAATTCAATGCGCCACGTTGAAGGTAAGAACCTATCTTTAAGTAAAATACCATTGGTTTAGGTAACGTTTTGGCTACTGGAACGTTTCCCTTACGTGTATATGTGTATTTTGACCGATGCGCACCGCTTCGATAGTCCTGTGTAGAATCTATAGGGGGTAATCTGTTACTTGGTACAAGACAGAACAGACCACACAGAACAGACGGATTTGTTCAATAAACTTCTCCCATTCATCTGTCTCCGGACTGAAGCGTCCGAAGAAAAAAAACAGGAACCGTGAATACCTGTATGGCTTGCATGGGTATGTGCATGTTGGCACGCAGCTTGCGTTGTCGGATCTCGCGCCGCACGCAGCACTGCACGCCCAGTAGCACGGCGCATACGCACGACGACAGGCACCCTGGGGATTATGCATTATGTGTTCAATGAGAAAGGATCCTTGGAATCGAGCTTGAGCTGGTGCGCGGATAATGCGTATAAGCAGGCGCGAGCTATATAGCATACGATAACTATCACAATAAGAACGACGAACAGACGTCTAAATTAAAGCCCTAGGTAAGGACATTAATGACCACGCTGTACTGGTCTTCTAGGGCTTGTCTAACTACAACCATAGCCTCCGAATATCAGTAGACTAGTAGAGAGATCGTGGAATGTCATTTAAAATTTGTGAAAGGGAGAAGTGATGATTACTAAGAGGGATTGAGCTACCTATGATTCGATGAGGGATGTTTATCGGCTTTCTTGAATTTTTAGCATGCAAACAATGTGACCATAGATAAAACAAAAATACCTAATTTTCTAATTTTATGAAACAAATTCATCTTGTCAACGAAGATGTCCCAGTGGTCGGCGGGATAAGCTTTTATAATGGTTTTGTCAAATAAAAATTGAAACTGTCCGAAAAGATAATCATTGTGAGGAAACCATAATTATGGTGGTAGTACTTTGAAGAACTCGGCTGGTTAGCTACCACTCCCAAGTAAATAATCTGTCGCCAAGTACCTACCTAAAGATGTGATCTGGCTCCCTTTTGAAATAGAACTTTTATTCCTTACACATTACTAGCTTGCCTGAACGGCTTTGCTCGCCTAGGATACACTAAATGAAACACCTAATTTCACATATATGTTATAAATGTTTTTAATGCAATTTGCATTAAAAAAATATATTATGGAGAACTCACGCTTGAACAAAAAAATAACTGCGCCAAAATCGTTTTCATACAAAATGAGTATCTCATAAGGATTCAGATATGCCCATACTGTCCCAGTTAAAAAAATCAGCCTGTATGTAGATACGTTAGTTCTGGTTATATTATGGAAATATAATAATGTTTTCTTACCAATATAAACTAAGACACCAAGGTCTCCATTTCGATTTGTACGCCTCAGCACAATTCCAGCTATGCATAATGATATACCAGTCAATATGCCTACTACAAATATCACCTGCAACAAGGATAGACATTCATGTGACATTTTAATATTTACATTTAAATTAGTACTCACGGAATATTTATCACGATTTTTATTATTGTTGAGTTCCAAGTTGCTGAGTTATAAGCATCGTGGTAAATTTCAATGTAGTAAACAGTGTTTATGTTAATATTTATTTAATTTTCAGCCTTTTTCAAGTTGGCTTTGGGAAGTCTCGACAGTCTCAAAATTCCGGGACTCGAAACAACCCACGATCAAAGTTCCGGTACGTCCCGAGACTTCTTAGAATAAAATTAGAATCAAAAATCAATATTCTTTATGAAAAAAAAAAAAAACAAAGCGTCAAAAGCTTTGTCCGATAATCTATTATATTATATTGTAGTGGCAGGACTCTTCTGCAAGAGTCCGTCTGGGGAAGTACCATACCTTTGCCAGTTATTCAACCGCCAAGCAGTAGTGTGCAACCATTACTGTGTTCCGGATTGAAGGGCAATGTTTCCAGCGAAATTACTGGGCTTTAACATCTAATATGCCAGGGTGACGAGCGCAGTGCAGTGCTGCGCAGAGTTATGAACTGTTAAACTTCAAAATTTTGGGTGGCATTGAACTGTTATGGGCAGGCGTGACGCTTAAAATCGGGTGAGCGACTTGCTTGTCTTGTCAGTCAATAAAAAAAAACTGTGTCTCAATTTTTTTTAATAATGCCACAGAACAAGTTGAACACTCGCGTTTTCAACACATGACGTTTTTAATGTGTTTAAAGCTATGTAAAATAGTTCTAAACTTTCATTACGTTTTCCGATTGCTCCAAACAACTGGAACACCTTTTTTGGTGACGAGACGTACAGGTCGCTCACCTGATGTTAAGCTGATGTTTTTAAATGTTTCTATTGATTTTTTTGCAAATATTTCGGGTAAATGTTCAATTTGACTTGGAATTTTTTAACGACTTGTTGGGTTCGTTGTGCATGTAGAGCTACTGGCACTAGGAGCATTATTATAATTATGTTCTCTCCTAGGGGTACGGCGTAAATTTTTTCCAAATCTGGTATTTGGATACGAGGGCTATTTTCAAAAAGTCCACAACAGTTCTTCCGGAAAAGCAATAAGTGCAGTGCAGTGATTACTCAAATTCGAAGTCGTGTTGTGTCAGATTTTTATTACTCGAATGTTTCGGTACCTGAGACAACAAAATTTACAAAAAGTCCCGAGACTTCGAGACACGATTTGAATAGGGCCCAAACCCTATTTTCAAGATTAACAGATTTCTCTAGACTGACATCCTCAGGCACAACATTGCTTGCTATTCCAGTAACAAAAACCGATATCTGAAGGATGTGTCATAAAGTAATTTAAGGTCTTAATGTACTGAAACCCACACATACATATCACAATGATATGTATAAAATCATTGAAACTTTTGCAAATAATTTATGTCCTTATCAGAAATATTGCATTAGCCTATGTACATTTGAACAACCAACCTGTAAAATATAATAGCACACATATTCAAATCCGGGGCAATGTCCTCCACAAGCTCCGATTATTGGCACTTCAGGACTCACAGACGGCAGTGGTGGCCCTGGTGACCTACTCAATGTCTGCGTTCGAGCTTCTACATCATATAGAGGCAGGGAGTATGGTGCACATTGTTGAAATGAGAAACTTTCAGGTGGAGGTTCTCTAGTGTGCTTATCCACCTTTTTGTAGTTTCTCCAAGTACCAGTACTATATGGTGAGTGGTACACTGGGGATGGAGGGCCAAACTCTCTGGTAGCATTGTAATGTGGCATCTGAAATTAAGGAAATATAACTCTTTACGGTTTGTTGGTATGTTGCATTGTTTTACTGGTAAGTTTACACTTCTTAAGACTTGTGAAGGGTTCGAAATCATCAAGAAAAGATATGCCTCTTGTTAACTAACGCGAAAATTATTAGATAATTATTAATGATGTATATACTTACCAATCCTTATGTAACTAGTGTTATCTATGAATATTAAATAATCAATATTTAAATCAAGAAAGTAGTTTAATATAAATTATACACATTTGACTATCAAGGTAAACTTTTAAGAAAAAAATAATTACTTAAGGAGTGGCTTGTTAAATATTTTAGATAATTTTTAGCAAAGATATAATTTAATCAACCTTAATTATCGATGTGAACCCTGCCTAGACCTAAAGTAAGGTTTGTTTAGTTTCACTAGACCAACTGTTCAAGACTAGGTCTATCATCATCACCGTCATCAGCCGGAAGACGTCTACAGCTGAACAAAGGCCTCCCTCTTGGACTGCCACACCGACGGACAACTTGCCACATGGATCCACCGGATGACCGCGACTATCACAATGTCGTCCGTTCACCTTGTGAGAGGCCTGCCAGTGTTGCGTCTTCCAATTTGTGGTCTCTACTCAAGAACCTTTTTTCCCTATCGGTTATCGGTGGGCCTGCCCATTGCCACTTTAGCTTGCAAACCCTGAAATCTATGTCGGTGATTTTGGTTCTTCGGCAAATATCCTCATTACGGATTTTATCGCTCAAAGAAACTCCTAGCATAGCTCCCTGTGTGACTCTGAGTTTCTCCAAAAGACCAGCAGTTAAGGACCACGTTTCAGTTCCATATGTCTTCACTGGCAGCACACACATTACTATATTCGAATGAGTATTACAAAAATAGAGATAATTATGATAATTTTTAGGATAGCGTGGTAGATATTTTTATTATTCCCTAGTTTAGTTTGTAATTACTTAGCAATAATTTGTTTTTTTAACTTGCATGCACTATGTCCATCTCTGTATTTTCAGTGTACCTACATGTCATTATTTTTGCTCAGCAACCATATTATTAGTGTTAACTCATAAAACAATTCAATAAATGTCTACAGGGAAAAGACACATTCTAAGCTGCTTTATTGATAATAATTAATCAGAAGACTCACATGATAAGCGTTGTCGGAAGTCGAGCTCTCCGTCCCTGCCACCTGGTACAAAGGCGGATTTATGTCCTCTGCCCACGGGTACTTCGCCCTTTGTTGCGTGGCGGACGCGACTTGCTGCTCGCTTCGCGGCACCACCGTAGTCTGGTACGGGTGCACGCTGCGAGGTGATAATTGCTGCTTAAACATCTTTCTGCTGTTTCACCTAAAACTATTTATTTCATTTAAAAAACAAAGAAACTCAATAATTGTAATTATATTGTAAACACACTCAAGCTCCAAGTTAAAACAGACTTTAGACTTACTTCATTGTCTTTATAAAGGTTAATTATGTAGCTCGTTCTGTTTATGAGATATACAAGCCAGGAAAATTCATAAAATGAACGCCATTTAATTTACAAAAACATCCCCAAATATAACTTTATTTACGATTAAGAATTATGGAGATGTTTTTTTTTTTTTTTTTTTTTTGTGGCAAGTGTTTATGAAACATTTTTGCCAGAGACAAGTAAAGAAGAGAGAGAAAAAAAAAAAAAAAACGGAATTTTGAATTTATTACATAATACAAAGAAAATCTCCTATATTAATGAAAAATGAAATGACAAAACAAAAAGAACACTTTTTACACTATAAAACTGAAAAATTAATATAACTACAATTTAATATTATTTACAGAAATAAAATTTGATAATGAAGCGACTGAAGGAGGGTCTATATTATACAAAAGATTGTCGATATGAATGGGGAATGGAAATTTAAAATGAGTTAACAAGCTGAAAAATGAATTGTGATCAAGATTACAACAGGAAAAGAAGATATGGTTAAGGTTGGACTCGCCCATACCACATTCGCATATGGAAGAATCTTTAATATGTAATTTGTGAAGATGCGCTCCAGTACAGCAGTGGCCAAATCTCATTCTGGAAACCATGGAACAGATTTTTCTATTGCATTTAGATTTGAAAAACCAGGGCTTAGATGGAATAAGAGGTTGATACTTAGCGTAATTAGAACCTGTCCGTCGACTACTAAAAGACCATCTCTTCGACCACCTAGCTTTTAAATAACGGTTAGGGAGAAGCAGAAGGTCTTGGGGGTAATTTTTAAAAGGGACTTTATCTCCACATATAACAGCTTCTTTAGCAACTTTGTCCGCCTTTTCATTGCCAGAAATATTACTATGACTTGGGATCCAGGCTAAGTGGACAGAATAACCTAAAGCAGAACATTTCAACAACAGTTCTTTGCATCTGAATATAATCCAATTCTTGGAGCCTGAAGCTGTTTTGGATGCCGGACGTAGGTTCGAAGTGATCGGCACAGAAATGAAATCACAGTCCGATGTGGGTATAAGTTTGTATTTCTGACCACACAATATTGTCCAAGTCCGGATAGGCAAGTACGTGCTTCTTAAATTATTAACAATCAAAAGGCGAGTGCGGTGCGCGTGAGAGGCGAAGGACGCGTGAAACGTGCGTCCCGAGCGGAAGCGAGTGGCTGACTGTTTTTGTCGATGGGCGTCCGGCGCGGGATTACATCCCTTGCGATTGGGGCGCCCTCTGACCCGATCTCTCGCGCGCACGCCGGCGCACTTGCGTGTGTGAGTGTGGTGGCGATTATGTCGCCACACCACCCACCCACGGAGAAAAGTACGCCCAAACAATAAAACAAAAACAACAAAATCAAACAATAACAATGACTAGTAGACGGTAAAAATTAAAAAAAAAAAAAAAAAAAACTTACATGCCTACAGCTAGTTATAATCCTATCCTAAATAATATTACACATCAACCGGCGTTTTAAAATGGACATGTCGTCCTGCCCGAGTGACGTATGGAGGGACTGACTTCGGATCGGACTGAGCCGAAGTTTTGGGTGGGACTGGACTTGTGGATGTGGATGGACAAGGAAGTGGAGTCTGTGGAAGGTGAAGTAGTGTTGGTGGTGATGCCTCTTCTATGTAAGCTGGCTTCACTCGATCCAGACTGACTTGAACTTCCCTGCTCCCCACGGTAATGTAAATGGTTTTGCTATCTCTCTTAGTTACTGGGTGTGGTCCAGTATAAGGTGGCTTCAACGACGTCTTGACGGAGTCATCCCGTAGAAAAACATGCGTGCAAGTTTCAAGGTCTTTGAATATGAATGGGCGAAGTTGCCTATGGCTCGATCCTGGGACTGGTTTGAGATCTGCCATGTGATTTCGTAATTGTGATGAGAAGTTATGTATGTCATCAATAAGAAGGTTGTCGATTTCTGTTGCAGGACTCAAAAATTCTCCAGGTAGTCTGAGTGGTTCGCCGTATACGAGTTCAGCAGCCGAAGTCCGAAGATCCTCTTTTAAAGCTGCTCGCATGCCAAGCAACACCAGCGGCAGAGCGGCACACCATGTACCTCCGTGGCACATGAGGGCCGCTTTCAATTGGCGATGCAACCTCTCCACCATGCCGTTGGCACATGGATGGTAGCTGGTGGTGCGTGTGCGTTGCACTGAGCATTGCTTCAAAAGAGCTTTGAATAAGGCAGACTCGAATTGTCGGCCTTGGTCCGTTGTAACGATGGAAGGGACGCCAAAACGAGCGATCCAATTCATCGTGAATGTTTCGGCTACCTCCTCTGCAGTGATGCCAACCATGGGCCAAACCTCTGGCCATCGGGTGAATCTGTCCACAGCCGTTAAACAATACTGGAAACCTTTGCTCGAGGGCATCGGGCCAATTATATCGATGTGGATGTGACGAAAGCGGTTGGTTGGGGTGGTAAAACTTCCTAAAGGTGTTTTAGTATGTCTCGAAACCTTGCTGCGTTGACATGGCAGGCATTCCCGAGCCCATTTACGACAGTCCTTACTGATAGAAGGCCAAACAAAACGATCAGCCACCAAGCGTGCAGAAGCCTGCGCACCAGGGTGGCTAAGGTTGTGAATTTTGTTGAAATAACTGCGACGGAAGGAAGGTGTCACAAATGGTCGTGGCTTTCCTTTTGACGTGTCGCAGGTGATAGATATGTTGGAACCAGGAATGCAAACTTTTTCCAGTTTAAGGGAAGAGTTGGTCATGGCGTCCTGGAGCTCCTTGTCTGTGGCTTGTTCTTCCGCCAACGCTGCAAAACTCTCCTCGAGGGTGATGGCTTCGATCCGTGACATTGCGTCAGCAACCACGTTGTCCTCTCCCTTCACATGTACAACGTCGGTTGTGAATTGGGAGATGAAGGTCAACTGGTTGAGCTGAACGGGGGGAAGCTTTTCGCGGCGTTGGGTGAAAGCGTAGATAAGTGGCTTGTGGTCCGTATAAATCGTGACATTTTGAACCTCTAGTAGGTGGCGAAAGTGTTGCACACTTTCGTACACACCGAGGAGTTCGCGATAATACGCAGGCCACTGTGCTTGTTTGTCAGTAAGTTTCTTACTGAAAAAGGCCAAGGGCTGCCAGTGGTCACCAATTTTCTGTTGAAGGCAAGATCCCACGTGAACTGAAGAAGCGTCCGTGAAGAGTCCCAAAGCAGCGTTGCTAACTGGGTGAGCAAGGAGGGTAGCGTTGGCTAGGCTATCTTTGCACTTCTGGAAAGCGAGTTCGAGTTCAGGCGTCCAGGGTACTGGCTTCGGTCCCTTGAGCTTAGAAGAAGCTAAGATGTTGATGAGCGGCGCTTGAAGTTCTGCTGCACAAGGAAGAAATCGGCGATAAAAGTTTATCATGCCCAGAAATCTGCGAAGCCCTTGCACGGTTTTGGGCAAGGGGTAGTTCTGCAGTGCTTCGATTCTCTCCTTGGGAGGGCGTGTGCCATCTTTGTTGATGCGATATCCCAAGAAAGTGACCTCGTCAGCGCCAAAAACGCACTTGGATGCGTTGACTACAACTCCATAGTCGACCAGGCGTTGGAATAAGATGCGCAGGTGTTCCAGGTGCTTTTCAGCTGTATCGGAAAACACAAGCACATCGTCGATGTACGGGTAGCAAAAATCGAGTCCCCTCACGACTTCGTCAATGAAACGCTGGAACGTTTGTCCTGCGTTTCGAAGTCCGAAAGTCATGAAGGGAAACTCGAACAGACCAAATGGTGTGGTGATAGCAGTCTTGCAGATGTCAGCCTCATGAACTGGAAGTTGTTGATAGGCCTTAACCAGGTCGATTGTGCTGAAGATGGCAGAACCTGCGATGTTCTGTGAAAAGTCTGCAATATGCCTAACGGGGTAGCGGTCTGGTACGGTCCTAGCGTTCAAAGCGCGATAATCCCCGCATGGCCGCCATCCATCTCCTTTCTTCACCATGTGCAGTGGTGAGGCCCAAGGGCTATCGGACGGTCTGGCTGTACCACAGTTCACCATGTCATTAAATTCCTTCTTGGCGGCTGCCAGCTTCTGTGGATCGAGGCGGCGTGGACGGCAGGAAACTGGCTGGCCATCGGTTGTTACGATGTGGTGAGCCGTGGTATGTTTCACTTGCCGTGGAAGTCCAGGTGGTCGAATCAAATCCGGAAATTCCAAGAGAAGCTTGGAATACGGCGAGGTCTCGTTCACGGATACGGCTTTGACGCTGACTTGGTTTACTTGAGCGACTGAAGCAGCAGTAGTCAGACTTGTGTTTCCGTCGATTAGGCGTTTGTGTCGGAGGTCGGGTAGCAGGTTATAATAGCTAAGGAAATCCGACCCTATTATGGGCGTTTCTACGTCCGCGATTGTAAAGTTCCACTGGAAGTCACGACGTAGGCCCAAATTGAGACGGAGGGAAATGCTGCCGTAGGTATTAATTGTGCTGCCGTTTGCTGCAGCAAGTTGATATCCCGTTGATGAAGTATTGCGACTTTTGGCTAAACGTTGAGGATAGCAGCAAAGGTCACTACCAGTATCAATGAGGAATCGGCGTGCAGTCGACTTGTCTGTAACAAATAAGCGGCGACAAGATATGTCGCGGTCAGTCGCCGCGTTTACTGCCCGCTGTTTGCGTTTCCCTGGCTCTGGTCTTTCCAGCTGCATGGGCTGACGCATTTCATCGCCTTCTTTTTATAGGTGCGATGGTACCAGCAAAGGGAGGAACGCGATGAAGACCTGGAAGCAGAATTTGATCCATTTTTGTCCGTGCGGGACCGTGAGCGTGATCGATGGTCGGCGCTAAGAGCCTCGACAATTTTCGTCAGCTGCTCGACCCGGAGGGAGAGCTGTGTCAGCTCGGATGACTGCGTGGCGACGGCGTGGACCGCAGGCGTTGCCACTTCGAGGATCTTATCCGCGATGTCCGCTGCTTTTTCAAGAGGCAGGTCTTCTTGCGCGGCCAAAATGGCCTGTACATTTCCTGGCAGGCGGCGCATCCAAAGTTGGCGAATAATGTCATCGCTTTTGAAATCTGAGCCGGCCAAGGAGCGGAGGCGCCGCAAAAATTGCGAAGGCTTCCGATCTCCGATGTCTTCTTCCCCAAGAAGTCGCCTGACTCTGTCTTCACTAGAGGCAGATAGGCGCTTGATGAGTTCCGTTTTGAGGTATTGGTAGCAGTTAGTGTCAGGAGGATGTTCAATAATGTCGGCTACTTCGCCGGCAATTTTTGAGTCCAGCATTGCTACCACGTGACTATACTTTGTCCGTTCCTGTTTGATCCCAGCTATTTCGAATTGAGCCTCCACTTGGCCAAACCACACAGTAGGCTTGTCGGCCCAAAAAGCAGGTAATTTTACTGTTACTGCCATTGTGCGTCTGTCCTGGCTATCCTGCAGCTGCCTAAGCTGGTCTTGGAGCAGCTTAATTTGTTCCTCGGATGTTGCCATTATCGTGGAGTACAGGGAAACCAAAGAATTTAAACCGGAAATGACGGGTACTGCGGATTAGTCAATTAACAACTAGCAGGAAACGGAAGTTACGGAAATTAAGGAATGGGCACTGGAAGTGACGTAATACACAGTATACTGAGTCAATGATCGGTACACGACTTATATCTAAAATCAAAACCTTAAAATTAAATATAAATGTTTTAAAATAAATAAAAAATATCCGTGACACGAAATATAAAAACAATGAAAACACAATACAATGTAAACGGTAGATGATAAAAATAATAATCAATTTAAAAAAATCGACAAAACACACAAAGAACAAAAATAAAATCTACCAAAAAGAGACTATAATAATTAATAATAATGGCGAATTATATGACTGGTAGGAATGTTACGTGTGTTCGTTCACTGTCGAAAATGTTTTGAACTGCGCGAAATCACCGAGATGTTTAATTAGGTAGTTATTGGGTTAAACGGAAAACAACACAGCACATTTTATGAAAGTTTGAATGTTTGTTGACGTAGTGGATCAGTTCTAAGTATTGGAATTCGCTCACCGGGATGTGGTAGGTATACTCCCTTTACGTTGTACACGGGGGGATTGTGTCGCTGTGTAGAGGGCGATGTCCGCTGGCCGCCCGCGTCGAGATGCTGGCTTCGTCGTCGTAATGTCGGCGCTGGCGCGTCGATTTTCGTGATGCGGAGGGTTTGCAAAACTTTGCAATCCGTGGTCACTGCTGCTGATGGTTTTGACGAGTCGAAAACACGGCGCGCGATGTCGCGAGAGTCGGCCAGGGCGCGGCTGCGCAACGGGGTCAATG
Organism: Apocheima hispidaria; assembly: GCA_947579745.1. Classification (NCBI taxonomy): domain Eukaryota; kingdom Metazoa; phylum Arthropoda; class Insecta; order Lepidoptera; family Geometridae; genus Apocheima; species Apocheima hispidaria. The sequence continues at coordinate 9,931,535 of OX388156.1, forward strand.
AACTTTGCGCGGCGCCGCGGCTGGAGCGAACACGATGGCGGCGCGCACACGGCTTCTGCGCCCGATGTTGTTGGAATACCCAAATGAGCGTGTAGATCAGCGAATGTTGACTTGAACGGAGCGGGGCGCGCGGTGCGGCGGCTAGTTGATATTTTTGTTGCACGCTGCTGTTCGTGATAGCGCCGCGTAGCCGATTCAAAATGTCCGCCGTAGTTTTCAGGAGTCTTATATGGCCGCAATGCGGTGTTTGTTTATGCCTCACTGAATCACTGCACCTGTGCACTGTTTGACGAACGGATTGTCTGTCTTCACGTTCGCGCGTGAAAGTCGGAAAGGGTCACCAATGAAGCTGTTTTGGATGCCGGACGTAGGTTCGAAGTGATCGGCACAGAAATGAAATCACAGTCCGATGTGGGTATAAGTTTGTATTTCTGACCACACAATATTGTCCAAGTCCGGATAGGCAAGTACGTGCTTCTTAAATTATTAACAATCAAAAGGCGAGTGCGGTGCGCGTGAGAGGCGAAGGACGCGTGAAACGTGCGTCCCGAGCGGAAGCGAGTGGCTGACTGTTTTTGTCGATGGGCGTCCGGCGCGGGATTACATCCCTTGCGATTGGGGCGCCCTCTGACCCGATCTCTCGCGCGCACGCCGGCGCACTTGCGTGTGTGAGTGTGGTGGCGATTATGTCGCCACAAGCCTATTTTAAAAGGATTGCTCTGAAAGGCCTGAAGAGTACTTAAAGAATCAGAAAATATAACAGTTTTATTCAATTTGAGCAACAATATATAATTGATAGCTTCCATTATACCTCTACATTCACCAACAAAAACAGATGTTTCAGGTGGGCATTTAATCTTTTGCACTATATTATAATTTTGGTGAAATAAACCAACACCAACACACCCGTTTTGATCTAACTTAGAGGCATCTGTAAAAATACAGTGCCAATCATGCCAAAGATTATCTTTAATCCTAAGAAAATGATTATTGGCAAAGGCATCCCCTTTCATCAAATCTAAATTAAGATGTAATGAGGGTTCAAATAAGATTGCTTGAAAATCGAATTCAAATAATGGAAGCTTAGGAGTTCTATGAGTAACGAATTTAAGGTTTCTAATTTTTGAGTAACTCATAACTAAACAAGGAGTTTTTTTATATCTCCAGTAAGGCAGAGAAATATAATTAAGCAGAAGCTGTAATTTCGGAAACAGCGGATGAGATGAAAACTGGAACAAACGAAACAAAAACATATCCGCCAGATATTGCCGTCTCAAATCCAAAGGAGGGTCAACACATTCCACTTGCATAGCATTTTTGGGAGTAGATTTCATTGCCCCCGTGATTATACGAAGAGCTCTAGCTTGAATCAAGTCCAACGAATTGATCATTCTCTTAGAAGCTGGCACATATAGAAATGAAGCGTAATCTATAACACTACGAATAATGGCATTGTAAAGAAGCTTTAGATAATAGGGATGAGCACCCCACCAAACACCCGCCAAACACCTTAAAATATTGAGATTTTTTTCGCATTTGACTGAAATGTAGTTGATGTGTGAAGAGAAATCTAATTTGCTGTCTAAGATGAGACCTAAAAACTTTTTTTCGTTTTCAACAGGAATCTTGGTATTATTAAACAAAATGTCAAGTCTTGGTTTCAACCGTTTTCTGGTAAATATTACCACAGAACTCTTCAGAGGAGCTATATCGAAACCATTATGACCTAGCCAAACATTTAGTGAATCGAGAGCTTGAGATAACTTATGAGCGGCACTTAATATATCACAATCTGCCATATATAAAACGAGATCATCAGCATATTGTAGTAGCCTACAATAAGGCAAAATATACATAGATAGGTCATAAGTGTAAAGATTAAAGAGAATAGGACTTAAAACAGAGCCTTGAGGAAGACCCTTATGAACAGATCTGGAACACTTTATTTCACCATTGACTCTAAGCTGAGCAGAACGGTCTAGAAAAAGATTAAGAATGAAGTTAATAATTTTCCGTGGGAGACCCAGTTTTTCCATCTTAGATTTTAGAATTGAGAGAATAACATTATCGTATGCTGAACATATGTCAAGGAAAGCAGCAACAATGGACTCATTCCTAGAAAACGAGAGTCTAATGTCAGTAACAAAAATAGATAGACTATCTAAAGTCCCTCTACCTTTACGAAAACCATATTGAGATTGAGGTAAAATATTATTAGATTCAATCAACCATTCAAGTCGATTTTTTATAAGGTGTTCCACTATCTTTGTCAAAACAGAAGACATAGCTATTGGGCGATAGCTGTCAGGTTTTTCAGGATCTTTACCAGGTTTTAAAACTGGGATAATTATTTGGGTTTTCATTGCATCTGGAACGAATCCTGTATCTAACATTAAATTTATCATTTCAAGATAATAACTTAAAAGTTTTTCACCAGCGTTAACCAAAAATGAATACGGGATCCCATCCGGACCAGGAGAAGAATCTTTGAGAGAAGAAAGAACAAGGCGCAATTCTTGCATAGAAAAAGGAGAAAAACTATCAACATGATCAGAAGAACTAGAAGTTGAAGTGTTAACAAAGTCAGAGACAAAAGGAGGAGCCAATCTGTCCATGAATTGGTCAAACCAGCTCTCACAACTGGGATATGGAGGCGAGGGTTCTCTATATGATCCCCGGAATTTTCGTATTGAATTCCAAACAACAGAGGGCCAGATAGTAGGGGAAATAGAAGAGCAAAAGTTTTTCCACCCCTCTGACTTTTTGGCATGAAGAATCTGTTTAGTCTTAGATTGAACTGTAATTAAATTTCTATAATTTCCATTAGTCATATGAACACAATACTGATTCTCCGCTTTTAACCTTTCAGAAACAGCAGTCTTACATTCTTCATCCCACCATGGAGGAGATCTATGTTTGGAATTTTGAATTTTTGAAGGAAATGAGTGTTTAGCAGCCAAGTTAATACAATTTACAAAAGCTTTATAACAAGTGTACAAGGAAACGGGAAGAATGAGGGGAAGATCAGAGGCATACTGATCTAGGAGCGATGAGTATTTAAACCATTCATCAGACTGACCTGAGGTGGGCACTCTATATTCTAGTAGTGGCTTGAATGGAGCCGGTTCTATTTTAGAGAAAGGAAGATCAAATAAAATTGGAAAATGATCACTACCAAAAGAAGAAGATAAGGTTTTCCAGTACATAGAGGGAGCTAGGCTCGCTGACACTAAAGTCAAGTCAACCGCACTAATCCGCTCATACGGCTTAGTACGGCGTGTAGGAGAGCCAGAATTGAGTAAACACAACCCTAAACTGTCCATAATATTGAAAACATAATGTGCAAGTGAATCCGAGGCTTGACAACCCCAGGCAGGGTGATGGACATTTAAGTCACCCATAATGATAAAAGGGCCTTGAATGTGAGATAATATATGGAGAATTTTATTTAGGATATCAATAGATGGTCTGGAAATGTATAATGAGATCAATGTTAAATTATTTAACCTAACCGCAACTATTGAAAAGTTGTCAGACATGGAATGAGATGGGATATTTACAAGATGAGAATTTACAGAATTTCTGACGAATATGGCTGAGCCGCCATATCCATCAGCTTTGTCATCTCTAAAACAAAGGTAGCGAGGGACCTTAAAAAAGGAACCAGGCTTAAGCCAAGTCTCAGAGATGGCAATTAGAGTTGGATCATATTTACTAATAATATATAATAGTTCAGATTTTTTACTATTAAGACTTTGACAATTCCATTGCAGCCCTAGAGAGGGCGCCATCATGGAGGGATTGTAACATAGGAGAGGGATAATCGTGGGCAGCGTTGGACGGTAATAAACTAGAAGAGTTAAGTAGCCTGGTGAGAGCCTGTATAAGCTCCAAAATGCTACTAGAGGATGTAGAGGGATCAGTAGAAGGACACTTGTAGGCAACACCATTATTATTAGGGATTAATGGATTATTAATTATCGCCTGATGAGCAGAGCGATCATAGCCCTGTCTTTGAACTGGAGGAGGCTTGGGTTTGAGGAAGACAGTTTTTCTATACGACTGGGAGGCTGAGCTGGGTGATTTATTTGAAAAAGACAGAGGAGCAGGGTAAATACTAGCATAAGATGTTTTGGCTGCATCACTATAACTTTTACCTCTAATAGGCAAATGTAATTTGGAGGCTTCATTGTATGAAATGCTTTTCTCTGACATTGTGATTTTAATTTGTTTTTGTCTGTGGAACTCAGGACAGGATTTACTTATTGAGAAGTGGGGGCCGGAACAGGATAGGCATGGGGAAGAGCCTTCTTCAACATTACACGAGTCACCTGTGTGACCTTCCCCACACTTATAACAACGTGGTTTGGACCGACAGCTGTTTTTGGTATGACCAAAGCGAGAACACTGGTAACACTGCACAGTAGGGTAATAATATCGCTCAACAATGAGGGAGTTAAAACACATGAATACCCGAGGGGGGAGAACTTGACCGTCGAAAGTTAGAACACAAGATTGAGATGGTTTGAAGATAGGGGCCCCATCAACAACCACCTTATAATTTAACCGCCTTACTTTTAATATTGGGCAACCATCACTAGGAACACGAATATACTCCATGATCTCATCCTCAGACCAATCAATAGGAATGCCTTTAACAAGACCCAACCGAGTTGTACCAAATGAGGGGATGAACGCCTTGAAGCCATTGTTCTTAACAACATCACTCGTCACAAAATCGTTTGCAGAGTAGAAATCAGTAAATGTCAGCGAAATTCTATTTCTACCAATTCTTTGAACACTGCCATCAAGGATACTGTGAAATTGTTTTTTTCCCAAGAATCTACCGAAATCAACTGGATGTAGGTAGGTCCCAGATGTTAGAGATGTCTCAATTTTCTGGACATGCACAACAAATGGACCCTTATCCGTTGACTTGTAAGCTTGACGACCTGAAGGAACGTACAGGGGAATCGATGGGGTCTGAGACAACGTAGCCGACGGCGAGGCACAGGATTCAGTCAATTGGGTGAGAGGGTTATTAGGAATTTGTGATGAAATCGTTTGGCCTAAAGGAATAGAAGAATCTTGTGACTGATTGGTATCTCTACACTTTTTGAGATGTTTTTTCGAGTGCTTCTTACGTTTACCCAGAGAACCACTACCCTGCTGGGAGAGCTCTATATCGGTGTCAGTTGAATGTATAGAAACAAAAGAAATAGGAGATGGGATAGAATGTCCATCTCCATCTACGGAGGTGGTATCGTTTCCAATAGGTTGGCTCTTATCGGGGGGCCAACCAGCCCCCTCAATCGTTTCCATGCAAAACAATTGAGAACGTCACTAAAACAAATGACAACTAAGAGTCTTATTAGAAAATACTAATATTTACAAAAACTTACCAATGAACGATGAAAACTTTATCTACATATGATTATAACTAATATTTTACACACTATACAACACAAATACCATCTAAAACTATAAATAGGAAATTTTCAAATTTAAAAGATACGCCAAAGCAACCGTTCTCTTTGACAGCCCTTCTGTCTCTCCCGACAAATCTACGCTAGTATCTTATGGAGATGTCTCCAGCCTCCATTAGCATTTTTTCCATCTTTGCAGTGTTGCCGTTTTATTTATGGACTATGGAGAAAATCAAGGATCTTGTATCTTGTATGATGCTTCGTCTAAGGAGAAAATGCTAGACTTGCGCGCCGATAATACATGGCCTGACCTGACATCGTTTGAACGAAATGGCTATATATAAGTTTCTGGGGGACCGAAAGGGAGAAGCTATAAACTTGTTTGTTTCTTTCCTGACCTGACATCGTGTGACAGGGACAGCTAGATTTGAATTTCACGGGAGCAAAAAAGAATTCCTATATTCAAAGAGTATTTATATTCTCTTTGACTCTAGTTTCTATTTAAAAAAAAGATAATGGCGACTGTGATTCTGTTGTGTTAATTTTGTGGACTAGTTTAATCAAAATGCAAACGATTTACTTGCGCAGTGTATAAAAACTTCTGCAGAAATGGGCCTTGGAACACCCGAGATGAACATAAACGTCGGTGGGCACCATGAAACAAAATAACCTAATAACCTGCAAGGAGAAACACAAAAGATTTTATTGAACACAGGATTCTGTTTTAAAATAATATGATCGGTCCAGTGTATGTTGATGGTGTTATGAAAATGCCTGATGATAGCGATCTTTCAATTTTCTCGCCGAACAACTTTTGCAAAGATTTCATACGCGGCTGCTGCTCGCGAGACAATTGCAGATTTATTCATGAAACACCACCAAAATCTTGCCTCAAAGAGATGTTTCGATTTTGTCACGACTTTCAGAACAAAGGGTGTTTCAGGACTACCTGTAAGTTTATTCACAGTACCGTAGAAGATGAGGAAAACTTTTACAACACTGGAAAATTTCCGCGCGACTGTCGCTTGTGCCAGGCGCACTTGGTCGGAGCATGTGCCAGCCAGGAGTGTGGCTACGTTCATCTCCCTGACTTAATCCAAAAGGAATATCTACCATTTCCACAAGGTGTACCACCACCAAATTTTAACCACCCTCCTCCATTCATTAGAGATGATGATGCTCCTCCAGAAGCCAAGCTTAGGAGATACACATATGACGAAAATGCATTTGATAAACAAGTTTTGGCCGCTACTACCATGTGTACTGGCTGTGAGACATTGGACCACAAGGTGAAATTACTTCATGATAATATCAGTGTGCTGTTGAAAAAAGTTGCAGACTTGACTGAGAAAAATGTCCAGCTCACAACTATGAATGAATTTCTTCTATCACAGACAGCTTCGATAAGAACAGATCAGCCCTGTGTGATTACATCTAGGCATGGAACATCAGCTCCTGTGTCTCTAGCAACTGTCAGTGTGACGCCCGTAGTGAGCCTTGCGGGCGCTCTGCCTGCCCTAGTCCCGGCAACAGCCACCCCCAACTTAGCTTTGGCACCGGCTGCCTCTCGCGCGCAGCTATTGACTCCAGCCCCTCAGTTACTCACTGTTAGCACAACACAGCAACTAATGGGCAATTCTGGCACCTTAATAGTTACTAGCGCAGGGGCTCAACAACTAATGCAAGTCAGTGATTCAGGCACATTAATGGGTGGTGGGCAAACTGTGGTGGCGGTGCCTGCACAGCTCACATTAGCACCTCCCACACAACAGTTAATGAGCAATGCTTCTCAAACTACAGTCCAGCAACTGGTGCAAACACAACTAGCTCCACAGCATCAAGCTCAACAATTTGCAACACAACAATCTGTGCAACATTTAGCGCAACAATCAGCACAGCATTTGGCTGCTCAACAGTCTGCTCAACATTTGGCTGCACAGCAGTCGGCACAACATTTGGCTGCACAACAATCGGCACAGCATTTGGCAGCACAACAATCAGCACAGCATTTGGCTGCACGACAATCGGCACAGCATTTGGCACAGCAGTCAGCACAACACTTGGCTGCTCAGCAATCTGCTCAACATGCCCAACACTTAGCAGCCCAACAGTCAGCTCAACACTTAGCAGCCCAACAGTCTGCTCAACATGCCCAACACTTAGCAGCCCAACAGTCAGCTCAGCATTTGGCTGCACAACAATCAGCTCAACAGATGGTAGCCCAACAGTCAGCTCAACAACTTGCTGCCCAACAATCAGCTCAGCAACAGCTTGTGCCCTCTGCTCAGCAACTGGTTCATCAAACGTCAACTCAACAAATTACTATCTCGAGCACTAGTCAGCCAATGGCATTGCCAAACTCTCAAACACAGCCCATCACTTTCCCCATGATATCTCAGAGTATTCTACCACATTAGTGTGATGTGGGATCCAGTAGCTATTGCTACTCATTATTTTTATTAGGTGTGTATGGATTAAGTTTTATCTGAATAAGGCTACAAATAAGGTATACTATAATGGCTCAAATAAAAACTGACCAACTTTAGTGTCATCAACATTACTGTCGCGGACTATAATGACTGTGTTGCTGGCAGTGATGTTGATGGCCTAAAGCTTTGGTCCAGGCCATCACAGGCCAGCATTACAGCCCTTGTTGGAATAAAGGTAGAGACCAAAGGTCGAGGTGGGCCAAGGCTTGTATAGTGCTTTAGTCAAACAATGCTAGTATTTTAAATAAAACCAAGGCCGACTTTGCTTAAAGAAGGTTGTCAAAATAATGACCACATTACGAGCTTTTTTTAAGTAAAAACATTAACAAACTATCTGGTGAGGTGGCCAAATGATGGAGCTAACTAATTTTCTACGGAAGATTGCTGTCAGTTTTGTTCAGAAAGTACATATAGTGGCTCCCCATTTGATTCTTCAAAAGCTGGTAACTCTTTATCCTTTAAGTTTGTCAATTAGAGACTAAAAAATATAGATGGCATGTGACAAGAGAGAGAAAGATGATATTATGTTGCTGTCAACAAGTTATTATCCTAACTAATATTATAATTTGAAAAATATAGCCGCAGTCGTATCAGGACCAATAAAGCGTCGAGGTATAAAAATGATTACGTTCATCTCGAGGAAAATACTACGCTTGCGCGATTCACAACTCGCTACATTACAACTGTCAGTTCATACAAAACGTCAAAAATGCATAAAAATGGATCAAGCGAACCATCTAGCGAACTATAGGAAGTAACTTGGTCTCTCTGTCTGGATGTTTGTCTTATTACGGATAAACAGCTGAACGGATCGTGATAAAATTTGATGAGGAGTTACTGTATTTCACAAAGACGGACATATGATATATATGTTTACGTCCACGCGAACGAAGTCGCGGGTAACAACTAGTCATCTATATTTTTAAATAAAAGAACAAGCCCGTTTCTAGGAATCGATACAGACCGAACCGCTTATGGTAGAGATGAGAAATTTAAATCAAATACCTAAATGGTCTATGAACAATAAGAAGGGATTTTACAAATTCCACCCTTAAAAGGGGTAAAATGGCCCACATATTTTTTATGAATAATTAAACCGTTTTCATGCTAAGCCAATGAAACTCAGTGATGTGCTAAGTATACAAAATAAAGAAAGTCCTGTCTCAGGATTTTTCGAAAACTAACCCCTAAAGAGGGATGTTTTATTTACTGTAGCCTATGCGCGCGAAGCCGTGCGACCAAACTAGTTTGGTTTGAATACCTTATTCGTAGCAATTTAGGTTTGTCAGTGTTTTATGATTTACTTGGTAATTTAAATAGTATTTGTGTTAAGTCCTAAAAAATCTTGATATTACCTAATTTATCATTTTAAAATGTTACTAATAATAAGGAATTAGTAAATCAGTATTTTATGATTCTCTAAACGTCAATTCATACCAAAATGGCAGGAACTAGTAATATTATCCAACAACATTAGTAATTTAATGCTATGTAAAATCTTGTCTGGCTATCTTGGTGTGAATTTACCCTAATAGATAGGAAACAGAAGGTATAGGTAGTGTAGAAAGTTGATTAATTGGTAGGTAAATTCTCAATGTATAGCAGATGAAGTAAACTGAAATTAAGTACCTACCTAGTTAGTTTAAGTACCAAGCACTGCATCTGTGACAGTACTTTAAAGGTGTCTCCACAAGGGGAACAATTTATTCGAAAAGGATAGCTAGACATTAATTAGACGCGAGTAAAAGAAACAACCTATAACTTTAGTAGTTTGTCATTTACTACAATTTAATTTACATCTAGCTATCCTCCAAAAATCAGATCAAACCTGTGTGAAGAGACTTTTACCAAGATTTTTCTGTGTCCCAGAGGCTTACAAAGGACCAATCCTTTGATATTTTAAGACAAAAATAGTTTCTTTTAATTGATAGATCTTTTGATAAATGTAATTAAAACGCTTTTAATAGTTATAATAAAACTAAATAACTTGAGAGTGCTGAAGTAATAATGTATTGTGGTAATTCCAAACACAAGTGTATAAATAATTTGGCATATTCTTTTTTGTAACATGCAGATATGGTTTTTTTTATTGCCGGGTTTACAAATGCTTTGGTGAGTCACTTCCCAAGGTAGCGTTTTGGTGTAGGAGGGCTGCTTTGCTTTGTTCACCCTGCACACCTCGGGACACCTCCCGCACTGAGCAGTTCCCCCAGACTGGCTGGCTGGTAGGAAAGTAATTTTAGATCTAAGATTATTGTTATTTATATATATAATATAATCATGAACTTTGTTTACAGCAATGTTTTGTTCTATGTGTGATGTATGATTTTATTGTATGAATTGTGTATACGAATTTTCACCAATTGTTTGGTAAGAATATGATGTAGCTAATTTCAACCCCTTTAGTTTTATTATGAAAGTGTTACAGATGTTCTTGGAAAAGTTGCATTAGAATTCGACTGAGTATTTTAAAGATGATTAAATAAAAATGTAAAAAAAAAACGGATTTGCTTTGAATGGCTGTAAAATTACATAGGGAATGTAATTTATTTTAATTACTAGCTGCGCCCCGCTGTTTCATCCGCTATTCTACAGACACTGAATATTTTTCCGGGATAAAAAAGTAGCCTTTGTGTTAATCCAGGGTATAAGCTACCTCCATACCAAATTTTATTCAAATCCGTTCAGCCATTATAGAGTTGAATTTAACGGGAACAAACACACACACAAACTTTCGCATTTATAATATTAGAGTGATTAAAAGGCCATTGTTTCAAATGTATTTTGTTGTACATTTTCATTACGCCCAACTCATGCTGTTCCTCAAATAACAGTAATTATTCTGGTACTTCAATATTTTTCCTTGGACACCCAGAATAACACGTCCAGTCTTATCAAATGCGACAGCTGTTACATTTTCCAGGAACATTGTCTACCACTTTAATATTTCCGGTATTGTTTTCATGAATGTACGCCAGCTTGCGAGCAATGATTATAATATTATTGTTGTAGAATGCAATTTGGTCGATTGCCACGTCTTGGTAGTTGACGTTGCCAATAAACAGCGTTGTAGAGTGCGTAGCCTTCAGGATGAACAGTGTGTCTTTTCGATTGAAATAGAAGTTATTTTCGCCTTTAATAGCCATTCAGTTCAAAGCTTCTTGGGAGTGGCATCGTATTTTCTTTTCACCATCTAGCAGATAGAACTCTTCTACTCCGTCGCATTTCTCGATCATGTACTTGCACAATGTTGACTAAAGAAAATACATAATAATAATACCACGCAAAAATCATAGAATGTGCATTCAAAGCACTTATTACCCATTCGATTTATCTCTATCGGGAATATTAAAAAAACATTAACCTGTGTTGATATCAGGTTTACTTTGTATAAAATTAACTTAATTTATTTTTCATCCTGGTTAGGTAGTTACCTAGTGTAATAAATTATAGCTTATACTAAACATATAAACCATGTCTATGTTCTTTACAGATTACTGTCATACGTAAAAGCAGTATCTATGTAAATATGAATGGTATGACAAGCTATGTATAAAAATTGACATAAACAAAAAATCTACTGATTCTAGAAAGTGTGGTAAAGGAAAATATTTATGGATTTTCATTTTTCTTTTCTTTACATAGTAATGTTGGAAGAGCGCGAAATGCAGTTCAAACATTTAAATATAGTACCTACCAAAATAGTAGACGTAGGTTTAAAAATATTTTCAACTGCTATTTTTAGTCCTTTCGTAAGATCAAATAACCTAACATAAAATTCTACTGATTCTAGAATGTGTGCTAATTGAAAATATGGATATTCATTTTTCTTTACATAGTTAACTTGGAAGAGCGCGGAATAAAGTTCAAAAGTGTAACTATGGTATCTACCTATAATATTTTGTAAGTATACCATTACGTGTTGGCTTAAAAATATTTTCAACTGCTATTTTCAGTCCTTTACTGCTGTCAGTAAGATTGGTATTTAGTCAAGCATCTTGTGCTTCGACAATGTTAACAGAAATCCTGCCTTGGCCTATAGTCTCGGCCTGATTATTATTGTAAGAACCAATATTAGTTCTTATTAAAATTTACGTCAAAAATACAGGCTCGTTTTCACTTTCAACTATATTACTGTGATTTTCGTTTTGCTCGTCCATTTGCCATTTCAAATACGCTGGCAAACGGCCTTGTCTTTCGCCTTTGATTTTGTGCACCTTCCATTGATGTCCTCTCAGTATCTTCCTGTTAACAGATACGTACTTTTATTATGTAAACATGAACGAAACAATAAGAAACGCAGTAATTGTATATAAAGCTCAGATAGATTTACAGCTTGTGAGTATAAATTAGGCGTACTGCAAGGAGGCGTCATAGGACTATATTTACTTTTAATATACTGCGAGATCATTGAAGCATGATGCATACCTGGTATTAAATTTCTTAAAGCAAATATAACATTCAACTGTTCCCTGCCTTAGATGAATGTCTTTGATATGTCTCTTTAGGTCGTGTTGAAATGAGAAGGCTTTGTCGCAATAGGTACACTGAAAAGATTTTAACATATTTTACTATTAGATATTACAACTGCATAAGAAAGCAGTATATCATTCGTAAGGTGCCATTCTGATGTGGGATACGAAGATGGAGTTCGCGCTATACGCTCGTATGCGAAGATCCACCGTAATCCCCCAAAATTAAGGTAACATTCCGACTAAATCACACATTGCCACGACAACTCGCAAAATCGCACTTACACCAGATTGCTATCATAATGTCAAGTTCTTAGGATGGATATTTGTAAGCCGACGATATGATGTTCGAATGATCAATTATCAGATTGCCAACTTTAACTTTTCTTTGGATTACCTATTTATTACCTTGTAAGGTTTACTGGAGTTGTGCACATGTCGTACATGTTTCGCGAGATTGCTCGACGTTGTCGTGGCCTTAGGACATTGCGGACATTTGAACGGCTTCTCAGACAGATGCGTTCTTTTGTGAACCTTGAGTAGGTCCATCGTACGTCCCATGTATGGACACTGCTCACATTTGAACGGGAATATTGGCTCGTGTATGAGTCTGGAAAAACAATGTAAGTACTTTGGTACAGGCTTTCGAATTTCAGACGCAACTTCGTCATGGATGCTTGCTGCAAAATTACTAGCTGTGTTCTGCAGAATTTCTAGTAGTTATTCATGATGCGAGTATTTTCCGGAATAAAAAGTATCCCATGGTATTTATTACCTCCTTGCTCTCAGCCGTTTTATCGTGAAAAAGTAAAAGGACATAATATTTACGTATAATTGAAAATATTAATAATGATAATTGCAAGTACTCTTGCTATACTTACAAATGTGCCAGTAAGTTTGCATTAGAGTGTGCAGTTTTACCACAAACATCACAAAGAAATCTCTTTTTGATTGGCTCCTCACTAGGTTTTTCTTGTTTAGGCTGAATTTTCTGACTTTTACACTTTTTTAAGTGACTGTCTAGTGCTGCCTGAAAAAAAGGTATTATTTTTTTGTATGAAAAAATACTTACATAGTAAAAATACTTTATAACAGTACTAGCGACCTGCCCCGGTTTCGCACGGGTATAATTTAGAATAATGATCTAACAGATTGTGCAAGCCTCATCAAAATCCTTTGTGTGACGTAGGAGGAGTTACCGGATATACAGACAGACACGAGGAAAGCGATTTCATTTTATACTAGCTGTTACCCGAGTCTTCGTTCGCGTGCACTTAAGCTATATCTATGCAAAAATTCAACTCGATCCGTTCAGCCATTTAGCCGCAATAACGCAACCAACACCCAGACATCAGACAGACAGACAGATTCGCCTTTATTCATGTATAATTAGTTAGGATTATGTAAAGATTAGTGATGCCGTAGAGCATACTAACTAGGTCTAAGCGATTGTGGTTGTATTCTGAACAGTTGGCATGTGAGTACTCTTCTGAAAAATCATCACTACTGCCGCCATTTTTCTCTGGATCGCTGTAATCGTCATAGTTTAAGCCAAAGTTTGTGCTGGTTTCCAAATTAGATTCTGAAAAGTAATTAAGATAAAATTACTTTAAAAAAATTGAATTATTGATTGATTTTATGTAATTGAACCTATTTGTAGGGTTACTGACGCCAAATTTTATCTTTGCGAAGTCCACAGTTTTCGCGTCAATTTCACAATAGATAAATACGTAACTCTTTACTAAAAACCACACAAATAATGGCCTTATAGCTCATACGATCTTTACTAGGCAACCATAAAGGTAGAAAGTAAGTATCCTGTCTTATTACTAAGCCCAATCCTAGTCAGTCAGCCTTGGCTGTTTAGCACTGAAAATGTATTGGTTGGTGGACATTTTTAACACATAGCGCCATCTAGCCCCATACTAAGTAAGCTTGTACTATGCGAATCAGATAAGTGGTAGAATTGTAAATTCATGCATAGATTACATAGAAACACCCAGACAAAGAACAAACATCCCTATTGTTTTTTTGGCGGGAACGTGAAGAATTCATGTCGCGTCATTTTATTATTTTCCAAAACTTGTGTTATTTCGAGTGTTAATGTGTAAAAACGGTGAATTTTTACCCGTTAAGTGTTCGTGTACATGCACGAGTGTTGGTGAACGGTATAATGTCGTGAAACGTGAATTTTCGTGTTGTTTCCAAAACTCCATAGAAGGCTGTAGTAAAGTTTTCACCACTTTACTGGGGCATGAGTTGGACTTGACCGTGACTTGCTTTGCTCGACTTTGACCGTGACTATGACTTATTTGATAATATCTAACAAAACTTGAGAATATATATATGTATACTTGACACTGGCAAATGCATAATACGTGCGACGCCAAAATCTTCTTAGGAGGAAAAAGAAAAAAAAAAAAACATCCCTATTCATCACTCAAATGTTTTTCCTGGGTGAGAATCGAACCCACAACCTACAGCTCGGAAGGCGGAAATCCACAGAGCCACAAGGCTAGTGAAATAACAACTATAGTAAACGCATTATCACCTGCGCACATAAACTGCACATGTAAACATATTATCTATAACACAATGGTCATAAATCATTCAATCTGTCTATCTCACTCACACTTACAGGTCTTATGGAGTGACGCTTATTGCTCGACGACTCAGATGATAATGTAGTAGTGGTAATGATGTAGTAACTAGTAAGATAGAGCTATTTTTAATATCAATGTGAGTTGCTCTGGAATATCTCAGGTAGTTTACCTTTTTTGATAGCCATTTCAATAAGCTTCTGATTGGTCTTTTGACATAATTCCTTGAACATGATACATCCGTTGAGAAGGTGCAAGCAGTTTTGGCACATGAGTTTTGATAAGCCATCCAATTTGTCCATCTGTAAAGAGAGTGGCTAATTATGAAATCTCTTTCAAAACGCTAAGAGTTGCCGAAAATTGTTGCAGGCTAAATTAGGCACTGATATGATGAGGTGGTGCGGTGCAATGTTGGAGCGGAAGTAAGAGGCGTTGTGTTGATTAACCCGGTCAAATTGTGACACCCAGTGCATCAAAACCATAGTGGTGCAACAACGCAATGCATGGCAATGCCTGTGTGCAGTCACTGTTATGGTGATGTAAAGGGGCCAAGCCCATAGACCTGGCAGCCAAAGTGTTTCTTTGTATTTATTTTAAAGTAAAGCCATTACATAATTGTTTTTTTTTTGTATAATTAGTTTAAAATTAATAAATAGCACTTTACAATACTACTATTTCACATAGCTTCACCAACTATTCCATAAGTTGGGAGTACCATTAAACACACAAAGACACATACATAACTGACACCCAGACCTAAAACAGCTATTTAAATAGTTGCAAAAATTAACTAATGACCGCCTGCTTATAACGAAGAAGCTCTGTGATTGAGCATTAAATGTCATCAGGTAAAGATTTACTTACAGTCACACCAGTGAAGTGTAATATATCTTCAGGTATGTTTGGTTGAACAATGTTGTCAAATATTGGTATGTCTCCTTCCTCTTGATCGCAAATTCTACACATGACATCATTTGCTTTGCTTTTCTTAATTGGCCTGAAATAATTTATAATTACTGAGCATACAGAGATTTAACATCTAACATCTCAGGGTGACGAATGTAGTGCATTGCCGCCCATAGTTTTGAACTGTTGAAGTTCAAAATTCTGGGTGGCACTGAACTGTTATGGGACTCCACTAGGATCTACTGACTCGATCCTACTATCTATTACTCAATGATTAATTCAATCCAACTCTATTGTTTAGAGAGCTTCACGGCATCTGTAATTTCCGTATCGGCTTCGGCTATGTATCCGCATCTAAGGCGGAATTCTATGTCCTGTAAACTGCTTTGGGTATGTATGTGCTATGTACTTACATTTTTTTTATTTTGATTGTCTTTTTCACAACCTTCGGCTTTTTTTGCAAAGCCTTAGCAAATAACATTGATTTTAACAATATTAGGGAAGCCATTGTAGAACAATAATTATAGAAAAATGTTGATACTGATAGCAACGGGTAAACAAAAACCAACAAAAACTAGTATACATTCATCTATGAACAAAAACAGAAAAATATGTCAGTGTTGCCAAGTCTAGACTAGACCATTTCGAATCCGCCAAACAACGAATACAGAACGGTTCCTTGTAAACGAATTAATCTACTCGGGAATTAAGTAATAATACTTTGCAGCTTGGAGGACACTTTTTAGCCCGGCAACTGGGCTGCGGAGGCACTTCCCACAAATACACCTACTTGGCCTTGCTGCTTTGATGTTTTTTGAGCTTTACGGAGCCAAGTGCTGTTTTAGAATCATTCATCACTTTGCTAAAGTAAAAAGTGGAGTGAACAGTGACTGAGACTTATTTTTATTGCTTCACTGAGACTATGACAGACTTATTTTTGTGTAATATTTGACATTACTTGAAATATTACAATACTTGACACTGGCTAAATACACAACGTGTGGAGCCAAAACATAAGAAAAAAGAAAAAAACTACACTGTCAGACTGTCAGTGTCATTCAATCCGGCACGGCATTGTTGTTGATTTGTAATTTGTATTTATTTTTGTAAAATAAAATGTAAAATTACTTATCCTTCTTCTATCTTCTTAGTATTTAAATGAAAATGCTCTATTTAAATTGAAACGGTAACCTATTCAAATCAATCACAATGGCGGTATATTTAACAAGAACAATGTTGAACAGAATGAATCAAGTGAGATACCCAAGTTGCTCCAAAATTGATGAAAACTCCACTTCTGATCATTGGCAGAAACTCTTTACGGAAGGGTAATGACATTTTTTAATACAAGTAGCTCGCTCCAAACTTTAACATTACTTCAACTTCACGACTCCTGAAATTATTTTGCTCATATTCGTTTTTATTTTAACGAACAAACTACAAACTTGCCTACAAAATTTCTTGGAACGAATATGAATATCGACGGTTCGCAGGTTATCGAAGTACAAATATAGGTACATAGGTACATACAAACTTCGACTTATTCTTGTAGATTCTCGAGACCTTCGCTTCGTTGGGTCAACTAATTATTCGCCTCGCACTGGGACCTCGCGACCTCTGTTTCTTCACAACCCCTTGTGATGGGACACTGATGTGACCTCCTTCGTATCAGTATATCTAGTGTTCTTATCAGAGTTATTGAAGAACTCAAAAGCAGAGTTCGATGCGCAAACACTTTAATGTAGATTATTAGAAATACATTTTAATAAACAATAAATTCACAAACACAAACAAACAACAAACAAACTGTAACAAAGGTAGCTTAAAACCTGGATTAACACAAAGGCTACTTTTTATCCCAGATTTTTTTTCGATTTCTGCAGAATAGCCGGTGAAACTGTGGGGCACACCTTGTATGTTAATATAGATTTGTATGGCTTTAAGTTGCTCCAAAAACTTAGCTCTAAACAGAGGGCTCTTTCAGGAACAGATCTATAAAGCTGTCTCATGCAATGATATGCAGAGTTTGCGGCCGAGATGGCTGTACACCACTTACGGACAAGTTAGATGACTTCAGTATATATCTTGCTATTCGTTCAGTCACCAATGTTTCTGTGAGTACACATAATTTTGTGTAATGACTAACAGCATTTGCAAATTTAATCCATAATTTTCAAATTTTTATTCTGTTTGATAAAGATTAGTAGTTTATGAGGAACAATAATCTAGAGGTTTATTACTTCAAGTTAAGTTATTACTTTAAGTTCTACTTACCTAATAAGAAACACAGTCTAAAGTATTGTCCTGATGGCTAAATATTTATTATTTAGTTGTGTCAAATGAAAATTATGTTATTATTACCCGATTACCCTAGAAGGAGAGTAATGTTTTTGGGGTTTATGTAAGTATGTTTCTGTGTTCATTTTGTACTTCACGCAGCCTAAATGGCTTGACTGGTATCTATTGACTATCTGTAGCTCCAACTTTGTGCAAATGACAGTTTAGCTCACAGTGTCCTGTGATAATACCTATCATTAGATGGAGGTCCGACCTAGTTAACTTTAGTAGTTTATTAGTAATTGGGTAGAAGTCACAGTCACATTACGAGATAAGTCTATTGTTCCTACAAAAAGTCGCCTTACAATCAACCAATTAGAGTAATTTTTTATAAGTGTATTTAGACAGATGCGTGGTGCGCTTCGAACGTCCTGAATGCAGAATCTAGGGTGTGATCTGTGGTAGAAGTCCTTTGCGTGTTTTCGCAAAAGTTTGTACGTTCGTTGTCGCCCCCATCATGAATAACAATTTGTTCTTTCATAGGTTGATATGAATGATTCTCTGCCCAAGTTCATATGTACAGATTGCCTTCAAAAGTTAAAGGTGACCATGGATTTTAAGAAAGAATGTGAAGCTTCAGAAAGAAAGTTCAAGAAAATATTGAATCCACACGGTGAGTTATAATAATTTTATTATGACAGAAGATTAAGAAGGAAAATATCAATGGAATTTTGTATAATTATGCAGTGAGAAGTTGTTCTTAGCCATCTTTAAACTATATGTAAGTTTAATGTAAATAAAGTTTATATGAAGTTACGTAATGGTTATTTCCAGGAGAATCTACTTATGAACCTGCTATAGTTTAAATCTTGTAATACATAAGACATCAGCTGTAATGTTCTCAGCTTAAATGAAAGGTTTCGATTTGATCCCATACACTCTGTCTCCATCATCTACAGTCAGGATGATGCAGACAGAGACTGGAGTTTCTGAATGGTTTCAGTATATGGGGCTGAAGAAAAAACTTATTACGATAGTTATCTGTTCATATACTGCAAAATACATATATTTCTGTTCTAGGAGATCCATCATTGCATTCTTATCCATACTCAAAGCATGACTTCCAACTGATCTTACATGACATGAAGGTAAAAAAGATGAAGATTGAACAGGAGAAAGAGAAAGAGAGACAGATCAGAGAGAGAAGCCTGCAGAAGCCAAAGGGAAAGGAGTTCAAGTGCAGCTCCTGTGACATGACTTTTCTAGCTAAGGTAAGAGCCTTAGCTATGATAACTTAGCTTTGTAGTTGTACTACATACAGAACGGCCACTCTACGCCCCCCCTCCCCCCCGTTAATCAAGATACCTCACCCGCTCCTCGCACGCGCCCACAGTTTATTTGCTTTTGTTTGGACGATTTAAATAATTGTCAATCGCCATTCGAGTCGAGAAGTTGACTGCGTTAAGCTAACGCCATCACTGAGAAGAGTGTGGAACCCAGTCGCCAACAAAAGCGAGAAGTATCCATAACTAACCACCTCTTCTGGGGTGCCAGGGCAAATCTGATGTCCCCTTTCCGGGGTGACTGCCCAAACCAAAGTTCGTACGGTGCCCTTACGCTAGTCACCCTCGCGCCTAATAATAGTTTTAGGGCTCAACGCCATAAGCGTTCGCCAAAGTTCGGTAAAATTGTAGAGGCCATTACAGGCCAACAGAAAAGACATTTATAAAAAAAATAAGTCCATAACTGCTTGGGTAACACTCACGTGTGTGCGTTCTTATATATATGTAAGTTTGTGTAGTTATGTAGGCGGTGCTAGTATTGATATTGTCAGGAGTGTCCGAGGTTTGATTATACACAAATCTCACAGGAGCAGTTGTCGCGGCACCGTCGCGAGCGGCAGTGCATGCGGCGCGCGTGCGACATCTGCGGGCAGCTCGTTGTCAGCATCAAGCTCCACATGCGGCAAATACACAAGCAGCCCGCCACGCACAAGTGCCCCTCCTGCGGCAGGGAGTTCCCCATATTCGCACGACTCAAGAATCACATGTAAGACATTTTGTTTTAATAAAACGGGAATACTCACGTTAAATTGAGTCGGTTATTCCGACTATAGTTTCGATCACATTCGGTGACCTTTATCAAGAAATGCTAAGCCAAACACGCGCGCGACCTCGTCTAGCCTTGCCCTGCGTTTTATTAAAACAAACTGTATCAAAACCACGTTAGTTTTCATAACACATGTAAGAACTTTTAAATTGCTTTGCAATACGTTCGTCTCGAGCAAAAAACTTCGTTTGCGCGATTCGGAACTTCTACATTAAAAACGCCAACAATGGATCAACGCTATCTACCGAACTATAGAAAGAAACTGTCTCTCCGTCTATAGTTTGTTACCTTTTCCCGACTAAACGGCTGCACCGTTTTTGATGAAAAATTCATGTGGCTATAGTTTCAATCATGAGTACGTACATTAGCCGCGGGTGAGCGCTAGTCTATAAATATCTATAAGTATACTTTTGATGTTTCTCCAATTTATCATGATAACGCCATACCAAGGTTCGAAGTTGGCTAAATCAAAAAACAAGAATCCTTAAGACTGAAATAAATGTTAATTGTTACTAGTTGCGTCTCTGAGAGGCTTTAATCTAAAAGGTGTGGCCCAAGACGGGAAACATGCTTAATGTAGAAAGAAAAAGCGTCCTATAAACTCTGTACTACCACTTAGCAGGAAAGAGACAGAGCATCACCTCTCCTGCCTCACATAAATCATTAAACGCATAAATACCATCCTAACTTTATCCTACCTATCATTTACAAAAATATGATTGAATATCACACTAATATTATAAATGCGGAAGTTTGTGTATAAGTTTGTTCCCGTTCAACTCTGTAACGGCTTCACGGATTTTAGTGAAATTTGGTATGGAGGTAGCTTATACACTGGATTTAAAACAGGCTACTTTTTATCCCGAAAAATTTAAGGGTCCTGTAGGATAGCGGGTGAAACCGTGGGGCGCAGCTAGTTATTAGGTATATATTGCTTGCAACATAAAAAAAAAAAACATTTCCCTATTGCTACAGAAATCGACTGATAATTTTGTTTCAGGATGATCCACACGAACACTTTCAATTTCTTCTGCGACCTGTGTCCGTACAAGTGTAAACACAAGTACTACCTAGTGATGCACATGCGCACGCACACAGGCGAGAAGCCGTACAAGTGCCAGCTGTGCCCCGCGACGTTCGTCAACCCGTCCAACCTCAACAAACACAAGCTCACTCATCAGGAGAAACAGTTCAAGGTACTTCCACCAACTGTTTTTCTGTAAATTTTAGCCACAGATTATAAATAGATACCGTTATATTAATAGTAATAGTTGTACCGACAAAAAGTCGACAAAGTTGGGGAAAGGATCGAGTTGCGGGAATTGCGACCAAGCGTTCTCATTGGCTATCTCAGGGTTACGTCTTGCGCCTGGCATTGAACCAGTGAGAGTACATTTTTATAGGTGTATTTGGACCGATGTGATGGGGTGCTTCGATCGTCTTGAGTGCGGAATCTAGGATGACCTGTGCTTAAATAACCAGTTTTTTTTTGTCTTTGGCATATTCTATCTCTCCATCAACCTTTAACATCCCACTGCTGGGATATCGGCCTACCCTCGAAGGGTGATTGGGTCATATCCACCACGCTGGTTCAATGGGGGTTAGCGGATTCAAAGACGCCATTGAATTTCTTCTGCCGAAATATGCAGGTTTCCTCACGATGTTTTCATTCACCGAAAAGCCAGTGATATAAATATATCTTTATTTTATTTTATTTATTTATTTATTTATGGTACACAAAACAGATATCAATCATTTTCTTAATTAGTATACAAAATTTTAAGAAAAAATCTGAACTGGATTGTAATCCAAAATATGTGTACCTAGAAAAGTAAAATAATGAGACGATGATGAACATACCCATCCGTACAGCAACTAAATCTAATCTGTACGTAACGTAGTCCGTACATCTGGCCGTAATTTCTTTATACCCAATTGTTGTATAATATTGTAGTGCATGCTGTGTGAGAAAGCGTTCCGTACGAACGCGGGGCTCCGGGAGCACCACGAGGCGGCCCACATGCACATCAAGCACACCTGCGGGTTCTGTGGACGGGACTTCTGCTACAGGTACGTGCTAACTGAAATACGGCACCCGCTCCCCGCACGCGCTCGCTGATTTTTTTGCTTTTGAAAACAAAAACGATTCAAATAATTGTGAATTGCCAGTCGACAGAAAGTGTGTAAATCGAGATCTTTTTAAATGATTTTTTATCGAGAAAATGTCACGTGTAGAAGTGGCTATACATGACCTGACCTGACATAGTGTGAAAGAGATGGCTATATATGAGTTTCTGGGGAGCGAAAGGGAGAAGCTATAACCTTAGTAGTTTGTTTCGTTTGCTCACGTGAAATTCAAGTCTAGCTGCTCCTTTCGCACGATGTCGGGTCCGGTAATGTAGCGAAGCCTTTATCATGTTTTTCATCTACGCTATACTAGAGGACAGAACCAAAAAAAAATACAAATATCTTATTTTTTTTTTTCTTCATGACTAATGAGGAAATGAATGGAAAAAGCTTATTAAAATAAAAATTCCATCATCAGATCTGACCTCCGCAAGCACGAGATCCGAAACCACAATCGTACAAAACGCGACTACATCGGCGGCGAGCCCACCTACAAACAAGTTGAACGCATGCAGAAACAAGAAGAGACGAACAACGTGATCGACAAGTGGCACGCGCAAGAAATCGTCGTAGCCCAGGCACACATACAGCCGCCGCCGCAAGCGCAGGCCCAAATCATACAAGCGACGTACATCGACACGAGGCAGAACAATCAGGCCATCTACTTCAGTGACGTCACCGGCCTCATGAGTCAACAGCCGATGCATCAAATGGGTATGTGCCCATTTCAATAATATCTACGAAGTGAAAACACAGATCGCGGAACAAAGTGGGAGGAAAGGATAGCGGGGACTGCGACCGAGCGTTCTCATTGTCTGTCTCAAGGTTATGCTTACTCGCGCCTAGCAATGAACCAATAAGAGTCCATTTTTATAGGCGTACTAGCTGCGCCTCGCGGTTTCACGCTATTCTACAGAAACCGAATATTTTTCCGGGATAAAAAGTAGCCTAAGTGTTAATCCAGGGTATAGGCTACCTCCATACCAAATTTCATTCAAATACCTTTAGCCGTTGTAATAGAGTTTAACGGGAACAAATACACTTACATACTGACATACTTACGCACTTACACACAAACTTTTATAATATTACTTAGTGTGATATAAAATAACATGCCCCTTTCTAGGAATCAATGCCAGACCAAACTGCTTATGATAGAGATGTGAAATTTGAACCCAATACTCCTCAAATGGTCTAGGTGAACGATATGGACGGATTTTTCGAAATTTCACCCCTTAAGGGGTAAAATGGACCCCAAAAATTTGTAAAAAAATTCTTTCTAATCCAATCAAACTCTGCTTGTGTACTAGGCATAAAAAATTAAGAAAAGGTCTCAGGATTTTTCGAAAATCAACCCTTAAAGAGTAATGGGGTGTTTTTATTAGTGTAGCCTAGGCGAGACAAGCCGTGCGGGCAAGCTAGTAGTTAATATTGTAACCTGTATCAGCCTTTAAACATCCCAATGCTGGGATATCGGCTACCCTCGAAGGGTGATTAGACCATATCCACTACGCTAGCCCAGTGCAGGTTGGCGGATTCACATACTCCATCGAACGTATTCGCAGATATTGTAACGCGTAAATTGAATTAGGGCTTATACAAATAGAACGCGTAATTAATTTCCAGTCACTGGCTAGAAAAAATATATTTTATAAATAGGATGTCTCATAATCAAACTTTAATTCAAATTAATTATGTTGTTTTTTTTTTCAGTTTCTGTTCCACTCCAGCAACAAACCGTGGAGATCACATTGTAAGTCCAATATTACACTATTTATTAACATATAAGTTTTCTATAATCTGTTGCTATAAAAGTTATGCGGCAACACCTGGACGAGTTTGGCACAAAACAGGGTAGGTTGGCGAAAGAGGGAGGAGGCTTATGCTCTGCAGTGGGCTGAATAAGCTGCCAATGATGATAATCTGTTTATTTTTACCCGACTGCACAAGGAAGGTAACGTATTTGGGGTGTATGTAAGTATGTTTGTGAGTTCTTATATTTACTCCGGACGGCAAAACAGATTAATCTGTTCTGACAAGTGAGATTTCGTTGAATTTCACTAAGGCGGGTTGCACCATCTATGTTTATTTTTGACAAGTCATTACTGCAGGTAAAATTCCCGTTAACCAGAAAAATGTCATGCTGGCTAACTTCATGGTTAAGGTTAAAGTTATAGTTAATTTAACTATAACAGTAACTTTGATTGGGATTATAGTACTACCCAGCCTAAGTGTAATCTTACACTCGTTTTTATAAAAACTAGCAGTGCCCCGCCGTTTTACCTTCTCTATTTTACAGAAACCGAATATTTTTCCGGGATACAAATCAATACCTATATTAATAGACCATGTGTTAATCCATGGTATAAGCTACCTCGATACCAGATTTCATCCAAATCCGTTCAGCTGTTACAGTGTTGAACGAGAACATATATTACATTATATATTACATATATACTTACACATTTACGGTTACATTAAAACACTTAAAGGTTGTCTGGAAGAAATCGCTTTAGGCGATAAGGCCGCCCATTATACTACCGTTTAAAAAAAATATTAATGTTCATTTTTTTTATGTTTGTTTTGGTGTATAATAAAGTTATATATTGTATTGTATTACGCACAAACTTTAATAAAATTAAAATTCGCATTTATAAAATTAGTCTGATAATAATAGAGAAATTTCTTTTTTAGGCCCGAATTAACGCTGAAAAAGGACGACTCCGTGAAAATAACGTACGAAACACAAGGCATCGGTTATTATTAAAAGCAATGAAATACACAGCTGTGTGTACAGCCCCCTTGAAAATAAGTAATATTATAACTCGTAAGCTGAAATTAGAGAACAATGTATGAGGTTATCAGTAAGCGGCCTTAGTATTCAACATTTACAATAGATCTTTTATTAATATACATATTTATATCAATTCAAGGGTTATGCCGAACAACTTTATTTACCCAAAATTTACTCGGAAATTTTAGGTTTTTTTAAGAGGTACATATAAGCCTATGGCATAGTTACTTGGAGTAACTAAGTGCTAAGTCAAAGTGCTCTTTTGTATTAAGTGACAGATTAAGTTTATTGCTGTCTTTGTCGTTGGCTTAGTGCCAGACAAAGGCAGTATTAGAAAATAACCTGTTGTCAAAGTTAACAAACGTTTCAGTATTCGGGGGTTATATCACCAAAAAAGATATCTCAAATCTCATACAAAAATACCCAGACCCGGCGCAAAATTAATTTATCTCAAAATTGTGTGCATAAATAACATATTTTTCCTAAAAAAATAATGAACGCCAAATTCTGGGGCTAAAGTGGTATTTTTGCCTTATGAAGTATTGCGGGCGTTCATATAAAAACTGTTTTTTTTTGCCAATTAATCTAAATTAGTTAATCGCTGACCGGTTTAAGTGTGGCTGGTCAACGCACTAAAACTACACCTTGGAATTCGCAGAGTATTAAAAGTATTATATTTCTTATATTTTATTTGACTGCCCCGGTAGCTCAGTTGGTAGTGAACCTACCTTCTGTGTTTGGGGGCGTGGGTTCGATTCCCATCTAGGACAAACATTCATGTGATGAATATTTGTGTTTGTTCTATGTTTGGGTGTTAATATCTATATAAGTATGTATTTAAAAATATCTATGTACTTATATCAGTCTCTGGTATCCATATTACAAGCTTTGCTTAGTTTGAGGTCAGATGACCATGTGTGCAAAAATGTCACAGATATTTATTATTATTTATTTTTCGATAGTTTACATAAGATTAAAAATATTTTCTATATCTAATAAAACATTATCTAAGCCGGGTGGTTAAAATCGTGTCGATGCCATTAACTTTAACGGAAAGGGTTATTCCCAAATGATATTTTTTTCTAATAGAACATAATAATACTTATATAATAACGGCTGAATATAATCAGTATTACTAAGAAATAATGACAACCTTTAAGTTTTGAGTACTCAAAAAATCAGTATTTGATATGAACGCCTGCAAAACTTCACAAGGCAAATATATTACTTTAGCCACAGAAATTAGCGTTCATTCTGTTTTAGAAAAAAAAAAGTTATTTATACATTTAATTTTGAGATAAATTACTTTTGCGCGGAACCTGGTTTTTTTTTGAGACAACATCTTTTTATATATTTTTTCATGTGACCACGAACCGGAAGACGCAGTACGCTGCGTAGGCCTCCCACTAGTTGCACTGACAACATTGTTAAAGTCTCGGGCAACCGGTGGATGCAAATGGCAAATTGTCTTCCAGTATGGCGCTCTAAGGCGGAGGCCTATTTTCAGCAATGGACGTCATTCGGGATTAATTTTTAGTGCTTTTGTTTCATTTAGCAGAAGATGTTTTACATTGAAAAATTTGTGAAACAACTGTGTCATATGCTTTTTCTCCATGTACCTGAAACTCATATTTCCTGTTTCGGTAAAAAAAAAACTGTTTTGATTACAGTAAAGGCTGTTTAGTTGATACGTCGGGAAAGAGAGGAGGTATGGCTATAATCGGAAAGCTTCGGTCTTGAAAAGCGCTCTCAACCAGATATATCCACAGAGCAATTAGATCTGTTTTGTCAGATGCCATTTTATTGTTATTTGTTTACTATTGCGGTGGTTACATCAACTCTTTAGAATATCTTTTTGAAGTGAATTCTACTGACCTCAACCTCGACTAGAGAGCTACTGTGAGACATGACGTATTTACACGAAGATAGGCTTTTCAAGGTCTGAGTCTGAGATATATTTAAGGTCTGCGAGGTTCATCTTCGACCACATCGTCGCTTACCAGCAATTGAGTTGGTGGTCGCGAACTCACACAAAAAAATATAAACCACCCTTTTCCTCCAACGAGCCTACTGTAAGCACGTTTACTGTGTGAATATTTTAATTAAATTTTTAATGTATGCGATTTATTATAATGCTATGTAATTATTAGTGAAATCAATTATTATTAATATTTCATACAGTAAAACATTTTATATGCTGAAAAATATTTCATTTTATTTACTTATCCAAAAGTATTAGTGAGCGAAGAACGAATATTAAAGTGCGTAAATACGTATATTCTAACATGAAATCAAAATTGCATAAAGAATATATTTTTATTTCGCCCCCTATTCGGCTTCTATTATTATCACTTTGTTGATAAAGGCGTAAAAGCACGTTGCCTAATAATTAAAAAAAGTACAGTAAAGTCCTGAGCCCCTACCGTGACATGCTTAGCGCGATGATTGTTAGGTTCGGCCGCCGACGCAGCACAACCGCGAATCGTAATCGTATCGCGGCGCGATAAGGTTCACGGTCGCGCAGCGTCATCGGCTGAACCTAAAAACCATTGCGCTTAGGATGTCACGGTACAGGCCCTGAAGTCTGATTATAAATACTGCATCCTCAAGTTTGATGTAGTGCTTCGAATTGCGACATGATCGTCACAATTTCTGCTTCGCTTGAAATAGAAAAACAAGCTACAAAACTCGCTACTTGTTTTGAATATTCTTCACTAAAACCCCACAGAAGAGAAAAAAAACACTCTTTTCTGTGCTAAACTCTATTCAAACGATATTACGAGTAATACAGGGCTATAAGGAAAGCGTATGCTAAGCCGAAAAGGGCTTAATGGCATCATTATGAACAAGGCACCAACCCTGAAATAGAGTTAAAAAACCTGCTGTTCCATAGAAAAATGTCAATAACACTCGACAAAATTTATGGAACAGCTGTTTTTTCTTCTTGATTTCAGGGTTGGTCCCATAGTAAAAGTTGTTCACAATCATGAATAATATGAGCTCCTTTCGGCTTTCCCTTCCCTTATTTATATTATACATATACAGGGTTGTATACCTATAAAAAAAAAAGATTTATTTTAATTAAGAACGCTGAAACAGGTAAAAACTTATGCAATTTAACGAAAGTCCTGAGATCGTTAGCAGTTAAGAAGAAAAAAAAATGGGTCCAAGCAATTTAAAGTTAGCCTGTTAGCAAGATCGTAGATAACGACTGGTTTATCTCAATAACCCTCCATGTAAATACCTTTTTTAGCTTGTTACATGGGCTTTTTGGCCTAAAAATTTTGAGAAAATGAAGGGCTACCATACCCCATAAGGGAGGCCTCTGCTCATCATCATCATCATAAGCCATCAGCCATCGGCCTCTGTTCAGCAGTGGAAATCTTCTGGTTGATGATGAAGATTACAGTAATATTGAATCACTTGAATATACGTTAGGAGTCGGAGATTCAGTGAAAAATGTGTAAATCTTTTAATTTTTTTTTCATTGTGATAATGTCTTGTAATCTTCCCTCTACCTGTACTAGACGTTAGAACCAACAAACATATATCTCAAAATATAAGATTTTATCTTATGCCATATTACATTTGCATTGAATGCATTTGGATTGAATGGCAGAACCTTTTACTTACGATGAGGACGAAGTTATAGATAGGGTTTGGTGAGAATGCTCTGGGGTGAAGCTTACGCCAGAATCCCCACCTCTCGTGCGAGCAAACGGTAGGGGCTATCGAGTTGGTTATAATTCCAATAATTAGTAGTGACGATATGCCGAATCTCGAAACCAGTGCTTCGACTTATAATGGTAGCTTGGAGAGGATTCCGATATGCACGAAGCTTTACGTTTTTAAGTCGTCCCAAACTATAAAAAAGAAATTATATAGTTGTCTTTGTAGAGGTTTGTTAAAAATCCATGTAAACTGCTACATAAATATTTTCCTTGAATAAACTTATGCCCCATAAGTTCCTGATCTGTACGGTAATCAAACTAACGTCCCGAACACCCTAGTTACCTAGTTACCTACGGCTCCATAAGCCAGACTGATCGCCCTCTGATTAATTGAAGTTTCCAGTTCCCGCCAAATCTAATTGCTTTTGAGCCACCTGCCTCTCCGGGCTCGTGAACTCTTGTAGGTTTCAGGAAATTGTCCAAATATGACGAGCTAATATTTAACACAGGGTTCTGTAAATTTTTATGCTATTATTTTAATAAAACGGGAGTATGTTAAATTGAGTCGGTTATTCTGACTAAAGTTTCGATTACATTCAGTGCAAGCCGAGGTCGCGCGCGCGTCTCGCTTATAGCATTCCTTGAATAAGATCACTGGATCTGATCGAAACTATATATAGTCGGAATAACAGACTCAATTTAACGTGAGTATTCTCGTTTTAATAAAATGAAATGTGTCTTATCCCCGTCATAATAAAATTTTCATGGTTGAAAACGTACTTTAGAAGTATTATTATTTAGAAAACTATATTTCTTAGTATACGTTTTTGGTTTGGTTTTAGTTTAACCACAAGCATAATAAAATAATAACTACTATTCATATTATCATACCAATACAAATCACAAAAACTCGTCAATCGGATCGTCTATGATTGGCCAGCTAATAGGCGCGGATTGCATCACTTAATTTTAAACAGCCCAATCATAAGCGCGATTTTTTACCTGGTTCCGCTCCTGAAGCGGTGAGATTTATTTCTGCATCATCTACTACTAGATTTCTGCGTGATCTAGTAGGTTATATTATCTTAGGGTTTTATCCGATCACAAGTTGGCGAGTCGTCTAATCCGACTAGACTGGTCAAGTTCATGAATTGATTAAACATTGCTTGCATTTACATCAAAAGCGACCAGACTACGGGCCAGAGCTTTACATGCAAATAGTTAAATTGGAAGCTGTTGCTGGGACCCGCGGGGCGATCCTTGGGGATATAACTCGCTACCATAGCAATCGAAAGACAACGATGTTGTGTTCAGAAAATTTACTTATCATTTTAATCACATTTACAATTAATAGAGTAAGGTAGTAAGAGGTAAGTAGACAATAGTTTTTTATTTTATTTATGGAAATAAACAAATTGTACACAAAAACCAAAATCAAAAAGGTAGATAAAAAAAACATAATACA
Source organism: Apocheima hispidaria (assembly GCA_947579745.1). Classification (NCBI taxonomy): domain Eukaryota; kingdom Metazoa; phylum Arthropoda; class Insecta; order Lepidoptera; family Geometridae; genus Apocheima; species Apocheima hispidaria. The sequence goes on from OX388156.1 coordinate 9,961,871, forward strand.
CATTGTTTTTACCCACAAATCGGACAATACCAACAAATTCCAGCTCAGCATAATACTGGCTGCGAACAACCAGCGCTGGTCTTCCGCTGGAACCGTTGGTGACGTCACGCACTATTACCGCGCGGAACGGTTTTTAGTTTTTTGTCCTATGCTCGATGTTTTGGATGATATCGATTAAAATGTGGATGACTAATGATGACCAACTGCCTGGTAGAACCTCGGGCTACAGAAATTACCCGTGGTCCTACTGGTAGAACTACGCGGTTGAACCACGGGCAACAAACGGAGTCGAAGCAGAGCTGTGCAACTAAGCAGGTCTCCGAGGTTTCACCCGCTATCCTACTGAAACAGTATATTTTTTCCGGGATTTAAAAAGTGCGGCGTACCTATCCTATGTGATAATTTAGGGTTGGTATCATCATCATCATCATCAACAGACGTCCACTGCTGAACAAAGGCACAAAACAAATAAGTTCTTATTCTGTGACAAAGGCCTCCTCCTTAGACCGCCACACTGAACGACAATTTGTAATTTGCATATACCTTTACCTACCGGTTTCCCGCCACTTTCACAACGTCGTCGGTCCGTCCAGGGTAGGTATAAGCTATAAGATACGTATAAGTTACGGAGCTGAGTAGGAACCGTAGAACAAACAATCTTACCGACACACAAACTTTTATACCGAATACTTCTTAGTGTGTTGGAACGGAACAATGTAACTAAGGACTTTCAATTAGAGATCGTTTCAAGACCTCCGTTTGAATTGTTCCCTCTACGCCGCTTCCCATGATGTCGCTCTGCGCCTATACACCAGTCCCACTACGCCGCGCGCGGTAACTCCTATACAACGGTTCCCACCACGCCGCTCTCCGCTTCTAAGGCAGTCCCATAACGTCGCTCGTTCACTTTAGGGTCATCCCTTCGCAGAAAACTCTGAAATCATGAATTTTGTGCTTTTATTAAGGAGCCGTTTCACATACGACTTACATATACTTATAAAATGATGGTTGGTGTTTATCATATTTTGTTGTCTGCCTAGCTATAAAAAAAAACGATTAAAATGAAACCAGATTCTGCATAATTTAATTAACACAAATCTTAATTGATTTGATTGTATCCGCCCTTCAATCACCCATTATTTTACGAAGCGCCGTGATATTTCTACTTGGCTCCCGAAAACGTTATCGGAAATTAAATCTCGGCGCGATAACGCGTAGAGGAAAATGGAGGGACGGTAGTTACTACTCTAGAGAGCTCTAAATGGTGACGCCAATTGCACGAAATTGTTATTGTAATGTAGAGAGGTGTTAGGCAAATGTATTGTTGAGGTACAACACAATTCTCTCGCTGTACCTACATTGTTTGGCGGCCACCGCATATTTGTTCATTGGTCAATTTCTCCGAATCTTTTAGCGCAAACAAGTATAATATTGTTATGACCTATTTGATTTTTTAAATGGAGATGTTTTGGAAACCAAAATTGGCAATATTTTTTATGGGTAGAAAAGTAACAAGTGTTGTAACATTTTGCAAATGGGGCATCTTATGACGTTATTTGCCCAGTAGTTTAATTTGTTTTTCAATGTTAATGAAGAGTCGAAGTTAGCTGATATTTTTTTTTTGACTATAATTCAAGGAAACTACTTTAATTTTAACTAACCTAGCAATCTTTTTTGCATTTGTGACTGCGATGAATAGCACACATTAGCGAAAAAATCACTGTGACATGGTAAAATTTGTGGTCACAATACCAATACCTAAAGATATTTAGAGTGTCGTGATTTTCCTCATTTTCATAAACTTACCAGTTTAAACTGAGTAAACTCATACCTATGACTTTATTTATGCCGGATCTGGTATGACCCTCCCTCTTACCTCTTGCCCGCTTGGCGTTGAGTCTCGTGACACCCTGTATGTTGCTCTACTTATTATAATTACTTAGTTCTTGTACGGCGTTTTGTTTCCATTTATTAAGTTATTTGTTTCCATTTTTTTAAATGTTATTGTGTTTTATGTGGCAGCGCGTTGCGAATGTGGATACCGCGACAAACTTACTGTAGTTTTGCGGTGCTCCATTTCTTAAAAATAAAATGTAACTGTGTAATGAATAATAAATAAAAAAAAGTACCTAATTAGCTGCTTGAGTGCAGCTGCGTGGCAGAACAACGCACATCAACCCTCGAGACACAGAACACGCTCCGGGAAGCCTGAGCGGCATCAGCGAGCTGCTGGATTTCCTGGAGAACACGGGTGGCTAGACTAGCTGCAGCCGGGTTAACACGCAAAAACGGCTTAGTTGAGAAGAAGAAGAAAAGAAGAAGAGAGAAGAAAATAAAACCGCTCTCCAAAGTACCTCCAAAAGTAAGTACCTAAGTAAGTATATATTGAATTGTCGAACACTGAATTTTTTAGACATAAAAATTATATAGTGATCTAACATACCTAAAACTAGCCGAGAGAGTAGAAAGAGAACTAGTACTATACCTTCAAGGAATCAATCATTATTAACATAATCGTCGGCAGCTTATTCAGCCCACTGCAGAGTATAAGTTATCTTCTGTTATTCGCCAATCTATTTTTTGTGCCAATATCGTCTAGATGTTGTCGCTAAAGTTTTGGATATTGTCACGCCAAGGAATCTATAGTTTTAAAAATCTTTGTTTCAAGCTAAGTCCTAGTAGATATACACAAAGTCTGCGTGGGTGACCTTTGCGATTAGATTAAACATTTATGTCCTGCAGTAAACTCTCATTAAGAGTAATGAAACTGAATAAAGGACATCTCTTGATCCAAGCCAGTCATTGCGTTTCATTAGTCCTGATTCTGAACGAGTAGACTGAAGATAGTGGGTGGTGTGGCATCGCATCTTGGCCCGACGCTGTGTCGCCTACGATAATGGATTACTATCGACAAGACGATAGATATGTACCATTCTGGTATTATAGACGATTCAATTAGAATGGAATTAATTAAGCGAATAGACGTTTTACAGGGTAATTGGTAACTAACGTAATTGGTATTGGTTCCCTACATCACTTATAACAACATTTGTTCTATAAATTTATACGAAATCAATTTTTAAAGTTTGTGTGGAACAAAATTATACTTGTATTTTTTGGTGCAAATATCAGCTCCTGAGCTTCACCCGGGCCTCCACGTTCCTCCCTATTTAAAACCGCTAAATTTAATTGTCATTTGGAGCCCTAATTTATGCATTTTCGAATTTATTTTGGAAGAAAAAATTTACGAATTGTTACAAGTCATGTAACAAAAGTTTTTAGAACATGCCTACAAGAGGTTTTGCGTTATATGGTTACCAATAACTCTGTATTCGTTGAATGAGGGAACCAGATAAGGATAGGTATAATTATCGTTAACTGCATTTACGTGGCGGCGCCCTAAATATCTTCTTGTGGTCATCATAGAGGGCAATTAACAAACTAATGGAACACGCTACTAGTATCTGGGATAGTATACCTACCAAAGTTTTGCTCAAAAACGACTGTTTTCTTTGCGAAATCCTGTAATCTTATTTATGATCGGAAATAACTTCACTTCAAGTTAACTTTGCCCTTCGTACAAAAGTATGCTCAAAGCTTAGCCTACCTTAGTCTATTCTCACAGCATTTTCCAACCAACAAAACCAGCTTGTTACAGACACTGAAAAGATGAAACAGTCAGTTTTGGGCTGCCGTTCCACAAGAGATGAGGCTTATTCTATAGCCCATAGGTATAGAGTTTGACTTCACTTCACGTTTTAAGGTCCTTCGACTTTCATACAAAACTATCGACGCCTTTTTAGGCGTCCTACTACGATTTTGAACTGGGCATGACTTAACATAGGTCTAATTTGGCCTCTAAGTATCGCAAAGTCGATAATTTAAAATGTTCATGGCTAGGAAATACCATTTTTCAACCCAATAATTACGACAAATTTTACGAATGTAGTGGTGTGTTCTTTACATGCGAATCATGCGATCATGGTGTGCGTGAAATATTGATGTGTGGGTGCATCTTGCAAAAATCGTGTACACTGGTTGTGCTGCGCGCGCGTCACGCGGTTTACGCGACGTTGCCAGCTTGTCGGAGCGTGTGTGAGCGAGACTAGGTATCCTTGCATCGCGGCTTAGTCCGCGCGCGGCCTTCGATAATTGCGACGTTGCGAGATTCGGTATCGGTGTGCAGTGCAGTGTTTGATTTGGTTACCTAATCTATCTATACCAATATTATAAAGAGGAAAGATTTGATTGTTTATTTATTTCATTGTTTGTTTGTTTGCATTGAATAGGCTCCGAAACTACTGAACCGATTTGAAAAATTCTTTCGCTGTTGGGAAGCTTCACTATCCCCGGGTGACATAGGTTATATTATATTTTCAAAAAAATTAGGGATCCTTACTAAAACTCCAATAATGTAAACCAAGATGATGTATTTCGCGTGCACTGCGGAAACTATTGATGATGAAAGAATAGTCTATACCAATATAATAAAGAGGAAAAATTTGATTGTTTGTTTGTTTGCATTGAATAGGCTCCGAAACTACTGAACCGATTTGAAAAATTCTTTCACTGTTGGGAAGCTACACTATCCCTATACTATATTATATTATATTTTTAAAAAATTTGGGATCCTTACTAAAACTCGAATAATGTAACCCAAGATGTAAAAAAAAATACCTAAAATATCCTTTACATCGCGTGCGTTGCGACAACTATTGATGATGATAGAATAATCTATCTATACCAATATTATAAAGAGGAAAGATTTGATTCTTTGTTTGTTTGTTTATTTGCATTGAATAGGCTCCGAAACTACTGAACGGATTTGAAAAATTATTTCGCTGTTGGGTAGCTTACCCGTTTTTATCATGCTCCTCCTTTTTTTTTAACTTTACAAGTCGACCTAAACGATCCAGCCATACCCAATTGCAGGACCGCCCCGCGGGCCCGCACGCGGCCCGTGCAGCCTCGCGAAATACTAGTTTATATGTATAAAAATGAACCCCTATTCTTGTATTTTGAGGACTTTGACATAGGTAACCATTTATAAATTTTTAGGGTTCCGTAGTACTACAAGGAACCCTTATAAGTTTGTCATGTCCGACTGTCTGTCTGTCTGTCCGTCTGTCTGTTTGAATCCTTTACAGCCCGCACCGGCTTCGCACGTGTATATAACAAAAAAATAAAAATTATAATACACACACAAAACCCTTCTATTTGCGTCAAGTTACAAAAAAAATATATATATAAGGAAAGCTAAAAAGCTTCCCAACAGCGAAAGAATTTTTCAAATCGGTTCAGTAGTTTCGGAGCCTATTCAATGCAAACAAACAAACAATCAAATCTTTCCTCTTTATAATATTTATTTTTGGTGTGACTAACTAATAACCCCATATCTAAAATTTGTTGGAATTCGGCATTTCTGAGTATGGGGCTCGGTGCGCGCTCCATCAGTGCCAGGAAAAATAATTCAAAATTACGGGGAAAAAAATTCACCTCAATAATGATGATGAATGTGGTTTTTGCATTTTTATGTATGATCTCGTTGCGCGCACGCTCACTGATCCCGGGAAAAATATTGAAAAAATTCTGAAAAACTTCCTTCTTAGTGAAATAATAGATTTTTTGTAAAAGGTGCCTATATAGGTAGGTGGTAAGGTGGTAGATAGAGGTATATGAAAATATTGGATATTTCGTGCTGCGCGATTGAAATATGTGCATAATACTAATAATACCTACCTACCTACCAACAAACCAACCAACCAACCTACCTACCTACCTACCTACCTATTAGTTAGTTAGTTTTGTGTGTGGTGTTTGTTGTGTTGTTTGATAACTTATTTTGTAAAAAAATAGCACAAAAAGAACAAAAATCTACAAAAACAGTAATTTTCAAATGAGGATTGATCCTTCGTCTCATTGACACACTACAAAACGAAGCATAATGAAAATCCGTCCACTCGACCGCTCGGCCAGTCGAACTGATAGGTGGAACGCCGAAAATCGGGTACTCAATTTCGTATTTGCTTGTAACCGTTTTGAATTCGCATGTGATTCGGTCATAGATTTAAAATTCATCATCATCATCATCAGCCTGTTCCATATCGTACCGAGATTTCTTACCCATTTTTCATAGCAATGGGGAGATTTCTACCCGTCCAGCTGCGATTTTCATTTGCGGTCATAGATTTAAAATTCATCATCATCATCATCAGGCTGTTGATAACGTACAGAGATTTCTTGCCCATTTTCATGGCGATGGGGGATTTCTACCCGTCCAACTGCGATTTTAATTTTCGGGCATAGATTTAAAATTCATCATCATCATCAGCCTGTTGATAGCGTACAGAGATTTCTTGCCCATTTTCATGGCGATGGGGGGGATTTCTACCCGTCCAACTGCGATTTTCATTTGTGGTCACAGATTTAAATATCATCATCATCATCATTAGCCTGTTCCCTATCGTACCGAGATTTCTTACCCATTTTCATAGCAATGGGGGGATTTCTACCCGTCCGACTGCGTTTTACATTTGCGGTCATAGATTTAAAATTTTCCGTCATCATCATCAGCCTTCTCCCTAACGTAACGAGATTTCTTAAAAAATACATAAAATGATTAAATTAAAAAATATTTTATTTTACTAGAATACCTTTGCCAAAATTCGTAAAGGTCGGTCCAGCCGTTTTATCGTGAACAGATAACAAACAGAAAGACAGAGCTACTTTCAAAATTTATAGGATACTAGATGCGCCCCGCGGTTTCACCCGCGGTATAAACTCTGTAATGGCTGAACGGATTTGGATGAAATTTGGTATGGAGGCTACCATACCTAAATTTGGCTACCTCCATACCAAATTACATTAAAATCCATGCAGCTGTTACAGATTTGAACGGGAACAAACACACTTACATAGTAACATACCTACTTACATACACACAAACTTTCGCATTTTGGTGTGACTAAGTAATAACCCCATATCTAAAATTTGTTGGAATTCGGCATTTCTGAGTATGGGGCTCGGTGCGCGCTCCATCAGTGCCAGGAAAAATAATGCAAAATTACGGGGAAAAAAATTCACCTCAATAATGATGATGAATGTGGTTTTTGCATTTTTATGTATGATCTCGTTGCGCGCACGCTCACTGATCCCGGGAAAAATATTGAAAAAATTCTGAAAAACTTCCTTCTTAGTGAAATAATAGATTTTTTGTAAAAGGTGCCTATATAGGTATAGGTACCTATATAGGTAGGTGGTAAGGTGGTAGATAGAGGTATATGAAAATATTGGATATTTCGTGCTGCGCGATTGAAATATGTGCATAATACTAATAATACTTACCTACCTACCAACAAACCAACCAACCAACCTACCTACCTACCTACCTACCTACCTATTAGTTAGTTAGTTTTGTGTGTGGTGTTTGTTGTGTTGTTTGATAACTTATTTTGTAAAAAAATAGCACAAAAAGAACAAAAATCTACAAAAACAGTAATTTTCAAATGAGGATTGATCCTTCGTCTCATTGACACACTACAAAACGAAGCATAATGAAAATCCGTCCACTCGACCGCTCGGCCAGTCGAACTGATAGGTGGAACGCCGAAAATCGGGTACTCAATTTCGTATTTGCTTGTAACCGTTTTGAATTCGCATGTGATTCGGTCATAGATTTAAAATTCATCATCATCATCATCAGCCTGTTCCATATCGTACCGAGATTTCTTACCCATTTTTCATAGCAATGGGGAGATTTCTACCCGTCCAGCTGCGAATTTCATTTGCGGTCATAGATTTAAAATTCATCATCATCATCATCAGGCTGTTGATAACGTACAGAGATTTCTTGCCCATTTTCATGGCGATGGGGGATTTCTACCCGTCCAACTGCGATTTTAATTTTCGGTCATAGATTTAAAATTCATCATCATCATCAGCCTGTTGATAGCGTACAGAGATTTCTTGCCCATTTTCATGGCGATGGGGGGGATTTCTACCCGTCCAACTGCGAATTTCATTTGTGGTCACAGATTTAAATATCATCATCATCATCATTAGCCTGTTCCCTATCGTACCGAGATTTCTTACCCATTTTCATGGCGATGGGGGGATTGGTACCCGTCCAACTGTGACCTTCGTCACAGACCTTCGTCGTTTATCGGTCATAGATTTTAAGGATCATTATCATCATCATCCGCCTGTTCCCTATCGTACCGAGATTTCTTACCCATTTTCATAGCAATGGGGGGATTTCTACCCGTCCGACTGCGTTTTACATTTGCGGTCATCGATTTAAAATTTTCCATCATCATCATCAGCCTTCTCCCTAACGTAACGAGATTTCTTAAAAAATACATAAAATGATTAAATTAAAAAATATTTTATTTTACTAGAATACCTTTGCCAAAATTCGTAAAGGTCGGTCCAGCCGTTTTATCGTGAACAGATAACAAACAGAAAGACAGAGCTACTTTCAAAATTTATAGGATACTAGATGCGCCCCGCGGTTTCACCCGCGGTATAAACTCTGTAACGGCTGAACGGATTTGGATGAAATTTGGAATGGAGGCTACCATACCTAAATTTGGCTACCTCCATACCAAATTACATTAAAATCCATGCAGCTGTTACAGATTTGAACGGGAACAAACACACTTACATACTAACATACCTACTTACATACACACAAACTTTCGCATTTTGGTGTGACTAAGTAATAACCCCATATCTAAAATTTGTTGGAATTCGGCATTTCTGAGTATGGGGCTCGGTGCGCGCTCCATCAGTGCTGCCAGGAAAAATAATGCAAAATTTCTGGAAAAAAATTCACCTCAATAATGATGATGAATGTGGTTTTTGCATTTTTATGTATGATCTCGTTGCGCGCACGCTCACTGATCCCGGGAAAAATATTGAAAAAATTCTGAAAAACTTCCTTCTTAGTGAAATAATAGATTTTTTGTAAAAGGTGCCTATAGGTATGGTACCTATATAGGTAGGTGGTAAGGTGGTAGATAGAGGTATATGAAAATCTTGAATATTTCGTGCTGCGCGATCAAAATATGCACATTATACTAATAATACCTACCTAGCCACCAACCAAGCAACCAACCTACCTACCTACATACCACAGATGAACTACATACCTACCTATAAGTTAGTTTTGTGTGTTGTAAATAACAAATAACAAACAACAGTACCTACTATGGACTAAATTAATCTAACCCGGGTCTAAAATCCATATTTTTAGTCGCAGAATAATGTCTATCGACGCGGAAAACACAACATTTTTGGGTATTGCATATTTCATTAGGTTCATTTCATTAGGTATTAGGTATGTAAAATTCGAAATTAATTTGAAAAAAAACGAAAAAAAGTGGAAAATTTGTTCGTAAGGTACCAGACTCGGTGCCTTTAGAACCCCCGATATGGGGTTATTCCAGGGACCCAGTTATTCAATCGTCAAGCAGTAGTGTGCAAAACATCACTGTGTTCCGGATTGAAGGGCAATGTTTCCAGCGTAATTATTGGGCACAGAGATTTAACATCTAATATCTCAGAGTAATGAGCGCAGTGCATTGCCGCGCATGGTTTTGAACTGTTGAGGTTCAAAATTCTGGGTGGCACTGAACTGTTATGAGCAAGCGTGAAGCTTAACATCAGCTGAGTAACTTGCTCGTCTCGTCACCAAATAACAAAAAAAAAAACTTACATGCTTACACACTTACACACGAACTTTCGCATTTTAAATATTTATGCGACAATATTAGGTTTATGTAGATATATACTTTTATAAGTTTCGTTACTAATTTTGAATAAGTTTGTCAAGAAACCCACAGCAAAAATTAAAATAAATAGTATTCTCGAAATTAAATTATAAAAAATAATACTACCTAATTTTAGGGGTTCGAACCCAGAACCTCACGAGCGCGACCTAATCAAACTGATGACTTCGGCCACCGAGACGATATACAGAGCAACGAAATTTCGTATTTGCTTGTAACCGTTTTGAATTCGCATGTGTGCGTAATGTTCATGCGTGCATACAGGCGTTGAACATTATTTGAATTTTCAGTCGAGTGCAGCTATTAATGGGCTCTATTATTTTTGAGATGTGTTTATAACAATAGTAAGAGGTCGCAAAGTGAATTAAAACTGGGGCAGATTACCTCAATTGAGTTTTCAACGACAGCGCCATCTCTTGGCGCCTACCTACCTAGCGGACTCAAACGAAGGACCTTAAAATCTAATAAAAAAAGGTATGGCATGTGAGACCACCTTACTCTTTGTCTATCTTTGTCTATCGTGTTTGAATTACGCATTCCGCTCCTGCTTATCGACGCTGAAGATGTAAGACTGGGTTGTGTCAATCACGTGATCTATGTACAGTAACAAACCTGGTGGAAAATCTATACCTATAAAAGCCTTTGTCCTGACTGACTGACTGACCTATAGACAACGTACAGCCTATGCCACTACGTACACAACTGTACGTAAAGTACAGGACGTATAGAGACTTGAAATTTGCAGAATACGTTTATTGAGAGGTGTAAACGCACACTATGAAAGGATTTTTGTTAAATCAACCCCTAAAGCGGTAAAACGGGGTGTTAAAGTTTGTATGAAACTTTTTATTCTCTGGTTCGATTGATACCAAACTTGGTATGATGTGATACTCTACAAAAAAAATAATAGGATACGGGTATCACAGTTTTTTTAAAATCAGCTCCCGTTAGCATAAAAAAATAAATTTAAAATTTTGGTAATAGTATGTTTGTTTCTCCTTAACTTTGTAACGGCTTTACATATTTTGATGAAATTTGGTTTCGTGGTAGCTTATGGCATGGATTAACACATTAGCAATTTTTATCCCGGTAAAATATATAGTTCTGTGTGATAAGTATAATTATTAGAAAAACGCGGGCGAAGCCGCGGGCAGGAGCTAGTGTAATTATAAGAATCTTAGTTGCATCACTTCTTAGTTGCATGTAGTCTGCACCTATAATTTATAATTGTGGTGACTTTTAGCCTGTTTCCATTGCTTGCCTCCTTCTGTGTTACAATGACATACATCATGTTGGTGTCTATTTAATCTAAATATACCTATATAAAAATGAATCCCTATTTCTCTTGGGCACCTATAACTTGAGAAATGCTGGACCGATTTTGAAGATTTCTTTTTTGTTGCGTTCGTAATTGTGAGAACAACTGTAGGTTTGTATAAATAGTTTAGCGAAGCCGAACTCCGAGCTTCGCGGGCATCAGCTAGTAAATAAATAAGTATCATGAGTGGGTAACATTAGAAATTGAATGTGAGAAGGCAGAACTAGAAAATTAATTGTTGTTCCCAGTTTCAATAAAACGAATAACCTAAAACAGCGTTTACAACTTTTTAACAATTCGTTTTCCAAGTTCGAAACGTTATAGTGCCGACCTAATTCTCAACCAATAGAGCGCGACATTGCAAAGTTCGAGAAACTTCTCGGACTATATACAAGATCCATCACAACTTGCCCATTTGCTGACATCACATGCTGATATCAATTTTGCAAGTTCACTGGAGCTTTGGTTCTTACTCGTGTTATGGTTTTACAAAGCCAAAAGACAAGGTTATACCTCCATATATGTATATAAAATCAAATACATACGTTATTATAGATATTACATAGGTCACTATTTGAATTTTGAGATCATTAACCTTTATTATTATGAATATACCTATGTATAAATAGATGTCGATGTTTGACGAAACGGGCGAACTTATAAAGTAAATTGATTTATGAGTCGAAAGCTAGTTAATCGAACGTGAATAGCAATTTTGGTACATACATATATTTCGTCTTAAATCCACGTATAGGTACATATTTTTGTCTCTGTACCAGAGCTCTCGTGACAACGCATCGTCACACACTATTTTTCTAATGACAATGGCGTTTATTCTAGAATTTGAAGTGATTTTCAATCTATTTTTTTTTATATGCCATAGGTGGCAAACAAGCAGACGGGCCGCCTGATGGTAAGCGATCACCGTCACCTATGGATACCTAATCTATTATGACAGCAGTAATTTTTTACAAATATTTCGTATTAGCTTTTCACGTTCAACTTATAAATAAATTGTCTTTTAAAAACATACATACGTTCCTCAAATTTGACTCACGTAGTAAGTCTAGTGTCTACCTAAGCAGGTAGGCGTGGGTAACCCAGGAAGACGTTTTTATGTACAATCGCCTATTAACATCAATAATTTATGTTATCACAGTTTTATGACAAATTCAAACCATATAGCTGTACCAAATACCATCGTAGAACCTAGATACACCTACGTGGTAGGCAGGTATAAATACCCGAGTGTATAATAAGGGTTAATCACAAGGTAAGCATGAAACGTAGAGACAACTCTACGAGCCGCCATAATGACCTAATTAATAAACTCGACAACAAACGTGAGCTCTCGGCTCTGAATTTCAAATAAGATCATAATGAAACCATAGGTAGAGTATTACTATGAAAACTGACGTGGTTTTGATACATTTTATTTTAATAAAACGGGAATACTCACGTTAAATAGGTAGGTAGAGTAGGTTTATTTATATTAACACTTGAATTTATTATAATTATCTAACATAAACATAACATAAACATAATTTATTGCAAAACTTAAAACTAAGGTTAAACAAGTGATAGCTCTGCCTTTTCAAGTGTCAGGTAAGTGTTGATGTGAGAGGGTGTGAGTGCGTATCATCGCTGCGATACTCAAGTCCTCGTAAGAGTTCGCAGCGATGAAATGTGTGTGTGTGTGACTTTGCGTGTGTAACTTTAGTTTTGTTTCATAATAAGTAAGTAAGTATGCCAACAAACACAACGTTTTAGCATTAAGTTTCGTGATACGATAACTATCAGAGGACTACATACGCTAAAACTAAACCATTATCCATTTTTCCAGTCCATGTGGAGATAAAACCAACAATCCAGAACTAAAATAAGTTTATATAGTTACCTATATATTATACCAACCATGGTGAATATTCATAAATATTCACACAGTAGTGAAGCGAGTAGTGAAATAAAGCACACATTCAGCACAATTTCCACCAAAGAGGTGCAAAAAATGAGCAGTAACGCCTGGGCTGTGTAAAATTATTTTAGCAAGTATATAAACTTTATAACAACCCCATTAAAGCTTTCGGAGCAGAACTCGATTAATATTTAAACGTCACGTAGATACTTGTGAAAACTCTTTGACAAGAGCATTCTATGTGATGCTACGACAGTACAATTCCATTTTGTTAATTAACTTTAAGGTTGGTAGCACTGAGGTAGTATGTTGTTCTTAGATTATGAGGTATATGTATATCGAAAATGTTGTTGGTCGGTACTTGTTTTACGAAATTCAAATCGATCTACGCGGATATTCCTCGTATAGCCAAATCAGTTTGCCCACGAGAAAACACCCATATTATACCTTACCTACCTTACCTTTGATAACAAATTCTTACCAACAACTCTAACATAATATGCCTTTTTACTAAAAACATTATGGATGAATGTGTCTAAAATAAAAAGGTTTTAATTTAATTTATCAACAAACTCGACAAACTCGACAACAAATCAGTTTAACTTGGAATTCCGGGTTCGTATTGGGATTTGGAAACAATTAAAACTCATATTACCCATCCGTTGGGACTAATGCCGAGTTGCAAACTCGACTACCTGTACCAGCGGACTACGCGGCCATTTCCGGGTTGTAAATATTTGTATATCTTTTTCGCTTCATTGCTTCAGATGAAATATGTTTTCCCTAACAAGCTCTCGAGAGGGTGCCATCAACAGGGACGACCCTGCCGGAAGAAAAATCACTCGCATTCGTTGAAATTCCACACCTAATGGATTACGACCGTAAACATTCCGGAGTTATAGGAGTTCCCGGACTGGCCGATGCTAAAGTAATTCCGCCCAAATAGGCGAAATAGGCGACCACCCACGTCTCGAATATAAATCACGTTGGCCTTCCTTTGAACCAGGTGAAAATTCGGCCTTTCGTGTTTGAGGCAAATACGGCGAGGACGTGACTTTTGCGCCGGCCGAGACGCCATTGTGTATTTGATTTAACTGCAACAAAAATATCCTAGACCTTTTTATTATATTGTGGATCTAGTCTAAGTAAAATTTCGCTACTTATAGGTAGTAGGTAAGCTTGATGTGAATGCATATGAAACAAAAATTTTATAGACTGTTTACTTATGGACTGTGTGGGTTCTTAGGTAAAGTCGAATTGAGTCATATTTTTATTCTATTTTTAGCAGGTCAATTCGTTAACATTATGAGCAGGTATACGTGCTTGGTATTCTAGCTCGGTTCACGAGTACAAAGAAACGGAGTTTCTCTCACAGTGTAACCGCAAAGCGGCCGATAAGCGCTTGTAGACCTTCGGGATAAGCGGATCCGTAACATTCTGAGCTTTTTATGCCAGTTTTATCCGACAAATCCTTTTTCGACCTCGTCAAGCAGATTAAGAATGATTTACATTTTTCGTAAGTTTGTAAGTACCTAATCAGTTTCAAAAGTCTCTTCGTACTCGTCTTATTTAGTGCCAGGCCGGCTTCATTCGAATGTTCGTCATTTGCAGAGGTGTGGGCCTCTGTATATACACACGGCCTAAATACTAGTTCTAGTACCTATAGTTCTGCGAACACATTTTTTTTTCACATCCTCATTTCTACAATTACACAGTTTTTTTTTGTCGTCGGTGATTTTTAATCGGAGGGGAATAAATACCAATAGTTATTATTATTATAAATATATATTATAAAGATAAAATAAATGTTCTTTGATGATAATAAGTCTGCTGCGATACCCGACTGATTTTGATAATATTTGGCAGAAACATTCTGCACTCAATTCTAAACATGAATTTAGAATTTGACCAAAACCGGTCAAGACGTTGTCAAGATTTATAAGGTCGTGAAGTTCGGGACATCGAACTGAGACCCCACTCTCGACAAACTCTTTGTATTATTCGCTTGTATCACAGACTTATAGTAGCGTGGCTTGCATGAAGCAAAGCATGAAGTTATATTGATCTTTGAAGCTTTATACGTACAAATTCTGAGCACAAATTGGTTATTTACTCGCAATTTGTTCGTAATAAGATATTACTTAAAGAGAGCAAACTGCGTCGTTTATCCTCAGGGGGTCGAATGGCCTCAGGTTAACGAAAGGTAAGTTTTATTTCTATTCATAGGTCAACGCCTAGATAGCCATATATACATATTTATATTAGTTTAGTGTATAATATTATATCTTTCCCCCACTTCCTTCCACAAATCACGGTCCTTTCTGACTTCTGCCATATACCTCCCCGGAAAGCATCAAGATCGTCACGCCAGCGTTTTCTTGACCATCCCTGTCTGCTTTTTACATTAGGAGATTAGGAACCACTGTGGACGATGTTGGTCCGTCGGTCAGGATTCGTACGTGTCATATTATTACCCATCCAATCCTATTTTAATCTAGAGGGGTTTTGGTCCATGTCATCTACACGTGTGTGAGATGGAACGGAACGCTGTGTTACCGACTCCGTCCATATACTTATATAAAAGCCATACATAATAGGACATCTCTTCCTCCGTCATTTGTGGATATCATTGCTTTCAATCTAACGAAAAGTGTTCCAATCGACTTGATAAATGATTCAAGACGATGTTCGATCTCAAATTATCACCCTCTGGGGTTACCGCGATGATCATTTACAACTTTCATTTGTGGCATCGGCGGGCTTTGATGTGGACAAGATTTTCGTATCTGTTTCTCGTAAGAAAATTAACTTTTTTTATACAAAAAAGTAGCGCCTTCAATTTCCTTTGTTTTCTTTGTGTCGCTGAACTTTTTCTGGCAAATTGTTGTAGCCCAGCTTAGTTAGTTAGTTGTATTTGTTTAAAATAACTATGGGACCGATGACTTTTATGGAGTGTTTGTGAGAAAGATATAGGCATCTTAAGCAGTCATTAACACTATGCGATTTGGATGTGCGATTTTGTGCTGATACAAAGATAACGCTACGTCAACAACACTAACGCAATAAGTATAAGACAATGGTTATTGGTATTCGATTGTGTTTATATAGTATAATAGCAGATAGCGTTTTGGCTTTGGGAGCGGTTCCTTTACACCCAGTATTGCAGTAGGTACCTACACAAGCTAACAATAAATAAACAGATTAGATAGGTCCAGTAAGATGTCCGTCTACGTCTGAGGTCCCTCTATATATGTATATAAAAATAAAACCCTATTTTTCCTGGTAACGCTATAACTTGAAAAAGGCTGGACCGATTTTGATGATTTATTTTTGTTGTGTTCGTAATTGTAAGGACAGGGTTGTCATGAAGAGCTTTGCGAGGCCGAAGGTCGAGCTTCACGGACATCAGCTAGTTTACAATAAATTGTCCGACGAAATATTGGGCGCAGCTTCCACTGAGTTATTTAAGTCATAACTGAAACTCTGGTTGTTAGACCATCCATTTTATCGCCTCATATGATTGTATAAAATATTAATTTATTTTAATTCACGATTAATTTATTTAATTTTAATATTAATTTATTGTTTATATGGGTTTAACTTTATTCATTGTACCTTATTGATCCTGACCGACTTGTAGCTTTTCTACCAATAAATATTTCATTTCATTTCATTGATTCTATCCTACCTAAAGATAGCCGCAGGAACATAAGATGAGTGACAAGGCGTGCTATTTTGTAAGTAAAACATAATATTTTGTAGGTAGGTATCGGTATCTCAATGCTCTACCCAACTACTCTCTACTCTGGCGTTAGCTAGATAACCTCATTTAATACGCACCCTTGGAAATCTTGTTTTTCTGCTGTAAAAGTAGCTTTAATCCTAGTTGCGCAACTCGCTGCGCCGGTATTTACTCCGAACCAATGAAGCATGCTTAGGTATTCGTTATGTACATGTACCTATAGGTATACCTTATACCAAAAAACCAGCTGTTCCATAGAAAAATGTCAATGACACTCGACAAAATTTGTTATGGAAGCTGTTTTTTTCTCGATTTCAGGGTTTGGCCCAGAGTAAAAGTTGTTCATACTGATGAGTACTATGAGCTTTTCGGCTTAGCATATCCTTTCTTTATAGCCCTGTATAACTAAGTTAAAATCAATGAAACTGCAACAAGTACTAAACTTTTTTTTTAACCGACTTTAAAAAAAAAGAGGTTCTCAATTCGATTGTTTTTTTATGTTTGTTACCTCAGAACTCGGTCATTTGTAAACCTATTTGTTTTTATTTTATTTTCATTTAGATTGGTGCCATTGTTATCAAAATCCAGTTCTGATAACGGGATCCATGAGAAATTGAGGAAACTCCTCAAATATTATAAGCATAGCGCATAGCGATTTTGATATTTTCATCCACAAGTCAAGCATTTGCATTCAGAAAGTATCATTTGGTGAAGTGGAACTGATGAAGGAGATGGCCACCGGAACTCCCAATGATATATATATTTTATTATGATAAATATAGTCATAATCGAGATTATTCTCGATTATAATAGTTAAGCGACAATGACGAAGCAAATTTAAATAAATGGTTCTATTGAAGTCGGAGTTTTAAATATAAAATTATGTAACTTCAATTCACTTCGTTTGTTTAGCAATATTTTCTATCTCTACTATAGGTAGAGTACTAATAGGTATACATAGTATAACGTAAGTTCTACGGTACATCTATACCTAAAGCTAAAGTTTAAATTGAACCAAAGCTACGCAGCAAGTAGTCGATTACAGAAACGATATCCGGGATTTGGCTCGCGTTTGAATAAGTAATCAACGGTAACTTATTATTAAACGGGATCAATACAATCAGGATCGTTATATTTAGGCAGTTTACAATGGCTGCCAGTTTCCGTTTGAGAAATATTTGATGAATATGGAAACAAGAGAAATTAATAACAGATAAGTAAATATGTAGTAAGTATGGATCAAGTGCTGGAGAAATATCAATTCAGAACTTCGACCTTTTAGAAGTATCCAATTAGTGGGAGGCTTGCCTACGCTTCGTCTTCCAGTCTTACTTGACATTAGCTGATTAAATATTTAACCATCTAGTTTTATGCAGTTTTTTCGGGGTACACTTTTTAGGTACACTTGAGATTGTCAGTCGTTACGTATAATTTTTCTATCGTTTAGGTATCTATGTAAAAACGTTATCATATTTATAGCTTTATGAATAACGTCATCATTATCTCCACACAATCCTAGCCTAGCCCTATCAATCACACTACACCTACAGGCATTAATGGCATCCCCTGTAAAACTATTTATATGCAAAGGATGAGTTTAGTAAAACCAGATGCGTAGCCATTACTAACTTTATTTAATACCCACATCATGCACATCATTAAATATTAATTACAACTACCCACAATCCCCTTATTGAAACAATAAGAAAGAAGTAACGTAATCGTAACAGCTAATATAGAAATTCATAACAGTCTATGATAGCAATAGACATGATTAATTTCAAATAAATACATTTACATTAACTTTTACATTTTAACCAACGACAATGAAATAAGAATTTTAATTTACATAAAACTGATTGTTGAATGAATAATTTACTATAACTGATTCCCTATTATATTTCCTTATTCTTACTCCCTATCCCCTGAACAAATAGTTTTATTTGATTTAGCTTTAAGTATTTATAGTAAGTAAACGATGGTAGGCAAGTACAGTTCTGAAAGAATTATTATTATTATTTGTTTTATTTCTATGTCGATTACAATATTGCATTCACAGCTTATGTAATTTACTTAGGTATATTTTTATTTTTCCATGCATTTATTATTTGTATTGTTCTTATAGGTATTTAATAATATTATACAATTTTGTATATGTTAGTATTTTAGCTTTCACTGGGTTATTACAATCAATGATTATGTATATATATATTCCATAGTGACACTTATCACTCTTTAGGTATTTCCACATTAGCGCGCGGTGCGAGTGCGCAACTCCCCAGAGCAGGTCCACCGATCAGGAGGTATCACTTCCCTGCCGGAACGAGTGCGGTAATTAGAAGATGTGGTAGGTGGAGGAACACTGGAGCTGTGCGCGGGGGAACCAGCCCCACAGTTAGGTACATCCACTGAGATGTCATCGTACTGTGATGAGTAACCGGGCGACGGATCTATTCGTTTGTCTGAGTCGATTACTATATGTTTCCTATTACGTCTCAATTTATTACCCGAAACCATTCTTATCAAATACGAGCGTATTCCGACTATGGATTCAACGGTGCCCGATTCCCATCTATTACCTAATCTTACTTTAACTTTCTGTCCTATTTGCAATGGTTTTAGATTTCTTGACCCTTTGTCGTAGTAAAGCTTCTGATTCATTTGACGATCTAATAGTTTGCTATGTATGTCGGAATATATTTTAGGCTTATACAATGCCGTTGACCTTGGTAAAATGCTGCGAAGTTTTCTATTATAGAGCAACTCTGCTGGGGATGGCAATTCAGCGCTAATAGGTGTGTTGAGATATTCCAAATAGGCTAGTTTAAAATCGCTATTATCTTCGCGCACTTTTTTCATAATGTTTTTAATAGTTTGGATACTGCGTTCCACTTGTCCATTCGATTGTGGAAATGTCGGTGAAGAAGTTATGTGCTGAAACTTCCACTCTTCCGAAAATTGTCTGAAACTATTGGAGGAAAATTCTGGTCCATTGTCTGTAATTAGGACTTTACAAATTCCGTGTCTCACAAATATGTTTTTTATCTTTGAAATTATCTCCTCTGACCTCAAAGAACTTAGTTTTTCTATTTCTATGAATTTGCTAAAATAATCTACTACTAGAATAAAACTTTCCCCTGCGAAATGAAATATATCCGCGCCTAGTTTTTGCCACGCACTGGTTGGTATTTCGTGAGGTATTAATGGTTCTTTTGTATTATTTTTCCTATGCGTTAAACAAACCTGACAGTTGGACAAGTAATTATCTAGCTGTGTATTTATGTTAGGCCAAAATATAATTTCTCTAGCTCGTAACTTGCATTTCTCAATACCTAAATGACCTATGTGAACTCTTTTCATCATTTCGTAACGCAAACATTTTGGTATTATTATTCTAGTTCCTTTCCATAACATCCCAAAATTAACTGTAATCTCATCTCTGTAATCCCAATATGGTTTTAAAATATTTTCTAATTCTTTTTTTTCAACAGGCCAACCTGATCTAACTATTTTTATTAGTTTTTGTAGCTCTTCATCGTTACCCGTACATTTCTGTATTTCTATGAAATGCGAATCGATTAGCTGATTACTCGCTGATAACGCACATACCTGCGCCTGCAGATCTAAATAGTCGCGCGGATGTGTTATTGTATCACCGGCGCCGGCGTCGCCCGGTGCAACTGCCCGCGATAAGGTGTCTGCGATAAATAGGTACTTACCTGGTTTGTATACAAGATTGAATGTATAAGGCTGGAGTCGCATTAACATTCTTTGTAAACGGGGAGGCGCGTTCGCTAAGGGTTTTTTAATGATACTGACAAGAGGTTTATGATCAGTTTCGACTATTACATCTGTTCTTCCGTATATATATGTATAAAATCGCTCACATGCGAATACACATGCATATAGTTCTTTTTCAATTTGGGCATATGCTTGCTCCGTTTTAGTCAAGGACCGCGACGCATAAGACACTGGTAGACCTCCTTGTAAAAGACAAGCCCCCAATCCGTTTTTACTTGAATCGACTGAAATAGTAACAGGTTTATCTAGTGTATAAAATTGTAACACTGGGGCGCTCGTTAGAAATTGTTTTATTCTTTCAAAACATTTTTGATGGCGATCTTCCCAGTGCCATTCGACTTCCTTTTTTAACAGCTCTCTTAATGCGGATGTTTGTTCTGACATGTTTGGTATAAAGTTGTTGACATAGGTAACCATGCCTAAGAATCTTTCAATATCTTTCACATTTTTCGGTGTTGGCATATTTTTTATAGCGATTACATGTGATTCATCCGGAGATATACCTCTTTCTGATATCTTATGTCCTAAATATTTAATTTCTGATAATCCGATTTTGCATTTCTGTTTATTTAATTTGATATTAATTTCTTTACACCTTTGCAAGACGGCTCGTAATCTCTGATCGTGAATTTCCCTACTAGGTGCATATATTAAAATGTCATCTACAAACTGTATTACCCCGTCTAGATCGTCGAGATGTTCATATAGTTTTCTATGGAATACTTCGGATGCAGAACATATTCCGAATGGCATACGCAGAAACCTAAATCGGCCAAAAACAGTGTTAAAAGTACATAAATCTGTATCCTGTAATTTGACCTGATAAAAAGAGTGCTTGGCGTCCAAAGTACTAAATACCGTAGCCCCTGATAATCGTGCAGTGACCTCCTCAAAAGTTGGTAGCTTGAAATGCTCGCGTTTTATTGCCCTATTCAAATCTTGTGGGTCCAAACAGATACGAATGTCCCCATTCGGTTTCCGTACCACCGTCATGCTGTTAACCCAATCTGTCGGCCCTTCTACCTTCGCGATTATACCTTCCTTTTGCATTTCCATTAGTTTATTTTTAACCTGATCTTTAATAGCTTCTGGCAATTTTCTCGGAGGGTGAATGACTGGTTCAACGTTTTCTTTTAATTGTATCTTATATTCCCCTGGTAAGCAACCCATTCCTTCAAACACATCTTCGAACTCATCTAGAATTTTATTACTGCTATTTTCCTTACTCACCGACCATACTCTTTTTATTAATTGTAACTCTGCACATGAATATTTGCCTAATATAGGAACGGAGCTGGTATTAACTATAATAAATTTTAAGAAATATGTATTCCCCTTGTGTACTACTCTAAGATAACATTTACCCTTGACCTCTATTTCACTTTCTGAATATCCATGCAGTTTTATCGAAGTTGAAACTAAATCCGACTCAGACAAACCAATAGTCTGTAAACATCTCTGTGGAATAATATTAACATCAGCTCCAGTATCCAATTTGAACTTTAGCTTTTTATTATTTATTTGTAATTCCGCTAGCCACTCTTCATTTCTGTTATAAGTATTAAAGTGATTATTTACCTGATCGGCGTGCCCCTCCTGGACCTCATAGACCCGGCACACTTTTGCAAAATGATTCATTCGGTTACACTTGTTACACTGACGACCGTACGCCGGACACTGGAGCCTCCTGTGTCTTAAGCCACACCTGGAACACTGCACTATGACGTTAGCATTGTTGTGCTGCACCGTACTGTAATTCTGAGACTGAGTATTTGCTCCTCCGCGGGCCGGCCTGCCACGGAACTGAAAAGCTTGCCTCGCGCCGGTCGCCCTTTGGTTCGGCGAATCGTTTTGTCCACCGCGACCGCGATTTACCCAATGAATATCAGCTGGTGTGTTCTGATAAGATCCATGGCTATTTACGTTCACTTCATGCGCGTGATGCTCCGTGTTTTCTGTGCTCAGGCGAACAGCTTGCGCGCGGGATATTTCCGCTAACCTGCATATGTCAATCGCCTTTGATAATGTTAGGTCGCTTTCTCTGAGTAGTCTTTCTCGCAATACTCCATCTTTTATTCCGCATATCAGTCGGTCGCGGACTAAATCATCACATAAATCTTTGAATTCGCACTTCGTGGCCATTTTGTTCAATTCAAACACGTACTGTTCAATTGACTCCAACTCTTGCTGATCTCTGCTGAAAAACCGGTGTCGTTCCACAGTCAAATTCTTTCTCGGCAAAAACACTCCATCAAATTTTTGTAACAACTCTTCAACTGTCTTAAATTCCTCGCTGAACTGATCGTATACCTCCCGGCATCGATCTCCGATGATGTGCAACAGTATGTTCAGCTGCACTTTTTTCTCTTTTTTCGTTAATTCACAGGCTTCATAATAAATCTTAAACGATTTTTTCCACTTTTCCCACTCCTTACTCAGGTTTCCCGAAGTCACATTCGCTAAATTATTTTCGAAGTGGAATGGCTGTGGAGGTTGTAGCATGGAATCCATTTTTGCCAAAATATTCCAAAACCCACACGCTTCTGTGTAATTACAGCTATTCTTTACATATTCTTTGCCATTTTTATATTATTTGCTTCGTCTGCGCCATGTAAAACTATTTATATGCAAAGGATGAGTTTAGTAAAACCAGATGCGTAGCCATTACTAACTTTATTTAATACCCACATCATGCACATCATTAAATATTAATTACAACTACCCACATCCCCGACCCGGAGAAACTTAATAGGGCGAGTGTGAAGTTTTAATTATTTATCCCGAAAAAATCCGGAAACAGCAGGTCTAGCACGGGCGCCAGGATAAAATTTTGTCCACCATATTTATCCCGAGGGAACGAGACGGATGTATCCATATTCTAGCTTTGTCACGTTGGCGCGACGACAAAACTGGTGGACATAACTTTATCCCGGCGCCCGTGCTAGGCCTGCTAGAATATTGCCGGTAAAATTCAGATAATACATACTTTTTGCGCTGGCACTGATGTATTATGCATATCGCACAAACACGGACCTAATGTATTATCTACCTCTAAACCTACCCTTAGTTTCCTTTGAAGATTTCTCTGCATAAAGTTACCCCGACTTATCCACTTACCACCGCACCGGCTATCTGAAGGCGGAACGTAAGTAATCCGATACCCAAACACCATTATTATGTTTCTACAAAAAGCGCCAGCTGCTCTTATTCCCAGCTCTAATGTTAATGTATTTACCTACCTATTTTCTTTGAGTACTTACGGACTTAGGATAAGATAAGAATAATTAAATAAAAATTTGACAAATAATCGCGTCCACAGAAGTGTCGCTCGCGCAATTTCATATTAGTTGAGATTTAAACTACTAAGTTCAAATTTAAAAAAATATATATAAATAAGTAGGTATGTTGTGTCTGTTTATGATGAGATCAGATATATTTTAAATAAACCTTTGTTTTTCTTTTTCTTTAGATTTGGGGTTATTTGTAACCAACGCAAAACCTAACAACTTTTGTTCCATGATTTTTATAATTCGTCATTTTTTTCTACCAAAATAAAAACAAAAATGTTTAAATTAGGTTTTCAAATGACAGTAACATTAAGTGGCTTTAAATGAGGAGGAACTCAGAGGCCCTGGTGAAGTTTAGGAGCTGACATATACACCAAAAAATACAAGTATTTTTTTTTCACACAAACTTTAAAAATTGTTTTTAGTGAATTTTAAAACTTGTTAGGATTGATGTAGGGAACATGCCTACGAAAGGTTTTGTGTTATCCTGTATATCACAACAGCAGAAATATTCTAAAGATATTTTCGTTTTGATAATTCTCTTTTCGTCCAAAATCTTAAAAGTATCTTTTAATTTGTCGGAAGACAATTGCTGTTACAATTGCTGGCTCGAAGAACCAGTCTTTTGTAGGTTATCTAATTAGCAAGAGTATCTATGCTATTATGCGCATAATATTTTCGTGAGAACCATCTCACGAAAATATTACCTACTAAGGTACGAGTTCCTAGCCTTTGATTAGAAATCTCATTAACATCCAAAAGTGTCCAAAAATAGCCGTAAAAGAACCCTCTGAGTTTTGGCGGGAACGTGAAGAAGTCATGTCGCGTCAATTATTTCCCAAAACTTTTGTTATTTCGAGTGTTAATGTGTAAAAATGTTGATTTTTATCCATTAAGTGTTCGTGAACGTGCACGAGTGTTGGTGAATAAATGTTGTGAAACGTGACTCTTCTTGTTGTTTCTAAAAATCCATTGAAACCCTAGTAAATACAGATTACTGTTTATACTCGGAGACTAGTACATTTTCCACCACTTTACTGAGGCATGACGTGGACTTGACCGTGACATACTTTGCTTGACTTAGACTATGATTGAGAGTTATTTAAATTGCGAAATATATGACTTTACTTTAAATATTACAATACTTGACACTGGCGAAATATACAACGTGTGAAGCCAAAACAAAAGAGAAATAAAAATAAAAAGAACCCTCTACGACAGGAAAGATAAGGCACCAGCACCGTCAAAAAAGGACAGTCGAATTGAGAACCTCTTTTTTTTTGGAAGTCTTTTAAAAACAAGCACCTATCTGACTTATGTTTATTTTTAAAGAAATTGATGGCTACCACTCCACTCTACCACTCGGCTGACGGTATGGCTAAGGATGGATTACGTCGATG
This sequence comes from Apocheima hispidaria, assembly GCA_947579745.1. Lineage (NCBI taxonomy): Eukaryota > Metazoa > Arthropoda > Insecta > Lepidoptera > Geometridae > Apocheima > Apocheima hispidaria. The sequence goes on from OX388156.1 coordinate 9,987,122, forward strand.
TTGAAGAAATCAATTCACCTTAAAGTGACTAGATTATATTTTATCAGGAAATAAAGAAAACGGTAGGGACATTACGAATTAAGAAAATGCCACAGACCTTGATTCGAAGATAAAAATGTTGAAGGCCGACCACCAAACTTGAAGGTGAGAATTGCTACATTGACACTCATAAGACAAGTAACATGAACGTAAGTAAGACTTGGAAAACTATCAGACAAGGTTGTGTTTCATGAGAGAAGGGTTGTATCAATTTAACTTACCAAGGAAAGATAGGCGTTATAGGTATACAAGGGATCCCCAATCTTCCTTAACGACCCCTTGTTACGTGCAATGTTGGGATCGCATTAAGTTATTAGTACTTTAACCAATTTCCTACATATTAGACTTTGAGCGAAAGTCATAGTAGCTCAGTGGGACCACGCTCGCCTCACTTTCGTGTAGTCAAAGGTTCGAACCCGGGCGGTCCGTACCAATGAGTTATTTTTAACTTACGTACGGATATACCACTGGCTTTTCGGTGAAGGAAAACATCGTGAGGAAGCCTGCTTATTTTCCAGAGAAGAAATTCGATGGCGTGTGAATCCGTCAACCCGCACTGGGCCAGCGGGGTGGATTTGGCCTAATCACCCTTCGAGGGAAGGCTGATATCCGATAGCAGTGGGAGGTTTAAATGCACATGCAGACTGAGCTATTATGTACTACATACTAGAGTTGACACATCATTACATTGCGATATTACATTTAATTGTGGTCACTTTGATCAACTTTAATTTACTCTGAATAAAGATGTATTTATTGTGAAAACAAAGCTCGCGTTGTGATCACTCGTTGTTTTGTATTCTTCGCATAAAATAATTTCGTCAGAATGTGTACTACGAGACACCCCAGGCACATTTATGCGAATAAAGCAATGATGTTTTACTTGAGAAACAATTTTAGAGCCCTTAAAATGTATAATTACCTATTATAATGTAATAATAGGCTACTGCCACGATACTCTCCCAATTATATAGGGCCTCTTTGGATACTACTTTTTTTTCCTGGTTTCAAACAAGCCAACAAGAGCATAGAGTTTTGGCGGGAACGTGAAGAATTCATGTCGCGTCATTTTATTATTTTCCAAAACTTGTGTTATTTCGAGTGTTAATGTTTAAAAACGGTGAATTTCTACCCGTTAAGTGTTCGTGAACATGCACGAGTGTTGGTGAATGGTATAATGTTGTGAAACGTGAATTTTCATGTTGTTTCCAAAACTCCATAGAAGGCTCTAGTAAAGTTTTCACCACTTTACTGGGGCATGACTTGGACTTGACCGTGACTTGCTGTGCTCGACTTTGACCGTGACTACGACTTGTTTGAAATCTAACAAAACTTGAGAATATGTATGTATACTTGACACTGGCAAATGCATAAGACGTGCGACGCCAAAATCCTCTTAGGAGGAAAGAAAAAAAAAAAAAAAAAAAAAAAAAACAAGAGCATAGACTTTTGGCGGGAACGTGAAGAAATCATGTCGCGTCATTTTATTATTTTCCAAAACTTGTGTTATTTCGAGTGTTAATGTGTAAAAACGGTGAACTTTTACCCGTTAAGTGTTCTTGAACATGCACGCGTGTTGGTGAATGGTATAATGTCGAGAAACGTGAATTTTCATGTTGTTTCCAAATCTCCATAGAAGGCTCTAGTAAAGTTTTCACCACTTTACTGGGGCATGACTTGGACTTGACCGTGACTTGATTTGCTCGCTTTTGACTGTGACTATGACTTGTATGATAATATTTAACAAAACTTGAATATATATAACCATGACGTGCGACGTGCGACACTATTATATGTTCTGTGGCACGAGCCATAAAAAAAAAACAAATGTCATTTTCTAATCGTTTACAATCTTTTACAACCGTACAGTGCATAGACTTAATACCCAAAGTCCATGGTACGTACCTTGGACGAAACATCATACTAAATCCATGGTACGTACAGTGTCAATGTATGAGAGTTGACCTTCTGAACGTATTTTATATAATTAACTTTACATAGCGTTCCAAAGTTAGTCTGTGATTAATTCCAAAGCAAGCAATTGATGGTGCAGGGTCGATTCCAAGTAAAATTTCCAAACTTCATGGCTCTACTTATAATCATACTAGTAGTTACCCGCGTCTTCGTTCGCGTGGACATAAAAAAAAAAGTATCCTGTCTGTCTTTGTGATATACAATAACTCCTTATCAAATTTTATAAAGATCCGATAAGCCGTTTAGCCGTGATAACGCAATAAGCATCCAGACAGAGACAAAGTTATTCTTATAGTTCGCTTGATGGCGTTGATCCATTTTTGTGCATTTTTGACGTTTTGTATGATCCGACAGTTGTAATGTTCTAAATCGCACAATCGAAGTTTTTTCCTCGAGATGAACGTATTAATTTTTAGACGTCAAAGCTTTTTTGGTCCTGATAAAACTGCGGCTATATTCCTCTGAATTATAATATTAGTTAGGATAAAATATCAGTCGGCTAGACTATTATTGAGATTATAATATGCACAGAGGTTTTATGCATACCGTATGTACTCCAAGCACGTCCAAGAAAGGTGGTAAAAAGGCAGCAATATGAATATCAATGCATTTTTCTTACGTTACGGTTCCCAGTCTCGTTATTCTAAAAGAGTTTCTCTCAGTATTTCTATACGGATGCTATTTCCATCTTGTTTTCATTTGCACTAAAACTCGGTTGACGTCAAACATGCCAATAAACCTGTGATCAAGTTATAAAAAAGTCGTTACCCACGTGAGTCTCTCGTGCATTTGAAAAGGTTTGATAGACCATAAAAGCTTATAGATAACAGGGTATGAAAACATAAGCGGATAAAATATGTATACCAGAATATTATGTATTTATACATAAAAGCTGCTTAAGATTTTTGATAGCATTTTCTCGCAGATAAATAATAATATTTATATTTTATACATACTTATGTATATAAATATTATACATTGAAAATTCTCTGAGGAGGCTGTCACATGTAAAATAAGTATTGTTCAGTCAATGAGGACCTTTTCTAAACCATGACTAAGAGCCTCTTTCATCATTTCCAAGTAACGTCCCATATACAACTCGCCGGCTAATGTGGCAAGTACCTGTAGTACAAAATATCCAAGTAGCGCTTATGTAGATAGATAGAAACTCTATATTGTGAATACAAAAAAATCAAAACCACGTACAGAACAACCTTATAAAGTAGTTCTGCTAGTGGCTGCCTTATCGGTAAAAGCGATATCTTCCAGGCGACCATTAAATGGAGTAAAATTCACCTAATAGTACAGTATAATCGTATTACTAAAAGCCTGAGAGTTTTCTAATTACAACCCTTTGGTGGTTACAGATTTGTGTGACGTCATCTCTTAAGATCGTCAGTCGATTATCGTCAACCGCCAATCTGTCTGCTTATTCTCCTGACTACCGGAATTATATGTAATGAAAGTCTGGGTGCCGGTGAACACCATAATTATTACTTCTCTTATACATAATACATATTTAATATATAAAAATCTACAATTACCATAACCTCATTCATCTAAAACTGTATAATCTAAAGAAAATAGAATTCAACACCCACATCGAATATACTTCCAAAGTACAAAGCTTCAATCTAGAGACAAGAATAGAAATAAGTATGTATGTAGAACAAAAGCTCTCATCTTTACATTGGTAGCGCTCTGGCTAAATTAAACAAAACGTTGATGGATATCCAGCGAGCACCGAGCAGACAGCGATTTTAGTGCATAAACGACACTTAAATAATATATTTGTCCGTATCACAGTAAAAGGTAATGAACCGCTTTCCAGAGAATATACTCCGTTCCTGGAATTAAATTGTGTTATATTTTTACTTATCTTTTATATACAAAAGACTATGTATGTATGTATGTTACCTATAGTCTCCAAAACCGCTAGATTTTGATTAAATTTCCAGGCAATCTTCAGAGTGCCAGTGGGAGATCCTGCGAAGTTTGGTACCCGTGGGAAGCCGGAGCTGGTCACTCGTGTGAGAATGAAGCATGTAAAGGTAACAATGTTCCGAAGTTCCAACTAAGATCACGCGCCCGTGAAAAGTTTTCCCTGGTATCTATATTGAAAGCTCCTAAACCTTACCGAAATGTGTTAACGTTAACAGGATTAACAACCGTCACATTAAACGAGCGGAATCACTCCTTCCGGTCCCGGCCTCCTTGAATCACTCCACGCTAAATAATGACACTGTCATTTGTTTTACGACACTCAACATCCCGTTTCATTTTCTCAGACGATAATTATGTAATGGATGAGCAATTTAGGAAGCGCTTTAAAGAAATATGAATCCAGAATTCAATAGGATTGAAAAAAAGAACCAATCTCAGAAAACAAACATAACGAAGAAAAAATGAAAGCTTGAAGAGACAAATTAACTTTGCTTGAAACAAAGGCTTCGCCAAAAGGGCTAAATTGAAAGCAAACAATTGTTCGGAAATGTAAGCAAATATCTTTGAAACGTCTTCGAGCGAAAAGAAAATGATATCCTTAACTTACAGCGCGCGGAAGTTTCCGATAGCTAAAATAAATCGAATTTGTCAAGCTACTTAAGGATGCGAGTCGGGGAGTTGCGTTTGCATTAAATGTTTATTGTTTCAAATTGGTTGGGCTTTCGTGTTAAGTACATTTTTTTTTTGTGCTAAAGTTTGGTGGTTTAGACATGAAAATAAGTGGAACTGTTTTTTTTACTCAGAAGTTTCTAAAAATACTTTCCGAAAGCTTTTGCCGCTGCCCTCGATAATAAAAGTGTTTGATCGAAAAACTTCGCCCATTTTCTTTCAATAACTAAATAAAGTATGTTTATTGAGTCCCAATAAAACCTATTGAAAGTTGTTATTGTAATATTGATCTCATTAGAGCTGATAGACAAAAATGATAGGCAATAAATCTTTCCATTGTCGTGATTTTCGTATTGACTAAGATCGTCTCTATAAAAATGTGATTAAAAATTGATATGAGATTGATATTCCTACTAATTAAGTATGAGATGAATGCATGACTTGCACATCGCTCGAGGTCTCAGTTACTTATATCATATAACAGAACACTAATTCACAAAAATTGTCGTGTAAAGCTTTTAAAATTCTTAAAAACCTACGTTGTCCCGAAAACTGCGATGTAGGTGTTCGCAAAATGGGCAGTTTGCGGTCTGCAGATGTTGCAAACATACAAACAGAGACTGTATTAAAATATACAGTTCTGAAAGAAAGAAAAAAACTAATACTCGAATACAGCTTTATTAAGCTTTAAAACTTTTTAAAACATACTTTTTTTTTTTTTTTTTTTTTAATTTATTTAAAGGGCTTTGTCGCTCAGCGACCACATCGCCCTGTGATTCACACTGTACATAACACATTACATACTTTTTTTAAAGAAAGAAAAAAGGAAAGAAAAAACAAATACTCGATACACCTTTTTTTTTAAACTTGCTCGATTTAAACATCTTTTCATTAATTTCGGGGCTTGTGTCGGGGTAAACCAAATTAATTTTCATTGTGCGGTTTGATGCTCCACTAGTTTAAACTCCTAATCACAAGCGTATTATGTATGGGCTTGCTACCCCAAATTCAGCTACATATATCGTTTGCACCTTTTCAACATCCTAACTAATATTACAATTTAGAGGAATATAGCCGCAGTCGTATCGGGGCCAATAAAGGTTCGATGTATGAAAATGAATACGTTCGACTCTAGGAAAAAACTTCGCTTGCGTTATTAAGGGCACCCTGCACCTTGCACCGTGCACTGGCAGTCCATACAAAACGTAAAAAAAAATCCACAGAAATGGATCAACGACATCTAGCGAACTATAGGAAGTAGATCGAAATAGAATAGAATCTCTCCATCTGGACGTTTGTTTGTTTATCACGGTTAAGCGGCTGAACAGATCTTGATAAAATTATATTATATAGGATACTGTTTTTATGTCCACGCGAACGAAGTCGTGGGTAACAACTACTTTTTTATATTATACAAATTCACTGAGATAAAAAAAAAAAAATATCTTTAGAACACTATTGCGAATGTTTTATAGCAATTTTTATGGTATTTTTTTTTCGATTTTGACGAAGTAGAAGGTTTGTGTTTTTTCTTATCCTTCGCAAAGATAAAAAATAATAACATGGAAATTGCTGTAGAACATTGGCAACGGCATTTTAAAGATAAGCTAACAATATTTTTTTAAATTTCCCCTCAGTAATTTTTATATTAAAAAATGTGGAAAAAGTGCGAACTAGATAGCGAGAATCAGGGGAGTGGGCTAACTTAACACAGCAGCTAAGTAGGTTTAAAATTATGCAAATTATAATAAGCCCCGTTTTCTACTCGCGGGATTGAATGCAGAATCGTGAGTTCTAAGTAAGTAATGAATAATGCAAATGCTGAGAATGAATATTAAAAAAAAGAGGCTACATAAGAAAATAATACAAAGAAGCTACTAAACGATCAGTAGGTACATAATATAAGTTATACCCCGAGTGTCACTCGTATTCGTATCTATAAGTGGCAGAGAGAAACGGCGCTCGGGAGTAGCGAGCTCAAGTGTTCTCCGCGCCACTTCTACACACTCTCTATATGGTCTCAGACTATTATAAAACAGATGAAACAGTCCAACAGTAAAGATTTAAAAAAAAAATGACATTTTAGTAGCCAGTCACAAAACATGGGGTCAGCGTGTCTATTTTTGAAACGCACGCCTGTATATTTTCATGCAAAAGACCGACTATCGAACGAAATTCCAAAAATTAGCATTTTTGCATCAATAATCACATCATTCGCTAATGCAACAAAGTCAACAAAATTCGATTTTATTTTCTATCAATAGAAAATCTGACAGATACGCTTGTATAATATGTGGAAAAAACTATGGCTATGCTTATGTAGGCTAACCATAGCAAAGCAAATAAAAAAAATATATAAAAATAATTTTGTGAAATAAACAACATGGCGAGCTTATATCTTGCTAAATATTTACACAAACTACATATATATATATTTAATAATTGCCGTTCCTTTCGACGTTGGTTCACTAGATCACCGGTTTACCAGTTACCAGTGTACCAGTTCGAATGCGAAAAGAAATTTATATCGAAGAAGAGCCCCTAGTAGACACGCCGCACGACGGCTGACAAGAATAGACAAGAATACGCTAAAATATTTATATATATATATTTGTGCGATCGAGACAGCGATGTTCCTAGCAAAGTTAAATATTGCATCGTTAGACTTAAAAGTCAGTCAATTGTCATCTGTTTGAAAATTCATCGGGTATGGCTCGATTGGCATGATGAATGATTGGTGATAGTTAATGATCCTTTTGATTTCGATGGCGGTGGTTCAAATAATTATAATCTCCTTGGATAGGTGACTTTTAAAACCCGGTCGGCAATACTGGTACCCTTCTGTCAGTTTTGAGTCTGTGCTGTGACCCTGTAACGATCTAGGTTAAGCAGTCTAATGGGCCTCGCTTTCTGCTGACCATTTAAACGGCTAAACACAATGTTTATAACATAAGCGCTTGTTTTGCTCATTTAATATTAATTCTTTAAGTTTTTTTCGACTTTTGGTTACGAGAAAGGTCTGTGAATACTTGGATTACGAGTTTAAGCTGGATTAGTCCTTATTTGCAATGCATTACGTTAGATTTTAATTTGGACACAAATGGATGAATCATAACTCACAGCTACTACGTTACGTATCTCTATTTATGTACAAACACATATTCTAGCATCGAAACATGAATTGTATAGCTTTTAAACCACTGTCTAGACGTACTCACAAAAACATGAAATGTATTCATACTCTTTTGATGTGTTTTTTGTGGTTAGATATACATTTATAGTTGGATTTTACATTATGTTCATACGTAATAATATGGATACCTAAAAAGCAGATGTCGGTGCATATTAATATTGTGGAACTTTTACCCCTTTGCCTTTAACAGGGGTGAGGTTCCACACATGGATTTTTTATTCTTAAATGTTGGCTCCACACATAATGCACCAGTCAGTATCAAGTTTGTTAACTTTTCAAGTGAAGTATAATGTCACAACAAAAACAAGTCTCAGTTATAGTCATAGTCAACATCATGCTTTGGTGAGAGCCTTACTTGAACCTTCTACGAGTTTTGGAAACTACATGAAAATATTACCACTTCTTACAATTTTCACAATATATCATTATTAGATTAAGGAAATAAGTTTTTCAAAGTAATACAAACCACATAGGTTTACACCAAAACCTAGCTTGAAGGTACTATTTTAATGGAGTTGATTTTTGCTTAAGTACCGTGTATATTCGGAATAATTCCTGATAACCAGCGCAAAGCTGGTACCTCACACTTTTCGAGACCATATACTATCTGGCTCTATGCAGTCATTTCAAACTGGAACCTCGTTGTTGAAAGCGAAATTTTTCTACAAAATTGCTGACTCGAACGAGAGCAAGAGATTGTTCGCAACTTTCTGCAAATATCATTTCTTTGAATATGTGTTCTCTTTGTTCTTTCTATGTGCTGGTATTTCTTTTGTTTTCAGGTTTGTTTTCATTATGAGCAAATTTGACCCGAGCTCTTCATTGGAAAAAGACATGACAGAAATTTTACAGATATCTCATTTAGTTTAAAAGCTATGGGGGAAAAATTTAATTGTTCGCTTAAACGACAATTTTATGTGTAGGTAGCCAGCGGAAAGTATCCACAAGACTTTTCAAAGCAAACAAAACACGAATGAACTTATATGAAACTTAATTTCACAGAAAAATGAGACATTTGAATCCAGCCATGTCCAATGTTTATTGTTTAAGTTGTTCATTCGTTACAAAAACGAGATGACCCGTTTGCGAGTTCGTAACGGGAAGTTTGTAACAAAAACAATATTGAAGCTCCAAACTAAGGCTATAAGATCAACTTTGCACGACAATTTTCAGGAATTTAAGCAAGTTTGCTGGCGTATTTAATGACTTGGTAACTATATTTTATGTTGTTTAAATATATCTGTAATGAAAAAGATATTTATTGTATAAGCTTTATCAGAATTTACTTATCTTTGTTTCCTGGCAAATAAATAAATAAGATACGCTTTTATATTTACCTGTGGCTTTGTTGAAGGTTGTTCGATTGCAATTCAATTTTAATAAAGTACGTTTTTATAATTGGTGATCCTGTTAACTGTTGATTGATTAACCCGCAGGTCGGTCACCTGGCACCTGGAACGACACCTAGTTTGACACTGCTGGCGTGTCAAATTGTCAAATTGGAGATACCTTCTTAATGATTCCTAACTTTGATTGAGCTTCCTAACACAGCCTTGTATGAAAGCTTAGGTTATCAATAGAAAATCTATTTTAATTTATGTTGTACGAAACTTTTATACCTACATTTAAATTACGGCGTGTTTACAAGCAGACTTGTTATATCTACCCGTGAACATGGTCAGGTCAATACCTGAGTACTTAGAAGATTGTATTCACGGACGGCGCTGAAACAAATGTATTCTTAATTTTTTTTAAACAAATATGCGTTTACTTTGGCGTTTGGCCGAGCGAAGCGAAAGTCTCAGTCTTAATGAACAAAGCAGCGTTTGTATATTTGTCCGAAGATAACTTAATTGAGTACCGTTAATCCGATCTTCATGAATTTTTGTAGGCAAGTAGTTCACGCAAATTAAAAAATTAAGATCTATGAATGTGAGCAAAATAGGTCAGGGTCCAGTTCGAAGCGAACAACTAGTTATGTATAATCATTGTAAAATAACTTATAGTAATAAAAGGTAGACTAAGTAATAGGCAAAGTATCGTCGCGTGGAAGGGTCTACACATGGCCCGACCCGACATCGCTTGAAAGAGATGGCTATATAGAAGTTTCTGGGGAAGCGAAAGGGAGAAGCTATAGCCATAATAGTTTGTTTCTTTTGCTCCCGTGAAATTCAAATCTAGCTGTCCCTTTCACACGATGTCAGGTCGGGCCATGTGTAGACACCCTAAGATACGTGTACTAGATAGTTCTAAACAGAACTCTAATACCTACTGATGCTCACTACGCCATCCCTATTTAACCTGTGGGCTGTGGGTGCGACCCACACGAAACAATTACTCGGTAAGCTGACCCGGAAGTAACTCCGAAACTCATCAACGACCCACGGCTTGCTCGTTACTAAATCGAAAGTCATATTTAAACAGTAACGAAATAATTATGTTTTTAAATGCATCGACTGGCAAAATGAAAGAATACGAGAGATATTAGAGTTAGAGATTCATTTAACTTGGAATTGTACTTACATAGACAAAGAAACATGATTGACTTCCCAGCGAGTAACACGAAATGAGTCACATGTGACTCGTTGGGAGATTAAAAAAAAACAGCATTTTGACGTCCGCTGCTGGATGAAACCTGCTCCATAATGGGGAAGGGGTGCTTGGCAGGCGGCTTGGAAATCGCAAAATGTTCACAGTTTACTAATAGGACGCTGCTGTCCGTCCTCTGGTGGTTCTGATCGCAGTTTTAGGACATATTCCGGCTTCTAAAGAATAACTACGCGAATATCTTAATACATTTTCTATTTTGACGAAGAAGACGGAAACATTCAAATGTTTCCAGATGTTTCACTCTCCTTCGCAAAAAAAAAACATGAAAATGGCTGTAACACATTTAAAATGGTATTCTATTAATAACTGACTGTTTATTTAATTTTTTTAATAGTTTTTACCCGCGACTTCGTTCGCGTGGAATTAAAAAAAAGGAGCCTTTGTCCGTGTCCGACCTTTAAGCAATATCTATGCAAAAAATCAGCTCGATCCGTTCAGCCGTGATACTCGTAACGCGACGAAAACCCACACAGAGAGAGAGAGCGATAGACAGAGAGACTGAGTTACTTTTGAAAAAAAATTAATAATAATTATAGTATCAGTTAGGATGGTCTAGCCATCAGATAGCCTGTGAGTAACGCGTGTTTTTAAATATCGCAATTTCTTAACTTTTTCACACAATATTTCACAATTTGGCATTAAGACGTGTATTGTTGAATTACGTGTAGACTGTAGAAGCATTAATATTTTATCGCCCTGTCAAAACCAACACACGACCGATTCCCTATATCTAGCGATAATCTATTGTTCCAATAGTAAAACCTATTGTTCAAACGGAGAGGACGATCTCTCACATGTCGGCTTCATGCAGGTTGTTGGTATTTTAGATTAATCGCATGAAAGAGTAAGTTATCAATATAGAGCATGTGGCACACACATATCTACACATATATTTCTAGAGGGTTATTTGCGAAAGGTCTAAGCCGAAAGGAGGTCGTAGTACTCATCAATTCAATGCTGTTTCATTGAATACGGTTATTATCGCATGATATTATAATACAAGCAATTTACATTCACTATTTTTACTTGACTGCCCAAGAGGGTAATGTTTTTTGGGATTAGTGTATGTAAGTTAATGTTTATATCACACTTGCTTGGAAAGTACTGATTTATATTCCTTTTTTTTTAATGCGGGAGAATGTACGTCATTACTGTCGTACAACTGTATGAAAATTCTTTGGTGACGTGCTGGTATATATTTTCTAATTTTCGGTAGTACAGTCTGAAATCACGCCAAAAGACAAAAAGTTTTTATCACGCTGTCTGAAAAATGTTACTGGACACATGCTTTTTTGGAAATTAATTTAATAAAAAACGAATGAGAATCGCATGCAAACGGATTGCTTGTTTTAGTTTTTAGATTTTTTATCTGAATTAAAGGTTTTCTTTATTAATAAAAAAAAAAAATTAACTGCAAAATGTAGCATACATTTTTGAGTTTAAAAAAAAGTCTTTCGCGCCGAACAAAAACCTCGAGACCGCTATTACTTCATAACCCTTGCACCATTCAGATCATAATTGAACTTAAAAATTGTTGAAATAAACTACTTGCCTATAAAGCTTCATGAAGATCAGATCAACGGTTCGCAAGTTTGCGTCGGACAAAGATTTATACACAAACTAGCTGTTACACGCGACTTCGTTCGCGGGGACCTACAAAAAAAAGTTGCCTATGTCAAAAATTCAGTCGATCCGTTCAGCCGTGAAAACGCGACAAACACCCAGACAGAGAGACAGTTACTTTCCCATTTATAATATTAGTTATATAGGATATATACAAACAAGTACATATAAAGTCCCGCGACTGTTCCTGAGACTTTGAGACCTTCGCTCGATCATTAATACTTGCTTACAGCTTTTTTATGCTGGTTCAATATGCGTTTCCATATTGGTTTATTATAATGAGTACCTACCTTTCGGCTTGGCTTACCCGTTCCGCTAACCCTTTAAAGGCAGGTATACAAGAAGTTTATTCATATAGCGTCGATACGCGATAGGCACACATTAATCTCCCTCGCCTATGCCGTGGCTAACAATATCCCGGTGTATGTACACGCGTCGGATTTAATTTATGATGCTGCCATGAATAATTACTGTAATGAAAGGGGTGACGTGGATGTATATAGCTTATACAATTTTGCAGGTTAATTAAATAATGAGTTAACTATATACATATACTATACATACTCGAAAGACGGATTATAATTGGTAATAACATTATACACATATGATTAGCTATTAGAATAGTAAAATAATATTCATGTTCCTAATTCAAAACTCATATTTTTTTATTCTTTTATGCTTTGGCTCTACACGTTGTGTATTAAGCCAGTGTCAAGTATTGATATATTGCAATTGAAGTCAAATATTTCACAATTAAAAAAAGTTTCAGTCATAATCTAAGTCATGCCCGAGTTAACTGGTTGAGACTTAACTAGAGGTTTCTGGTTTCTATAGTTTCTTTTGAAACAACACGAAGAGCGAGTAACGTTTCACAACATTATACTATTCAATAACACTTAATGAACACTTAATGCACGTTCACGAACACTTAATGGATAAAAATCCACCATTTTTACTCAATAACACTCAAAATAACACAAGTTTTGGAAAATAATACAATGATGCGACATGACTTCTTCACGTCCCGCCAAAACTCCTAAACTCATCATTGTCCTCTCCGTTCAGCTTTATTTTAGGCGACTTTATTGCGGAACAAATCATTTTCATGCTATGGCGTCTATGCGTGGAGGGTGTGGCATCTATCAAAGTTTGTGCGTAATTTTGTAAATATGTATATTTTACTGTGGTCAAGGCCCCTACATTTGTCTCTGTCCATATCACAGATGGTCCATATGTAGTCAAAGACAAATTTTGAAATATTGAACCCTAATAAAGGACGGCTTCAATAGCTTTCTGAACCCGTTTTCGGCCGACAAGGAAAAATTGATCGCATATGTTCTTTTATGCGTGACTCACAAAGCTTTTTTTGTGTTTTTGTTCTGTTTTGGTAAAGCTAACAACGAACCAAGATTGGCTTCCTTTTTTACAAGATTTTATTTAACTTGCAACGTTTGTATGTATGTATGTTAAGGTCAAATTTTGTAACTGAATTTTAGACCAGTTCCCCTTGTTCAATTGAGTTGATATTTCGCATGCTTGTCAAGAACCGATGATAAAACAATATTATAACAGCGAGCTGATCTGATGATGGATACGGAAGGTGGAAAACGGAACTACTCAGTAAGTACCAGTAGATTGATGGACTTTGGACTCATTTTGGTGAGCGTACAGTACAGATTTTATAAAAGCTTGTCGTGGAAAAATATATTTTTCCACAAAAACTTATTTCTGTTTGCTGTTAACCGTTATATTTTACTGTCCCTTTGGCTATTCTACGACGCTACAGCGAGTATGAATTATATAAGTTTCGAAGTAACGGTTTTAATTTATATTCCGTTTTAATGACTCTGTCCACTTTTCAACTCCGCGCCAGACCAGAACCGCCTCGCTTCACAATCGTGTGAATGAATAACGGGAGCTATACTAATAGATATATGTATAATCTAAGCATAAGGTCCATTTTATTAGATATGAAGTAAAGTCCATGTCGAGTGGTGTCGACGTGACCGCGCGCGGTCAGCAATTTTTGATTACAAATCTAAAATGGACCATATGCAGCATGGTATACCTCCGTTTTTCATTCACACGATTGTGAGGCAAGGCGGCACTGGTCTTGTGTGGAATCGATTAGTGGACGGCGTCCTTCAGCCCACTGACACCATGTTACGAAGCTTAGTTGAGGAAAAGTTGAAAAAATTTCGTAGCAGCGTGCTTATTTGGCCCACTGGCCATGCTACGATACAGCAGAGGAATAAGTTTCGAAGCAACGAGTTTCTTCCACTTTGGCCCCTGACCATGCTACGATGATACAGTGGAGTAAATTTCGATGCAGCTACTTCTTCCACACAGCTGGAAACAGCTGTTTCTTGTGTTACTACTTATTTTCCTTCCAATTTGGCCCGACATTTTCATAAATTCATGAGTTTCATTACTTTAGGTTTATACATTTTACTGCTAGGACACTTTCCATCAAGATATAGCATCTAAAGAAATACTTTAATTGTGATCAGTACACAAATCACGACGAAGTAACAATTTTTCATTCCGCTATCAATAGCCTGTTTGCCAAAATCTGACGCTGCGAATCATAACATCGAGCTTAATGTCCAGCTCTGGATGTTAGCCAAAGAAATCAAATGAACAACCTTAGACTACCCCAATATATCTAGGCTTGTTTTTCTCACAGTAAAAATCCGTACGAAGATTATCTAAAAGTGACTTTGGCTGTCTGTTAATGACCCCTTAACGGCTACATAAATAATTGAAGTGATTTCTTAAGTTTATTGTTAGCTTTAAAAATAATAAAATTAAAACTGTTGAGATGTTTGGCATAAAATTTAACACGATAAAAAAAAAATAACAAAGACAAAGTGAAAAATAAACTCGAGTGATCGTAAAAAATATCTCCGTAACTTAAAAAATACTAATATATAATAATATAATATAACACTATAATATACGTTAAAAAGAAAAATAATCAGAACCTCAAAACGACACAACTTTCTCAAAACGTACTCGACAATAACGGATTTTCAAAGGAAACTGCTAAAACTCACCAGCCAACGCTGGTGAGTTTTAGCAACCAGCAGTCGTCAACCAACTTGCTGTCATCTATTCGAGTAGCGCGGAAAGGTTGTCATAATAATGACCGCATTACAAGCATTTTGAGTAAAAACTATAAGAACATTTTTGCGAACTGATTCTATACATAAAATAGGAATGAAGGAAGAAAGTAAGTAAAGACGTTGAAGCAGTAACGAGGTTGTTTACGCGAATAAAACGGAAAAATTTGCAAATTGGATTTGAGTTTCATCAATCATACAACTCTTTGTTCTCAATATTCTCAATGAAACCTTCTGAATTTTCCTTTACTTAAGCTTAAAAACAAATTACAAAACCATTAAATTATTATTGATCATTTAAGCTGATGAGATCTTTCTTTTGTACAGCAGTGGCGTTCTGGCTGATGATAATGATTATATGTCACCATCGTTTTGTAAGAGATTCAGGGTAGGTACTTAAAATCTGAATAGGTTAAGGAAAGGCCGGAAAAATCGCAGAACTTGCTTCGGTTCTACTGTTATTTAATAATTATGAGCCTGAACCATTTTTCGCATTTTTACCGAGTCAGTACGTAAATCTCAACTTGTAAATTCTTTGAGCATAGTTCATCTATTGTCTGGGTGGCTTTGTTATGATAATTTCTTCCATCGCATATTGCATAACGATCACAAAAGAACAAGCGGTGGGTTGTCAGTCTCTCGTTTCACCGAAATACCATATTATTGAGATGAAAATTTGTACTAGCGTAAATATATCGTTTAACAATATTGCTTTTCGTTAAGTTCAACAAACGAAGCGCAGGTCTTAGAGTCTACGGAAACAACTTGGGGAACTTCGGGAACAACAGTTTGTGCCCCTGGGAGGACATATTAGGGGGACAGACTGGAATAATCTCTGCAAAGAGTACTTGTATATTTTTTCGTTTGTATGTACATTTGTCTGACGATAACTTGCGAAGCGTTGATCCGATCTTGTTTTTTCCACCCGACTGCCCGTGAAGGATCCCGAGTTTCGGGGTGTATGTCTGAAGTAAATATTTATGAAACTGTGTATGTTTGTGAGTTCCTATATAACCTCCTGTAGCCTAACGGCTTGAAATTTCCCTTTTTTGTAACGGCTGAACGGATTTGGATGAAATTTGATATGGATGCAGCTTATACCCTGGATTAAAACATAGGCTAATTTTGTATCGGAAAAATATTCGGTTTCTGTAAAATAGCGGGTGAAACCGCGGGGCACTGCTAGTAAATGTATAACTGTAAAGTGGTCTAAAATGTATGGAACTCTAACCCCCGAATACTGAAACGTTTGTTAACTTTGACAACAGATTAATTCTAATACTGCCTTTGTCTGGCACTAAGCAAATGACAAAGACAGCAATAAACTTAATCTGTCGTCAAAGTTAACAAACGTTTCAGTATTCGGGGGTAAGCAGTGAACCACAACCGGAAGGCACAATTACTAACTGTCGCTACGAAGCTACGGCGTAGAGCAGCGTAGTCTTGCCTACGGCGTAGCATAGAGGAAGGTGAGCCTCCCCCGCCTGTACGCTCGTTTCGATGTTATGCACGGATCTGAGTTCGGCTCCTTCGATCAACTATTGAGGTGTGTCCAAACTAGTGACACTACATCGGACCGGACTGCGTAACATAACCACGAAGTTGTTACGGTAAATGTGGACGCTTGCTGACACGGTCTCGTAACATGTGCAGTGAAATACGCGACAAATATTTCAGTTTAAATATTCGCGGGGGCGCGAAAGGGCAGAGGAGCGGGCGAAAGCACGTCACGACATAATCCAAGTCAAGCCGGCGCGGCGCGGCGTGTAACGTCTCCTTAGTATATATTGTACAATTGTACATATCTCCCTGTTTGATTGAATCAAGCTTCAGGATGTCTCGGAATATTTTGTCAAAAGAAGTAGCTGCTTCTTTATTTTGCGACCTTTTTATCCACGACAGAAAGGAGGACGACGATCCTTCTTAAATGTGGGTAATATGCAATGAAGGTTAAAAATGAATATCATCGTACATTCAATCGTTCGAGAGATTTTCATTAGGGTCCTTGGAGACATTTCGATGCGCGATTAATATTCATCATGTTAAATATTAAATAAACCCTTTTACTTTCGCCGTGTCCGTTTATCCTTCTTCTGTCAAAGGTCCTTTCATTCAGAGACTATAAGGACTAAAACACTGAAATTAGTTATACGGATACATCTTTATACCCGCTACTAGCGAAAATATTGCCATGTTGAAAAATATTATGTTAGGGTTAGCTAAAAATTTGCTAGGACGTTTTGAGAATAGCACTTTTTGCGAACGGGTCATTTTTTGAATGGAAAATTTTATGACTGCGTAAAAAATTGCGAATGGGGACATTTTTCGAACCACATGAAAAGTGGTCATAAAATTGATGTTTACATATTATCGAGTCAGTACCGTTAAAAAGGAAATTGAATAAAATTATGTGAAAGAAATGATTCAATATAAAATATATTGTTTAGAACCTTGATTATTACCAAAATACGTGCGTACTAACAATGAAAAAACTTTACAAAGACTAGGTAATTATTTAAATGCGTCTGTTTGATGTTGGTTCGTTACTGGATCAGAGAAAATTTGGAGACAAGGTAAACAATATTGTATTACTTGTCGCAAATTTTACAAGCAAGGATTATTTTATGGACATTCGCGGGTTGTTTCGTTTATACACCCTAAAACTGCCACCTCAGGGTGTATACTCGGAAACGCGTGTTTACATATTCACTCAAGACGGAGTGGATAATCGTAATTCGTATATTATTTTTCTTCCGAGTCTCTTAGCGATAAGATCGCTGTGTTGTTATAAATCCTATTTGTTTGTTTGTGCCTATTTCTAGAAAATTATTAATTTAATTATTTAATTATGTGTACTAAAATGGTATGGAAAGTCGTCTGCGCACTATAACTACAAAAAGACGGAATAACTTTTCATCGGTAAAAACCATAATTCAATTTTACCAGCAGATTAGTAGTTTCAGTTTTTTCAGAGCAGAGTTCAGCTTATAATGGGCACGGTCGACACTTATCCTTTTTCCTCATTGCGGTTTGCAATACAGTTGTCCCTTTCTGGCTAACGCGCGTGTAAGCTAGTGTTGACGGTTTACAAAATGACACGTAACACTAGTAAAAAAATCAGATCAGAGACTTTTGAAGCTTTTTTTTTAATCATAGAGTATTGAGTATTTCATGCCATAAATATTAGCAATAAAAATGCAAGTTCACTTTAAGTGAACTTGCATTTTTATTGCTCCGGTCAAAGTAGTCGAAAAATAGTAGTAGGCTTTCAATAATTCGCATTGAGCTCAAAGTTGGTACAGATCTTAGAAATATGAATACAAAAAAAAACTAAAAGTTCCCATCGACGAACCCACATGAGCTAAAAAAGTTATTCAAGGTGAAAGTTAAAAAAAAAAAAAAAAAAAACTTTGAACGGTAAGTTTTGTCATTAAAAAAAATCAGACAGAAGTTGTAGATCATGTAATTATCTACAAAACTTGCTCGCATACTTTTTTTTCCTAAAAATAATATTCCTGATATATCGCGATTCTAAAAGTTAAAGAAGTATCTAATACTATAAAATCTTAAAAATATCCTAAGGTCTTTAAACACGGTGCACGCAATAACTTCTGTCTCTGCATATTAATGAGTTCCAGCAAAGAAAGCGCATCTTCGTCTTCTGAAGAGGAAGATATCATATCGTCACAAACACGCTCTGTATACTAACAGATCTCGGTATATCGTCGTCTCTTCAATGACGCGCGTCCGAATGATATCCGTTCCCCGTCCACATCGCGTCTGAATCGCATCTTATCAATATGTTTCGTGCATAAATGTAGTAAACCAGCACATAATCTACAATAACCCACTTTATTTTGTTATACGTACTATTCGTTTTCTGCGTTTATGAAGAGATAGTGTAACAAAATGAAACAAAAATGGTTCCTTTTTTAAAATTCTTTGTCTAATTTGCCGCTGCGTCCCCTCTAGGATTTACTGACTTTGACCTGGCACCTATAGGGCAGTTTGATTACTAGTACGGGTGCCAGGCAGTACCTCAGTACAATTTCAATATGTGTAATTTTTAGACTATACTATATTAGCTCACTATACTTAGTTAAATAAATTGTTATTGCGTAGAATCAAAATTTTTGGCCAATAAAAACAAAATGATTATTACTGCGTCGGGTATATTATGTTACAAATTTAAATACATTGACAATTAATAGTACCCTGACCCAACATACAGACAGAAACTTTCTCCATATATGTGATAGTTACAGCTATGTAAATTGTAAAAAAATGTGCGATATATAAAATGTGTGCCTAAATGTGTCTGTCTACAGTGTACCATAAATTTTATTACAGCCTGTGGTTACAGCTTACCGCCAAACGAGCTATCAGCGTGTCAGCACAATAAAAACTTAGCAAAGTAAAAAAAGTTTGATGAAGTGGCAACAAATTGCTTAGAACTTTGTCTACAACAGCCGCGATGTTTCTCGACACCTTAATTTCACCTCCGAGACTCGTGTGGAATATTTATTTGATTTATAACCCCATTTGTGTTAAGGCTGCCAAATTATCCATGCTTTCTGTGCTAGGTTGTAAGGGACCAGGTTGTGTTTGTAGTCTGATACAGGTAATCTCTGTATAAGCCTTTAAACATCCCACCTGGGATATCGGCCTACCCTCCAAGGGTGTTTGCGCCATATGTACCACGCTGGCCCAATGCGAGTTGGTGGATTCACATACGCTACTGAATTTCTTCTCCGGAAATATGCAAGTTTCCTCACGATCTCTTCCTTCACCGAAAGCCAGTGGTATGTCCGTACGCAAGTTACAAAGAACTCATTGGTAAGGGCCCGCCCGGGTTCAAACCTGCTACCCACGAATGTGAGGCGAGCGTGCTCTCGCTGAGCTATTAAGTCTTTTTAAAAACAGGTAATACTTACTTTCACTCTAGATATATATCTAGAAAACAAAAAACATGATTAAGCTAGTAACGATGATAGCTCGGTGGTTAGCGCGGTCGTGTCGCATGCTGCAAGGCGTGGTTTCAAATACCAACTATAAGCCTGAGCTACCGGTGAAAGAAAACATCACCTGACGGTGGGGTACTTTTGAGTATTTGGCTCGAAAGCTACCACCCTCAAGCGCTACTATCATACGCGCTTGATGATATAATATCGCTTCATACTCAGAGCTCTCCAATAGGATTTCCTATGACGGAGATACCATGGATACAATGGACAGATACAAAGACACTGACAAATAACAGCTAGACTCAGAGTAGATATTTAAATTCATCATATAAATATTAGAGTATGCCGGTATCGAACCCTGAACCTTCTGCTCATACGGCGAACTAAGCTAGAAGGGTCGTCAATTACATAGCGTTGTAGATGGTTTTTGTGTAGGCTAAAACTTGTAAGTAATGAAGTAACGTAGAACACTTCGTAGCATTCCGCTACGAGACGTAGTATCGAAACGCTACGTCGTGATATATTGGTTACTGTCAGCCCTGAAAAATTGCTTCTTTTGCAATACTAAGGTCTAGACCAATTGCGAGTTGGACGGAATGCGTATTGGACGAAGTAGTATTAGATCCGGTCTAGGTCTACTGCTAGTACTTAGAAAAATGTTCTTTTTTATTATAAGGGAAATTCAGTTTTTGCATTTTGTATTTACGGGCACGTTTACATGATACACGCTCTCTCGATCACACAATCAACTTTCGTATTTGTATTTAATTATGTCGTATTTTGTTGTGTTTATTTTTAACACAGCAACAGAGAAAGAATCTTGTCGTTCGCTTACATAATTGAAAACTTGCACGAGCATTTGAATAAAATATTTTTCAATATCACCCTCAGTAATTTTATATAATTAAAAAACTTACCTATATGATCACCTATATGTCTAATACAATTTAAAAAGCTTAACCGTGAGCAACTTTGCTTGCGTTTGATTACGTTTGCGTACTTGTTTGAAATATTTACTAAAAACAACAAGATATAAAAAAAACTGACTTTTTGCAAATGCGCAAGACGTGCGACACCAAAATCGTTAAAGGAGGAAAGAAAGTAAAAAAAAAAATCAGAGTAATTGTAACTTTTGAGCTTTATGAAGCAAAGCTTTTGAGGCCACCACCCGGAAAAAAATAACTGTTACAAACGCCAAAAACGATCACATGCAGCGTTCGTTTTGGGAATGTGTGAGCAAAAGTTGCATTTTTAACAGTTTTCGATCACTGTTCGGATAGCTCAAAAACAGATAAAATGCGTATATTTTCTCTTAAATTTGATCTCTGATTTTAGCGTTTTTTTTTGGATAATATTTTGAAACCACAGAATTCTCCTTATAAATAAGGCCATTCATTATTTTGAAATTACTGATTACAAATTTATATATTCTGAACATACTTATCTATTTTAAACTTATATATTTCAATATGTACCCTGAACAAAAGTGGCGGAACCACCACACGCTATTCGAACACACAGAAAATAGAACAACGTGGATAGTCGTTCAAGTCTAACCCCGTAAAAACTGTAGCAAAGTAGTATTGTTGTAAAAATGGAGCAAAGCGAGAACAAAAGCTGATTATGTTCACAATAAGCGTACTGCTGCTTCTATACATGGTACCTCCATCCTCCAGTCGAATTAGCTTGGGAATGACTTGGAAATATGCAAGCAACGGGGTTGCAGATTTGAGAAAAATGCAGTTGCAAGATTTAGTAATATACGACCTGGCGGATCTATAAGCGACAATGGCTCTCATGACCAAAACAACACACCCATTGAAAGTTCGTTAGAACCAATTATAAGGAGAATTCTGTGGTTAGAATATGCTGTGTGTGCTATTTTACTTGATATTTATTTTGCATGGAGGTAGGGTTTCCCTTTCCCTCAACTCAAAAATCTGCTGTCAAGCGCCAACCGGACACTACTTGAGAGTCAGTTTTTGTTTTAGACTAAGCGTGTTCTCCATATGCGACTACACTATTAGATGAGACACTATTATTAGATTTTATATTTTTTCCGACTTTTTTCGTTTTTTCAACGATAAAGTCGCTGAACTTAGTCAGATGAAAATAGATATAGCATTTTCATAAGTACTTCTGAAACAACGCAATAAACTGTTTAGTTACGTATTCATGCATTAGTTATCTGGGCACGCAGCCAGCCAATCCCTTGGTTATTTAGATTGTGCCTCTAGCATACAATTTATCGGAATGGGGTAGACATCCGTCCGAATATAATGAAATATATAAATTCGACTTTTGCCCGCTTCCTGTTTAATCTTCTTCGTAATGTGTGCGACTGACTTTGCAGACAGGGTGAAATTGAATATCGATAAAAAAAGATTGATACTTAAGAATTTCTTTGAAAAAGAATCTGTTCCACAACTTAGTGACTGTAATTTTTGTCAATCAAATTCTCGGAATCCTCATTTTTGTGTAATGAACAAACGGAGTAAGCATAATAAATACCTACCAGTCATAATATTATTAAATTGCTTAAATTATTGATTAGCTTGCCTAATATAGATCTAAATACAGCCTAGTTTAATTTGTAAATGTGACTTGCCTGTAATATTCAATTTTATTTATGGCCAATAAATATTTCTGATTTCTGGTAATATAGTGACAAATAGAGAAACGTACATACAAACATACATATATACTTAACATACACCCCAAAAACATTACCCTGCTTTTTGGGCTATCTGGTAAAATTAGGTAAGCGTTAAGGGCTGAAAAGGTGATGATGTTTCATTGATGTAAGTATATATGTGTAAATGTATGTGTGTCCATGTAAATGAACGATAACGAAGCGAATAAAAATAACGTATAATCAATACCATGAAACACGAATAAAGAAGCTTCAGAGGCTTCGTCATTACATATTTAATTAATCGTTTAATTAAACTATGTATAATTAATCGTTTAATTAAACTATGTAAAGGCATTGATAGCCTTTACATAGTTGAAACGATCTCTTATTTAAGTTAGAGTTAGTACAGTTTTATGTATGTTAAGTTGCCAATATAAATATAGCTTATCTAATGCCATTTATTGGAACTGAGTGATAACTTTACCAATAAGCTTACTCAATCAATACGATCGTAATGTACCAATCCCTTTGTCTCTCTGAATAGAGTCGGTTAATTGTGAATAGAACAATAGCGAGGGAAATAAACCGATCAGTTATTATTACGATCATACAAGTACAATGGCCTTCGAAGAGTTTGTCATTACTACGTTTTGTTGACCGTGTTCCTACAGCGAAGTACTGATAGTTACAATCGATTTACTCATAGTTCTACTAGTCTAACTGATTGTAGTTACCAGGGCCCGTACCGTGAAGTGCTTATTGAGCCTGATTGATTATGATTATATTGATCATGTTAGGTTCTGCTGCCGACGCTGTGCGACCGCGAATTATAGCCGCGCGATAAGGTTCACGGTCGCGCAGTCGGTGGCTGAACCTAACAATAATCGCAATAAGGACTGAACGGTACGGGCCTTGGGATAAAATTCTGACTTTCTGAGTTGCTAAGATCTAAATATTATTCCGTCAATATTAATTTACTAAAAATTGTATAATTTATAAGGTATTATGTAGCTTAAATCAATTAAATGGTAGCCGTATTATTTATACTTGTAGTCGTAGTTCATTTAATTACACCAGGGTCTGCTATCCTGAAACTCTACTTGCCTATCCGAAGGCTATCTGGAAAACATAGCCCTTAGCGATAAGACCGCCTTGTTTTCTAATGCATTATTCATGTAATTCCCTATAGTGGTTTAAATAAAATATTATTGTAAATAGTGTTCTTCTATCCTCGGTAAGCGGGTGGGGCAAGTTATTTGTCCTAGAAGCACAACACTACTGTTCTAGTTTAGAATATCATAGCTCTTAAGCGCATGAGATCCACTTGGATCACTAATTTATTTAATTTAAATTTGAGATTCTAATCTTGTTAAAGGGACTTTAAAATGGTATCTCCCAAAAGGGCAATATTTTAGCAGGTCGCTACGGTCATTAAATGATAAACTTACAAAGGTAAGAACACGAGCAAAGGAATTCAGCGCGACAAAGTCGACGGATGGCTTCTAGAAGTTGCGAAATTAAACAGTTTCAGAGCTTCACTAGATCAATATTACGATATTACTTACTCGTAATTGCCTTTCGACCTGGTCGACCTGCTTGGTTCGGTTCACTACGTAATTTTTAATACATATCACTGACTACAGCTCTGTAGCATTCATAACCATAATAATTAATGTAGTCGCCTATAAATCCAAGCCCAGCTATTCTAGTTAGGCACAAGTTTTAGCTGACATAAGTTCGAATAAATATATTGTTTTAGCTGGGTTGCACCATCTACACTTAACTTGTGAAGTGCAGTCATAGATGCAGTTAAAACTTCCGTTAAGCAGAAAACTTGTTGCAACATTAACTATGGTCAAAATGAAATCATAACTTAACGGTAATATTAACTACGCAACATTGGCAGGTTAAAGTAAAAGTTATAGTTAAAAGCTGTCAAACAAAGCCTACTCAGTTACCTGAAACTATAACAAAAATATGATGGTACAACACATGCTGGCTTAACTTCATGGTTAAGGCTAAAGTTATAGTTAATATAAACTATAACAGTAACTTTTAACTGTGAATTTTGGTGCAACCCAGCCTAAGACATCAAAACGAAAAACAAAATCGAAGTGATTTATGTGGCATAAAAAAGAGTTCGTGTAAATAAAACTACGTTTATTATGCTGAGGACGCACAAGAAATGTTAACAAGATACTCTTAATTCATCCTTACAAAGACGCATGAAAAAGTTATTCTAGTGCGAACGTGTGACATAATCTTACTCTGTACCATGTAACATGATGTGCTCGTGTGCGTGATTCGAATGGGAACAAAGAGCCAAGCTTTACTTCTGAGTACGGCGTCGGGCGAGGTCGGTCCCGGGCTGCCAGCCTCCGGAATATAGGGATCAGTAGCCATCGGGCCGCAACGGGGGCGCCACGCTCTCGCGACAGGGGGCGCTGCCATCGCGGGAAACTTAGGGCGAGATCTATACGTGAAACTTACACTTTACTCATTGAAGTCTCTTGATCACTGCTCTTTGACCACCTTGTTAATTAATTGAAAAAGTTTCAATGTAAATAATTGATATTTGTGGCGAATAGATGCTGTTAGATTGAAAGTATTATTCATCTTCGGAGTGCAAGCATCCTGGAGTAAAATTTACAAGTACGGTTCTTCATCAAACGTGTGATGAGTACGGCCCCAAACGCTGCGTTTGACGGATCGGGTATGTGAAGTGAACCGATCTGCCATTGATAAGTGTTCTTATTGAGGGTTTTGTCTTTCGAGATTTTACGATAGAGGGTTAATACACTCCATTTTGTTTTATGGTTTGTACCATTGTTATATTGTGCAATCCGTTTCGTGTTCTAGAGGTTTATTTTATTATGTTTATGTTTAGGTTTTTTTTCCTGTTTACGATAATATATTTTTGTTTATTTTTGAAAAGGTATGCAATTGACCACAAAAACAATTTTCACTTGATCTTAATTGACGGTTTGTCGAAGATGGTAAACACACCTAACCTGGTAAGGGTGTCTCTCTGTCTCTCTGTCCGGGTGTTTGTCGCGTTATTACGGCTGAACGGCTGAACGGATCGATCTACATTTTTGCATATATATTATAGCTTAAGGTTCGGAGACGGACATAGGCTACTTTTTTTTGTAGGTACACGCGAACGAAGTCGCGTGTAATCAATCGTAATCGATTGAAAAAATAAAAAAACCTTGTTGTAAAAATCAATTTAATTAGTAGATACATTTCATTACAACAAAAATGATACTTACAAACCCACTGATACTTACGAGTAAGTATACCTACATTTTTTGCTATAATCAACGCTGCTGGAAAAAGATATAGTCCCTAATAATATAGTCCCTAGGCATTTTACTAGCTTGTGAACAACAAATAACTCTCTAAGGTTTTATGAAACAGATTCTCATAAAGATCAACGCCAAGAAAACTGAAGTCCTCAAAAAGTCTCAAAGAAATTCGAGGATACTGATTTCAGGCTGTTTTTACGTCTCAATGGAATAAGTTTTAAAAACTCATTGTAATGATCATGAATAATTCAAAGTTCATTTTCATAAATTAAATTTTAAAAAAGTAGTGCTTACCGGTATCAGTACATTTATTCAATTGAGCTTCTGTCTGTACTTCATATTTAAGCCAGAGTACGAATATTCATGTGCGTATAACGTAACGTTTCATCATCATCAGCCGTAAGACGTCCATACTGCTGAACATGGCCTCTCCTTTAGAGCGCCACACTGAACGACAATTGGCCATTTGCAACCACCCGTTTACAATGTCGTTAGTGCATCGTGGGAGGCCTGCCTACGCTGCGCCTTCCAGTTCGCGATTGCTACTCAAGAACCGGTAACATTCCTTACAAGTTTTTATTTCGAAATTTACATTATTAACGGGCGTGAGTATTCGTGCTTGGTACACAGATAATATAATGTAAACAACAAACAAACCAAACAACAGACAAACAGTAACAAACTTACAGAAAAATCAAAAAAAAATATCTGATTATTTTAAAGTTGAGTTTACAACACATACATAATATAATTATTCTCACCCGCATATGGTGAGAATAATGTCGAATAATTTAAACTTTTTATGTCGACACAAAGTATCCAAAGCAGTATATAAGTTTCATATTTAAACTTTTCTAATTAAAACTCAGAAGAACGGAACAGCTTAATTAATTAATTAATCTGTAATAACTCTTTTGCATATTAAAGTAAGCCGGGATCGTATTTCTAGAAACCTCTAAACTTTTCTAGTTCTAGTTACTCAAGAACTTCGTTGATAGGCAGCTTTTGCATAAATATTAGGGCAATTATATAAATACAAACAACAGCTCTGTATATTTAATAGTTATTTACCTATATTATGTATTTAATTCTTAAATAACTTTTTTTCCCATGAAAGCTGACGTGGATTTCACACTTTTTTTTAATGGGATTACTCATGTCAAATTGAGTCAGTTATTCCCTGAGGTTGTTCCATATCAATTTGATGTAACTAAATTCCGGATATTATAACAGTTTGCTTATTTTTCCTGCTCGAGCTCTTGGCTTCGAGCAATTCTAAAATATGTATTTCCTATATATTAGATATATATCAATGTTCCGAATTCCTCTGTCCGAATGCTTCTGTGGTGTGAAACAGTGTCACATTTCACGATCTGCAGCGTGCCCTAAAATTTGCATTGTCATTGGAGTGCCGAATTCTGGTCAAAACATTTAATTCATTGGGAGAATTCTATGCAATAAAAATACAAATTTAATATATGAATAATGGCCATAATGAAACATCGAATCGAAAGAAGAACATTTGGTTTTTGTTTAAAGTAGTTTTTACTCGTAACAAGGACTTACTTATTTACTTATTTAATGTTGTGTTGATATTTTAGTAGATTATCAGAAAAATATGAACCTTGACCGTAGAATCCATTCGATACCATACATACGTCAATAATGTAACATGAATAAAAATACATCCAAAAGCCTGAATGATTCTTGTATTAAATCTTTTATTGAGCCGTCATACAATAAAAGAGTAGGTAACCATAAAAAAAATTGCAGCGTTCAATACCGCGCTAACGACTCGTGGAGTTCGAAGACTACCTATACCCAAGTTCTTGAACAGCTCGCTCCCAGTGGAAAGATATTGATATTACTGAACAGCTTATTACATCCTCGACACTGTGGCTAGTGACCTCCGTAAATGTTAATGTAAGAACCCTTTAGTAGGAAGGTCATTCGTTAAAGGTTTTTCTTGCGAGGGAGAAACATTGAGGTTATAGTTTTGGTGAATCGGGTGCGTTAGATTTTGGGGTCGAAAATTACAGTAAGTTTGCAGTGCCTCGGGTCGGTTTCTAAGCTTGTACGGTAAATATCCATAGCCATGATGTTTCGTGGCGAAAAGAAACACATAAAATAGCAGTATAAACCTGTAAGTCTTACTTCAGATGTTTAATAGTTATAAACCATATCCTACTGACATACTTATATCATAGAGAAATGATATAAAGAAGAGTGCCAATGGGCATAGAAAGATGTGTTACGCGATTGTAGTAACTGATGAGGACTTAAGATGTCACTAGTGCTTTAAACTGCAACATGATCGTCACAATTTCTGCTTGACTTGAAATAGAAACCTAAGCTAACTCATTCGTAATGGTACGGAGAAAAAACGCTACTTGTTATAAATATTTTTGCAATATCAATTTAAATTGAAAAAAAAGAAGAATGCAACAGTTTTGAATATATAGTCATATCACTTAAATTGTTAATTTTATTTGCAAAACACGCTAGGTTCTCAAAGATGGCGTTAAAAACATTATTTTTTTGGAAATATATTTTTTACGTCATATTGCAATCTAATTTGAACTAAACCTATGTTTCTTTATTAACCATTTTTTCATTGGCTTTTATAGCGGTTTGAACATCTACAAATTATACGTAAGCGCCATCTAGTTTTTTGATGTTTTTTCGGGGGTACACTTTTTTGTATGACATGGTGATATTCATCTCGTGTAATTTTTCTATGCTTAATACTATTGAGTATGCTATCACATTACACATAGTTATGTATTCAAATCAACATCTCACTCCTCAAAGAGCTTCACAAAGAGAAGTAAAACTAGTTGTTCCTGATAAAACAATCTTCGGAGTGTCAGAAACTTGAATTCCTATACTTAAGATTTACAATAGAAGTTTGAAAGGTTGAGCAAGTTGAGGATTTCGCTTTCAACAATTTCATGGAACGAAAATAAAACGATCAAGTCTTTGATAACATCATTAGAACATTTTCTTTTGAAAATACGGAAAAGATTAAATTGAGTCGGTTAAATGTTAAAGTTAATTGAGGTGTAAGTTGAATTTTCCCTTATTGTTAAATAAAAATGTATCATAACTACGTCAAAATTCATAGAGAAAAAAAGCTTAGAAGACCAAGAAACACGTGTAGATTTCAAGATCTCAAAGAATCTGTTCCATAGAAAAATGTCAATGACACTCGATAAAATGTATGGAAAAGGTGTTTTTTTTCTCGTTTTCAGGGTTGATCCTATAGTAAAAGTTGTTCACAATCATGAGTAATGTGAGACCTTTTCGGCTTCCTTATAACCCTGTATATATAGTTCTAATTAGATAGCACGTAAGAGTTTACACTCAAGGTCAGACAACATGCTGACGACATAGTGATTTTATCAGAAAACCACAAAGACCTACAATATATGCTTACAACCCTAGACGCAGAATGCAGGAATATAGGCCTCCACATGAACTTATCTAAGACCAAAATCATGACTAGTGGAGATAAAATACCTATCAATCTAAACACTGCAACTGATCTCATTCGAAGATGCTACCGCTAAGGAAATAGACCGGAGGATAGCAACCTCGTGGAAAAAATACTGGGCTAACAAAGATGTATTTAAGAGTAAGTTACCCATTCATCTTAAAAAACGCCTGATGGATAATACCATACTGCCATCTTTGCTCTATGGTTGTCGAACATGGGCACTAACGAAAAAGCTGGTAAAGAAATTATCCACGTTTCAAAGATCAGCAGAGCGTTCGATGCTGGGCCTTAAACTTCAAGATAAGGTCAAGAATGTGGACATTAGAAAGAAGACCAAGATATTGGACGCAGTGAAGATGCTATGTCGGCTCAAATGGAAGTGGGCTGGCCATCTCGCCCGAGCATCAGACTGCAGATGGAGCGAACGCATCGTTCACTGGCATCCAAGAGACAAGGTACGGAAAAGGGGACGACCTCGGAGAAGATGGTGCGACGACGTCGTTGAGGTTGCAGGTTCAACCTGGACCCGTCTAGCGCAAGACCGCCAAGAATGGCAAGGCATGGAGGAGGCCTTCACCCAAGTTTGGGTGCCCTAGACAAGTATATAAATAATGTAACTAAGTAAATATAAAAATATAAATTTGAAAAAAAAAAAAAATTGTTTCGTATATTAATCAAAAGGGAAATAAAGGCTATTTTATTTTATTTAAGTTGAATTTTCCCTTATTGTTAAATAAAAATGTATCATAACTACGTCAAAATTCATAGAGAAAAAAAGCTTAGAAGACCAAGAAACACGTGTAGATTTCAAGATCTCAAAGAATCTGTTCCATAGAAAAATGTCAATGACACTCGATAAAATGTATGGAAAAGGTGTTTTTTTTCTCGTTTTCAGGGTTGATCCTATAGTAAAAGTTGTTTACAATCATGAGTAATGTGAGACCTTTTCGGCTAAGCATACCCGTTTTCCTTATAACCCTGTATATATATAGTTCTAATTAGATAGCACGGAAGAGTTTACACTCAAGGTCAACCTACGTCAAATTCATTCATTCAGTAGTATAGCTTGTGGCACTACATACCCCATAATAATCAATAATCTTGAGCATCCAACTTTGTTTTTCGACCTTTACATCGACCGCTATTCATCTGCGTAGTATAATAACCCTAGATAATTATTATATGGACGTTATAGTTCGTTTATATATATTAGCCCTTTTCCAAGCTTTTTTCCTTTTTTTTTTACAAGCCCTCGTTTAGGAATAACGCACAGACAAAACCGTTCACGATAAAGACGTGACATTTGAATCCAATGCTCAGAGGCGGATTTACCGGCAGGCTGAGTAGGCTTGAGCCTAGGGCGGCAGAATTTAGGGGCGGCAAATTTCGAAGACCGTTTTTTATTACCTTTGTAGCAACTCAAATAAACTAAACATCAAAGACTTCTGTAATACGGATTTCAGATATCTTGCCGTACCGTGTGCATACATAACCCTGTTTTAAAGTCGTACGTAGAGATTTAAATAGCTTATATACCCAAAAAAAAAACTGTGCAATTTAAACAAAGGCACCGACAATTGTAGAGCTAAGGGCGGCAAAAATTGAACAGCCTATAGTAGGAAAATGTGTTAATCCGCCACTGCCATTGCTCCTCAAATGGACCAGATGATAATTAAGAACGGTTTTTGCGATATTCTACTTCGGGATAAAATGGACCTCCAAAGCTTGTATGGAAATAAAATATTTTTTCATGAACATGGGTTTTTCGAAAATTTACCTCTATAAAGAGGTGAAAAGGTGCATGTTATTTCATTTACTGTAGCCCATGTGAGCGCAGCCGTGCGGGCAAGCTATTATAATATAAAATATGTAAATGACCAAATAGTTGTTTTGGCCTTTAGCGAAAACGGTACTTTACTGATTTGATCATTCGCTTATAAACTCATCGAAATACGTGAATGATCAAAAAGTTGCACTTTGGCCTTTTGCGTTTTTATATCTAGCGCCAAAACCCTCCATTTACTGTTTTTTTTTTTTGCTTATAGTATTATAGACGTCAGTGCTCAATACGCAAACATGTGAAAGTTTTGACTTGACGCTTGTTGGCCTAATCACTATAAAATGAATGAAACTCCTACTTTTAAAAACAGTATATGTGCACTGGTTCTTAAACACATGACTAAACGACTAAGCCGATTTAGATAAAATTGGCACAGTGTTATCATTTTTATAGGAACAGATACAATGGTACTTTTGTCGCAAATAATGAAGGAAAACTAGATATTTACGATTCAAAACGCAGCTAATCTAAGTTGATAACCACCTAATTCTAGTTTCCAAGTTTTATTTAACCAGTCTTGCCGGCGCAGAATTGCAGATCGAATGATGCTCATGTTCAGAATTAACTATCAAAAGTTGTGCAGTAAATGTTCCGTTAGGTAGGGGAAGGTAACTCGCAGGTACGACTTTTGTAAAAGGTACAGCCGGAGAGAGTTTGTTCGTATCTTGGTGCTCGGTTAGACGATGATATTATTGTAATAATTATCATTATGGTCAACTCTTTTTTTTTCTCTTATGTTTTGGCTGCATACATTAGCCAGTGTCAAATATTGTAATATTTCAAGTGAAGTCAAAAACTTTTAACAACTCTTACGATGAGACCAACTTTGAAATCGACCAAAACAGGCGGCCCAATAATTTCGTCGAGGGTGAATGGCATTTTTCTATGGAACAGAAGATATTTTTTCGCGATCTAAATGGTTGTCATATATTAAAAGTTGTTTATATTGAAGAGAACAATGCTATCCTAGAATATATCCGTCGTCTAAACAAACACTCAGCAGTTCCATTACTAGTCTGTCAAGAAAGTACCGGGAAAAGGTCAATAATACACAAAATTTTAGTTATTCTTCCTTTAGTTTTTAGTTTAATTTTATCGCCTTTAAAGTATGCTCCTTCAGAAATGTTACACATAAGTGTATCATTGCATTGTATTGTGTGTTGGCAAAGCCAACGAATAATCCAACCATCAAAACATTTATTAAGCGCTTTTTCCGGAACTGAGTTCAGTTCTCGCCGCGAATTTTCTTTTATGTCTTCTACCGAATGAAAACGGGTGCCACGAAGTAGTAATTTGAGTTTAGGAAAAGAAAAAAGCGGCTGGTGCCGTATCTGGTGAATAAGGTGGTTGCTCGATGGTGTTTGTTGAGTTTTTGGTCAAAAATTCGTTCACAATGATGGCCTTGTGCGAAGACGCATTCAAATCAAAAAAATCCAATCAAAATTTATTTATTTCAGACACAAAGATCCATACTCTAAGCTTAGTACTTACTTAATATTAATATTTAATATTGCATTGTCGTGGTGCAAACCCCAACATTTTTTTGTCGATTATGAAATTCGCAACACATACTAGAGATGATCCAACAAAAAAACAGCACTGTATTTAATCTAAATGACAGATGCTACTCAAACTCTGCGCCAAAATGGAAAACAGTTGTGCCAAATTAGCAACAACAAAAAAAAAAAAAATAAATTGAATTTGGAACCATAAATAAATGATCAGTTTCCAATACTTTTTTGACAGAATATATTTAGATCGTCACTTTCTAGAGAGATCATAGATATCGTCATCAGCCGATCTAAACTGTTAACAAAAAAGTTAATTCCACTATAAGCCAAGGCCCAGAAGCTACCAGCTAGAAATAAGCCACAAGGTGTACTACCTTGGCTGCTATTAATTCTGTCACGTCTGTCGCGTCACCTACATTGTTCTGCGTCAATGAAGGACATGAAAAAGACATCCTTAAGTACACTGTGGGACATGACATTGGGTTAGTAATATTCTGCGATGGAATTTATTGGAAACTTTGACATTGACGTAGTAACATTCTGCGATGGATTTTATATTGGAATAAAAGTTTCCAATACATTCCATTTCAGAATATTACTAAGCCCACCTCATGTCTCTCATTTTTGGGGTTCCAGTTTTACTACGGAACCCTAAAAATAGTGGTTTAGTTTCGCCGTCTCCGTCTGTATGTCACGGTATTTTTATTCAGAACTATGAATACTACAGCGCTAAAAAGAGTTCGTAAAGTATAAATCATTGTAACCGCCATGAAGAAAACATATTGAAATATATTGTGAAAATTGTTTTTCAGGGGTATACATGGGAAGCGGGAATGTAAACAAATTAAGTAAACCATTTTTTTACATTCCCTCTTTCTTTGTTAATAATGTCATAATACCAGTAAGTTTTTTTTTGAAAAGGAATTTAAGAAACATTATGGGGTTTCATGCCGCTTTTCAGAATCACGTCCCATTATTGAAATATTTATTATATTATTAAAGGTAAAATGTAAGTAGACATTTTTAATTTTTACCTTTCCGTTAAGATTAAAGCCTGAAGGCATAAATTGTTTTTTTTTAATAAGTTAAGAACATTACACAAACTACCATAACGTTTAAAATTATCACACCTTACTGCAGACTAATAATTTACGAGATATAGTCGACCAAATTAATGCTCATGAGGTGTTATACAAAATGTTGCGGAAAAACTACAAAATCAACTTTGCGCGCTAAAAACTCGACCTGTCATGATGATGATTATTTATTTCTAACAAAGGTATATAGGAACCTATTATGGGCGTGCCAACACAACAAAAGACAAGCTCATTCCTTCCTTGGCATTAATTTTGTCCCAGGCACGGACGGACTTCCTTATCCATTGTTCTACATCCTTACACACAGATAATATAAACGTAGATCACGTAGTAAAGGAAGATGCTTGCAGGATATGAGTAGTAATCACAGAAAAACTGTAGTAGCTCCTCTATGTAATTTTTAATAGAAAATCTAGGATAGACTTAATTGTATACCAGCAGCGACCGGCGGTTTCATCCGATATTCTACAGGAACGATATATTTTTGCGGGATAAAGAATAGCCTATGTGTTAATCCAAAATAGATAAAATAGTTTATAATTATTTCAATTTTGTTTTTCGTCTTGGTGTTTCATAAGTTCAATTTGTGTTTTCAGTGTGTAATAAAGA
The DNA here is from genome assembly GCA_947579745.1 of Apocheima hispidaria. Lineage (NCBI taxonomy): Eukaryota > Metazoa > Arthropoda > Insecta > Lepidoptera > Geometridae > Apocheima > Apocheima hispidaria. Next base: position 10,021,756 of record OX388156.1, read on the forward strand.
CATATAAATAGATAGATAACTCTTTATTGTTCACACCAGAAATAACACACAAATTTACCAAAAAACAACTTAAAACTAGTGTAACAACTGACGGCCTTATCGCTTAAAGCGATCTCTTCCAGGCTTTCTTCATATTTTTAGTAAGATAGATAGATAAATTCTTTAGTGTTTAAACCAGTTTTTACATACATAGGTATAAGCTGTCTCCATAATTATTGATCCTTTATCAATTATAGCAGCTTATGTGATTAATATGAAGTGAAGTGTTAATATATAATGATACTCATTTTCTTATTTTCTTATTATAAAAGCGGATGATTTCTAACACTGATAATAATAATACAAGACCTAATAGCCGAAGTTGCAATTTAGCAATCGGTATATAAATTACCACCGAATAAGCAATCAAGTCATAAGAAGCCGAACCAAAGTACCGGATGTAACAGAGACGACGCGCCTATTTAAATGGAAATGAGCAGGGCACATCTGTAGACTCGGCAATACCAGATGGACAAAAAGAGTCACAGAGTGGGTTCCACTTGATGGGAAAAGAAGCCAGGGAAGACAGAGAAAAAGATGGAGAGACATCTTCAATTAAGTATGCGGACCAGACTGGATGCAGAGGGCGAGAGAGCGAGTTGAATGGAGAAGGCTAGGGGAGGCCTATGCCGCAGAGGCAACTTCTGCAAACTAAATAAAATAAAACTGAATTTATAAGTTATTTTTTTTGTAAACGCTTGCAGTAGCAATAAAGGCAATTTTTTTTTTTTTTTTTTATATAAATTACCACCATGATTAGGTACTATAATTTGAAATAGCAATTCCAATATCTACCAGCAAGTTAACTAATGATTTGCTAGCATTTAATGTGTTCGGCGTTTAATTATACCATACAAAAATACAGTAGATTATCAAAGAATAGTAAATAAAAGTAAAATTGTTTCAAACAGCATAAAACTGTCAGAGTCGCGTCGAACTGAGACATCGCGAATTATAACTGCAAAACTTTTGATTTTGCTCGCCTACAAAATTTCACGAAGATCGAATCAACGTTTCGCAACTTATCGTTAGAGGTTGTGTTTTCGCAATTCAAGTTCATGTTTTATTTTTTTATACTTAAAATAGAATGTATTTATTAACACAGAATGTTTGTTTTAACGTTTCTGGTAAAGCAAACACGAACAGTAAACACTATTCATCATTCCTTTATCGCCATTCACCACTCTCCGAGATTTATTTCGTTTATTCTGAAAGAAGATAATAAAAGTGAGCCAAAAATATTTCCAGTACAACGCTTAAAAAAAAATGTCTTCCTTTGCAGCAGTTCGAAATAAAGTTAAAATGCGCTGCTAAGTGCCAAAGCCGCACGCTTAGAATTCGCATATTTTTCCATCACCAGAAAATTTACTGCCTTGAAGGAGCTCGCTTTCAATAACATATCGCCGTTTTATACTGAAAAATACGGACATTTTATGTGAAACACTATATTTTCTAGTGCGATATTGAACAGCAAAACTCAATTTTCTGTTTCATCAAATTTGCAATTCGTCATATCGATAAATCGAAAATACGTAGGTACATTGCAAGGCAAGGCAAGACGAGGGCGCGCGCGTGTCTCGCTTAGCATTCCTTGATAAAGGTCACCGAATGTGATCGAAACTATAGTCGGAATAACCGACTCAATTTAACGTGAGTATTCCCGTTTTATTATGTTTCTTGGGAAACTATGTAGGTCATATCTGTGGAAGTTGATGAAACATTGGACCTTACAGGGTGAGAGACTGTATTTTCATCGAAAATATAAGAGGCGTAGCTCCTAAATAAACATCGAGCGACTGTATTATTGTAGCATAAATTGTGTTTTCATTCTTCGTCCGAAATTGCGCCAGAAACGGTTACGAGAACAATCTGCTTTATTGAAGCCATATTTCGGGAACGGATAATTTTGCCTTAATTACGGAAAGCAAAGGTTTCGCCTAGTCAGGGGTCGGCTATGATAATAGTCGTTAAAATGAAATTATTTCTGACATCATTACTTCTTGCTAGGCCACATTGATACGATTTTATTATTGTAATTAATTAGTTCTCCTAGCATCGAATGTTGGTAGGCTACAGATATCCATTTCAGGCACGCAAGTCACGTATCTCGCTCATAAAATATGAACGACAATCCCAGTTCTCATCAGACGGTAGACATTACAGGTGTAAATACTATTTTCTTGGCAATTTCGTGCTATAACAGTGTAATAAGATAACATACTTTGCTAACTAGAACAAATTGCTGTTTAAAGTACTTGTACGTGTCAGCATCTTTTTTGTAATACAAGTTGGTTATATAGGTATAGTGATTCCAATGTTTTTAGTTCTTTGTAGAATCCTTTAGAATGGGTAATTTTATTTTGGGCATCTTTGTTTTTTGTTAGGGGTGTTTAAAAGAGCTTTGTTTTGTTTGCGATTTAAATATGTGTATATCTAATTGAACATTATTTTCAGGTGCAGCTATCCGCAAAACAGAATGAAGAGGTTAATGTAACTGAAAAGCGACCAACTACAAACTTAATATTTTTGTTACAACTAAGAGATAAAATAATCAAAATGGCGATTTTAATAGGTATGTAAACTGATTTGATAGCGTCAGAAAAATAACATTAGCAAGTCTTATGTCTACTAACGACCACAGCTGCTAGACTCTAAAAATGACTTTGGAGTAGTAATTTTGCCTCCGGCTTATAATGTACAACACGCAAAATGTACAAACTAGCAAAATATACAAACTGCAAAATGAACATTATGGCAAATCTGCAATGCGTAGAATGTACAAGCCAATAAAATAAACAAACTCAAAATGTACAAATGCAGAATGAAGCAACATGCAAAATGTACAATTGCAGGATGAGCAAATTAAATTAAGAAAAAAAGTAATGTTGTAAGAATTGAAATTAACTGTATAAAATATTTTTCTGGAGTTTTGTTCGCGTTTTGACGAACTTATTTTTTTAACTTTCGAACTGCTATCCGAAATACTATAGGATGAAATAAACCAATAAAAATATTTCATTCAATTTTTTACAATGATATTCCAGCTGTCTGAATGTTTCTTAGTGTGGCTCGGGTATAGCAAGACTATAACTAGATTTATTCATAATATTTCCGGAGAAAGCCATGGATGAGATCAGCTTCGGACTGGAAATTATCCCATTAAAGAGGACTATCCAGCTATTTATTGGTAATAGCTAAAATGATGATGATATCTACTAATAACTAGTCAATCAAAGATTTTCCTGGGCTGACTTGTAAAGTTATTTTTGTAAATTTATAAACCAAGAACAAGAAAAATAAAAGTTAGGCTTAGGCTAATGGATTGAATTCGTCATTAACTGGGTTCTTATTTCTCTTTTACGACATTTTGAGCTTAATAACTATGAACGAGTCTTATAGGTTATACGTTATATAATAGATATTTATTTCCTAGGTCGGACATGCATTCGCACGGGTACCGTGGTGTTCATTATGGCTGGAAGGGCTTCAGCCAGGGTCGCAGGAAAGGTGGGAGGCTACTCGAACAAAAGTGGAGGTTGGTAACTAGACACTGTCATAATTTATTTAATTGCTCAGAAAATAAATATTTTGTTTATTTTTAAAAACGGGAATCTGCATCAGCCTTCTACATCCGACTGCTAGCGGCCTACCCTCGAAGGGTGATTGGGTCATATCCACCACGCTGGCCCTGCGCGTTTTGGCGAATACATACGCCAGCGACGTTCTTCTCCGGAAATATGCAGGTTTCCTCGCGATGTTTTCCTTCACCGAAAAGACAGTGATATGTCCGTACGCCAGTTCCAAAGAATTCATTGGTACGGGCCCGCTCGGGTGCGAACCTGCGACCCGACGAATATGAAGCCAGCATGCTTCCATTGAGCTATCGCGACTTCAACGGGAATATTCAAGTTAAATTGACATGGTATAGCATGACAAGAAGAGGACGCGCGCATGTTACACTTATTCCTTGAAAAATATCATCTATATAGAGAATAGAAGAAACTATAGTCGCGACTCAATTTAACGTGTATATATCCGTTTTATTAAAATAAGATGTGACAAAACCACATCAGTTTTCACAGTATAAAAAATGGAATCGGCTGAATTTTCTCAAAGATGCTACTAACTAACTAGTCATAATGAGTGAGCAAAAATATGGGCGTACCAATGCCTTTGTACAAAATGAAAACAACTTTCTATCAACCAATCAAAAAACCTTTTTTTATGTTTGTCCGGCTAAGCATTCGACCACAAACTCACCTGTTGTTAATCGTGTGGTCGATGATGGTAGATACACTTAGCCTGGAATGGCAACTGGCTAATGAGGCTGCCGGAACGCATCGTTAGGTGTTTGGTAACACATTTTCAACTTATGGGTAGTAGCTAGCCAGCGAAGTACTAGAAGTGCCCTACCACCTCGCAAAGGTTTCCTCACGATATTTTTCCATCACCAGTAACTCTAGCTAGCTTCCGATTTGAACCCAGGCGTAGTATTATTTATTATATGTTCTGTGCCCAGGCCCTGAAGCATGTGATCTGAACACACTAACCACAGAGCTTTAATGGCTACATTTCAAAGACATTTAATTCATGCATTTGTTGTATTTGTATGTATGTATTTGTTGTAGCTTACTCATTCCTACTCACTCTGTGTATGTATAACATGAAATTTACATTTACGTCGCACCAAAATGTTTCCATTTCGTGAACTATACTGGCACATCCCCGATAAGGAAGCTACCTATAAATCTCATAATTTCTCGATATGAGCTCTACGAGCAGTATAAATCAATGCAGTGTTGAGCTCTACTGGTGCTGGGACGTATTTTTTGCTATAAAACTTTTCCATTCCCTTTATTAGAGGTTTGAGCGAAATAAGAGTGAGATTTGCGGTAACATAGAAAGAAAAACAGACGAAAAAATAGCTATGCTTTTGTTTCAGTTGAAAATGTATAGTAAAGTTTGAATTTTTAGTGAACACAAAACTTTTGCTTATTAACCTAGACAAACTTAGCACCAAAAGCCCAAGGACTCACATTATGAGCCAATTGGCTACATAATTTCGTTAATTTCATTTATCGACACGCCTGCGGTTAGAATAATCACATTGACCGTCATCCACATCGAGATTAAAGTCCCGAGGGTTGTGTTATCGGCGCCTATTAATCTGAGAATTCTGAGTCAAACGCGAACTTCTGCTAAAGTTCTTAGTGAAGACAAGAAAATAGGGTGGTTGTAAAATAAATACGAGAACTCATTCACAAAACTCGTTTATTACCACAGCTAGAGTTCTTGTAACTGGAAAAATATAGACTGAAGAAATATTATCAAAATGACTAACACCGGGAATGAGGTTATCTAGCTAGTCTAGCTAGACCGTAGATCAACTTAACTACATTTTTAGTAACAAAAAAAATAAGGGTTCATAGCTAATTCTATTGAAATATAATAATTGTATTCTATAGACAATTTTTTTTGACATAAATGTAAAGTTATTGTAGGTAAAGATTATTAACTTTTTTAACATTTGTTAAGTATGAACAAAGTAACGATTTCTATGTAAATGTAGTTGTGGAATACTATTATAAAACTTTAATTTGTTTAAGAAAGATACTTGTGTTCTCTAAACCGAAAAGTTTGTGAGTTTTTCAATGTTGGCTTCTGCTGTTGACTCAGTTATTTTGTTTAATTTAGCGTTTCATAGAAGAACTAACAAAAAATAAATAACATCCATGTATTCGCAAGTGAACAAAATCGTAAGTGGATTTTACTATTGTCGAAACTGTCACCGAAATGTGACAAGGAAAGAGGCGTCTGCTCCCTACAAGTTCCTGCGAATCACTCAAATGACACATAGGACGTGACACGTTTCTTAATTTGCTCTACCTCTATCCACCGTAGTACGGATTTTCCAGAAAGCATCGTCAAACAAATTCTCAGCATTGCTGCGGAGGGTCAACTCAAGGTTGAATCGAAATCCCCCAAACGGCAGAAAGGTCCGTCTCACAGCGCCTTCTAGTATTTCAGAAAAAATGTACTGAATTAAAATGCTTCGTTCCTCATTAGTTCCAAGCGACGAGGTCGTTTGTCTTAATAATTTTACAACGCACAAAGTAATTTTGTGGGCTCGTAGAGAGCTGTTAATTAACTAAGCGGTAATTATTTAATTACGAACAAGCTTCCAATTAATATGCGTATAATGGGTTTATCAAAATTAACGACAAATAATGTAAACAGCTAATGAACCCGGCTTCACATATAAAGATCATTTACGACGAAACAAGCTCATAATTAAAATAAATAATATTTTAGTAGAGGAAAGCTTTCGATTAGCTCTTCAAATCCGCAATGTGAAAATTAAATTCGGTTAACTTGTTTTTCTAATTTAATGTTTGCTATCAGGACTTAACCACGCTAAAACTAGTTTATTTATATTCCTCGACGTTTCGGCCAAGTTTCAATGGCCGTGGAGTCAGCTCGTGACCACGGCCATGATTAAATTATGTGTTCTAATTGTGAAACTTTAAAAGTTACATTTGTTTATCTAAGCCGTGCTTCGGCCAACATCCCTATGGGCGAACTACTTTATCTCTACCTGGAGGCACTGTTTACTGAAGGTAAAATGTATAAATTAGTCTCTTCATCTTATCTACAATCAAGTGATATATACGACGTGCACTACTGTTTTTTACTTTTATATTTTCAGCTACTTTCTCGAGCGAGGGAAAGTTCTCGGTATTCGGTACACTTAATAGCTTCGGTGATCCATCTCCGTCAGCTTAAGAATGATTATTTCCCCGTTCTTCTACAGTTTGCGATGCGAAAAGTATTTGCCTGGACAATGTGTTGTCGTCACATGCATTTTTATAATTAAACTTTATAAAAAATTTAAAGTACTTAACGTAGTTTAGGCACTTTATTATGATTTCTGTGAATTAAAATTTAAGAACGTATTAAAAAGTTATCAGATTCATTATTTTCTTTAAAAATAACATTTAAATTAAGCCGCTTGTTAGATACACAAATCTGAGATTAACTTGTCTTTAATTACAGATATCAAAGTTTTAATAATTTATTTTAATAACATTAAACAATAAAATACTTGAAAGTTGAAAAATAACTCAAGCTACGAGTAATTTCACAGGGTATTTGGGTATTCTGTTCACCATTAATATAAATTTCAATTCTAGCACGAGGGATTAGATGTATTAACATAAAGAAGCAATATCGAACAGCCTCTCGGTAATATAAAGTAGATAGCGTGTGTATTGTATTGTACGAGTACTCACTGTAATCTCCGAGGAATGCAATAAAAATATTTCATCCTTTAAAACGGGGCTCATTTCCATAATCAATAACGCCTCTTACTTTAGAATCCGATGGCCGTTGTTTGTACTTGATGACTAGCAGATGCTACCTACAGCTCTTCTTAAAGCTTACATACAAACATTACAACTTAAATTTATTAGCACTCTCGTTATCGTATTGTGTCATATCGTCTTTTTAATATTTGTTAAATAGGTATACGCAATGTCAGGATGCAATACCGTAGTCCAACCGAATATTCGGTTGGACTACGGACATATTCTACAGGATATCAATGTAGGCTCATCATTATGAACAGTTTTACTATCAGAACAAACCTGAAATTACGTTAAAACAGCTGTTCCATATTTTTTGTCGAGGATGCATAAATGTATTTTTTCAACTAAATGCGGTGGATCCAATAGTAAAAGTATTTTATAATGAAGAATAAAATGTCAGAGAGGCTAAACTTTCACATCGAAACTTTTGTCAACAGGAAAATCAACAAGCGGCATAAACGAAGAGATCATCTGGATCAGCATAAGCATGGCGATCGCGATAGCAGTTCTCATAGCGATCGCGTTGTGCTACATCTTGAAGGAAAAGTGCGCAAAGAGAGCTGCCTACCGCGAGCAGTCATGACGCTACAAGGAGGAGTTCGCGAGGCACGCTCTCACGGACTGCCTCACGGAACCCGAAGCTCTACCCCCATACTCGTTCTATCCCCAGTATTCTCCGGATGGGAAAGAATATTTCTACAACTTCCACCGCTTCTCTTATATCAGGGACAGTTTCAAATTACCACCTAAGGACTATCCAATTAAATGTAAGGAAGACATATACATAAACGCGTGACTACTTCATTATGGAACGATTCCGTAGTAATTTGTCTTTGATACGCCTTGTGAGAGCTCATACATCAAAGGTAATCCGGATAATATGTACTATTTATTTTATTAAATTACGTGCCGAGGTACTCGTATTTCTAACGATAGAATTTTATAATTTTGTGAGTATAAGGAAATTAAGGCAGCCTGTAATTTAATTTGATTGTGATAGAAATTTACGGGACTGAAACGAAAAACGGAATCCGGGCATAAATAGCGGTCGAGCTACCAGATTAACTCGGGAAAATTTGTCGCTACTGACTTGAAAATAAATGAAAGCATTATCTTTTATATATACGGTAGGTACGGCTGAAATAGGTTTGTGGTTACGGGACATCGTTAAGAGAAAATAGGGACAAACCCGCACTACCTCAAGCTTTTTGCCTTTTCCCTCTGAACATCGAAACTTATCGTTTCAATTAAGTACTTTATCGAACTCTATAGTATACAACCCGTATCAATAAAAGGTGCAACAATATTGTAAGGTATGTATGTACTCATTGTGAATAACTTTTACTAAAATAAGCTATTCAATTGAAAAATATCAGCGACACTCTAAAAATTTAATGTAACAGCTGTTTTTTCTCGCGATTGTATGGTTGGTCCCATGGTAAAAGTGCCCCATGGGGGCTTCTCGCGCCCCTCCTCGCGCTATTTCAAAAAAGCAAATCGAAGAGCATAATCTAATAGCACTTGGTCCGATACGCATGTCGTCCAACTCGCCGTTGGTTTACACGCATTTCGTCAAATACGCAGATAGTCCAATACTCATGGATAATGTGCAGACATATGCAAAAATACAAAACTATTCCAAGCTACAAATCAAATGATTATGACAAGCCGCAGGACGAGTAACGTGCATGGCCACACTACGTCTCTGTGCCTACTTTCCTCGCACTTGTCGAGTGTGTGGCCGCACCACATGTTTAACATGAGCTAAGCTAAACCTTTTAATCCCATGGCATCACTCACGTCTATACAATTTACTATCTGTTACCCGCGACTTCGTTCGCGTGGACCTACAAAAGAAAGGAGTCTATCTCCGTCCTAGTCCGTCTCTGATCCATAAGGGTTATAACGAACGGGTATGCTAAGCCGAAAAGGGCTCATAGTGCTCATTATTATGGGACTCACACTGAAAACGAAAACAAAAATCAACTGTTCCATAGAAAAATGACAATGACACTCAACAAAGTGTATGGAACAGCAGATTTGTTAAACGATTTTTAACGGGTTGGTCTATAATAAAAGTTGTTCACAATTATGAGTACTCTGAGGGGATTATATCCCCTACAAACAAACAAAGTTGTTCTCTTGGACTTGGTGAACTTTGTTTGTAGGGGACAAACAAACACAGTTCAACTCTTTATAATATTTAACCTCTAGAAGTACTGATCCGATTGGAAAAATCTTTCACTAATAGACAGCTACGCTTTCCCTGAGTGACATAGCTTACATGTTTTGTTCGCAGCGCGGGTGAAGGCGTGGGAAAAAGCTCTGAAAATAATGTATGTGAAATTTATTATGTCTGACAGGCAACGAATTTGTCAAGTAGAACCCGCTAGGTGTAACTAAGCAAATATATATCTCATTTATATTACTTTAAGAAATTACTGAAAACATTATTAGGTACAACAAGATATAAATATAATTTAAAAAAAATTGTAGTGCAAAATTTACAACCTTATTAAAATACAGGAATTTAATGTGTAGTGATTGTATTGTATATTAAATTAAATAATGCATGAAAATCAATATAAAGTTTACCCATTTATAATGTCTACATGATTTTAATAATGAGATAGTTTTAGTAGGTATTTTAATGCTTCTACGAACATGGCCCGTACTGTGTCGTCCTTATTGCGATGATTGTTACGCGACGTACTACGCAGGCGATTCGAACGCGATTGCGAAACGATCCGATGCGGTTCAGTGGGCACTGTTCATTTGTCATGGACGTTACATTTGTCATTTTCGCGTTCGCTTCGTTTCACGCCGCACCGTACCGAGGCCCGCGTGCGTTTGGTCACGTAGGACACTTCAATAGGTATCGACTGTTTGTTGATTTATGTCGCTTCGCGTTCGCGTCAAGATCGCCTACGCAGTACGCTGCATCAAGTTCAGCCGCCGAAGCTGCGTGACCACGAATCTTATCGGCGCAAGCTTACAGTGGCGCAACTTGGACGCTGGCCGCGTGTTTTATAATTCAAGGACCTCCATGAATCTTTTTATCGGAATAGCTATTATATCGTCTCGCTGTTTATGTTTGTATGTTATATATATATTGTTTTTAGTGCAGCTCTACGGACTCCGGGGTCCATGCCCTTTGTCAACATTTACTAATATAATATAACATAACATGATAAATTATTATTTAAGTATGTAGTGTTGTAGTCTTCTTCGGATCGGCTCCAAAGCCCTAAAGCAGCAAATGTGTGTTGTTTACCTCGATGCTTTACTTAACGACGTTTATCCTGTGATAAAGGTCGCATCTCGTCGTCGTCGTTGCGTCTCAAGTATGTGTAATGGTTCAATACAGTTCCTTGAATAACAACAAGCATGGACCCACTTTTAATCTGAGCAGCTGACAAGCGTTTGGTTCGTAGAAGCCTACTAGTGGTGTGAGGTGTGACTACTAAGGCTACGTAAGCAGTGCCAAACACAATTGCAATTACCTTAATAACTGTAGACATATTTAGATGTGAAATTTATTATAGTAAAACGATGATACTAAAAGTCTAAATATTTATTAAGAAAAAACTGTAAATACATAATGACCAAAGTAGATTTTAACTTAATGACAGTCTAAAATAAAATTAAAGAATATTGTCTTAATGCAGCATTTTATTTATTTATTTGCAGGGACCTTACGGTGATTCTACCTGATAGGATTACATCCACAACTTCGTCCATTGTGCTCTAAATACCTCTGTATAAGTACATCATACTAATATTATAAATGCGAAAGTTTGTGTGTATGTAAGTAAGTAAGTAAGTAAGTGTGTTTGTTTCCGTTCAACTCTATAACGGCTAAACGGATTTGAATGAAATTTGGTATGGATCGGATGTAGCTAACAATACCCTGGATTAACACATAGACTACTTTTTATCTCGGAAAAATTCTGTAGAATAGCGGGTACAACCGCGGGGCGCAGCTAGTATAAAATATATCTTTCAAAAAGGAATTTAACTAAAACATCAGCGACTGGTGCCATGGGCATTTTCATGAACTTATCATGAATAAGATGACATAATGTAATATAAAACCTGTCGCGAACGGTATATGTTCCGGTAGCCTCACTTGAGAGCCAGTTCTCATTCCAGGCTAGGTGTGTTTACCGTCCTCGGCCACGCTGTCACTTAACATCAGGCGAGTTTGTGGTATTGTGGTCAAAACCACACCATTTTTTGTTGTGGTTATATTCTCACGCATACCGCAATGCCATGGGGAGACCATAGATAAAAATTTATACTAGCGTAGGGGAGACAGTAATATAAAGTAAATAAGTAAGTAATAGGTTGTATAATAATAGTAATAATAGTAGTGTAGTAAGTAGATACTTCGGTAAATACACTATACACTTCGTTTATCTGGAAGTGGTTTGAATCTGAATAATACTTAGGTATTGTTAGATTTCTTTCAGAATTACAACTAAATCCAAGGCATTATTTTTGGGTGACGCAACATCACATTGTGGTTACATAACGCTCCAAACAAGAATCTGTATTTATTTTATTATAGCAAATATAATGTGTTTGAGTACAAGGTTAACTCGCAAATAAAATAAGGAAAATAACGATAAATGTTCGGGAAAGATGCTAGATTACAAGAACATTGATGACAAAAACAACTGATATAATGGCGATAATAGAAGACAATTCTTTGGAAAATAGATAATGTAACGATCATGACCTTTTTAACCGATTGCCCAAGAAGTGTAATGTTTTTGGGGTATATGTAAGTATGTTTGTGTGTTCCTAAGACGGCATACAGCTTAAACGGCTTGATTTTGACAAGCAAGGTGTCATTGGATTCCTCTTTATGTCCGGAGTGTCTAACCTCGGGATTCTGAAACCTTTGTTAACTTTGACAACAATTCTAATGCTGTCTTTGTCTGGCACTAAGCAAATGACAAAGACAGTAATAGACTTAATTTGTCGTAAAAGTTAACAAACGTTTCAGAATCCCGGGGATATATGTGTTTATACTTTATAGTTAAGGCTACATTTTATAGTAATAATAATAATACATCGCTCACGAAAGTTCGAAGTTTTACTTTTTGGCACATTGTGGCAAAAATAATACTAAATCAAACTTATACACACTAGTACAAGATTTGAATTATTATTTATTCTATGGTACAAGTAGAAATAGCGAAAAATCATACTTTTATTATTAAACAGTCTAAGTTGAACGCGATCTGTACCAGAGTTCATTATAACAAGAGTTCAGTTTTAACTGGTCGTCTTGCGCTTGTTCGTAATCTACCTAACATCGTAAATCCCCGATAGCTAGGGTACCAACCAGGCGAGTTGGTAGCGAGGCTAGCTTGGTGGGCTTAGGTTCCTTGGTTTATTCATTTATATAATGTTGATCATTGGACGGTTTTTCTAATGTACTAAGCTAACTCTCAACTAAAAAAATAATGAAAAAAATACCCGACTGCACGTTACACACACTGAAAAGATTTAAATTTTTATAATGATTGATTTATTATATGATATAAAAATTAAAACTTTTCCGTGCATACTTACTTATTGCGCAGTCGGGTTTTTTATTTCTTTAATAATTTTTTACTAGCATCTTATTTATTGTCAACACACGTACAACTTGCTTGGCGTCAACGTCTGTACAACGAGAGAGAAATATTTATCTCTCGTTGGTATGCGTTGAATGGTTGTCAGGTGAGTTAGGGGTCCAACTATAATCACATCATAAAACACCAACACCCTCTGTTTTCATGACTTACCGGCTAAACCGATATCGATAATATTTTTTAAGTAAGCATAGTAAATCCAGGTTACGTACAAATAAATACAAATACTACATGGAAATCAGTATCGTACAAGTAAAAATAATTACTCCATCGAAACCAGTCATATATAAGTTTAATTAATTACTCCATCGAAACCAAACAAACATACATACAAATAAAAATAATTACTCCATCGAAACCAGTTATATACAAGTAAAATTAATTACTCCATCGAAACCAGTCACATACAAGTAAAATTAATTACTCCATCGAAACCAGTCACATACAAATAAAATTAATTACTCCATCGAAACCAGTTACATACGAATGAAAATAATTACTTCATCGAAACCAGTTACATACAAGTAAAATTAATTACTCCATCGAAACCAGTCACATACAAGTAAAATTAATTACTCCATCGAAACCAGTCACATACAAGTAAAATTAATTACTCCATCGAAACCAGTCACATACAAGTAAAATTAATTACTCCATCGAAACCAGTCATATACAAGTAAAAATAATTACTCCATCGAAACCAGTTACATAGAAATAAAATAATTACTGCATCTTTACCAGTTACACGCAAATAAAAATTGGTCGCAGTCCCCGCAACCCGCGCATTGCTCCAACTTTTTGTGAGTTTTGTGTCGGAAGAACGACCTCGTAATGCGGCATTATATAATCTGTTAAAAAACAATTATTTTAAATTATTGAGTACTTAATTAACTACCACTTCGATTATTATCAACTTGATCAATAACCTATTACGTAGTAGAGTGTAAAGAATTGCACATCTATTTTATAGTTAATTTTATTTGTATCTTTCAAGGGGTAAGGGCAGAAGCCCTTAAGAAAGTTGTTTGAAAGGTGTCATTACACTGAGTGCTTCGTTTTTACTTTCAGACAAATAGCTAAAACGTTCTATACGATGTCGTTTAAAAGTCAACATTCAACAAAGTTCATTGAAAAGAACTTGTCCAAGTGCTGCAAAAATTCCTCAGAAAGTAACGTTAAAAATACGACCAATGTAGAATGATTTGTCACTAGAAAATTTTAGTAGACCAACATAAAATTTCCGAAGATTCGATGTTTATTTATAGAAGTTCTTTAATTATGTACCAAATATACACACACTTGTTTGTGCTATGGGGTGGCCGCCATTCAGTACAAACCCATAGTATAACCCCATCCGCACCAAGCCATGTGAAAATGAGTACCTATAATTGAGTACCACCAAGCAATATATCGGTATATATTGCTTGGTGTGTTATAAACAAATACACATACAATAAATATAATATCAAATTATTCAGCAATAAACGTTAAACGCTGTCCTCATTTTTTATCCAGAGTAATTGACCGAGCGAAGCGAAGGTCTCAGACTTTAATGGGACAAATCGGCATTTGTATGTATGTTTGTATGTTTGCGTGTATATTTGTCCGATGATAACTTGCGAACCGTTGATCCGATCTTCATGAAATTTTGAAGGCAAGTAGTTCATTTCAATACAATTTTTAAGTTCGAATATGAGCTGAATCGGTCCAGGGGTTGTGAAGTTATAGGGTTCGCGAGGTCTCAGTTCGCCGCGAACTACTAGTTAAACTCTTTTAGCTTTATAATGTATCTTCACGTCGCCCGTTCTAAAGTAATGAACCTTTTGCAAGCAACTGAAAGAGGAAGCGCCTGATAGCTCCGGCTAATCCCGGAGAACGCCTGTCTCGTGGTAAGCCGTAGGTCGACAAGATAGAGATTTATTTCGTTAGCCACGATTAATTCTGTATCACGTTCGCCTTCTACAGTGTGTAGTGAGGTTTGTAAGTTGTCTTATAGCCTAACTACTTACATCGAAGAGATTTTTGCCATAAATACTCATGTGTATATGGTGAAAAACTCTTTTGTGTTCCTCATTATAAATAGCTACTAGAGTTGAAGATATTAACTATTACGAGGAGTTTTGGCGGGAACGTGAAGAAATCATGTCGCGTCATTTTATTATTTTCCAAAACTTGTGTTATTTCGAGTGTTAATGTGTAAAAACAGTGAATTTTTACCCGGTAAGTGTTCGTGAACATGCACGAGTGTTGGTGAATGGTATAATGTCGTGAAACGTGAATTTTCGTGTTGTTTCCAAAACTCCATAGAAGGCTCTAGTAAAGTTTTCACCACTTTACTGGGGCATGACTTGGACTTGACCGTGACTTGCTTTGCTCGCCTTTGATTGTGACTATGACTTATTTGACAAAATTCACCAAAACTTGAAAAAATATGAGTATACTTGACACTAGCATATGCATAAGACGTGCGACGCCATAATCCTCTTAGAAGGAAAGAGAAAAAAAATAAACTATCACGAGTAAAGTAAGTTCCAAGATGAAATTTAATTGTCAAAGGTTTTCTTGATGAATTCTAGTATTGTAAGTACCTAAGAATTCTTCTAAGAAATCCTTCTAAGAATGTTGATACGTTATTCTTTTAATAACGAGGGGAAGAAAAAAAATTCGTTGTACCCCATCAAGCCTATTTATTATGTGGGGTAATTGAACAGGTATTTTAAAGTTAATAAATTGTAATAGAATAAAATTAACATATTTTTGACCGAGCGAAGCGAAGGTCTCAGAGTTTACTGGGACAAATCGGCATTTGTATGTATGTTTGTATGTTTGTGTGTATATTTGTCCGATGATAACTTGCGAACCGTTGATCAGATCTTCATAAAATTTTGTAAGCAAGTAGTTCATTTCAATACAATTTTTAAGTTCGAATATGAGGTGAATCGGTCCAGGGGTTGTGAAGATATACGAGTCGCGAGGTCTCAGTTTGCCGCGTGATGGATACGGAAGGTGAAAAACGGAACTGCTTATAAAAGCATGTCTGGAAAAAAATATTTTTACAAAATACTAAATTTTATAATGTACTAAGTAAAGTGTGAGTTTTAAGTTTGTCTTAGTATTGAAAAAAAAAACCATACATAAACTTATTTATAATGAAAATTGATTCCGTTGTAGCTTGACCGTCAATTTACTCAAAAGGATCGTAACGGATTCCAAACCTAATTCGGCGTTCTCTTAGAATTTAGAAACGCAAATAAAACACATTCGCAGCATTTTGTCGACGGACGAAAAGAAACAAGAGAAATCTACGAAATGAAAGTTCAAATTATGTCGCACGCTCGCAGGTCACACCATCTTTTTTGTCCGAGCAAATAAAACAAAATTAAACTGAAAGTCTCTCATTTTCCGATTCTTGAACGAAAACCTTTCTTGCTGATAGTAGGACCCTATTTTTGTTTTTCTAGAAAGAGAATAAGTTTTTTTTACACGACTGCTCAAAAACAGAGTATTGTGTTTAGGGTTAATGTATTAATTGTAAATTAAACGAGCAATGTTATGGAGTTCCGGATTATCAGAAAATTGTGTAGAAGAAAGCTTTAGTTAAGTAACAAACATCTAACACTGTGTTTTATTTATACCTTAGTTTTATGTGAGTACCTAATTCACAGAAGGTTTGATACCTTAGTTTTGTGTGAGCCACATAAAAATGTGTGTAAAATGTGTGTATGTGTGTTTGTGTGCCCATGTTTGTGGTTGTGTGTATATGTTTTGTGAGTTTGTGTGTGGAGGTTATGAGTGATGTGTGGGTGGAGGTGTATGTACCTGTGTAAAATATGTGGTTTGTGTGTGAATGTGAGTATAATAAATAATAAACAAGTTTTACTAATTTTATGTACATTATGAAGAGCAAGACGTATCGCCACAAACTCGCCCTGTATGTGACCGATCTCGACATATAGTAGCCTCTTCTGTATAATTCAATGTCGCGCATCCGCGAGATATCCGTTCCACGCCCTCATCGCGTTGGAATCGCATCTGCGTCGTATCTCATCTGTAGGTTTCGTGTTTTAATTTTTGTTAGTTACATTGTCGTAATTTACAACGTAAAAAAGCTACGGTATCAGCTCTAGTACCATAGTAAGTACATAGTAACTTGAGTAACAGTAATAATGAACACGATTTGTTTTTATTTTTGAAGAACGATTACATACTACAGATACAAAACATCGATTTAATTGTAACAAAGCCCTCTAGCGTCAAGTAGCGGAACATGATAATTCAATATAAGGAGTGCATAAACAGAAGAGTAAATTTAATTCAACTATGGCTATTTTTGCACAAAAAATTGATTTATAGTTTCCTCTATGTTTAGTTTATGTAGAGAGTGGTGTGATAGAACCCGCATTCCATATTCTCCTTAGTGATTTTCATAATAAAATTAACATATTCAAATGAGTATATATATAGAAATTACATTTTATAACTTGAGAAATACGTGTTATGTTCAAGTAAGAGAATGTGGAGGGATTTTTAGATGCATGGAAAATGAAAATAGTAGACATTTAGCGAATTCGTTATTTTGTTTCTTTTTAATTATTCACAGTCTGCAATGTCTGCGTGCCAAAATTACCGGCATCTATTATAAGACCGCAAAATGTAAATATAATTTAAGGTTGGTATGGGAACTTTTTTGTTTCGCTAATTAAGCTGTGAAAGGTCGGAAAAGCTGCTAGCAAAAATTACTAAACATCTCTTTTGCATTTTAATTAAATGTAAAGGCCTTAAAAAAAATTCACGTTAATCCCGAAAGCATTGAAGCGTCGTAGTGATTTATGTAAAAACCTTTCAGTTTTGTTGAATCTTAAATTTTCCTTAAATTTTATCAAAAATCCTACGCATCTTTTTTTCTAGCTTAATTATGTTTATTAAGTTCAGACATAAATGTTAAAATTGACTTGAGTTGACAAAAAACCGCAAGAAAATTTGAATTTGGCCCCTTAGCGAAATGTAATGTAGCTACAGTATAATATTCAGTTCATTCATTATACAAATTTTAATCAGCTATGCTAACAAACTAAGCGAAATAGAAGAATAGAAGCCTAGCACGAACATCTAAATATGCTTACAATACACACATATTAACATGGAACGCTAAATATACACATACATTTTACCTTTATAAATACCTACTAGCTGTTACCCGCGACTTCGTAAGCGTCGACATAAAAAAAAGTATCCTATGTCCATATTTGTGACTCCTTATCAAATTTTATCAAGATCCGTTCAGCCGTTTAGCCGTATACTGCGACAAATTTACACAGATTTACTTTCGCTTTTATAATATTAGTATTCCGTACCTCCAAACTGTTTAATTTAATTTTATATGGGCAGACAATAAACCATATAATAAACTATAGATAAACACTTTATACTAAGACTATTCTAAATACAATCTAAACTTAAATAAAAGAGTTAAAATTACAACCACAATTATTATAAGTATTATTAAAATTATATATTATATTGAAATTATTATTAGTATTCTATTAATCATTAAAAATGGTGTTAGTTTAATTATCAAAGCAAGTTAAGACGCCTAATAAACGTGACAGCTTGCAGACCAACGACAGAAAATAAGAGAAAAATATATTTCTCTCTCCTTCCTTTCTTTGCTAGACGGTAAAGTAGTGTTGTTACGTGTGTTAACACAGTAAATAAATTGACACAAATAATATCTCATGTTTCCTCGAAATTTGTTTCGTGAAAACCTCCTTTACGGATACGAAGACCTTAAGTATATAGATCTATAAATTTAGATTCATTTCCAACTTGATTTTGTAGAATTTGATTGAAGTATCACTTTCTCTAACTGTTTGTACGGATATTTTGAAACACAATTCACTTTCGTTCCAAAATTGTGCGTCTAAAATGCTTCAAAATGAAAATGTCTGGAGTCAAAGCTGGTTACGGAATTCAAATAAAAACCCTTGATCTTTCAAGGATTTTTTTATCAATTAATAACTAAGGTAATCTCAATAAATTAAGAAAAACAAAACTGGAAATTTATCAAAATTATCTTGTTTTAGAATTATTTATTGCTTTTGTTTATTATTTATGTGTTTTTTTTATATTTATCTATTTATTTCACATTGTCCACAAGGATAGCTATCATGTCTATAATTTTGTAGGGTTCCAGTTGTTGTACGTATTTGGGTCGGACATGAAGAGGGTCCAGCGGCGGCCGAGAAATACCTAAGGCTTAGAGAGTATCCAAGGTAATGTTTTGTCATAATATAACGAAGCAGGGTGGGCATATTTTGGTGACATCAAAATTCTATCTATCATCCTAAATCTCATGACATCTAATGCGCGAGACAGTGACAAAGATAATCTCTACCAACCCAGAATAGTCCTCTATTCTGCTAAGCCGAGTCCTTCAAACACAGCTTTGTTTTATAGCCAAACCATAGAAAAGAGAAAAAAATACCTCTTCTGTGTGTCCAACCGTCAACCGCAGAATCCTTGTCGGTTTCCGCATTGGGATAGCAGACACCAGGTTGCAAAGCTGTTGGTTCAAACATTTGTTTTTTATTAAAGTCGCGGGCATCCGGTGGACCTCTTCTGGCTGATTAATGTAATGATGTTATGCAAGTGTCTAAAGAAATTTCTGTAGCGATCTCGACTAATATTATAAATGCGAAAGTTTGTGTGTAAGTATGTAAGTGTGTTTGTTCCCGTTCAACTCTGTAACGGCAGAACGGATTTGAATGAAATTTGTGATGGAGGTACAAGTTTTTATCGCGGAAAAATATTATTCTGAAGAGTAGTGGGTGAAACCGCGGGGCTTAGCTAGTTCAACAATAAATGGAAGCATGTCTGCACCTTTTTTTAAAGAAAGTACGAATAGGATACTCATTTTTTTGTTAGATGTTATGATGTTAGAGCACTATGAAAAATGTAACTCTATGTTAAAAAGCACGAACTTAAATCTTGCACTGCAAGGGGAACATGCTCTTATTACACAGACATTTTTAACTCGACACGATATCCCAAAACTTTTAAAAAGCTTTGTTGAAATTTTGCACCGTTGCGGAAAATGTTTACTTCCGCTGAGATACAGGATTTGTGATTTAAGACGTGAATAGAACACAAATACATAAGTATAAAAGTTTTTTTTGAATAAATTAAGTAATGTTGCCTAAATTTTCTAAAAAAATATTCGTCTGTCAGGAAACACTGTTATAGTGTTCTTGATTTTGCCAGATTTTCCAAAAAAATCCATAAGATCTTTATCTTAACGGACACTTAAACATTTAAAAAAATGTTGCGTTGGACTCCAATACTTCAAAAACTTGACGTGATTTTTAAAAACGTTACGTATATGTTATGAATTACATTTTCAACGGTAACACACTCGATGGGGTAGGTAAATAATATTTCATCCCCGTTTTTCATGTAGACAAGCCATCATTTTTTTTTTTTTGCAACAATTCAATATTTCCCTAGTCGGGGGTGTTATCCTAATCCTAACTAAAAATATATTATTTAATTATGAATTATTATAATTCGAAAGTAGCTCTATCTCTCTGTCTGTTTCTATGTCTGGGTGTTTGTCGCGTTATCACGGCTAAACGGCTGGACGGATTGAGATAGATATAGCCCATGGGTCGGAGACGGTGCGACTAAATCGCGAGACACAAGTTACATCTGGAGTGTCATAGGCTACATCTGGCAGTGGGTTTTTTAATAACAGTGTTAGGTACTTGTTAAAATAACTAAAACTGTATAAAGGTACGAAAATGTAATGAACCGCGTTTATATTACTAGTACTTTGCGCTGAGCTGAAACCTCGTGGCGGCGTAACTTCATAATCCATGAATAATTTTTTCTACAGTCGAATTTAGAAAAATCGATTTAAAAATTGTAGGTTGCCTTCAAAATCTTAATAATATCTTCGGATCAATGGTTCATGAGCTATCGTCAGACAAATATACCCAGAGATATACAAACACTAACTGTTACTCCCGACTTCGATCGCGTGTACCTACAAAAAAAAGTAGTAAAAATTCAGGTCGATCCGTTCAGCCGTTTTGCCGTGATAACGCGACAGACACAAAGACACAGAGACAGAAAGACAGAGAGACGGAGTTACTTTCGCATTTATAATATTAGTTAGGATGTATACAAATGCAGATTAGTTCTGAGACCTAAGACCAACGAGTAAATATAGCTAATATCTAGCTTAGGACATCGTGTTGCGTATTAAATAGTACAGGAATAGCACATAAACCCCAGTGGTGAAATACATTTGCGGTGGAATCTGGATCAAGTCGGCGCCAAACGGTTTGACCCCTTCATGAAATTTTTATTAGACGAAGACTTGTGAGATTGCTAGCCTTTGCGATTTCTAGTAGAATAATTGTTGAAATTGTCGGAATAATATCAAGACTGGACAATCTTTAAAATAAACTCGAAGGAGTGAGTAGAAATTGCAGAATTAAAACTATTATTTTATGTAATCAGCATTTGGAGAGATTTATATGTAGTCTTGACCAGATGGACTTAGTTCACTTCGGGTAGGCACATTCTGTTGCAACGCGACGCGAATCTAATACCTAGCATAAAGCAAATCTGTATAGTAAAGTCAAGAAAGGTACCTAAAGGACGCCTGGTATTACCTAGAAATCCTATCCTATCGATTAGTCATAAAGGGCAGGATCTTCCATTTTATAATTTAGGGGGAAATTATTTATTTTGGCGCGAAATTATATAATTTTTCTATGCTGCTATTAAATAGCCAGAAGACGTCCACTGCTGAACAAATGCCACACAGTTCCTTAAGCTGTGCCGGCCTTCCTGATTCGCGCTATCTCGTCTGTATTTCATCAACATCTTTTTTTATTTATTGATATGCAATTACAAGAAGGAAATTTCAAAAAAAATGCTTTAGAATATCAGTGCTAACACATTACATCCATTTTTATAGATTCCCATTCTGTAATTTTTTATTAAAAAATGTTGAAAACCTGCGAATTCAGGTAGCCCATAAACAAAACGCTTGGGAAGCGGCTTGGGGAGATCGCAGAACGCTCACCGTTTATTTAGAGGACTGCGTTCACCGTATTGTTTAATGCAAATAGTTTAAGTTGATCACTAAAATACTACACAACAATGCACGACTGATTGGTTCACCTCGACCCCGTCTGGTACCCACTGGATTTCAGTTTACTTACTGTAGTTCTACACTCGCATAGTTGTCGCTCCGACCGAGTCCATCCCAAAGGAATCTGTTTTATTGTGTGTTGCAATTTGAAGACATTCCGTAGTTTTGTAATGCAACTATTGTCGTTGTTGTGATTTTGTTCAACTTTGTATCCAATAACAAAACCGCATAGATTTTGCGCTTCGAGATTTCCCAAAGCCTATTGACGAGACCAGCAAGTCCCTCGCCTGATAGTAAGCTACACGCTCACCCATAACAGATCAGAACCACTCAGAATGTTGTACTTCAACAATTTAAAAGCCTGCGCGGCAATGCACTGCATTCGTCACTCTGAGATTTAAATTACTACGGTCAGTGATTTCGATGGAAGCAGTTCCCTTCAACCCGCAACACAGTAAAGTCTGCACTCTACGGCTTGGCGATTGAATAGTTATTTGCCAGTTGGCAAAGGTGTGGTACTTCCACAGGCGGAGTGTGCAAAAGATCCTAAAACTAAATATTTTTTTGAATAACAGACGATCATCCATAATTTGTAACTGTCTACGTTTACGTTTCGTTCTTAGACAAGTTTCTTAGTTTATTTCTTACTTTAAATTCAAATAAGTCAAGCAAAATTAATGAAAACTCTAATGGTGGCTTGGACTCTGGCTTACAGCCAAGTCCCTACTATATAGCTTCAAGTTTGAGTTTAATATCACACTGTGAGCGAAAATTGCATAACGCTTTGTCATTGTGCAAACTTAAGCTATGCTCATGGCATGGAATATTCAATCTCACGAACAAAAAATTTTTGAGACAGTTTAACGGTTGTCTCATGCATTTTTTAACGGAAAAATTTCGTTAAGTACTTAGTATGTATATGGCACAAACTTTGATAAGTATTTCTCTGCTTCAGCATTTAAACATCTCACTGCTGAGATATCAGCCTACCCTCGAAGGGTACGGGCCCGCCCGGGTTCCCACGAATGTGAGGCGAGCTTGCTCCCATTGAGCTACCACGTCTGAGCTGATAAGTATTTAAATGGGATTTAAATAAGCGCCAGAACTCGGTTCGGTATTTAAATGGGATTTAAATAACGTACCGAGTTGTGGCGCCTACACATTAACATAACTGTTATGCTGTGCTCCACACTCTCACGTCTCCAGAACTATAATGCATAAACATGACCTCTGAAATATGTGTTTAGATACGTGTACACGTACAGTACACTGTACGAACCTACTACTAACTATGTATGTGTGATGGAGGCTGCTGACCGTGCAGGTGCCTTCTGGTGCAGGATCATCATTGTCGACAGCCAGAAGTCGTTGACCGCTGACCAAAGCTCTCCCCCTTATTGGGGGGTGCGATAATCTCCGCGCCTGGCAGGTGGCTTGGGGATCGCAGACCAGTCACTGTTTACAAAGAGGACGCTGCGTGTATGACGATGAAATTTATTTCATGACTTATTGCTAGGTATAGTGTGTTTGCCTTATGAGCAAAAGTTCCCAGGTTCGATTCCCGGTCTGTGTCTGGGTGTTCGTTGTTTATGTGTCTTTGAGTGTTTTCCATGGCAGCCTGGACCCAGAATCATAGTATCCCTATTATGAGTGTGAAACGTTTAATGGATATTTTTACTAATTCTTTTTAATTCTTCTTGCTCTTAAATAAAATTCTGATTCTGTATAAGAATTAGCACTTACCAGCTAACATTTTACATTCTAATTATTGTACTTGTCTTAATGTTTTTGCATAATTGTGGCAAAATTTAAAGTAGGTGCAGCACGAGAAGGCAAGTAAAATGTAGTCCCAAACGACTTCAAACAAAGTTACCAGAACGTGGCGTGCCTAAAAATATTTCATTTCGCAAATTGAACAAATGCTATTCAGAACACTTAATTGAGCAAGTTTAAGCTCTATTTCAAAACTTAAAAACTGAAAGATATATTTGCCTGCCTTTTTGCGTAGCTTTTACGAAAAATCATTGCGTGAAATTAATTTCACGCTTCGATATATACTTACATACCAAAAACCATTATCAATTTCTCAGTTTAAATCTAAAGAAATAGAAGTTATGCTGTTAAAAATTAAAAGAGAAAATAGGTTTATGTATGGAAAAACAAAAACAGGACAATGTTCATTAAATTCGTGATAAATTTAAATGTAAGGTAGCTTGCATAGAAGAGGAATTTTTTTAACCACTAGGTAGCTTGCATATAATATAGTGCGTTAATAAATGATGACAAGGAAAATAAGAATTAAAGGTAATATACAATACAATAATAGGTTATGTTTTTTTTATTCTGTCAAAATTGCCAGCTTACAAAGACCTGTTCAACGACACCCAACATGATGGGGTGCAGCGAATTTTTTTTTACCCCCCCTTGCCATGTATGGGAGCTACCGTTATTTTACAAAAAAAACGTTTTTTTTTATTTTTTGAAACTGTATGTCTTTACTTAGACTATCTTTGTGCAAAATTTCATACATGTAAGTTTATAACTTTGGAAGTTATAAGGCTGTAAAGGATTCAGACAGACAGACGGACATGACGAACTTATAAGGGTTCCTTTTAGTACTACGGAACCCTAAAAAGAGAAACAAAATGCGTATCAGGCGGGGAGTTAGCGACGCGTATCATTAGATGAGTTCGGAATGTTAATTCCTTATACGTTATGCTAGTAAAACTTAAAGGCTTCTACAAACCAAATGCGTGTCAGTCAGGCAGCGGCATACCTTGAAAGCGGGCCCACGCGTTTTGTGATTCTTCGAAGAACTGTATGAACCATTATACACCAAAGTGGGCGCATGCCGCGCACGAACTGTCACGCGGCTGTGCAGGTGCCGCACTGTGTGGCTTCTAGGTTCATATTTGTTGTATGGTGATTCATGCAATTTTTTAGGCTTCACCGTGGTCCACCAATTGATTTATCTTAGTTGGACCAATGACAAATATTTTTTACCCATGGACCACCAAGATGGACATGGTGGTCCATACAAAATATTTTTTACTCGTGTTTCATCTTTGTAATAATGTCTTGTTGATGTTATACAAGAAAAAGTTATTACTAAAATTTATATAAAAAATAAGAAAACACGGGGCAAGTAATCATTACTAGAAAGCTGCTAGCATCGTGTTTACTTTTTTTGACAAATTAACCTAGCAATTTATATTTTAAGAGAGTTTTTTTTTTTTTCATCTGCTTCGTGTGACAGTAAATCTATGATTAATTCAACATAACAAGTCTTTCTGTTTATTTATTGTCCAATAAAAATGGTGGACCGTAGGAAATACCTAAGCACATTTAAAAAAAATATTCTTCCTATTTAGCATCCGTCAGTGCGGAAAAATATTTGCCCATTATTCACCCAGGAGAACTAAACGGTTGGGCTATGGGAGAGCTCTCGCAGTTTTGTACTACAAAAAGCCGCGGCCGCGTTGAAGCCGTGACCGACTAACCTTCACACTGCTCTGTCACTATGGTGTCACAGTTAGGAAGACAATTTACTGACCGTCACATTAGCATGAAGCTATGCTGCTGACACGCGTTCGGTTTGAAAAAGCCTTTAAGATTTTACGAGCACTACGTACGGTAATAGTAGAAGGAATGAACTTCCAGAACTTAATTATGAAGCTATCAAACTTCGCCAATTCGCCATTGTTGAAGTTGAAGTTTTTCTTGCATTATGTTCAATTTACTTGCGATCGAAACTTGTTAAGCAGCTTAGTCGTAAGCGTTTGTCTGTTATTTAATGTTTATTTATTACTAGCTGTTACCCGCGAATTCGGTCGCATGGACAAAAAATAAAAGTTGCCTATGTCCGTCTCCGACCTTTATGCTATATCTTTGGATGTTTGTCGCGTTATCACGGTTAAACGGCTGAACGAGTCTGGATAAAATTTGATAAGGAGTTATATGTATATCACAAAGACGAACTAAGGATACTTTTTTATGTCCACGCGAACAAAGTCGCGGGTGACAACTAGTTTTATATATATTGCTTATTATTGCTTGCAATGCTGGTGGGATTTCTTAATATCATCTACACACAAACACAAGCAACGAAATGGTAAGTGTATCAAATCTTTCCTAGTCAGCGCAAACGGAAGGTACGATCTATCTACGAGCTACATCTATGGCCGCGGCGGTGTAGAGGCGAGTTGACAGGGGTGACAGTGACCGGAATAATGGGCTGTTTACATTATTTGCTTTCTAGCTGCGCCTCGCGGTTTCACCCGATATTCTACAGAAACCGAATATTTTTCCGGAATAAAAATGTATGTGCCTATGTGTTAATCCTGTTTATAAGCTACCTCCATACCAAATTTTATTCAAATCCATTTAGCCGTTACAGTCGAACAGGACAAACACACATACACACTTTCGCATTTATAATACTAGTGTGATTCGTAGGTAATATTTTTATCCGACTGGCCAATAAGGAGGTTATTAACTGTTTTAGACTTTCACGGTTGTATACTACATTTTAATTAGTACTCGCGATATTTATAAGGATTTTTATTGTTTTCGAGTTCCCAATATTTCGATGCAGTTACAGACTGAATATCAGGAATATCGGGATTTCGAAAATAATAAAAATCGTGGTGAATATCGTGAGTACTAATTAAAGATGAGGGTAAAGATTTAGAGTGTAAGTATGTACACTGTAAAGTGTTTTCTATTTTTTCGAATGTCAATTAGAATTTGTTGTGAACATGAAGACTTTTTTCAGATATAGAGTTATCCAAGAATCACCCTGTAAACACAAGCACAGTTTGCGTGAATCCCAGTTTACAGTTCCGTCGCCTCAAAGGAACTGGAACACTATTCATGGCCTATAGAAGCTTCCTGCGTCGCGAAATATACGGCAGTGAAGAACAAACATTAAATAATAATGGTAGGCATTGGTAAGTGATACAGAAACAATAGATAGATTTATAGGAATGATAGGTGGTAGATTTAGGAATAAATAAATAATTAAATATTGGTGGACACACACAGCGCCATCTAGCCCCAAACTAAGTAAGCTTGTACTGTGGGAACCAGATAACTGATAGAATACATTTAAAAAAAAAATCTAGTCAAAATTAATGAAATTGGGGTCGTATGCATAATCATCAAAATGGGCCTTTGCCATAATGATGATAATTGCACATTGTCATGACGATTTAAGCAGCGTCTCTCAAGAGTTTCTGGAGCACTTGCGCTCGTGATTAAATTGGCCAATAAGGCATCCGCAGCTGAGGTCACGAGTTTCGGTGAACTCGTTTCACCGAAACGAGTTCTTGATGGGGATTTGAGGGAAATACTGAGATATTTGCTTTGTAATGCCTACATGTACGTTTTGCATCAGCACATGGAAACATAGTGCCTGTTTTTAATCCTGGTAATATTTAATTTGTAAATGAATCATGCACAAATAATTACAACGAATCATTATATTATATTATATATACCAATAAATCATTCAATTCCCCAAGGAAGCGTCGTTGCATGCATCTTTTTATTAAATATATATTAATGACCTTCCTAAAACAATTAACGAATCTTGTGTAATTTTCGCGGATGATATCTCTATTTTGACCTCTTGTAAAAATTATATAAATTTTAATGAAAAACTCACTGACATTTTTAATAATATAATGAATTGGATGACCGACCACAATCTTGACTTAAATCTGACAAAGACTGCAATAATGCAATTTAGACCCCACCAAAAAGCTCCTCTTGACATAAAATTCTCATATAATAATAATAAACTAGAATGTGTTGATGCAGCCACATTACTGGGCGTAGAAATTGACACGCATGTAAACTGGAAAAGACACATACAAAAAATAAAGGCAAAATTGTCAAATTTCACATACGCACTTAGGGAACTTAGACGAGCAACAGACCTAGATACAGCTTTAAGAGCCTGTTACTCATATGCATTCTCGTGGCTCAGCTACGGCTTCATACTCTGGGAAAACAGCGTGGATGCTAAAGATCTCTTTGTTGTCCAGAAAAAATGCATCCGAATACTTCCAAACATAAAACTTCCCGACATCAAAATACCAAATGTTCACAAATCTTATTACATAAAATTTAAAATCTTAACGACTACATCCATCAATTATAAGGAGAATTCTATGACATCCATAATAAACAAAATAAACTAATCTAAAAGAACGCTATCAGTGGGAATTGTTCCCAAAATGCTGGCCCCATTACCACATTGTATTGCAATACTCAGCCTTTGGGCGAAATAGAGGCCAGCATTTTGGTCACGTGTTGCATCCATATATATTTAAGAAAACTGCAATTTTTTCAAAAAACACCCTCAACTCTTTACATAATTATCTGACAAGCGAGATTACCGAATAAGGTCTAATTATAAAAACAAATTAATAGTACCACCGTCTAAACTAGAAATGCATAGCTCCGGACCAAACTCAATGGCTGCTAAAATATACAACAAACTACCAGTACAGATAACAGAGATAGAAGATGAGTTCAAATTTGCTAAAGCCCTAAAAGTTGTATTACTCGCGAAATCCTACTATATACCCTAGACAATTTTTTTAAAGATAAGACAATTATGGAATTGTTTGACCCGCTCTGCAGGGTATATATACCCTGCAGAGCGGGTCATACCCAATCAGGGTCATTATGATTTACCTATTTAAAATATGCTAATTAAGATCTGCATGTAATCCACATAATTTTTGCAATAAATGTATTGCGTATAGATCGATAACATAGCAGTTTGTAGGCTCAACTATCTTGTGATTAGGGTTAATCGGATATCTCGTCTAGTATAAAAAAAAACTCAAACAACAAGCTGAACGATTGCGCAACGATAGTCGTATAAAAGTTGATGCTAATTCACATTTCACACGTAAATAAAGATTTAAAAAAATAATTCTCGTAACATCACGTAGTAATTTTTTTAATTTTTTAGTGTTAGGATATTAATGTGAATTTTTACATTTGAATTTTTATGCAATGTTTCCATTTCATTGCATTACAGAATAGAAAAACAGGTCGATGTTCCACCTATGGATTCACCTTACCCACAGACTATTATCACTCTTGCCTAGGATAATGTATGTATCGGTATCATATCTAATTAGTAACCATGTAGGTAACCAATAAGCTGCGCTGTATTTCGTGTACAAGTTAGCCTTGTAATCGAGCGCGAGGCAACGCGCCCAGAATTTTAGACAAGTTGCCTGGAATCAAAGATCACTTAAATCTATAGGCCATCTTAGTCAATAGAATTGTTTAACGATCTTCATATAGTTGTTAGTTAGTTTAGTTTTTAATCCCTATTAATATTATGAATGCGAAAGAGTGTATGTTGGATTGTTGGTTTGTTTGTTGCTATTTTACGTAACGACAGAGTAACATACATGCATGGATATAGATTAAGGGTCAGAGAGTGACGTAGACTTTACACTTTTTATCCCGGGAAAATGTACGGTTCCTGAGGAATTTTTCATGCGGGTGAAATCGCGGGGCCTAGCTAGTAGCTCATAAATTTGGTGCAAACTATTAAAAAAAAAATGTGCTTATATGGACAGTAAAAAATGTCATATAAATAAATCAAACCAAGTCACAAACAGTCGTGAAATTTCTGGGCCAATTTACAACCATCCTGTTTAAACGTAATAGCCATTATCTTTTGAATCTGTTTGTTAAGCTTTGAACTCCGATATCCACAGCAACAGGTGTATCAGTATCATTTGTTCTAAAGGTCGTCATATACTAAACTAGTATGCCCGCACGGCTTCGCTCTCATAGGCTACCAGTAATTTCAACACCACATTTCACCTCTTCAGGGGATACATTTCGAAAAATTCTGAGAGATGCCTTTCTTTTTAATTTATATTTTTAGTGCACAAGCCGAGTTTAATTGTAGTAACATAAAAAAAAGTTTTCCATACAAACTTGGTGTCCATTTTACCCCCTTTACATGTGAAAATTTGCAAAATCTGTCCTTATTGTTCACCTAGACCATTTGAGGATTATTGGGTCTAAATTTCACGTCTCTATCATAAGTGATTTGGTCTGTTGCGTTTATTAGAAAAGGGCTTGTTCTTATATATATATTATAGATTATATTTATTCTTATAATGTTAGTAACAGTCCAATCCGATAGTTATCCATGATACCAGTTCATATAAAACAGTCGAGCGAAGTGCACGTATTGTGAATATATTATTATATTTTCAATCGTCAGTTGAATCGAAGCTATAATAATGTCGATAGCAGCGAAAGCTTGGACCAGGTTTACGAGATTGCGGAATGGAAAGGAATTAAAATTCCGTATAGAGGAAGTGCCAAAAGACAAATATGGAAGTATCTTTGGATTATTTTTTGATTACTTCGTTCCCGAGGAACCAATTCATAAAGCTTCAAGTAAGTATGCAATAATTTTACCATAGGTCCATACTTACGTTTTGCTCGTCTCGTCACTTATGCTCGTTTGCACAAAACTTTGACAACTCCTAAGTTCATACTTAACTCTCTAGGACGTATCTGACAGTCCAAAATGCACCAAACTTAGGAGGTTGCTTAAATGCGTAAGACATGTCCTAACTTTAAGACATCTTTTTCACATATCATAAGGCTAAGCAAGCGCTTAACAAGTGTCAGTGTCAACAAAACTGTCTGTCGTAGGTACAAAAACACTAAATAAACAATGGGGACGAAATATAGCATTCTTTAATTAATTTCATTCAAACGTCAGTTCTAGGAGTCACTAGTACACATAAACTGGTCATACAGAGGAAGTTGATGCCTAAGTCCGACTTAGTTTAGGTGATGCTTAGCTAAGTTTTATCTTCGTTGAATTTAGTGCAGAAAGGCATTAGTAACATAAACAATAACAAGATATACTTAGGTTGAAAAAATGGACATGGACAAAATGGATGTGAATATATAGGTATATAACTATATATTTATTATTTCTGAAATGTGCTAAAAAAAATAAAAAACATTTTTATGGTACACATGATCAATGAAGATAAGAAGAAGTAATCCAGATTATTCGCTTCTTCCATTATTAACAGAAATAAGATTTTAATAGCATTCTAAAATTATTTTATAAAATAATATTTATTTATAGATACTAGGTACATTAGTTACGCGCCAATTTAGCGCTTTTTTAACTGTGGGTAAAACAAAAGAACAATGTTACAAAATAACAATGTATTTTTGTTATGTTAAATCAACGGATATTAATGAAATAAAACATAATCTTACATATATTTAACTCATCTCTATTTTAGAAATAACCCGGCAAGCAGAAACTTTCGACGAATTCAAGCAAGGTGTGATGACGCTGTTGAAGGTTCTAGATTACCAAGTAGATGCGTGCTACATAGACGATGGCTCGGAAGTCACAAAGGTAGTTGGCGCGTCTATCATGGTCCTTGACGAGAAAGACGCGTCTTCTACAGATCTGGATACAATTGCATCGGTAATTTTTATTTTATTTTTAGGGTTCCATAGTACGAGAAGGAACCTCAATAATCTTTATACATTTTCAAGCATATCTTTATAAAATCGTCAGGTGATCAGTCTACACTTATGAAAGTTCACAACATTTTGCACTGTGATTTTGTAGATACATAATAATTATAAGAGTAGATCTCCATTTTGTTTTATTGAAACGGGAATACTCATGTTAAATTGAGTCGGTTATTCCGACTACAGTTTCGATAACACTCGGTGACCTTCATCAAGGAATGCTAAGCGAGACACGCGCGCGACCTCGTCTTGCCTTGCACGCACGCATCAAAATGTATCAAAACCACGTCAGTTTTAATAGAATAAAAGAATAAAACTCAATCATAATTTTGCATTTAACACTAGCTCCTGTATAATATGTGGGGATCAAAAACTTATATCGCTGTTTTTTTTTCCACTAAAATAAGGTAGTTATTCTAAGATTAAAATTAATATAATGTTTCATAAAATCGATTTCCGTCAGTCGTATTGTTGGTAAGACAAGCCTTGTTAAAGTAGCGTACACGGTGTAACACATCTTCAATTTTCTAAACTATTTCATTTAGAAACTTGTAACTTTCCACGTTTTTGCAACAAAGTTAAAACTCTTCCCTAAAATTATTTTGAGATTCATTGGGATCGCAACATTTTGAGTTATTAAGAGAAAAAAAGCAAAACGCCTATAATACACTTAGTTCAGAGATCATTGATCTAATTTCTAGTTCTCAAATAATGTTATCCTAGCAGCATGTAACGTAGGCTATGCTGTGATGACACTCCTCCAAAAAATAGCTTTTACCATTAACTTTATTGCAGCACTTTGGGAACCTGTATACGGAACCCCAAACTCAGCGTGTCGTGAGACGCTCCTCATACGTGATTTTCTCTATTGTAGATGACTAAAGCTGAAGAAATGAAAAAATTCTTCGATCTCAATAAGATTATGGTTGAGTCGTGTAATGTTATGAAAAAGTACAATCTGGACAGATATTACGATGACAGAGGAATAGTTGTTCACCCGGACTACAGAGGCTTGGGCGTCGTTGGAGAATTTTTGAAAGCAAGGTAGCTACCTAATAAAATCATGTTAAGGTGCATCGTTTCACTCATCGCGCGAAATTTAAATTTTATTGCGTTTTTTGTTAATTACAGCTTAATTACTCATCGTGGATTTATTTAAACCAATTTTGAGCCAATAAATAAGTTGTTCTAAGAAATTACGGGTAAAATGATCATCTAGATAACATTTGTTTAGCTACAAATAAGCTCAATAAGCTGATTTTCATCTTGGTTTTTGGTTTAGCGAAAAATGTACCTACACTAGCTTTCAAATTGAATTTTTGGTTGGTGTAATGTCTTGAAAGAATCTATTTATTATCGCAAAATTAGTTTTCATGGACCTACGATGAGTAACTAAGCTGTAATTGACAAAAAACGCAACAAAATTGGAATTTCGCGCGCTGAGCGAAACGATGCACCTTAATAAATTAATAAAACTATTAAAGAACCTGTTAAGGGCCAACTCAACTGATTAAGCTAATCTCAATCTCAATCTCATTTATTCATAACCATTGGTCACACGTCAGTTTCTATTTTTTATACATTTTGAACAAAATAATAATAGTAATGCATTGGCGAACTCATCTATAAACACACCAACACTAACAACATTTTGGCTGAACAGCAGAAAGGGTGCAGACGAAATAGTCAAGGGTGTAAGGAGCAGCTAACAATTGATGCGATAGTATGCAAACAGGCATTAGTCAAAAAAAGAAATATCTTTACGATGTACATTGACTACAAAAAAGCCTTTGACTCAGTCCCTCACAGCTGGCTCTTATACATCCTTAACCACTACAATATTCATCCCACAATAGTAAAATTCCTTGACAATATCATGCAAAACTGGCAAACAGTCTTAAAATTAAGGTTAGGTGACACATGTGTAGAGACAGACTCAATAAAAATCAGGAGAGGTATTTTTCAAGGTGACTCTTTTAGTCCTCTTTGGTTTTGCCTCGCACTAAACCCACTCTCAAATCTCCTAAATAATAGTAAAAACGGATATAAGATTAAAAATGGTAACTCAAACTACACTTTATCGCACCTGATGTATATGGACGATATTAAGCTTTATGGTACAAATCTTGATGAAATAAACCAACTCGCAGGAATTACACAATCATTTTCTTCTGACATACACATGGAGTTCGGAATAGATAAGTGTAAGATATTATCAGTAAATAGAGGAAAAATAGAACAAAACTCAATCTCACTAAACGCTGGTGAGCTAATTGACCCTGTAGACATGGAAACTGGATACAAATACTTAGGATATCAACAAACTCGTCAAATACACCAAAAACAGACCAAAGCGACACTCCAACTAAAATTTAAATCTCGACTGCATCAAATTCTTAATACACACCTCAACGCAAAACATACAATCAAAGCCATCAACACATATGCAATAACAATTCTTACATACTCTTTTGGAGTAATACATTGGTCACAAACAAATTTGAAAACACTTCAACGTACCATCAACACTACAATGACCAAATACAGGAAACACCACCCGAGAGCATGCTCCGAAAGACAGATATTACCTAAATCAGAAGGAGGAAGAGGTATCATAGATATCACTAATTTACACAATTCGCAGATAACAACACTTCGCAACTACTTCCACGAACAGACACAACGATCACTACTCCATGAAGCAATAGTTAAAACAGACTATAAACTCACCCCTCTTAACCTAAGCGACCACAACACTCAGAAAAACGAGAAAGTCACCACCCAAGCACAGAAAACAAGCACTTGGCTACAGAAATCACTGCATGGCAGACACCGCCGAGATTTATTGGACCCAAATGTCGATAAAGTTTCATCGAACGCGTGGCTCAAATTCGGCGAGTTGTTTCCTGAAACAGAAGGATTTATGTTGGCCATCCAAGACCAAATAATAGATACCCGCAATTACCGGAAGTTCATAATCAAAGACCATACCATGCAGTCAGATTTGTGTCGACACTGTCATGGTAGCTCAGAGACTATACAACACATCACAGGAGCCTGTAGATCTATCACTCAAACCGACTATAAGTACCGACACGATCAAGTAGCAGCAATACTTCATCAAAACCTGGCATTTAAACATAAATTAATTAAAGAGAAAACAGCATACTATAAATACACTCCCGACACTGTACTAGAATCAAACACACACAAACTCTACTGGGACAGAACAATAATAACGGACAAAACTATTCACTACAACAGACCAGACATTACATTACATGACAAAAGAAACAAAACAGTTTATCTTATAGATATTGCCATCCCAAACAAGCATAATCTTGCAACAACACACACAGAAAAAATAGCTAAATACACAGATCTCACAATAGAATTAAAAACCCAATGGAAAGTAGAAACCGTAAAAACTATACCAATCATACTTTCATCTACAGGCGTTATCCCTTACTCACTACACACTTCCCTCAAAACACTCGACATGCACAACTGTACGTTCATTCAGCTTCAGAAAGCTGTAGTTCTGAACACTTGCCGAATCGTTCGGAAATTCTTATCACAAAACCAATAGTGCACCCCATTTTTCGTTTGGCTAAAAACCCGCGAAAATGGTGAAAATCCTCGTCTCACGAGAGAACAAAGTTAAAACATATAATAATAATAATAATAGCAAATATAAGTAATATAAGTACATTGGTAATTCATGTCAAATCAAATAAAATAAAAAACAAAGAAGAGAAATTACATAATTCAATAAAAATTAATTAATAAAAATAAAAACGTATGTCAACAATAATCAATTAATAAAGTAAAATAATAATAATAAGAAACATGTCAAAAACTTATTTTAAACAATTTTCGGTAGGAACCGATTTTCGGTTTCGGATTTTCTAACCCCCGAATACTGAAACGTTTGTTAACTTTGACAACAGATTAATTCTAATACTGCCTTTGTCTGGCACTAAGCAAATGACAAAGGCAGCAATAGACTTAAGCTGTCGTCAAAGTTAGCAAACGTTTCAGTATTCGGGGGTAACTCGTTGATACTTTTTTATCTTTAGAATAACACAAGTCGATAACCGCGACTTCGTTCGCGTTGAGATAAAAAAATATCTTATGTCTGTTTTTATGATATACAAATTCAAACTACTACTACTACTAACTACAAACTAACACTAACTTCTTATCAAATTTTATCAAGATCCGCTCAGCCATTTAGCCGCGATAACGCGACAAACAGCCAGACAGAGAGACAAACTTACTTCCTAACGTTGTTCTATTTTTGTGTATTTTTTGACGTTTTGTATGGACTGACAGTTGTCATTACAAACATTTAAACCTTTCGCGATTTGAACACATAATTTAATGTATCAGTTACTAGTAGTTAAACCAGTTTTAGCGTGGTTAAGTCCTGATACATTAAATTAAGTAATGTAGAGTGTTCTGAATTACGCAAGCGAAGTTTTTTCCTCGAGACGAACGTTTTCATTTTTATTCCTCGAAACTTTATTGGTCCCGATACGACTGCGGCTATATTCCTCTGAATTACAATATGAGTTAGGATTGTCAACTTTTTAATATCAATTTTTATTTAAACGTTTTCTATTTTGACGAAGAAGAAGGAAAAAATGATTTTACCGCGAATTACTTCGCCAAAAAAAAAACTATCGAACGGAAATAGCTAGAAAACATTATCAATGGTATTCTTAAGATAAATCAATGTTTATTTTTTGAATTTTAACTCAATTTTTTTTATCAAAAATGTTGACAATGGTGCGAACTATGTAGCGAGAAGGGGAGCGGGCCCTTCAACATCTATCACACACTCGAAAAGCCTCTCTAAATTGATAATTTGCGCTCGTCAATACCACTCTGACAGATTGATCTGGAAAAAAAGTATTTGATGTGTGGAGGAAAAAAAACGATTTAATTGTATTGTATTGATTTAATAGTATCTATAACTATTAATATCAATTTAAAACCTAAAATAAAAATGTAAAAACTAAGTATATAAAAATAATTAAATGTACTAAACTTAAGTACTAGAACTAATAATACTAAACAAGATTAAATTAATGTTAATAAAAAATTAAATATGTGTAAAAATAATAAACTTATATTAATAAAATTAAGTATAAATGTTCTGTAAGGGAAGGGAATTAAAAGGCTATTTTATTTTATTTTATTTATTTATTATTAATTTAATAAGGAGAATTCTGTGTGTATGCACTTCTGGGCTTTCTGAATTAATAATATGAATTAATATTATTAATTCGGGGAGGCATTCTGACTATGTGAGGCCAATTCAGCAAGTAGGTATCGGCCCGAACGGCCCAGATGGCCAGAGGCCAGTGTTGCTCTAAGGTGAGGTCAGCCTACTTAGCAAGTAATCACTGCGTTTCCATAGCCGTGAGCGCGTCAGAACGCATACATATAGGTTAGGCTATTTTTGAACTGCGACAAACAACGCGCTAAAAAGTAACCCTAACATAATATAATGGCCCAGAATACTAGGTTAGGTTATGTTTGAACAGCGAGAAACAACGCGCGAATTGAACAAGTGAAGCGAGCGTGGCGCGGCAGCGGCCGGCGAAGCGCTAAAAAGTAACAACACAATGGCCCCGAACACAAGGTTAGGTTATGTTTGAACTGCGACAAACAACTCGCGAGCCGAGCGAGCGAAGCGAGCATGTCATTTTTCCATAAAGGTCAATTTGTGTGGATTTCACCTACGTGGGTTACTTTGATAATTATTTTTTGTGAACATACATACCTACATTTTTTAACTTCCAGGGTGGTGATTTGCAAGGAGCGAGGTGTTCCCATGGCTGGTGCCTGGATGACATCTCTTGGAAGCCAAAAAGCAGCAGCCAAACTAGGTTGGGAGACAATCTGCGAGCTGGACTACAAGGACTTGGGGGAAAAGGGGGGAGTTGAGTTTGAAGGGAGTCCTCCGTCATGTAAGCTAATGGTTATCAAGGTTTAGTAAGTAAGTTTAACAGATGTGTTTAATAATAATCATAATATTTTTTAAGATCATTTTTTCTTTTATTTTATTGCTCAGTTACCTTTTTTTGATGCTTCCCGCTCGGTAACACCCTTTCGTCAAGTGTTGATGATCGGAAAAATATCGTTTTATTATTATTTGCTTTTAATAAATGTTTTTACGGATGTTTTAAATGTTTCAATTATGACTTTCAAAGCAAAATATCAAGTAGTTATACATCTTTATTTATTACTAACATTAATGAAGCATTATTACACAGAAACACTGAAGAATAATGTAAATTTAGCACCAAAATAAATTATTTCAAGGTCGTTGCATACAATGGGCTTAGATAAGCTATGGTCGACTTCCTTGTAATTCTATTCTTTTTTATTAGCATCGTCATACCAACGTTTCGAAAAAGTTAGTTGCAAGTGAATTAATTAAATTCTTAATAATGCTGTAACCATGTTAATTAAGAACAGTTTTTAAACTTGAATTTTATCTTTGAAAATCTAAAATTACTCTAAAATTACTTACCTAATTTTCGCTACAGCGCGCGAGTAGAAGCGATGTAGGTTCCATATAGTAGGTGTCACATATAGTAGGTGTTCGTAGTACAATCACAAATACAGTGACCATGACTACAGCTCTTCCTGTACCTACTTTCATTTGAAGTTATTTCGATAATTTTGTACCAAGGTGGATAAAAAACCAAAACATACGTATCCTTTATTTTTCAGTAAAATTTGCGCCATGGCATGGATTTACACCAAAGGTCGGGGAGTGACATAGGCTCTTTATCCCTTTTTTTTTTGTTTATTCGCCCGTTTTGGGCAAGCTCTTTATCCCGGGAAAATGTACGGGTCAAGAGTCAAGATAAAAAAGAGATTATGGATTTAAAAATATATATAAAATTCATAATTATTATGAATGAGACATGTTATCTAGAGCGACAACGTACGATCGATAATAAGATAACTTTAAAGAGACAAATATATAAACACAACTTTTTGGCTATGCGGAAATAAACTTTGTGGCGAGTTAGTCTTTATTTATTCAAATCAATTATTTATATATAATATAATTGCATAGGTAAAAAATAATTAAATAATATTTATATCTTTTTTAAATATTAATATATATTTTTTTTTTTCGGAATTATTCTTTTGAGCTTTATCTTTTATTTTTTTATTTTGTGGCGTGAGACAAGCGTCTCGTCTCGCCACTTATATAGATACCTGAAAGCCGCAGGTTCGGGCCCGAAACTCCACTTTCTGCCTCGCCAACAATGTAAATATGACGAACTTCCATACAACATTTCATCCCCTTTTAAGCCTTTACGATTTTTTTTAAATCAACTAATTACTCCTTATTTCCTAATTATGTCATCATTATTAAATATTATTAATAAACTACTGTGCAAAATTTCATCCTTTTATAGACCTAGTCTGTATTGTCTGTCAGTTTATCAAGTAGAAGATCAGGCCGCAAATATATTTTGTTAACTTAACATAAACTTTTGCCTCAACTTTCAGCTTTAGTTAGATCACAACAAATATATCAAGTTGAATAAAAATAAGAAACTAGCTGAGAAGGTAATTCACGACGATGCATAGTTGAGTAAGAAACATGTTGAACTCCAGGTAAGTAAGTCAATCCCAAACATGT
Source organism: Apocheima hispidaria (assembly GCA_947579745.1). Lineage (NCBI taxonomy): Eukaryota > Metazoa > Arthropoda > Insecta > Lepidoptera > Geometridae > Apocheima > Apocheima hispidaria. The sequence continues at coordinate 10,061,197 of OX388156.1, forward strand.
CAGCTTGTATGTTATTCTGTGTACAATCGCAAACTTCGAGCCAACTCCGACTGGTACCTATGGCAAATCTTCCTGAAATGTACAGGTCGTGTCGGTAAGCAAAGGTATTTGGTAGCTATTTTAGCTCTCCGCTTGGATGTACCTACCTATATGCAAAAATGCCGTAGATTCTGTTGGCCCGTTTTCTAAGTCCAAGGAAACCAATTTATTTTCTGTATGAATCTCCGTAGAAAAGACTTCCTTATGCGCCCCCGGATATAACAGCTTAGGGTGGGTAGATGGTACATGCCTTCCATTCTGACAGGATAACGCTTATATCCACTTCTATTTTCTTTATAATATGTGAGAAGCGGTAAAAAAAATTTTTTGCAAATAAAACAAAGGAATCGACACCATTGGTTATTGCAGAGCCACCTAGGGAAGTACGCGCCATCTTTGCCAGTTATACAAACGCCATGCAGTAGTGTGCAAACATAACTGTGTTTCTGATTGAAGGGCATGAACGGAATGAGCTCTATTATGCTTATTGCTCCAATCCAACCCAAAACCAGTAATGTTTTGGTTGTTTAAATTGTGTTATCATGTAATATCTCGAGACTGACAAGTCTAGTGCATTTCCGCCTTGGTTTTGTTCTAGCACAAATTTATGGATGGTATTGAACTTATATTATTATGGGTAAGCATGACGCTTAACACCAGGCGAGCGACTTGCATTTCCAGCCACTCAGTAGAATTTAAAAAACAGATATTTATTTAAAGCAAACTGTCCTCAACAATTTGCATATGTATGCAAATCACTTCCGATCCTCAACGAATGCGGCGACTGCCGTCAAAATGAGGTGGCAAAATTTCCAGCCCCAGTCAACGAACTGTGATGTCAGCTGAACCGTGATAATTACTCTACAGTGCCCAGGGGAATGATGAACTCGGTATAGATAAACTTTAGGATTTCATTCGCGGTAAATAAGATAAGCATTTTTATCGCCCTCATTTGTTTTGCGGATAAGATAAACTAGTAGTTCGCGGCGAACTGAGACCTCGCGACCTCTATATCTTCACAACCGCTAGACCGATTCAGCTCATATTCGAACTTAAAAATTGTATTGAAATGAACTACTTGCCTACAAAATTTCATGAAAATCGAATCAACGGTTCGTCGGACAAATATACACACAAACATACATACAAAAGCCGATTTGTCCCAGTAAACTCTGAGACCTTCGCTTCGCTCGGTCAATAACAAAAGACGAAAACTGAAAGTGCTTACAGCTGCACTAATGGTTTTTTAGTTAAGTTTAATTTTTATAGTTAGTAGTTTTTAGTTTTTAGTTAGTATTTTTAAGTTTTCTTTAATTGTCTGTTTTTTAAGTTGTACATAATATTTATTTCCATAAAATGCTTATTATTTATTTATTATTATTATTTAAAATTACTACGTTCGTCTCGAGGAAAAAATTTCGCTTGCGCGATTCAGCCCTCCTCCATTACAACTTTAACTTTTCCATACAAAACGTCAAAAAATGCACAAAAATGGATCAACCCCATCTAGCGAACTAGGTATAGGAAGTAATTTTGTGTCTCTGTAGGTAAGTTATCACGGCTAAACGACAAAACGGATCTTGATAAAAATTGGTAAGGAGTCACTGTAAATCACAAAGACGGACACAGGATACTTTTTTTATGTCCACGCGAACGAAGTCGCGGGTAACAACTGATTATAAATAATTTCAAAAATGCAAATGTGAGTATTAAAGGCCGTTGTTAACTTTTCGTAAATTATTTCAGCATATTTAATTATGAGCGTATTTTTATTTGCGGCTTAGATACAATTAACAATTATACTTCTGAAAAAAATAGAACCAAAATAAATTCTAATAACATTCTCGGAATTATAAGAAACAGTTTCAATGTGTCGTCCTTAGAACGGCTTACGAAATAATTTATATCCGTTGGAGGAATTGAAATACATATACAGGTTTATAAAGAAAAGGGTATATGTAAGCCAAAAGGGCCTCCTAGTACTCATGATTGTGAACAACTTTTACTATGGGACAAACCCTGAAATCGAGGAAAAAAATCTGCTGTTTCATACATTTTGTCGAGTGTCATTGACATTTTTCTATACAGCTTTTTTTCCCACTCGATTTCAGGGTTGGGCCCATAGTAAAAGTTGTTCATAATGATGAGTACTGCAAGCCATTTTCGGCTGAGCATACCTTTTCCTAATGACCCTGTATTTAGCTCTGGATAAAAAATAACATTAATAATATTAATGTTATTTTTTCCGGGAATCAAACTCGGTGCTAAGTATTTAGTGGCAGGATTTTTCCATATAGAGGTGTATGTACGTAATTATCCTTTCGGCAATATTTTGCCACATCTATGATGTTGTGCGAACCGCCCCGACCACATTTAGATCCGTTCTCATCTTGTAATTCGTTGCTTTATTCCAATAAAGTCAAGGTTGGTTTTTTTTTTTCACTGTCAAATCTTAAAGTTAAAGTTTCTTAATAAACGGCGAGTGTTTTGCGATCCCCAAGCTGCCTGCCAAGCATGGGGACTATGGCACCCCTCTCCTTTGGGGGAGCGGGAGGGCTTTATTCAACAGTAAGCGTTCTGGCTAATGATGGTGCTGATGGCAATAGTACCCCCTAGCATAGCTATTATCGAAAAAACTTTGAGAATCTGTGATGCAAGCAAGTCCTTTGTTCTCGGTTATTTTAAAGCATTTCTGAGATATCTACTTCACTAATCTTAGCGAATTGTTGCAGCGAGGCTCGTCTAAAGTAATTGTATCGCTAACTCCTTAAATATTCCTCACACGTATCTCCTTAACGAATTGCGGGTAAACGAACTCGTATCGGGTTCTCGCTTATTTGTAGTTAACAAGTACATAAATCCTAGGTAGATAACACTGAGACCACCCGGACCCCGGTAGATAAGTCTTATATAGCATCGAGATTCAGAACAAACGCTTTAGAATTCAAGACTCGTTTTAAATCACAAAGAGTCGGTTTCACCGCCAAGTGCAAGATAAGAATACGACGGATAAGCAAGTTAATAGCCAGATGAGCTTTTTGTTAACAACTGAAATAAGAGTCAAAAGTATTGTGTCTGTAAGTGTAGGGATTTGGTGATTAAATCGTCGTGGTTGGACGGGGAACTTTATAATTATTTATTATTATTTATTAATTAATTTTTTATTTATTTACTAACCCGACAACTTTATTTTGGTTTGCAAGCTGAAGTGCGGCAATGGGCAAGCCACATCGCTCCAAGAACCGATAACTGATGGAAGAAAGGATCTTGAGTGGCAACCTCGAGCCGGAAGACGCGTCGGAGGCAAGCTTCCCACAAGGGGGACCGAAGACATTGTGAAAGTCGCAGGCAACCAGTGGATGCAAGTAGCAGGTTATCGGTCGGTGCACGTGACGCTCTAAGAATGAGGCCTATGTTTAGCAATGGACGTCTTCCGACTGATGATGCTGAGTGGCTGAAAGGGTTCTGACAAAGCTGGAGTAAATGTACCAAGTAACCATTGTTTTTTGGGGTTTTTAAATGTATTTGTGTGTTTCCGTTTGGTCAGTGAGTACAATTGTCGTGGCGCAGCTAGTATTATCACAAAACTCGCATACTACGTTTCCTTTCCAATTTGAAATTATTAAACTTAATGTCTGAAAGTAACGATATAAGTGCAATTCTTAGTTAGTAGAATTCTTAGCTGATACTTAGTTTTCTTAGTGTGAAATATCGTATCGTATTTTTATTTATATCGTATTTTTACCTCATTTACGAACAAGAGATAATCTAAGCAATCGTTCCAGCAGAAATGGAAGAAAATCCGTTTACGCAAATGTAACCTTGTTAGCGACAATGAAGAAAATGAGAAATTACGAACGAGAGACGGATGAAAAAAGAGGATTAAATATGAAATATGGGACAGGAACTGGGAAATGTAACAATTGTACGTAATGTGTCTACAGAGGCGAGATATATCCTTTACACAATAAGAAGAAATGTATAAGTAACGCAGTATATATAACTATAACACAAATCTTTGTTGAACTGAATTTGTTAAAATAATGCTACGAAATAGGTTAAAAGATCGATGCAGATTGACAACCAGTGTTACTAAAAATCAGATCATGCCCTTTTCAAAATCTACCTATGAATCATAAAATGGAAAACTGGCAGCGATTTTTCGTCATAACGTATTAAGGCAACTTTGAACTCTAAAGCTGTCATGTTATTAGTAAATACTTCATTCCGAAAATAATTAAGATAAGCTCTAATTTCAGAACGTATCACAAAAACAATAAAATTTCTATAAGGAATTAAAAATACCCGAACGTAAAATGTATTCTATGTCATACGTAAAGAGGAATCCAACGACATCCCACTCGTCAAAATCGATCAAGCCGTTTAGACTACAGGAGGTACCTACTATAGAAACACACAAACATAACCGTACTTACGTACACCCCAAAAACATTACTTTCTTTTTGTTTTAATAAAACGGGAATACTCACGTTAAATTGAGTCGGATATTCCGACTATAGTTTCGATCACATTCGGTGACCTTTATCAAGGAATGCTCAGCGAGACACGCGCGCGACCTCGTCATTACTTTCTTGTTAGGAGAGTCGGGTAAAAATTATATAACACGCCTAAAGCACCCTACCAAACCCTGAACGAAACTCAAACTTATTTGCAATTAGTCTCTATTAATTTAACAATACGTGGGACTTATTTTGAACAAAATAAGTCGGGTTATTCCCAAATCAATATTAATCACCAGAAACCCAGGGATTTCCTAACTAATATCTAACTAAGCAGGTACTTAATCTACGGATTCAGTTATATGGCATGCACGGCTATTAACCAGCACGCGACGTGTGTTTGGGAAATTAAACTAATCTACGTTAGATCCAATTTAGTGAAGAGATGTTTAGCAATATCGTAGATTGCTTCTTAACCTCCTGTTGAAATTACAAATTACATAAAAATAAAGGAAATCTACTCGATTTTACTTAGTAAAGTCATTTCAACAGTCTTGCGTTTTTACAACAACTACAAATAAATTTAAAACTTGTATCTAAATGTTCTAGAGCTCTTTTGGGAAATCTTTAAAATGTAAAATAAATAAATAAAAAATAAATGTAAATGTTTAATAATAAATTTAACAATGTAATTTTTATTATTAACAAAACTTTAAAATTAACTCGATACATATTTTTAAGCCTTACTCTTCATATTTTATGTCTATAACGTAGTGATTTACTTCCTCGGTGGTGTCTTTTCGACTTCGGTGTCATTTAGCGTCGATGGAATTCATACAGCAACGCGGACCGGCCTTATGGGTCAGCCGGAAGCCGGCATTGATCTAAGGCGTCATTATAGATATTCAAATTGTTAACAGATATATACAACTACACAAATGACTACAAAGTATGTAGTCATATTTTCCCAGAAACGACTATTATCACACAAGTGTCACACTCTACCAAACGCTCGGCTACGAAGCTAACCATAACACTCGCAGAGCTAAGATATAATAAAATTCCATATTCAGTTCATGTGAGCCTGAGTTTGCTGATTACTACGGAACATTTTGATATGTGCCTTTGTAGATATTCTGAGAATATTCACAAAGAGAATTTTGTATTCTGCTAACTTGCAAACAAAGATTACTATGCCGCAGTTTCTCGTTTCTCCCATTAGATAACTTAAACAAATCGTTGAATTATGCTCAGTGCTTATTCGTAGACCTGAATTCTGACCACTCTACGACATAATTATTCCGATTTTTTCAACAGGTCATCAATCACAAGATTTCTTAGCTGGTATTAAATCTCACCCACGCTGTGGTCTTATAGACTTAAAGTGATTACTGAGCAAGTAATAACTACGTTTTTAGGGTTCCGCAGTATTATAAAAGTGATAGGATGGTAGATGCTTCAAATTTTGGCAACGACAGCTGCTGGTGAGTGGTGCTACCAAGGCTGCGTTCCAAAACATTTTGCCGTTTGTCGAGTGAATTTAATCGGATGTAAAATAACTTTCCGAACTGGGTTTGAGCGTATAGTTTTCACTCGGAGTGAATTATGTTTTGGATCGACGGAACCTCCAGAAGGAACAATCTGTTAAATGTCAATATTCTGATTCTTACGTCAAGAGTTCTGACAACAACTCCGATTTTACCAGGGTGAATTCTTTTAACTCTCAGTTGAAATTTCACTCTATCGGAGGCGTTCAAAAACACTAGAGTAAAATTCCAAGATGTCTTTTGGAACCGGCCATCGAGTGAATTTAACTTTTTACCGAGTGAATTTTTCCCGTTTTACACATACATATACATAAAAATCAATTGCCACATGTAGGTCGGAGCATCAGCATTTTTTGTTGTGTTTGTAATTGCCAGGACACGTTTTTAGCGAGGCCGACAGCCGACGATCACGAGGCCTAAATCTGCGAGACCGAAAGCCGAGCTACATCGCGTACGCCTCGTCGCGGGCATCAGCTAGTATAGATAATAAAATTGAGCCTTGAATGTTATCCTCGCACGAAAAATGTTATGCCTACATTGATTTTTACATTGCTTGATATTTATCAAAGAAAATCTACACAAGAAGAATAACAATATCATACAAAAAGTGTAATCACAAAAAATCTGCTTAAAACTAAATGGCTTACGTATTTAGTCAGCTATTGTCCAAACCGTTATAAAAGCAGATGAAAATATGGCTAATATAGAAACATACTGCTTAGTATATGTCTGCTATTTAAGGTTTCTTTTAAATTAGATTGCAATATACAACGTAAAAAATATGTTTCAAAAATAATGTATTCACCGACATCTGTTGAGTACCTAGCGAGTTTTGCAAATAAAATATAACATTAATAATTTTTCTGATATAATTAATGCAAAAATATTCGTAACAAGTCGCGTTTTTTAACCGAACCCTTACGAAAGTTAGGTTGGGTTTCTATTTCCAATCATGCAGAAATTGTGACGATCATGCCGCAGATTAAAGCACTAGCGACAGCTTACGTCCTTATCAGTACTAAAATCGAGTTATGGACAATCTATGGACAATAACATCTCCTTAATCAATCTATGGACAATGACATCTTTCTATGGACAATAACTCTCTTAGTACAATTACTCTTTGATATTTATAAACCTTATGCGATATTATGAGAGTGGCCTGACACGCAATAAAATCAATAACACGTGACAGCCCATGTCTCTTTCCGATTCGGTGAGCACGATTCTAGGGACAACGAACCCTTTTAGCGTAAAATGTGTTTCGGGCTAAAAATAAACATACAACGCGATTACGCACTTTCGTTTTAGGTATTCTAAGACAGTTAAACGCAATATAACACCGTCGTCTCGTCGACACTTCTTGAACCCTTTTTATTTTACGTCGTTACATTCCAAGTGGAATAGTAAAACACATTCATCACATAAATGTACATGCGAAAAGCGACGAGCAAGCAGATGACTGTGAACAAAACATTATTATACTTACCTACAACTTGTACCTACTACTTTTAATTGTTTTATACATATCATAGTACCGACTAAGAAACGTGCTGTTAATTTTCTTAATAACAATATAAATACATATATAAAGTCGCTTTCCGCATCTGTCTGTGTCTATATCCGCTAACCAACATGTTTTGATGCTGGTTTTCACCATCAGTTACATAATTTTTCACGGAAGCTTTATATTACATTACCAGCCAGAAGACGTCCACTGCTGTACATAGGCCTCCCCCTTAGACAGCCACACCGAACGACAATGTGCCACTTGCATCCACCGGTTGCCCACGACTTTCACAGTGTCGTCGGTCCACCTATATAGTGGGAAGCTTTATATATATAATTTTTTTAATTACACCCATGCGAACCCGGGACGAATCGCTAGTAATAAATAAAAATGTGACATAAAAATGAGCTGTTTCATTAAAAAAAAAAAAATGACATTCGACAAAATGTATGGAACAATTTCTTTTTTTTCGAGATTTCTTGGTAGGTTCCATACAGTCCCATAGTAAAGGGACTCATAGTACACAAATGAGTCCCTTTTGGCTTAGCATACCCTTTCCTTATAACCCGATATAAAAATGGTTTGCCTAAAATAATGTACATTGATTTTTTCGTTTCAGTAACAATGATTTGCCTAAAAGAAAGAACCTAGTTTGAGAGAACACTTGTTTATTCTGGGCGAAAAAATGATACCGCAATACTCAGCATAATATGGGATCATTATATTATGTTAAACAGTTTTGAAAAAAAGAAACAGTGTATTGGTTCTAGTTCAATTACTTCGGATTGCGCTATGAATTTGTCTGGCTATATATGAAGGAAAACACCTCGCTTTCTGATAAAAGTGGAAGAGATTTTGGAAATTTGACATTTATGGGAATGCACGTTGAGAGAATTGGACATTTTCGAGAATTGCATGTTTTGAACCTAGAATTTTGAAAGTAAGCAGTTATGCCTAACGAAGTCGCACTTGTACGTTTTTTTGCTATCTACAAAATGTTTTAAAGAAAATATTTCTAATTAAAAAAACCTTGACAATAAGGGTTAAAATGTTGCATGTGCGAGCAAGAGAGAAAAATATTGACTTCCTGTTCATAAAACAAATACCTGAAATTTTTAAATCTATTGCACAGATAAAATTTTCCTATCATGTAACAATTTTACTACCACCTCGCGCCATCTTCATATTGAAGTTCGAATATCAGTTCAAAACTTAACATTTTCCAGGAACTTCCCATTAATTCTGACTTTATGGTCGTCAATATTGCGAGGAAGTTTGCAAAGTTGGTTCTATACCCTCATTAAAGGAGCAACAAAGTTTAACGACGCACGGAAATTCACCCCAATGGACCCTTGCAAATTAATTATTGGTATTGAGAAACAACGACCGGCGAGCGTAGCGGTTACTTGGTTTTGTTATTTACGTCTCCGAACTAGGGTAATTTAAGATCCGTAAGTTCTTTTTCTGGTATAGCTGATAGGTATAATGTAGATATAAAAAATGTGAGTATGTGTTTCAAACAGTATGATTACGCCACACACTTGACGCAAAAGCAAAGCATTGCTACGAAGCAATAGAAAACGGAAGGTAACCACTCACTTCATTCCGCTTGGAGGCGTAGATTCAACTCATAAATTAGAATCCAAGTAAGAAAGTAGAGTAATTAAGATAGATATGAAAAGCCTTACACCATACACCAAAATATTATCCTACGTTGGTCCTACCCTACAACGTTAGTAAAGGTGAACAAACTACACACGCTAAATATCTCAAAAAAAGGAATTGTTTTTTATAGGCATGTCAATGTGTGTTTTTTTTGTTTTTTTATCCCATACCTATGTACCGTACGATAGTTAAAAGATACCCACACCTAATGTGTTTTTGGACAGGTGCCGGAGGTAAGAATCATAGTAGCTGTAACACAGGGTTTCCTAGTACAGCTTCTAACGAGACACCGACAGGTTTAATAATGTGAAACAGTGTTTTAGTGACCAATTACACTAAGAAATAACCTTAGGTTACAATAATGTTAAAATAAGTTTGAATAAAAATAAATACATAGAATTGAAATTGAATTAAAGTATAGATATCAAGAATCCGATTCTTTTGATTTCGTGATTTTTGATTGATAAGTAGGTCTCTTTTGTTGCTTTGTTTTGACTTTTGGAAACGTACAATCAAGTTGTATGTTATTATTAAATAATATCTCTAGCTATTCTTTGCTTATTGAACAGAAGACAAATTCTAGTCTATTTATCTAATTACTGTGGAAAAGTAAAATGTGAGTATATGTAAGTATATCAAAATAGTCCTATCGCCGTATCAAATATATCAAAATTTGTTCTGACAAGAGACGGAAGATATCTTGAAGGATGCTCACTGATGGCTGGTGTCATATTGTTGTCTACCATATATGTACGATAGAGGTTGCTTGGTTATCCATAGTGGTTTCGGTTTGGTAGTTTCCAAAGTAGGTATAACATAATCTTTGGCTTCGTTTGTTTGTTAGTTTTTCTGAATTGTTCAAAGTGACTAAATAATATAATAATAACTACGTACTTACAAATTCTCATCTCGTTGCGCCGCGGACTGTCGAGAGACGTTGTTGCTGCTTAGAACTCTATGAATTTCGTACCTAACAATGAGCTGGGACTGCTCTGAATAGTTTAAGTAGTTGCCGTGCAGGTATGTCAGAACCACGTGCAACTCTAATGATTGCGAAATGAACCCAACGTGAGCTTTCCCCCTAATACTGAAACGTTTGTTAACTTTGACAACAGATTAATTCTAATACTGCCTTTGTCTGGCACTAAGCAAATGACAAAGGCAGCAATAGACTTAATCTGTCGTCAAAGTTAACAACCGTTTCTGTATTCGGGGGTTTATGATTTGGAAGGTTCATTAGTCACGCTTATAAGTGTTGAGATCACAGTCGAAGTTTTTTTTTCTTCGAGATAGCGGGGAGCCAAACAAAATTTTGGAGATCGCGTGGTTTTTTCTCAGGCAGCCTGTAAGGTCCGACTTATTTTTTCTTTAGAGCAATATATGGTGCCATCGAACACATACAAATACATGGACAACTAACATCCAGAATTTTTAATATATGCCCCAAAAATCTTACTTCTTAAAGATCACATAGCGTACTAAAATAGTATATAATACTCTACTTACATGAACTCTATTAATTTTTTCGTAGAACAGCGCGGGCGAAGCCGCGGGCAGAAGTTTGTTATAAAATATGAAAATGATTTTGCTTGTATAACGGAAACATTTTCTTTTTCAAAATGCAATCTGTTAAAAAAACATAATCGTATCTCCCTTCTTCAGTCAGGTAAAAATGATTTTGCTTGTATAACGTCACTACATTTTTTTTAAATGCACTCTGTTAATTAAAACATAATCCTATCCCTCTTCAGTCAGGTAACCATGAAGTTGGACACTCGCAAATCAACTTATATTACGGGCGCTGCAATTACAAAGTTGATTGTCACTGCTTCGCTGCCGAACAGCGTGTTTTTTTGTGGTTTTAAACAAAGCTAAAAAAAATTTAGTTACGGTAACCAGAAAATACTGTGTTATGAAGTGTGTTTTTTTTTTAATTTTACAAGGAGCGTTTATTATAAAGTGAGAATGAGGTGCAAACTCTTTGTAACCGAAAAAAAAAATACTGGCTGGTAAAGCTGGATTATTGATTAGATTTAAAAAAAGAAAATAACTTGAATATCTTTTGTGAGTTTTGGCGGGAACGTGAAGAATTCATGTCGCGTCATTTTATTATTTTCCAAAACTTGTGTTATTTCTAGTTTTAATGTGTAAAAATGGTGAATTTTTACCCGTTAAGTGTTCGTGAACATGCACGAGTGTTGGTGAATGGTAAATGTCGTGAAACGTGAATTTTCGTGTTGTTTCCAAAACTCCATAGAACGCTCTAGTAAAGTTTTCACCACTTTACTGGGGTATGACTATGACTTGGACTTGACCGTGACTTGCTTTGATCGCCTTTGACTGTGACTATGACTTGTTTGATTATATTTAACAAAACTTGATAATATATTATATACACTTGACACTGGCAAATGCATAAGACATGCGACGCCAAAATCCTCTTAGGAGGAAAGAAAAAAAAAAAAAAAATATCTTTTGTTTTAAAAAAATGGGAGTGTAAGAAAATGGATTTCTCTTATGTTTTGGCTCCACACGTGCCAGTGTATTTAGCCAGTGTCAAGTATTATAATATTTAAAGTATTTTAAAGTGAAGTCTAATATTTCAAAATTAAAATAACTTTCAGTCATAGTCTAAGTCAAGCAAAGTAAGTCACGGTTAAGTTCACGTCACGCCCCAGTAAAGTGGTGGTGGTGGTGGTGTTAAAGTACTAGGGGTTTCTATGGAGTTAAGGAAACAACAAGAAGAGTCGCGTTTCACAATATTATACTATTCACCAACGCATGTTCACGAACACTTTAATGAATAAAAATCAGAATTTTTACAAATTAACACTCGACATAACACAAGTTTTAGAAAATAATACAATGTCGCGACAGTCTTGTTTGCAATCTGACGTAGCGTGTTAGTTAATGTGTGTTGAAAATTGAATTGCGCGTGGTTATTAAGTTGAGAAACGGTTGTGAGGATGTTGTATTACAATATAACGAAAAACTTTTGTTCTAAGACTTTTGATAATTGAGAAGAAGAAAACAAACAGCTTTTCCATACATTTTATTGCAAGATCCACGAACGTGGCTAGTTATGGATAGTTTTTTTTCGTGACTTTTCAAATGTTGTAACAAAAGTTGTTCGTAAGATAACGAACAACTTTACGTATACATGATCTTCACAACGCTCTCTAGCAAATTAAAAAGCCCATGTATAATCACAACAAGTTTAACGCTTGAATGTACCATTGTTACGATAAAGCTAAAACAAGAAATTTCGAAAAAAATATCACGTTTCTTGAATTCTATGTTTAATTTTGAACTTTTTTTCAGAAAATTCGCAATGATTACTCATATTTTGTGAATTTTTTAACGGCTATTACGGTTCAAGAAATTGTGCCTTTATTATAGGACGGACGGACAGACAAACGGCGTAGGCATGGTAAAAATAGGATCTCGTTGAGACCCTTCGTGTAAGGAGCCCTAAAAAAATTATGCCTCAGACTCATAGTTAGTTACTGTTAGCTTACTATTTGTTGTTTGGAAATAAATAAATAGTTCTACAGTAAGTTTCCCTATGTCGGAGTCGGGGCTGTCATGGACCACACAAGAACACAAACAAAAATGGATACTGATAATCAATAACATGTAAAGCCACAAAAAAAAAAAAATATGTTAATGATACAGAACGCTTCTTTGTCAGCCAAAGAATCGTTCTGTATCATTAACAAAAACTTTTTTTTTTTGTTGGTTGACATGTTATTGCTTATCAGTGTCCAAATAAAAATAAAATATTCCAATAAATAAAGTACTCAATCAGATTATAACTGAACCGGCACTTGGCGGGTATGCAAACATGTGATCCATTTTCCCATCAATTTTCCAATCGAAACCCAGCTTTTTGCCACGAAGATTTATTGCCCTCGTTTTGTCTCGTGTAATTCATACGAGATTTATCAGTGGAGGAAATTTTTATCTCCTATACCTAGGTATAACTTTGCTTCTGTTAATATGAATTTAAAGCACTAGATAAGCACCTAATATAATAATTTTAAGTGTGATTGGTGTATATTTTACTACAGAGCCATTTGAAGAAAAAATTATCTCACCAATTAGGTAACGTTACTTCAGTGATTGATCGTTTTGCTTTCCCCGTCTGAGGCAGTGGTCGCAAACATTTTAGTAAGTAGATTAACGTTTCGCTCGTAGTCTCAAACTTGAAGTATCATTAACCATTCAAAGCCTGCGTCATTTTCAGTCCCTAAAATTCTGTTTTCTTTCAATTTGTGGACTTATTCCCAAACAACTTTGTTTCCAACGCTTCGTTTATTCATTTTAGAAGTCGCAACATTTTAGGAAAGATGGTATGTACTTAGATAAAAGCATTTTCGGGTTTTCAGTGTGTAGCACACAGTTTAACTGTCTTTAAGTTGATTTATATTAAGATGAATTTTAATATATTTTGATATTTTGGTACAGTTTTTTTTTTTTTTTACTCGTTGCCGAGATGAGCACGTCGCTCATCTGAGTTAAGCGTCACGCTTGCCCATAACAATTCAGTGCCACCCAGAATTTTGAACTTCAACAGTTCAAAACTATGCGCGGCAATGCACTGCGCTCGTCACCCTGAGATGTTAGATGTTAAACTATGTACCCAGTATTACGCTAGAAACATTGCCCTTCAATCCGGAACACAGTAATGCTTGCACACTACTGCTTGGCGGTTGAATAACTGGCAAAGGTACTTCCCCAGGCGGACTCTGCAAGAGTACAACAACAAAAATAAAGCAAAGTAAAGTTCTAACATATGTAAATTTTGTATCGAATGAAAGAAATAATGTTAATGTCAATTAAGCTTCTATGGCAAACTCCCGGCTACATCCAAAAAGTAATTACCGAGGTCTAAAAGGGATCGTATAATAAATTACGTTTGATTGCATAGATTGCATGCATAGTGATGACCAATTCCTCGGTTATAATCTCGCATAAAACTCGCGCGAAATTAAACGGTTTACCCCTATTGAATTTTTATTGTTTATAGATAGAGCTACTAACCTATAACCTGGAGTTTTGGCGGGAACGTGAAGAAATCATGTCGTGTCATTTTATTATTTTCCAAAACTTGTGTTATTTCGAGTGTTAATATGTAAAAACGGTGAATGTTTACCCGTTAAGTGTTCGTGAACATGCACGAGTGTTGGTGAATGGTATAATGTCGTGAAACGTGAATTTTCGTGTTGTTTCCAAAACTCCATAGAAGGCTCTAGTAAAGTTTTCACCACTTTTCTGGGGCATAACTTGGACTTGACCGTGACTTGCTTTGCTCACCTTTGACTGTCACTATGACTTGTTTGAAAATATCTAACAAAACTTGAGAATATATATGTATACTTGACACTGGCAAATGCATAAGACGTGCGACGCCAAAATCCTCTTAGGAGGAAAAATGAAAAAAAAAAAACCTATAACCTGGAGTTTTGGCGGGAACGTGAAGAAATCATGTCGTGTCATTTTATTATTTTCCAAAACTTGTATTATTGCGAGGATTAATATGTAAAAACGGTGAATTTTTACCCGTTAAGTGTTCGTGAACTTTCACGAGTGTTGGTGTATTACGTATAATGTCGTGAAACATGAATTTTCGTGTTGTTTCCAAAACTCCATAGAAGGCTCTAGTAAAGTTTTCACCAATTTTCTGGGGCATGACTTGGACTTGACCGTGACTTGCTTTGCTCGCCTTTGACTGTCACTATGACTTGTTTGATATTATTTAACAAAACTTGAAAATATATAAGTATACTTGACACTGGCAAATGCATAAGACGTGCGAAGCCAAAACCCTCTCAGGAGGAAAGAGAAAAAAAAAACCCATAACTTAGCTAGTTTGCAGGAATATTTAGGGTTCCCATGATAGCTACTGAGCAATCTATCACTGAGCAGTTACGAATTCCCATGTTAGGTCAATCATTTTTTTCATCCATATGTTGTTAGTAAAACAGGTTAAGTAGGTAAAACCAATTTAGCAGTATTTTTTTGACTTATTTTTGTTTCATCTGAAATAAACAGAGGCTTTGTTCAGCGTGCACACCTTGGTCTCTACCAATTGCATCTTTATTTTCTGATCAAAGATATAGATGCCCGCCCTGGCTTCGCATGGGTGTAATTTAGAAAATATATATATATATATAAGTTTATATAAACCTTCCGTGAAAAACTATCTAACTGATGGTAAAAACCGCATCGAACTTCGCGCTTTACGAGGAGTTAGCGGTTATACATTACAGACACACAGACGCGGCAAGCGACTTTATTTTATACTATATGTTTATATATATATATATATATATATATATATATATATATATAGGGTTGGTTTATGGTGGTGGATATATATATATATATATATACCATAAACCATCCCTCGTGTCTCTTCTATATCTATATCTAGCTATATATTGGTTTATGGTGGCCTTAATTAAATTGTTACAGGCGTATTTCCTTCTTTTTCATTTTCTCTTCTTTTTTTAAGTACCTACTAGCTTATGTTTTGTCACAGTAATATAATATTTACAAAATTAGGTAACGACTTTGCTAATAATAAGAATTATTTTTACCTTCTCACAAGTAACACACAGTTTATCACTAATAGAAAGTAGCTCTGTCTGTGTGGCTAAACCGATATTTGTTATACGTAGAGGTAGAGTAAATCGGGAAAATAGACAAAGGGTATTTCGGAAAAGTGGATAAATAATAAATAAATAAATATTGGTGGGCGTTTTTCACACACAGCGCCATCTAGCCCCAAACTAAGCAAGCTTGTATTATGGGAACCAGATAAATGATAGAATACATAAATACATATTTTTTTGTAGATACATACATAGAATACATAGAAACACCCAGACAAAGAACAAAAATCCATGTTCATCACACAAATGTTTGTCCTGGGTGGAAATCGATCCCACAACCTACAGCTCAGAAGGCGGAATTCCGCCCACTTAGCCACAAGGCTAACCCCCGAATACTGAAACGTTTGTTAACTTTGACGACAGATTAAGTTTATTGCTGTCTTTGTCATTTGCTTAGTGCCAGACAAAGCCAGTATTAGAATTAATCTGTTGGCAAAGTTAACAAACGTTTAAGTATTCGGGGGTAAGTCAAAGGATAATTACAGGTTGCAGAGTATTGGATATTTTTTTACTGTATAGTTACATTATTAACTGGGAACAAACAGTTTTGGCCGCTATACAACTCAACATGCAAAGTTTTCGAGATAGTTTTGGTAAGTTACCGCACGCACCGCAGAAAGGCCGAAACTTGTCCATTTGTTGAAAGCACATGTTGTTGTTAGCTTCATAAGTTAGGCCTTGGCGTCATTACAAGTTTGTAAATTTTAGATACATTTCCTAGTCGTGCTGCATTTAACAGACCAATTGTATATACAGCACCTACTGAAACATTAATACTGTAGTGAAATACAGTTTAGAGAGGGAAAGGAAATAGGAAAACGAGTTTACAGGAATTTATTAATACATAAAGATATGTTAGTATGTCACTGTCCTATATTTTAGTCTTCTATAACAGTACTATTCTAATGTCGTAGTCGAAAGTCCAATCGTCAGTCACACTATAGTCATATTTTAGTCCTAATCCAATGACAATGTCATACATAAACATATATACCTACATACACCCTTACAAACGTAGATACATACATATACCCCAAGAACATTACCCTCCATCTTGGGCAGTCGGGTAAAAAGCTCAGTTCGATGCATCTCTACACCAACGAACCAAGGAGAACGGGAAAGGTCGGGTTGGACGGTTCTGTACCAGATCCTTACTCCGTGATCTCTCATCGAAGTATTCTTTCCACATGTCCACACATTGAACACAGTACTTAGATACTTAGACAGAAATATTGCAAGGTGTAATAATACAAGGACGCCTGATTACAACCAAGACAGACGCTTTCTTGTCTCAAACGCACAGGATTACGAATCCTAGATGAATTGTATATTATTCATTATTGTAAAAAAAAAGTTAGACTAAAATTCAACCCGATTTTTATAATGATATTTTTGCTCAGGCAGATCAGATTGATCAACGGCAGGGTAAAAGGATGAACATATCGACATGTACAAAGTAATAGCGAAAACGCCCATGCATCATGTCCTCAAAACATACATAAAGTAACCGCTTAATTGTTTAATATCTCACGAAAATCTTTCCCAAGAATTTAGCTTCTCAACTCAAGTGAATGAAAGTCGCTTTAACCTCACCGCTTACAGGTGATGTAAACGTGAAAACTTTAGGAAAACTTTAAGTAAAGTTTTCCAAAACCTCTAAGTTAAATAGCTTCTAGACTTTAAGTTACATGAATGAGCTTAAGTTTCAGGCTCAATAGGTAAGTAAGCAGGTCTGTACCTATTGAGTTTTTCACGTAACACTTCAGATATATTGCTAACGTAAACTCACTATCCACAGATCTCATCGCGTAGGCATTCACTTGAAAATTTTCCGCACGACTAAAATCTTTCGAGATCATTTTTATGGACGGCATTTCGTGGAAATGATAAATTGAAAAAGAATGTCAGAAATATTTATCTTTACTCAGACAGGTAGAACAAGTATATTTTTTTTTTTCTCTTTCCTCCTAAGAGGATTTTGGCGTCGCACGTCTTATGCATTTGCCAGTGTCAAGTATACATAATATTATCTCAAGTTTTGTTAGATATTATCACACAAGTCATAGTCACGGTCAAACTCAAGCAAAGAAAGTCACGGTCAAGTCCAAATCAGGCCCCAGTAAAGTGGTGAAAATTTTACTAGAGCCTTCTATGGAGTTTTGGAAACAACACGAAAATTCACGTTTCACGACATTATACCACTCACCAACACTCGTGCATTTTCACGAACACTTAACGGGTAAAAAATTCACCGTTTTTACACATTAACACTCGAAATAACACAAGTTTTGGAAAATAATAAAAAGACGCGACATGATTTCTTCACGTTCCCGCCAAAACTCCAACAAGTATATTGTCCTGAAAGCCCTTTATGTGTATGCTAACTGTTGGCGACTGGCTGAATTAATGTTTTTTTCTTTTTTATTTTAAAAATTTAAATTATTCTTTAAACTTGTCAGTTTGGCAGAATCCTTGTGCGACTAAAGTTTCTTGATTGTTGTTCTTGAAGTTGATTCTTCATTCACGATCATGTCACCACCATCGTGATTCTTCATTCACGATGGTGGTGACAAGTGGTATAATATCAGATATTTAAATATAAAAACCAATTAACAATTACATGGCAACTTTAGTCGCACAAGGATTCTGCCAAACTGACAAGTTTAAAGAATAATTTCAATTTTTAAAATAAAATAGAACAAAGCATTAATTCAGCCAGTCGCCGTCCACCGTTCGGTTACACTAACTATACTAGGATATCATTGTACTCATCACTATGATCAACTTTTACTCCTCGCATAGTAAAAAGTTTTTCTATAATGATCCTGGCAAACCCAAAACCGCAAAAAAAAAAGGAAATTTCGTAGAGAATGAATGATATTTTTTATGGAACACCAGCTGATTTATTTTATTTCAAGTTTCAAAAGATTTCAGGTTTGCACTTGCATCCCCAATTTCCCATGGTAAAAGTTGTTCTTAATGACGATTACAGTGATATCCTAGAATTGATTTCCGTTGTCTAATCGAGCATCCGATATAAGTAGACATAGTAATTTTCTTCTCAGAAAATCAATTGGATTCGTTTTATTGACATTTTATTCTTTTACCGAATCGACGACGTCCATAGTACTTTCTCTAGTTGTCTCCTGAAATCAAATTGCACCAATTCTGCCTGCCAACGAATACTTTACGACCTATAAAGCTTTCCTGGCTCTGTTTCAAGCGAGGCAGTGGTCTGGAGTAGGTACACTCAACTGTCAGAACTTCGCCAATAATATTCTGTTGGTTCAACTATTGAGGCGTAAAAGGTACTTGGAGCTGGCGGCTCGCGGCGGCAGGAATGTGCCTGCCGTACTATTAAAGGCTTGGGCCACAGGCTAGTTAAGAGCTGAAGCTGTCTTTGATGCAAAAAAGTTTAACCTAGTTATTATAGACTACTTTTACTCCAATAAGTAGGGCAATGTTTTTTGGGTATACAATTATGTGACTCTCTATAATTATGTCTTCTATATTACCTGCTGGTTACATTTGAAAGGGCAAGATTCTTTATCTTTCGAGGAGCTTCCTGGCTTTGTTGGTAGAGCAATGAGTGCGAAGCGGTACCTCCGGGGTATCGTGGGCTACATTATGCAATCGCATTTTGTTGTGTTTACCCGCTATCATGCAGCAACCATACAATTTAAAGGATAAGCTATTGTGTTTATCTAATCTGCTAAAGGTATACCAAATTAAATTTAAATCTTTACAGTCGTCACAAGAAGTCGTATAGAAACCACGGTGTACATAGAAACACTTGTATACTAAAAAAAAAAACGCATTTATACATAATTATTCGTCATACCTATACATCCCTACTAATATTATAAATGTGAAAGTGTGTTTGTTGGTTCCTTTGTTCCTCACAGAGCAACGGATCGATCTGAATTTTTGCATGGATGTAGGTTTAAGAGTCGGAAAGTGATACTACATTGATATTACATAGTCTACTCTTTATCCTGGGAAAATGTATCGTTTCAGAGGGATTTTTCAGGCGGGTGAAGCCGCGGGGCGCAGCTAGTTTGTTATTATGTGACGAGCTGATACCCTCTACTTGGGGCCATGAACCATGCATAATTCATCCATGCACCTATGTATTGTATAATACATGTAGGTACCCTTCGCAGGGGATTGTCTAAGGGGATTTCTGGAGCAAGCCGATTTTTTTACGTTTGCGTCAAAACGTCTGCGCTGTGGTCCATGGTTTTCAGGTGTGTAATACATCAGTAGGTCGTATCTAATATTATTTCACGTTATTAAGTTGTAAACGCTGAATCTACTAGACCTTTTGATCTAACACTATACATTTTATTTAATTTGAACATTTCAGAAAACAGTCGTAGTTACATTATAGCATTGGCTAGTTGAAACCCGGATAGGGTAAACGGACGAGAAACAATGTATTTTTGGACCATTGAGCGCTTTACAGAGCGTGAAAAACGAAGATATCACTGAAAATATGTATTTAAATTTAGCTTTATAGGTACATGAAGGTCCACTGAAAATTTTGAAAGCAGTACTTACATAATAGGTATACTAGCATAGCAGAACTAGGTAGATACAACGTTAGATACCTAGTTTACCCTCTAGTAAGTACATACTTATCAAAGTACCTAGGTAAAATAAATATATGAATAGGGTTAGCTATTCGGGGTTCGTATCACAAGAACTTATTTATGGTAAGGTGTATTTGAGGCAAGGTAGAAAGATAGATGACCTCTTTTTTGTTCACACCAAATTTTACATATGAAAACGAGGCTTAAAACTAGTGTTATTTGTTACACTAGTTTTTAAGCCTGCTGTTTTTAGTTTTTAATGCCGCCCTTATCTCTTCCAGGCAAAAAAGGTAGGTGTACACTTAAACAAAAATCGATAAAAACTAACAATTACAGCGTCAGTCTAACGCAGCCGTCACTGGACGTCACAGAGAAACGAGATTACGTGTTGGCCATGTGACGGTGATCGTGTGTCCACTGTGACCGACGATGCAAAAGCATTTTGGATCCATCCGCAAATACGTGAACGATACCTCACAAGAGCATTTTATGTACTTCACGACAAGTTTTGCATGACAGAAATTTCTTAACTAGTACTTGTAGGATGACCACGCCTACGTTCCATTTTACGACAATCTCGGGCCGAGTTCTAGCGGTAGCGCCGAACTATTCGAAGCTGGTGCGGCCGGAATGACGGCGCTCTGTTGACGGACGTGCGGTGGATACGCAGCCATTGCAAATGTATGTACTACATTTGCAGATGACGGTACTTCGGCGCCGTCATCTTATTCTCGGTGACGTCCCGGTGCCGGCTGCAGTGGACAAATGCCCTTAGGAATAATCATGCAGCCTATTCGCTGTTAATAAAAGATATGTTTTTATATTTCAGTGAGCTTTCAAAGAGAGTTCGAAGCTTGCTTATATACTTTTATGAATTTTGGAAGGCAGGTAGACCACATTTGCCAAATCAAATTCCTACTATTGAACTAAGTAATACTTAGTAGTATGCCGACAAATCTGAAGTGGGGCGTTATACCATTACGCCAATTTTGTTCGAGTGTCGTAAAAGCTCACATTGGTGCCACATCGTCGCAGTTGAGCTTAAACTCCCAAGATAGTGAAATATTAACGAGGCAAAAACGTAACGAATACGGTCCTTTCCTTAATGTATTTCTTCACTCAACCAACACGACGCAAAGTGCTATCTTTGTCTTGCTAAAAATGTCCTCGGTTTTTTCAATTTGCACATTGTTTTTGGTTAGTGAAACTTATAAAAATATGTTAAAATAATATTGTGACCTTGGACGAAACACTAAATCCATGATTGTGACGATAACTATGTTAATTTGAAGATGACAATAACAATCAAAATAAAAACAAAATATAAAGATAACAATCATGGGGCGGGTTATTTGAGTTTTATACATATATAAATAATTTATTTTAAGTTATATTTATATTAGGTATATATTTTTACTTACCGTAAATATTATGTGAATTGAAATAAATTTTATACGTTACTAGCTTCTGCTCGCGGCTTCGCCCGCGTTTTTCTAGGAAGAATAATAGCGTCTTGTAAGTAAGGTATTTATTTATTGAAATACGCCAACAGTGAACATATTTTACATTCTTAGAATTTATTTCTACGTGAATGGGTACATGGAGCTGATATGATCACCCTTTATAGGCATATACAACATAGTATAGGTAAACATTATAAGTATTTCAAGGCTATTGACGAACGATATGATCAGCTGTTTATTTCGATTCCCGGCCGAGCAGATTTTTGGATTGATGAATTTAAGTTACTGCTTCAGTTCTGGTATAGTAACACTCAGCCTTATTAAAGAAGAGATTATCTTTGTATGTGTTCCATGTCATCCCCGACGCAGGCTATTCTAGTTGAGAGTTTCATGTGTACAGAGTAATGTTTTACTCGTTTAGCTGCTCTATGAAGCAGACTTACGCATACCTATTCCAAATATGCCTTGACTCTAGTTTCCCTCAAACTGCGTGTTGTACCATAAAGTAAAGAAGTTTGCAGTACCGTAGAATAAGCAACGGAAAGAAAGAAAGAAAACTCAGCGAACTGATGTATTAAAGACTTTTTTCTGCAAGAAATCCGAAATCTGTCTTACAGAAACATAAGGAAGGAGTTTTGGCGGGAACGTGAAGAAATCATGTCGCGTCATTTTATTTTTTTCCATAACTTGTGTTATTTCGAGTGTTAATATGTAAAAATGGTGAATTTTTACCCATTAAGTGTTCGTGTACATGCACGAGTGTTGGTGAATGGTATAATGTCGTGAAACGTGAATTTTCGTTTTGTTTCCAAAACTCCATAGAAGGCTCTAAGTAAAGTTATCACCACTTTTCTGGGGCATGACTTGGACTTGACCGTGACTTGCTTTGCTCGCCTTTGACTGTGACTATGACTTGTTTGATATTATTTAACAAAACTTGAAAATATATAAGTATACTTGACACTGGCAAATGCATAAGACGTGCGACGCCAAAATCCTCTTAGGAGGAAAGAGAAAAAAAAAAGTCATTGAAATGATTATTCTTTCTCCAAAGACATAAAGGGGTAGACACTTAGACGAAGCATCATACTGGACAGACCCATGAGACGTTGCCGCTCCGACGTTCACATTGTCATGTTTCTCTTTTTATTTCACGGGTCGTCGCATAGAGTAAGCGAGAGAGCCATTGTAAGATTGGCAACCTCGCACTCTGTGTCCGTTTTGACCGACTAGTCGGTCACAACATTGCGACCCGTGATACTAAAAAAGCAAATTGGATCAAAATATCGCTGTGAATACTTAATATTGTTATACATAGTGGCATTATGGCGTGTTGTGCTGTGTATTGTGCATCGAGAACAACGAAAAAGGGAGTAAAAGATCCAGAATTATCATTTCACACGTAGGTAAGTCTTTTGTAGCGTTTTTTACCTAAAATAACCAGAATCAAAGCTAAATATTCGTTTCACTTAAAGAATATACATGTTTGAAGTCATACAACTATCACGCAGTGTTATTTAGTAATGAATTTAAGCATTAATTTAAGATAAATAAATGCATTGTTTTACGTGTTCCTGCTAGTGAAGTACCACTGCACGTTTCAAACTTTGTCGATATTTGGTCGATATTTATCTAATAATATTCTTGTAATATCCTACATATACTACATTAAGTGAAACATGAACCGTTAATTCCTTTCCGCGTTTAATCGGCTTGATACGTATTCTATCGATAATTAATTTTAATCTTTTTGAAGCTTTCGCGGCTTGAAATGTATGATAATTTGTACCAATGTTGTGTCATGGTTAAACAATTAATTAAAATAAAACATTTTGTTATAGGTTTCCAAAATGTCCGGAAATCAGAAATCAGTGGATAAAGGCTGTGAGGCGCGAAAACTGGGAGCCACCTCGACCACTCTCGACTTTGTTGAAAACGTTTTGAAAAATCTAGTTTTATGACTGGGCTGTCAATTAAAAAACTAGGAAGAATAAAAGAAACTAGGAGACGGTGTAGATACTTATTAACTTTCATAGTTACTATATATACTATATATATTCGTACTATTTACATGGCAATTACGAGTTTCGATGTTCAATAAAGTACATATTTTTGCAAACATTGTGTTCTTAATTTACAAATTCTTAGTTTTGTACACTGTGTACATTTTTATCGATAGATTCTGCACTAGTTTTCACTTCCCTACTCACTAAACGTCACAACAGAAAGTGGACACGCTGCCAAACGAATCACTCTATCCAGTGTGATACAAGATCCTTGGGTAGACACCTAATCAGCAAATCAAACTATCTTGAAATAAAGTACACCAGATTGACGTACCTTTCAAATCAAATTAAGAGCTCCATACAGTTGTCATTCTCATCTCATACTGATAAAATCTCATAATAATGAGACAAAAAATGGTAAACTATACAAAAATATCATGCCAAAATTACAAGGATTCACAGGAATCAAAGAACACCACTGCCACATCCATCTTTAAGTCCTGAAATATACTTTAATAGGATATAAAATTATTGAATACTGAATAGTCGCTATGACAACGTTTAGGGATGTCAATCGAATTTCGGTTAGTCCAAAAATCGATTATTAAATGAAAAATATTTTTTTGATATATCATGATAGAGGATTGTTTCTTGTACTGTAAAGAAGATCGGCGACAGTCATTGACGCAGCCCTTTGATAATTTTATTCGTCGATTAGCAATTGACAATCACTTCAATCGGATTAAAACACGATTAATTGGCTGCATCATCATTATCAGCCAAATTAGACATCCACTGCTGGACAAAGGCATCCCCTTAGAAAGGTACGATCAAACACGTAAATATTGAGAATGCTGCATCGCCTCTAGTTTTTTTTTTAAGAGTCTGAACGATAAGGAATTCATGTGGAATTTATTTGACTATATACTTTATCCAAAAATAATCAACGGTTTAATCGAAGTTCGTTTTTTTTAGTCCGATTGAAGAATCTAATACGAGATCGGTTCGAATCGGTTCGTATACGATTTTTTTCTGCAAGAATTGATATCCCTAAGACAAAATGAACTGTAGTATTGCCAGATATTTTTGTAATTTCCCAACTTTGTTTAGGTTTCCTAGAGACTCAGATATATGTAGCTGATCTTTTGATAAAAATAGTTCGGCAAAGTAGAGATGAATATTGGCGGGAACCTATTAAGGTTTCCACCAATATTAATTTGCTTATAATACATAATTTTCATAATTTTGCCTAAAAAACGTGTCGGCGCAAAATTATCAACAACAAATAGAAATGTTTCACCAATCCCTATCCAACAACTTAACTTAAAACCCTACGGAAGCCTACAATGAGCGTGTCACGATATGACACAATTGTATTGCAATTTTATTAGAAATAAAATTTTGTACCTTCCAAAGAATGTAAGAATGTAAATTTGTCTAGTGTGGTTGTGGGTTTTTGGGTCTGCAAGTAATATGCACATTCTCTTAGGTTTTCACCGTCACATGCGTGTTACTTGAGGTTGCAGAATAGTCAGGCAGTTTCAAAAAAGATAAATCCGCTAATAAGCGAAAGTTGTGTATGCGTTTATTTGCAAATTTAGAGGATTCCATTTCCATCGTAATAAATTGAAAATAAAAACTTAACATTATTTAACTTAACAATAATGTGGATGATAAAAAAAAAAGTATAAGAGCCTATTTAAGAACCACTGTGATACAACCTAAATCACTCCAATCAAAATTTATTTACCCGACCAAATAGGGTAATCACTTTTTAATGGAAAGCCTCAAATGTCATGACAAAAAAGACTGTCAAAAATTATAAGCCATTTCAAAATCGTGTTTGTATGGAGACTATCCTTCTGGACCTTATTTATAAGGAGAATTCTGTGTCTTTCTCCAAGAAATCTGAAATTTGTCTTACAGAAACATGATGTCCACTGCGAATGTTTTAAAAAGTCCCTGACTTTCCCTGGCCGCGTAATCACGTAACAGCGTAATCCCGAAAATAAACGCAGCTTTTTACATAATTACAAGAACAGCTCAACTCTTTTCAACGCTCCTTCGTGGCCTTAGCCAATTCTCCTTATAAATAAGGTCCAGAAGGATAGTCTCCATACAAACACGATTTTGAAATGGCTTATAATTTTTGACAGTCTTTTTTGTCATGACATTTGAGGCTTTCCATTAAAAAGTGATTACCCTATTTGGTCGGGTAAATAAATTTTGATTGGAGTGATTTAGGTTGTATCACTGTGGTTTTTAAATAGGCTCTTATACTTTTTTTTTTATCATCCACATTATCGTTAAGTTAAATAATGTTAAGTTTTTATTTTCAATTTATTGCGATGGAAATGGAATCCTCTAAATTTGCAAATAAACGCATACGCAACTTTCGCTTATTAGCGGATTTATCTTTTTTGAAACTGCCTGACTATTCTGCAACCTCAAGTAACACGCATGTGACGGTGAAAACCTAAGAGAATGTGCATATTACTTGCAGACCGAAAAACCCACAACCACACTAGACAAATTTACATTCTTACATTCTTAGGAAGGTACAAAATTTTATTTCTAATAAAATTGCAATACAATTGTGTCATATCGTGACACGCTCATTTTAGGCTTCCGTAGGGTTTTAAGTTAAGTTGTTGGATAGGGATTGGTGAAACATTTCTATTTGTTGTTGATAATTATGCGCCGACACGTTTTTTAGGCAAAATTATGAAAATTATGTATTATAAGCAAATTAATATTGGTGGAAACCTTAATAGGTTCCCGCCAATATTCATCTTTACTTTGCCGAACAATTTTTATCAAAAGATCAGCTACATATATCTGAGTCTCTAGGAAACCTAAACAAAGTTGGGAAATTACAAAAATATCTGGCAATACTACAGTTCATTTGGTCTTAGGGATGTCAATTCTTGCAGAAAAAAATCGTATACGAACCGATTCGAACCGATCTCGTATTAGATTCTGCAATCGGACAAAAAAAAACGAACTTCGATTAAACCGTTGATTATTTTTGGATCATGTATATAGTCCAATAAATTCCATGTAAATCCCTTATCGTTCAGACTCTTAAAAAAAAACTAGAGGCGATGGAGCATTCTCAATATTTACGTGTTTGATCGTACCTTTCTAAGGGGATGCCTTTGTCCAGCAGTGGATGTCTTATTTGGCTGATAATGATGATGAAGCCAATTAATCGTGTTTTAATCCGATTGAAGTGATTGTCAATTGCTAATCGACGAATAAAATTATCAAAGGGCTGCGTCAATGACCGTCGCCGGTCTTCTTTACAGTACAAGAAACAATCCTCAATCATGATATATCAAAAAAATATTTTTCATTTAATAATCGATTTTTGGACTAACCGAAATTCGATTGACATCCCTAAACGTTGTCATAGCGACTATTCTGTTTACATTATTCAATAATTTTATATCCTATTAAAGTATATTTCAGGACTTAAAGATGGATGTGGCAGTGGTGTTCTTTGATTCCTGTGAATCCTTGTAATTTTGGCATGATATTTTTGTATAGTTTACCATTTTTTGTCTCATTATTATGAGATTTTATCAGTATGAGATGAGAATGACAACTGTATGGAGCTCTTAATTTGATTTGACAGGTACGTCAATCTGGTGTACTTTATTTCAAGATAGTTTGATTTGCTGATTAGGTGTCTACCCCTTTATGTCTTTGCCAACCGCGCTATCTCAGATCTGAAAACGCCATATTTTTCGGTGTAACAATTTCTTTTGAAACTTCTTTGGTACAAAAAGAAAACAGAAAAAATCCAAAAAGAAGTCTTTATTTTCCTTATAACACTGAGCCATAAAATTTTATCAACAAACCGCGCGACCTCGATATAAATACTTTGTTTCGTATGACATTTTTGAAAGCTGGATTGAAAGTAGCCTTTGAATCCAGCTACCCAATAACCTATTCTCTCATAGTACGTTCAGCCTTTACACATATATTTTCATTTAAACTGGAGACATTTTCGTAGCTATCAAACATCATCATCATCGGCAGCTTATTCAGCCTATGGGGCTGTCGCGTCTAGCATATGATAGCCTCACAGAATTGATAATACAAGCAGTATGGCGCAAAAAAGCCCTATTAAACGATATTTTCCATTTTTTCATGCTTTCAATCGTCAACCACAATCTGCATTGAGAAACTCGGTACCAGCTCGAACGCTGGGTTGGCGGGAACCCTGTGTTGCTCTAAGACGGTCTGAAACACATACTTAAAAAAAAGATCCTATACCTAACAAAAAAATCGTGACTATGTTGGGTATTCTTGCATATTGGTCTAATCAGAACAAAAAGGAAGCCTAGCACCGGGAGCTCAAAATCCATGACAACAGGGTCATTGATAGTGACTTAAAAAAAAATGCCAGATATAATGCGCGAGTCAATACGAGTACTACTTGTCAGTAAGTAGCACGGCTGTGCAAGATACGAGTCATTACGTCGCGTTCGTCAAAATAATATCAGCACTTCAATACACTAAATAAAATAGTGCTTTTGTGATAATGTTAAAAATTCTGACTATAATAATACTAGTTATCCTATCGACTGAAAGTAAATTGAGACTAAAAACAGAATTATATGACGCATTTACCCGCTTTGTACATTTTAGCCCGAATCTATTCGGCTATAAGTTTACAGAGCAAGACGAGGAAATATACGCTGCGGGTGCTAAACTACAAGATGTCCACTTAAAAATAGAAGACATTATACCGAACTATGGATATCAAGTTGAGAAATATGAAGTGACAAGTGAAGATGGTTACATACTGCGCGTGTTCCGTATCCGCGGCGCGGGGCGGCCCGTGCTCTTGATGCACGGGCTCCTGCTGAGCGCCGACGACTGGGTGACGGCGGGCCCGGAGAGCGGGCTCGCGTTCTTGCTCGCGGCCGAGGGGTTCGACGTGTGGCTGGGCAACGTGCGCGGCACCAAGCACTCGCGCACCCACACCACCCTGCAGCCCCACTCCGCCGCCTTCTGGGACTTCAGCTGGGACGAGATGGGCCGCTACGACCTGCCTGCCATGATCGACCTCGTGCTGCGTGCCACCAACCAATCGCGGCTCGTATATGTGGGCCACTCGCAGGGCACCACCGCCTTTTTCGTCATGGCCTCCGAGATGCCCGAATTTAACGACAAGATATCGCTGATGGTGGCACTGGCACCGATTGCCGCATTGCCCAACTTTAAAAGCCCCATTCTCCAGTTTCTAAACTATGCCACTCTATTGCTGTCCAACCATTTACTTGCGGAAGTAAGAAAATATGGTCTTATTGAAATAGCACAGAAAAATGAAATAACAGAAGCATTGTGTAAAGTCTAAAATTGCTAGAGATATTTGTAATAGTATAGTGTTCATGTTGTGTGGTTTTAACTACCCCCAATTAAATTTTAGTACATTGCCTACAGTGCTATCTCATATGTCATCAAGAGTGGCTATTAAGCAAATAGAACACTACGCACAGACTGTGACTTTTCAAAGATTCGCGCCTTTCGATTATGGAGCGGAGAGAAATAAAGTTTTGTATGGTTCCAGCGTTCCTCCAGAATACAACGTTTCAGCTGTTACGACTCCAGTGGCAATGTTCTACAGTGCCGACGACTGGCTGGCATCAGAACGTGACACACAAGTTCTGTGGAAAAAACTTAACAACGTTGTGGACTTCTATAAGGTTCCTGATGACAAATTTAAACATATGGATTTCTTGTATGCTAAAGATGTACGGAAACTTGTATTTTTACCAATGCTAAAACAAATAAAAAAGTCCCTGCTGTAGAAAACGGAATACATACTTCTGCTTATTTTATTTAGGTATCTACTACTAGCTAGGCTATCTAGACCCTAAAGTGTAACAACTACGGAACCCTAAAAAGTAGGTACGTTTCATAAGACAGATTTCGCAGTTCCTGGAGGTTGATGCGTGATGAAGCCTCAACAATGAATCCTGTAACTAACCGAGTGAGCGAAGCGAAGTTATAAACCAATTACAAGAATATCAGGTAACCTACCGAAAGTGTTCATGTTATTAGTAGCTTACTGTCGGTTAGAAAGTTGTATCTTGTGCAATTAAATTTAAAAAAAAAAAAACATAAAACCCTACCATTTGTTGCTTGCATCCAGACAAAAAGAAGAAAGTTTTCCGCTGCGCAGATATCAAAATGTAATTTGCTTGCAAGCAATATAATGCACGTTCGGCTTATGTATACAATAAAGCTAACAAAGATTTGGATGTATATTCAAAACAATACTATGAATGAAAAAATGTATTATCAGGTGGATAACACATTTTAATTACGATGAAACAGAAAGGTACTTCATGCTCAATAACGTACATACACACCCTTTCTCACACGCACACATCCTCACCCACATACACACATACCACGCATGCACAACCACACACACATAGTGGTCATCATCACTGCGAACCCTGACTCTTACGAGGACTTGAGTATGGCATTGATGATACCCAACCACACACAAACACATCCTCTCAATCTCTATTACACTCACACACAGACCCTCTCACATATTACGTAAAGATGTGCTATATTAAGAAAGAGTAGGGACTCTTAACACAGGCATTTGTATACTATTTGGTAGTGGTAGGGTTACAGCTGTTTTTTTTTTATAGAATCCAATTTCATCCAGAAGTAAAAGTTTAATATGATGATGAGTACAAACAAAAACCTAGTTTCAGCTATTTACCTACATAGTTACTTAATTAAAGCAAATCTTCATTACCTTGGACTAGATACTGTTTTACTAACATAATAGTTATTCTAATTTTTAGACTTACACCCCTCTTATATTCTTAAAACCTCCTGCATCTGTACCAAACTACATATAGAGACATTGGTTTGATACAGAGAACCTCTATACTTAATACCTGTGTCGTGTAATAGTCGTGTTGCGTTAATATAACTTAAAATTATAGTCGCTTTGATTGTTTTTATTTCAAAGTCAATCACAGCCTTAACGAGTAGAGTAATTTAATCTATGCCAGTCGGAAAATGTTTTCCTATGTGCCCGCAATAAAGTTTAAAAGTAACATAGTCGACCATTGTGACTGCAAGTGATTTATATTTTAAAAGCTAAACTATAAATACTAATATGTTATAATATTATAATACGTTTTGTTTTTTTAAATGAAAGAACCGACATGAATAAAAGTATGTAATAACATATTTGTAAGTAGGTTCATACTTACCTCATAAAATTTAGGTTTTCACGTCTCGCATACCTTCCTGAAATACGTCACTGTAGTGGCAATCTGGGTGACATTGAGAATTCGCATAACTAATTTAGGTACCTACAATAAATATTTTTTGAGTGAGAAACAACTTTAAAAATTTACAATCAGGTCTTGTCGGTAAAAATATCCAGCCTTTTTAAATCAACGTGTAAGATAAGGACTCAATTATTTTTACAGATAAAGGTCAGATAATGGTATTGGTAAGCAAGTGCAAACTTTATTTCCTACTCGTATTTGTGATTTTATCAATAGATTTTGATGGAAAATAACATTTAATAGTAATTAAAAATAGAATGGATTCATTATATACAATAATATATATTTACAATAAAATATAACACCTACTTAAAATTAAAACAACTTAAATTATATACAAAAATAAATAAATACAAAAACCTAAATCTACAAGCCCCTTGGTGGAAGGGAGTGTGGCCAGAATGCTGGCGGCATTCCCACGCTGGATGGAAATGCTACATTTTTGCCCAAAATAGGCCCCAGCCTTATTTATAAGGAAAATTCTGTGGTCCCAGCATTCTGGTCATTCGTCTCCTCCACCAAACGTTTTGTAGCTATATTTTTTGTTTTAATAAAATGGAAATACGTTTAATTGAGTTAGTTATTCCGACTACGGTAGTTTCGATCACATTCGGTTATTATTCGGTGGTTTTTTTAAAACAAAATGTGTCGAAACCACGCATTAAGATATATCTCAATGAAACCACGTCAGTTTAGATAATAAGAATTTGTTGGTACTTGATTTATTTAGCACTAGCTGTGTCCTGTGGTTTTACGTGCAAGCTACAAGTTTTATTTTGAATTATACCTATTCCCGTTGACCACCACCTAGTTGGCCGCCATGCTTTTTTTTTTTTTATTAGTGTTCCAGTGGCGGTCACCGGGAGCAAAATAAAAAAAATATTACCACTGACCACCACCGCTGGTGAGCTCATGTGGACGCTGAGAATTTATAACTTTTTATCCCAATTGCCAATAGAGGCAACAGCTGGAACATAACTCCGTAATAAGTCCTTCACGCCAGAATCCTCACTCTCGTGCGAGCAAAGGTAGGGGCTATCGGCTTGGTTCCAATTCCAATGATTAGTCGTGACGACATGCCGAATCTCGAAACCAGTGCTTGAAGGGATCCAGAGTCATAAAGGTAGGTTGGTGAGGATTCTGGCGTGAACATATCACGCCGTCTCAATCTGCACGACGCTTACGTTCTTAAGTTTGAAATTGGTATTAATAATTGACTTAGACTATGACTGAAACTTGTTTTTATTGTAAAATACTATGCTTTACTTGAAAATAACAAAACATGACACTGGCTAAATATGTAATAATATATGTGTGGAGCCAAAATATAGATAGATAGATAGATAGAAACTCTTTATTGTATACAACAAAATAGTAATAAAACACGTACAGAACTATCTCATAAGTAAGATAAGTAAAAAGTAAGTTATCTTATGTATTTCTTATCTATCTTAAATATATATTACATGTAAGAGGCATTGATCTATGCTCAATGGTAAGGTAAGGTTAGGTTAGGCTAGATTTCGGCCTAGTACAAGGGGCGCATTGGTAAATTCACCCACCACCTTTTAACTTTTTTGGCTTTGGGAAATATCCTAAGCTCTTATGTCCAGATAACTTTGAGTGAATTTCTAGGCTCTTTTGCAACCCGCCCTCCCCGCACAATGACATAGACGCATGAAAGGTGTAGTGATCTATTTTCAGAATATATTATACAATACTTGGCAATACAACCCTTGAGTCACGAGATATATGTATTACATTTTTTGGCGACAACAAAAGCGTTTCATTAATAACTCTGAATAACTTTTCACGTTAAAACCCATATTTATTGTCATATTCATTCACTCATCAATTTTATCAATCTTCATCATGAAACTAGAGACAAAAAAAGTACTGTTATTAAAAATAGGTTAATCCACATTCTTTGACTGTGATGAAATTAATTAAGCAGGGACCCTATTCCTGTGCGCTCGAGATTATCTCGGTCACTCTCTCTCTAATTTAGAATTTAATGGGAGTGAGAGTGACCGAGATAAAATGTCATTTCTCCGAATAGGGGCCCAGTTCTGTTACAGCAATGACTTTGTAATTTGATTAAGCATAGGTATAAATACGAGTTCACGCACATCTTTAGCATACATAAAATCTAAATGTGTAAATTTTTTATCAAGTACCTTATAGAAGTCCACGACGTTGTGAAGTTTTTTCCGCAGAATAAGTGTGTCAGTTTCTGATGCCAGCCAGTCGTCGGCGCTGTAGAACATTGCCACTGGAGTTGTAACAGCTGAAACGTCGTACTCTGGAGGAACGCTGGAACCGTACAAAACTTCATTTCTCTCCGCTCCATGGTCGAAACGCGCGAATCTTTGAAAAGTCACAGTCTGTGCGTAGTGTTCGATTTGCTTAATTGACACTTCTGATGATAAATGAGATAACACCGTAGGCAATCTCGTAAAATTCAATTGTGGGTAGTTCAAACCACACATAACGAATATTAAACTGCTACAAATACCTCTAGCAATATTAGACTTAAAAAAGGCCGTTGACGCAAATGCCTCTGTTATTGCATTTTTCTGTGCCAATTCATTAACACCATATTTTCTTAACTCCGCAAACAATTTGTCGGGCTGTAATAGAGTGCCGTAGTTAAGGAACTGGAGAATGGGACTTTTCAAGTTCGACACTGCGGTGGCGGGTGCCAGCGCCACCATCAACGATACCTTGTCATTATAGTCAGGTCGCTCGGAGGCCATGACGAAGAAAGCTGTGGTGCCCTGTGAGTGGCCCACGTATATGAGCCGCGATTGATTGGTGGCGCGCAGCACGAGGTCGATCATGGCAGGCAGGTCGTAGCGGCCCATCTCGTCCCAGCTGAAGTCCCAGAAGGCGGCGGAGTGGGGCTGCAGGGTGGTGTGGGTGCGCGAGTGCTTGGTGCCGCGCACGTTGCCCAGCCACACGTCGAACCCCTCGGCCGCGAGCAAGAACGCGAGCCCGCTCTCCGGGCCCGCCGTCACCCAGTCGTCAGCGCTCATCAGCAGTCCGTGCATCAGGAGCATGGGCCGCCCCGCGCCGCGGATACGGAACACGCGCAGTATGTAACCATCTTCACTTGTCACTTCATATTTCTCAACTTGATATCCATAGTTCGGTATAATTTCTTCTATTTTTAGGTGGACATCTTGTAGTTTAGCACCCGCAGAGTATAGCCCTTCGTCTTGTTCTGTGAAATTACACCCGAATACAGTCGAAATAGAATGTAGAAAGCGGTTAAAGGCGTCATATAATTCTGAATTTGGTCTCGATTTATTTTCACAGCACAAGATATTTATACTTAAAATAAAATATATATATATTTTTCGCATTATCAAAATCACACTAAAGGATTGAACGCTTGAAAAATAATGAGATCTTTTACTGAATTTCTCGTACCTAAATGTTTAAAATATTATATCCACGAATCATCGTGAACACAATGCTAGTCTGTATTTATAATCACGAAAAGCAATTTAATAAGAAATAATAGATACATTTTTCCCCCGTAAAATATAAAATATTAATTTACTTGTACGTAACACACACACACAGGGCTGGGCAAAATACAAGCTTTGGCTTGGGCAAATACAAATTAAAAAATACTGCATCGCAAGTAGGTAATTAAAATACGAAATACAAAATATCTTTAAGTAAGATATTCGAAATATAAAATGCAAAATACAGTATGTTAGCTATTTTTAATTGAAATACGAAATACAAATTACAAAATCAGTAATCTAGACCAGCACGGGCTGAAAGGTAGAGGAAAACAAGATTAATTAATCAGTAAAACTGGTTTTACTGATTATTTATTTATTTATTTAAGACCAACAGCACAATAATACAAATAAGTGAACATAGATACATTTTATAAAGCAGCCAATTATAGGTCTATTATATTTTAAGTAATATAAACAATATCGCTTTTAAATCACTACTAACAAAGTAACATACAAAGTGCTCCAATAAATAAAATAAAAAAACATGACAACAAGCGACAGTTAGAGAGGCTAAAGATGGCCATTAATTAATCTTGTTTTCCTTTCATGAACACTAGATTTTTAAATGTACTGTCAGACAAACAGCCTCTTGTTGGAGAATGGATAAAACCTGTAGAAAGATTGTTTTCTTTAGCAGGTTTTTGTATTTTGAAGCCTCAAGTATTTGAAATACTAATGAGGCGTATTCCAAAAAAAAAATACTCACACGTACATTTTTTTGTCTTTCATGTCTTGACAGTGACAGAAAAACCTCAAGGTACATCTAACGCCATCTATTGGGTACTTTTATTACCAGGATTTCTTTTTTTTTGGAAAACGCCTCATTACAAAATACCTCGGCGTCAGGTATTTGTAATACGAATTACAAATTACATTTTAAGGAAGTAATTGAAATACAAACACTAAATACGTATTTGTATTTCAATTACGTATTTTAAATACAATTAATTCAAATACTGCCAACCCTGCACACACATCACTGCGTATATTTTTTTTTATTTCGCACATATACATACAATGTTGAGGAAGTAGTTATCTGCTTGTCAAGAGCCGGCTCTTAATAGCTAGGTAGGTCGGTACATACTCGATTATTTATTGAGTATAGGTTCTACTTCCAGCTACGTTATACATACCTACATAGTGTGTTTAGTATTCGGGGTTATCGGTAACTAGCCAACAACCTCTCGTAGGAAGCTTCCCTACGTTATACCTACTTATAAAAACTAACAGCTTTTGTTCGATGACTATTAATTATAATTCGTATTATTTTTTATATTAAAATATTGAAAAGTGCGAACAAGATAGCGAGAAAAGGGGGAGCGGGCCCTTTTGTAAAATGTCATGAAGTAGTTGTTAGGTATAATATAAGACTTCGACCAAAGTAAAATAAATGGACGAGCCCAATAAGTAAGAAAATTTTGAAGACTTTAGAGTGAGCGCCGGCGCTCATCTTGCTTCAGTCGCTCTCAGTCTGTGAAAAGTGCGAGACGCTACGTTCGAATGTCAAACTGTTCGAGAGCAACGGATAAACCCAGGTGTCCCTTTTGCTCTCGTAGATATGATATTATCTCTTTTTTGTGACAAATGTAGGTACATAGTTTTAATTAGTTCTATTGTTTTGACTTTTTATTTTTAAGAGAGTTGTGTGGCTAGGTCCCGTCACGGTCTTGTCCATTCATTTTACTTTGGTCGAAGATTTAGGGGAGCTGTCTACGCGAAGTTGTTGGCTACTTACCAATAATCCTGTTTATGGAACACTAGCTTCTGCCCGCAGCTTCGCCCGCGTTTTTCTAGGGAAAACATTAATGGGGTTCATGTAAGTAGAGTATTAACATTCCTGATGGATCTTATTGTAACGGTGTACGTGATTTTTAGGAAGTAACATTTTCAGGGAATGAATTTAGAATTTATAGACGTTATTTGTCCGTATGTGCTACTTCCATGTGGGATGGAAATAATTGACCGAGCGAAGGTTATAAGTTTGGGTTAGTATTATGCACAGAATTCTCCTTATAAATAAGGTCCAGAAGGATAGTCTCCATACAAACACGATTTTGAAATGGCTTATAATTTTTGACAGTCTTTTTTGTCATGACATTTGAGGCTTTCCATTAAAAAGTGATTACCCTATTTGGTCGGGTAAATAAATTTTGATTGGAGTGATTTAGGTTGTATCACAGTGGTTCTTAAATAGGCTCTTATACTTTTTTTTTTATCATCCACATTATTGTTAAGTTAAATAATGTTAAGTTTTTATTTTCAATTAAAATTTTAAAATTAAGTTTTGGAAATGTAATCCTCTAAATTTGCAAATAAACGCATACGCAACTTTCGCTTATTAGCGGATTTATCTTTTTTGAATCTGCCTGACTATTCTGCAACCTCAAGTAACACGCATGTGACGGTGAAAACCTAAGAGAATGTGCATATTACTTGCAGACCCAAAAACCCACAACCACACTAGACAAATTTACATTCTTACATTCTTAGGAAGGTACAAAATTTTATTTCTAATAAAATTGCAATACAATTGTGTCATATCGTGACACGCTCATTGTAGGCTTCCGTAGGGTTTTAAGTTAAGTTGTTAGATAGGGATTGGTGAAACATTTCTATTTGTTGTTGATAATTATGCGACGACACGTTTTTTAGGCAAAATTATGAAAATTATGTATTATAAGCAAATTAATATTGGTGGAAACCTTAATAGGTTCCCGCCAATATTCATCTCTACTTTGCCGAACTATTTTTATCAAAAGATCAGCTACATATATCTGAGTCTCTAGGAAACCTAAACAAAGTTGGGAAATTACAAAAATATCTGGCAATACTACAGTTCATTTTGTCTTAGGGATGTCAATTCTTGCAGAAAAAAATCGTATACGAACCGATTCGAACCGATCTCGTATTAGATTCTTCAATCGGACAAAAAAAAACGAACATCGATTAAACCGTTGATTATTTTTGGATCAAGTATATAGTCAAATAAATTCCACGTGAATCCCTTATCGTTCAGACTCTTAAAAAAAAACTAGAGGCGATGGAGCATTCTCAATATTTACGTGTTTGATCGTACTTTTCTAAGGGGATGCCTTTGTCCAGCAGTGGATGTCTTATTTGGCTGATAATGATGCTGCAGCCAATTAATCGTGTTTTAACCCGATTGAAGTGATTGTCAATTGCTAATCGACGAATAAAATTATCAAAGGGCTGCGTCAATGACCGTCGCCGGTCTTCTTTACAGTACAAGAAACAATCCTCAATCATGATATATCAAAAAAAAAAAAAACATTTAATAATCGATTTTTGGACTAACCGAAATTCGATTGACATCCCTAAACGTTGTCATAGCGACTATTCTGTTTACATTATTCAATAATTTTATATCCTATTAAAGTATATTTCAGGACTTAAAGATGGATGTGGCAGTGGTGTTCTTTGATTCCTGTGAATCCTTGTAATTTTGGCATGATATTTTTGTATAGTTTACCATTTTTTGTCTCATTATTATGAGATTTTATCAGTATGAGATGAGAATGACAACTGTATGGAGCTCTTAATTTGATTTGACAGGTACGTCAATCTGGTGTACTTTATTTCAAGATAGTTTGATTTGCTGATTAGGTGTCTACCCCTTTATGTCTTTGGTATTATGATTGCCAAAATTTGCTAAGAAAAAGTGCAACTTCGATTTTTTGTGAGAGATTTATTATTATTATTACTATAAAATGTAGACATAGATACTCTAGACATAAAGAGAAATCCAACGACACCTCGTTTGTCAAAATCGGTCTAGCCGTTTTGGCAGTAGGCCGAGGAACACGTAAGGCAGACTTACGTTGATAATTCTGCATCTTTTACTCCCCCTTCCGTTGTTCTCGGTGCACAATACACAGCACAACACGCCATAATGCCACTATGTATAACAATATTAAGTATTCACAGCGATATTTTGATCCAATTTGCTTTTTTAGTAAGACTAAGCTTCGTCTAAGATATCTTGATAAACCATGGATTTAGCATCATTTTCGTCCAAGCGATAAACCATATTCTATGCCGCTATGTTTTATTTTTTCAAAAAATATTTATGGTATTCTAGTAAGAACTACTTTTTATTTTCATGAGTTTTGGCGGGAACATGAAGAAGTCATGTATCGTCAGTGTATTATTTTCCATTCATGAACACCATTTTTACACATTTACACTCAATGTGTAAAAATAGTGTTCATGAACGTGCACGAGTGTTAGTGAATAGTATAATGTTGAGAAGCGTGACTCTTCAAGCTGTTTCCAAAACTCCATAGAGACCTCTAGTGAAGTCTTCAGACATCACTTTACTGGAGAAAAGTGGACTTGACCGTGACTTGCTTTGCTTGACTTGGACTATACCTGAGACTTGACTACGCATGGCCTGACCTGACATCGTGTGAAAGGGACAGCTAGATTTGAATTTCACGGAAGCAAAAGAAACAAACTATTAAGGTTATAGCTTCTCCCTTTCGCTCCCCCAGAAACTTATATATAGCCATCTCTTTCAAACGATGTCATGTCGGGCCATGTAGCGAGGCCCTAAGAAAACTAGATCTTTCAGTAGCGGCATGGTCGAAACGATTTAATCGAGGGTGCTGATATGACTAAACAGCTTAACAACCATAGGACAAAGTGCTTAATTTTCCAAACAAAACCATATTGTTTAGGGGCTAATAAATACAAAAGCTCTTTAGTTATTTTATTTATTTCAAACGAGTCCTTTTCCAGGTGTTTTCTCTCTATAAAATGAACGACGTGTAAAAGGTGTTACAATACGTCACTTAACAACTGGACCCCTATTCGGAGAAGGTGACATTCAGCAGAGCAGTGGTAAAAAGTCACGTCAGTTTATTATAAAAAAATTATATGTTTTTAGAAGACAATTTTTTGGGTTTCACAACGAATTATTTAGTTTAAAATCGATTTATTGTTTCGTACTATATCACTGGCACATCGCTAATTCTACCATCAAAACCCGGCTACATTCGTATTTAAAGTTGAAATAAGTTATCTCTTTTTTGCACGTTAGTGTGGCAATAAAACAGAAGAGTGCAGACATACAAAAAAATGTTCAGTAAATTTCTCCGGACGTTTGAGTGGTATAGAAGCTTTACTAGAAGCTTCTATGTAGTTTTGGAAACAACACGAAAAGTCACGATTACGTAATATCAATATTTTGTAGGCGTTTTGTATTTGAGCATAATATATAGGCGTTACTCATTGAGGCGTTTTCAAAAAAAAAAGAAATCCTGGTAATAAAAGTACCCAATAGATGGCGTTAGATGTACCTTGAGGTTTTCCTGTCACTGTCAAGACAAGAAAGACAAAAAAAAACGTGTGTCTTTTTTTCCTCGTGGTTTTTGGCTCCACATGTGTATTTAGACAATTTCAAGTAATGTAACTATGTATTTGACTTCATTTGATATATTACAATAGTTGACACTGGCTAAATACACAACGTGTGGAGCCAAAATTTACGATTTATAAAATAAACATAAAATATTTTGACAGAAATGACAATGACAGGTAAAACGATAGGACTATTACGCCATCTAGTAAGTATTTTAGAACTTTTTTTTTTTTTTTGATATGCCTCTTTTTAATGTGCAAATGTGCAAAAGTGGAAGCAGTCTACGGTCAAGTTTCTTTTTTTCTCTTATATTTTCTATTGTCAAGATTTGTAATGTTTGTAGTGAAGTAAAGTATTTCACGATTAAAACAAGTCTCAGTCATAGTCTAGGTCAAGTAAAGTTAGTCACGGTCAAGTCCAAGTCATACCCCTGTAAAGTGGTGGAGACTTTACTAAAGGTTTCTATGGAGTTTTGGAAACAACACGAAAAGTCACGTTTCACGACATTATACTATTCACCAACACTCATGCACGGTCGCGAACACAATGAATAAAAATCCACCATTTTTACACATCAACACTCGAAATATCACAAGTTTTGGAAAATAATACAATGACGCGACATACATGACTTCTTCACGTTCCCGCCAAAACTCTAATTCAAGCTTGGAGGGGAAAAAATCTAGTTCAAGTCATCAACCCAGTGTTGGATTGCGTAGTATAATTATACTATTTTATACATTATACATTATTTCATGCTGTGTAGTATGTAGTATCATAATGCCACTTTAGTACGCGAAAAATCGAGTTTTATTTTCAAGTATTATTGGTCCTTCCTTTTGTTTTTAAATACCCTACACTACAATTTAGGGAATTTCGAATGTAATGTATGTACAACCTAGGGTAGGCAGGGAGAATTCGTTCAATTTATGGGATTTTGCGAATAGTTTTTAGTAAATTTATAATGAGACGTTTCAAAAAAAAAAAAAAGTGTTCTAAAATACTTACTAGATTGCGTAATAGTTCTTTCGTTTTACCTGTCATTGTCATTTCTGCGAAATATTTTATGTTTATTTTTAAATCGTAATTTTTTGGCTTCACACTTTGTGTATTTAGCCAGTGTCAGCTATTGTAATATTTCAAATGAAGTCAAATCATAGATGCATTACTTGAAATTGTCTAAATACACATGTGGAGCCAAAAAACACGAGAAAAAAAAAGCCACACCTACTTTTTTTTTGTATTTCATGTCTTGACAGTGACAGAAAAACCTCTATGTACATCTAACGCCATCTATTGGGTACTTTTATTACCAGGTTTTTTTTTTTTTTGGAAAACGCCTCATTACAATATATATATGTCGGAGACATCAGATTTTTAGGCCGACATCTTCTTCGTCAGACATATTATGGGCGTACCGTGGGTACTCATGCGAAATGAGTAAATAACTGGCTTTTATTTAAACTATTTCCAACCATAAACGACAACTAAACAACCTAATTTAGCAGGTAGGTAGGGAATATTTTTATTTACGGTAGGGCGGTTTTTAGACGTCTTCACTTCACGACATATATCTAAGATATATGTCGGGACTGTATTCGGCATTCTATACCGATAGCCGTGAAGTGAAGACGTCTAAAAACCGCCCTACCGTATATCTTATAATATTATTATTATTATATGCAATAAGAAAAACGAAACGTAGTATAATACACTACAATAGTTTTACACAAGTAGTATACATATTTATTTATTTCCATAGACAATAATTTGCTGTCGTTCTGATTCCAGCCCTGCTTTAAGCTCGGCTCGGGCTCGCTCAGACTAGTCAACCAAACAGAATAGAGTTCACAATGGGTTATCAATAAAGATAAAATGGTCCTATTTGTGTGAAATAAAACTTCATCATATTGTTTGTTGGTTTATCAAGACAGAATAAAGTTAATTAAAATGCGTAATAACTTAGTAAACACTTGTTATTTTGCCCTGACGAGAAGAATAAGTGGATTTTCATCACAATCTTATTGTAACCAGCTGTTTTCGGTCCAGCCTAAAATCGACTGTAAGGTAATTGTTGACATCTCTGAAAATGATAACGATTATTTTTTTGTTGGTTAAATTGAGGTCCTAACTTATTGCCATGCGTTTGTGAGTTGGTGATAAGTGTTTCGTTTTCATAAAACACCTATATAACATTGGTAAGTGTAATAAAATGTAAAAATCTCCATGGATAGGTTATTATAATAATAAATAATATTATAACAACAATTTCGATGTTTGTATATAGTTACCCGGCAAGCAGTTTATGTACTTAAGTAAACTAAGCTAAACTTCTCTTACATATGACCTCAGCTTTCCCGAATGTGTTGCAAGTCATTTGGTTACGATATATATGATAAATAATATAAAACACCACAATTGATGCAATAGACAGAGCTATATCGCTATAAACTTTTGTTATGATTGCATTATCTTGTTATCAGTCTGAGGTCAGTGATTCTGATTTTATAACGACCAGTAATGTGTATTGTTTCAGTTATAGTTTGAACTTCGAAAGGGTAATACAGTAACTTAAAGCACTAAATAAATTAATTTTATTACATTTCAGAAGTTTCCAGTTCGAAAATTTTATAAAACAGCAACCATGAGCAACCAATTGCTAAATGGAAACCTGTGGGACATAGATCCTGAGCTGTATGATTTGATTACAAAAGAGAAAGGCCGCCAGCGAGCTGGTCTTGAAATGATTGCTTCCGAAAACTTCACATCACTTGCAGTTCTGCAATGTTTGAGCACTTGCTTGCACAACAAGTATTCCGAGGGAATGCCCCACCAAAGGTTCGTCTCAACAAATCTCTTAAGCCTTGGGGTGATGGACCCATCAAGTAGACCCAACACCTTAGGGTATTGTCCATATTTTTTTTAAATATGAAACCTTTTGTTTGATATAACGGGAATACTCACGTTTAATTGGGTCGGTTATTCCGACTATAGTTAACGGTTATGGTAATTTAACGTGAGTATTCCCGTTTAAAAAAAAAAAATTATGTGACAAAACCATCATCAGTTTTCATAGTATAATATGAAACCTATTGTGCAAAACTTCTGAGTTGTCTCGCGCATATGGCATGCGGGATCCCAGTATCCCGGTATGCCATTCCGTACAAACAACCAAACTCTGAACATAAGCTTTTTAGAATTGTGTAAATCATAACAAGTCTTATTATACAACAAATAAAATGAAATTTGTATGAATCGTATGTTTGGTTACAGATACTATGGTGGCAATGAATACATAGATGAAATTGAAATACTGGCTCAAAAACGCTCTCTAGAAGCATACAAACTGAACTCAGAGGAATGGGGTGTGAACGTGCAACCTTACTCTGGTATGTATAAGTTCTTCTAAATACATATAATGTAAAACCTAGAGATATTTTAGTACACTAGTGTAATTATCATACTTCTGTATGATACACATATACTCTCACAGACTTTACATGTACATTAATGTACGTATATTTAGAATGCCATTGTATTTTTCCAAGATGTTTTAAAAATGCTGTCTGTAACTTGGCATTATTTGTACTTATTGTAAGTGACAAAAATTCTGAAGCCATTTGAAAAGGATTCTGTTTAAAATCTTTACATTGTCTTTGTCTTATTGACTGTAGAAGATGCAGACAGAAAGTGTAGATCTCAAATCAAAACCTTTACATCTGAGCTGAGACCATATGAATTGTTAATATATTGCGGAGTGTTGTTAGTAATGCAATAGTCATTGCATACAGGTTCTCCCGCCAACTTTGCTGTATACACGGGAGTGGTGGAGCCCCACGGCAGAATCATGGGCCTGGACCTCCCTGACGGTGGTCACTTGACTCACGGCTTTTTCACGGCTACCAAGAAGATCTCAGCCACATCTATATTCTTTGAAAGCATGCCCTATAAGGTAAATCTTCACCTATATCAAAGAAATAAACAATAGTACTAGTACAGAACTCACTCCAAGATGACAATTTAGTTAATTTTAGCGAGGACAGCAAAGCGTAACCCACGATAAACGTCTACAACGCATTACGTCCGATAAGGCGAGAGTGATCGCTCTCTCACTTTCGCACTCGTTAGGTTTGATGCAAAAGCGGCACCTGCGGCGGCTTTCAGGGGTATACGCTTGGTCTTCAAAGTAGAATAGACCTTATAGGGGACTGCCCGTTATTTACTGAAGTAAGCCTACAAGAGAAGAGAAAAAAAGTGATAAAGTTTGTAGTGCCTAAGGACAACAGCTTAGGGCCTAACCCCTTGCCCTAAGCTTGTTATAGTGCAGCCAATGGTGACGTGTTGACGACTTCCTGGCGTCTGCTTTAGGTATATATGCAAGTGGTCCAGGTTTCCATTCTCGGCCGTTCATATGTTTGAATGATGACTTTAAATAACTGTTCTGTGTCTCCGTGTGTGGGTGTTATAGATGTCCGTGTTTTTGTTCCATGGCATCCCCGACACAAGGAACTTAGGGAGCCATGTATTAGCCTTTGTTTATTGTCAGGTTTAATTAGTCACCTTCAAACTCCATTTTATTTGTT
Organism: Apocheima hispidaria; assembly: GCA_947579745.1. NCBI lineage: Eukaryota > Metazoa > Arthropoda > Insecta > Lepidoptera > Geometridae > Apocheima > Apocheima hispidaria. Next base: position 10,105,992 of record OX388156.1, read on the forward strand.
TAGATTAGTTTATCACCAAGCAAAAGTATTCCATTACTAAATCCGACACACCCGTTTGACGTAACTTGAGTAAATATTTTCACTGTTTGACCGTCTGACCTGTCAATCGCGTCTCGGTCCTGCTGATAAGGTAGGTATTTATTCCACTGGCTAGTGATAAACAGGGCTTCGAGACTGAGGTTAAAAAGACACGGTTCATAGGGTTGACGGTTATTTATAACTTTTAACAGGGCCTCTAAGAACGTTCGTGATTCTGATTGTGATAGCATGCCATCCCGCTCGCACCAATGTACTCGCACTATGCGCGGTCACGATCTCAATCACTACCATCACTATCACGATCAGGGACCCTATTCCTGTGCGCTCGAGATTATCTCGGTCACTCTCACTCCCATTAAATTCTAGATTAGAGAGACAGTGACCGACATAATCTCGAGCGCACAGGAATAGGGTCCCAGGAACATTCATAGTAAGAGGGCAGACATATCGTAAACGCTTTTGGAAAAACCGTTGGCGGAATATTGAAAGAGTATGAATCTTTGCGGAAATATAAAGATTCCAAAATAAATAAATAATTTAAAAAAATAGTCCCGACTACATGATAATTATACACTGAAAAGATGTAAACAAGGCTTATTTAAAATATGTAAAAATATGAAATTTACTCTCATACGTACCATGACAGAAAATGAACTAAAGATCACTTTAAATTACATGTTATTAAATTACGTGTACTACTTAATAAATGATAGTGTAAATCTTGCACTAGTGTGTATACGTTTGGTTTAGTATTATGTTTGCCACAATTTGCTAAGAAAAAGTGCAACTTCGATTTTTTGTGAGAGATGTATTATTATTATTACTATAAAATGTAGCCTACTGCCTATGACTCTAGACATAAAGAGAAATCCAACGACACCTCGTTTGTCAAAATCGTTCAAGCCGTTTTGGCAGTAGGCCGAGGAACACACAAACATACTTACATACACCCCAAAAACATTACCCGCCTTCTTGGGCAGTCGAGTAAAAAGACTGCATAGATAATTATTGACCGAGCGAAGCGAAGGTCTCAGAGTTTACTGGGACGAATCGGCATTTGTATGTATGTTTGTGTGTATATTCGTCCGATGATAACTTACGAACCGTTGATCCGATCTTCATGAATTTTTGTAGGAAAGTAGTTCATTTCAATACAATTTTTAAGTTCGAATATGAGCTGAATCGGTCCAGGGGTTGTGAAGATATAGAGGTCGCGAGATCTCAGTTCGCCGCGAACTACTAGTAATATGTAGGTATACTGTTTACGCCGACCAAATAACAGCTCAAGGCTGTTCCCATCAATTACAATAAAACAACAGAATGAGGCATATAATGACGTATGCGAGCACGCTTCTTACCGCAGTCGATTATTTTGATTAGTTAGATATAACATATTTTTGCGCCTTCAGAGTGCGTAGTAGTGCCATCTAGATGACGCTAGACGGCGCTGCCCTTATTTCATACAAATTTTAGTTAACGTTAACGTCATCGAATAAGTAAACGCATTTGACGCAGTTGTGAACCTATGAGCTAGACCATTTGAGGAGTATTGGGTTCAAATTTCATGTCTGTATCACGAGCGGTTAGGTATGTGGGTTGATTCCTAGAAAAGGGCCTGTTCTTATATATATATATATGTAGATATATAGATAAACCTCTGTTGCAACACACGGAAGAAATTCAAAACACATTAATTCCTTGTAGAAATCAGGGCTATAAGGAAAGGGTATGGTAAGCCGAAAAGGGCTCATAGTACTCATCATTATGTACAAATTATACTATGGGAACAAACTTGAAATCGAGAAAAAAAAATCAGCTGCTCCATAGAAAAATGTCAATGACACTCGACAAAATTCTTCTTCGATTTCAGCGTTGGTCCCATAGTAAAAGTTGTTCACAATCATGAGTACTGTGAGCCGCTTTCGGCATAGTATACCCTTTCCTTATAACCCAGTATAATATATAGATTTATACGATTCGATAGACATTATGAACAATAATGTTAGTAAAGGAAGTCTCCAGTTCATACTAAGGAATGAATCTGTTTCGACTTTCTTCCGTTTCTTGCAACAAGGTGTATGTTGATAAACCAGCAGCATTTTTAGACTATATAGGTACACAAACATGCTGATGTAAAGCGTAACTGAATAACTAGGTACCTTTATTTCTTACTTTACATTGTAAAACATAATTAGGTACTCGCTTTTTTACCTGACTGTCTAAGAAGGAGAGTAGTGCTTTTGGGGTGAATGTTGTGATATTATTAAAAGAAATACAAAATACCCGTCTGACAAATTAATGTAGCTTATGACACACCGGACGTAAAGAGGAATCCAACGATACCTCACTCGTCAAAACCGGTCAAGCCCGGTTTAGGCTGCAGGAGGTAATATTTATCAATTCTTTTCCATTGGGTGGGCATTACAGGTTACCCCAATTCGCCCACCCACACAATATACGAACACACAAACATACTTACCTATTTACTCATATATTTACATGCTCTTATACTTACTTTTTTTTTTTTTTTAAACATGCAAGTGCTTTTGTTAACTAAGGAAAATACGTACAAACTACAATTACCTAAACTACATAAAAATATTGGATTATCCAGAGACCATTAAAGGTCTATAGATAATCCAAATTTTCAAGCCCATTACCAGTTGGCAGCGTACCCAGCATGCTACCACGCTGAATGGCAATGCTAATGTCTTGAGCCAAATAAACGCCAGCATTTTGGTCACGTGTCGCGTCAACCAGGCGCTATGATAAGTTTTTGAAAGTAAGATGAGCTCCCGGTCCCCAAGGTCCCAACGTCTCTACTTCAAACGGCTCAAATATTTAACCAATACCGAGGTTAGCATATTGTTGACTGCCCCGGTGGCTCAGTTGGTAGTGAACCTACGTTCTGTGCTTGGGGGCGTGAGTTCGATTCCCATCTAGGACAAATATTTATGTGATGAATATTTGTGTTTGTTCTATGTCTGGGTGTTAATATCTATATAAGTATGTATTTAAATAATATCTATGTACGTATATCAGTCTCTGGCAGCCATATTACAAGCTTTGCTTAGTTTGGGGTCAGATGACCGTGTGTGCAATAATGTCCCAGATATTTATTTATTTATTTATTTGCGCCGCTGCTCCGCTGAACGAGGCGCCGCGCCAGACCTACTCCGTGTCGTGTTTCAGAAAGATGTGACGGCGCCATTGTGTCATGTCCACGCAACGCAAGCTGCGTCCCGCACAAGGGGCCGTCCCATCTTCCGGCACAAGTGTTACATCGTCATGTCTTTTACCATCGTCACGTGCTAGGCCACTCGTTTCGATTATAGCTGCAACATTGGCGGTGGAAAAAACCTGCCGTATGATGTCATTCAGGCTAGCGTGCCGACCAATTCGCCCAGCATTTCTTAAGCAGGAGAGACCGTAGTGACCGAGCTGATCAACTGCAGTACCACACTGGCAGCGATGGGCCTCAAAGCACCTTTCACCCAAACGTAAACTGACGGCGAGACGAAATGCAGTCAGGTCTAATATACTTACATACGCCCAAAAAACATTACCATCCTTCTTGGGTTTTCGAGTAAAAATGTATTTATTTATTTATTCATGCAAATTACAACTATCCTTACAGGAAATTCCTAATTCAATAGTGTAAGTCAACAACATTAAAAAATATAAATCTTATCTAGGTCAATTACGTATAAATTCATTACATAATTAAATTTCCCTATAACATAATTCAAATAACATTAATAAACTAAACTAAATTGACTGACTAAATAATTGACTGAGCGGGGAGGGAAGGTGTCAGTCTACCGGAACAAGTTGGTGTTTATATTTGTACGGGTATAACTTGCGAACCGTTAATCTGATCTTTACGAAATTTAGTAGGCATGTAGTTCATTTCAACACAATTTTTATGTGATTATTAACAGACACGATCCAAGGGTCGCGACACATATCACCCCTACATTCTGCACTCAGGACGATCAAACTGCACCACGTATCGATAGCCAATGAACACGCTTACTCGTATACCCCGCAACCCGCCCCATCCTCCAACTTTCATGAGTTTTTGTCTGAACAACGATCTCAGTGCGATATCAACGTTTAATCTGTGGGTCGAAGGTCCCAGTTCTGCGCAAACTACTAGTTATAATGTTTGCTTCGCCAGGTTAACCCCCAAACCGGTTTGATAGACTACGACAAGCTGGCAGAAACAGCAAAGATTTTCAAACCGAAGCTGATAATCGCCGGCATCAGCTGCTATTCGCGCTGCCTCGACTACAAGAGGTTCAGACAGATCGCGGACGAGAACGGTGCCTACCTGATGGCCGATATGGCGCATATATCAGGACTCGTCGCTGCTGGTAATTCTTATTTTTTTGTTTGTTCATTAACTAGCGACCCGCCCCAGCTTCGCACGGGTGTAATTTTTTAAATATACATATTTATATACATTGTTATAAGGAAATAAATGTTCGGTATGCTAAGCCAAACGGGGTTCATATTATTCATGATTGTGAACAACTTGTACTATGGGATTGGTCCCATAGTACAAGTTGTTCAACATTCGTTCTTTCCCTAGAATCGAGAAAAAAAAATCAGCTGTTCCGTACATTTTATTGCAAGATCCACGAACATAATTGACAAACAGCTGAATTGTTTACTAAGAAAACATTAATATCAGATTAAACATACATAACTTTAACATCAGTGAGCGACATGCTAATCTACTCACTGAGAACCATAAAAAAAATTACAGGAGTGATCCCGAGTCCATTTGAATACTGCGACATGGTAACGACGACCACCCACAAAACGCTGCGCGGTCCGCGCGCGGGCGTCATATTCTTCCGGAAGGGCGTGCGCTCCGTCAAGGCAAACGGGACCAAGGTCATGTACGACCTCGAGACCAAGATCAACCAGGCCGTGTTCCCCGGGCTGCAGGGCGGGCCGCACAACCACGCCATAGCAGCCATCGCGACCACCATGAAGCAGGCCACCACGCCGGAGTTCGTCGCCTACCAGAAACAGGTGAAAGACATTGGGGCATTCAATTTATTTCATACGAGAATTTACAAGGACAAAAAAAACTGACTTCGAAATGTAACATTTGACACTCCGGATAAAAAGTGCCAATCTTTCCTGAGGAATTGAAGTCTGAATGTTCATATTTCAGAAAAGCAGAATAGATTCCTTGGTGCTAAACGCTGATTGGTGCGCTCATATTGATCTCTCTCGCGCGTGACAAAGATTTGTATAAGCGCTATTTGCGCTTATGCATTAACTGAAAAAGTTTTTACACTGGGTATCTATGAGATAGGAAGTCGTCAGACAAAAAGTACTATATGTATTGGTATTTAAATAAATTAATCCGCCCGTTACTAACTCATACTTGTTGGCAGGTGGTAAAGAACGCTCAGCGCTTGTGCGAGGGTCTGAAGTCGCGCGGCTACGCCATCGCGACGGGCTCCACCGAGGTGCACCTCCTGCTGGTGGACCTGCGAAGCAAGGGGCTGACGGGCGCACCGGGAGAACGCATCTTGGAACTGTGCAGCATCGCTTGCAACAAAAATACCGTGCCTGGGGACAAGAGCGCGCTCTCGCCGAGTGGGATTCGATTGGGTAAGATTATGGTATAATCAAACACTCCGACAGGGGTGACACCAGCATACGTCATCAGCGTTCATAAACAGATAAACAGACCGAAATATAGATTAAGATGATGTTTTTTGTTACTTTTGTGTTTTGTGGTGTTTATTTGTCAAATATTATTTTATTTTATTTTTAACATGTGAATTAATGTTAGAATAACGGACATTTGTAATTTTTAAAGGATATGTAATTAATCAAAACGTTATATAATTATGTTGTAATTTATCAATCAACAAATATGGATATTTTTTTCTGAAATAAATTATATATTATATAATAATAAACAAAAGCAGGGACACGTTGTTCAAACGCGTTAGACAAAGGTCATCTTTGTGATAAAAGATTTTTATACTATTTAATAATATATACATTTCTGACAATGGATGTTCATCAGATAGTGACGTAAGCTGGTGTCACCGCCCGGAATGACAGATTTTGTTTTTTGGATCATGGGTAAATTAAATTCTTCCGTCACTCGGAACTAAAAAGATCGGCACATCTAAGATATTTCAAAATTATGCATATCTCATTTTAGTAATCAGGTAAAAATACGATGGCGAGAATTGACCTACTTAATAACTGATATCAGATTACTCTCGACAACTTCTATCGTGAATCTCGAAGCTAGTAATTTAGTATGTACCCGACCCGACATCGTGTGAAAGCTATTGCAGTGTATGAGTTTCTGGGGAGCAAAATGGAAAAGCTATAACCTTAGTAGTTTCCTTCTTTTGCTCTCGTGAAATTCAAGTCTAGCTGTCCCTTTCGCACGATGTCAGGTCGGGTAAAGGCCTCGCTACATGGCCTGACCTGACAGCGTTTGAAAGAGATGGCTATATATACGTTTCTGGGGGAGCGAAACGGAGAAGTTATAACCTTAATAGTTTGTTTCTTTTACTCCCGCGAAATTCAAATCTAGCTGTCCCTTTCACAGGATGTCAGGTCAGGCCATCTGTAAATCTAGCTTTCCCTTTCACAGGATGTCAGGTCAGGCCATGTGTAGACACCTTAATGGAGCCAGTTCCACCGTAACTCCTGAACGCCCCGACCAATTTTGAGGCCAAGGGATTGATTGATTTTCGTTACAATCCTTGCATTATCCCGAGTCTTATAATATTTTGCAGTCGGGTTTTTTGTTTTTCTTGTTTGAAACCTAAAGAGTTATTCTGTATACCTACTGACTTTGATGTAGGACTTCTGGTTGCTAGCTGTCAAAGAATAATAGCTAAGAAATATAGACAAGCAATCAAGAGTTGCCTTGCCTCGTCTCTTTCATTGCCCAAATTACCTATAGTCAGCTGATCAGATTTTGACCTAAATTATTTACTGACTACTAGTAATTTCTGGTTTCGTGAATAAAAAATCCGGTAATAAGTAGTTTTGTGTTATCGCTTTCGATAAAATAAATCGTTAAAAAACTTTGTGACATTTACAATTAACCAGATATGGTTTACGGTTTTTTATTATCTCTATCGAAGGAAAATAATTTAATTTATTACCTGCTTATGAATTTATGCAAGTGTATAAAAATATACAAGGTCATAAAGCCTCATTAAACTTGACGATAAAATTGTTTTTCACAACATAAATGATTGTTATTGTTTCACAGGAACTGTATTAAGAATAACAATTAATTTCGCCAACAATCGCACTTACAATTTACATACTTACACACAAACTTTCGCATTTATAATATTAGTGTGATGTACGTACCACTGATTTATATTTTACTGTACGTATGTAAAAGATGAGAAAAAAAAGATTGCGCAGTGGTCTTGAACCTGAGAAACTCAAGAAAAATGTTCTTTAATTAATTATCATCTTCCTGCTCTTATCCCACTATGTGGGGTCTGCTCAGCACGTTTCGTTTTCTCCATTTCACTCGTGTCACCCGTAATCTCGACATTTACCTACTCCTCTGTCACTCATCCACACCTAAATTTTACCAATAAGTTAATCCAAACTAATATTATAAATGCGAAAGTAATTCTATCTGTATCTGTCTCTCTGCCTGGGTGTTTGTCGCGTTATTCACGGCTAAAACGGATTGACCTGAATTTTTGCATAAGCTTAAGGACAACATGGACATGGACTTAAGACCACTAATACTAAGAGTGCGGTTTAAAATGTGCATATAGTTACCATTTGCACTGTCAGCGTGCAAACAGTCGGTTTAAGATGCGCATATAAAGGCTCCTGTCAGACACATGACGTCATGAGTGACGTCATTTTAGCGTGCTCACGGTGCTCACAAGAATGAGGTAGTGCACTGTGTGCGCTAATGTCAAATTCAAATTGTCATCTGTGAATTCCGATATTCTCTGTTTTTTATAGAAAAAAATGGATTGAATGCAGGCCACAGTCTTCTGTGAAAACAGAAATGAAACTGTGACCATCAAATTATGAGACACACGCCGATAACCTGAAAAATTAAACTATCTGACATAAGCACGCTCATGATCGGTTTAATTTGTTGGCGCGCTGTGAGCATACTAACAATTTAAACCGATCGTTAGCAGTATATGTGGTGTTTGCACTGTGAGCGCATTTTAAACCGTACTCTAAGACTTATAGGCCACTTTTTTTTTGTGTGTCTACGCGAACGAAGTCGCGGGTAACAACTATTTATAATAAGTATATCATTTAATTAATAGCGGGATTAAATACAGTGGTTTAGAAAAACAAAAATTAGATCAGTCTGGTTTCTTAACTGTTAACATCTGAGCTATTTCAATATTTTAAACAATAACATTTACTTGATTCTTGTTACAGGTACTCCCGCTCTAACCACTCGAGGCCTCAAAGAAGCCGACATCGACCGAGTTGTCGACTGCATCGACCGCGCGCTTCAAATCGCACAAGATGTGGTCAAGATTTCCGGCTCCAAATTGTCAGAATTCAACAAAATCATCGAAGAAAACGCTGAATTCAAAACTAAGATACACAATCTCAAGGAAGAAGTTGAAAACTTCAGTCGATCCTTCCCTCTGCCAGGTTTCGACAAATATTGAGCATTACGAGGCTTATTTTTTAAAAAAGCGCTGTGACTACAAAATTAAATGTCGAACGCCAATGTATCTGTATATCGTACTAAAGCATTTATTTTAGTGTACACAAAATCATATTTATGTCTATTATGACTTGTATTAGTTTAAGAAAGTGCCTTAGATATTAAGCTTTTGTAACAGAGATGAATCTCTTTTTATTCCACTAAAAATAAAACTTATTTTATCGATATATTGTTGGTAATTTACATAGTATTCATCCAGCCTTCAGAATCTTTGAGAAGTTTACCATAAATATTTATTTATTTTATTATTCTAAATACAGAATGGTCCAGTCGGTGAAGTCAAAATGGAAAATCTAGACTCCTCGTACCATAGGCTACACGAAAATGTATGTTCTGCGATTCTATTTAGTTTCGAGTTATAATTTTATTTTTAGGACTTTTTTACTGGGTGGCTTAAAAAAAATTAAGCCATCTAACTTTATTGGGTGGATAATTTTGGTATCTATATATATTTTTTTTTGTAGCGTGATTATTCTCTATCGTACACATCATTCGTAAATAAAATAATAACCCCCGAATACTAAACGCTTGCTAACTTTGACAACAACAACTTTTAATCTGTCGTCAAAGTTAACAACCGTTTCAGTATTCGGGGGCTAGCTTAGCTTTTAAGGCCTCGTTACATGGCTTGACCTGACATCGTGCGAAAGAGATGGCTATCTATACGTTTCTGGGGGAGCGAAAGGGAGAAGCTATAACCTTAATAGTTTGTTTCTTTTGCTCCCGTTAAATTCAAGTATAGCTATCCCTTTCACACGATGTCAGGTCAGGCCATGTATAGCCACCCTAACCCCTGACCGCCCCGACCAATTTTGAGATCAGGGGATTACATGGCCTGACCTGACATCGTGTGAATGGGACAGCTAGACTTGAATTTCACGGGAGCAAAAGAAAAAACTATTAAGGTAAGGTTTCTGCCTTTCGCTCCCCAGAAACTCATATACTCATTCACACGATGTCAGGTCAGGTCATGTATAGCCAGTCTTACTTTATTATTTACTATCCAAAAATATATTTACATGGCAATGTAGACTGTTGCGAAACTATTGCTATTCTATCATTCGTTCTTTGTCTATGATTCATTCGTTCGATATTTGTGAAATTGGGTTGTTTTTGTGTCGAAATAAACTATAAAAAATTACAGTAGTTACCACAATTAATTAAGATAATTGAGTCTTTGTTTGCTATCTAGAGTAATATTCTGACAGAAACAGCAATTTGAGGTACACGTGAACCCGCATATGTGACGACCTTGTAATCATAAACGTATGACTGACTGCAGATCAGAAAAAGTGGAATAAATCTTGTTTTGATTGTGTTCTGTTGGATTTCTTGAACGTTATGGTGATTAATACAAAGCAAAATTATTTTATCCTGATGAACATTCAATAATCATTAGTAGTAGTGATGTTTGCGTGGGGTAAATCCCACCTGGAGATCAGGCGAGTGGAGGTAGATTCACCATGACTATGTTCCCCTCATCTGGAGCGACAGCGGCGCCTCAGCAGGCGAGCGGGCAGGTGGCCAATGGAAGCATTACCTTACCTAGATCCCATCACCAAAGGACAGGCAAGTTCACTAAACCTATACTTACCTACTTCTCCTGTTTTAAGTACATACAACTTGATACACATTCAACTTCTAGCTTTTCCTTAGAACGAGTTAGTTACTTATGATATGTTCATGATAATCCTTCTCCAGTGTCCTATTTCTTTACCACATTTCTAAGAGAGGCAATTTTTAAGATGAAAAGAACCTAACTTTCACTTCTTAAAATATTGATACTTGTATATTAAAATCTTATCTTTGTCAATAAAAACAGTATTATGAAAAATTAATAAATGACATTGTAACTCAGACATGCTACAAACTTACCCAGAGGAGTCATCATAGAGAAGAAGACCAGTGCCCTTATTATGAACATGTGTGATTGTGATTGTTATAGCATGCGATGGCATGCTCATACCAACTTATTCGCACTATGAGCAGTCCTGCTCATGCACATTGACTATCATGATCAGGAACAACCGAGCCTGCCAACGGAGCAGGCTAGGTTTACATAAAATTTTATTAATATGATCAGGAACATTCATAATAAAGGCTAGCTAGGCAGGCTAGGTATATAAAATTTTATTAATGCTTTCAGGTCGTCCACCTGCAGCCCCCAAATCCTATGACTACCTGCTAAAAGTGTTGCTTGTCGGAGACTCAGATGTCGGAAAGCAAGAAATACTTCAAGATCTGGAAGATGGCTCTGCTGATTCCCCTTTCTGTAGCGGCAGTGGTAAGTGCTGTACGTATTATGCTCACAATTTACTTATTTTTGATGGAAGTCTTGTTTTGTATTGCCTATTAGTTACACTAAAATGTAATGCTGGGAACATACAGCTATTATGTATGCTGCATACTAGAGGACCATACAGAGATATAGAGGTTACATTGTGATGTCCCATGCTTCTCAGCCACGTTAGGCCTTGCTTTGTGACCACGCGTAGTATTATAGTTATTTGAATAAATATATGGGTGAATCCATAAAATTACGCGGTAACTTTTGGAAATATTTGGTCTTGACTATGTTTTAGACACTATTGGATTTTCCTTTAGTGTACATAAAGGGTTATACATTTATATCATACTCAAAAGGGCCAGTCACTTTATGTAGTACTAGCTGTTACCGGCGACTTCGTTCGCGTGGACGAACAAAAAAAAGTAGCCTATTTCTGCCTTCGCTATAGGTATGGTGCGTTAGCGCCATACCGTCTGTCTGTCGAGCGCCTGTCTTTATTTTTTATGATTAGTACATAAACCGAGATTAGATAGGCTTAGCATTGAAATTTCTTCCTTTTAGTTCTTTTTTGCCCCTTTAGAGTTAAAATGTCGCAAAACCCGATCTTATTGTTCACCTAGATTAGACCATTTGAGGAGTATTGGGTTCAAATTTCACATCTCTATCATATGCAGTCTGTGCATTAATTCCTGGAAAAGGGTTTGTTCTTTTATATATACATAGAAATAGCTGTTACCCGCAACTTCGTTCACTTGTACCTACAAAAAAAGGGTGACCTATGTCCGTCTCCTACTCCTAATAAAAAATTCAGCTCGATCCGTTCAGCCGTTTAGCCATGATAACGCGACAAACACCCAGACCGTTTTTTTTTTAAACAGCTTTTTGAAACGGACTTACTTTCGAATTTATAATATTAGTTAGTATTAGGATACTCAATTTTTCATATAATATGTTAAAGTGACAACTGGAAAGTCTTGAACAATCTTTCAATGCAAATTTAGTTCAGTCAATAAATATTGCTGAATATCTTAATATTTTTTTTTTTCGTTCTCTGTTCTTCGATCTTTCAGATTCATGCATGTTCATAAAATGATAAAGCGCATATAGAAATATCTACAGACCAGTCTACTGATAACTCGCTCACAAATAGATACCGCCACTGTTTACTTTGCTATTGTTATTGTGTAAATGTTTGTAGTAATGATTTGTGAATTTACGCGTATTCTTCAATGATGTTGTGTTATGGAATGATATAAGTGTGCTAATTAATTTCCTGAGGTAATATAATGACTTCAGAATAAAGGTGTGGCATGAATCACTGAATAGTGAATTAGCACACAATTGCAAAACTTATTTAACAAAGGTATAGTAATGGATTTTGATAGAAAGTTTTTTTTTAATTCTATTACATATCAAACGCATTGTCTGTTTAATATAGCATTGTTTTAGATTTATATGTATTACTAACAACTGTAACGAATTAGTGTTATATTCGCATTGTTTTGTCTTTATATGTCATTTAAATGTGAAAATTAAATAAAAATAATCGGTAACTAAAAACTATCCTGAAAATCGACCAATCATCTCATAATCCTCTCGTATTTAAGTATCTTTCTTTTGCGTACGGGGCAAACAAATATTTTTGTAGTTAAAATGGCCTGCTAATTGGACATCACAGATGATCCACCTGGCTTCGGGTTTTAAATGTCCCTTCTGGGTCTAGGTGAGTAGGTGACAATTTCCAGTAAAAAAATAATTGATGCCACTTTTTTAAAAGCTTTAAAAAATAATTGTGTTTTTTGCAATGGCAGCATACAAGACGACTACGATCCTGCTGGACGGCAAGCGAGTGAAGCTGCAGCTCTGGGACACGTCGGGGCAGGGCCGCTTCTGCACCATCATCCGGTCGTACTCGCGCGGCGCACAGGGCATCCTGCTCGTATACGACATAACCAACAAGTGGTCCTTCGACTCCATCGACCGCTGGCTCGAGGAAGTCGAGAAGGTAACGTATTCACGCATGCTCACATCACTCTCGCCGAGATAGGTCGATGCAAGTGTGCTCGCTTGCTCACCTCGCGCTATCTCGCTCACATGACCGGGACCGGGACCGAAAGCTCTTTGCACTCATCATTGACCGAGCGAAGCAAAGGTTTCAGAGTTTACTGGGACAAATTGGCATTTATATGTATGTTTGTGTGTATATTTATTCCGATGATAACTTGCGAACCGTTGATCCGATCTTCATGAAATTTTGTAGGCAAGTAGTTAATTTCAATACAATATTTAAGTTTTTCATATGAGCTGAATCGGTTCAGGGGTTGTGAAGATATAGGGGTCGCGAGGTCTCAGTTCGGCGCGAACAACTAGTTTTAAACTACTTTTGGAGAAATCAGCTATTCCATAGAAAAATGTCATTCATACCAAACGAACGGCATAGTGGAACAGCTATTTATGCTTAAGGGTTTGCCCAAAAATAAAAGTAGTTCTTATTTATGAGTACAAAGAGCTCTTTTCGGCTTAATACCATCTTTCCATATAATCCTGTCATGTCCTGTAGCTTATTATACAGCACTCAATTCGATTTCACTGAGTAATATAATAATTAGTTCTATTCGAATTAATTATACAGAAATTATATAATTTGTAAAAAAAAAAACATTTTTACGTGGTTAGTCGTGATCGTGACGTATATGTGTCGTGCGTGTCATTTGTTTGTTTTATCCTTGAAAGGTACAGGTCATATTAATATGAACAGATATCTATGAATAATCAAGTCCTTATCTAACTTGTCTTTGTCTGAATTTTAGAGGCTAATATCTCCATCGGATTTTTTTATGTGCACTACATAAATTTCACTAGAGCATTCCATTATAACCTGCCGCGGTCGCGCTATTCGCCCGCACGCAAAAATACATCCTAACTAGTTGAAAATAAGGTAGGATTTCGATCTGGTAGAGTCGTGCAATCGCGTGAGTTGTCTGCCTCCAAACGTTACCAAGACTTTAAAGCGTTTAGGATGATTAACTGTGTGTAAGAGAGTCACTAGCACTGAATCCTAAACTAATATTATAAATACGAAAGTAACTCTGTCTCTCTGTCTGAGCTGAATTTTTGCATAGATATAGCATAAGGGTCGGAGTCGGACATAAGCCACTTTATTTTTTTGTAGGTTCCACGCGACCTAAGTCGCGGGTAACAGCTAGGAATTTATATGTATAATCACACTAATATTATAAATGCGAAAGTTTGTGTGTAAGTAGATAAGTATGTAAGTGTGTTTGTTCCCATTCAACTCTGTAACGGCTGAACGGATTTGGATGAAATTTGGTATTGTACGGTACGGAGGTAGCTTATTCCCTGGAATAACACATAGGACTAAAATTATTTGTGAATAATGCTCGAGAGAGCTTTTATGGTGCATAAGCAACATTAATTAAAGTAGCTACTAAATGTATTCCTTCTATGCTCAGAGCGTTCACCGTCCGTCGCTCGTACTTTCCAGCACGCGCCCGGCGTGCCCAAGGTGCTGGTGGGCAACCGGCTGCACCTGGCGTTCAAGCGGCAGGTGCAGGAGCGCGACGCGGAGCTGTACGCCGCCAAGAACCACATGGCGTTCTTCGAAGTGAGCCCGCTCTGCGACTTCAACATCCGCGAGTCCTTCTGCGAGCTCTCGCGGATGGCGCTCACCAGGAACGGGATGGAGAGGCTCTGGAGGAGCAATAAAGGTGGGTGGCATCCGTTGAATGCAACTTGTGTACACTGTAAAGCTAGAAAAATATATCGAGCACAATGGTAAGTCGGTACTGGATGGCAAATGGAAAGATTCGGTATACAAGGTGTATAGGATGTCTAAAGCATGAAACAGATGAGATACGGCGCAGATGCGATTCAGACGCGATTTTTCACATTACACACACGTTTTACACACGTACACTCACCCACTCACACACAACCCCCAAACAAACATACATTTACTTACGTACACACACTCACACACCACACACAAATCTTAACTAATATTATAAATACGAATGTAACTCTGTCGATCTGTCTGGGTTGTCGCGTTATCACGAATCGACCTGAATTTTTGCATATATACAGGGTTATAAGGAAAGGGTATGCTAAGATGAAAAAGGCTTATAGTAGTCATCTTTATGAACAACCCTTTAATATGGGGCCAACCCTGAAATCGAGAAAAAAACAGCTGTTCCATAAAAAATATCAATGACGCTCGACCAAATGTATGGAACAGCTGATAATTTTTTCTCGGTTTCATGGTTGGTCCCATAGTAAAAATTGTTCACAATCGTGAATACTATGAGCCCCTTTCGGCTCATAGTATTCATATCCTTAAAACCATGTATAGCTTCAGGATCAGAGATGCACATATGGTACTTTTTTTTCTTTTTTGTGGGTCTTAGAGAACGAAGTCGCGGGAAAATAAAATTTATATGCCGCCATTATTTCGAGGAGACATGACATGACTTGTAGTAGATTAATCAAACTCGATTGCGATCGCAATTCGAGACATAAATTAGTTTCAAATCCATTCCAGTGTTAAGCCTCCAAGAGCTGTGCTGCCGAGCGATCGTGGCTCGGACCTCGGTGTACGGGCTCGAGCGGCTCCCGCTGCCGACCGCACTGAAGTCGCAGCTGAAGTCGTACGCGACGTCGGCCGCGCCCAGCCGGCACCGCGCCCGCGCCACCAAGCACCCGCACCACTCGCGGCTCAACTGCACCGGACGGAACTCCTGCAACATCGCCTGAGGTAATGTTGCAACTCCCTTAACTCGGAAGATCATTATTACATATAATGGTAATATTGACGAGATCCTTGTAGTGACAAGTTAGAGGCAGAATCCAAATTATACCTTTTGACTGATAACATCGCCTGAGAAAAAAACCAACTGATTTTAATTATCTTAATAGCGAGTGAAAATATTAAGTAAGATCGGTCTTTTCTTGCTTTTCTTTTCTTTTTCTTGCTTAATAATATTAGAAAACAACTGACATCAAATCTGATTATAAACAGAGAGATCAAATAGCGCCCGACAAGGACTTTCTTCAATATCATTTGAACATAAGAGAGCGCTTACCCTGGCTCTCGCTATCTCGTTCGCACTTTCGAACCAGGGTAAGCACGCTCTTAAAACGTACTATTTATTCTGCTAATTACGGCTAATATACATGTTGCATTTAATATGCTAGGGAGCGGTTGTGAGAATGTAGTATACAAGATAACGAACAATTTCTGTTCTACGACTTTTGAAACTTCAGGGGATAATACGTTACATATGTTCCATACACTTTATGACCCACGAACATTTTCTATGGAACGGCAGATGTGTTTTTCGTGAATTTTCAAAAGTCGTAGAACAAAAGTTGTTCATTATCTTGTATACAACATTCTCACAACCGCTCCCTAGCAAATTAAAAATCACCATGTATGTATCAATTTCCCGAAATATCCTAACAAACGAAACAGGCTGTAATTGACAACGGATTTGTGATTAGTTTGTAGACGTGTTAGTATTAAAATTATTGTTAATTAACAGTTACGATTGTGAATAATGTTTTATGTAATTAATTATCGACTTGCATGACGGCTAGCCCAGTTTAAGAAGTGCGTACATTTTGCATACGTAAAGCTATTGAAAATAATAAGGACCGTATTTTTATTTTTCATACTCAACAAAAATGACAAAATGACTTCACGTGAAATTTTCCCTCAAAATGCTCAAAAATGCTCGCATAAGCAAAGGTAAACGCCTTGATCATATGTAGATCCTAAAAATATCGACAATTTGTTCAAAAATTACGAAAGCTATAGATCAGTTCGAGCTAGCCAGCCATTTGCAAATAAATCCCGTAGTATTTTTATTGGCTACTGCCCATTCACATTGACAAATATGGGAAAACCGTATAGCTTTTCTGTGTAAATACCTGACCTTGATCAGACATATATTGAAACATAAAATATTGACCGTTTGTTCAATAGTACTTACGAGAACTATACATCAATCCGAGCTAGCCAGCCGCTGGCAAATAAATCCCGTAGTAATTTTATTGGCTACAGCCCATTTAGCGTTGACAAATATGGGGAAACCGTATAGCTTTTCTGTGTCAATACCTGACCTTGATCAGACATATATTGAAACATAAAATATTGACCGTTTGTTCAATAGTACTTACGAAAACTATAGACCAGATCGAGCTAGCCAGCCATTGGCAAATAAATCCCGTAGTAATTTTATTGCCTACTGTCCATATAACGTTGATAGATAATGAGGAGACTGTAGCTTCTCCGTGTAAATATCTAAAGTCTTAGCAATCAATTTAAATCAAGTAATTTTTTTTTTGTAAATATTTAAACCAAATTCACTAAGAACGAGTTAAACGTTTGACTTTATCCGCAATTTCGCTCGGTAATCGATGGATAATGTGATCATTATCACATTATGGAAGTTATAAAATAACTGAGCGTGAATTTTGGAAGATCATTACCATATTTTACCTTTACGTCATAACCTTAGAATCAAACAATTTGTCTGAGTAAAATAATAACAAGCTATTTATTTGCTTTTTACCATTTAGTACATAAAATCAAAAAAAATAAAAATATGCCATGATTGACAACCAAAATTTAGCTTCCGCTTCTTGAAAATTCACGCTGAGTGATTCTATATATACAATTATGTGAAAATGCGCGAGCGAGAAAGCTGAGGACGGGTTACATAAGGGACCCCTAAAAAGGAAAGGCTAAAATTGCAGCTATGGAATAGGAAAGGCGTTTTAAAAATATCTACATTCTAGCTTACTACTAACTACTGTATGTACTAACAATTAAAATTACGTACCTAGTGATGTAATTAGTTAAACGTAGTGCTGTAATCAGGATTGAAGGGTATATAACTAACTGAGAAGTGGTTTTACAAACAGAAAGCAATAGGTAGAGTCTATGCAGAAAGAGAACACTCTTAGCCAACAGGTAAAGTAACGTATGATTAATGTTTCTGGTTTATTTAAAAAATTCTTTGAAAGTAATAAAAAATAATTGTTTGTTTTCGTCTTGGCTAACAGCTCTCTCATCTCTTATCATTGCAGTATATTTCCGCTGTATTGCTAGCCATAACAAAGGAGCGGCAGCAGCAAAGATTAGTTAGATAAAGCCTGCCTCACACAGGCGCAGCCTTCCGATGCAGTCACGTTAACGATTAGCAAACCACCAATAAATCGCCGAAAAGGTTAAATCAAAAACGGTGATTGGTCGTCCACTGTTCACCATCTAGGCCGCCACCACAAGTCGCGACTGTAGTGGGCAGGCTTTACCCTTTAACTAACCACAAAAATTACGGCAACAAAAATACAGTAAAAACTGTGGCTTCTAATTTACAGCCTTATCGCTTAAAGTGATCACTTACAAGGAACCTTGTCGATTATGACTCTTTCAGCATAGATTCTAGTTTCAAACGTGCCATGAAAATATTTGACACATCGTAACGAAATTAATTCCTTGCCAACATATTCTCCGACAGTACTATGACTATGAATTGTGTGTCAAAATGAGGACATATCTCGTAACGTTTTTGACTATTTTAATGTATTCAGTACGCCCATAAAGTCCCTGTAAAAATGCTAGACTGTTTATATTCAACTTATTTATTGTGTGTATTCACTTTAAGAGAAGGTTAAATATCCAAAATGGTATCTCCACAAGTAGTTATTCCTAAAGTTTAAGCTAATATAAAATGTGAAAAAATAATCTAAAATTTTTCAATGTTCATTTACACAAATAATTACCCTCTTATTCATAAACGCTTGATAATCTAATAATAATCTAAAACCGATGAGGAAGGAAGATTCTTGAGTGGCGACCACGAATCGGACGACGCAGCGTAGGTAGGCCCCCCACTAGGTGGACCGACGACATTGTGAAAGTCGCCTGAACCGGTGGATGATAGTGGCTGATTGACGACCTAAGGGGGAGAAATTTGTTTAGCAGTGGACGTCTTCTGGCTGATGATGATGATGATTAGTATAATCTAATCTTTGTTATAAAATGATCTGTTTCTTTCTGGCTAACGATAGGTATCTACTGTGAAAGCGAGACAAAATATTTTATAGAGAACCAGATTACCTTATCGAGTTTTTATAAAAGGGTTAAACTGTTCGTGTAAGGACGTGTTTTTTAACCATACCAGAATTATTAAATTTTTGGTGAATATTGGTGAACGCTTTTACACACAGCGCCATCTAGCCCCAAACTAAGCAAGCTTGTACTATGGGTACCAGATAACTGATAGAATACATAAATACTTTTTTTTTTTTTTTGTTTGGATATTTAATCTTATTCACATGTCCACTATAATTAAGCTACATTTAAGTACTTATATGTAAATACTTTGGCTATATTATAATAAATTCGAAGCGTTAACTACCAAAAGTTTTACTAAATTGTAATGTGGAATATTGCCTATTTTCAGAAATATATTGTTTGATAATAAAATTGTAAGTTATTGTAAGTGAATTATAAGTTAATTTCCATATTTTCGATAAATATGTATAAAATAATGGTTGTGTAGATAATTTCCTATGTTACAATCAGTGATTCTGCTGTACCATTTCTTAGCTGAACAACAGAGTAAAAAATTGTAGAGAAGGTTCGTTCCGAGATGACAATTGCAGACTCTCGCCACGTCGCATTAGAGTTGATTTTTGCACGGGCAGTGAGGCCTAACTACCGGCAATAAATATCAAAGGCCTCGCAACGCGGGAGAGATTCGCTCTGCCTCTTCGCTTTGTTGCAATGAAGTTAATTTTAGCACGCATAGCGAAGCGTAGCTACCCGCGATAAATACCAACGCGTGAGAGAAACCGAGAGTGATCGCTCTGTCCCTCGTTAGGTAGGATGTAAAAGCGGCTCTCCCTGGTTTTCAAGGGTAAACGATTTGCGCTCGCAGTGACATAAACAGAGTTTCTCATCTCTAAAATTGACTATCTCTTTCAATTTAGTCTATTAGCAGGGTTAGGCCGAGTAGGCCCGGGCCTAAGACGGCAAAATTTCAGGATCGGCAACACTTGGTGTTATTTTTTTAAGTCTCGCCCTCTGTGAACTCACACGTCAACGTTTTAAAACTGAAAATCCGGAGGAGGACCAACTCGACGGCATCAGTATGTCGGTAGAAGTTAGATGCGGTCCTATATCGGTAGAAATACAGGAAATTCGGTATGTAGGGGGCGGGGATCTTCCGTTTTACTAGGGCAGCCAAGGTATCAAATCCGCCCTAGTTTATTAGACAAGAATAACAACAACGCTTCAAGAAATGGCGTAACAGAATCATAATTTGTGTAGCATTTACCATAAACTGTTCACATCTCGAATCTTTTATTTGCTTTCATCGATTTAGTTTAGTCCGTCCTTAGGAGTTTTAAATATTTGTCATGAACTTTGAAAATAATGTTTTGTGTATATTTTTTCGAACCAAATTTTATATTATTGTTTTGTTTGAGTTTTACGGATTCTGCTTAGTTTTATTTCTAGAATTAAGGGATGTATATTGACTCTAATTTAAAGGCAGCAGCCAAACGAAATCCACTTGAAATACTTATGCTGGAAGATGAAATTATCCGATAATAATGCCAATTTTGTTGTACTATATTTTATTTAAAAGAAACTAAAGAAAAGTAAAATCTTTCTCAAAACTGAAATGAAAAGAGATGCAGATACTGAAGAGAAAAGAGATGCTCTAAACTCAGATTAGTTACAACAGAATCGATATATTGTATCTAGATAAAATAATTTTACTATGAAAACTGACGACGTTTGACAATTTTTTTGATAATGATGCGGGAATTACGTCACGCTTGTTACACTACCTGAAAAAGAGAACCGGATGTGAATGCACCTAACAATGTGTCCCGGCAGCCTCACTTGGGAGCCAATTCGACCTCCAGACTAGGTGTGTTTACCATCCTTGAACTCAACGTCAAGTGAGTTGTGTGTAAATTCCTAGCCTATGAAACATTAAAATCACGGATTTAATTTAGCATGAGTATTCCCGTATTATTAAACAACGTGATTATTCTCTAATGAGCCGTTTTTCTTATTGACATTTCATTCAGTTTCTTTCATCCAAAATAGATGGCGTGGCAATCTTGAAACGCCATCCGTCAAAGTTGATGGAATCTAAGCAATATTTGTCAAAGTTGAAGGATATTGTTTAAAGATCGCCACGCCATCTATTTTGAGTCAAAGAAAGGGACATGAAGATAAAAAAAGGAAAACCTTTGTATATATTTAGGCGTTACTTTTCATACATTTATATATTGTGATAGCTTTAGTTGATAATTTCATAATCCAAAAACATACACTAATGCCAGCTATAAGTTTGGGTTAGGTCGATACAGTCATAACTTTATAACTACTACTATACTGGTAAGTTGTGAAATAAAACTAATTTATAATTAAGTATATTTTGTTTCATTTATTTAAAGTTAGTAATTTATAAAGACTTTCAATACGAATAATACCGATTTTAAAGATCATCTCTGCATCAGCCTTTTAAACATCCCACTGCTGGGATATCGGCCTAGCTGCGGAGGGTGATTGGGCCATTCACACCACGCTGGCCCAGTGCGTGTTGGCGGAAAAAGTTATGCTGTCCCTAATAGATAACAATAAATAATTCGGACATATTTTGGCTTAGATATAACGACTAAAGCCTTCAACATCGACATCATCATCCTTGTAAGGTCGCGACTGGACTAACATAAGACGCATGCGCGTCACGCATCTACAAAAAAGAAATCGATAAACGGGAAAAAACATGCGCGTAAACCCATAGCGCGTATCTATTATTTGGGCTGAGCTCAAACAATGTGTACAAAATTAATCCCTTAGCCGTGTGTCGTTACAACTACAGCAAAATGTTCGACAGGGCTAAGAGATGCAAGTTGTCGCACAAAATGATGATACGCCTCAACAACTTTTTGTATATTTTTAATTTACGCCAAGGCACGATACTCATTGCCGTCCATCAAATAGTAAGTACCTAACCTAATTTTTTAAAGTTACTATTGCTTAAATTAAAAGTAACACGTAATATTATTAAAAGAAAACAAAATACCCGATGATCCAACTGCAAAATAATTGTAGCCAATGTTAATATGTTATATCACTCGCTAACGCTAGCGATTTTTTATTATATGAATGAGATGATTGTGATATATGATTAAGATTGTTAAGGGGGAGGCCTATGTACAGCAGTGGAGGTCTTCTGGCTGATGATGACGAAGCTTGATTCACATGACTTGGAACCTTTGCATCCCTTTCGAGGAGCCTGAAATGTGCATGATCTCTATAATCGAATCGTGTAGCGGAATTTTCAATGACGAAACTCCAAGTAGGTGCGTCGCGTGGTTCTTGTAAAACATCGATGATATTTATTTAAATCTGGCTTTAGTGCTAAAATTTATTTGATATTTCAGGCATTATCGTCATTCATACTGATCATTCTGCTAGTAGGCATCTCCCACGTGGGCGAGATGCTATCTATGCTGCATAGCGACATGGAGGATGACGCTGAACGACGCGGCTTCTACGAGATAGCGTACGGAGAGACGCTGACGTTCCACGAGGGCGACGTCTTGAGCACCAACAATCAGAGGAGATTCGCTAAAGCGCAGCATCTTGCTTCAGGTAACCCAATGACATGTATCAGTGGAAATCAGTAGAAATCAGTCGTCCTTTTAGATTCTCAAGCGTGAGGATTATGGTGAACTCCTTTTTTAAGTGCCTTTTTGTATGTTTCTATATTACCTAATGCTACTAGGATTCCCGCACGGATTTGCTCTCCGATTTCAACTCTTTGGGAGTAAATGTTCTAAAAATCCTGTGACCCCTTTATTTTTTTGTGCTCTGTACAGAAACCGAGTTTCATTGGCTTTGCATATTTTTTATTTATTTACAACTTTGGGGGTCCATTTTATCCCTTAAGAGGTGAAATTTAGCAAAATCCGTTCTTATCGTTCAGCTAGACTATTTGAGGAGTATTGGAATCAAATTTCACGTCCTTTAGTGAGCGCTTTGGTCTGTGCGTTGTTCCTAGAAAAGGGCTTGTTCTTTTATACATATATATACATAAGTAGATATCCCGTGGCCTAAACGAATTGTCAGATTTCAAGAAGAGTGAGGTGTCCTTGAATTCCTCTTTATGTCCGGAGTAGCATAGGCTACGTTTTGCAGTCGGGTATTTTAATTACCATACTTAATCGTTACAGGCAAGTTATTTACATAATTGTTTTGTTTCAGTGACAGTAATATTCCTGTACACGAGCACGATTCTAACGTCGATCTACCTGATGTGCTGCATCTCGCTCCTGCACGGCGCCGTCAAATACAAGCGCGAGTACGTGGTGCCGTGGATCATGGCGGCGTGCGTCGCCGTCGTGCTGCTCGTCGTGGCCATCGTGCTCGGGGACGGGTATCCGTGCATCGTCAACTTGTTCGGCGGACATAATCTTTACCGTAAGTACTTACCTCAGATCACTCCTAGATTCCGCACGCGCATATGTCAAAATGGTCCTATAAAAAATTACTCTCGTTGGTTCATTGCTAGGCGCGAGTAAACCAAGAGATAGCCAATGAGAATGCTTCGTTGCATTCTCCGCAACCCGTGCTTTTCACCAACTTTAATGAGTTAGGTTGGCTTGATATGCGGCTTTTACATATTATAATCTTTGGTTCTTTAGTACTTACGTACATATTCTCACTCATACAACGTGTTACAAAAAGGTAGGATAATACTGAAAGTTACGTATGTACTCAACAATATGAATATTTGTTAATGTAGGACCAACACTGAAATCGCGAAGTAAAAATCAGCTGTGCCATACATTTCGTCGAGGGTATGCAAGAGCAGATTATATGAAATAGCAATATATAAAATAAATAATATAGTAATATATTATATGGAATAGCAGACTTTTTTCTCGCGATTTAATAATAATTAGTACCTACTAGATAGATAATAGATATTATTTCATTATTATACCACCTTTTTGTAACACTGTATATCGGCGCGATATTGAAGTAACGTGTGTGGCTCATGCGCAGGATGTCTCGAGTTATTATTAAAACTAGTAGTTCGCGCCGAACTGCGACCTCGCGACCCCTATATCTTCACAACCCTTGGACCGATTCAGCTCATATTATATACACACAAACATACATACAAATGCCGATTTGTCCCAGTAAACTGAGACCTTCGCTTCGCTCGGTCAATCAAATTATGAAGAATCTCAATGCTTAATTTTCAGATTTCGGGTGCGCTCTGTTCGTGCTAACGTTTATCTACGCGATCTGCGCGGTGTGCAGCTTCGCCGTGGAGACGGGCGCGGGCGGCGCGTGCGCGCGCGCAGCCCGCGCCTCGCCCGACGAGCGCGGCGAGCGGCTGCTGCTGCTCGACCACGCGGCGCACTCCAGCCTGCTCTCCGCCGCGCAGCTCAACAAGCTCTCGCACGGCACGAGGACGCACTTCGTCTGAACCTTACAGACATTCCTTTTGAATGTTTTTTTTTTTACAATATTGCTCCACGGACTCCGGGGTGCGTGCCATTTATCAAATTTTACAAATATTTTATCAACTAAAACGGAATATAAAAACTAAAGACCTTTAAAAGTTTAAATGGTCCTTTTGATTGATAGTGGCCTTCAGAGTAACTAAAGTTATACAAACCTTACTAAAATAAAAATAACGCAACTGTTCTCTTAAACACTGGTTTAGATTTTCGTGGTTATTTACTAAATTACTATTAGTACTCACGGGATATTTACCACGATTTTTAATTTTGATAAGTTCCTGTGAAATTGGCGCATAACTGTGCCGAAATATCGGGAACTCAAAATAAAAAATCGTGGTAAATATTCCGTGAGTACTAATAGTAGCTGATCTCTTATTCACATCTGCCTGCAGATGTGAACACGCGTGTAGCACGCGCGCTGGGAATAAGTTTTGGCCACCCGTTTTATCTTCGCGTGACAAAGCTAGAATGTGGATACGTCGGTCTCGTTCTCGTAGGATAAAAAATGAAGGACAAAATTTTATCCCGGCGCGCGTGGGAGGCCTACTGGTAATACAGCGTACACGAAAGTAAGTAAATCAAAAGGTTTGTATTATTGCGAAATGAGTCACAAGTTCGAAACCTAATAGTTCTACTTTGTTGATAATAACACTGTTAAATTAAAAATACGTTTGTGTCAGGATATTTTTTGAGAAATTCGATCAACTTAACATGGTCGCATTGTTATGGCTCGGAAGCTTTGTGGGCTATAATTCACTGGCTTTTGACTGAGCTTGACATTGCGAATGTACAAATTCATACACATGTGTATCCTTTACTAAGCTTTATCAATACTGCAAGTCAAAATAGTACAAAATACTATTGTTATTTTTGCAAGATTTGATTGTTTAGTTATCATTATTCTAAGGATAAGCATCATGGCTGCCGTTATTGTAATAAATTTTAGTTAATTGACGCGTAAACATTGCGAGAGGAAGATCAGGAGAAAGTAAGGGTTAGAGCAAGAGTGAATTCCCGCAGAATGAAAGCACGTCTTCTGCGGTGGCTATAATCAAAGAGAATGTAACGTTATGCTGTTATAGTCTGCACGCAATTATTAGTCATATTTGTAGGTCATATTTATAGCTGTAAGGCTATAAGACACCTGACGACCATAGACCCCAGGCCAAAGAGAGAAAATAAGAGAAAGTATGTTTTTCTCACTTTCTTTTTATTTATTTTTTTAAACGACGCGCGACTTCAGCCATGTCCTAAGAATATAACGCCAAGCAATTTATTACGTATACAGTACAGTAAATCGGAACTGTGAGGGATTTGCTTTCCCGTGTATTTAGCCGATTGTCAAAAAAGGAGGTAAATATAATAAGTATGTTTCTGTTTTTCTATATAAACTCCTGTGGTCTCGGCTTGACCGATTTTGACTAGTGAAGTGTCGTTGGATTTTGTTTTATATATAAAGTGCGTAGACTACATTTTGTAGTCGGGTTTTTTGTTTTTCTTTTAATAATGATACTTGTTTAGCTAATGCGTTACCTCGATGGTGACCAAAGTACAACAACTGCAGGGTCACATAGGGTTTACACATTACAACCTATGTGGTATAGATATCTTATTTTTCGATGTCTTTTTTTTTTTAAATCATAATCGTAATATGGCTAAATTGGAAAGATTGATTACATGTTTCTCGATAAAAAAAAATTTGAAAAAACCTCGATTGCATAAATTTTTCGCCAGATACCCAGTGTATATTCTAGCGACTATTATTGTAGTGGTGAGATACCCATCATTTCTAGGATCGCGTAGTACATAATTATGATTTATTTCCAACTAATATATGATTTTATGTCTATCGCGTATTAACTCGCTCTTTCCATCTGCACGCCGACATGTATAGCGCCATCTCTTTTCGACTTAGCCTCATTTGTAGATTGCGGCTGGAATACCAGGCATGTCCCATATATGTAGGTATACCTAGATCAGGTAATTAGATTAGGTCATGGGTCAAGGGGTCTTGTATGTTGTTTAGGCATAATGTAATGTATAAACTGTATAGGGTTGTGCCGCAATCCAAGTAGGGATCAGTGATGGTCAATTTAATTACTCCTACTGTGATGAATTTTAATCCAACAGAAGTGAGTAGCTTAAATTGCAAGAATGTAATGACTAATGACAAATACACGTCAAAAACTTGACGTGTACCATTTGTTTCTAACTACGCTATTCAACAACCACCGTTCAACACAACTAACACCGTACAAATTCTCTGCGTTTGATGGTCTATCTCATCACATGACATTGGCAAAATTGTGAAACACTCTCGCAAAAGCCATAAAACAATTGAATTGAACTACATACATGAGTTACCCCTAAATTATAATCGTGGGATGATGAGACCTGCACTGACGTCCGCTTGGGAGTGTTCATTGCCCCTAATCCAGCCTAAGGAAACCAGCCGAGCTCCCTTGGGTCGCTGGCATAATAGGCCTGTTCCACTCCTGTTTCGTGAGATGTTGTGGTATTGGAGACTTGTTGAGATTCTTGAAGAGTTGCCCTTAAGGCTGTTAAAATAGTTGTGCACAGATCATAATGTCTTCGGTGCCCCTAGCATAAATATGGCATTGAAAAAACTTTCGTACGCATTCGATAGCAAAATGCATCAAATGCTTGGCGTGTTCTAGCTGCCTCACCTGAGAGGCAGCTCACATTGACTATGTAGGTGTGCTTAACATCTCGACCACACGTTTGCTTAACATGTGAGTTGTGGTCAAACGCCTAGCCTGTGAAACTTAAAAAATACACCTACGACGCGCCCCCTATAAATGGGAAGTAAATGGAAACCGCAGAATTTTCTCTATTAATTGTATATCTTTAATGGAACTTAATTTCAATACATTTCCTATAATTGTGCTAGGGGTACCTACTGTATGCTATTTTCAAGCACCAATCTGTTGGCTTACAAAGTAGCATGTTACTAATTTTACTTAGTGATTGGAAAAAACCAATGAGTTTCTAAGAACTTTAAGAAAAAACGAAGAGTATTGCTTACTCTATGATTTTTATCTTTTTAGCCTTCATTGAATTTGAACTGTTAGATACTATTTGTAATATTTAGGTGGTTAGTGACTATGATCAGAAATTGTTAATGGTGTTTAGAACGCACAATCAGTATTCGATTTTTAGTGTAGGTTTCCTTGAGAACAAAGCAAGTGGCGACACAAGGAAAGCGATTTAACAGAGTTTATACAATGAGTGTGTTTTAAAAATGAGTCAACTTATTCAAAACTATATTCATAAAACCAAATGCGCCACAACAGAGCTATGAAACCTACATGCATAACAATAGTGTGATTGAATGGTTAATAACCCAACAATGAATCATTAAAACAAAGTTTTCTTCTGTTGTTTCGAGACATCATGGAATAATAAATTGTTTTGTTTATATTAACTTATAATATGCATGATAATTAAATGCTTTAGCTGCAATCAGAGGTCTTTGGAAACCATAAATTGAAGCTATAGGTATAATAATAATAAATTTAGTATTATTTATAAATGATTTTATCTGCTTTACCTCAAGTGAAGCCTAAGGCCATATTAATATTAATTTTGATAATTATATTTTTTTAAGATAACTTAAAAAGTAGTTATAATTAAACCAAACAAAGCTACACGAGAAGAATGACAATCTCATACAAAAAAAAAACCGTGAAAACTGCTTTGTAAGCCGATAAAAATATGGTTAATATAGAAACATAGTATTGGCATATATATGTTCAAATTAGATTGCAATATACGACGTGACAAATATGTTTCCAAAAATAATGTTTTCAACGCCAATTCTTGAGCGTGTTTTGCAAATAAAATATAAAATTAATAATTTTACTAATGCAAAAATATTCATAACAAAGGCGTTTTTTCTTCGTTTACCAATGCGTTAGCTTGAATTTCAATTTTAAGTCAAGCAGAAATTGTGATTATCATGTCGCAGTTTAAAGGACTAGCGACATCTTACGTCCTTATCGGAATACACATTTTTCTGTGGACATTAGCACTCTTAGTATAATTTTTCTATGATTAAACCTGTAGCAATAACTTTCTTGTTTAAAGTCCTCTGAACGCAGTATACCTACTCAATTTTTTCGAAACGACCACGACGGTCTAACGCAAGAAACATAGTACTCTGTAACGAGAGGTCCAACGAATGTTGACAAAGCTGTCAAAACCGTCATAAAGAATTTTTTTAATCTGCACGACCACGAATCGTATTGCGACGCGATTATGTTCACGGTTGTGCAATGTGCAGTGTCGACGTCTGAACCTAACAATCATTGCGCTTTGGATATCACGGGTCACGTTACAGGCCAAAGAAGGTATATAAATAATCTAAGGGCCAAAGTGTTTGCGTATATCTATCATTTTTGTGGCCAGAAAGTAAGTTATGTTATTACCTTACCTTACCAAAGTTAAGAATAGAGTATACCGCCGTCTCGTCCATACAAAAAGCGTAGTCTGATACCCACTCCTAAACGTTATCCGATTTCGATGATTTTTATATGTAATCTACACCGTGCAAAACTAGATTATGATTTATCCAAGCCATTGATACCAAAAACAAAAGATTTTGTTAAGATTTAGGGGGTGATAACAGACTACCCCCGAAACGCTAATTTCATCAAAAAGTTAGGAAAATTCACTAACTCTCTATCGCACGCACGAGAAACAGAGCTGGGACCCTATTCCTGTGCGCTCGAGATTGTCTCGGTCACTCTCACTCCCATTAAATTCTAAATTAGAGAGAGTGACCGAGATAATCTCGAGCGCACAGGAATAGGGTCCCTGTGCAATTTCAAATATCGAATACGCCAAAACCTCGCGGAAGGACTATGTAGTCATTGTTTACGTCCAACTGTCGATTGTATAAACTATAGTATACTAGTTTATGTAGAATTGCTTAGATAATTATGTGAAACAGTAACTTGTGATATTTTTATAATACCTTTATGATTTAAGTTTCAATTAAAGCAATTGGTACAAAAGTACAATAAAATTATCTTGCGTATAATTTGATCGGGCTTAGCTGTTAATAAGATTATGGAAATAAATTTTAATAGTGTAGTAGCCATGGTTATATTTTATTGCTGACTAGAATACTCTGGCTAATTATTTCTAGGATTAAATGTATGCTATAATAAATGCTAAATGAAAAATAAATATTAATTCTTGTAATATGGCTGTCATTTATTTACTTTATAACATTTTCATAGATGTATTGCACTTCATGCTATGAGTATAACATAGTGTTGTTTGAAGCTTAGCTTATAAATATCACCTACCAATATTGGAAGACATATTTCAAAATAATATTTACAAAAATTATCTACTTAAAACAGTAGGAGTAGGTATAAAACATTAGATAATTAATTATATATTTTTTTATCCCCATCTGCCATTTTCTAAAGGTCTCTGTATGCCTTTGAAACCTCTTGCTAATATGAACTTTTCTGATGATTCTGATCTACTGGCTTGAGGCTTCATTATTTTAATACTTTTGAAGAATCTTTCCAGATCCATTTCAAGAATAGGTACTTCTTTACCATCCCAGACTTTAAAGAGCAAGAGTCCATCAATTTTTGTGACTAGTGCTGCAAATCTGAGTGCCATGTACCCTAAACCTAGAATTCTGTCTTTGTCCAACTCTCTGACTCCAGTAGCACTGGGTGCCATGTCTGATAGCACCACATCGACTTTCTTCCCGTTGAGAATATCTATAACCTTATCATGAGCTTGAATAGTGTTAAAATCCATATTACTCAATATAGTTGCTCCCTGTAAAGAAATGTAATTCATGATTAAAATAAATAAATCTTATTGAGTTCCTTTGTAACATTCACGCACATACAAATTCCTAGTGGAATGACTAGGATTACCCTGTGTTATGTCATACTAAAGTAATTATCATAAAGATAACTAAAAGAGTTAACTAAACTTAGAGTAAAGATGTGAAAACTCAAAGTAAGTATTGGAACAAAGAACTCACAGAGCTATGAGTACCTACTTATTACGATAACTGTTATTGTGCAACACTAATGTCATTCTAATGGTTTATCATGCACTTAGCATATCAGTGTCTTAACGAATAGTGAGAAAAGACTCAGACATTTGAAAATTAGGATGGTAACTTACTTCAATGGGAAATATTTGCAGTTTATCAATGGCAAGCACTTTTCCTTTAGGTTTGTTGGGATCAGCAGCATCAGCATTGGTTTTTTGGACAGCAACTTGAGTCCAGGAGCCTGGAGCAGCTCCGAGGTCTATTACTGAGAGACCTGGCGTTAATATATTCGTTTTTTCATTCATTTCCAGCAGTTTGAATGCGCTGCGACATCTAAAACAACGAAAAATAATGGTTGGTAATACTTTTGTATTTGTTATCAAACAAAGACTAACTAAAAGTAATTATTTTGGAAGAATGAAATAAGAACATAAAACTCATTTACCTATAATTGTATATTTTTGCCTTTTCAACGTAAGGGTCTGTTTTTTGTCGATGTAACCACTGCTGTGAACTCTTCATCCTTTTGAGACAATTTACAAGAAAGCACATTCTCGTAAAGTTTATATGACTGTGCGCAAATGAGCGCGAGTGTATCATTGTTCCGTAGATTAATTTAAATGGTCTGACAGTAAATAAATACGAAGATAAAATCTATTTATAAAATTACAAGAGAAACGGAAACTGACAGCTGGACCCCTATTCGGGGAAGGTGACATTCAATCTCATCTCGAAAAAAAACTCGAACTTCGAGATTTCCTATTCTCAACGCTGTCTTTCGAGATAATCTCGATGGGTTTATGCTCGAGATACATCGAGTGGTCGGAGGCAGTCGAGATGCCAATGAGATGGCATATCGCGACTCATTTGTTGCCATCTTCGAGGAATAGGTTGCCATTTTGTACAGTGACATTGACAACTTTATCATAAATTAAAATAAAAATAAAATTCTAACCTAATATTAGTGCAAAAACAAAAACTGCCATTCAACAACCACCGATCAATACAATTAAACACCGTACAAATTCTCTACGTTTGATGGTCTAACTCATCACATGTCATTGGCTAAATTGCAAAACACTCTCGCAGAAGCCATAAAACAAGAATTGAATTGAATTGAGTAACAATAGCTGTGGTGAAAGTTGTTGTATTGTTCTGAAAATTTGTTGCATGATGGCGGAAAGTTATATTGCAAGATGCTATCAAGTGCTTTGGAAGAAGCAGAAGAACGAGCGAGTGAGCCACCGGCGCCACGTAGGGTATTTCCGGATAAAGAAGATGCCTCTCACTTGCCTAACAAATTGCTTAAAAAATCTCTTTATGCTGAGTAATTTAGCTGGAAACATTGCCCTTCAATCCGGAACACAGTTTTGTTTGCTGACTATTACTTGGCGGTTGAAAAACTGGCAAAGGCGAAAGGCAAAGGCTTCCCATGGCGAACTCGGAAAGAGTACTACCACTACAAAAATTAATTTTAGTATGGAGATAGCTTATACCCTAGATTGACTCATTAATATTCAATTGCGCAAGATAGATGTTTGTGTTTTTATGTAATATAACCCATAGATAAGAATGTATACTAGCGATATAACATTCTGTAGCCTGAAAGACTTGACCGATTTTGACGAGTAAGGGCTAAGACAGAACGCTAAATTACTTGCTGATACCGCGCGGTAGCGTCAAGAATGGTTTCACATTGAATAAACACACCCTGAGTTGTCATTAGATTCCCCTTTATGTCCAGATTGTCCTAAGCTACATTTTGCAATTGCGTTTCTGATTTTTTTGAATAATATTACTGCTTATGTCTGGTTGTAATTTAATTTTTTTCTTTGTGGTATTGTTACAGTGGTAAACATTATAATAAGGAAATAAAGGCGATTTTTTTCACAAATTATTTTAATAACCTTTTTTACAATAGAATAAATAATAATAAATACCTATGTTTACTTTAAATAAATAATCAACAAATCAAACCAATGTTTTAATAAAGAATTCTGTGGCTACGTATAGTACTTGTCTGTACCACAGCAACATAATTATCCTTATTAATATTCTTTACACATGCCACGGCTGAACGGATTTGTTTTAAATTTGGAATGGAAATAGATTATGTATAATTATCAAGTATGTCTTTTCAATTAAAACTATATAGTTGGTGATAATACTAGCGAAAATAATATACTCACAGTACCTAAATAATAAATTCTACTTGGCCATGTGACAGTATTAATACAAAAATATATATTGTTACTAAACATTACGGTAGAAGGCACATTTAACTCTTTAAGGCCAAGAAATTATAAATGATCAAAGACAATATCATCACTATGATTACTACTTTTAAGAGACTGTAGCTCCATAGAAAAAATTATAAATATTTATAAAATATTACACGTTTCATACATGATCAAATCTAATTTTTTTACTAAGCACTTGCGCCAGACTGTAAATGATTTTCAAAGTTGTTGGCTATGCACATTAAAGCCTCCATCTGGCTTTTTTATCTCGTTTTTTAACTTCACGTGTGAAGGCATCGGCTGCGTCAAAAGTGTGTTGCAGCTTCTTTGGTGCCACATATTTTTTTGATTTTGGGGTATCTGTAAAGATAGTTCATAATTATTTGATTTAAGCTAAAATTAATAAAATAAAAAAAGAATTAACATAAAATTGTAAAAAGTATGTATATTTGTTTGTTTCTATATTATTATCTTCTTTAGTCTAAATGGCTTGACCAATTTTGATGATTAAGGTGTCGTTGGATTCCTCCCTATGCCTACCTCTTTATGTACTCAGTGATTCTGAAACAAAATTAATATTCCTTATCATTATAAATTCTATCCAAATGGCAACAGGGCTTTATAATTAAAACGGCTATATATACTCAATCACCACAAATAGCAAGAATTATGTTACTATGTGTGTACTGTGTACTATGATGTAAGTATTCCATGGGGCTTACCCATGGATCTACCTATTGTAGGCCTAAGATATACTGTACAAACAAAAACTATGTGAAGGTTTAGTTTGAACAAAACCTCCTTAATAAACTTCTATCTTCCTCCATTTGCTTAGAGTGACTCATCATCATATCATGAGCCTCTCAGTGATTTAGCTACCCGATTTAAAAGAAAAAACTGGCATACCTTGAATATTTACTGGAGTAATTTTCCTTTTATTAATTAGTTTTTTTTTTTTATTTATCTTATGAAGGGCATGTTCGTAGTAGCAGCTGCTGGTTTTAGGTACAATATTTTGTAGGTCTGAAACAAACATTTATGACTGATTTAATTAATCAACCAAGCAATATGGACCCTCGAGTCCCAAAGAGCAGTAGAAGTGATGTCGGATGGAAACAAGACTCCTTCTTAATGCAGTGTATGTAAAGGACATAATATTTACCTTGAAACTCCACAGCTGACTCTTGACTGTTGTGGTGGCCAGATAAAGATTGGATACTCATGGTACTTAAAATTTGCAATTGTTCATCAGACAATCATATGTGCTCTTCGGATAGCGGTGTTTTTTTGTCTTGTCAAGGACTTCATGTCATGCCAAGTCTGAAATAGATGATTAACAAAAGTAAGTATTTACTGTCATAAAAAAGTCTTTTTCATGAGAGTTAGTTAGAAACAAAAAATATTGGGTTTGAATGGTGGTAATTAGCATGTCATGATTACTATTGTGATATTTTAAGTTGATTGTGGACATGTGTGAGTTTATGATAGATTGAACTTACTTTTCGCCACTCTACCCAGGTTTTCACGGCGCCAGGGACGCTATTGATCTCCTGGATAAGGTTTTCCCATCTTTTTTCGGCTTTCTTTACTTAGAACGAAGCCGTAAAGCGAGCTATTAATCTCGCCTTTTGGGCCACCGTTGGATACACTTTTTTTTTGTTGTTGAAGATCCATTATGTATAAAAAACAATCATGTTTGCAAGCTTTGTTCAAAAAGAATACAAATACTACGTTTAGTTTCTAACACAGAGGTTTCTAACTTCTAACCTAAGATCAATAACAAATTTAATAATAGTAAACAAAGAACTTTATTCACGTTTCGTTTCCCACAAATTCTCTTGGGAACGAAAATAATTTATTTGAGTTTTCCTACTTAGTGTCAATTGTAATAATTAACATAAACATTATAATCTAGTTTAATTTACCGATATCTAACTAATCCAAGCATGGATCTTGAAGAATCTAAGCCTTTAATCAACAGAATGGTCCCTACATATATTTTCTCGATTTCACCGGTTTTCTGTAAACACAGTCGAGAAAAATGGAACGTAATTTGAATGAGAAGAGTCCATCTCATCTCTCGTTTGTCTGAGAATACCAAATGGTTTGTTTTTGGGAGATTATCATGCGACATTGAAAAGTCGAATTCGAGATAAAAATGTCATTCCGCCGAATAGGGCCCCAGGGCCCCTATTCGGAGACATGACATTTTATCTCGGTCACTGTCTCTCTAATTTAGAATTTAATGGGAGTGAGAGTGACCGAGATAAAATGTCATATCTCCGAATAGGGTCCCTGATAGTATACATTCTTATCTATGGATTGTACCCAAACAAAACAGATAACAAATATAAATGAAATGAACACAGAGTGGAGCACAGTATTTCATTCTGGATATTTCCTTCAGAGGATATTTCCCACCTCAAAGATTTTTATTAATATTCTGAAGGAAATAAACTAAATATTATATTATGGTCTGGAGCTTGGAGGAAAAAAAAGATGGATGCAGAGCCTCGGAGTAATGATCTCAAAAAGAATATAAATACTACGTAAGAAATGATCTCTTGCATGAACGCGATTTTTATAAATTGAGTAACTATATTGCTTACTAAGTCTACGTTTGCATTTTCTCAAATTATACAGTGGTTTATTCGAATTTCTTATTAAATTCACCAACAATAACAAATGGCGTGTGTTGCATATGGTTTTAAAGGTGTCTATACATGCTTTGACCCGTGAAGCTGTACTTCATGCTCTGACCTGACATCGTGTGAATCCGACAGCTAGACTTGAATTTCACGGGAGCAAAAGAAACAAACTATTAAGGTTATAGCTTCTCCCTTTCGCTCCCCGAGAAAAGTATGTATAGCCATCTCTTTCAAAAGATGTCAGGTCAGGCCATGTAGCGAGGCCTTTACATGTTTGATCGTGATGGAACCGGATGTAGTCCACCATTAGCTGTCAAGAACGAGAAAAATATTTGTCTGTGATGTTAGGATAATCTGTAGTTTAAAGAGTCTATTCTAAGTTCATTCAATGCTTCATTCACGAGGCGGGTTGATTTGTTTGTTTATGTTTTTAAAATAAATGTATTTTTTGTTTAATTTTGTATGATATACGGCTTTTTGTAAAAAAAAATTGTAGTTGCTTTTTTTAGACATGAGTACATATCACTTGTAAAAGTATGAAAATACTATTTCGTAATGGAAATAACCTCCGACGAAAAGTTTGCGGCAATTTTTCAATTAATTTCCCTGCTCTTACAATAACAATTCGATCTATAACTGAAGCTAAAACTGAAGTAATGAAGTTTTTAAATGTGGCTGAGAAAAATGATGCTGCTAAAAACATTGCCGCTCAACTATCCCGCGGAACTTCTAGAAGGGTAACAGTTTATAAATGTCTTCATAACATGAACATTATGCCGTAGATGTATAAGCTAATGTCTTTCATTATAATTATCATACATCCAATAACATTTTCTGATATTTGTAATCTATTAAGTATTCTATGAAAATATTTCAATTCACAGCGTGAAGGACTATCTCAATACAACAAGATCTATGAGTTTGAAGCGGATGTGATGGGGCAGAAATGCCAAATGGTAATGACGTCTGTGTCTGGTCATCTTCTGGCCCTGGAGTTTGTAGGGGCTTACAAACACTGGCAGTCTTGCAGCCCGCTGAGCCTGTTTGATGCACCTGTCTTCAAGTACTGTCCAGAAAATTATGATAAAATTAAGGTAATTTTTACATTGACTCAAGGCACTTCACTAATAATTACTTTGGCTACGTATTTAGAGAAAACAAGCTTGCACATAATTTGTAGTAAAGAACACATTTTGGTTAGGAATTTTTCAGATAATGATACTTACTACTGTGGACACAGTGGAACGAATAGTGGTATTTTCACATTTCAATATGAAACTGTAATTAAAGTTAGCCCAAAGAGTAAATCTAAAAAATCAGATTCTACAAACTAGTCTGTACAGCATTCTGGCCTAGTCCTAAAGAAGCTTATCCAAAGTACTGTTACAGTATCCGAATAGGAGAACTACCATAAACGGGTCTTCTGGTATTTTCATTCCATGCATTTTCCATAGTAATCACTTTAATATTATAAATGCGAAAGTTTGTAAGTAGGTAAGTATCTAAGAGTGTTTGTTCTCGTTCAACTCTGTAATGGCTGAACGGATTTAAATAAATTTGGTATGGAGGTAGCGTATACCCTGAATTAACACTACTTTTTATCCCGGAAAAACATTTGGTTCTGTAGAATAGCGGGTGAAATCTCGGGGCGCAGCTAGTGTGATATATACGTCATCTATCAAGTTAAAGACCAAACATTTTGGATTAAATGTTTTTCCTATTAAATATGAATTTTTGTAACATGGGATGTGCCCGGAACGAAATCTCAAAGCTACAACAGTGTTGTGTCTATTTAAGGTGCTTCGTTTGAGTCCGCTAGGTAGGTAGGCGCCAAGAGATGGCGCTGTCGTTGAAAACTCAATTGAGGTAATCTGCCCCAGTTTTAATTCACTTTGCGACCTCTTACTATTGTTATAAACACATCTCAAAAATAATAGAGCCCATTAATAGCTGCACTCGACTGAAAATTCAAATAATCTTCAACGCCTGTATGCACGCATGAACATTACGCACACATGCGAATTCAAAACAGTTACAAGCAAATACGAAATTTCGTTGCTCTGAATATCGTCTCGGTGGCCGAAGTCATCAGTTTGATTAGGTAGCGCTCGTGAGGTTCCGGGTTCGAACCCCTAAAACTAGGTAGTATTATTTTTTATAATTTAATTTCGAGAATACTATTTATTTTAATTTTTGCTGTGGGTTTCTTGACAAACAAACTTATTCAAAATTAGTAACGAAACTTATAAAAGTATATATCTACATAAACCTAATATTGTCACACAAATATTTAAAATGCGAAAGTTCGTGTGTAAGTGTGTAAGCATGTAAGTTTTTTTTTTGTTATTTGGTGACGAGACGAGCAAGTCACTCAGCTGATGTTAAGCTTCACGCTTGCTCATAACAGTTCAGTGCCACCCAGAATTTTGAACCTCAACAGTTCAAAACCATGCGCGGCAATGCACTGCGCTCATTACTCTGAGATATTAGATGTTAAATATCTGTGCCCAATAATTACGCTGGAAACATTGCCCTTCAATCCGGAACACAGTGATGTTTTGCACACTACTGCTTGACGATTGAATAACTGGGTCCCTGGAATAACCCCATATCGGGGGTTCTAAAGGCACCGAGTCTGGTACCTTCCGAACAAATTTTCCACTTTTTTTCGGTTTTTTTCAAATTAATTTCGAATTTTACATACCTAATACCTAATGAAATGACCTAATGAAATATGCAATACCCAAAAATGTTGTGTTTTCCGCGTCGATAGACATTATTCTGCGACTAAAAATATGGATTTTAGACCCAGGTTAGATTAATTTAGTCCATAGTAGGTACTGTTGTTTGTTATTTGTTATTTTGTGTGTACACAACACACAAAACTAACTAATAGGTAGGTACGTAGGTAGGTAGGTTTGTTGCTTGGTTGGTGGCTAGGTAGGTATTATTAGTATAATGTGCATATTTTGATCGCGCAGCACGAAATATTCAAGATTTTCATATACCTCTATCTACCACCTTACCACCTACCTATATAGGTACCATACCTAGGCACCTTTTACAAAAAATCTATTGGACTGCCCCGGTGGCTCAGTTGGTAGTGAACCTACCTACTGTGCTTGGGGGCGTGGGTTCGATTCCCATCTAGGACAAACATTCATGTGACGAATATTTGTGTTTGTTCTATGTCTGGGTGTTAATATCTATATAAGTATGTATTTAAAAAATATCTATGTACGTATATCAGTCTCTGGCAGCCATATTACAAGCTTTGCTTAGTTTGGGGTCAGGTGACGATGTGTGCAAAAATGCCCCAGATATTTATTATTATTATTATTTATTATTATTATTTCACTAAGAAGGAAGTTTTTCAGAATTTTTTCAATATTTTTCCCGGGATCAGTGAGCGTGCGCGCAACGAGATCATACATAAAAATGCATTCATCATCATTATTGAGGTGAATTTTTTCCCCGAAATTTTGCATTATTTTTCCTGGCAGCACTGATGGAGCGCGCACCGAGCCCCATACTCAGAAATGCTGAATTCCAACAAATTTTAGATATGGGGTTATTAGTTAGTCACACCAAAATGCGAAAGTTTGTGTGTATGTAAGTAGGTATGTTAGTATGTAAGTGTGTTTGTTCCCGTTCAAATCTGTAACAGCTGCACGGATTCTAATGCAATTTGGTATGGAGGTAGCCAAATTTAGGTATGGTAGCCTCCATACCAAATCTCATCCAAATCCGTTCAGCCGTTACAGAGTTTATACCGCGGGTGAAACCGCGGGGCGTGGGTAATGGGTAAGAAATCTCGGTACGATATGGAACAGGCTGATGATGATGATGATGAATTTTAAATCTATGACCGAATCACATGCGAATTCAAAACGGTTACAAGCAAATACGAAATTGAGTACCCGATTTTCGGCATTCCACCTATCAGATCGACTGGCCGAGCGGTCGAGTGGACGGATTTTCATTATGCTTCGTTTTGTAGTGTGTATCAATGAGACGAAGGTCCCCGGATCGAATCCTCATTTGAAAATTACTGTTTTTGTAGATTTTTGTTCCTTTTGTGCTATTTTTTTACAGAATAAGTTATCAAACAACACAACAAACACCACACACAAAACTAACTAACTAACTAATAGGTAGTTAGGTAGGTAGGTAGGTTGGTTGGTTGGTTGGTTGGTACGTAGGTAGGTATTATTAGTGTTATGTACATATTTCAATCGCGCAGCATGAAATATCCAAGATTTTCATATACCTCTATCTACCACCTTACCACCTACCTATATAGGTTCCTATACCTATATAGGCACCTTTTACAAAAAATCTATTATTTCACTACGAAGGAAGTTTTTCAGAATTTTTTCATTTAGGTTATTAGTTAGTCACACCAAAAATAAATATTATAAAGAGGAAAGATTTGACTGCCCGTTTGCCCGCATTGAATAGGCTCCGAAACCACTGAACCGACCCGAAAAATCCCCCCGCTGCTGGGCAGCCTTTCAGCCCTCCTTACACTTCCTTCTTTTCTGCAACTTGACGCAAATAGAAGGGTTCTGCGTGTGCATTATAATTTTCATTCCCTCGTCAAACACCCGTGCGAAGCCGGTGCGGGCAAACAGACAGACGGACAGACAGACAGACAGACGGACATGACAAACTTATAAGGGTTCCTTGTAGTACTACGGAACCCTAAAAATGTATAAATGGTTACCTATGTCAAAGTCCTCAAAATATATATTTCGCGAGGCTGCGCGGGCCGCGAGCGGCCCGCGGGGCGGTCCTGCAGTTGGGTATGGCTGGATCGTGTAGGTCGACTTGTAAAGTTAAAAAAAAGGAGGAGCATGATGAAAACGGGTAAGAAACCTCCATACGGTAGCAATTTGGCTAATGATGATGATGATTATGGTTAAAATCTATGACCGATAATGAACGTCGCAGTTTGACGGGTAGAAATCCCCCCATCACCATGAAAATGGGCAAGAAGTCTCGAATTATATTTTTTATTTATAAATTAGGTAGGTAGGCACTTACGAAACACCTTCGCCATGATAATATTTCAGCCGAGCACGAACACGTTTCGTGCTCTTTTTTTGGCCAGAATATTGATGGCGTCTATAGCGCAACGATGATGTCTGCTGCATTCTATTATAATTATGTACGTTATTATTAGGTTACTAGCAGCCCGCCCCGGCTTCGCACGGGCACCCAACAAAAAAATAAAAACCATAATACACACACGAAAACCCCTCCACCCGCGTCAAGTCACAAAAAAAAATAAAAATATTAAGAAAGCCGAAAAGCCACCCAACAGCGAAACAATTTTTCAAATCCGTTCAGCAGTTTCGGAGCCCATTCAATGCAAACAAACAAACAAACAAAGAATCAAATCTTTCCTCTTTATAATATTGGTATAGATAGATTATTCTATCATCATCAATAGTTGTCGCAACGCACGCGATGTAAAGGATATTTTAGGTATTTTTTTTACATCTTGGGTTACATTATTCGAGTTTTAGTAAGGATCCCAATTTTTTTTAAAATAAAATATAGTATAGTATAGGGATAGTGTAGCTTCCCAACAGTGAAAGAATTTCCCAAATCGGTTCAGCAGTTTCGGAGCCCATTCAATGCACACAAACAAACAATCAAATCTTTCCTCTTTATTATATTGGTATAGACTATTCTTTCATCATGAATAGTTTTCGCAGTGCACGCGAAATACATCATCTTGGGTTACATTATTGGAGTTTTAGTAAGGATCCCTAATTTTTTTGAAAATATAATATAACCTATGTCACCCGGGGATAGTGAAGCTTCCCAACAGCGAAAGAATTTTTCAAATCGGTTCAGCAGTTTTGGAGCCCATTCAAACAAACAAACAATTAAATAAATAAACAATCAAATCTTTCCTCTTTATAATATTGGTATAGATAGATTAGGTAACCAAATCAAACACTGCACTGCACACCGATACCGAATCTCGCAACGTCGCAATTATCGAAGGCCGCGCGCGGACTAAGCCGCGAGGCAAGGATACCTAGTCTCGCTCACACACGCACCGACAAGCTGGCAACGTCGCGTAAACCGCGTGACGCGCGCGCGGCACAACCAGTGTACACGATTTTTGCAAGACGCACGCACACATCAATATTTCACGCACACCATGATCGCATGATTCGCATGTAAAGAACACACCACTACAATCGTAAAATTTGTCGTAATTATTGGGTTGAAAGATGGTATTTCCTAGCCATGAACATTTTAAATTATCGACTTTGCGATACTTAGAGGCCAAATTAGACCTATGTTAAGTCATGCCCAGTTCAAAATCGTAGTAGGACGCCTAAAAAGGCATCGACAGTTTTGTATGAAAGTCGTTTATCCTTAAAGCATTGGTATCTATCCATGGATGTCTCAAAGGGTGGGGATGAATCGTTCTGTTCTAGATTCGCCAGATTTGCATACAAATAGTGATTTCAAATTCAAATTTCCAGAAAACCTTAGAGCGTGAAGTGCGTAGTTGCGCCGGGCTTATCATCTGGACGGATTGCGACAGAGAAGGTGAAAACATCGGGTTTGAGATCATCCAAGTATGCACCGCAGTCAAAAACAATCTCCGAATATACAGAGCCAAGTTCTCTGAGATTACATTCGTGTCGGTTCAGAGAGCTTTGAACAACTTGGAACAGCCCAACAAAAATATCAGTGATGCTGTAGACGTTAGGCAGGAGTTGGATTTACGAATAGGTAACATGTTTTACATTTCTTACACAATACTTGTAGCTGCTGGCTTAGTTACCACTGGTGGTAGTCAGTGGCAGAGTCTCGCTCTGGTGTCCGGAGTGCACAGATCACACTAGATACTGCATTACGAGATTGGTTGTTCCTACAAAAAGTCACCAAAGTTTGAGGAAGGCGCGGGTCGCGGGGTGTGCGACCGAGCTTTCTTAATGGCTATCTCAAGGTTACACTTACTCGCGCCTAACCATCAACCAATGAGAGTAATTTCTTATAAGTGTATTTAGACTGATGCGTAGTGCGCTTCGAGCGTCCTGAATGCAGAATCTAGGGCAGAATCTGAGATTTAACAAGTAATATTACTTATTAATAATATTATTAATAAGTAATATTACGGTTTTGGCGGGAACGTGTAGAAGTCATGTCGCGTCATTATATTATTTTCTAAAACTTGTGTTATTTCGGGTGTTAATGTAAAATCCACCATTTTTAATGGTGGATTTTTATTCATTAAGTGTTCGTGACCGTGCATGAGTGTTGGTGAATAGTATAATGTCGTGAAACGTGACATTTCGTGTTGTTTCCAAAACTCCATAGATACCTTTAGTAAAGTCTCCACCACTTTACTGGGGTATGACTTGGGCTTGACCGTGACTTACATTACTTGACTTACACTATGACTGAGACTTGTTTCAATTGTGAAATACTTTACTTTACTTAAAATATTACAAAACTTGACACTGGCTAAATACACAACGTGTGAAGCCAAAATTTAAGAGAAAAAAAAAGTAATATTACTTGTTAAATCTCACCTTAACAACACAAGGTTAAATGGAAAGGTGGCATTTAGCCGAAAGAACCTCATTGTACTTATCATAATGAGTAGTAACTTTTACTATGGGACCAATCCCAAAAAAGCTGTTCTAAGCACTTTGTCGAGTGTGAATGTTATAATTCTATGAAACTGCTCATTTCTTTTTCTGTAATATCAGGAGCAACTTTTGGCATAGTACCACCATTCCATGTTACCATGTGTATGTTTACTACATCTCAAACATATTATATGAAAAGTAATGTTATTTTTAAATTGCATAGGTGCAGCATTCACGCGGTTCCAAACCCTGAGACTGCAGAAAGTGTTTCCAAGCAAGCTGGCCGACAGTCTGGTCAGCTACGGGTCCTGTCAGTTCCCCACGCTTGGCTTCGTCGTCGAGAGATACAGAGCCGTGGAAAGCTTCGTGGCTGAACCATTTTGGAAAATTAAAGGTAAAATAATTTCTGCTAAATTGTGCTCTAATAAAATCATAATTAGGTTACAGTTTACAGGTTACATCATTACAGGTTGCGGGAGAGTGTAATACAGTAGGGCCTCGCTAATCCGGACTCACGATTGTTTGGTGATTGTTGTAATCCGGAAGGGCGAGTGGGGGGCGGTGACCGTTCGCGGGGACGGAGACGGGAGCGGGAGGAATCAAACGAGCATTCGCTGTATTACGTAGTATTACATACTCTTTGATTCGCTGCGTGCGGGCCGCCGCTCGCGTGCGTCTTACGTCTGATTGTTTTATTTTAATTTTATTTTTACATTTTTAAGGAAAACTTACAGCCTTATATAGTAGTGTTGTCAATCGCTCTGCGTGTACGAGACCCATAGAGCAATTTTGGGTGACTATGCCGCAGCACGGCGTAATCCAAGCGTCATATTTTGTTTTTTGAATTCAGCTGTATGTGTTACAAAATAGGGCTCTCCATGTCCGCTGCATCTAGCTTTCTGAATATGCCTCGCTGTATCATTACTGCTAACTGCTCGTATGGTTACGTATGGTTTATTTTTTATTTTTTATTGTATAAATTAAAATATAATCACACTAATATTATAAATTTGTATGTAAGTGTGGTTGTTCCCGTTCAACTCTGTAATGGCTGCAGGGATTTGAATGAAATTTGGTATGGAGGTAGCTTACACCCTGGATTAACACATAGACAGTAACACATATTCGGTTTCTGTAGAACAGCGGGTGAAACCGCGAGGCGCAGTTAGTTTCTCTATAAAACAGGCAATACCTCAATCACAGAATGTGTAACACTCAAGCCTCCAGCTCATATATTGGATCTAATAGTAAAGCTTATTGGTTACGATGACTACAATGATATCCTATTATTTCTCCGTCGTCTAACCGAATCCAGTACATCTGATCCTTTAACAAATAAAAAAGTTTTTTTGTTTTATCATAGATAATGTTATAAATGTTCTAACATTCCAGTTATATTATAGTTTAC
Organism: Apocheima hispidaria; assembly: GCA_947579745.1. Classification (NCBI taxonomy): domain Eukaryota; kingdom Metazoa; phylum Arthropoda; class Insecta; order Lepidoptera; family Geometridae; genus Apocheima; species Apocheima hispidaria. Next base: position 10,150,609 of record OX388156.1, read on the forward strand.
TATTTTAATTCCTAATCACTATTTATGGCGAATGTTGTATATACCTATAAAGGGTGATCATATCAGTTTCATTTACTCACATAGAAATATATTATAAGAATGTAAAATATGTTCACTATTGGCGTATCTCAATAAATAAGTAAATAAATCAATAAGTTTATGGAATTTCCTTTTTCTCCAGTAAACCACACACAAAACAATCTAAGCGTTGATTTCGCTTGGGAGCGCATCCGGCTGTTCGACCGCGACGCCTGCCGAGTGCTGCACGACATCTGCCTCGAGACTCCGCTGGCGAGGGTGTGCGACGTCAAGACCAAACCTAAGTCGAAATGGAGGCCTCTGCCTTTGGACACTGTGGTTAGTTGATATTCCTCATATTGCTAATATAGTGTTGTAAAGACTCATCATCAGCCTGAAGACGTATAATACACTGCTGGACATAGGCCTCCCCCTTAGAGCGCCGAACCATAAATTGGAACCATAATTTTTACATAAAAAGATCATTAAAAATATAGGGACAATATCCCTACTATCTCTACAGATAGTTGTCTCTTGTTTGATCCTTTTTGACGCAGTAACAACCGTTCAGCCGTTACAGAGTTGAACGGGAACACACAAACTTTCTCATATATAATATTAGTGTGATGCAACAATTGCTTCAGACTCACATTAAGAAGCTAAACTGAAAAAAAAACATTCCGTCACCTCATTATAAATAATGAATAGTGAGGTAATACCAATTTCTACTATAGCATTGTATAGAATTTTAATTGATTTCCTAGTTTAGTTGTTTTTTTTTTTCTAGCGAGCGCTAAAGCCAACTCTTTTCATTTGCACGCGATAGCGCTATATTTTTACCCGACTGCCCAACAAGGTAATTTTTTTGAGTTGAATGTAAGTATGTTAGTACACAAACATACATAGCCCTGTAGCCTAAACGGCTTGACTTGATTTTGACGAGTGAGGTGTCAAATTCAAAATTCAAATTCAAATTTATTAAGCCTGTGGGCCTGGGTTATAAAGTTAGTATGGTAAAACAGTTTAGATTCTCCAGATCTCGCTTTATCAGCGTACAAGCGAATCCTTAAAATTATGGATATTATAACATTAGTGACAGTTAATTACGTGGAAATTATGTCAAACTATCTTATAATTATTATGTCAAAATTTTGTATGAATAAGTAAGTAAAATTAAATAGTACACAATCATCATGTCACACATTTTTGTCATTTAAGAACTCCTCCAGGGAATAGTATGTTTTTGAATGAAGAAAGTCGTTCAGCCGAATTATGAAACTATTCATATTGCTCAAGTCACGAATATTATTATAGATAATTGGTGCCCTAAAAAACACACTTTTTGACATCATAGATGTCGTTGGATTCCTTTTTACGTCTTGAGAATGACATATGCCACATTTTGCAGTCGAGTAATTTATTTTTCTTTGAATATTTACGGTTCTCGAAGTAGATCGAGAAGAATCGAATGATCTCATGCATGTTTATGGCTTACTACAGAAATCCCCTTAGACAATCTCCTGCGAAGAGGATTTCTGGATTTTTGACCAAAAAACCCGATTTTTTAGGAACTAGAAAAATCAGCTTCCAGAAAGCTGAAAATCAATGCGAAGGAGACCATGCGTCTCGCCGAGAAGCTCTACACCCAGGGTTTCATCTCATACCCGCGTACAGAGACTAACGAGTTTCCTAAAGAGATGAATCTGGGTCAGCTGGTGGGACTGCAGACCGGGGACCCAAACTGGGGGCCCTTCGCGCAGGGCATCATGGATAGCGGAGGCCCCACTCCAAGGCAAGGGAACAAGAGCGACAAGGCCCATCCTCCGATTCATCCGACGAAGTATACGAATAGTAAGCTGTATAGTAAAATTATAAGAAAATTTCCTTATTGCATAGGAACCAGAAAAACAAGGTGTACGGCATTCCAGCTTAACATCTAACTTCACTTTCCGCCGCTATACCTAGCAATACCTAATGTTTATTCCCAGGTTTGTCAGGTAACGAGCAGCGTCTATATGAGTTCATAGTACGATCATTCCTCGCTTGTTGCTCCAATGACGCGCAAGGACAAGAGACCACCGTCTCTATAGACATCGCAAACGAGAAGTTCACCGCTAGCGGGCTCATGATCACGGCTCGGAACTACCTGGACGTCTATCCGTACGACAAGTGGTCCTCGAAGGAGATTCACGTCTATGAGGTGAGAGAGTGTTCATATTTTTTTTTTCAACGTTACTCTGTCACTAGACGATCAAGTCGCTCACCTGATGTTAAGCGTCCCGCTTGCCCAACAGTTCTGTTGGGCAAGCGGGAAATTTTGAAATTTTGAACTTCAACAGTTCAAAACTATGCGCGGCAATGCACTGCGCTCATCACCCTGAGATGTTAGATGTTAAATCTCTATGCTCAGTAATTACGCTGGAAACATCGCCCTTCAATCCGGAACACAGTAATGCTTGCACACTACTGCTTGGCGGTTGAATAACTGGCAAAGGTGTGGTACTTCCCCAGGCGGACTCTGTAAGAGAGCCCTACCACTACAAAAACGTCGTCAATTACGTTTATGGTAATGATGTATTTCGTATTCAATTTAATACTGTTTCTTAAGAAACAGCTAATATGTTTCTATACTCTAAAAACGGTTTAGGTTATGTTAACTGCACACAAATTTTATCAAATGTCTGTGGCAATCCTATAGAGTACCTTCTTTGATAAGCGCTTTATATTTCTGATTGTAATTTTTTTTGTACAAAATGTACATTTATATAAATATTTATGTAAATATCCCCCAAAAATTTTAAACTGAAAAAGTGTTAATTTTTTTGGATAATAGGGTCAACAAAAAAAGAGTCATAACCAAGCTTGTCCTATTGCTAACGCCCTGTCATACATAAAACGTAAACTCCACTCTTTAAAAAAGGCCACATTTACAACTAACATAACTAGTGCGAACGTGACAGCATCACTGTCGCCTTGTCGCACTCGTTGCGCTGCTTTACGTACCCAGAGGCTTCGCCGTGCGTGCTAAAATTAACTTTATTGCGACGTAACGAGAGTCCATTTATTTGTTCTGCTACTTATTATGTGCCATTTCCAAGGCCGGACAAACATTCAACCCGACGAGTATCGACATGGTAGATGGCAGCACTTCCCCACCGAACCTGCTCACTGAGGCCGACCTCATAGCTCTCATGGAAAAACATGGGATTGGTAAGAAAGAAAAAAAGTATATTTTATTTGTATATTCGATTTTAGTATGTTTTTGGTATGTTTTAGTTTTTTAATGAGTTTTTTTTTTTCGTCGATTATATTTCTCTGCACACATACGTGCAACAAAGAAAACCATTCCAACAAAGTTTATAAATGTCGCCAATTTGAGTTGCGTTGCATCCATTTGTGTATGGATGGCAAACTGTATCAAATTCACATTTTGGTTATAAATAGTTGAGGATATACACAATATAAAACACACTATTTATCGCTTATACATTGTCCTCACAAGAGGTACTTAGCCGATTAAAAAGCACCGTTTATTTAATCCCAGGTACGGACGCGACTCACGCGGAACACATAGAAACGATCAAGAACCGTTCGTACGTAGCCCTCGCGGACGCTATACACTTCGTCCCGGGTTTGCTCGGCATGGGACTCGTTGAAGGGTACGACGCGATGGGCCTCACTATATCCAAGCCCGATCTGAGGGCGCAGCTAGAAGCCGATTTAAAAGCTATCAGTGAAGGACGGAAGAACCCCCAGCAGGTTTTGGCTGAACAGGTATTTCTAAACCGTATCTTTTCTTACGTTTTCAATAGGGTGTTGACTGATCTTTTTCATCATCATCATCAGCCGGAAAACGTCCACTGCTGAACATAGGTCTCCCACTTAGACCGCCACAGAGAGCGACAACCTGCCACTTGCATCCACCGGTTGTCCGCGACTTTTACAATGTCGTTGGTCCACCAGTGGGAGGTCTGCCTACACCGCGTCTTCTGGTTCGTGGTCGCCAGCCAAACAAATTATAAAAAGCTTTCTTGTCGGTTCTTCGAGTGATGTGGCCTGCCTATTGCCACTTCAGCTCTGAGAGCTATGTCGGCGACTGGTTCTTCGGCGAATATCCTCGTTCCGGATTTTATCGCGCAACGAAATTCCAAGCATAGCTCTATCCTTTGCCCGTGTGACTGAGTTTCTCGAAAAGGGACCATGTTTGACTGATATTTCTACCGCCCTACAAAAAAAGGTGACCATAAATAGAGCCGATCAACAAAATCGAAATTAAAATTTGTCAAGAATAAAGATTTAAAAAAAAAGATAACTGCTTATTGACCGAGCGAAGCGAAGGTCTCAGAGTTTTCTGGGACAAATCGGCATTTGTATGTATGTTTGTTCGATGATAACTTGCGAACCGTTGATCCGATCTTCATGAAATTTTGTAGGCAAGTAGTTCATTTCAATACAATTTTTAAGTTCGAATAAGAGCTGAATCGGTCCAGGGCTTGTGAAGATATAGGGGTCGCGAAGTCTCAGTTCGCCGCGAACTACTAGTGTAATCTACTCGTAGGTCGCAAAGTACAGGGAGGTGTACATAACAGTGGCGGCCGAGGCTAACAAGATAGACAGCGCGCTGGCGGAGCGGTTCAGCGAGCGGCCGGCCGAGTACACGCCTGCCGCCGTCTCCATGCCCGACATGCCTTCAGGTAATGTTTACTAGCTGCGGCCGCGGCTTCACCCGCTATTCTGCTAGGACCGTTAAATTTTTCAGGATAAACAGTAGCCTATGTGTTAATTCAATGTATAAGCTCCATACCAAATTTTATTCAAATCCGTTCAGTCATTACAGAGTTGAACGGGAATAAAAATACTTACATACTTACCTACTTACACACAAACTTTCGCATTTATAATATTAGTGTGATAGTTTTTTCCGCTTATCAAAAAAATTATCATCACATGTTGTCCAAAATAATTTTAAAAGAAAGTTGTTACTCAGATCTATCAAACATGGAAGATGATAAAATTCTGAGATGCATAGCAAGTTTGCAAGCTACTTTGTGGCCCATATTTCGCAAGCGGTACATCTGATACAAAATTGGTGTAGGATACCTTACCTTTATTTTAAAAGACCTATTCAATGATACCCCATAAGTAGGGGACGGCGATATTTTTTTTTATCCACAATTGGCATGTATGGCAGCATTGACAGGCACCCCTATAATATAAAATTATGTTTTGTTAGTTTTTTCAAAATTGTTAACTATCACAGACCTTTCAACGACACCCCACATGATGAGGCAACGCGATTTTTTTTCCAAACCCTCTTTACATGAGGACTCTTTAAAAAGTTAACTTGAAATCTAAATACTTAGACTATCATTATGCAAAATTTCAGCTGTAAAAGATTCAGACAGACAGACGGAGTCAAAATTGACTGAAATTATTGTTATTGTGGCAAAAGTATCAAGTATTTAATTGAAGTTCATGAGTTTGTACGCGTAGTGATAGTACCCATCTTGCTTTCATCTTGTTACAATCCTACTTCTGCGGTTTAGTGGTAGGACTCTTAGGAACCGCCTGAGGAAGTACCACACCTTTACCGGTTCTTCAACCGCCAAGCAGTAGTGTGCAAATATGACTGTATTCCTTATTAAAGGGCAAAGTGCCCAGTGTAAAAACGGAGCATAAAGAGATTAAAAATTTAAATAACTAACTACATTCTCCGGGTGACGAGTGCTGCAGTACATTGCCGCTCATGGTTTTGAACTGTTGGACTTCAAAATTCTGGGTGTCACTGAACTGTTATGGGCAAGCATAAAACTTACTATCAGGAGGGCGACCTGCTCGTCACTCATTATGTAAAAAAAAAACTCAACACCTGTACCACTTTTTCTACTTTCATCCCGTAACACGACATATTAAATGCTTATTAAAACTTTTATGTCAAAAGACATCAGATTATTGTTACCCAAGGAGTTAATTTCTTCCCATAACAGCTTTCGTCTGTTCCAGTGTTCAAATGTCCTAAGTGCGGCTCGGACATGTCAGTGCGACAAAAGAGGAACAACTCGGACGAGTTTTACATAACTTGCATGTCGTTCCCGAACTGCAAGAACGCGGTCTGGTTCCCTAGCATTGTGAAGACACTGCAAGTTTTAACAGAAACTTGTTCAATAGTAAGTAGAGATTTTTTCTAAGTGGCCAAGTTTTGGAAAAGATTCGTTATTTTTAAATAACGTTATACTCAATAGGGACCTGATTCTCGAGCAATCCACATTGTTTCTTTCCCCGCAGTCTCGTGTTCGCGTATATTAGGCTGAAAGTGACAGAAATAATATCTTGACGGTATATCAACCTGTTATTTTTCGTTTATATAACCATAAAACAACAAAAAAAATATGCATGTCGGATCCCTCAAAATTTTCAAAACCAGCTTGGCGTAATATCACTCCCGTTGCGTGAGCCTTGGTGTTCTAAGGGTTTATAAGTATTTCTGGAAAATATGGTACTGTAAGCTGATCAAAATGAGTCCAAACTCCATCAATCTACTGTTAGTTACTAAGGAGTTCCGTTTTCCACCTTCCGTCTCCATCATCAGATCAGCCCGCTCTCACAATATTGTATTGTCATCGGAACTTGACAGATATGCAAAATTTCAACTCAATTGAACAAGGGAAACTGGTCTAAAATTCAGTTGCAAGATTTTACCCGAACATACAAACAATAAAAACTTGTAAAAACTTGAATGTCCTTTCAGTGTGGTCCCAACTACAAAAAGGTCAAATTCGAATGGCGCAACAACTCCATAAGCCACCTCTACCCGCCGCCGTACACCGCCTGCCTCGGAGGCTGCGACACCACCTTCTTAGAACTCCTGAAAATCAACCTTTCCAGCGTCAGAACTGTGCCGGAATCTTCTAGAACACAGACTAATGCTATACCAAATAGTGCAACTATTACTAGACAAAACAGTGCTGGTCAACTGCCAAACAGGCCAAATAGCGCAGAAAATAGGCAAAACAGACAAAATTCATTACCGGACAGGCCAAATCCTTCAACAAATAACAGCAGTTGGACGAATCCTTCAGATAATTGGCCAAACTCATCAAGTAGTTGGTCGAATACAGCCAGCACAGTACCGGTAATGCCTTCAATACCCACCCCGAACCAGCCAAGGCAATTCCAGCCGCCGCCTCAAGCGAATAGAGCTCAAAATACGAGTAATCAAAGATTGCCGGTGCCTGGAGATGGTGACGGGGATGTGCTGTGCGGTTGTAATAAATCAGCGATTTTGTTGACAGTTCGAAAGCAAACACCCAATTTTGGTAAGTGCCATTTTAAGCCTTATTCGAACAACGCGATTATTTTAGTCGATTGGAGTGAAATAAAGTATCTATTTTATTTTATTTTATAGAATATGGATCCTCAACAGAAGTTACACATTGCATTCACATTATGAAACATAGGCATCAAGCTGGGTGCACCCCCAATTACAGGAGACCACGTAGTAGTATTAAAGACGCGCTGCCCGCGGAGCAATAAAAAGTGGGAACAGGTCGCCCTATGGTGTGCTCTGTCTCTCTCTATTGCGGGTCTTATGGGGAGGCATAGTGATATGTACCAAATTCGTATCGATGTTCCTTTTTTATAGATATGTTCGCATAACATAAATAATGAAAACATAAATTCCAACCGATTGCTTTAATAAATATTGTAATTTTCCAGGCAAAAAGTTCTACAAATGCCAAATAGGCAAAGAAAGCGGGGGCTGTGATTTCTTCCTCTGGGCGCCTGAATCCGACGCAGCACAGACCGACTCGGCGCAAAGTTCGTGGAGTGTGACGTCACCACAACCCTCCAATAGTAACGCGGGCTGGGGCGTGACGTCACAGCAACCCTCCACTAGTACGAGGGGGTGGGGGTTGACTCCCACCTTCTCTAGGGACAGCTTTGAAAGAAACGACGATGATGTCAGTTGTAACTGCGGACTGCCTTGTAAGAAGTTAGTATCACTTTCGCCAGACTCGTAATAATATCAAAAATAGTTTTTTTTTTAACGTGAAAACGTTTTTAAAAACGCTCCTATACATGTCCTGCCACAACAAACAACAAAAACTATGACAGGACCTGTACTATATGGGACCCTTTTTAAATCATTTTCACGTTAAAAAAAACTATTTGTGATAGTATCGCACAGTAGTGTAGGGTTACTACCCACCCCGATTGTTTTATGTTACAGATTGACAGGTTAGGAAAGTCACTCGCCTGATGATAAGCGTCAAGCCATCTGTTAACAGTTCAATGCCTCTCAGATTTTTGAACTTCAACGGTTAAAAACCACGTTCTGCAATGCAACGCGCTCGTCGTAATAATTTAAGGTGCATCGTTTCACTCATCGCGCGAAATTCAAATTTTCTTGCGTTTTTTGTCAATTACAGCTTAATTATGAGTAATTAAGCTGTAATTGACAAAAAACGCAAGAAAATTATTATTACAACAACTTATTTATTGGCGCAAAATTGGTTTCAATAAATCCACGATGAGTCGTGGATTTATTGAAACCAATTTTGCGCCAATAAATAAGTTGTTTTAGGAATTTACGGGTAAAATTATTACCTAGATAACTTTGTTTTAGCTAAAAATTTCAATAAGCTGATTTTCGTCTTGGTTTTTGTTTAGTGGGAAATGTACTTATACTAGCTTTCAACTTGATTTTTTGGTTGGTGTAATTTCTTGAAACAATCTATTTATTATCGCAAAATTAGTTTTCATGAACCTACGATGAGTAATTAAGCTGTAATTGACGCAAGAAAATTTGAATTTCGCGCCCTGGGCGAAACGTTGCACCTTAAGAGATATTACTTACAAAATACCGTTTCATTACCTTGCAATTAAAGTGAAAAACCCGAGTATATAACTTGTGCATAAAAGCAATTTTACCCTCGACTTAAATATCTGCCCTCGCCTTCAGCTCGGGCTGATAAATGTCTCGGCTAAAAAGTATAGTTTTATGCACTAGTTGTACAATCTACTATTTGCCTATTAACTTATTGCGTTTCCATATCAACAATATGTATTGTATTGCAGGATTACTGTACACAAAGAAGGGCCGAACAAGGGGCGGCCGTTCTACGCGTGTCCGAAGGAGTTCAACCAGCGCTGCAACTTCTTCCAGTGGGCTGACGAAGGTGGCTCGACCACCACCACAGGTAGATAGATAAACACACTTTTTTTTTTATCATTCTCTTTCCCTATTCAGATTCGGGTATTAACGTTTTATCAAAGTATTTATTTTATTTTTCGCCAAACGTAGTGTTATCTTATCTATCTTATTAATTATATTAACTCTATACACCATTTATTACCTTCCGCAATTTGAGTCTAGATTAACAAATTTAATTTGAACATTAAATATAAAAATTAATTTAAACGTGTAATTGACACATTTGCTAAAGTGCCATCCATTCAATGTTTGACTGGAAGTGATCGATGTTAGCGATAAGGGCGCCATTTTTGGAACTAGTTTATAAGGTTAAGTATCTGATATTGGTTCGCTGGTGTTCACAATAAAGAGTTCTATCTATCTAAAGTTAGCAAAATCCGATATGACAAGAATTATATGAGAATATAAGATCCCAAAACTTATATAAGAAAGATATAACGAGGAAAACTGGTAGCCTTATCGCTAAAACGATCTCTTCAGGGAAACCAAACAGGCAGGTGTTATTTTTTGTATTTGGAAAAACGTTACCCTTGTAAGATATTTCCTGTGTCCGTCCGTCTGTCGCACTGACAGGTTTTTTTTGGTTAAAATAAACCTAGTATTTTATTTGAACAGACTGGGGCGGAGGCGGCGGCGGGGGCGGCGGTAACAACCGGGGGCGTGGGCGGGGGCGCGGCGGGGCGAGGGGCGCCACGGGCCGGGGGAGGGGCGAGGGCGGCGGCAGGGGGCGCCGGTGCGGCCTCTGCAAGCAGGAGGGACACACCAGGAACAAATGTCCGAACAACGCGTAAAAGTGTCATTCCTTCTGTGGTGCTACTCGTTCGCATGCGAATATCCGCCCTTATTAATTGGCAAACGCAAACGCTACAGAGCGGGACGCACATCTGAACACACTTCGGCAAGTGTCACCTCCCGCCGCGCCCTCCTAAATCCGGGCCTGCACACTTAAGCCTTGTTCGCAGTACGCAATTATTGTTCATACAGTTTCTTGTATAACAAAAAAGCCCAGGGTTTATATGGAAAAGTGAAATTTATCTTATCTGTTGTATAGTAGCGACGGGCGAAAATAAACTTGTGATATCTATACTGTAATATTTGTCTAATTTTAAGTAAAAATGTTATTACTATAAATAGTTTTGAATAAACTTGATGTTATTAAATGCTTTTTATTTTAAATTCAACGACATACCGTCTTAAAGAGGACATTTATATGTATAAGATTTGTGTATAAGGCGCACTATACACCCATACTACAAATGTTATACACCACACAAAACACTTATCGTATACGAGTGCTCTAATAGACACCACATCACATTGCTCCACAGAAAGTGTGCCACGTAACACCAATTGTCTCAGTTACTGCACACCAAATGTATCTTTGGTGTGTGGTGCGCCTAAGTGTGACACCTTGCACCATTGAAAATCAAAACACAAGATGGGGTATTATGTGTTTAAACAGTAATCTCAATTCTGCTGTACCACTAAACTCTCTCTTTTTATATCAATATGTCAGAAAAGGATAGCAGCCATTTTACAGCTATCAATTTTAGGGTGTCTACACATGGCCTGACCTGACATCGTGTGAAAGGGACAGCTAGATTTAAATTTCACGGGAGCAAAATAAACTATTAAGGTTATAACTTCTCCCTTTCGCTTCCCCAGATACTTATATATAGCCATGTCTTTCAAACGCTGTCAGGTCAGGCCATGTAGCGAGGCCTTTAGAATAACGTACTACCTGTGACTATCCAGAGTCGACACCAGTATCAGTAAATCAACGGCCTTCAACTAAACCTCATGAATGTTCGAAACTGATCGCGACTGTCCAAAGAACCACAGATCAAATCAAAAACGTTATTCACTGTACGCGTGAATTATAACGATATAACACGCGCCAAATACAACTGGGGGTGGGGCAGTAATCGTGCTTATGATTGGGTGGCTCAAAATTCCTTCATGCAATTCGGGCCTAGGATAAACATATAACATAGGCGATGCAGTTAGCGACTTTATGCCATTTTGCGCGTAATATTTTCGTGAGGGGGAAGAGGTACAAACTGTCAACCGGTAGTCTGTGTGATCTGGCGATGCAGTTAGCGACTTTATGCCATTTTGCGCGTAATATTTTCGTGACGGGGAAGAGGTACGAACTGTCAACCGGTAGTCTGTAATCCGATATCCACGCCTTTGATTATAAACTCCAATATTAACTACATTATTTTCCACATACACTTAGATTACTATCTTTGCTTTTTGCTCTTCTGTTTCAAGGAGCCCAAGCTTTGCGCCCGCTGTATCTCCTGCTGTTCGGTCTCCACAGTCTTATCTGTCATCATGTCCAGTAATATTTCGAACTTGAGTCGAAGCATGTTGTTTTCTTCCTCAAGTCTTTCAAGCTCATTTTTGAGACGAATATTCTCTTTGTGTGCTGCGCCGGCTTTACCTGATGCTTTAAAGATAAATTTGTTTTATAATAACTAGTAGTTCGCGGCGAACTGAGACCTCGCGACCTCTATATCTTCACAACCCTAGACCGATTCAGCTCATATTCGAACTTAAAAATTGTATTGAATTGAACTACTTGCCTACAAAATTTCATGAAGATTGATTAACGGTTCGCAAGTTATCATCGAACAAATATACACACAAACATACAAATGCCGATTTGTCCCAGTAAACTCTGAGACCTTCGCTTCGCTCGGTCAATTATCTCAACCAAAGACGGGACCAACCATATGATGAAAATGATGCGCCAATTCAGCTTTACAGAAATCCCTATTTATGAAAGAAACTCTCTTCATAGATTACTTAATCTTATGTTCTATAGTTAGACCCTAAAAAACTGGGCTTCTTCTTTTGGTTCTTTGGCACTATTTAGTTATTTTCTGTGGGCACATACCTGGGATCCACTGTCCATCTTCAAAAGATATTTCAAAATCTCCCAACTTGAGTTTTAGAGGAGCCACATCTATCGAAAGTTCCTTTGAGGCATAATCACTTCCAAATTCATTCTTTACCACTGAAGTATCCTGTTTTCTCACAGGAATCGATTTTGGTGCGAATTTATTGCTAAATAGAGGCATTTTAAGAAATTGTTTACTTGAATAATGATAACAGCAAAATTGTCAAAACAAACCGTTGCTATGGCGACATGTCATAAGCCTACGAAACAAAGGAGATTATAGTTTAGTTACTATACAGCAAAGAGCTTTAGGCTGCATGAGCTCCTTCGACACTTTTCCACTAGGAGTACGCATACTCACTCGTATGATATCACTTGTATCATTCGAAATGACTGACTTTCGAAAGAAATCCCAAACATAAAGTTGCATTTTTGAAATAATCATACCACTCGCTAACGCCGCGAGTGGTTTATACCATTCGAATTTGCTTTCCAGCAAAATCATTCATTTCGCATTATATTTTTGTGCGAAATCATACGAGCGATTAAAAAATAGGACCTCTTTTTGGCCCCCTGATTAACTAATTTAAATTTAAACAAACTTGCAACTAAATCGTCAGTTGCAAGTTACTTAATCGTGCAGACTGGATATACTTTATCAAGCCGACATTAGAAGTAAAATTTGACGAATCTACAAGTTTGGAATTTAACAATATTTTGATTTATCAAAATTTACAAAAAAAATGCGACAGCAGCGTTGAATCAGGTGGAGGTGGGTGGAGCTAATTTTAATAACTACCAGGTAATCTGTGAAAGAAACGCCCACAACATTTAGAAAAAATTTAATACTGTTATTCGAGATAAATTATTATAAAATTGTACTAACGATTTTTTAAATAGTAACATCATGAAAAGAAATAATGTATAAAAATAAATTATGGAATACTAATTGGAATAAAATTGTTTTGCTTATTTATAAAATAAGGCAGTGTAAAATCTGCGAATAAGTTATTATGTTCAAGTATTCAGTCTGTATATCATCACAGCTGGAATGATTAGAATAACCGAGCCGATGGTGTACGTGATCGCTGCACCGGAACACCAGTACACTGAAATAAAAATATATAATGAGGAATACACATTTTAGAGGCACTAGTATTGATACAAGCCCATAAACCATTCTGCCAGTTGAAAAAGTGAAAGTTTATTGACTGACGTTACATCCGTAAATCAAACCGCTGCTCTTAGCCGCTACCCTGCCCCGCCGCCATCGACGTCATGCACGACACCGCGAACGTCGCTAGTGTGTAGTTACCTGCGGCAGCGAGCAGCGGTCCCGCGGCCCGCGAGAGCGCGCCGAGCGAGCGCAGCGTGCCGAGCACGGCGCCGCGCGCCGCGTCCGGCGCCTGCCCCGCCGCCATCGACGTCATGCACGACACCGCGAACGTCGCTAGTGTGTAGTTACCTGCGGCAGCGAGCAGCGGTCCCGCGGCCCGCGAGAGCGCGCCGAGCGAGCGCAGCGTGCCGAGCACGGCGCCGCGCGCCGCGTCCGGCGCCTGCCCCGCCGCCATCGACGTCATGCACGACACCGCGAACGTCGCTAGTGTGTAGTTACCTGCGGCAGCGAGCAGCGGTCCCGCGGCCCGCGAGAGCGCGCCGAGCGAGCGCAGCGTGCCGAGCACGGCGCCGCGCGCCGCGTCCGGCGCCTGCCCCGCCGCCATCGACGTCATGCACGACACCGCGAACGTCGCTAGTGTGTAGTTACCTGCGGCAGCGAGCAGCGGTCCCGCGGCCCGCGAGAGCGCGCCGAGCGAGCGCAGCGTGCCGAGCACGGCGCCGCGCGCCGCGTCCGGCGCCTGCCCCGCCGCCATCGACGTCATGCACGACACCGCGAACGTCGCTAGTGTGTAGTTACCTGCGGCAGCGAGCAGCGGTCCCGCGGCCCGCGAGAGCGCGCCGAGCGAGCGCAGCGTGCCGAGCACGGCGCCGCGCGCCGCGTCCGGCGCCTGCCCCGCCGCCATCGACGTCATGCACGACACCGCGAACGCCGTCGCTAATATACACACAAGTACACATTTTATGACACTACAATAGGAACTCTGAATAAATCAGCCGGCCGGTATGGCAATCGTTTTCTAATAAATGATCATGCGAACAGGCACGATCAAGTAACCATTACGCGGTGGCGATCGGCGGACGCTTACTCACGTGTGATCGCCCTATTTGTCTCGACCTTTAAAACACGGGTAGATTGATAGAAAATCTAATAACATATTACCCGATGGACTAGTACTAGGTAGGTAGGGTAAGATGCTCACACAGCGCGAAGAGCACGAGTCCCAGCCACAGCCAGGCGACGGGCCGCAGCCCCGGCGGCGCGGGCAGCGCGGCGAGCGCCACGCACAGGAAGGAGGCCGGCGTGAGCGCGAGCGCCGCCCGCGCCGCGCGCTCCGCCCCGCGCGCGCCCAGCCGCCGCGCCGCGCCGCCTTGCAGCACCGCCATTATTACACCTACATTTAACACGTGGGTCTTAAAATTAATCTAAGAATAAGGGTTTTTACGTCGAGTTGACAACGCAGTCAACCACGACCGGTATCACTCTTTAAAAAAATTCACAAACTTCTCAACTTATAAAAGTGATAGGTTAAATTCACAAAAGCAATGATTTCTTAACCCTGGGAGTAACACCAAACGTAATTTTGTTAAATTTGAACCTATTTCCGACAAAATTTTGTTTCACTCAAAAAATTACTTATAACAGTTGTCTTTTTATTCTCATAAATGGACCATATTATACTTATTTAAATAAATGTATTCTTAAAAATTAAGTATAATTTGGTTTTATTCTTATGGTTTTAGTTAGTATAAAATTCTTATTCATAAAGCAAGTTTAATAAAAGGAAAATATTTTTCTTAAAATTACCACCTTTTAAGCGCTGAATAATAATATTGCACTGTCATCCAGTTCGAACTATGTTTAAAGTTTCAAGTCTCTAACTAATCGGCAAGACAGTTTATATCGCAATTTTTTTACCGAATAGACAAACAAACAAAATATACAGACAGCAAGGCGAGAGAAAAAAAAAAGTGGTACAAAGTATTATTTCAGTTTTCAAGAAACCTGCAATGCTGGCAATGGAGAGAGTTATGCTTGGAGTTTCATTGCGCGATAAAATCCGTAACGAGGATTTTCACCGAAGAACTAAAGTCACCGACATAGCTTTCAGGGCTTACAAGCTGAAGTGCCAATGGGCAGGCCACATCGCTCGAAGAACCGATAAAAGAGGTTCCAGGATAGAGGCGACAACATACTGGAAGACGCAGCGTATGTAGGCCTCACACTAGGTGCACTGACGACATTTAGAAAATCGCGGGCAACCGGCGGATGCAAATTGCAAATTGTCGATCAGTGTGGCGCTCTATGGAGGAGGCCTTTGTACAGGCTGTTGATGTTGATTCAAGAAACATGACTACCATTTTTGTGATGTGGTAATGAACTGGTCAAATAATTATGTTCAACATTACGATGCTCATTCTCAGTTACGCATAAATCGTGATGGTATGACAATTTTATAGCGACACTATTCTAACGAGTAAATAAATATCAATTTTACTCACCTATGACTAAAAACATTTTCCCTTGTTGCATCGCTGTGTACTTAAATGTGTGATGAGTCAGGAACGTTATAGTAAACTCTAGGCCAGAGTAAATAAATAAGTATAAGAAATATATCAGTCCAAGTTTTGATAGAAATTTGTTCTGGTTCTTTGTTAGATCTTTGACTGCGGTGAATTTGACCAAGTGCCAGGGCGACACGAAATCTACTGTTTTAGCGAGGGAGAAGGAGAGTGGCGTTCTTTTGTCCTGAAAAGAAATATTGGCATACAGGGTTATTGGTAACTAACGCAAAACCTCTTGTAGGCATGTTCCCTACATCATTCCTAACAATTCTTGTTCCATGGCTTTTTACAAAACTTAATAAATTTCCAAAATATTTTTTTAAAGTTTGTATGTTAATTTTTTTTTTGTGCAAATGTCAGCTCCTAAGCTTCACTTGGGACTCCGCGTTGCTCTTCATTTAAAACCACCTAATGTTCTTTTCATTTGGAGTCCTAATTTATATATTTTTGTTTTTATTTTGGGAGAAAAAAAACTAAAATTATTATTATTATTTTGATTATTTGGGAATTATTAAAAATTATGGAACATAATCCAAAAAAAATGCTATGTAAAATATTCGACATAATGCTCACACCATTTCCAAATGCTCTTTTACTTGTAACAAAACATTCATAGAATTACGCAATATTCACATTGTTACATAGAAAATGCTTATTGAGCTTCTCTCTTCAACTCGTATTTATGAGCAACAATTTTTTTAATAAGGTACACTTTACCTCGGCAAGTGTTTCAGGTACGAAGAGCGCGACCAGCGCAATGTTAGCGAGCGATAGAGACAGCGCGTACATGGCAGGTTTCTCTCCCCACGAGCCGGAAGAGCCGTCGCTGGTGATAGCGAACCACGCGCCCGCGAGCGGGCCCACTATGAAACCTATTGAGAACGCGAGCCCTATCAATGCCTGAAAAAGGAAATCTTTGAATATAAATGATTCAACATTACTCTTATTCGAGACAAGCTCGCCCGTAAGGCTTCGCTTACACAAGCAATTGAAAACATCCAAAGTCAAAGTCAAAGTTTTTTTAGTGGTAAATATTCATCTACAAGTCAAAAATAATAAGCTTTTGTATACAATACCCTAACATCTTTAGGGGTTTATCATCAGCCATAAGAAGTCCACTGCTGAACATAGGCCTCCCCCTTAGAGCTCCACACCGACCGGGCCACTTGCATCCACCGGTTGCCCGCGACCGGCGACCGGTTGGTTGCTTTAGGGGTTGATTTCGAATAATCCAGACATAAGACTAACTAAGTGTTTCTTTCCAAAAACAATCTGTATATTTATCAAAGTTTTCCTCTGGAATTTTCCTTCTATTTTTTTTTATCTCAAGTAGTTATTAAGTTGTTCCTTACCATGCCTCTAGCTCTTGTTTTCTCGTTAGAAGCATCTGTTACAACCGCCATACTGAGACTGACATTGGCCTTGCTCAGGCCTCCGATGAATCGAGCTAGCACGAACAGGCTAAACGTACGTGCGCAGCTCCATATTGCGTGAGAGATAGCTATGCCAGTCTGAAAAAATAGCATTGAAACATTGTAGTTTATTGTATTGAAACATTTTAGTTTGAGATAGAGATATTTGTTTGTTTGCTCATTTAGCCAACTCTACAGTAAGTTGTTGGTTGGATGTGCAAAGTAATATTACTCCTTTGTCTTTGTAGATGCAACTTTGATTGTGATGTAAAATTATTTGATAATCATTTGTTGTTGCCGATGAATGAACTGATTTATTCGTTTTTTTTTCACTTTCCTCCTGCGAGGATTATGGCGTCGCACGTCTTATGCAATAATCCTGTTTTCATTCTCTGTTTGTCTCTATTCATAACCAAAGAGCATTAATCACTACTTTTTTCATAACTACGGCTGGAACAATCTTTTTGTTTAGGAAGGTTGAGATAAGAGTATCATGAGTAAGGAGTTTGAGGATATCATGAGTTAGGAGGCTGAGGGTATAATTAGTAAGAAGGTTAAAGGGATCATGTGCATTGAGTAAGGATATAGGATCTTTTTAATAGCAAAAAAAAAGTTTGAAAATAAGTGGTACATAGCTGGAATTTTGGACGTTTTGCACTATGGAAGTTATGGTTTTTGGTCTTTGTGAGCTTTGGTCATTCTGCACCTTGGTTATTGTGCCCCTTGGACTTAAAACTCTTTATACATTTTGCTCTTTTGACAATTTGAGACTGTTTGTCATTGTGCGCTTTTGTCATTGCACGACTAACCCCAATTGATATTTTTTGGACTAAATGTTAAGAATGGGATTGATTCTGTCGAACCATTATCTGACCTAAATTTTGTTTCTTATTTCCTTGTTTCTAGTTAGGTGGGTTTCATTCATCGTTATGTGGTCATTTGTAGTGATGGTAGTGGTGGTTCATTTGGTGGGTTTCATTAACTAAAATTGAAAGCTATAATGCTTTTTTTTTTCTTTTTTTTTTAATCTTAAATATTGAAATAAATGACTTTTACTTTTATCTTTTATTAGTTACTAAGCAATACAAGGTAATCGACTGCACTGTAAGATAATTATTGAGGCAATTAAACAGGATAACGATACTGAATAATTGAATTAATATCTGCTTATTAGCATTAGTTACAAAAATGTTTCATTAAAGCAAGTTTCACTTGAAGTAACATGGATAACATACTTTAAATTATTATTTTTATTATGCTCTAGAATTTGATAAAAACTTGTCCACCTAAATGTATATAGGGAATTATTTTATCAGGTGTTCAGAGTATTGACTTGTCTTATTCATTGCTATTTACTCATATCTAAACCTGATAATGTAAAGAATAGCATGATAGTGAAAATATATTTGACACATCCACTCATTCAATATCTTATCTTAGATCAGTCTGGATTAAGGGTTATGAGAGAATGTGATACTTACTAAGCAGATTAAGAGCATAGGTTTCCTTCCATATGCATCGGAAAGGCTTCCAACAATAGGGCTGGTCAGAAATTGTAGAAAGCTGTACATGGAGCCCAGAGCTCCTCCAAATAACACTGAAGCAAAACGGTCCGGAGCTCCTGTGAGCTTCTGAAATCCTTGAACAGCCCTAAGTAGTGATGCATAGAGACTGTTTCCTTGTCCTTCCTCCTTGTTGTAGTAATCCAGGAGCGACGGAAGTAACGGCAATATCATAGTAAACGCCAGCAGGTCCAGTAGTAGAGACACAAATATAAGTGCGATGGTTTTCAAATTTGTAGACGAAGTTTCAGTTTTTTTTTTCTCCGCATCGCTGCTGTATATTTGTGAGACCTCATCAGCATTTTTAATATTCCTCTTTCTAAAATCTCCGTTGCTATTCATGACACCCTGAAAAATATATTAAATCCAATTTATAATTGTTTTGGGGACGAGCTAGATGCATTAATTTTTAAACTTTGGAACATTCGAAATTCATCTTACTATTTTTTAAATTAAAGACGAACTGTAAGAATAAGTATTTTAACTAGCGACGAGCAACAAGCCATCGAATTTAGCTGGGAATGAATGTGGATGAACTGAAGCTGAGAAATAATTTCGATTCGGCAAACTTTCACTTTCCAAAACAAAAACTCGTTTGTTTGATTTGATTAGATGGAGGGAAGGGAGGTCAGTGTTGTTCCTAGTCGATTTTGAGGTTGCCGTATTTAGTCCAGAAAATTGCCGTATTAAAAAAATATGCTACATGTTCTTATTTTTTTATATACAAAATTATGATATTTAGGTTTTTATTACTGGCCTCCATATATATTTTAAATTATGATTAAAAGTTCTGACTCATTTTCTCATTGAAATTATATCTCTTCTTCACGCATCTTCCTCAGTATCGACAATATCACCCTTTGATTTTCTAATTTTTTTGAGGTAACACTGCTATCACTCATCATAACACATTCTCTACTCAGTGAAACGATGTAAGCATAAACCACATTTATTCCGAAATAATTAATTAAACGATTAATTACGATTGGACGATAGTCTCAATAATATTTGTAACAAATTGATCTATTTAATACTATTTATCTGTCTAGATACGGAAGTCACTTGGTGCATAGACAGAGGCAATACCAAGTAATATTAAAGAAGAGACTCGCTTATCTTCTGTTCTGAAAAGTTCTCTATCCTTGAAAAACCTTTTTTTTTTCTATTTGTTCAACGTTTGTGCGTTCCATTACACGAACAATTAGTATTGGCAGTTTTTGATAACTCATCCGTGGATTACCGTGTATTTTCATACAAATATTTATATTTGAAGCGCAGCGTGCCTAAAAGCCGTTTATTACGGCAATTGCCGTACGGAGAACAACACTGAGGGAGGTGCTAAAAAGTACCTCTTCTTGACAAACAAGTACTGCCAAGCGGGCTTATCCCGTAACTCTGAAAGCGATAGTGATGGTGTGCGAGCGGGACCGCGAATAGTGCGACTAAGTTGGTACGAGCGTGATGGCATGCTCTCGCAATCAGAATCTCGAACGTTTCTAAGTTAATGGATAATGAGGCGTTTTCCAAAAAAAAAAAAACCTGGTAATAAAAATACGCAATAGATGGCGTTAGATGTACCTTGAGATTTTCCTGTCACTGTCAGGACATGAAAGACAAAAAAATGTACGTGTGCCTTTTTTTTTTTCGTGTTTTTTGGCTCCACATGTGTATTTAGACAATTTCAAGTAACGTAACTATGTATTTGACTTCATTTGAAATATCACAATAGTTGACACTGGCTAAATACACAACGTGTGGAGCCAAAATTTACGATTTAAAAAATAAAAATAAAATAAAACGACAGAAATGACAATGACAGGTAAAACGATAGGTCTATTACGCCATCTAGTAAGTATTTTAGAACTTTTTTTTTGGAAAACGCCTCATCCCGCGGATCGTCCAAAAAATAAAGGGTATCAGTGTTGGATTTCGTAGTATAATACGGATTTCAGTACGTACATTACTGATTATATTATTTGTACCATCATTTCATGATGTGTATCGTAATCCCACTATACTACGCGAAAATATCATAATTTTATTTTTAGGTATTAAGGGTAATGTAGCGAGAGCTACATCCGTCCTTCCTTTTGTTTTTAGAGTTCCGTAGCACTACAAGAGTTCGTCATGTCCGTCTGTCTGTGTGTCTGAATCTTTTACAGCCTTATAACTTCCAACAAAGTTAAAAACTTACATGCTTGAAATTTTGCACAACGATAGTCTAAGTATAGACCTAAGTACCTAAGAAATAAGTCTAAGTATCATCTGCGGGCTTATCCTCTAATTTTGAAACGTTCGTGATTCTGATTGCGAGAGCATGCCATCTCGCTCGTACCAACTTAGTCGCACTATGCGCGGTCCCGCTCGCGCAACTCTCGCTATCGCTTTCAG
This sequence comes from Apocheima hispidaria, assembly GCA_947579745.1. NCBI lineage: Eukaryota > Metazoa > Arthropoda > Insecta > Lepidoptera > Geometridae > Apocheima > Apocheima hispidaria. The sequence continues at coordinate 10,171,792 of OX388156.1, forward strand.
AGTTACGGGATAAGCCCAATGGTCGCTGAGCAGTGGGCTTATCCCGTTACTCTGAAAGCGATAGCGAGAGTTACGCGAGCGCGATCGTGCATGCATAGTGCGAATAAGTTGGTACAAGCGAGATGACATGCTTTCGCAATCAGTAAAGTTAGAGGATAAGCCCGCAGCTCTTTTTAAGGTGACAATTTTGGAAGAATAATTCTTTTTATATTAATAGGCTGTCAAATGTAAAGGTAATTAATAAATGTAAAGGGGGGTTTTTCCCCGCATATCCACACATGTGGGGTATCATTGAAAAGGTCTTTTAAAATAAACTTGTGGTTTCCTACACAATTTTTTTTATCAGGGCCCCTATTCGGAGAAATTACATTTTATCTCGGTCACTATCTCTCTAATTTAGAATTTAATGGGAGTGAGAGTGACCGAGATAAAATGTCATTTCGCCGAATAGGGCCCCAGATGTACCGCTTGCGAAATATGGGCCGACAAAGTTGCTTACAATGTTTCTACTCAAATGGCAGGGGCCATTTCTAAACTATGCATCTCAGAAACTTGTATTATTTGATAGATCTTAGTAAAAACTTTATTTTAAAATTATTTCGGGCAACATGTGATAATTACTTTTTGTGATATGCTGTAAAACCGGATAAATACTTCAAACGTCCTAGGAACCTACGGAACCCTACTAAGCATGGGCCGAGATGCTTTTAACAAGTTATTTAAAGGCCTCGCTACATGGCCTGACCTGACATCGTTTGAAAGAGATGCCTATATATATATTAGTTTCTGGGGGAGCGAAAGGGAGAAGCTATGACCTTAATACTTTGTTTCTTTTCCTCCCGTGAAATTCAAATCTAGCTGTCCCTTTCACACGATGTCAGGTCAGGCCATGTATAGCCACTCGAAGCTATAACCTTAATAGTTTGTTTTTTTTGCTCCTTTGAAATTCAAGTCTAGCTGTCCCTTTCACACGATGTCAGTTCAGGCCATGTATAGACACCCGCACAATGTTTAGCTGTTACAAGAAGCTTCTTGGTTATGTTTAGGTCCTACGTGTTATAACCTAAAAAATGGAAGAATAATATTTTTTAATTTGGTAACATTTAGTCACGACGCCATTTTGCCGTGAGGTGAATTGTTTGATGCTTTCGGGTTGATTTTTATTGATATATTTCAATAAATCTACTTTACAACGACGAAAATGGGTGAAGATAAAGGTAAATTAATAAAATACTATATAAATTACTTCATAGAAAACATCTCAACCTAATAAATAATCGCCACGATGCGTTTGTAGATCGCCGCCGTCGATCCCGTTCGCGAGGCGAAAGACGCCGTTCCAGATCTCGTTCTAGAGATCGCAGGGAGAAGAAAAGAAGTAGATCTCCGAAATCGCCCAGTAAGCCGACGAGGTCCCGTCGCCGTAAGCCTTCTCTTTACTGGGATGTTCCTCCACCGGGCTTCGAGCATATTACGCCGTTGCAGTACAAGGCTATGCAAGCGGCGGGCCAGATCCCGGCTAACATCGTTGCAGACACGCCACAAGCCGCAGTGCCGGTCGTTGGTTCTACTATCACGCGTCAAGCGAGGCGACTATACGTCGGTAACATTCCGTTCGGCGTCACTGAAGAGGAAACTATGGAGTTTTTCAATCAACAAATGCACCTTTCTGGCTTAGCACAGGCGGCTGGTAACCCAGTACTCGCGTGTCAGATTAATTTGGACAAAAATTTTGCATTTCTGGAGTTCAGGTCTATTGATGAGACTACACAGGCTATGGCTTTCGATGGCATCAACTTCAAAGGACAGAGCTTGAAGATAAGACGACCACATGACTACCAGCCAATGCCTGGCACGGAGAATCCCTCAATCAATGTGCCTGGTGAGATTTTACTTGTATTTATTATGAAACTGATATTGACAAAGATTTCTTGATTTTAATTTACATCTGTTTTCTTTCTAGCTGGTGTCATAAGTACTGTAGTGCCGGATTCGCCACATAAAATATTTATTGGCGGTTTACCAAATTATCTAAACGAGGACCAAGTAAGTAATTACAACCCTACTTATTTCAACTACACAAGAAAGTGTTTATGGATCTGCAAATACAAATACGCCAGATGTTTTTTTGTTATCATGATTCCCTAAGTGTGGCAAAACAGGTTGGCATAGTCGCATTAGTGACCGTTCCATGTAATAAATGTTTTGCGAGGCTCTAAGATAAGGCAAGCAAAACCTTAAGAAAACCTAGTCCATTTATAGTTATCAAAGATTTTCTACTATGATATCTAAGCAGCTAAATAATATTTTATTCAATCTAAGTGACCATATTTCTATACGAAACATGTTGAAGTTTCTTCCAGTGAACTCGAACCTTGTCATTAGTCAATGCATATGAAATTTATTGTAAATTCCTTATGATTTGCAAAATTATATGTTGCAGGTGGGTTACCAGACTCCGCATTGTATCCACAAATGCAAACATTTCTTTATTTTTAGGTCAAAAGGCTGATCATCCAATACATACTTCCAACAAAACTTTACAGTTCATTCCTTTAGCTTCTGGGAACTTGCATTATTTATCCACCCAAATCATTTCGATTCTCAAAAGTAAATGGCCGTTGATAATGAAACATTTGCACATAGACGAGTGAATGTAAAATGTTCAAAGCCACCCTTGTTAGGTAGCACTAGGTGCCGCGATTTACAGGGCGAGATTCAACAGTTGACAGGGCTACGGTGGCGCCAGCACTGAGCCGCGATTTCATTTCAGGCATTCCACAGGTACCCTAGCGGGACGAGCGTGGTGGTCACGCTCGAAGCATTTTTAAACAACTCACTGATAGTTTGCTTTCTGCCCCTCCCTAGCTTAGATTTGGCACACTCGCCGCCCGCGTGTCACTGTTGTCTCTCATTCTCACCTTTACGTCTTGTACTTGAATGAGACGTCGGCACTTCAAGGCAAGTTCCTCCATTCACATCTGATTCTAACATGCGCCTACGAGCAGGTCAGATAACATTTAATGTTTGCCTTCTTAAACAAATCAAATGGGAACAGTTCACTCAAAATAGTTATCAAAATCAAATAATACAACAGCATAAAATCTTAGTTATATTTGTGTAATGTATAAAGTTTAGTATTTATTCGGCAGCGACAAACTTCCGTACACTAATGTAAGCATGTGCGTAACAGGTCAAAGAACTTCTGATGTCCTTTGGGCAACTTCGCGCCTTCAACTTGGTGAAGGATTCTTCGACTGGACTCAGCAAGGGATATGCCTTTGCTGAATATGTGGACATTTCTATGACTGATCAGGTAAAGAACTTAACAACTTTTGTTGTGAAAGGTTTAAACAAATGTCACCTGATTTTAATAAAGTGGTTCTCTTCCAAAAGGCAATAGCAGGATTGAATGGTATGCAGCTGGGTGACAAGAAATTGATTGTGCAGCGAGCCAGCATTGGAGCTAAGAACTCCACATTAGGTTAGTCAAGTACTTAAAATAAATATCTGGGACATTATTGCACACACGGTCATCTGACCCCAAACTAAGCAAAGCTTGTAATATGGCTGCCAGAGACTGATATACGTACATAGATATTTTTTAAATACATACTTATATAGATAATAACACCCAGACATAGAACAAACACAAATTTTCATCACATAAATGTTTGTCCTAGATGGGAATCGAACCCACACCCCCAAGCACAGAACGTAGGTTCATTACCAACTGAGCCACCGGGGCAGTCTTGGTTCATCATCACTAATAATTTGATTAAATTTAAATAGAAATTAGCTTTTAAGGGCTTAAGTTTAGAAAAGGATAGCACTACACTTTCTCATGCAGGTGAAAAGAGTCACGCTCAAATATTCAAATTTGTATTGTATTGCTTTTTCTAACCAAACCAGTGAATCAATCAATATTATATAGTTAGCCATCATGTAAATTACTGGCAGCGCCCTGCGGTTTCTCCCGCTATACCATAGGAGTATTATATTTTCCTGAGATTAAAATAGCCTATGTGTTAATCGAAGGTACAAATTTCATCCAAATCCGTACAGTTCTTACGGAGTTGACTGGGAACAAACACACTTAGACACCCACAAACTTTCATATTTATAATATTAGTAGATTAAGATGAGTGTTGTGACTCATTATTACAGTAATCACTTTAAGTTTGGAGATATGGTAAGAAATGTGGGTGAAATCATGGGTTTCAATAATTAAATAATAGAATAGAGCCCTTTTCCAATTTAGCCAAAACAAAACAAAATCTTGCAAATGTGACATCTTGAGAATGTGACATTATGCAATTATGAAATACGCCGAGAGGCTATAGTTTCCTCATGATACGATGATGATACGTCCTTGTTCCAGCGATGACGGGCGCAGCGCCCGTGCAGCTGCAGGTGGCGGGCCTGACGCTGGCGGGCGCGGGCCCCGCCACCGAGGTGCTCTGCCTCCTCAACATGGTCACCCCCGACGAGCTGCGCGACGAGGAGGAGTACGAGGACATTCTCGAGGACATCAAGTTAGTAACATTTATCTGACTAGCTGATAACTACGAACCCGGTAAGTCACATTTGTTCTATGGGACTGTGACGTCATAGAACTCTTAAAAAAAAAACCCAGTAGTTCAATGGTAGAACTATTAAAACGAAAACTAGCCCATTTGACTGAACGCGCTATAACCAATGAGTTATCGTGGCTCATCTGTTTTAATTTAAAAAATGACATCTTGACTTTGATTACAGGGAAGAATGCAACAAATACGGCTGTGTGCGCAGTATAGAGATACCGAGGCCTATCGAAGGGGTTGAAGTACCTGGCTGTGGAAAGGTAAATATCATGTTTCAATATACTTTTTACCCGACTGCCTTGAGGTGTATGTAAGTATAGTATATGTATGTTTGTGTATTCCTATATTACCTCTTTTAGCCAAAACGACTTGACCGATTTTGACGAGTGGAGTCTCGTTGGATTCCTCTTGAAATCCAGAGTGATACTACATTTTGCAGTCAGGTTTATTTAAAAAAAAAATATTACTTGTTATGCTTTGAAGTTGATGCGCCTCGCGTTTACCAAGGATTTTGTATTATTACCCGACTGCACAAAAAAAGAGGGTAATGTTTTCGAGTGTATGTATGTTTCTATGTGACCTATAGCTTAAATGGGTTAACCGAGTTCGAGATGTGTGGTGATTAGTAAGTCATTTACATAGTCAAGTCAAAAGTTAGTCGTTCTTTAAAGTGTATGTAAAGGTGTACTATGCCGGAATAAATTATTATATGACTCATTTCCGAAGTGTACATAGGCATAGACATATGCTACATTTTATGGAAATACATCAAAAGAAAAAAGAAAGTTTTTGTCACGTACCACATAAGGTGAACCTCAGGAATTTCTTCCTGAGGTTCACCTTATGTGATACGTGTAAAAACTAAAAAATACACCAAAAAATACAAATCTCAGCTTAATGGAATACTTAAGAGCATGCAAGTAAGCAATCAAGGCAATCAAGCAAGCCTGAAATAGTACCATTTAAAACATAGGAGCATGGCAGTGATAGATATAAATTTTATGGCAAAAAAATCTGAAATGTCATTATTCAGGAAGGAAACAGAAGCATATGTTTGTATGGATTAACTGGTCGGATGTAAATGACACTGAAATAAAGAGCATGCTATGGCTCTTAATTTCAGTGTCACTTACATGCAGTTTGGTAAATTACCAAAATGTTTTATTTAAAGGGCTTTAATATGATATCTAACGTACGCCATCTTGTTTTTTCTTAAAATTAGTGGCCACTCATGAAACTAAATGAATCGATAGCTGACAGTCGGGATGCCAAAATCTTCAAAGCCCTTTATTTTTTAAATTAATTTGGGATAAAGTCACTTATTTGCAACATACCCAGCTGCCATAGCATACTTATTCAGATAGATGTTTACCATTGTTTTTTGTAATTTCCAGGTATTCGTGGAGTTCAACAGCATCGCAGACTGCCAGAAGGCGCAGCAAACTCTGACAGGACGCAAGTTTAGCAATCGAGTCGTGGTCACATCTTACTTCGACCCGGACAAATACCATCGCAGAGAGTTCTAAATATACCTGCATTTTAATGTATCTGTGTCCACTCTATGTATTATGACAGAAATTCGTTATTACCTATCCATCTCAACTAATTAATTGAAGACGAATAAAATATATGAATACTTATTTAATTTTTTATTTCGTTATACCAAATATGATAATTATAAGCTAAATCCGCAGTCGCGTATTCAACTTTCGATCGATCGTGTTTCCAGGATATACAGGATAACTTTTTAATTAGTGAGCAAATGTTTATCACGCAATCAGTATTGTTAAGAGTAGTCCTTTCGCGAGATTTCGGCGCATTCAATATTTGAAATTGTATAGCTGTCGCTCTGTTTCTCGTGCGTGCGATAGAGATATTGAATTTTCCTGACTTTTCAGACTTAACAGACAGCTACTTTCATTTGAAGTTATTCGATAATTTAAACCTACCAATGTGAGTAAAGAAAGCCTGGAAGAGATCGCTTTTAGCGATAAGGCCGCCACTTGTGGCACTAGCTTAAGTATAAGATAGTTCTGTACGTGTGTTCTGTTTATTTTTGGTGTACACAAAGAGTTTCTATCTATCTATCTAAAGCTAAAAAAATACGGATCCTTAATTTTTCAACAATCTTTAAATAAACAAAATTTGCGCACTACTTGAAAAGTTACCTGATTACCTCTACTACCTGACCAGCTGCATGCATCTTATGGCATTTTACTACAGCGTTGCTTTCGGTTTCACGCAAGCGTCAGAGACATGCGATTTTGGATTGCATACGTCAGAATACGAAAGTTGAATCTGAAAGCCCACATGTACGGACAGCTATACAGCGGATAACTCGAAATAGCGAATCGAAAAAAATTACATCGATGGGTTACATTACATTTGTTCAAAGTTTCGATCAAAGTATATATCGAGTCGAATAGTAAAAATGGTACGCTTAGAATTAAAATCTTATATCTACACAGTATTAAAAAAAAAATCTGCAGACTAAATAACAGAGTAGAATAGTTTCTTCTGGTCGAGTCTCAAGGTCCGGAACTAAGTGAGAATTGCCATACTATTCGGACCATAACTGTAGAGTACGGGCGAAAAACGGTCTCATTTTTTTAAACTATATTATTATCCGACTGCTCAAAAAGTATGGTTATGTTTTTGGGGTGTGTATAAATAATTACCTTTATACCCACGTTTCTATAAGTATGTATGTTTGCGTGTATAATTTCATTCTGTAGCATAAACGGCTTGACAGATTTTGACGAGTGATTTGTCGTTGGATTCATCTCTATGTTCGGAGTGTAATAGGATACATGACGCAGTCGGGTTTTTGTTTTAAAAGTAATACTTGTTTGAAGCTAGTTTACTATGCTGCAAAATTATAATATGTTCCTACGATTGTTACACTTCTTGTTGAAGCGCTGGCTGATAAGTGTTCATGGAACCACTCTCTGACGAAAGCACCAGTTTCCTCATCACCACGTACAGGATCCCGCCGACGACCAACATTCCCAAACCAGCCATGAGGCTTATCGCCCACGCTGGAACTGCACTACCACCTGGAAAATATTAAATACAATTACAAGTATTATTAAATTATTATACAAAAAACAAGTCATATTAATAAAAGCGAAAAAATACCCGACTGCAAAATGTAGCATATGTCATTCCGGACGTAAAAACGAATCGAACGACCGACAACCTTATAGTTCGGTTTTTAGATGAAGGGATGAAGGGTTTTGGGGTGTATGTCAGTATGTGTAATATGTTTGTGGTTCCTATATTATCTCCTGCAGCCTAAACGACTTGACCGCTTTTGACGGGGTATCTTGGGATTCCTCTTTATGTCCGGAGTGTCAAACTACATTTTGTAGTCGGGTTTTTTGTTTTCTTTTCATGTTTCTGTTCTGATGTAGGGAGTTCCGACCTTTCTTCTTGGGCAGTCGAGAAAAGATGTCACAGTGTAGGTTAGGCAGATACCCAGTATATAGGTGATAAAAGTGTTATCACAGAAAAAAGTAACAGTAATCAAATAAAACCTAGATTAGAAATATTTTTGATGATTAACATTTCCTGTATCTAAATCTTACGCTTCCGGAAAATAGTCACAAAGTACTATAATGCAGTACGATAGTAAGTTAGTATTATGAATGGTACTCACGGTAGTAAGTGCGTGTCATCACACGCCTCCCTCTGAGGATTTTTCGCCTCGCCTCGGTCTCTTGTGTGAGTGTACTCAATATTACTGAAAATAGACCAATAGTAAGACATTTAATAATTTCGAAATGGTCAAGTAATATGTATATATAGTATAATATGGCAATTGCTGTATGGAGAACAACACTGCAACTCAGTAGGTATCTTCTGAGACGCCGGACCGGCCGCGCGCCATCTAGCCGCATAGAAGCGCTAGTTCGATAGTAGGGCAGCGCGCCGCCCGTAGATGGCGCTCGTGCGGCGCCTAAATGCCCAATTTAATTTTGCACTACCCTGCGCCTTAACTCTGGCGGTCTTGAGGATACATTAAAGGAGTGCGAATCATGAGATCCGAGAAGCCTATTATTAAGCCATTCCTATACTAATAAGGCCACATAGCTCGAAGAACCGATAACCGATGGGGAAGAAAGGTTTTTGAGTGGCGACCACGAACGAGAAGACGAAGCGTTGGCAGGCCTCCCACTAAGTGGACCGACGACATTGTGAAAGTCGCGGGCAACTGGTGGATGCAAGTGGCACATTGTCGGTCGGTGTGGCGGTCTAAGAGGGAGGCTATGAGAAGCAACAAATAACTGCGAACAAAGAACATACTTAAATTACTTGTTTTTGATAGAAAAATCTTTGTACTTACCCAAAATAACGGCCAGATAAAACATGAAAGATTTTCTCTGTGCCATTTTGAAGTTTTTCACTGTTTCCACTACAACTTTTAATTAGTACACCTTGCAATAAAGCAGAACCGCTGACATACTAAAGAGTTAGGTGTGTTCGCGCGAGGCCCTTATCTACGAGATAAGATAGCCATGATTAGTAATGCGCAAGCAGTATAGTAGCTAAAATATGAACCTGACTCAAACGCTTATCTGTTCATGGAATGAGATCAGGATTTCTTTGTTTTTTATTTGTTATATAGAAACAAATAGAGTAAGATCGATTTTCACATCCTTTGTACTACCAAAAAACTTCTCCTGTATTTTATCTATGGTACCTACTAAGTACTTAAGTACTGACTACGGTTGAGAAATAGGCTGTAGTCCTAATTTCAAAGTTTATTTACACCTGCATTCCTGGATCTAACGAGGATGATCCGATTCAACAGTCTGGCTAGTATTTATATTCTCTTTGAGTCTGGCTATGAAATAATGCATGCATGAAGGTGCTACGCCGAAATACTGGAAACTCAACAAAACATGGTAATGAGCAGGCAAAAAATCTATTATAATATTTAGTTTAAAAATATACGGTGTTGTTAATTTTATGCTGTTGATTTTTATTTCATTGTAAATATTTTGTAGGTCAGATTGTAGACGTTTTGGTTTGTTGAAAAAGGAATTGAAAATGATAAAAACATTAATTAATATTATCATTTACTGACATAATAACATCATATCTACAAATCACAACTAAATAATTAATCTACATGAACATACAAACTTCCTAACTAACTAACTCTTTCCTGTCTTTACAACCCTATTCTTTAAAAATATTTTTCAAGTCTGCTTCAGATAACACTTGGGCAGTGACAGAGTTCGGGTTCTCGGGAGTGACTTTAGCTGATTTAGTCTGGGTGGCTGCTTCATATTGCTCCTTCCTCTCGACACCGACTGCCGACGCCGATCTCTCAATGAGCTCTTCTTCAGGAACTCCTTCTGCCTTTAATTTTTCGTATTGTTGGACGAGTCTCTTGGTTTGAGTGTCGATGCTTTGAGCGAGCATATTCACGGCGACTAAACCGTGACCTTTGGAATGAAACTCCCTGTAAGATAAGAAAGTAATATTATTAAAAGAAAAGCAAAATATACCCGACTGCAAAATGTAGCCTATGATGTCGGCGTAAAAAGGAATCCAACAATAGCTGACTCGTCAAAATCGGTCAAGCCGTTTAGGCTACAAGACGAAATATATGTAACACCTTATTGGGCAGTCGGGTAAAAAGTATAAAGATGGTAAGCACTAAAATTATGACAGGTAACAGAGTAATATAAGTATGTGCCCGTTGTCATATCATTGCTGTTATTTGCAGTGACGCATAGGTCTTTGTCTCTCCAAGCCTTTGGCACTGCAGTTGATGGATGATTTAGCACAAAAATATTTAGGAAAAGCTTCCCCTATCTCCAGTTCTTCCACTCTAGTATGAAGGCAAAATATAGACACAAGGGACTAGTCATAATAAAAAAAAACGCAAAGAATTACATCAACCGACGCTGCGACGAAGAACTAGGCTGGACGCACGACCCGCGACCTCTTCATTGCTTTGCTTCCGTAAAACTCAAGCGCTATCGGAGTTTAAGCTTTAAAACATAGAACGTACCCACTACCGTGCGAGCACCAGATCAGCATCGTTCGACGCTCAGCCAGCGCGAACCTGAATCGCAGCTATCCGGGCGCTTGATATAACTAAACTCTTATCTCTTACAGACGTTTTTAATTTGCTCGAGGAGTCAGAGTACAACAGTGAACTTTTTTAACATCGAGCTCGCTCCCGCATTAGGCGCATTTCGATCGTACTTTCTCAATATTTTGTGTTACAAATAATCGCTGGGTGTATATCAAAGAAGTAAACAGCTAGTTCTATTAAATTGGCTCTGTATCAGACCAATTTTCGTGTTGTGATTTACTATTTTAGCAAAGAAGGAGAAGAACTAAACAAAATATTTTTCTCTCTTCTTCATCCAAACAAAGAAGATCAATATAAAACTTGCTTTAAAGCTTCGTTTGGGAACGTTATTCTAAAGACAAGTCTGGTTTTATTATTATCATTTAATGATTTTGTTTTAATAAAACGGGAATACTCACGTTAAATTGAGTCGGTTATTCCGACTATAGTTTCGATCACATTCGGTGACCTTTATCAAGGAATGCTAAACCTTTGCTAATGGTTTTATTAAAACAAAATGTATCAAAACCACGTCTGTTTTCATAGTAAAATCATTTAATGATTTTTTAACTTGAAAATATTTGAAAACTTTAAGAAAGGAATAGCTCAGGCCGGGAGATTAGACATTGAGTTTAAAAACTTACGCTCTAATAAGGTCTTCTTTGTAAAATATCTGTTTGATGGGTGCTATTTCGGGCTTGGGTCTGGCGAACTTGGGTTCCAGAAGCGGCGGGAATGCTTTGTACACGTCGAACCAGACGGGCCGGTCGTCAGGCTTCATAGCGCCGCGGGCTAGCAGACCTTCCACTCTGGAACAGGTGAACATGGAAACATGAAGGGTAGATCAATGATATTTTACTCGTGGTTCGATTTTTGCGCCCTTCAAATGGCCCCGCAAAATCTGTCTTCGTTGTTCGAAGTTAGTAAGATCAAGCCTTACCAACTCTGAACGACGCGCGCTTTGCGCTCTCCATAAGAAAGGTGTCATTTTTTAATTGACAGGGTGTTTACCGCCAAGTGGTCTGCCGCTAAGGTGTAGGCACCTCGCAAAAGATAGCGCCTAGATTTGATCAATCGACAAAAGTCAAATAATTGTTAAACCAGGAAATCAATCAAAATGATTTACTAAGCTAGCAAGAAATTACGATCACCTCACTAATACAGTCGATCACTTGAATATTTTATGTTAAGCTTTAGACTGCACGTCATTATGTTTCATTACTGTTTAGCTTAAGTATAATTGTATTTTCGGTGTTAAATAAAGTTTCATTGTATTGTAGAGGTATGGAGATCTGGGAGAAAAATGTTTGTATAGATAGAGGTATTTTCAGTAATATGTCTGGTCGCAAAAAATTATGTAAGTAGGTAATCATGCTTTTCAATTTATTTTATACTAGAGAATAGAAAAAAAATACATATTTCTCAAAATAGATCTACATAGCTAATTACATACACATAGGAGTACAGTGAAAACTCAAATTTTCTCAGTTTAACCCCTTGAGCATTTGATGCTTGTGTAGTAACTATTTAGTAAATCAGGTCAGTTGGTTAGTGGTGGTAAGTACATTGGCGTAGTATAGGCACAGAACAAATAATAGATAAATATAACCACTTCTATAAAACTATATGAGATTTTAGAACTCTATCGAAAAAAAATTGAATTTAAAAATATTTTCTGGATTTCCGACCTTCGATAAGGAGCCCTATTCTATTTCTAAAGGCATGTTTAATGAAAAATGCTTTACGTTAGCTAAATTAGCATTTATTTAATTAATCAGAGTAACAAACAATAACAAAGGATCAATAATACTGCAAATAAAATGTCAAGAAAATAAATTCAGTATTCATCATTTTGCATCGCATGGAAAATATTACGACGCACACAGTCCCAGCTCTTTTTCTTGCTTTCTTTATAAAACTTGTCCTCTAACTTCTTAATATCATTGTCAAGCTTGTCCATTAACTTCTCTGTTTCTGCCTTATGTTCCGTCTCAATTTCGTCAAACCTATAAAAAACAACAAATTTTCGCAAAAAAATTGTAAGGAAAAAATATAAATGTTCTTTTGTTTCAAGTTCTTGAATATTCATCATCATCAACAACAGCCTGGAGACGTCTGCTGAACAAAAGCCTCCCTATGAGCGCAACAATGAATGACAATTTGCATCCACTGGTTGCCTGTGACTTTCACAATGTTGTTGGTCCATATAAATGGGAGGCCTATCTGTGCTGCGTCTTCCAGCTGATGGTCGCCACTCAAGAACCTTTTCTACTAATTAGTTATCGGTTCGAGTGATGTAGCCTGCCCATTGCCACTTGCTTGTTCACAGCTTGCAAGCTCTGAAAGCTACATCAGAGACTTTGTTTCTTTGGTAAATGTCTGTATTTCAGATTTTATCATGCAAAGAAACTCTGAGCTTTCTGACTTCTGGAATATATTACTTACTGTTTTCTATAGAATGATTCTATCTCATTAAGTGCCTTCAGCTTCTGCTTACAGGCTAATGTAGCTTGTCGAACACACTTCATAAAAGAACCAGCAAGTTGCTCCATTCTCTGTTCATTTTCCTTCATAATGTTGTAGTCTGCCTCAACCTGGGATGTGACTTCTGACAGATTCTTGAATATGTTCTCATTGTTTTGCTTCCTGTAACATAACCATATTAGAAGTTGTGTGGAGAAATAAGATAAACATATTATTGACCACTAAATTAACTCTTTTAGAATGAAAATACAAACCTGGCTTGATGCTGTTGACTAAACAAGTCCAGTATTTTTTTACGAATGTCTGCAGCTTCTGTCTCGGGATCAACTTTCATTTTCTTGGCACTTGCTTGGTACTGACTGATCAGCTTCGACATGAATATATCGTCATTTTCTTCCTCTGCTATGTCATTTCTCTGACGCTTTTCAGTTTTCTTTTCTTTGGATGTATCTTCTAGTGGTCTAGGATCTTGAGGTAATTTACATTTAGGAGTCTTCTTTCCTGGAGCCATTTCTACTTATATATCGGGTAAAATAAACTGATTTGTATCGAAACGAAAATTTTCTAATTAATATAATGTTGTTGAACACTGACACTGAAGAGGTAATCACTTGAATGTGCAAAACTCCGAATAGGTGTGATAGCGATGAATGATGATGATAGCCAGAAAAGCAACAAAATATAATTGTAATTCGCTGCTTAAACAAAACCACCAACCCAGATAAGCTTTTCCCGCCGAAAGTAAGTATTTTGCCGCTTTTTGGCATCCTTCTTTATTTAAAATGATAAAGCAAAAACCAATTATTTTTTTAAATATGCTGCACTTACCTTGTGAATATTGTTCCAATTCTTTCCAGTCTGCTGCTGGCCATATTGACTTATATTAAGTATATTTTCAATAGTTTATTACTATTATAATTCACTTTTCTTGTTTATTTGTGTTTAATCCGTAAATTAGTAGTTGCTTTTGGCTTGGCTAGGTTATGTTATGATTCCGATGAATTCTTTCATTGCTCCAAGGATGAATCCAGTGTTGTTCCAAGTCGATTTTGGGACTGCCGTATCTAGACCTCAAAATTGCCGTATATTGGGACAAAATTAAAAAAATTGCCGTATGTTCTACATTTTCATTAATTTGTATACAAAATTATGATTCTTAGCTTTTTTTTACTGGTCTCCGTATAGATTTTGAATTGTGGTTAGAAGTTAAGTCTCATTTTCACTTAAAAATGGTATCTCTTCTTCTCTTATCTTCCTCAGTATCGACATTTTCACCCTATGATTTTCTAATTTTTCTGAGGTATCACCGCTCACTCATCTTAACACCTTCTCCGAGCTCAGTGAAATGATGTAAACACAAACCATTTATTAGTGCAACATCTCAAGTTTGTCGTATTCATAGAGGGCGTATTCGTATTCATGTTTTTCAACGGGGAATTCCGGGAACTCGGTGCGTTACGTTACACGAAAAATTAGTAATGGCAGTTTTTGATAACTCTGTCGTGGATTGCCGTATATTTCATACAAATATTATACGGCTTTGGAAGTGCTGCCGTATGCCGTATATTTGAAGCACAGCGTGCCTAAAAGCCGTATAATACGGCAATTGCCGTATGTAGAACAACACTGGATGAATCCGATCAAAATGAAAATTGACAGTGACAAATACATAAATTTGATATTTTTCGCCTTACTTTTGGCGTCGCACTTTATGCATTCTGCCAGATTTCATTCCGAGGTTCTGAAATATATCTGTAGATCGATCTACATTTTCACAGTTCTTCACAGTCCAGACCAGATAACCAGAACTGTAGGAATAATGTTTCTCTGACTGTTAATGGTCTATTTAGTACAAATTATTGGATTTTATTAGACTATTGATTCAGTAATCGAATGAATCTTTATGGAATTAAGTACAGATGAAATAGATATTTATTTCATGTTTTGGCTCCAGATCTTTTGCAAATATTTCAATAGTCGCGGTCAAGTAAATTAAACAAAAGAAACAAAGTCCCCGTACTTACTCAAGGAATGGCAATTTTCTATTCTGTTGAGTTGATGAGAAATTTCCGATATCTAGCTGTATAGCTAGATATCGGAAATTTCAAAGTAAAAACAGCATTATTTGTAAAAAAAGTATTTATTTTATAATAATTACGCTAAGTCATAAAATAAATCATTCAAGGCTCCTCTCCCAAATTAACATAGACTTGTGTTAATACGTATACACTAGTTATTTACAGTTTATTGCTTTATTAGAATTAGCTTCATTTATTTTTCAAGTCAATCTATACTACAGCTCTGTGAAAAAAAGTATAACGAACTATTGCACAATTTTTATTAAGTAGCTATGGTAACGTATATTGTGGCGAATCAAATGATTGTATTTTTTGAAAAGGATACCTAGATATGAATTCCATGGGAGTAAACGAAACAAGCTATGACTTTAGTTGTTTCTTTTTCTCCCAATGTATGTCTAGTCTGTCCTTGTTGCACTAGAGGGGCAAGTGGCAGCACTTCGAATATGTTATCGATGATAATTTTAACAAGACGATGCGACTCGGTTTTGCTTTTATGCCAGGCACAAAAATACAGTGCTACCAACTTATCTGTGGAGTCGACGCCACTATCGCATCTTAAACTAAACGGAGTTATATCCCGTTTAAATTATTTATATTAATAATTTGGTCAATTTACAGATAAGTTGATCACTATATATGTTATATTAATATAAATAAAATATATGAAAAATAATATTGATATCGATTTTGAATGTTTCATTTGACAGAAAATAAATAAATGCATCGCTGTCTTTTCTCATTGTAGTCGATTGGATTCAGACCAATGATATTTTACTTAAGATAGATTTTTACAAGCTTTTTATTTATCTTTGCAGTTTTTGTATGTATGTATAATGTTCGCGTCATATCTTGCAACTGAATTTTGTTCAATTGAATTGACATTTTGCATGCTTGTCAAGTTCCAGTGACAATACAATATTATGACAGCGAGCTGATCTGATGATGGAGACGGAAGGTGGAAAACGGAACTTCTCAGTAAGTAACAGTAAATTGACTTTGGACTCATTTTGATCAGCATACAGTACCAATAACGGATTTTACAAAAGCTAGTCTGGAATAATATAATATTTATCCACAAAAAAATTTACCTTAAAAATTACGCTTTGAAATCCGCTTCGCTGCATTTTGTTTACAGCTCATTGTATCCTAGCAACCAAGTTTCCCCAGAGTGCGAAGGAAGATGCCAAACATAAATAGAGTAAAATAAATAGATATAATTAAATCTGTATTATAACACAGATTATTCAATAGCCATTTTTAGATCGCTAAAATCGTATCTCAATTTAAATATTATTAATTAAGACAGACACACTTTTATTTATTTCAATATTGTAGTTTACGGTCCATTAATAGACATCATTTTTAATTAACAGAACCGTAGATTAAAATAACAATCGGTACACGAGCTATTTGGTAAGTTTTGTTGGAGGAAACTGTTATCTAAGTAGCGAGAGATTCGGGCGCGTTAGGACTGGGAGCGGTGTTTCCTGAAGCAGCGCTTGTCAGCCTGCCTCGTAAGGATGTCCGAGACGGACTTGCGATGGGTGAACACGCGGAGTATGTCGTCCCGGGCCTCTTGGATGCCTTCGCAGACGATTTTGCTGCGTTGGATGTTGCCCTGGAACATATCAGAAATTTAAAAAAAAGTTAAAACTTAAATCTTCTACCGATTGACGTCGATCGTAGACGCATGTCTTTTTTCCACGTCTTCCACAAAAAAATATGGAAACTTGAAAAAAAGAATAAGGACAAAGTTATAATATTTATATTATTATATATAAATAATTATTAATATTTTATATATTTATATATAAAGTTATTGTATTTCTGCCCCTTAGCGTATTTTTAGTTTATTATTATTATTATTACTGCATCCTGATTGGTACCTGACTACTGGCCTTTTACGTGGTCCTTGACTACTGGCCTTTTGGAGAAACTCAGAGTCGCACAGCGGGCAATGGAGAGAGCTATGCTCGGAGTTTCTTTGCGCGATAAGATCCGGAACGAGGATATTCGTCGAAGAACCAAAGTCACCGATATAGCTCTCAGAGTTTGCAAGCTGAAGTGGCAATGGGCAGGCCACATCACTCGAAGAACCGATAACCGATGGGGAAGAAAGGTTCTTGAGTGGCGACCACGAACCGGAAGACGAAGCGTAGGCAGGCCTCCCACTAGGTGGACCGACGACATTGTGAAAGTCGCGGGCAACCGGTGGATGCAAGTGGCACATTGTCGGTCGGTGTGGCGGTCTAAGGGGGAGGCCTATGTTCAGCAGTGGACGTCTTCTGGCTGATAATGTAATCCTGATTGGTTGAAGATTGGTAATGGTAATCGTGATTGGTTGATATATTTAGTGTTTTGTCTCATGTGCGGCCACGCTAACCGACGTTCCAATACTACCAATACTTTTTCTAAGGATAGCAGTATCACTATGGTTATATCTCTTTATGATAGACTAGCAGCACCCCGCGGTTTCACCTGCTATTCTACAGAAACCGAATATTTTCCGGGATAAAAAGTAGCCTATGTGTTAATCCAGGGAATAAGCTACCTCCGTACCAAATTTCATTCAAATCCGTTTAGCCGTTACATAGTTCAACGGTAACAAACACACTTACATACTTACACACAAACTTTCGCATTTATAATATTAGTGTGGTTTGACGATTCAACTTCGGAATTTCCTACTTGCAATTTCGTTTTGATATCTCGATATTTTTTCTTAAACGTAAAAATTTAAAAAGTTAATTAAAAAGCTTGATCATTCACGTCACTGCTCTAGCCATGCGCAGAATGTGTCACTGAAGTGAAAAGATTCATATACTTCATTCCTTCACTTTGAAGTACTTCTATCTTTTAGTTCAGTACTTCAATCTACTTCAGTTGTTCAAAGAAGGAATTTTCGTTTGGCGTTCGTTTTCTTTCGCTACTTCATCGAACTATCGAATGGGTCGTTAAAGTTGCAGTTCATTCAAATTTCTTATCTAATGGATTTGAGGCGTGCGACAAAATCGAAACGTCTCGCCTTCGACTCGCAGTTTTTTTTTAAAATTTGTTTTTATAGATACGTTTTTGTGTTTGTTTTACTTCCTCCTTACAATAAAGAGAAGACATACCTATTGCAATTATAATATTTAAAATTATGAAAATGTCGTTATAATCTACTAACAGTTATAATTGTGTTTTTTATTTACCTACATACCTATTTAAATAATTAAATAATATAGGTACAATATTTACACACAACTTAACACAGACAGTTTATATACATACTAGTAGTTCGCGCCGAACTGAGACCTCGCGACCCCTATATCTTCACAACTTCTGGACCGATTCAGCTCATATTCAAACTTAAAAATTGTATTGAAATGAACTACTTGCCTACAAAATTTCAAGAAGATCGGATCAACGGTTCGCAAGTTATCATCGGACAAATATACACACGAACATACAAACATACATACAAATGCCAATTTGTCCCAGTAAACTCAGAGACCTTCGCTTCGCTCGGTCAAATATTAGCAGACTGCAATGAAAATAAATCAAACAAAAACTAGCAACGAATGCCGCAATAATTTTCAAATCGAATGGAAGCGCGGGAAGAGATTTTTGTGTATGCTATTATTGTTATTAAATTGAAAGAGATGGAAACTAAATTATCAAACCAAAATGGCTCGTATTTTCTTGGCATAAAGCTGATATCTTGACTCTTTCGCATTCGAATACATTTGGCGCGAATCAAAAGTATTCAATTAAAATATTTCTTAATATTGCATATGTGTTTTTATTGTACATTGCTTAGTTACTTGAAAGTTAATTATGGCTCTTTGCATAGCGAGCAATGTACGATGAAAATTATTTATGAGTTAGATAAAATTGTTCTCAAGCGATCGTAACCGAGCCAAAGTTTGTGTGAAACACAAAATTACTTCAGTACAACAGAGCGGGACAGCGTATAGTAGTGCCTTTGAGCGAATAAGTTCGGAGAGGTTCGGAGCGTCTCTGATGCTTCGGCGTCGTCGAATGACGATCGGCAGTGTTCGGCTTGTGCTCGGCTTTGAAGTACTTCAAATTTTGAAGTAGTTGAATTTTGACTGGACTAGAGTGAAAAGGACAGAACATACTTGAAGTACTTCGTTTGAAGGATTCCTTCGCGAACGACACATGGCTACACTGCTCACCTTTAATAATTCTAACATAGAATGTGAGTGCGGCTGCAGCGCGGACAGCGCCCGGCCCGACGCATTCTCCAAGGCGCGCAGCAACCCCGCGAGTTGCGACCCCACGTCCGATTCTAACGCCATCTACGAATAAAGGACGAACAATTTCAATGACCCGTTTTCCTTTTTGACACTTCATGTACGATTCTTTGATCCAAAACAGAGGGCGTGGCAATCTTTAAACAATATTCTTCAACTATGGCTTTGACGGATTTTGTTTAACGATTGCCACGCCATCTATTTTGGATTAAAGAAACTGAATTAAAAGACAGAAAAATATCAAAAAATAAAACGGCTCATTAGATTTACTGAAAAAAAAAATGGGGTTAAACTACGACGAAAGAAACCGGAGGACTTGAAATAACTACGTGTATACCGTTAGTACGGTTTAAAATGCGCACATAGTTACAATTTGCACCGTCAGCATGAAAAAAGTTGGTTTAGGATGCACATTAATTCTACATTTTAGTATATTTTCCACCATTGCTATATTGTAATTTGTAATAAAAATATTGTAAATGGTATGTTTGGTTAAACAGGGCCCTGGATTAACACGTAGGCTACTTTTTAAGCCTCAAGCCGCTGGTAGCAGGACATGTTAATAACGAAAGAGGACCCATAAAAAGTGTTATGTATAGTCACCAGGTCGTCCATCTGCGCCGTGAGGTGGTGCACCTTCCAGCCCTCGGCGCTGGTGAGCACGTGCTTCTGGCTGGCGATGGCCACGATGTCGCGCGGCTTGGTGTCGCGGCGCCGCACGTCGCCCGGCCGCACGAAGTGCAGCGCCGTGCTGCGCCAGCCGCACACGTAGCTCGAGCTGAGCGATATACCTGAACAACGACGATACTACTAGTAGTTCGCGCCGAACTGAGACCTCGCGACAACTATATCTTCACAACCCCTGGACCGATTCAGTTCATATTCGAACTTAAAAATTGTATTGAAATGAACTACTTGCCTACAACATGTCATGAAGATCGAATCAACGGTTCGCGAGTTATCATCGGACAAATATACACACAAACATACATACAAATGCCGATTTGTCTCAGTAAACTCTGAGACCTTCGCTTCGCTCGATCAATGAACGACTTTTACTATGGGTCCAAGCCTGAAATCGCAAAAAAAAACAACAACTCAAAATCAACTGTTCAATACATTTTGTCGAGTTTCATTTTCTATCGAGCAGTTGTTTTTTTTTCGACAAGTATTATTTTTGAAAAGAAAAACAAAACACCCAGCTTAAAATTATAGCCGATGACAAACTGTAAGTAAAGGGGAATCCAACGATACCTCACTCATCAAAATCGGTCAAGGCCGTTTAGGCTGCAGGAGGTACTATAGGAACACATAAACATACATACTGACAAAAAACACAAGGATAAAAAATCCATACAAACTTTTTTTTTTTTGTGAATTTGAAGGTTTTTGAAAAGTCATGGAACAAAAGTTATTGAGTATAATGTAGGGAAGCGGCCTGCGAGAAGTAGCTGTTTAATTCCGAATAACCCTGTATAAATTGCCTACATAAATTGTAGACTGTGAGTGTATTGTAGGTGTATACTTACGTTTAGGCGGGGGCTGTATGGTGAGTGGGGGCGGCGAAGGTGCACTTTCCTCGGCCGGGACTTCGCTCTGTCGCACGTCGTTCGTAAGTCTAGAAATAAACAACAATAAATTAAGCTATGTACTTGGGGGAGGCCTATGTTCAGCAGTGGACGTCTTCTGGCTGAAGATGATGTATTTACTATGGGACCAAAAATTATAACGTGAAAACCGTCCGATTTAAATTATTAACAGGTCAATTTTAATTATATTATTTACTTCGATTTATCTAGAAAAAAAAATAACATACGAACATACTAACGAAGGCACCCTGAGTGCTCAGATGAGAGTTTTTTTCCGTTACTTTTCGCTCAACACCTTTTGTATTTAGCCTGTGTTAAGCACTTTAATATTTCAAGAAAAGTCAAACATTTCACAATTAAAACAAATCTCAGTCATATAAAATGTCAAGCAAAGTAAGTCACGTTCAAGTGCAAGTCACGCTCCAGTAGAGTGATGGAAGCTTTACTAGAGGTTTCTATGAAGTTTTGGGAAAAACACGAAATGTCACATTTCATAATAATATTATATATTAACCAACACTCGTGCACGATACACGATCACGAATACATAATGAATAGAAAGTTTTCACACATCAACACTCGAAATAACACAAGTTTTGCAAAATAATACAATGACACATCATGACTTTCGCGTTCCCGCCAAAAATCTTTTCTCCGCTGAGTTTAAAGAATTTACAAACTCACGTACAGTTGTTTCCTCGGTTTCTTCCGCTGCGTGTGTTCTTCCTGCGGCGGCTCTGGCTCTTCCTCAGGCGGCGGGGACGAAGACGCCGACATGGTGGTGGAGCCCCCCGAGCCTCCGCCCCCGTTGTTTCTCTGCATTACGTCCTCCCACCCTGTGTTGGGGCCCTCTGAGTACGCCACTGTTGCCTGGGTGCCGGTTGATTTTGTAGGTGATCTGAGGATATACAGAACGACAGATACATAAATGTAGGTATAAGATATTATCATGTTGTTTTCACAAATTGTTGAGAATGTGTGCTTTCTTCGATATATCTATAAATAGCCCGATAATTTGGATCATTCTCTTTAGATCCAGTGCTCAGAACCATATACAATAGACAATAGTTTATTTGTAGCAAAAAACTTGGAAAAAATAATTATGAAGTGAAAAATAAACAAAAAATACATAGAGTTTTTTGCCACAAACCAGCCCCAACTCAGCAAGATGCTGGTTGTAGCCAACCAGCGCTGGTCTTCCGTTGGGACCGGCAGGTGACGTCACGCACGAGAACAAAAAACTAACTAAACACCCGCATCTTCAGTCTACCCGTGAACATGGCGCATGCGGCTGTGCCGAAATATCCGGAACTCAACAAAAATAAAAATAGTGGAAAATATCCCATGAGTACTAATAGTAATATAGTAAACCACCACGAAAGTTTAAAACAGTGTTTAAAACAAAACAAAAATATGGGATCTACAGAGTTTTTTTTTCCCTTTAGATCCCATTTTGCAATCATGGTTCTATAGAGAACTGTTTTCTTAGTAGATCCATTGGTAATCGATCAATCGGCAAACGTAGCGTAGCACGCCCTGAAACTAGATGGAGTGACGATAGGCGTAGGACAGCTGGCGGTGTGTGGAAGAAAAAAGGCGAAGATCGGGTTGAGTGGCGTGCCTTGGGAGAGACTCATGTCCAGCAGTGGACTATTATAGGCTGACGATGACGATGATGAGCGATGCGAACGAAGTCCCTGTTTCAGATGGCAAAATTTGCGTTCATCTACACGCGTATAGGTCGTAATTTTTAACGAATCTTGATTAAACTTAGTATGCAGGTCTTTTTAGTCGGAGATTTTCGTTTGGAAGGGTATTTCCCCCCAAAAAGAAAATCGAAAATAAGCCCCCGACGAGTTAAAATGGGGTTTTGAAATGACTGTAGTAGTAGCTATCATCAAATTGGTCCAATCCTGCACTTTACAAGAAGAACACGGACAAACAGTGACTTACCCATCGACGTCTCTCTTCCTGAGTATGGTGGGCCGAGCCGCGAGCAGAGGCGTGCTCTGGATGGAGACGGCTGTTGGTCTGCTTTCCGGCGGTTGCGCCACTGTCGCATTCACTGCTGTAATATTACATTAGGTTAGTACACATACATTTACAATACATTAGTATATATTACATTAAATTAAATTGTATATTTCTTTAACTTTGGCTTTACACAAAGTATCCAGTGTTTTACTGGCGTATGATATTTAAAAAAAAAATGCGTCCCGATCTATCTAAGTCAAAAATTTTAGTTATAGTCCAGTCCAAGTCATGTTTAATTCAAGTAGTGGGTGCTTTACTTGAAGCTTATATCATAGAGAAATCACACTAATATTATAAATGCGAAAGTTTGTGTGTAAGTATCTAAGTAAGTGTGTTTGTTCCCGTTCAACTCTATAACGGTTGAACGGATTTGGATGAAATTTGGTATGGAGGTAGGTTATTCCCTGGATTAACACATATGCTACTTTTTATCCCGAAAAAGAGGGTGAAACCGCGGGGCGCAGCTAGTACGATGTATATTATGACGTCTAAAACATATATGGAAGACTTTATAACGTAACATCGCTACAGAACAATTTTATGAACGAGAGTAACGTGACTAACCTGAAGTGAAGTTCGGTCTCAATTATCGTCGAAAAGATTACCTATACACTTTAAAATGACTGTGTGCCTAGGACTACATAGTAAAATGTATAGACTACATAGTAAAATGTATAGACTACATAGTAAAATGTATAGACTACATAGTAAATCTCGGAGACGAAACCAAGATAAATAACTAAAAAAAAAAAAGCGATTATTGATTGATGAATGGATATTTAAATGATACACTTACCTTGTTGAGGTTGTTGTTGAGTGTGCGCGAAGGGTGTGAGCGCGCGAGGGCCGTGGTGTGCGTGAGGGGTAGCGGCTCGTGGGACCTCGTAGTACAGCTGTGTGGGTGCACTATTACCCACTACGCCACGGACACCCACTGAACTCACTCCCACTATCTGCACAAAGAATAGATAAGCCTCGTTTAGATAGAAACGATTGAGATGTGGAATAAAATAGTTAATAACTAGCAGTTCGCGCCGAACTGAGACGTCGCGACCCCTATATCTTCACAACCCCTGGACCGATTCTGCTCATATTCGAACTTAAAAATTGTATTGAAATGAACTACTTGCCTACAAAATTTCATGAAGATCGGATTAAGTTATTGTCAGACAAATATACACTTCGCTTCGCTCGGTCAATTAGGGACACAATAGGTTAAAATAATGTTTTGCAGTTAAGCATCCGTTTATATCCGTTATCCCCGAGTTCGTTCGCGTGGACCAATAAAAAAAAATTGAAGCCTATGTCTGTCATCTACCCTTAAGCTATATCTATACAAAAATTCAGGTCGATCCGTTCAGCCATTTAACCGTGACAACGGGACAAACACCCGGACAGAGAGAGAGTTACATTCGCAGTTATAATATTAGTTAGGATTAGGCTTAAGTTCGTTCGGGGAAGTGCTTACTAATTATTTAGCTACCAAACAAAACGATACAGTACGCTTTTAAAGATAGGCTTTTTTTTTTTGATAACTGGTCACTCGAATGACTGATGACCGATGGAGAAGCAAACCACGAACCGCAAAAGTGGCGACCACGAATTGGAAGACGCGGCGTAGGCAGACCTCCCACTAGGTGGACCGACGACATTGTGAATGTCACTGGCTACCAGTGATGTGGCGCTCTAAGGGGCCTATGTTCACCAGTGAACGTCTTCTGGCTGTTCTTCTGGTGATGACGATAATGGTCGCCAATATGGGAATTTTTCAAAACTACAGAATACCTTTTTGATTTAGAAAGAGGCAAATAATAGGTTATATTGGTCACCTTGGCCGGCTGGTAGTTCCTCTGTAAGAGCGGCAGAGGGCGCGGCGCGGGCGCGTGCGGCGCGCGCGGCGACACGCCGCGGACTGCGCTCGATAGCGCACTGGTGGCTAAAAAAGCATTAAGAAAATGATGAAGCCAAATAGAAAAAAAAAATGTCTATTTCCTGCACTTCATTTGTTATTTAGATTAGAGATCTTATCTCGAGATATATGTTTTGTATAGCCAGCCTGGCGCAAGTAAGTGTCTAGTAAAAAAAAGCGACTTAAACATGTACTACGAGCCGAAATTGTGATGATCATGTCGCAGTTTATACCACTAGCAACAACTTACATCCTTATCAGTTACTGTAAGCGGGTTACGCATCTTTCTATGGGCACTCTTCTTTTTATAATTTCTTCATGATAATACTGATGTTAACTTACAGTCTCGCGGCTCGCCAGTAGACAGAGTGACGACAGCGGAGTGCGGCTGGTGCGCGGAGACGGGCGCCGCGAGCGACGCGCCCGACAGCGGAGCCGCGAGCGAAGCGCCCGGCAGCGGAGTCGCGCGCGCCCGCGCGTTGTACACCAGCGCACCGCGCGGGGCTCGCGTGCCACCCCAACCACCGCCTGTCAACGGACCGATTAGACCTATTATTTTTAGAATTTACCAAATAATTTTACAAAGAAAACCAACTTCATTTATTTAAATTTGCTTCGTCCTAGTTAAAATTTCGTTCGGCGCCAAAATCTGGGCTTGGTGAAATACTTATCATTGTGGAGTTCTAGTGGTCTTCTTCATCCAGTTCCACTTCATCAAATGATACTTTATGAATGCAAATGCTTGTCTTGTTGATGAAAATACAAAAATTACTATATGTATGCATATAATATTTGTGGAGTTCCCTCAATTGCTCACTGATTCCATCATTAGAACTGGATTTTGATAAAAATGGGACCAACCTGGAAGTATATCCTATCAAATAAAAATATAAAAACCAAATCAGTTCATAAATGACTGAATTCTAATATTACAAATATTACAACAAAAAGAACTAAAAAAAAAGAGAACCAAATGTTTTTTTTTGGAAGTCTGTTAAAAATAAGTTCTCCTATTTCAGACTATTGGCTTGAGATTATGGCGACTACCATAATGGGGATTATGGGGGAGGCTTCGTCCAGCAGTTGACATTTAAGAGCTGATAGGAAGGCTGGACTTAACCAAACTTTCGAACATTGGTAAAACTATCATCTTCCATACATGTTTTACCTAATTTTATATATCATTTTTTATTTTATTTTTCTCAGGAGTAAGAAAAACAAGTTATCCATGTCACCCCAACAGCATGACTTATTCTCTTCTTCAGCGACACTACTATCTACACCATTGGAGCAGTTATCCAGCGGCCCAGAGCCTCGCCTCATGATTTCAAGGAGCTGGGTTGGCTCTGGTGTACACTAGCAGGGGGAAATGCAAGATACACCCCATGCAGGACATCAGTGAAGGACTATATCACCCCATCTTGAATAAGAAGATGAAGAAGATCTATGTAATTACTCTGTTACCGAGAAGTACTTCTACAGTTGATGTTTTTTTAAGCTTACTCTGATTAGATGTGGTTTGTGTGACAGACAAGGGAGTAACTGGGCGTAATGCAAGCGAGGCCCCGGCAGCGAGTCCACGAGGCACATGACTTGTGACTCCAACATTGACGCTTTTGCTCACCAGCACATTACTTGCACTGCTGACGTTTACATTGGAGAGTTGTACTGCAGCTGGGGACCAAGGGTGATTATTAATTATTTTACCTATGATCTTAATTTCAGATTTGTAATACTTTTTTATTGGGGGAGGCCTATGTTCAGCAGTGGACGTCTTATGGCTGATGATGATGATGATGACTTTTTTATTTAACTTTTTTATTTTTTTTATTTTATCATATTTCAAAATTTATTAAGTTGTAGTAACACTCTGTACAAATTGTATGGTGTATTATGTACAAATGTTAGTGTAAATGTAATCCTAGTATCACAACAATTTAAGGAGTTAATTATTTTGCAACTGTATGGAACGAGCTTAAGAGCATGAAATAATAAAAGAAATGTAACACATAATAATTTATATAACTTATTATATGATAATTTTATAAGCTTTCAGAAGAATTATTGTATTTTTTATCTATAATATACTTCATGGACTTTTTGACAGTGACTTTAAGAAAATTTAAGTTATCAATTTGTTTTTTAAATAATTCCTAAGTTTTTGACAAATGTTAGTGTAGAACTATATCAATAAATACATACCTGGCCGCGTGTTGTGGTGACCTAAAGGTGGCAGAACTCTAACTGTAGGTGGCAGAGTACGGACACCCGTATTGACCAACAGATTACCAGTTCCACTTCCAAGCTGAGTGCCCACATTCAGCACCTGAGTACCTATTGAGGATGCCACACTCGAGACATTGTTTGAACTTGAGTTTGGAGTAGAAATCTGGGGTGACTGTAACTGTAACTGAGTCCCTTGGCTTATAATCTGAGTACCAGGACTCAGTAACTGTCCGCTTGGCAAGATCTGTGATTGGGATATTATCTGGGTGTTCTGGCTATGTAACTGGGAACCTTGACTGACGATCTGAGCTCCCTGCAGTAATGGTGAGCTGCTGAGTATCATCTGGGGCTGAAATTTAAGAAAAAATATTTCAGTGTTGTATTCTGTGTGTGATAATAATTGAAGTATGCCATATTGTTCTAGGAGGTAAGATTGTGACATTACTCATGATTATTTGTTTAAAAACTCACCTGTGACGAAGCATTTGGTGAAATGATTTGTGCAAGCCCAGGTCGCATTGGCCCAGATCCTGAGCTACCATGACTGCCTAGCTGACTGGAACCCGATATTTTAGTTTGCCCAGAGATCAAATGAGCCATTTTTACTTCTGAATTCGAAACATTTTTTACAATAGTAATTTTTTGGGGCGCCAAATCTATCGGATACATTTTGCCTGTCGTGATGGACCTATCGTTGTCTAAATTACTGCTCATTTTGATTCGGTAGTACAGCGAATGTTCATTATATTGAAAGGCGGTTTTAATATGATCCTCTCATCCAATAAACAGTAAAATTATTAAACTCTGCGTTTACACAAAATACAACTTGGAAATACAATAATAAAATAAAAGGCAAGGCCTATTAAGCCGCAACCACAGATTAAAAAATTACCACAGATAATAAAACTGAAATAAAATGTTCGTTCTCCACAGATTATAAAAACTAAGGTGTTGCCATAACAGGTACTCAAATAGGGTCGATATTCTTACGATTGAAAAACCGTGAATGGGATCTTTATTGATCGTCATGATATTGTATGTCAATGTCAGTGTCAGTAAATCCATCATGTCAAATTCAAATGTGTGACCGGCATTAATTCTTAAATTCATAATTTTCAAATGAACACAAATCACAAATTTAAACAGAATTATTCTCCGTGATTTCCCTAAGTATTTGCAATTACTGTCCGTTTTGTATACTCCGTCCAGATACAGGATTTCAATTTATTTATACCCGTTGAACGCAACAACGATCTATTCGATACGATTCAGACTAATTTGTTATTGAAGATCTTCAGGAACTCACTAATACAGGAACAGATATATTGAGGTGTGGTTATTGTTCCAGTTGTCTTAAATGTCTCTTGTACGCTGTCGATCTGAAGTTGTTCATTGAAGTAAAGTCTGGGGAGGACTGCCTGATGCTCCAGCGCGATGTTGAAAAGATGTCTATGCATGGAGTGTCGCAAACAAAATGGAAATTAATATATTGAAGTGCCATGCCATGCCCTTCACTCGCAAGTGGCACCCAGTAGAACACAAATATCAGTTGGACGGCCAGGAAATTACTAGATCTACTACAATAATAGATCTGAGTGTCAGTTTCGACCGAAACCTTACCTTCAATGACCACATAGCCACCATCGCCAAAGTGTCTTATCGAAGATTGGGATTTGTGATAAGGAACTCTAAAGACTTTCAAGGGACCTATGTCATTAGGCTACACTATGAAGCACTTATTCGGAGCAAACTCGAAGCCATGTGTGCTTGGAACCCACTTGAACAAACGTACACCGCAATCATCGAGGGTGCCTTCCACTGTTTTCTTTCCCCCCAGGGCAAACTATATTGCTCACGCCAAATCCTCTATATAGCACACTCTCGCTGCGTTTAATCGCCTCTTGGCCAGGATGCCTGAATGTGATGTGCTCGCAGATTAATGGAAGAGTTTTCTGTTGATGTGTCTGATCTGGAGTACTGTGAGGAGGTGCGCAATGTGAACGATGAAGAAGATGAGGCTCTGAGATTTTTTATCATAACTATTATGACAATGATTTTGTAATTTATTTTGTTTGTAGTATGTAAGGTTTATTATTTTTATTAATATTGAAATTTTGTAAAATGATTACATTATTATTTTAATTTATTTATTTTTACCAGTGTGTGACATTTTAAACTTAATTTTTATAATAAAATTAACTAATGTTGTTGGTGATAACCGTTTTAGTTAATAAACTAATTATTCAGGCTAAAATCTTCAAAACCAGGCTCTATTCGAAGTCAAATCGAAGTACGTCCACTTATAAACATTTGCATTGATAAGAACTCTCAATAAATAGATTAGAGGCCTAAACAGCGGGCTTATTATCTAACTCTGAAACGTTCGTGATTTTGATTGCAAGAGCATGCCATCACGCTCATACCAACTTAGTCAGAGTAACTTAGTGATACTGCGCGGTCCAGCTCGCGCAGTCACTATTGCTTTCAGAGTTATGGGACAAGCCCGCGGGTCTTTGTTTGTACGATTGATGTGTTGCGGGACCAAGATGCTTGTGGGTACGGAAAGCAATCGATGTATACCAAAGAATCAAAGGGATTTTGTCTAGGAGAACCGTATTTAGAATGCAAATCATGTAACTTGTACCTTGTTCACTAAAAGCATAGAGAAATGAAATGACTTTGCTGCCAGCTATGCATTTAAGCAAGGTAAGCGAAGGGCGCACTGAGCAGACCCTCCATAATACGGAGTTTGGTGAGGCAGTATCATGAAAAAGGCAAAAAACAACTCAATCAATTCATTATGATAAACAAGTATCTGATTTACACAATTCAAATGGGTTTATTGCTATTGTAGTATGTGGTGGTCCTGCTTAAATCTCTGCAGAGTCCTGCTTCATCCAAAACTTTTTTCTTATGTCTAGACTTAGATTTGTATATAAATATTGTGTGTACATGTATATTGGCATGCATGTGGTGTACTATTGTTTTACATAAATTCTCCTTAAAAATGAGCATACATTGTAACTTATTTATAAGGAGAATTCTGTGATTGTAACAAATAAAATTAAATGTTTGTGTAATTCCGCCTCATAAATGCTGATTTTTACATTTATGATGCCCAATGATGCCGGTCCTAAGCCCATCAAACATTATTTTGTACAACTAACAGCAAGACTGTCTTATTTTAAAGGTTTTTCTAGCAAAGAGAATATAAATACTTTCTAGTTCCAAATAACTAGAGAATGCAATATGACACAAACTTGATTATGTAGGGTAGGGCAGTGTTGTTCCCAGTCGATTTTGGGGCTACCGTATCTAGACCTCAAAATTGCCGTATTTTGGGACAATATCAAAAAAATATGCCGCAAGGTCTAATTTTGACATTAATTTGTATACAAGACTATTATGTTTCTTAGTTTTTTTTATTGGTCGTGGTGGTAGTGTATAGAGTTATGTCTCATTTTCACTTGGAAATGGTATCTCTTCTTCTCTTATCTTCCTCAGTATCGACATATTCACCCTTAGATTTTCTAATTTTTCTGATCAATGCATCACCGCTCACTAATCGTAACACTTTCTCTAAGCTCAGTGAAACGATGTTAACACAAACATCATTATCCAACATCTCTTTGACGTATTCATGGTGGGCGTTGTTCTACGGGGATGATATACTTTATGATAACTCTTTCGTCGATTGCCGTATATTTCATACAAATATTATACGAAGTGCTGCCGTATGCCGTATATTTGAAGCACAACGTGTCTAAAAGCCGTATAATACGGCAATTGCTGTATGGAGAACAACACTAAGGTAGAGAGACGATATTGCATGGCCCAATAATTACCATCCCGATAATGTACAGCCTATATTGTAGAGCATGATAATTGGTGTACCAGTACAGGGAATATCCTTGGAGGAATGAAAAGGGAATATCGAACTGGGACCCTATTCGGAGAAATTACATTTTATCTCGGTCACTGTCTCTCTAATTTAGAATTTAATGGGAGTGAGAGTGACCGAGATAAAATGTCATTTCTCTGAATAGGGTCCCTGTGCATTATTGGGACGTGAAATATCATGCCATACAATATCTGCACGGGCCTATAACGCACAGTCAATAATGTACAGCCTGGGACCCTATTCCTGTGCGCTCGAGATTATCTCGGTGACTGTCTCTCTAATTTAAAATTTAATGGGAGTGAGTGAGAGAGAGATAAAAATGTCATTTCTCCGAATAGGGGCCCTGCGGGGTTATCCTCTAACTTTGAAACGTTCGTGATTCTGATTGCGAGAGCATGCCATCTCGCTCGTACCAACTTAGTCGCACTATGCGCGGTCCCGCTCGCGCAACTCTCGCTATCGCTTTCAGAGTTACGGGATGAGCCCACAGATATTCCATTTACTGGTACATAGATTATCAGGCTTGTGCAATATCGTGCCGTACATTATTGACACAGGCCGATAATTCACACCTGAATACTGTACAGCCTAATAAAAGGCAACCCATCCCTTATTGGCTGAGATCTTAGACGAAGCAGTGATACAAGATCCATGGCTGAGATCCTCTGTGTTTGAGGCATCTATCAATTTCGTGCTTCGTTTCAAAGTGGCTATACATGACCTGACCTGACATCATGTGAAAGAGATGGTTATATATACATTTCTGGGGAGCGAAAGGGATAAACTATAAGCCTTATAAGTTTTTTTCTTTTGCACGATATCAGGTCAGGTAATGTACTTAGTGAGACCGAGAAAAAATAAAACATAGATTACAAATTTAAGAATTACCGTTAGTATGTTAAAGTATTTTTTAATGACAACTCGGAAATCTTTGCGGTGTCAAAACTGATTAGCTTATTAGGTTTTTTTTTTATAAAAGCCTGGAAACCTTCTGTTAAGCCTTAATGCCTTATTTGCATTATCGCGTCCAAACGAAGCATGGAATCAGAGGAGATCATACACACATCGATCAATAGGAGCAGAGTTATTCAGCCAATATCGGCTTGGTCGTAAAGACGACCAAGCCTGATAAAAGTATCAGGCTGTGCACAAGAAGCTTTACCTACAAGCTTCTTGGCTATACATGACCTGACCCGACATCGTGTGAAAAAGATGGCTATATATGAGTTTCCGCGGAGCGAAAGGGAGAACATATTTCACGCCCGATAATGATTTTCATTTTGATAATGACAGCTTGATATTCCTAGTACCGGTACACCAAGTATCAGGCTGTACATTATCGGGTCTTACCTTGGTCGCATGAAGGCCTCGCTACATGGCCTGACCTGACATCGTTTAAAAGAGATGGCTATATATAAGTGTCTGGGGGAGCGAAAGAGAAAAGCTATAACCTTAATAGTTTGTTTCTTTTGCTCCCGTGAAATTCAAATCTAGCTGTCCCTTTCACACGATGGCAGGTCAGGTCATGTATAGCCACTTTTAAAAAGTGCCTGCCGGAGCCGGCAACAATGAAAGAATGGAACGGCTGCCAGGGGTTTAACTGGTTCGGCCAACCTATTGACATCCGACCCATATCTTTAACCGGAAGGGTTTCCGGGTTGATATAAAAGAAAAAAAATAACGTGAACCTGCTGTTATCCGCCTCGTTTCTGTAACATAAAGGGTTTTTTTTCAAACTATGCCTACCATTATCTGACTGATCGGTTATATTCAGAATAAAAAGTAGCCCATGTGACAACATTTTTATTAGTTAAATGGAAAGTTTACGAAGAAAAGTTATATGATATCACATAAAAAAATTATGTGATATCATATAACTCTAACTATAACCTTTGTCATAAAACAAAATAATAGCTCAATTTTCGGAATCGGACATTTAGTTAAAGCGTTACATCCGGCACCACCTCCACTCCGTCTACCTCCGGTTACCGTTCCTTCCAAAATTATCCAGTCATCCGACTCATGCTCAGTTTTTTTATCGGAAGGAATTCACTTTTTAATAGCGCTTCGCGGCTTCGCTCTTCAACCTGCGGCAGCCGTCACAGTTTCACCGGCTCTGGCAGCAAAGAAACTTTCACTTAAAAATATTTGAATAACCTCTTCGATTTCCGTACCACGGAACGTAATCATATCTGTATACAGGGTCTCGTACACATAGCACACAATAAACATTACGACAAAACCACACGTTAATTCACTTGTCGCACGGCAAAATGTGCTCTTTGGTTACAGAAACAATGATTATATAGGCAGCATGTCATAAGGTGGTATTGCGTGAAAATAGAATAAACAAACCAGATTGAGTGACACTCAATACTCACACATACACAAAAACAACAACGCATTCAAACATTGCCATACACACACCCAAATATATCAAACGCTATAATTGCCAGTGTAATCAAAAGTAACAGTTTATTTATTTAGTAACTTTGAGACCTTAGAGTAGCCATTGGAAAATCAGTTTTTAAAAATAGAAAATTAATTTAAAGCATTATAAAATAATTTCTGACCAGGGCAAAACATTTTCAAACACGATATCATTAATGAAAGACCTCAACATTGAAATGGGAGTGCCTTACAGGAAATTCCAATAAAGCTGATTATTCATGCACATTTATATTTTATTTTTTTCTTTCCTCTGAGAACATTTTGGCGTCGCACGTCTTGCGCATTTGCCAGTCTCAATAAGATAAAATATATTCAAGTTTTGGAAAATATTGTCACATAAAGTCATAGTGACAGTCAAAGGCAAGCAAAGTATGTCACGGTTAAGTCCAACTCATGTCCCAGTAAAGCGGTGAACACTTTACTAGAGCTTTCTATGGAGTTTTGGAAACAACAAGAAAAGTCACGTTTCACTACATTATATGATCCACCAACACTCGTGCATGTTCATGAACACTAAACCTATAAAAAATCATCGTTTACTTATTTTAGTTTATCGATAAAAACACAATAACGCGATATGACTTCTTCACATTCCCGCCAAAACTTCAAAGCTCGTTCATTCAATTCGTTCAATATCCAAAAAATCGCTCACCCGTGTCTAGAGTGACATAACTAAAAAACAGTAATTTTCAACACAGCAATTTTAAAATATGAAATTAATACAAAATTCATTGTACAGTTGGCTATGGATTATTTGATGAGCTAACTGAGTATTAGCGATGAGGCGTATATACTAGAATAGGTGCAGAGATCACGTATATTTTGATACTAGGCCGCACCTAATCTCATCGACTTGATCCACCTATTCCACCTAGTCCACCTAGTATCATGAAAGACGCGCGCGCGCGCGCCTCGCAGACTTCGCTACGCCGCGTGGCACCATTCGGAGAAGTACATACGAAGTTTGTTTGTACCTAGCATGGAGGAAAAAAGCAGCACCTAGCAAACGTTGCGAGGCGCGTGGTGGTGCGGTTCACTGAACGTCGAAATTCACAAAACAGATGCCATCTTTCTCTAACGCACTAATACGTGCAATCTATCTATCTCAACTTAGGTCCGATACTTTAACAAAATACTTTGTAGCCTAGATTTATTTATTTATATTTATGTTGCACGATATGATCTTGTCATTTTGTTAAGTCAGTCGAGTACCGGCGATCTCTCGTAGCTATTTTTATATTATGTTTAGGTACTTACGCTTTGCTTTGTTTGATACTTCGACGATATTATTTTGATAAAACTATTGAATATATATATTATTATTTCATATTTAATATTGAAAAATACTTACTGTTAGTATATATCAAAAACTTAAAATAGATAAGAAAAAAAAATTGCAAATATCAATGGAAAATAATTTGTGAAAAGATGATTCTTATTGTAGTTTTTCACGGGTCGGCACCAAACAAAAAACAAAAAAAAAAACTTTTCATTTACATAAGTTGTACATTATTATTAGGATTAAGGAATATTAGGAGTACACATTATGAAAATAAAATGATATTTCAATAATAATAATAACATGATCTTTTATGTTTTTTTTAAGGGCCGAACCGTGATACGGTACAAAAAGTTACGAAGTATAAGTTATGCATACATTGTACTGGCTAATACGCGAAGGAAGGATGATATGCCACAAGTACTTTGAAGTTTGAAACCGAGACTTTATTAATATTAGGTGGATAAGGTGGATTAGGTAATTTGATCAAGTATCTGCGTGGACTAGAAATAGGTGCATATAGTCCCAAATTTACCTAGTATAATTCACCAATACTGAGTATACTTTATCCCCTATATATTGTGCTTACTCCAACAGTTTAAATCTTGAAAATCAGTTACATTATTTGTAATGAAGAACCCCGTCAAAGTGAGTAAATGCAATGCAAGAATGCAGAGCGTCACTACTCTCATTCTGTCATTTCCTGAGAAAATTAAATGATAAACTTGTACTTCGCGCAGAACTGAGAACTCGCGACTTCTATAACTTCATAACTCCTGAGCCAATTTGGCCATATTTGAATACATTATTGTATTAAAATTAAACAAAACTGGATTAACGATTCACAAGTTATCGTCGGAGAAATATTATACACATATCCACAAAAGCCGATTTGTTATGGTTAGGGCTTCGCTGACCTAAACGCCTTCGCATTCGCTTTACTAGTTAAATAACTGGAAGCCAGAATGACACGGATATTGGTAGAATTGTGACACTTGTCGCAGAAGTTATAAACCCTAGAAATCAAGTCAACTCAAAATTGGTTATTTTTGAGTTATGGCACTGTTGTCACAGAGGAACGAAATGTCATTGTCAATTTTGACAGTTCTGTGCGTTGCGTCTTAATAGCAGTTGCGAAAATAAAATTCTAACTTTTCGTGATTGTGACATAAATCAGAAATTGACAGCAAAGAGAATGAACGAAATCTAAAAAAAAATATACTGGCGTCTATTTCAAGCAAGCAAACGCACTGGAAACCGCTGGAAACAGATACATCACTAGAATGAACAACAGATCCGAATAGCATTCGACCAAGAAGCTTTTACCTACAAGCTTCTTGCATTCGACAATGCTTTTAGTGGGCTTAGGGCCTAATACGAAAGAGATAGCTATATTAAATTTCATGGGAGCAACAGGGACAAGCTGTGACCTTGTTTGTTTAATTTAATCCAATGAAATGTATCTAGAGCTATCATCTTCAGGCATCGCTAAAATAATCAAGAAATTATTTCGCCCGTGAAATTCAAATCTAGCTGTCCCTTTCACACGATGTCAGGTCAGGCCATGTATAGACACCCTATGACCGCTGCTGTAGTTTTTTTTTTTTTTCTTTTTCCTCCTAAGAAGATTTTGGCGTCGCACGTCTTATGCATTTGCCAGTGTCAAGTATCCATATATATTCTCAACTTTTGCTAGATATTATCAAATAAGTCATAGTCATGGTCAAAGTCGAGCATAGCAAGTCACGGTCAAGTCCAAGTCATGCCCCAGTAAGGTGGTGAAAACTTTACTAGAGCCTTCTATGGAGTTTTGGAAACAACACGAATATTCACGTTTCACGACATTATACCATTCACCAACACTCGTGCATGTACACGAACACTTAACGGGTAAAAATTCACCGTTTTTACACATTAACACTCGAAATAACACAAGTATTGGAAAATAATAAAATGACGCGACATGAATTCTTCACGTTCCCGCCAAAACTCCCGCTGCTGTAGTTCTTGTCCTATGCTTTCGGGAAAAAAGAAAAAAGCCACATCAACACTCTGTGACGTGAAAGAGTGATAGACTAAACAAAAAAAGTTGTTTGTTTTGTTTATGGTGCGCCATGGCGGAGCGATTGAGTGGTGATTTTTCTGACGAAAATATACAGAAGTTTAACAATGAAAGGCGAAGTAGTAAGCAATGGGTTAAACTTAACGTCGGTGGAACGTATTTCCTAACTACTAAGACCACATTATCTAGGGATCCTAATTCATTTTTATATCGATTAGTTCAAGAGGATAGCGACTTGATTTCAGACAGGGTTTGTATCATTTCTCATTGTCTTTTTGTATGTTAATGAGTTACGCCTTTTTGTGTGTCATAAATTGTATTCATTTCGTTACAGGATGAAACCGGCGCATATTTAATAGACAGAGACCCCACATACTTTTCACCAGTTCTCAATTACCTTCGTCACGGTAAACTGGTTATCAACAATGACATAGCTGAAGAGGGAGTACTCGAGGAAGCGGAGTTTTATAATATTACCGAGTTGATAAGATTAGTGAAAGAGCGAATATGTAACCGAGAGAGAAGGCCACTGAAGGACTCTAAAAAGCATGTGTACAGAGTGTTACAGTTTCATGAAGAAGAACTTACTCAGATGGTGTCTACTATGTCGGACGGTTGGAAATTCGAACAGCTAATTAACATTGGCTCTCAGTATAACTATGGTAATGATGAGCATGCAGAGTTCCTGTGCGTTGTGAGCCGTGAATGTGGCAGTTCCCTCAATAGTAATGATATTGAGCCAACAGATCGTGCTAAGGTACTCCAACAAAAAGGCTCACGGATGTGAGCGCTCCAGTAAATTGTTCCATGTGTTTTGAGACTCGGCTTTGTGGTGTGAATCATGTAAATATTTGTAGAGTGTAAACAGTCTGGTACTTCTTCACTTCTTATCCATTTTGTATGTGAAACTTCCCTATATCAGCTTGTACAATATTTCATTAGTCAATTGGATGGTAGGTGAATTGTAACTCGATGGTATTGTAATTCATGAATTGTGAAAACTAGACAAATACTCAGTTTGATATATTTAGGCAAAAATAGTTTTATGTATGAGTGTAGTAATTTCGAATCTTTAGCAGAGTTATTACGAAGTTGTATAAAAATAATAGGATAATTTGATTTAGCAAAGGAAGTAATAATAAGGTATATAAAATATAACTCTGTCAAAAAAGCCCACCTACACTCCAATATTCTGCTCTGGCAGCACACTGACAGATAATATTATCTGTAGAAATCAAGGATCCATAAACCTAAACTGGAATGTGTTTGCTTATCAAATCTAGGTCCCACAATTGGAGAACCCTGTCTGTTAATTCCATGTACCAATGCTTTTATCCAGATATGATGTTACTACAACATACTTGGCCATATTCTACCATTTCTTCACTGGTGAACCACACCAGAAGCAAATCTAGGAGCACTGTCCCTGATAGTGCTCCTATATTTGCTACCTAATTTTGACGGGTTCTCACTCTGATATTTTTGTATACAAAATTTGATCATAAATGCCATTAAAACAAGGTTCTACGCAGAAATTGTGACCTTTGAATGCAATCCAGCTGGGTATAAGACTATTGGTTGAGATGACCAAATATAAAACTTACAATTTTTTACAAATAGCTGTCAATATTGTTCAGAAAGTATGTTAGGGGCACCCATTTAATTCTTCGATAAGTTGGTATCCGATGGGCTTGTCAGCCATACACAAAGAAAGACAGACTGACAGAGAGAGAAAGAAAGATGATACAGTATCGCTGACAGCCACATTGGGTCATTTTGTAATGGGCATCCTGTGAGTTTTTCTTAAATACCTTATTTGTATGAGAAAGTACTATATTATTATTTCGAAGGGAAAGAGTTGTTGAAAAGCATTGTAAACTTGAATTACAAAATGATTAAATAAAGAAAAAATATTTGGTATGTTTCCAAAACTAAATTAACCTGGATGCCTTGAAACTGCAATACATCATTGTAAATAACACCTAGGATCAATCAATAACCAAGTCCAGATATATGCTCATTTACACATTATTATAATAGTTTATGATTCAACACTAGTTTTATTTTTATCAATACTAAAGATAATTTTGTACCAAAAAACCGCATGTATCGAAATTTACACAATACCAACTAAGCAGGGGCAAAATATCTCACACAACAGCCTCTGTACGCAAAGACTTTGATTTCATAGGGGATGAAACAAACTAATAATAAGGCCATGGTTTGTCGCTTTTGCTCCCATTACATTCATATATACCTTTCCGATGATATAAGGGCCCGTACTGTGCGATGATTGTTATGTTCAGCCGACGACGCTGCGCGACCACGTGTAGTATAGGTGTATAGTCGCGCTGCGTCGTCGGCGGCTGAGCCTAACAATAGTCGCAATTAGCACTTCACGGTACGGGCCCAGATTTGCGGTGCTAACATGCGCACTGCGACATTTTTATGATTATTTAGACGTTTGTCGCGTGTTTCACACGACATTAGGGCTTGTGCACGTTGAACTAGTGGGCGCGATTATGATGTGCCCACGTTGGCCGCCAGGCGTTTGCGCGGGCGGGTACACATTTACACGGCCTCATGCACTAAATATCTACACCATTCAAATCCTGAAATTCGACTCTTTTCCGCTAGGAGTACGCACACGTGTGACCAAAGAGTACTTTGTTATGGTGTGAAGTCTGAGTTACACGAAACCGCGAGAGAAACGAAAGTTCGATATTGCCGCGAGCGACAGCCGCGGTCGCAATTCCAATCTCTACCCGAGTATAAACAGTAATCTTTGATGTCTACTGCCTCCGACCACCGCTCGATGTATCTCGCACGCTAGCCATCGTGAATATCTCGTTGAGAATAAGAAATCTCGAATAACGAAATTAGATTGAATCTGTTTTTGAGAATAGGGGCAACTCGGGGTTTCCATGGTACACGACCACGCTATGCGCCACTGGCTTTGTTCCATCCGGTAGCGATCGATTATCTAATTCATTGAAAAGAGTATTCCGTGGAGGTAGTGCGTGATGATGTCACGCACTACATCCTGTCCCGTTTTTTTTTACTTTGTTGAATTGAAATTGTCTCAGCCTCCAACTGTGCTTATGACAACTAAATAGCCCTATCAGAAATGCGGATTTGGTACTACAGTTTACGCGAGCCACCGTTTAATTGACGAGAGAGAGAGTGATTTTCGTCTCGTTCGTGGTTTTAATCTATTGTTATCTCTCTTATTGTGTTTAGTCATGATTCGGCATACTAACGAAGGTAAATTAGCGGTAATGATAACTCTTTTACTATCATTTGTTAGACGATTCCTGTGCGCTCGAGATTATCTCGGTCACTGTCTCTCTAATTTAGAATTTAATGGGAGTGAGAGTGACCGAGATAAAATGTCATTTCTCCGAAAAGGGGCCCAGGCCGGACCATGTCCGCAGGTCTGTTACCATTGTAACAGACCTGCGATGTAAAGTAGGTGAAGCATTGATAAAATAAAATACAATTTTATTGATACCTTTATTTCACTGAAGTAAACAATTGACTGAAAACGCAATATGATTTGACACGCCTTCACTTACCGTTATTATTAGTCACTAAGTTAATCAATTTCATAACCATGTAATATATAAATCTATAACACGATGTTTTTAAAAAAATAAACATTAGCACTATTTAAAACTTATTAAATTACACAATTTATAAAATATTGCATTTAACTGCATTAAATACAAGTTAACAAGAGAATCGACGTTAGATGCTCTTCGCATAGATAACATTGTTATTATCAAAATACATAAGTTCACACACTTTGTAAGGCATTGGGGGTTTATTGTTTTGAAATTAGACTAATATCTCAAATGGCAGCTCTAACAAACGCGTGGATTAGGTCGGGCCGGACCACCGTCTAGCAAGACTTATTATAGTCTTATTTTCACTCGGTGGTTCGCCATACTATATCCGCGCGTCTGATAAGGCTATAGGATCGATTCAAATGGACGCATAAGGTAAATAAAGCAAAAAATAGTTGAAAAACGTCCTATTTCAGATTATCATTGCTATAATGATGCATGCAATTACCCATAGGTAGTTTCTATAAAAGTGCATTATTTTCCTCGAAATCATTTTATGCCCGGGTGACAGGTTAGTTTTCGACGCTAGAATATTAAGCTAGTTTCTCTGGCTTCGTGTATACAGAAAGAAATGAAGCTAGTTACTAGCTTACTATCCGAGCCTGTAAAACTAGCATTGCCCCATACGGATTCATTTATTTAGACTTTCAATGGTTATTTACTACATTTCAATTAGTACTCACTACATTTGTCTTTAAACACGGCACGTGAAACTGCACCGAAATATCGGAAACTCATGAAAATCGTGGTACATATCCTGTGAGTACTATTTTGAATGCATTATTTAGATTTTTCATCAAGTAGATAATGGTGTACCGTTCTCTGAAATATATTAATAGGACAGCACTAAAATTAGGTGAGTCTCTTTTTATTTTATTATATGAGAAAAGGATGGCAACAATTTTAGAGCTCTCAAATTTAGTTTGTAAAATGGTACAACAGAATCGACATCATGAGGAAGCTACACTCATCAAGTGTTAAGGGTGTCTATACATGGCCTGACCTTACATCGTGTGAAATAGATGGCTCTACATATAAGTTTCTAGGGGAGCGAAAAGGAGAAGCTATAACCTTAAGGTGCAACGTTTCGCTCAGCGCGCGAAATTCAAATTTTCTTGCGTTTTTTGTCAGTTACAGCTTAATTACTCATCGTGGATTTATTGAAACCAATTTTGCGACAATAAATAAGTCGTATCAAGAAATTACACCAACCAAAAATTTAAGTTGGAAGCTAGTATAAGTACATTTCCCACTAAACCAAAAACCAAGATGAAAATCAGCTTATTGAGATTTGTAGCTAAACCAATGTTATCTAAGTGACCATTTTACCCGTAATTTCTTAAAACAACTTATTTATTGACGCAAAATTGGTTTCAATAAATCCACGATGAGTAATTAAGCTGTAATTGACAAAAAACGCAACAAAATTTGAATTTCGCGCGATGAGCAAAACGTTGCACCTTAATAGTTTGTTTCTTTTACTCCCGTGAAATTCAAGTCTAGCTGTCCCTTTCGCACAATGTCAGGTCAGGCCATGTAGCGAGGCCTTAACACATCGGAGCAGCGGCCTTATTTCGGAAATCCGAGTGATCGCGTGCCATCCTGCTCACGCGCATGGCTCCATAACAGCGCCACATGGCATTTCGCCCTCCACATTACTTAGTACGCTGGCGAGACACCTTCCGCGTCAATGTGAATCGATCCTTAGTTAAAGAGCAGAGTAGGGCCTCAGCACCAGTCTGCCATGTAAGTAAAGTCTTCGAACAGCTTATGGTCAGTAGACGAGAGCGGGCGCGGCTCCTTGGGCGGCGTGAGCACGGCCGCCTCGGAGGTGAACTCGCTATCGAAATTGCTCACGTCTTCTAAATTA
Organism: Apocheima hispidaria; assembly: GCA_947579745.1. Taxonomy (NCBI): domain Eukaryota; kingdom Metazoa; phylum Arthropoda; class Insecta; order Lepidoptera; family Geometridae; genus Apocheima; species Apocheima hispidaria. The sequence goes on from OX388156.1 coordinate 10,214,237, forward strand.
TTAATAGTTGGCACAAACGGTGGCTTCACTTTGCGGAGGAGGAGCTGCTCCCAGTTCACGTTGCGGAAGAAAGCCTGCTTCTTGACGTCCTCCGCGTCCCGCTCGGAGGAGCCCAGCCGCCGCTCGGGGTTCTTCCTCAACAAGCGGCGCATCAACGCTATGGCCTCCAAGGAGAGAGTGCGCGGGTACCGCACCTCGTCGTTCACGATCGAGTCGAACACTTCTCCCTCGTCCTCCCCGGGGAAGGGCGACTCGCCGACCAGCATCTCGAATATCAGCACCCCGAGGCCCCACCAGTCGACCGCTCGAGTGTACGAGGTCTCCGTCAGAACTTCCGGCGCTAAAAACTCGGGCGTCCCGCAAAACGTGCCTGTCCGGTCGCCCCAACCCATCCCCTCCTTACAAAGGCCGAAATCGGCAATTTTCACATAACCTTCGGTGTCTAAAAGTAAGTTATCTAATTTCAAATCTCTATAAATAATATTATTTTCGTGTAAATACTGTAGGCCCAATACTACACAAGCTGCATAGAATACTGCCCGCGGCTCGGTGAACACGTCGGCGTGGATGTGCATCATGAGGTCGCCTCCGGCCGCGTACTCCATCACGAAGCACACGTGTTGCTCGGTCTGGAAGCACGCGAACAAGTTCACCAGGAATGGGTGTCTGATCGCGTTAGCTACCTCGAAAATTCTCTTTTCAGACAGTAGAGAGTCTACTTCGTCTCGTGCGATTATGTCGCCCTTCTTTAAAGCTTTTATTGCGAAATACTCATTGGTCGATTTGAACTGAGCGAGGATCACTTTGCCGAAATGCCCTCGGCCGAGAACGCTCAGCAGTCTGAAGCTATCCATCGACATTTCGCCGGATTGTCTTCTGGAGTCTATATCTTTGCCCAAGGTTTCTATAACTGACGAAGACCGAGACGACGATATCCTCATGTTGCTAGTCACTTCCACTATTTGGTCTTCGTTGCTGGGAAAATCGATGACCAGTTTGGGTGATGGTGATGGTGGATACTCGACCAGTGGAGTGTCGCACGATGGTGTACGAGGCTCTTTCGGGACGTAATTGTCCCGAGTGTACGAGTCTTCCAAAAATGCGAACGCTTCTTGGAGTTCTTTTTCCATTCTGAGTGTGGAGACATTGGGAGGAGGGTGCATGGGTAAAGTTGGTTTGGGTGGTGGTGTGACGGGTGTCTGCGGCGTGACCGGAGTGGAAGGTAAGCCGAGAGGTCGGACCCCGGCCATGCCACCCACTGTTGTAGCATTCTCCGCCTCCCGATTGTCAATGGATGATGCCTCAAACTGCGGCGATTGAGCGATGTGAGCACTTTGGATATTCTGAATGGATGGTGAAGAGCGCTTGAGTAGTCTGCCTAGCACGACCGCGGGAATATGCATATCGCCATACGAAGGTCTCGGAATATTCTTCCCTTGCTGCTTGAATATCTTTCTCTGGCGCTGGAGTTTCGGCTTCCTGGATATAATTGGGTTTAAGAATCTAATCTCGGCGAACAAAAGTCCCTGCGGCTCGAGTTCTAAGGCCATGCCGTGTCGAATATCGTCGATGAACTCTTCCAGTCGCAGAAACTTGATGGCGCACAGCCCGCGCCAGTCCTTCCAATGAATGCCTATTTCCAGTTCTCTTGACTTATCTAGCTTTATAGTAAACCTGAAAATCGAGAAATAGTCATGTCAATGTTAAAATATAATGTTTACCTTGGCATATTAAATAATTGCAGCAAGTTCAAGACATTTCGGGACTGTCAATTTAAGGCAGTGAATCATCAGATAGCTTAGCATTGCAGGAAGAATTTAATTTTTGAGTGATTGATAATGAGGTGTTTAGCTATGGATAGGATCAGTCGTCCACACTCTCGCTTAACATTAGGTGAGTTTGTGATCAAATGCTTAGCCTGTCAAATCCCTAGTAAGATTTTAAATGCAAATGTATGTTTGTTTGATCCTCCTTCATACAGCAACAGAAAAACCAAAACTTTTGCTTGGGTAGTTTAGGTTTCGGAGAGTGACAGGCTACTATTTATCCGGGAAAATGTATGGTTCTTGAGTGATTTACCACTCCAGGATATAGCAGTTAGTATAAAACAAAGAAAATAAAAAACGAAGCTTTTTTATGTGCTTATCATAGTTGATAGATGTTCTCATATTATTTCGAAAATAATAAAAAATCTGAGAGGTCAAAGCTAAACACCTTGTCAAGTTCCTGTTAGGAAAGCTTGTAAGTCAAAACTTTTCTCATGTTAGAGAAATGTTTACTCATAATAATGTAATAATAATAATATATATATATATAATGTTTTGACTCATTTTATTTCTCAGATCATGAGAAACTGACCAGTGACCATGACATAATCTGGCTACAAGTTTAATTCTTTGAAATATTAATGCTTCGATCTTTTCTATAAAGTTTATAATTATTATTCAGAACAACTATCGACACCAATATTAATATTGACCTATTGATATTTATTCCAGAATTTAAATAATATAAATTACTAAAAAATTTCAAACAATAAGTTACAGTGTTATTTCAACTCATTTCATTGATAATAGTCATCAAATAGGTAGCTTTTATTGTCAAAAAAGCTAGCTATCTCATAAGTAAATAAACAGAGTAGGTACCTATGTACCTACTTAAAAAATAATCTCAAAGGTAATAACTAAAATAATCTAAACAAAATTTATCAATGAGGAAAACATAGTAATTCCTAATTGGATAACCAAACAGCCATAGTTAGTGTATTGTTTCGCATATTTTACCGGCGACTGTAATAAAACATACGATATTACAGTACAGATAGTATGACAACATTATATAGTGAAGGCAAAAAGCAGAGTGTTTGCTAAACTATAGTAACACTGCAAATATGTGCCTATTTCATACTGATTAGATAATGACTAATATAGTTAAGGAATCATAAAGATTGTAATTCAAGGAAGCATAGATACAGTTGATAAAGTTGGTGTTCGACTTTAGCTCCAGCAATTATATAATTTGTACAAATACAAATCACACTACTACTTGACTTAATTATTGGTATCTTTATCTACTTGTCTGATATTAAAAGACACAGAACCCAAATTAAGTATTTGCAAGTAGAGATTGCTGTTCTTTTTCGTCTCCTAGAAAACATCACTGCTGGAGCCGAAATTTGGAAAACTTGACTTGAACGATGTTGTTTATTAGCCGAGGTCTTGCCTGTTGGCATTAATGCACTAACATTAAACTGAACTGAACAAAATGTCTAGTGCTTTTACCATTAGTTAATTAGCTCTATCTTTTATAAATCCAGGCACAACTAATTCCATTCATTTGTCTTGGCACAATTGAGTAATACTTTGATATCTTTCATGATATATAAAAGGCGATGTACATATGTATATTCCCTATAGTCTTCAAGCCGGCAAGAGCGATATTTAATGAAATTTTCAGGGAATTTTCAGATTAACCCCAGGGTGATCCTGTGGTAGCTGATGTCCTTGACTTTGTACTTGTAGCCAGGAGTAAATCAAACTAAGTTTTAATAAAATCGGATAAACAAAAACATTAATTTTGATATTATTATCAAGGTCTAGAGTCACCTTTGGTCCCAGGCTTGTTGCGAGCATGGTCTCCAGCTGGTTTGAGCAACATGATGATTGTCCAGCTTCAAGACAGCCATTATTTCATTGCTCGTATCTTCCTTGATGCTATATGTGTATTTCATTGAGTTACGAATGGTCACTCCCTTTACAAAGGATTTTAAGTCTGAAGGACTTGCTAATGGGTCACGGCGTGTACGTCCAGGAACATCTTCAAGCAGGTCTTGACATCCCATTAAGCGCACTTCTAATGTCCCAGTAACTTGAACACAGGGACTGATCATGGGAGCAGGGGATAGAAACTGAGTCCTAGAACCACTTCCCCCAGTGAGGCTAACGTAGCCAGGGCTGGAGCCAGTGCTGCGCAACTCATGCCCAAGCTCTATAAATGCAGGACTTTCTGGTGGAAGCTCCTGTCGTCTCATATCAAGGGATCTTCGTAACAAATCCAACTTCTGAGTGGATTCCAACAAGCTTGTCTGTGCTTCCTGCAAGGCCTTCTTATCAGTTACTTTTTTGTCACTCTGCAATAATCTTATGGCATTTTTAGACCCCTCCCCCACAGCTGCTTCGATTCTCAGACGGTTTCTTAATTCTGCAATTCTCTCATCTAAAAGTGTATCGACCCCGCTCAAGTCAGAATTCTTCCCGTCACCATTGGCACCGGCATTGTCTCCTCTTTGCTGTTTACTTAATTTAGAAATTCGTAATTTAAGGTATTCAATTTTGGCTTTTGAATCAGCTAGCATTTGGTGGGCTTCAGCTAAGAGTTTTTTATCTCTGGACTGGTTACTGCTACTGATACTTTGTATCATATTCTCAGCACCCTGTTTCACTTTCAGTTCAATGTTTAGCTGCTTTTCGAGCGAGGCGAGTTTCCTGTCTGTAGTGGCCTCACCCAGCTGCCTTTGTTGCTGTGCCGCTTCCGATGCCAGGATGATGTCGTCATCGTACGAGAGGTCTTCTGGCGACGTGGGAGTGGACTGCCCGCGTGACAGCAGCAGCTGGGATTCCAGCTCCTGGAGATCCGACTTCAGTTCGTTGAGTTTTAGGTTTGCTTTCTTCACAATATTAGCGACATCTGAGAGCGACCGCCTGTCTGTGGCGACTTCGCGCAGCTTTTCGGCACCCTCTTTTATTTTAAGTTCTTTACGTATCTCTCTACGTATCACATCTTTCAGCTCCTCCAACTTGGATGGCAAAGCTATTTCTGGAATACACTCAGTCTTGATTCCGTACTTGACACCCAGCTCGTGGAGCACAGGGTGCCGAATATAATCACTGTGATAATAACCTGGGTCTGCCATAATTGAGGATGCACACTCTAACGTCAGTTAACCATAATTATGTGGGAAAATATCACAACGATTGCTTCTACGATCACAAAAGGTTGGTCGACTTGGAGTGGTGCTGAACAACAGTCTTGTATGATATAACAAATAAATTCATCATGTGAAATGATAATATCCAAATGTAATTTAAAATAATTCACTAAACAAAACAATTTAAAACAAGTCAGTCGGTCAAGTCAACGAAACCAACGAAACGACGAGCGAGCGAGCGAATGAAATCCTTCCATTTTATACCATAGACAATTTATAAGAAATGAAAGAGAATGGGAATAGACATAAAACGAATTGGAACTATTGGAACATAAAGCGCTCCCGAGACGGCTATTTTTGGTCAAGCAATTAAAGGCCTTGCTACATGGCCTGAGCTGACATCGTTTGAAAGAGATGGCTATATATACATTTCTGGGGGAGCGAAAGGGACAAGCTATAACCTTAATAGTTTGTTTCTTTTGCTCCTGTGAAATTTAAATCTAGCTGTCCCTTTCACACGATGTCAGGTCAGGCCATGTAGCGAGGCCTTAGGCCAGTCTATACATGGCCTGACCTGACATCGTGTGAAAGGGCCTGTCTATACATAGTCTGACCAGACATCGTGTGAAAGGGACAGCTAGATTTGAATTTCACGGGAGCAAAAGAAACAAATTATTAATGTTATAGCTTCTCCCTTTCGCTCCCCCAGAAACTTATATATAGCCATCTCTTTCAAACGATGTCAGGTCAGGCCTTGTAGCGAGGCCTTTATTCTGTGGTGGTCGCACCATACCATAGACAAGTTGATTCCCTAGTTTTCTTTTACTGTCATTTTTTTTTATCTATGCCTAGCTAGCCTGCTTCCGACGCACACAAGAAAAGAAAATGTATCAATCGCAAATCGCAAATGAAAACGCAACCTTTACCTTCCAAATCTGCTAGTAAAAGATCTATTGGATAAATATTGTAATTCTTTGTTTGTGGCAAAGATTCCGCTGTTCGTCAAACTGCCTCTCATAGAAATTACTGGAAGGAAAGTGGGGAATCCTAATCTGTCAAAGGCGCCGAATATTGAGCAGCATCTGTCATAGAAAAGCTGGGTCACCGTTTTTAATGGAAAACAATGCCAGTTAAAGTTGATATTACTCCTCCGCCACCAGCCAACTCCAAACAGCCTGGTGTGACTAAGTCCCTGCTTTATAACGGGTCAAAATTCCAAGGCCATCAGAAAAGCAAAGGCAACTCATATGAGGTCGAAGTGGTTTTGCAGGTTAGTAACAATAACAAAGTACGCAATAATGATATCTTCATTGTCCCTTGCCCTACTCTTTGTGTTTATTTACATTGTCCTTGTAAACAACTGCAGTACACTACTTATTGTTTTTGTTTGCCAATAATTTGTGGTACATTTCCATCCAATACGTTCTAGCATCATCATAATTACGTGATTCTTATTGTTTATATAACATGTGTTGTAGCATGTCGACGAAGAAAACTCTTACCTTTGTGGTTATTTAAAAATAAAAGGCTTGACAGAGGAGTTTCCCACACTCACAACATTTTTTGATGGCGAGATTATATCTGCTAAGTATCCCTTCCTAACGAGAAAATGGGACGCAGATGAAGATGTGGACAGGAAACATTGGGTAAGCAAAATCAATTGATAAGTATGAATGAATCTTTATCAACTAAAGTATACACTACCTGATGCTCATGATTAACAAACCTTGTTCTGACAACTACAAACACAATGAAAAAGATAACATCCAAATAGGTCCAGCCATTCTCAAGTGATATTTGTACAAATAGGTTTATTTTTTAAAATGCAACAATAATATAGCTTGTTAAAAACATTGTATTTTATAAAATGGCAAGCCACTTGCCAAGCTTGGGGATTATTATCCCCTCTGATACTAAGGGGAAGGCATTTATTCAGCTGTGGACATCTCCTGGTTGACAATGATAATGACTCTCATTCAATTGCATCAGAAACTTTCAACTATATTTTCAATCACATCACAGGTAAGAAAAGGCTGCATACATGCATGGCATTGCTTCTTGAAGATGATCACCAAATGTGATGAAAACTATATAATTGGAGTATCCAATTGTGAATTTTCTCATATAATTTTTAAAACAATTTGTCCAAAGACAACAGTTTCAATAGACAAAATTAAATATTGTTTATTTTTTTCAGAGTAAATTCGACCTTTTTTATCCATATTTAAAGACGTTTAACTCTGACTCGTTCGACTACGAGTCGCTTGCAAAGGCTGATTATGTATTTATGAGGTGGAAAGAGCACTTCTTAGTGCCAGATCATACAATTAAGGATATAAATGGTGCTTCTTTTGCCGGGTTCTATTATATATGCTTCCACAAGTCCGCGGCAACAATAGAAGGGTACTATTATCACAGAAGCTCGGAGTGGTAAGTGTTTTTTCTTTTGATAAATATTTTTTTAATCTCGCTCATTACCATAACATTTCAATTATGAGTACAGTTCTATTCAGTAATTTTTTTTAGTTTAGTGCAGAATTTTTAACTTCAACAGTTCAGAACTGTGCTCTGCACTGGTCCCCCTGAGATATACGATGGTAAATCTATGGATGGCCTGTTTTTTTTCATTATTCAGTAGGCTGTACAGAGTTTGGCATTCTACCAAAGCCATCCCGGTCTATCTACAGAGTAGAAGGAGTTAATTTTTTTTTCCGATTTTCACTCTGTGTTTGTGCTTGTAAAATAATTATTACACTTACAATAACATCACATGAATCCCGCTTAAAATAATAATGCGAAAGGAAATCTGTGCGTGTCCTTTTGTTCCATTTTTACGAATATACAGATATAGTATACTAGCTTGACCGCACGGCTTCGCCCGCCTAGCCACTACATTAAACACCCCATATCACCTATTTAGGGGTTGATGTTCGAAATATACTTTCTTACTAACAAACACGAAATTGAGAACCACGACGTTGAAAATACACCTTTCTGTATTTTTAATGCTTAGTACACGAACAGAGCCTTTTTTGCTTATATTGAATTTTTTATTTATTTCTGTACTAACTTTGGGGGTTACAAAATCTATTCTTATTGTTCACGTATACTTACCATTTGAGTAGTATTGGGTTCAAATTTCACATCTTCATCATGAGCGATTTGGTCTGTGCGCTGCTTCCTAGAAAAGGACTTAGATAGATTATAATCATAGAATGTAAAAGCATATTTACACAAAGACAGTCACTGCCTCTAAAACCGCTGTCGCGACAGAACTGTCCTAGTACGCCCTGTGTCAAAAGTTATAGCACCGGTGGGCGCGAAAAACTTTTTTTACACTGTTTGACTATACAATCAAGTAGCTTGCATTACGGTACGCGTCACGCTTGCCCAATACCACTCAATACCACTCAGAATTTTGAACCATAGCAATTCAAAATACTGCATGGGCCTGTTCTGCACTCGTCACTCTGAGATAGTAGATTTTCCCTTATTAATAAACGTGGAGTGCCCTTGGAATAGTTACCAAGTGTTTAGTCCTTTTTTTCGAAATTAGAACTCGATTACTAGACAGAAGACTGAGCAACTGCCCCAAGGTTTCTCTGCGTTTATAAATAAGGGGGTTAATCTTCAGTAATTATGCTGGAAATATTGCATTTCAATCCGAAACACAGTGATATTTCCACACAACTGCTTCGCGGTTGAATAACCAACAAAGGTGTGGTACTTCTCCAGATGGTCTCTTCAAAAGAGTCTTACCACAACTAAACGCTTTACATGGACATAGGTCAGCCGACAGCAGCTGTCTTCGTTTACATTCATGCATGCCAAGGACAAACACATTTTTTTCACTTCATATTATTTTCCTCTATTAGGCATTCATCGTTTTATTTTTCACTTTTGCACATCATGTTTTCTGTTATGTTTCAGGTATCAGTCATTGACCTTAAGCCATGTGCCAGAACACAGCATCCAAATCTATGAATTCAGATGAAATGACTAAACACCATCTCGTAAACTCGGATTCGTGTAAATGTGTCTGCTAGTACTTACTCCAATGAATTGGTATAAAGAATGAAAAATTATTCTACCAATTTAAAGTTTTTTTTTCTCTGTAATATAAGATGAAGATGTCCAAACTATTATTATTTGAGATTTCGAGGCGATGAGACATTTAGAAAATCAAATCAGGTATATTAATAGAGCAATTTAGTAATTTGGTCTGTTCTTGCATATACTTTTGTTCAATGAAGCTTTCTTTGCAAATATGTAGTATTGTGTTCCATTGTTTTTGCGACCTTCGTATTCTCCGCCGAAACGGTCGGGCATAATGTTTGGTGCAACAAGTGGTCGCAACAATTTTCTCAATATATTGATATGTATTAAATTGTGATATTTTGTACAAATTACCTGATTGTAAGTAGGTTTTGTGTTACTATTGTGTTGTAATCGTTTTTACTGCAATTATACATACAAGATTGTGAAATCGGTCACGTTGGTTACCATCATCTTGTGTCTTGGATGAAGTATGTGCAAGTGCAAAAAATATCTTATTTTTGAACAAGTTAATGTATTGATTGACTCCATACTCATAAATTATTAATTCAAGAAATGTTATTGATAAAATTAAGTTTTTTCAATAAAAGCCTTACAGTGTAATATACATTTTATTTTATCCTCAGGGTATAGACTACTTATAGATACCGCATAACACAGATGAACTATGTTCTATTTATCTGTGCCGCATAGCGAGATCGGTGTTACGTCAAAAACTCACCAAAGTTGGAGGAAAGCGCGGGATGCGGGGACTGCAACAAAGCGTTCTTATGAACCAAGTCAATGGACTAGCAACGAACCATTGAGGGCAAATTCTTATAAGTGTAGCGTATGTAGCCTTAAGTAACTTAAGGCCGCAGGTATAGAGGTCTTGAGTTGCGCTACATTGAGATAGAGGCCTTGAGTCGCGCTACATTGAGAATTTAATTTGTCAAATTCAAACGCTGACATCGTTGGTCGCGTGCGTGTTTACCTTTTCTGTCTTTTGGACATGGTACGGTCGGGCCGCAGGGTAACAAACAAGAGAGAATGAGAAGACATAGGTATATTTTCCTATTCATTATCATCATCAGCCAGCAGTGGCTGAAAATAGGCCTCTCCCTTAAGAATAGAGTATACCGCCGTCTTGTCCATACAAAAAGCGTAGTCTGATACCCACCCCCAAATGTTATCATTTCGATGATTTTTTTATTTGTTATCTACACCGTGGAAAACTATGTTTTTTTTTTTTTTCGCAATATTTTCGTTGTTGTAGGCACTTAGTGTCAATATTTTGCTTCGAAAATACGACGAAGAAAAGTAGTTGTTATTAGAATATCAGAAACATTTTTCGAAAAAACAAAACATAGCGCCGTAGATTATGGTTTATACAAGCCAATGACAAAACACAAAAGATTTTGTTAAGATCAAGGGGGTGATAACAGTCTACCCCCGAAACGCTAATTTCATCAAAAAGGAAAATTCACTAACTCTCTCTATCGCACGAGAAACAGCGACTGCTATACAATTTCAAATATCGAATGCGTCAAAACCTCGTGGAAGGACGCGCCACATTGAGCGACAACGAGCCACTTGCACCCACCGGTTGCCCTCGACTTTCACAATGTCGTCGGTCCACCTAGTGGGAGGCCTGTCTACGCTGCGTCTTCTACTTCGTGGTCGCCACTCAAGAACCTTTGTTCCCCGTCGGTTATCGGTTCTTCGAGTGATGTGGCCAGCCCATTGCCACTTCAGTTTGAAAACTATACTGCCGTGCTAACATTTTTATCAAAATTGAGTGAAAATGTGCCTTTTCGTCTTAGCACGGCAGTATATCGGAAGCAAGAAGCTTGTAGGTAACCTTCATGATCGGAAGCTATTTTACTATGACCGCAGCCTAGATATCTTAGACGAAGAATCATCTAAATCCATGCTAGATATTATTTGATTGAAGATATTTTGTCCAGCCAGCGCCTCTAGCGGCGTATAGTGACATCACAAAAATAAAAATGCAGGGCTTTCATTTCATTTGGTTTTAATGTAACACATTCACTATTTACAATAAAATACTGGCATTGATAGTATCATAATAATCCATCAAAATTTATTAAAGCGAATTATCCATATTTTTTAATTATTCTCTGATAGAAATCCAAGTTTCGATGCTAAATCACTAAATTCTTAAAATATTTGTACAATAGTATTCTTGTAGATAAATATAGTTAATCTTAGATCACTATACGCTAATGCATTATGAGAATAAGCATTTAGTACAAAACAGCTTGCTGTAAATTAAATAATTTGAATTTTAAAATCAGGCTGTTTTTGTACTATTCGTAAACAAGAACATTGTTAGCATTTAGTGTACTAAAATTTTCTAACCGTTTTATTAAAACACTGGTTTGAATATTATAGCGTTAACACACCCAAAAACCACGGATAGCGAGTCAACGAGAGAAAATAAGAACATGATCCCTCTCGTTTGTTACACGGCAACGGCGGTCTACGTGAACAAAATCCACAGGTCTGTTAACACTATTAGATAGCTAACACACCTGACAACAACGGACCGCTGACCAAGAGAGAAAACGAGAGGAAAATATATGTCTCTCTTTCCTTTTTAGACGGCCATCGGCGCCAACCAAGTTGTCACGTGTTTTAACGCTTTTAAAAGTCACCGTTTATCACCAGCCAAAGAAATACTTATCCAAGATACTCTGAAATTTTCTTGTTTTTTATTTAGTCTGTGATATTTAAGAAATCATATGTGAAACTGCGTATAAAAATAATAATATAAACGACTTATTAATAAAGGTACTTAATTACATATTAATTCAACTTTATAAACAGCGAAACAGAATTCAACTCAATAAAAAATAAGTGAGGAAGAGTTTTTAGAGGAATCTCTAACTCTGAAATTGATCGTGTGTTAACTGGGTTAATCAATTCAAAATAATCGAAGCAAGTTTATTTCTGTCAGTAATTTGAATAATGTTAATGGACACAGGTGATATACGAATGACTAGTTTGCTTTATACAAGATGTAAATTAAACCACGACACTGCTGATGAAAATACCTAATAATTTTTTTAAAGTTTGCAGTTAGTTTTTTTGTGGTAAGTATTATGTATTTTAATGTTGATTTTTGGGTTTCATAATGAAGAAGGTATTTTTTGCCATTTGAATATTATTCGATAGCAAAAAATGCAAAAAAAAACCCTCGCAAAAAATCTCTGGCTAAAAACACTAATGAAAAAAGTGTTTGTACTTAGTACAATAATTAATGCAATGACAGAATTTAACTAACACGATTTTTCTCATATTATCTACTTATCTCTACATGACTCTACCTTAGATAGGTACAAATAGTGATACTTGTAGTATAATTTGGATAGAGTGATGGACTAGATTCCGGAAGACGCAGCGTAAGCCTCCCAGTAGGTGGACCGACGAGATTGTGAAAGTCGCGGGCAACTAGTGGATGCAAATGGCAGGCTATCTTTCAGTGTGGCCAGTGCATGTAAGTCTTGTGGCTGATTAATTTTGGTTCAATTAGCTAGTGTCGTGGTTACATTTACTTCAAATCTCTAGGCCTACCTAGCAATAGATTAGAAAAAATACATTTAATCTGTCTAAACTCTATATCGAATAGTAAGATTATTGTGATAAAAAATTAAACACTTATTACTAAACTTTGGTGGGATCGTTTTGTGTAAATAGTTCGGCAATGTATGTATTCAGACCCATTCTCTTATTGAGGACTAACATTATGAAATTCTTCCTATATGCAGTGTGACCAAGGGGTTGTTCATTTATTACGTAGGGCAATTTAAAAAAGTTGTAAACAAGAAACGATTTATTAAGAATCGGTACATTGCCCGCTACAATCCGCGACTGTGCGGGACGCGCGCGTTTTGAAATTATGATTTTTGGTTAGTGTTGTGATCTTACGTAAGAATTGTCTAGAATTTATTGTATATAATTACCTCCCACCCCATGTAAGAAAAAATAAGACGTGTGTACCCCCTCCCCCCTAAATCGTCTTACGTAATAAACGAACAGCAGACGAACAGCTGTTGGCGAAACTTATGATTGATCCACATCACATCTGGCCGGCCTGACACTGAAATGCGATTTCTGTATCATGTTGTGTAGGAAGTATTAGCGGAAGTATTTTTGAATTGTTTAAGTTTGTGGGCAAGTAATGCCGTGTTATGGCTTACCTATGTGACTGTCTTGAAGATTATTTTCGAAAATTCTGCTATAAAAGATACATTATACAGGTAAGGCTCACATTTCAATGTTAGGGTCCGCCCGGCACCCTTATTTTGTTATTTTTCTGGTAATGGACTTCCCTTTCAGGATTACACCGGGATTCATTAAACTCAGTTTTTCTTGAAAGCGAAGACCATAACCAGATAAGTTACATAATAAGGCCGCTGGTCTGGACGGGTTCGGTGTAATGTAAAACGAGTAGGGAAACTAGAAAAAATCTATGTAGTTCGTAGGTACCTAGGTACAAGGTTTTCTTGTCGAGATTTTAAAGTGTAATGTATGCCAACCAAAACATCTATAGTCGCACTGGATAGGTACATATATTATTATATAGAGATAGCTCGCTACTTATTAAATCATTCTGATTGCATGCAATATGACAGAAGTTCAAAATTCGTAAAGAGGCAAGCATAAAGACAATAAACAGTCACATATAGGTACGATGTCAAAACCTAAGTATTTAAACACTTGTGTACATTTCCGCTTTTTCAAGACAGTGCCTTTTTACAGAATTCGCAAAATTTTACTGTTTAACAGAATGTAAGTACTAGACACATTTCTGCAGTAAAATTTGGCGTTTTTATTGCTAAGTTGTGTAAAAATATTTACGTAAAGACGTACCGAAATTATGTTTAAATATTAAGTATTTTGCATTATTGATTCAGGTGGGTTTCGAATGTCCGATGTTGCGTTTGGTTATTGTCTCCAACTAATAATACAAACAAATACCTAAGTCTATATCTACATACATAAAAGAACATCGAGTTAAATTTCTCCTCGAAAAGGCAAGAGGCAAACCAGTGCCAAATTTTGCAATAACTAAATACTTTTTTAATACATCAAACACCTAAACACAACCACATTCACAAAGATAAATAATATGAAAATATACATCGAATAAATATAAATCGGCAATTATCTTGAACAATTATACATTAATACAAAACAACATTAAGTAATACTACGAAACAAAATTTTGATTCAATATAAAACACTTAAATTAACATAAAAAAGTATATACAAAACTTAAAAAAGACAACTAACAAAAAGTATAACTTAACTATGACTGTATTATTTGGCTTTGAAATAAATAGGCTAATATAATGAAAGCTATGGATAAATGAAGAAAGGCCTAAAATATAAAAGAAGTTAAACGTTATTTAATAATTACTAAGTTCATGCGTGCTACTGTAAGTATGTACTTCCATTCACCATAGCTTTCATTATATGTCGTCGGGTAACATCAAATTGTCTAACAAGGGGAAAGCGAGCTATCTCTTGGAAGTACCTTCGCTGCTAAACCAATGTCTGAGACCGAGGAGGCTGTAAAGGTCCTGGTTGTTCGAGCGGGGTCTCACAGGGCTCAAATGGCGTTGGGCCACTCTATGAATGTAGCCTTTCAGCTGTTCAGGGTACGCGTCTCGGATATTTGGCAAGCTCACATAAGGATTCCCATGAGGTCTTAGCGAGTGAGGGTAAGAGTGATGATGGCGCCTCGGGTTCTCGTGGGTGTTGTAAACTCCCCCGAATTTGTTGCGGCCGGGCCAATAGTCCTGCAAGTGGCGGAATGGGTAATCCGGCGGTGGGGTTGGAGCATGTTGACTGGGCCAAGGGTATCTGTAATACACTCCGTTTTTGGGATACACATGGTTCGACTTGTCTCTGTAATCTGGCTGGTCGTTAGAAGGTAAAACGTCTATAGCGTCCGATCCTTTAGGCTTATTGCGACGGTGTTGTAGCCTTGTGCGTGTGCCAAGTATGCCGTCATCTGTAGCTGCGTTTTTCTTTTGATCTTTGGCAAAATTATCATCAGTAGTCACTTCTGCGTAACGGCTTATGAGCTTTATCGCCTCACCGATGTCTGAGTAATCATTTTCGGGGTTGAGTTTAGTTTGATCTCCGTCTTTCTTAAATATTTGGGGAGCATCACTGGCAGTTCCAGTTGCGTTCGTGGAGGTTTCAGTTTTATTCTCTGTAGTGACCTGTATTTTTTCTGTAATGGTGGAGGCTGCAGTGTTTTGAGTTTGTGAATTGTCTGTCTGCTTTTCATTATTAACGTTGTCAGAATTCGAATCTTGGTTATTTAGATGGTACAAAATTGGATCGACATTAACATGCCCGTACACTACTTCTTTTTGTCCAACTTCCTCAGGTGCCTTGTCAGTTGATTCAGCGTCTGTAACGTTAACGGCTATACTGTCCCGTTTTGGTTTGTCTGGGTGTAAATGCATGTTCGTCAAATCATTGTGGTCTACTGCATAAGCACCTTGAGACTGAGACGTGTAATTTGTGTTTTGAAGTTTTAATATTTCTAATTCAGCTTCTATGCTAGAGCCACCGTCGGGTTTGTCTTTCTTGTCAAATTTTACGAAGTTTTCTTGCAACGCTTGAGCCTGAAATATAAAAATAATCGCTTTAATATTGCTGTTCTTGGTATGTTCGTAAATCGTAATGTTTGGCAAATTGTGGCGTCTAGGTCTTCTTTGCTTACCTGAGCCAAGGGATCCTGCCCCTGCAGCGGCGCAGCCAGAGGGTCTAGCCCGATGGGGATAGAAAGCTGCAATGGGCCCGGCTCGTCGTCGCCATAGTCGTACAGATCTCCGCCGGTGGCAGGCGCGGGGGTGAACAGCGCGTTCAGCTGCGCCAGAAGATTCCTCTCGTGCTCGTCCTTGTTTATGGTTATAGCCTGAAATAAGAGCAAAGTTTAGATGATGACTGGCTCAATGAGTGAAAGTGAAGATCATGAGTTTATAGTAAGTCGCTGTTAAAGACTGTTGGGACTACGTTGCTTTCTAAAATTAGGTACGGCTTATCTATTAGATGCACTTATTGCACTTATCGGTCGACCACTCACTATGAAGGAGTGGCGGGGGTGATCGCTTCTATTGAAAAACAAAAAAAAATATTACCTGGACGCAACCATTTCTATCCAAGCGTTGACCCTTCGGACAGACGAGTGGAGTGATGAACAGTGACTTGGTTGTAATCCGCCTCGGCGGTGCGTTCTGGTTTCCGCTTTCAGGGCTCTGCAGCCAGGTCTTCCAGGCAAGCTCGGCTGCGAGGCGGTCGAGAGTGCGCGGCGGCGCACGGGTCGTGGCCAGCGGCGTGGGCGATGGCTCTGTCGTCGTCGCCTCCTCGACGAGCGTCGTCTCCTCGACCTTCGCTTCTTCTGCCTTAACCTCTTCACCTCTTACTAGTGCGCAACACACCAGCACCAAAGTCGCCCACTTGTACCACATCGCAAACACCTGAAACAAGATAAAAGGTAGCTTAGAACATGAGAGCTGCTGCTGTCTAAGTGTGTTAAGTTCTTCACACTGAAGAGTATGTTTGCGACTTGTGTCATTATTTAAAAATGTCGCAATCGTCTGCGTAATATAGATACTAACTTATATTTTCTATAGTATAAAACGTTTAGCGTAGGCCTAAAACTGAAACGGATATTCGACGTGCCTTGAATTCTACATTCAAGGAGATGGGAGGTTGTTCATAGGTCCAGAAACAGTGTGATGTCAACCGGATCAAGGTTTGGCCTCATCCATTACATTAGTTCAATAGCTCGAACACGAATCGACTTTGTAGTCTATCTATTGATCTCTACCCTCCTATCTGCGACTATTTATCTATAACGATCGTTGTACAAACGTTATAATTTAGCTATTTTACGTAATGGATTTAGCGCTCAGGTTCATAATTTGGCACTTAAGACAGACAAGAACGAGGTGAACCAAGTACCACAGTCGTACGACCTTGGGGCCCTTTGTCACTATAGAAAGTGAAAGCAACTCAATCATACGAGTATTTTGTCTCCGTCTTTGCTTTTGACTCTTACCAAATTACACATAAGCACATAATAACAGTCCAATACTATTATTGACTGTTCTGTAATGGATGTTAAATTGATATTGTATCAAAAACGATTGCGACTCTTTCCGTTTATAATAAGAGAAAAAGAGATGCAACAAGTAGCGCAAACTTTCGGTTAATTTGATTTCGTTTTGGAGTGTAATGAGAAAGCGACGAATTATATGTTACATTTGGTACTAACGTCAACATTAAACATGCAAAATGGAATGTTTCTTTTGCACAAACAATCGCCTCTTGAATTTCTAAACAAACATCGGAGATCGGCGCCGCATAAGTTTCAATTGAGACATTGGTAAGACGCATGCTGGCTGATAGATATTTATTAACAGACGACTGGTCAATACTGTCGTAAGGACATTATAGTGAAGTATACACGCTCTGAATGTCAACATAGGTTTTCGTAGAAATAACGAAATGCAAGTAGAAGTTAACAAGCTCAGAAGTGTCAAGTGTAAAATATCTACTAGGAACCTAACAGAAGGATAATTGATATCTAATGACATTAATTCGTCTACTATTCATTTAATAACATAGTTATGTTAAGTTTTTGACAGCTGTGATTCAAGTTCTGCAATTTTTACGTTGCATTATTAAATATTGCAAATAAAATGGGACGCATGCCTTGCGGGAGACTCCCCATAGCACATGACAACTTTGGAAGATTGCTTTTAATACAAGATTTCAACAAATGTAAAAGGTTGATTACTTTTTACCTCCCACCACGACAAGCTTGTATCCGCCAAGGATTTTGTTGTTCCTTTCACTACTTAGACCGTATGGGCGTGAAATATTTATAGGTACTGTATCGGGCATGTCAGGTGCAGTTTGTTCTTGCCTACAGGGCCCCTATTCGGAGAAATGACATTTTTATCTCGGTCACTCTCACTCCCATTAAATTCTAAATTAGAGAGACAGTGACCGAGATAATCTCGAGCGCACAGGAATAGGGTCCCAGCTCTTGCATCAAATGGTCACGCAGATAAAAACAAACATATGTTCTTACTTCCTACATTCCTAACTCCGACCTAAATAATATTATAATTTATAGGAATATAGCCGCACTCGTATCAGGACGGATAAAGCTTCGAGTTTAAAAATGAAAATGTTCGTTCCCAGGAAAAAACTTCGCTGGTGCGATTTGCACTACATTATATGTCAGTCCATATAAAACGTCAAAAAATGCACAAAATTGTATCAACGAATCTAGCGAACAATAGAAGTGACTTTGTCGTGTTATTACGGCTGAACAGATCTTGATAAAATTTGATAAGGAGTTACTGTTTACCACAGAGACGGACATAGGATCCTTTTTTATGTCCACGCGAACGATGTCGCGGGTCTTTCCGCTGCTATGTCACGTCTAGTACAATAGGAGCATGGGATCAATTGTTTGTCTTTAACTTTACAAAGCGCATTAAATAATTAAAAAAATTATAAACTAATGTATTATAATTTTAAACTTAAAATTATTATTCTAAATTGAACGTAGTGCAGCACCGGCCTCCGGCTGGGCCGTACCGTGTTGCGCTAATATGCCTGATACAAATATCTTGTTAAGAGCATGTCGGGCCGTGCTTAGTAGGGTTCCGTAGCCGCGTAGGACGTTTGAAGTATTTATCAGTTTTAACCGCATACCTCAAAAAGTAATTATCACATGTTGCCTAAAATAATTTTAAAATAAAGTTTTTACAAAAATCTATCAAGGTGGCAGATTACAAGTTTCTGAGATACATAGTTAAGAAAAGGGGGGGGGGGGTGGGGGACGACGACGACGACACATTGTAAGCAACTTTGTCGGTCCATATTTCGCAAGCGATACATCTGATAAAAAAATGGTGTACGAAACCTTCGGATTGATAAATAGATAGATAATATAACTCTTTATCGTTCATACCAGAAATAACATACAAAATGCCAAAAAACAACTTAAAACTAGTGTAATAACTGGCGGCCTTATCGCTAAAAGCGATGTCTTCCAGGCGACCTTAAGTTTATTTTAAAATACCTATTCAATGATATCCCACATGTGGGTCACTGCGAATATTATTTTTTTATTCCCACTTTACATGTAAAACACCAAAAAAAAAATATGATTTTTTTATTCTTTGTAAATTGTAACCTTTAAAATACCCCACAAAGATTCCCCACATGATGGGGTACAGCGAAATTTTATTTTTACCCTCTCTTCACATGTATGGGAGCTACCCTTATTTTAAAAAAAAAGGATTTTTATTTTTCTAAACTGTAGGTCTATACTTAGACTACCGTTGTGCAAAATTTCATGCATGTAAGTTTATAACTTTTGAAGTTATAAGGCTGTAAAGGATTCAGACAGACAGACATGACGAACTTATAAGGGTTTATTTTAGTTACGGAACCCTAAAAAGAAATGAATTAGCCTAAATCTGTCGCTTGTAAGCGTATCTGAAATTAAAATGGATTACAATTATTATAACGCAATGTAATAAAACTGTGTGTATAATAATTAATCTGTAGTGTTTTTCTGTTATTGTGTTGGTTATTATACACACAGTTTGAAAATGAACTTCCGCAAAGTAACGCCTTAATCAATAAACTAAAAGTAGCTTTGTTTGTAACTTAACTACACACATCTCTGCAAAGAATGCTAACTAACATAAGAACATCAAAGAAATAAATGCCTCCGCATTTTTGTAATTTGGCAGGCGTACTTACCTACCTATTACGCGCTTTTGCTATGTGCTAGAAGTAAACGAATAAATGGAATTAATTAAAACTGAACTGACTGTGTTTTTTATTTACCTCACGTCAGGGAGACTGTTGATATCAATATAAATGTAATATTTTCCGGCAACATGTAAATAATCATAAAACAACAAAAACGTCAATTTATTTACATAACGATAATGTTCATCTTCAAATGAAACCGTCAGATGAGTCAGTGCGTTCAATTTATTACTATTACCAAATTACTTTGTATAAATCGTACAAACCAAAGCGCGTGCATTAAAATGAAATACGTTGTTTGATTTAAAAAAACAGCAATAAATTTATCGAGACCATGAACTGGTATGTTTCCATTGGATAAAAAAACCTTAGAATATATTTACTTTTCTTAAATTTATTTTTTCTCTGCAGCATTTATAAAAGAATGAAAGAACTTATAGGGAAATAGAAATAACAGAAAGATAGACAACAACCACAGATCGATAGTCAACAGATTGCAATAGTCGTTATACATTTGTATGTTCTGCATCAGCCTTTTAATATCCCACTATTCCCACTACTGGTATATCGGCCTACCCTCGAAGGGTGATTGGGCCATATCCATGATATCCACCACGCTGGCCCAGTGCGGGTTGGTGGATTCACATACGCCATTGATTACTTCTCCGGAAATATGCAGATTTTCTTCACGATGTTTTCCTTCACCGAAAAGCTAGTGGTATTTGTCCGTACGTAAGTTCCAAAGAACTCTACGGTACAGGATTGCCCGGGTTCGAACCCTTGTTCCCATGAATATGAGGCGAGCGTGCTCCCATTGAGAATTGTATTTGATACAATACATAGAAAACAAATTGTATTTGTTGTACACAATTCAAAGGGTTATTTATAATGTGTCCTCATGCACCTATTGTCAGATATATGATATTAATATTCATTACTTACGGAGTTCTTATCGATTACATCATGACACTCGCATAGCGACAAGACATTGTCGTCGCTGGGAGTGTTAATTTCCTTGACCCCTGAGACGAATGCACGTTTATGGTTGGTCTGTCCTGTTTGGTAGTAAATAATTTAGTGCGCAAAACAAGGGCAATGGCTGTTGACCCCGTCGCGCGCGATCTATCAGCATCTGGCAATGATCTCGCAGCGGGCGCGGCGCACGCGCACGCGGAAGCGACTCGCGGGAATTGACCGTGTTTCAATGGGTGCTTCATTAAACCACTCTTCACACTGTCTGATGTGAAAAGGATTAGAAAGTAGCACCGAGCCGAGCCTATGCAGATGTGTTATTCAATCAGTACATCACCCTTCGATAGCTTTGTCTATCCGAGACCGCGTCTGACCTAATGAGATCATTGTGTTTACATAAAACAGACACACCTCGGGTATTCCGTCGGATGTATTATTATCTGCGCGTACTGAATCCTCGAATATTGAACCCTACCTTGACATGTATGCGAGAACGAGAAGACGCTCGCGGAACAGAGGTGCGCCGGCGCAGGGTTGCACACAAATAGCTTTTCAGTCGGATTCGAGTGCTTCTGAGAATACTCGGTGCGATCGGTGTGCGTGTACCGAACTACCGACGACTCTGAGCTTATTGAGCCAGAGATAAAGGCACCATTAATGACTTAAGCGTTCTGTGCCTATGCGTTTCAATTCGATTGAGCTGGCAGCCCATCTGATGCGATCTACGCGTCAGGCTGAGCATCATTGTCTATGCTCGAAGTATTCCCAGCGCATTAGTGCGCCTACTTCCTTTAATTAATTCGTGCATTTCAATTAACAGTATTGGGCAACTAGGGGAGCATGGGATCCAAACTTTCTAACGTCACGCTTTGTGCGTCACCTCCGAGGATTGGCAGGTGTTACTTTGTATTTATCATTGTTAGTTTAAAGAATTTCGTAGGCAGGTAAAGTTTTTTTCGATTTAGTTGCTTCGACACCTGCTCCCATTTCCGATCCCTTTTTAGCATATTTCTGATTATTTATCTACTTTTTATTGGCTGTAATAACCACAAAAAAATTCTCTTCTGTGGTAATAACGTACGTCATCTCTGTAAAGTCCTAAATGGAAACAGTCAGTGCGTCATTTTATATCTTAGTATTGATTTCAGTATTCGTCATATGATGCCAGGAATTTCCGATTCAAATCGGTGCCTTTCGCTATAAAGTTACTGTTTTGATCTGAGTTATTATAGCGCCTCTGGCAATTGTAAAACCTGACAATATCCCTTTCACCTTGGATTTTACTTTCCAGGCAGTTTACTGAAAGTACCTAACCTAATGAAAATAGGCCACTTCCTTTTCGATTACCATAACTTTTACATACGAGCTTTTTTAATTATGTGTGAGTAGCCTATATTTCTAAGAGAATTTCCATTTGTTATTCTATCTTCGTGATACTGCGTGTCTTCTTTTCATACTCTGTTCGCTTCAATATCTTGTGCATCATCGTAATTTATTAATTAGCTTTAAAAGTGTACGCCTACGTCTATAACTTTTTTTTTTGATATCGTGCGGTACTATACGTGTAATTAGATTATCATTGATGTCTATTGTGTGGTAAACTAGAAAGTGTAGCTAACTGGTCAAACACGATCACGACTATATTTGCGTAACTACCGAAGCCTTATTATACCTCGAGGATACGTGGCAGGACAATTTTTGGTTTTTAAACCCTGTTAATTTACTACCCAAACTTTTATGACCTCTGATCTTGTGACAATGCAAACTAACATATAAAATGTGATTTCTGTTACTACGCAAATGGAACTGTTAAATGTAGGTTACTACTAAAGTGTGATAAGGCACTGGGTGTCTACAAGGATAAAATATTTGGGAAGTAAAACAACATGAGAATGTGGAAATAACGCGGGCCCGTTTTCATGTACGATATTATGTAATCCTGGGGTTGGGATATTTGAAGGTACATTTTTGGCAGTCAGTTGTTTCCATGTTGTTTCAAAGTATTGTATTACCTATGCCATGTTAACAAGATGATTAAGGATGGAGTGAAATTAATTTTGAGTTTTATAACAGGTTTATTGTAAGTATATAGGCTGCCAAATATCTTACTTGTGGCATTGATATAATTAATAATTACGTAAGGACCGTGTGAAAGAACATTTCAAATGGGGATCAACTCCTCGGTGATTATTAGTATACTACGCATCATTGTGAACGCTGTCGCAGACTAGCCGCGCTAAGGCACGGACTTTACGCGTTTCGCCGCTTCCGAGCCACCTATAAGCCTACCGACTCCCACCTTTAGAGTATAGACCCAACAATTAGAAGAAATTTCAACGGATTAACACTACTCTAATTTCAAACATAATGGGATGCAATGTTCGGATCACTCGATGACTTGCTTACTAGAGTTTCTTTGACACATATCTAGCGTTGTATTCCATTGATGCACCTTGACGATCGTTTTTTTTCCGCGGCAGTACTTACTTGCCTTGATCATCTCTTTGCTTTGTTCCTTAGAACTCGAATCACCGTTACCGCTAATAGCACGTGTAACCAGGCACTTGTCACGACTGCAACCACCTACAAATACTAATGAGAATGTAGCTTCCTAGCTTAATGACCGTGTCACTGCAAACAAAGACGGGGTACAGTCATATACTACGGTCACGCTTTGTCGAAGGATAATGGGTGATGTTCCTATTTGGAGGACAATGTCCTTTAACGATAGTGTAACTTTTAACGGTAGTTAATGTTTATGGGTTGAGTGTTTTGTTTTTTTAAATTGTTTAAACAAAAACTAAAGATGACGTTCAGTTCTCACAGAGACGTAATTTAACAAAGCGTAAATTTTATTGGGTATTCCAAATTAATTGATTATTTTTATTGAGAGCAATGGCAGCACAAACTTAAAATGTAACAGTATAAACTTAGAATCTAGTACCACAAATGACGCCCTTATCGCTAAAAACGATCTCTTGCAGACAACCTTTGGAGGGAAATAATTTTGCGTACTAGTAATATTAATAGGTACAAACCACCGAGAAGGAAGATTTGCGTGGCGGGTCGTGTCTAAGTTAGAATCAGTTGTATTAATGGTGAAAACATAAAACGTAAAGTTTGTATAAAGTGTGATTTAGTCCGCCCTGCGCACGGCAGGACACATCGTGTTGTAACCCTGAAAGCAGCACGCCTTGCCAAACGCAGGACGTCGGGAAACCCTGATGAGTATAGGTCCTTTGTAGTTTTTTACTTGGAAGGTGTACTAGACATTATTTCTTTGAATAAAACTTATTTTTGTAACTAGGAATGCTTCTAAACTAAACTTATCTATGTATTGTTTAAGTCAGATAAAATTTCATTGAAGCGACTTCAAATTTCCATGCCTTTGCAAGTCCATTCTTCCTTTCAATTTTTCGCGATGCCATTTGCCTTTTACGCCTAGATCAAGTTAAAAGATAAGCTGATCTCATGCGCGTATCTAATTGAAACAAAATCTACCTATGCCAAGTTATTTTTACTATTTCCAAGCAATTTCATAAACAAGTATAAAATTCATAAAAAAAGGTTTGAATGTTAAGCGTAAAGCTTGTCCAAACTGCGCCTTGATTAAAACAAGCTCTCCAATTTTATAAAGACATAAATAGTAATTGTTTCGTTTTTCGGAGCTGCAGGCAGTTTTGTCAGTTTCTTGGGCAAGTGTGTCAGTGGCCGACCTACTGGCTGACTCGTTAACAAGCGGCGCGACATTTCACTATCTACGAGCATCTCGTTTAGTTTCCAATACTGGCAAAATTTCCTCTCATCAATCAAGCTCTTGCACGCTTATTGACCCAAACGCCTTTTGCGTTATAGGCCCTTAGCTCTCACCTGTACATAATTCCTTTAAGCTTCTATCTAATTTTATCTATTCTGTGCCTGTACTTTTTTCTATAACTGTAGCTGCCATTGCATTTATTGCGTACCTTCTACAATCTATAATATTTGTGCTAAAGCCAGAGACAGAGGATAACCTGATCACGACTATCATTCAATTTCCGTGGTTACTTATCTAATTGTTACTGAATGCAAATATTCTAGGACGAGCTTTTTCATGGCAATTAATTTATCTTCAGACGATTAAATAAGTCGTAATAAATCGTCGATTAAAATGCTTGTCGATTTGGAGATGCACATGAAGCAGGATTTTGTACCTATCTTTTCACTAACCACCGTAGTATAACCGTTTAGTCAACACCTAAATAGTCTCTATTGTTAATTGAACTACTACTTGTAGTAATTTAATCTATAAAATATTATAGTCTGTTTGTAATATGGAATGGTAAGCCCTGGTAATTACATTCATTAATAGGTAGTTTTACTTTTTTTTAGTATGTAGGCAACAATACTGTTTGCAACACCCTATAACAGGGTATAAAGTGTAATTTAGTACATTCTGAAAAATGTTACCATTACGCATTATGTGGCAATGTATACTTAAATAAATAAATTTCTTGGTTTCCTCTCTTCACATACGTGTCCCGAATTTCATGAACCTGAACCTGAAAGGACGACATGAAACTTTCGTTGCCATTTTATAGGTACCAGATGCTTCAAATCAATTTCAAAGACGATAAATACTACGCTCCTATTCCAAGCTGCGTAGTATGGCGGCCTCCAGCGGGAGACACCGGCAAACGATGTTTATTTATAAAAAGATCCCATTCATCTTTCCTTTCGTTTTCGTCTGTTCGCTTGACGTCGTTTCCAGACGTCGCTGTCTTTCCACTCGTAGCCATAGCAAAAATCAGTGTTGTGTTAAAAAGGGTTTAGGTAGGGAATCATTATCATTAAAATATATATATTATATGCTGGTAAAATAAGTAGGTATCTAACTACAACTGATTTTGCAGATGAAATGCTTCTCATTATGCTATGAGAACTGACGTTTTGACACGTATTCCCGTTTTATTATAACAAAATACTTCTCATTCTTTAAATAAATTACAAAAATGAAACTTTCCAGGATAATAAATTATTTGACAAAATCATTTTAAGATTATCTGATACTGAATGTTTTGCTCCAAATTCTAAAGAACACCAATTCCATTTAAATACTGATATCCGTTCCGCCCATCCCTCACACCCAAGGGACTTAAAACTCTTTGAAGCTCTGTTTAGTCATCTGTGAAGATATATCTGAACTCGTATTTCATTTCTTCCTCTGGCCACTGGTTACCTATTCCAGTTAGTATTGCTATTCCGATAAAAATGCAAGAAAATCGCGTCTATTTATTTTCCATTGCAAAATTTAACTGTCGGAAACCAGGTATATTTTATAGGTAACATAATGGCATAACATATAACATTATTATGGCTGCATAATAATGAGCTTAATTGATTAATGTGGGTATTCATCAAATCAAAGTATAGAGCTGATAACAGACCGATTTCTAAACTAATCAAGTCGTCTTTTGCAATGAATTTTGCGCAGTGGCACCTAATTGGAGCATTAAGTATTCGAAAATGTAGCGAAGTGCGACGAATCAGTTTTGATACGTACCTATTAATGTTTGAGTAAGAGATTCAATCTATGAGTGAAGCGTTTGCAGTTCGTTTATCTATTTTTAAATTTCAACTTCAAAGTGTCATTGCAACAAGTTCATAATGATGAGTAGATTAGGTGGTGCAGTAAATAGGCAAATTACAAATTGATGAGTCAAACGATGATGTGGTGTCTACTGGTACTTTATGTAGAAAAATTTAGTTTTTAATATGGGTAACAGAGATTGTGTATACAGGTTTAGATCGGGATACTAACGTCAAGTAACGTGCCTTGGAAGGGGAGTTTATCCACCAGTGACTGGTATACGGGCTGATCATAATGTTAAAACTTATTAAGTGAGTATCAAATAAGTGCTATGCTCAATTTGATAGTACTCAGCTTAGCTTACACTCAGAAGCCTAGGCACAAATGTATTTTATAAATGGGCTTTTTTAAGTGTAAGGATGAGATGAGATAAGATAAGATAAGATTATTTATTTGCATACAACATGGGAAATATTATACAACACATACATAAAAGATGTTACATTAATATTATAAGTGGCCACATCACGCTGTACCGGTTAGGCGTACAAATGTCTGGGTGAATGCGTTATGCTCGTACAAATATTAAACAAAAAAAAAAAAACTAAAAGTATAATACTAAATAATGCAAAACGTGATACATGTCAAAATTTTAAATAGTCAAAAAACATAGAATAACAGGATTAAATAAAATTTCGATGTCAAAACAAAAATACAAAATTAGATTTAAAAATATATATCATTAATTAGAATTCGTTGATTAAAAAATCATTAATTGTATAATAGCATTTCTTCAATAACAGTTCCTTTAATTTATTCTTAAATAAGTTAGTATTCAGGTGATTGATGTGTGAGTGAATGACACCGTAAGAGTAATAAGTAAGTTTCAAATTAATATGAATAGATACATGAATTCTAGCCTGCCTCCGTGTCTAGGTGTATATGGCTGTCCAATTTATCACTCACATTAAAATACTCTTCTCGTCTGATAGTAAGGGTTTCCCTGTTAGGAGTATAATTAGCAAAACTTGAGACGGTAACGTTTTGCTAAAGCGTGCGAACGCGCGGGACTCACGCTCGCCAGAAGATGTGTTTGGAATAATCTTCGTATTTTTGGAAGGGAAACAGTTTGACGGAAGCGCGCGGGAGATCTCGGTGAATAACAATATATCTGTCGTGTTCAAGGACGCTGCACCGTCGCGTCATTTAGGGTCATCCCCAACAATCCCTTTAAAACCTTTTTCATTATAATAAACGAGTAGAGCATTACGCTTTCCAACAGCTTAAAAGTTCAGTACCACCCAGAAAATTTAACTTTTAAGTTCAATACAATGCGCGTCAAGGCATAAAGCTAGCCACCCTGAGATATTAAATGTTAAGCCTCCTCAGTTTTTCGTTTATTTATTGTTTTATTTTAAACTTGTGCAAGTCGATGGGGAAATTTAAAGGCAAATAGGTTGGATAAATCGATCCTTACAACAAGGCAAGACGAGGCAACGCGCGCACACGACTATAAGATCACCAAATTCTGAATGTGATCGAAACACGGAATAACCGACTCAACCGTGAGTAATTCCCGTAATATTGTTATGGGTTCCCGTAAGATGTGTCAAAATAACGTCAGTGGTCATTTAAGATTAATAAATGGATGTTGAAATGAGTAACATTATGACTCAATGTAAGCACCGATTCCCATTGTGATCCATTTGGCTCTTTAAATACCCAATCTTATTTATTTAATCAAATAATATGCTTATTATGCTTACAGTTGTACAAAGTGCGCAGATAGCCAGCTTATTGTTGCGTCAATTCTGGTAAGGAAGAGTTTTTTAAATTGACCGAGCGAAGCGAAGGTCTCAGAGTTTACTGGGACAAATCGGCATTTATATGTATGTTTGTATGTTTGTGTGTATATATGTCCGATGATAACTTGAGAACCGTTGATCCGATCTTCATGAAATTTTGTAGGCAAGTAGTTCATTTCAATACAATTTTTAAGTTGGAATATGAGCTGAATCGGTCGAGCGGTTGTGAAGATATAGAGGTCGCGAGGCCTCAGTTTGCCGCGAACAACTAGTTAATTAGATAAGGATTGGTAAGCTATATGCCTTAGTATTTCTTGCGACGAGCAATATAATCTAACAGTATTCCGTAAACAAAATGTTAATCTAGTGTAAATATTTAGAAATAGTTTACTTATATGAGGGAATGCCAATTCTTATTATTTTTTAGTCTATTTATTATTTACAAGTAAGCACTACCGTGGGTCTGATGACAAGCTTACATTGTACGAGTATGTCTCGGTTGTTTGTCCTAAAACAACAACCACCAAGCCAAGTCAGAGGCTTAAACTTTACATACTTATTAATTATTGGTATTTAAATAAAAACGATAAATCTTAAATTACGGACTCCTATACCTACGTATAAAGCCTTAGAGCACCTAGAATCAAGGCCTTTTATGGGGAGACCTACGTTCAGCAGTGGACGTACGTATTCTGGCCAATGAAATGAAAAAAAAAAATGTCACACCGACGTTTACACAGATTTGCTTAATACCAGTAATGTCAATGTGGATGAGATTCGCGAGTGAATGTGCAACAACTACTCTGTCTAGGCTAATCTAAAATCAAAAATTAAGAATTTTTCCAAACTTTAAAAAAAAATCCTTTTCCTAAAACGGTCAGTGGCAACCCTCCAGTCGAACATGCAGTCAGTACGGAAAGGCTACCCGAATGCGTTGCCATGGCACCGTCTGCTGGTTAATCCTCAGTAATGCACGTTTAATGCCAACCAATTTCAGTTTTAACAATAAATAAACAGCTTTATAATATTTTGGAATATAAAAATGCGAAAAGTTGTACGAAGCAGAACCGGTTGCATTCTAAGAGCATGCGTGAAACAAGTTTTATCAAACGCATTGACCATAAAGTATGATTACCACGAAGCCAGTCGCTGGCGCCTGTCTAAACGGCACGCCAGAAAAAAAATCGCGCCAGACACAGTGGAAATAGTTTTTCGTGTCAATCCAGCGACAATTTATTACCGACAGGCGCCAGCGACGGGTTTCGTGTATATCACATATTTAAGTCACTAACCTTGTGCATGCTCTGTTTCAAGTTAGAACTAAGTGCCACACACGTGACAATGAAGGACTTCATACTAACGTGAGTAAATAAGGTTCCACTCCAGACAAACAAGGAAAATCAGAGGAAAATGTAGTTCTCTCTCGTTCTAAGAAGTTGGAAATCAACCTCAGACACAATTCATAAAAATTATTCAAGTAGTTTTTTTTTTTCTTTTTCCTCCGAAGAGGATTTTGGCGTCGCACGTCTTATGCATTTGCCAGTGTCAAGTATACATATATATTCTCAAGTTTTGTTAGATATTATCAAATAAGTCATAGTCACGGTCAAAGTCGTGCAAAGCAAGTCACGGTCAAGTCCAAGTCATGCCCCAGTAAAGTGGTGAAAACTTTACTAGAGCCTTCTATGGAGTTTTGGAAACAACACGAAAATTCACGTTTTACATTATACCATTCACCAACACTCGTGCATGTACACGAACACTTAACGGGTAGATATTCACCGTCTTTACACATTAACACTCGAAATTACACAAGTTTTGGAAAATAATAAAATGACGCGACATGAATTCTTCACGTTCCCGCCAAAACTCCAAGTAGTTCAATGAACTACATTATCTGTGCTTAGAATGTTAAAATGCGCAAAATACATTCAGTAAATTGATCGAAAGCAATTGAGTAGCCAATTCCAATAAGTGTCAGCAGAAGTGATTTTCGTATTCCGTGAAATAACGAGACAGGAATTTTGAGATACTTAGCTCAAGCGCAATTTATATAATTTATACTGTTTTTCTAAGGAGCTTATGAATTCGAGTTAGTACTTTCATCAGTTAGACTTCTATTAAACATCACAGGTGTATGTTTGTTCGTCGATGGACTATAGGCCTCTCCCAATTTAGGTAAGTTACCTAGTGTCTTCAGTTTTTAAATTCGTGAGTGACGCGACAAGCAAGTCTTCTCGTTTATTGGTACGCGGCACGCTTGCCCATGCCAATTCAGTGCCATCCAGATCCCTGTGGAGTAATGCACAGCGCTCATCATCCTGACATATTAGATTTTAAATCTCTTTATGCTCAGTAATTTCCTTGGAAACATTCTCTTTCAATCCGGAACACAGTAATGTTTGCACACTATTGCTTGGCGGTTGAATAAATGGCAAATGTGTGGCACTTCCCCAGGAGGACTCTGCAAAAGAGTCCTACCACTAAATTCTACTTTCATATAACAAAAGTAAAATAATTATTATTATTACTAAGGCAAAATATAAAAACCTGATTGCAAAGTGTAGCCTAAAGCTTAATGAGGAATACGACAACTCACTCGTAAAAATCGGTCAAGCTTTTAAGGCTACATGAGGTAATAATACAGGAACAAACAAACATACATAGGTACACACCCGAAAACCATTACCCTCCTTCTTGGGCAGTCGGGTAATTAAGTCATATTCAGTCAAAAGATTGATAAATACCTACCTACCTTTTCTTCGTTTACGTTCTCTTATAGAGTTACTAATTTCGTACCAAAGAATCCTGTATTATTTATCTATGGTCGTACTATTTACAACATCGTTAAATAAGAAAGCACCATTAAATACTTTGTAAAGTTTTATAATCTCTTGTAAAAACTATGAAGCAGCGTTGGAACAGGCAAGTGCACTCTCAAGTGTTAGGGAACTTACCGCATTATGCATATACGTATAATGTTTTAAGTAATATTATAAACATATAGATAATTATTTAAACTTACTGTGTCTCATGTTACATACATATCATTTAAAAGTACTAAATCGATTATACTTCGTAAGTCACTAGCCGACCGGTATGGTGCGCCACCGTCGTCTAGTTCAGTTGGTTTTTGTTACGTGAAAGTGACGGACGCTCCGGCAGCCATTTTCTGATTAAAAAGGTAATATTTAATGGTGACGGTCCCTGCTAGAGTGAACTAAGGTTGGTCCAATATATGACATCAAAGTTATATTACCATTAGGTTCCTAGAATAAGAGTTCCATTATTAATTGTTGTTAAAATAACTCATCGAAGGTTAAATTAATAAAAAGCTACTCATATACAAATTATTATTATTTCCTAATATTAGTGCCCTTTCAGTTCAGAAGTGGGATAAACGGGTTCATCACTCGTTTGTCCCGCCCACAAACTTAGCGAGATGTTGACGAGATCTTCTCTCTTTTCTCCATCATGCTAAGTACCCACATTTTTTTTCACTTCCCCTTTCATGCCCATTGAGCTATGATTTCATGTCTTAATAACTTATTCGCTGATCATCTTGATTTAGAGATAATGGAACTCTTAAGGTAGAACTAAAGTGAGTAGGGACTATTAAATATTAAGGTTGAATAATAGTATGTTTGCTTATATTTGATGTAACGCCCATTTTCTTCATCTTTTTCGAATAAAGTAATATTCATGATCTCTGATGAATATTTTGTCAGTTCTTTCGAAATTATTTAAGAAATATATAGATATTAACGACGAAGGTCGATCAATGTTACTTGTTCAATTTATTTACTGAAAGTAAATATAAATTGAAATGAAATGAAATTTACATTATAATTATTATGTATAAATTATAATATTTGGCAGCTACTTGAATTTTAATGTCATAACGTTAAAAATGTTTCTGAGCTAAGACAATGAACGGCTCGCCGTGCAGCACCAATGAGGAGTGTGAAATTCCTGGCGGGGGCGAAAGTATAACCCTTGGCAGTGGTCAAGAAGACGACACGGGTGAGTGTCGAGCGACATGCATCGTAAGTTCAGCAAATGGCGTTAAAAGTAAGTACAGTCGGGCTCACAGAAAAGAGAAATTATAGAAGAGCACTGTAGGCGTGGCATTGTAGCCAGACATCGAGAGAGGCTATACGGAAATGTTTCAATCTCTCAGGATAAGACGAAAGTCTACGACCCATACTGCATCTCTAGCTATGGATCCTAAAGCATCGCCTTAATATTTTATTTAATTCGATCATGTGGACTTGGTAGAAAGGAGACCATATTACTGAGTTGTACTCAAACACACTAAAAATAAGAGTATAAGTAAATGAAAGTTGTAGGTTTACAAAAGTCTTTAATTAATCTTGAGATAAATCCCAGTAACTTTGAACTTCGGTTTACGATGTAGTCGTAATGGCTAGGAAAAGTAAGTTTGTCATCGCAAAACACACTAGCAACATGATTGCGCATAAGAATTTCGTTGTTAAGTGAGAATTCAAAAGTAAGACTGTTAATTTTCCTAGTGAAACTAAGCAAAGCATTTACTGACGTTAAAATACATGTAGCTACCATCACACCAAGCTGGCTGTGAATTTAAGTCATTTTGCAGTTGGAGAAATCGTTGAAGTTTTAATTGTACTAAATACTTTAAGATCATTACATACATCAGACGGATCAGTGGCTGTAACGCCTTAATATTGCATATAAATAAGGATGTAGTTTACTGACTTTTTACTATTGAAAACCCTACAAAAACCTTTAATACCGTTATCTAAAGAATTTCAGTTAATGTTATGTAACTTCTGTAACAGGTTTCAATGAGTAACGTACATTGGCTCTATATTGCAAGAATTGATCCTGATCAAGAAGATTACCAATTATTTTAAAGAAATGCCTATGACATTTATGTTTCATTCCTAAGCAGCGTTTTAGCGCGGGGCTAAACCAAACCAGATATTTGGTATCATCGCTTTTTGACATTGGAGTGTATTTAATTGTTTATACCCTTGAGTATGGTATGAAATGCTGTCAAATCCACGTCGATATTACAAGACGACAGGGCAGAGTGACACTCTGCTTCCGATAACTCAGAACACACTTCACTGTATTTTACACTTATTCAAATTCAAATTCAAATTCAAATCATTTAATTCAGACTACAAAGGTCCATATTAAAATTATCCATATTAAATTATTAAAATTGCAGTTCTCGGCTTTAAGAGTTTCATAAAGTGAACAGAATTATTATCTATGTCCAATACTATGGCAGGGTGATATCTGTCCAGGCGACTAAGAGCCTCTGCACCATAAACATGAACATCAACCGTAGCAAGTACAAGATCTAGTATACAGTTATAAGTGTTACATTGACGAAGGTGACAAAGAGACGTCGTGTCTAATGACAAGCGTGGTTTCATCATGTGCTGGACTAGCCTTTAAAGCCACTGAGTTAATTTCTTTAGTCCAGAACAGACCAGTAATGTTACAGTCGCCAAAACAGACGAAATCATTTGAACTATCAGAATTTAAGATATTTTATAACAATTATCGTAAAAGGGTTCATGTTGTTCCTGTGGTAAGTATGAAGGCAAATAACAAATACAAAAGTATACGGTTTTATTATTTGTTATCACGCGGCGGAAGTGTTAACCATAAGTCTTCAACATACTATCCCAAGAAGTTTTTCGGATAGCATGTATGCTCCTTTTAATAGCGATATCAATGCCGCCGAATACTAGAACGATCACGTCGGTAAATATTATAGCGAGCATCAAATAGCTCAGCATCAAATATACTACTGTTAAAGTTAGTTTCTGTGAGATAACATACATACATAATTTTAAATTAAATTTTTATCATTTGTAACGTGTGAACAACGTAATGATTTCTATGCAAATATTTTTGTGCGTCTGAAAGGACCGAATGTAGTGGAACATTTAGATTGCCAACGCCATGCTTACTAGACGTGGGCGTTATTTCACGTCACTAGATACAATAACTAGCTACGCGGCATGTAACCGAATCACTAGTTTCTAGTCAAATTACAAGTGCTGATTTTTGTAAATGCGTTACTGACGCTGTCTGTCGGTCGAACGCTTTTTCATCGCGCATATAAAAAATAGGTAGTTATAAAAATCACTAGTTTTGAAACAGGTGACACCGACCAAGTCACTGGTTTCATCATGCTTATTGAAAATGACGTAACGATTCACGTCTACTGCTTACCTGCCATCTCGCAAATGGAACTCATTTCATTTCAAATTGACTGACCGAACTTTAGTCAGGAATTATTTGGAATACTTTGCGGTTTCATTATTGGAACAGGAATTAAAGATGAATTAAATAAAAGTGTCTTTGAAGTCAAGAAAACCTGCAAAATAATTGTGCAGTTTTTGGACTGGCAGCACTTACATCCCGTTTCACTCCTTGTATAAAATAAAAATTCAAAAAGACCCATAGAGAACCCAACCGTATACGACAAAAATAAGGTCGATTTTAAAATGTTACAGCGTGACGCTTGTAACGCTTTATTCATTCACTACCTAGTAATTCGTTAATTGGCAGCATTGCCATTAGGCAATTATACTACTGGCATTGATACTAGGCTACAGCGGATTTCCATACAATATTGCCTTGACAGCTCTTCTAATCTAGAAGTAAACATATTTTTCTCGTCTGTGGTCGGACTAATCCGTCGCGGCAAAGTAACAAACTGAGCGAGGGAGCGGAAGGTAGCCGGTGGAGACGCCGGTGAAGCCGCAAACGCTCTGCATACCATTGAGCGAGGGAGCGGAAGGGAGCTGGCGGAGACGCCGGCAAAGCCGCAAACGCTCTGCATACCATATATTCGATGCGGAAGGGAGTCTAGTTAGTAGACAAAGCCGCAATATATCTCCATACGTTGTCTTGATAGTGTGGCAGGGAGCCTGAGAGCTAGGCAAAGCCGCAGAGACTCGTTATAAAACTCTGATGACGCGGAAGGGAGCCGAAAGAGTCGGCAAAGCCGCGGTCGATCAGCACATGATACAAATAAAGCGGAAGGGAGCCTGAGATGTAGGCAAAGCCGCGATCACACGTCAACTTATAGAAATGATGAAGCGGAAGGGAGCCTGAGAGGTAGGCAAAGCCGCGATCATACGTTCATTAATAATACGAATAAAGCGGAACTTAAACACTTAAAACCTCCGGACGAATATTTCTAAGACAAAAGTAATGCAGTTTCACAATTATGAGGCTACTCCGATTGACCTCAAAATAAACATTGCTGGTTCTTCAGTTGTTGAGGTTTGTGAGACGGATTTTCTCGGAGTAGGTAACTCTGGACACAAGCCTGAATTGGAAATCTCACCTCACAGACATCGACGGTAGAATCTCCAGCCATTGTTATACTTTATCGGTGTTAGTTGATGTAGCATCCACTGAAGTTGCCAAAAATGCTTACTATGTAAAGGGTAAATAACATTTACCCTTTATGTTATATTTATATTATTTCAAATCTGATTAAACATAGATGACATGAAATTTATTTAAATTCTATTCTTATTCTATAATTAATTATTGAAATCAAATTAAAATTACTTGACATTTATCAAATTAGAAATTATTTAGTATTATTACTAATAATAAACCTATAATTTCAAAAAATGTATGTGTAAAATCCTGAATATTGAATGCCCGATTAGGGTATGCTGATAGAGACTATTGTTGCACTAATACCTAACATAACACACAATGTATCAGTTGGTCAATAAATATTTCTGAATCTGAATCTGGAAGGGAGCCTGGGTGATAGGCAAAGCCGCGAACGTTTATTTTCTGATGCGACGGGTTCATCGAGAGATGCCAGCTTAGATTTTGTTAGCGCTTAGAGTGTGCTTCGCGTATTTCAAACAGGTTGACCTGTAATCACGCTATAGGTCAACAAAGCGACCATCGATGCCTACGACGCAAATATCATGTAAAGGGGATGGCTCAGGCTGTGCGGACGAATGGTTGCCTAGTGATAGGCGGCGCAAGTATTATTATCGTTGTTTACAAAATGATCCTAAAACACCAGATCAAAATGAATCTAGGTACCGACATCCACGTTTCCCGAGTCCGCTTAATTTAATAAGCATGTTTCTGCAGGGAGTAAGTAGATAACGGTGATATAGTTATAATTCACGCTACAACTCTGAAAAATCAAGACGAGTTTTCTGCTTGTCTCGTCTAATTATCAAAATTGTATACATAATTAGATAAAAATAGTTATACATTTTTAGTAATATTAATTATAATTTAAAGTCAAATATGTGTGACATAACTATACAATTATAATTACAGTATTGCTAAATTGTCTTAATGTTTGTAGATTTATAAAACTTATAAAAATACTGCCAGATAAAATTACATTTGTGATAATAGTTAGAATCTTATATATTTAATAAAACAGCTTAAAAATATTATCTAAACTTAAATATACATACTAAAACTACAAACAAAATAAAAATAAACTATATTATAATCTAAACTTGAATGTACAGACTAAAACTACAAACAAAATTAAAATAAATACTTGGATGAATTGAGTCTAAAATAACTGTAAATGAAAGGCCGCATTTAGGACGCTGTCTATAATGATAATGTCGCTGTGATAGTTGCTTGTTAAATTCAATGACTTAATTTGAAACTGTTTTCTTCCCTGTTCTGATTTGTGTACTTGCACATAAATATCATAATTACATACACAAATAATTTAAAATAAAGAATTGAGGCGATGGGACTCGCTCTAGCAGGATGGCCGAGCTGTTAGGGAACTTACCGCATTATGCATATACGTATAATGTTTTAAGTAATATTATAAACATATAGATAATTATTTAAACTTACTGTGTCTCATGTTACATACATATCATTTAAAAGTACTAAATCGATTATACTTCGTAAGTCACTAGCCGACCGGTATGGTGCGCCACCGTCGTCTAGTTCAGTTGGTTTTTGTTACGTGAAAGTGACGGACGCTCCGGCAGCCATTTTCTGATTAAAAAGGTAATATTTAATGGTGACGGTCCCTGCTAGAGTGAACTAAGGTTGGTCCAATATATGACATCAAAGTTATATTACCATTAGGTTCCTAGAATAAGAGTTCCATTATTAATTGTTGTTAAAATAACTCATCGAAGGTTAAATTAATAAAAAGCTACTCATATACAAATTATTATTATTTCCTAATATTAGTGCCCTTTCACAAGGATTACCTATACTGTCTGGCAGAGGCACTCACCTTGAGGAGAGTGCGTCGGCGTACGCCGATCACATTATAACGGGCGCTCGAACTCGCCCGGTGTGAATCTGCAACAAGGGAAAGGAAAATTAACAAATCTTTAGTAAACATTGTGGGCCGTGGGAAAAAAATAATGATGAAAATATAAAATTAAGTCAAACAAAAAAAAACTTAGTTATTATTTAGGTAGTCCTTAAACAAAACAATAATAAAATACCGGGTAATATGACGAGCAAACTTATCATCTTAAGAAATTTCTGCCACGCAACCTTTGAAAGGACAGAACTAAAGAATTAAAATACAGTCATGTCGGAAATTAAAATTAAAATACATTCGCATGAATATTACTAAAAATATAGATAAAATGTATACCTACTAAATACACAAAAAAATAATATTTACATACTATAAATAATAATGCATACGTACCAATTAACAAGAAGAAGGATATAAATATGTATGTTTATAACGAGTTTCCTGAAATTGTCGAAAAGGAATGGATTTAGTAAGCCTGATAGACTTGCTCCAGGGGCTTGACTTTTGAATCGCTCGTATTTAATATCAATATTATTATTCATTACTATTATTGCTACTGTGTGGTGATATTTATATAATATATATATTATATAATATGACTAAATGCGACTGTCACAGTCGCATTTTTGAAATAATATAGAAAATCAAAATCTATCTCTCAATAGAAAATCTTTCATTTCGCATGATATTTTCGTGCGAAATCATACGAGCAGTTCAAAAATAATATAAATATATCACATCCATCAATGCATTGTAACAAATGTAATGGCTCGTGCTATACCTAAGCAGGTAAATTTTTTTTTTAAGTCGCGGTTTTATCGCAAAAACTACAAAAAGTATTATTTTGAGCGCCTTGTTTGCAGTGACGAGATTATATCATCAGGTGCGAAAAATACTGCACGTATAAAATAAAACTAAAAATACGTTTAACCGTATACAATTTTGAAAATCTGTCATAGTTAAAAATAAAAAATCACTAAATGACCCCCTGAAAAATCCTTCTGAAATCAAATGCTCTGAATTTTCAGCAATAACTACAAATTTTCTTTTGCAATTTAAATATCCAGGCTAGTGGTTTATGCGGCAAGCCAGGTAGTTTTTTTATTTGATTTGTAAATTTCCGATAATCGGCAAAAAAGCAATGAAAAACTACAATTTCCAATTTTCTCATCAAGTATGATATGCGGTTTTTAATTTTAAACCTTAGAACTTTGAGCGGGTACAATACTCATTTCAAATCATCATCACACCGCTCCTTAACGCCTATAAGTGGGCTTTTGCCAACTCGTCTGTTGGTAAGCGACGACGTGGTCTAAGATGAAGCACGCAGACCCAGATAGAAGATACCTATTCACTTTGACCTTGAAAAGCCCATTATGTGCTAAAATCATGATGCGTCTTGGTGTTACAGTATTGGTACAATATAATCGTACGTACATAATCGTAAATAATGCAATTTCAATAAACTAAATTTCCTCCATAATAATGTAATTTTAAAAGCAATCACAACGCATCTAATTTCTATGAAGTCGTGCAATCAAGTTTATTACTAAACGAGGCTGGTAATTTCCTCTACTATTCTAGCAAGCATCCATAAGTATGAAGTTCCCGACATCCCGTACGAATCATGTCTGTGGGACGCTTTCTAGCAATATCTGTGTGATGCATGAGACACCGCCGCGGCCGGCACACAAACTGCAGGAAAGTAGACCGGCCGAGCCCATGCCTGCCACTTGACGATAGGAACCCGAAACTAGACACCCTTAACCGGCTTTGCAACTGCTTTCGGTTTTAAATACAACATCAAGAGTGTAATAAATTCTTCAAAAACAGCCCTACAATAAAATTTAGGCGTTTGACGGAATTCACGATGTGCGTAGGCTTTGCTAAGATGTTATATTATTACACAAAATTGTAAACAGCCTTAATATTCATAATCCGCTGTAAGAGAAAATCAAAAGCATACGTACAAACAAAAGAATATCCCTTACAAAGAGATTAGCCGTCAGTGAGTGGACAAAGAATGTCAATATTAGTTTGTATCACGGTATACAGTGGGCGTCTCAGGCGGCCGGCTCCCGAGAATCCGACTATTCCGTTCTGTGGCCACGTTAGGCGGACTTTCGATTGTTTCAGGAACAAAGACTGTCGCTCTCGAAGCCTTCATGGAATGGCTATGTTAGCCTATTTGGCGAGGCAATATTAGGGCCCACTCATTATTACTTGATGAGGTAAAGACTGGCCGCGCTCTACAAGAGGGTGCTGAGAGAATAAAGGAACTTGTGAGGAACTATTTGTCTTCTAAATAGATATATAAATCAGCAATGCACATTGCAAACTCTTCTCATTGCCATAGTAGGAACCGCAAAGTCTGCTAGAGACATATCTAAAGGTTTCATACGGGAATACACTAAATTTTCATTTTGAAATTGTCGATGTATATAATTTTATTTTAATAAAACGGGAATAGTCTCGTTAAATTCTCACGGTTCACTCACGGTTATACTGACTATGGTTTCGATCAAATCCGGTGATCTTTTTTAAGGAATGCTATAAGAATGATGCGCGCGCGACATCGTCGTGCCTTACGCGTCTTGTCTTTTATAAAATCGATCTAACGTTTAAGTGTATTAGGTACATATTTTAAGGTTACCTGTCCTATAGCATATTTACGACTATGGCTGCTGTTTGCCTTATAATTATTTTCTTCTGATAGAAATTAGAAACTACGCTGTAAATTATCCAGTTCATGCGCCATCAAATAAAGCTTATGGAATGGTTAAACCACATACTAACAGTTCAATAAATTCCCAAGCAAGCAATGTGAAAGCAAAACAGCAATGCCGTTCGTTTATAACATTGTGTGCAAATTTCTGTCGATAAAACCAAATAATACGCGACGTTTGCCTGTTTATGTGCGTTTAGCGATATTTTTTATTATGCTCTCCCTGAAGATGCAACTAGTTGTTGATGTTTTCGAAATTCTGAAATTCCGATTTCATTGCCAAAGCGACGTTAGAAATAATTTAAAGGAAAAATTTCATATGCTCCGATTGTCTCCGATCATGTTTCTTGTTTAATAAAAAATATTACTGTAAGCTATATGATCAATAAAACGTGTCCCGTTCGCTACTGATGATGAAGCAGTCGTTAACCAAAAATAAATGACATCAATAAATACATAATAGTCACTGAGCTATAATAGAAGAAAAGAATACGTAATAGAAGGGATGCCGCATTACATTGTCCATTACCCATTTAATTGTGTACACTTTGCTCAACTTCACTCGCTAGAGCTCACTTTATGATTATGCGTTGTGTTGTATTATTTGCATATACATGTTGGGGTGTGTATTACGAGACACACCAGGCATGTGAATAAAGTTTTTTTCTTCCAGCGAATGTCTGATTGAAATTCGGCAGTGTGTAAAATGAAATAGGACATTGCGATGCAATTATGCAATGTAATGTCCTATTTAATTTTGGTCAATTTGCCAGAATTCAGCGAGTCAATCAAGTCAGTGGTTGCAATGCAATTATGCATAGTTCTGCGGCCTCTAGTATATGTACTAGTATCGTATACATACGTTGTTTCTCTGTGATCGAAAAGTACACAGGTAAATAATTCTTAAGGCTGGCTGCCGATTTGTATGTAGGCAGCATTTCCAAATAGAGAACAAGAAAGGAATGAGCGCGTACAAATATGGCAAGAATTTGCTGCAAATATCTGCATTATTACTCATACAGTATCATGTTTGTTTACGATACAAACATATTTTGCATCATATTTCGTTATGTGCAAACAAAACACGTGTGAGCG
Organism: Apocheima hispidaria; assembly: GCA_947579745.1. Lineage (NCBI taxonomy): Eukaryota > Metazoa > Arthropoda > Insecta > Lepidoptera > Geometridae > Apocheima > Apocheima hispidaria. The sequence continues at coordinate 10,255,520 of OX388156.1, forward strand.
AAACAAAACATCCAGCAGAAAAATTGTATAGAAACATTTACCTTTCATTCAGTAGATTAGTAGCCAAAATATTTGGAGTCAATTTTTTGGCGAGCTTCACTTCGGCATTTCTTTTTGAACAGAATGGTAAACAATCGCTCGATGAATTGGCCTTTATGTATACGACTATAAGTAGATGTCAAATGTTATCACTAGTTTCATTGACTTGGAATCATGTCTTTAACGGGTCTTTCAGATTAGCAACAGCACGTGCATGAATTCGACACGAAAACTGCTAAGATTGTTTTATTTTCGACTTTATTTTTATCTTATTATAATTTTAATTTGTATGATGAGCAGCGAGAGCTGCCATTTATCGTTATCATTGGCTGTAAAATGTTCATCGCTAATGTAATATATTATTTTTGATGATCGCACGCTCTATCATAAGTACTTAACGGGTGATAGAATCAACGCTTACACGATTAAACCAATAAATTCTTAAGGATGGTTGCAATAAAGATGAGAATAATTTGACTAGTTATCTCTAGTGAAATGGTGTGAAAGAACTCTAATACAAAACTTAAAAAAAATATGTACTGTCAAGTTGATATCCTATTGTTATATACACAGAAGAGGATTTTTTTTTACCTCTAGATCTCTTCTGTGGTTTATATATGATTGTCACGGAATCGTCATAATTATTATCAGTTTATGAAGACGTGGGAACAAAACAAAAAAAAAAAGGAAAACAATTAGCTAATTGATAAATAAGAGCAAAAGGTTACTTGACTACTGCGTCAATTGTAAACATAAAATGTTCCAGTGGGTTGTGATTGTATTTTGTTTCGACCACCAATACCATCATCATCATCAGCCGATAATCGCCCACAGCGACGCCTAGGCCTCTCTTCTTGCACGCCCCCGTTTCGATCCTGACCATCTTATTATATTTTAAACTTCAATTTTTTTCCGTTTCTATGGAAAGTCCATCAAAATTAAAAGTAAAAGAAAGAAATTCACTTTATAATACATAGGAAACCTACAAATAATGTAATTATAATTTTGTGTTTACAAAACAATCCTACTAGCTGAATGTTAAAATGTATCTGTGAGGAAAATTTCAAACATTAACCTCTAGAAATATTAATTATATATATTATTATTATATATTATATTGTATTGTTGCGATACGATAGAATTCCAGATTCTTGAAGTGGGTGCTTGTCATGCCCTAACTAACCTAAAACACTTAGATAGGTGTTGAAATAATATATATATACATTATGCCATAGGTGGCAAACAAGCAGACGGGCCTGATGGTAAGCGATCACAGCAATACCATGCTCTGTGGCAATACTGATGGTAAATATGGTAATATTAACTTTTTGGTAACATTAACTTTTAATTATTGAGGTTTATCTATGAGGTCTATGAGACTCTCATAGACCTCATAGAGATAATTAGGTACGCATTTTAAGCGTACCTAGTTTAATTAAATTAATTAATATAAATCTATTAAAATCGAACAGAAAAAACTAAAACTGTTTCATCCAAAGAAAGCCAAGTGTAGACAATTTTTACCCGACTGCAAAACACTACAAAAAAAGTGAGTCCTTTTCGGCTTAGCATACCATTTACATATAACCCTGTATAGAAAGTATCCTCATGCTATGTTTCCTCACGACGTTTTCCTTCACCGGTAGCTGAAGCTCATTGTTTGGATCTGAACACAATTTTGAATAAGTATATTTTTAAGTGCGTTCTTATAAAATCTTTTAAGTACGAGAGCGGTAGTAAAGAGGGAGCGTATTTGTTGTTTTGCCATATCAATTGAACATCCTTGGACTGCGTATTAGGTACTAATGATATGAATAATATAATTTTATCTGTAATATTCCTAAGAGATAAAACGAATTAGATGCGTAAAAACATGATTGACATCCATGTTCTATGGCAAGGTTTTTTTTTACGAATTTACGAGATCATAGGTACATTCGCAAAGAAAATAGTTTCGTTTCTTAGTAAGTATGCAAATATAAGTACATTGATGCAGTGGATCTTTTAAATCGTATAGAAACAATAAATTATATGCGTAAAAACATGATTGTCATCGATGTTCCTTGGCAAGGGTTTTGTTTTTACGAATTTACGAGATCATAGGTACATTCGCATAGAAAATCGATTCGTTTGTTAGTAAATTTGCAAATATAATTACATTGATGCAGTGGATCTTACAAATCGTAAATTGTATAGAAACAATAAAATTATTTACGTAAAAGCATGATTGTCATCGGTGTTCTTTGGTAAGGTTTTTTTTTTACGAATTTACGAGATCGTAGGTACATTCGCAGAGAAAATCGATTCGTTTGCAAATATAATTACATTGATGCAGTGGATCTTACAAATCGTAAATTGTATAGAAACAATAAAGTTATTTGCGTAAAAGCATGATTGTCATCGATATTCTTTGGCAAGGGTTTTTTTACGAATTTACGAAATCGTAGGTACCTTCGCAAAGAAAATCGTTTCGTTTCTTAGTAAGTATGCAAATATAAGTACATTGATGCAGTGGATCTTTTAAATCGTAAATCGTATAGAAACAATAAAATATTAACCGACTTCATCCTTGACAAGAAAGACGAGCTCAATAACGTCCATTTTTAAAACTTGAAAATAAATTAAACCAGGCATTATTTTTAATACCAGGAACGACATTTTTATCACTAAAGTATAAAAGCAGCTTTACTATTTTATACTCTTGCATTCAAAGACCAACGTGGTCAGAATTTATGCCTCTCATTCTGCTTTCTACAATGTAATTGCAAGTGTCAAAACATTTCTTACCGCGGTCTAGGTATAGTTTTAGACGCCCGTTGACAGAAACCACGGTAACGAAACCACAATAATGTCGGTTCATTATTTGTAATGTGGCGGCATTTTTACAACGTTTACACGATCACGGTAACTTCACAATATCCCGTTTATTAATAACTTATTCAGCTTTTATGAGGGTAAATTATTTTTTTATTTATGTTACAATACTTTCTCTCGATTTTACGTTTTGGTTTAAAAAGAATTATGTATGACTTTTGCTTTCCTTTTCCTTTTATAAAACAACTGTTTTTCAATTCAACTCTTTTTTTTTCTAAAGCTCTAAATGACAATGACATTACGCATCTTAAAAACTTTTCTTATTGTCTATAGAAATTACAAAATTGTCAACGCGTTCAGTAGACCAACTCAAAATATGCGTTCTGTCAACTGATACCGCGGTCTTGCGGGTCGTTGATGTAAGAACCCAAATGAGAAGAAATTGGAAGACGAATGAAACTATTAATTTTATTTTTTGTTGTTCCACCTTTACTTCCCCCACCACGATTCGGGGACATTATCAAGCTTGTTACTTACACAGTTTTCTGTTTCGTACTAAGCAATTAAGCTAGTGACATGTTATATTATTATAATTAATCTTATATTTCTACCGGCGAGATATCGTTGGATTCCTCTTTACGTCCGGTGTGTCATATGCTACATTTTGCAGTCGAGTATTATGTTTTTCGTTTAACTATATTACTTGTTCTATCAACACCTCCATCGCAATTCATTAGTTACAGACGGCGAACCGGTAAACCCGACCAGAAACCTAATGATATTGGTTTTCGACTAATTAGGGCTGCCAACTTGTAACAGTTAATTGTAGACACCTGTTTAACACGAACATTTAGGATAGATTTGAAAGTTAACTTCAGTTTGCTACGATTGACGTGTGCTTGACGGTAAGTATAGTAAGTAAGTACATAATAATACTAATTTATGACGCTATTCTCATATCCTACTAACTGCCACACATCTTTTTTATATGTCCTAAACGGTTTGTACACGCCTGTACATAGAATCGAAATTATAAATCTGTTTTCTTTCTAATTTTAAAGTGGGTTCATTTGACTAAAGTAAAATAATTAAATTATTTAATTAGTTAACTGATCCCGCGGGACCACTTTGATGCGGGATCAGTTGACGTAAGAGCCATTCTAACCTACTGGGTGCAAAAATAACAGAGCGTTCCCTATTGCTTTCTCGCATGCGTTATGCTCCGGTAGGTGTTTATCGCGGGTAGTTACGCTTCGCTGTGTGTGCTAATTATTGCGACGTTGGGACCCTATTTCTTAAATGTCATTTTGGAGTATGTAAGTTTTATGTACGTTCAATTTGATACTACTTTTACCAATCGTGGTGGAAGAGATGGATAAAAAACACTGCACACTAAAGCTGAAAGTAGAGCAGAAAAGGGAGGCCTTAGCTCAGCAGTGCGACACTCCAGGCTGATGATACTGATGTATATAATATACTGATAAGAAATAATACTACTAAAAGAAAATATAAAAAAACATCTTATACATACTAACATACAGCCCAAAAAAAAAAAACAAACGCCGTACCATCTTTTTCTCGATAAGCTTTTCTCGGAAAGGCCTAGTTGACACCCCTACCTCACAACAATAGAGAAATTATACTAAGAGTCTTAATGTCCATAAAAAGATGCGTAACTCGATTTTGGTACTGACAAGGACGTAAGATGTCGCTAGTACTTTAATTTGCGACATGATCGTCACAATTTCTGCTTGACTTGAAATAAAAGCCCAAGCTTAATCATTCGGAGAAAAAACGCGATTTGTTAGGAATATTTTTGCATTAATAATATCAGTAAAATAATTTAAAAAAAATTGCAATACTCGCTAGGTTCTCAAGAGATGTCGCTGAAAACATTATTTTTGGAAAATTATTTTTAACGTCGTATATTGCAATCTAATTTGAACTAAAACTTAAATAGCGGATATAATATACTAATACTATGTTTTATATTAACCATATTTTCATCGGCTTTTATAGCGGTTTGGACATTAGCTGTCTAAATAATTTAGCGTCATCTAGTTTTAAGCAGAGGGGTAAACTTTTTTGTACGAGACTGTTATTCTTATCGTGTAGATTTTCTTTGCTATTGCCGACCGAACACTTCGGTAATTGCACTAACAACTGGTTGTTTGTTAAACGACTGTGCGTAGGAAGCGAACTCCAATGACAAATTAACAAGGTACGGCACTGAATTTGCGATAACTGGGTAATAAGTGCAAAGGGTGAAAAAGTAATTTTGCAGATCAAGTCGCTAGTTTAGGCTTCGATAATTTGCAGATTTAGGACTACACTGCACATTTAAGAAGGTCGGGTCATTCTAATGCACAGGTCGAAGTCACGGTGTTGGGCCTTCTGCTAGTAGCAAGAGCGGTACTCGCAAGAGATCGCGAGTAAGCTAAGTGGTGGAAACGAGCACCTTACGTTGATTTCAGACAGTGCGGCCAACATCTCATAAACCAACTCAGAAAACCTACACTAGGTCGAGAGTGGTAACATAATGCCATTCTGTCCTATAAAAAGCAAGCAGAATAGATATGAAGTCCCAGTTGAATGGACACAGAGCCACCGTTAGATGTGATACATATCTCTACGCCTTGTTATTTCACTGGAATCAATATTGCTTGATAGCACTGTATTTTTTAACCGAAAAAGGAGGAGGTTCTCAATTCGATTGTTTTTTTTTTACCTCAGATCTGCGTCATTTATAAACGATAAAAAATTATTTTTTACTTCCATATTGCTCTGTTTTTATCAAAATCTAGTAGTGATAATGGGATCCATGAGGAATCGAGGGAACTCCTCAAGACATGCACATAGCGGTTTTGGTATTTTCATTAACAAGTCAAGCATTTGCATTCAGAAAGAATCATTTGTTAAGTAGAACTGATGAAGAAGACCACCTATGGCCACCGGAACTCCTCAGTGATAAGTATTTCACGGGTGGAGCCAAGATAATCTCGATTATGATAGTTAAGCGACTATGACGAAGCAAATCTAAAGAAATGGTTCTGATGAAGTCGGTTTTTGGGATTCTTTAGGAATCCTTATATGTTCGTTATGTCCGTCTGTCTGCAAAGTTATAAACCTGATATTTTGCACAAAGATAATCTAAGTATAGATCTCAGGATTAATATAAATATATAACATTTTTTTCTTTGTATAATAACGGTAGCTCCCATACAAGCAACGAAGGGACGAAAAATTATTTTCTGCGGTTCCCTATCATGTGTGTTTCGTTGAATATGTCTCACAAAGTTATGATTAATAGTAATAATTATGAAAGAATAAAAAAACTAAATTGTATATTAAAAGGGTGGCCGCACAAAAGAGTAAGATAGTAAAAAAACTGTTCTGTCGAGCCATCATACTCAACTACATGTAAAGTGGAGAAAAAAAGAAATCGCTCGTCCCTCACGTATGGAGTCTCACTGAAAAGGTCTTTTAAAATGAAAGTATGGTCTCCTACATCAATTTTTTTATCAGATGTACTACCCTGCCATTTCTAAACTATGTATCTTAGAAACTTATCATCTTCCAAGTTGATAGACCTTAGTAAAAACTTTCTTTTAAAATTATTCCCGGTAACATGTGATAATAAGTTTTTAATATAATGGCAGGCAAGCATGCTCTTGTCAAGTGTTTTTTTTTGTTAAAATTATCTTAGATCAGGAACCAGCATATACCACCGATGTATTGTTTGTTTGTGTTCAAATTTCCTTGCCATACAATATCTAGCATTAGCAACCATACTTCCAGTTGGGCTTCCCCAATACTGAATTGAGAGCAATAGGTAATTCGTATTATATTATCCCAGGCCAAGATTTATTTTGAGGTGTGTTACCTTCTGTTTTGCTAACTTATTCAAATGCAAATGACACGAAATCTCTAAATTCTATTTTAGTTACGTGAAAAGAACTTGGAACTCCGAAGAGGATAAATATTACAATATAGAATCAGATATCGACTGGTATGTAAATGAACACATTCAATAACAAAGATACACTTCATTCAGCAATTATGAACTTACAAGAATAAAACTATACCGCATTATATTGCTTTTACTTGAATACTAGCACTTCTTTGTGCTCACTAAATCTAATTTTGATGATGTTGATCAGAAATTATTAATCAATCATATTAACAAGTAACATTCATCAACTCCGAATCCCCTTACTTTTTCAAATAATTATATATAATACGTTTCTGCAAATAAACTGTAACAACAAATGTATGTATATCTATATGTGTTTTTCTTGTTTGCTTTGGCCACAAAATCACACGAAGTCACCTTGTTGTTAGACGGCTGTTATGTTTCATTGCTTCTTTTCTTCCGTTCACTCTATTTCTCTACAAACATTTTTGATTTTTTTGTCGCTGTTCTTTTGTTTTTGGGCTTCCGAACAGCTTCGATGACCGATGTCGCTAAGTATAATTACTGGCACTTGCCGTGTCAATGCCTTATTATGATGTAATCAAAGCTCTGTTAAAGTAATTTAGAGAATAAAAGTGCCGTTTCTGATTTATAGCGGCGCCTATACACTGGTAATGTTAATCCTAGTATAGAAGCTCAAACTAGTCAGTTAGCTATTCATGAAAGTTGCTCCTGGACCGATACTGGAATGCCATTCGGCGCCAGCGCGGGGCTCTACTTGTACTTACAAATAGCAGCTACGAGAAACAAGCTTGTGTCTAAGGTCTAAGACAAGCATTACGTGGCTAATTGAGTTTATAGGTGCATTTTAATTGACCAATTTATTGACAGCTAAAGTGCACCTTGTTTACTTACAAAACAGGATGCATTTAAATTGTTTTTTTTTTAATTCTCGATTCGATCTCGTAATGAAATGAATATCGTATAAATTTCACAGCTAAAAATATGATAAGCTTAAGGGACACTTTTAGAATTTTAGATACATAACTATACTCACAAGCAGGATGCATTAAAATTATCACTTTTGAATTCTTAATTCAATCTCATATTTAATCTCATATTTTGTTGGACCCTAAAAATCGTTAAAATTTCACCGAGAATTTCACCTAAAAACGATGTGGAACTTAAAGACCTCAAAAGTCTGGGGAAAAGGCGGTTTAAATTATCATACTTGACCGTGACCGTATATTAGTGTTCAAAATCTCTAAAAGCCCACAAGATGTTTAAAGCATTGCAAGTATGTGTATCGGTGTAATGTCCTGTTAACGGTCTGTGTCACGTATCACGATTACACAGGGCCAGTTTCCACAAACACCACTTTTCGTTGTTCCTTTATGTCGTCTGTCGACGTGAGCTTTACTTTATCATCACAATATAGGTCGAGCTTAAAAGCTTTTAAAAGCTAAAGATTTTTTCAACTATATTTGCTGAATAAATGTACTTACCGAATGACTGAAATGGTTTAAAAATTTGTAATGTCTAGCTAACTGAGCATTTGTGTGAATGTTATGGCCATTGCTCCCCCATTTGGGTGTAGTATAAGTATGGTGAACTGACTTCATAAAAAGCTTTGACTAAACGACCCCAAGGCACAAGAACATCCGAAAAGTACAAGAAGATCCGTTAACCAAAGAAATATTTAATTCATGTGCCTTCCTAAGACTGTAATTGAGAATTCAGGCAAAAAATAATGAACGTTAGCACAATACCCATATCTTCATCTTAGAGATGTGGATACTCGGATAGCCTCATAATGGATATGAAACAAAAACCCATCGAGCTTTTGAATAATAATTACACGTACTCGTACAATGTTAAAATAACAGTTGTCTTCACGGTCGATGATAATTGGTTTTAGATAAAACATTGCTTGTGAAATCAAAGAATCATCGTAGAACTGTTACATTAATCGAGGAAATGGGACATTGCATTGATCTCGCGCAGTTCTAATTTGGTTGCGATTGAAGTCATTCTTTTGTGTCATTCTTGCATTGAGTTCTTGTACCTATTCTAAGTAGGCAACTAGGCACGTATGTCTGCTACGTGGACCTATATTTCATTGTGTCTATGAAAGCATGCCCATTTTACTTATTGCGATGAGCTAGGTCATTACTGCTTAAAATATTTTTGCAGTCTTTGTTACGATTAATCTGCATAACATGTAATGCTTAATAGGTGTATAAAAGATGTCATATTTTTTGTTGTTACATAATACCCGCATAATAATCCTGTTTTTTTTTGTCGAAAAATGACTGTGTATCTTTCAGAAATTAGCCTTTTGTAGATTTAATACGCTTGATTTTTTTCATTTGCAACTCTTAATTTAACTAGGTAAGTTTTTTTCGTTAAACTTTATGGTACGCTGAAAATACGGCGAAAGCTGTCAAAATGCTTTACTACATAGGCTAACAGTCTAGAAAACCGAATCATAGTATAGAAATACCTTCCAAATTAGATCTTTTTAACACTTCAAAATCTAGTGACAATACAATTTTGTCCGATTTCAATTAATTACTTTGCTTTTATCATTGTTTGATTACCTTTTAAAATAAATAATAATGTGATAGCGATCAATCGTGGCTGAATTGCAGGATGTATGTACTTACTAGTGTTGCACCATTGTCGATCAGCCAGTGCGTTGCTCCGGCATTTGGATGTCAGTCACGCTAAGTAGAGTCCATCATATCATTCATATCGTATCGAGTCATAAGGGGCGTTCGATTACGGCACATCCGACTCACAATGCTACTTTTACTCGCGCATTGCCACACAATACTTACCTATCATTATGTCACACAAAATTATGTTACCAATAATAGTAGATAATAGAATGCGATAGATGATTGTTGTTCCGTAACTTTTTATGCTAATTCAATTTGAGGGATGCCGCTATTTTTAATCGATCTTATTTGGAATTGCCGCAAGTTTATCGAGTTATCAGATGTCATTGCTTTATTTTGTTTCGCATTTAACAGCGTCCTGGATATCAGGTTATTCTCATACAAACGTACTAGTAAAAAAAATCGAAATCCATTAACTTTGGTACATTAAAATTGAGAATACTTAGAATGTAACAGAGTATTTTTTGGAAAAATAACATGTCAAGATCATGTCGGGCCATGCTTAGTAGGGATCCGTAGGCACGTAGGCCGTTTAAAATATTTTTATACAAAAATAGTATTTTTATTTTTTGAAATTTGAGGAATATACTTAGACTATCGTTGTGCAAAAATTCATGAATGTAAGCTTATAACTTTGGAGTTGTAAGGCTATAAATAATTCAGACAGACAGACGGACAAGACGCACTTATAAGGATTCCTTGTAGTAGTTCGCAACCTTAAATAGTTAACATATTTTTGTGTGGTTTTTCTTTTCAGTAGCATCAAAATCGTTAGAGTAGTTTTCAGAAATAATTTACTAGATAAATAATTAACGTTTGGTGGAGGTGACGAGTGACCGGAATGCTGGGGCCTATTTTGGGCAAAAACTCAGCATTGCCATCCAGCGTGGCAATGCATGAACTTACATCTTTGTTCTATTTAAGTACATTAAAAGACATCCGGGACCGCGCCCATTTCTTTCTAAAGCTTCCTTAATTTTTTCATTGTTTCTTATCCTTTGTCAGAGTTTTAACCTCTTGATATAACATAAGCATAATAACACATCTATTTGCTTTTTCTTTAAACATTTGGTCTGATGATATGTTGTTGTTCTCGGTCTAATCGTGTCTGTCCGTAAAAGAAGGGAACCTTTTACAAATTATTAACCAACATTTAAAAATTCATCTTTTCATTTTCATCCTTAACGGAGAGTAAGCGAATCCGTAACTCCAAAAGTAGAAATATAGGCAAGCTTTATACAAAGCATTACTCCATTTTGCATTTAGCGACACCAATCCAGCCCCAATCCGTAAAAATATTGGACGCAAGGTTCCTTCCTCAAACAATAAAAGGTCTCATTCACAATGGTAAACAGTAGCAGTTTTCACTTTCGTCTGGTATGATAAATGAGGCGATTAACAAATCCGCCCACGGCAGGACGTCACGTCGCAGCTTCCGGGTTGCGTACTTGCGTCGCCGACTTGCCGCAAGCGTGCTAGTCGCTGCGTATCTACTCGTATCAAGGGGCGTTTTTCGAATTAATCAGCGCTATACGATATTGTTTGCCTAGGGTCAATACCAAAATTAAATATATTTTTTATTCGGCCTGGTGCCTTTATTTACTTAACAAAATATACAAAAACTAAAACTACATACCTAGAATCTAATTGATCTAGTAATAGTACGCACTAAACTGAGTCTTCCGGATCTAAATCCAATAACCTTGGATCGATTTTATTCATATTCGACAAATAATTTAAAAAAAAGTGTCAAAACCACGTCAGATTTCATTGTATTTTTATCATGTCATAATTATTTAATCATAGAAAATAAAGATCAAATTATATTCAATTTCATTTGTTGTGTAAGTCATTTTTACATACGCCGATAGAGCTTGCAAAGTTAACATGCATCCAGTGAGACAATATATTATCTTTGATGCAACATCCCTATGTGACTATTGGATGCTCGGCTAAACGACAGACATATTTTAGGACATTATGAACGACTTTACTTACTGTATCAACTAAGAAATCACTAAAAAAAGTCTGCTGTTCCATATAATTTCGTCAAGGAAGAATTACTCTTTTCAGGCGAAAAACCTTATTTTTTTGCGGTTTTAGTGTAAGTCTCATAGTAAAAGTTGTTCATAATTACTACATTCTAGGATATGTCCGTCGCCTAGCCAAAAGCCAAGTATATCGTCTTCGCGTGGCGCGTATCGCCAAGGGACGCTATCGTACGCCCGCCGCGTCGCGTCCCTCGTTCCTCCGTCCAGTGCACACGTGCCTTTACTTTCTATTCTTTCCACGACAATCACTGCATTACCTGACAGTAATTAATAGTTGCTTATAATAAATGTACGTTTATAAAATTGCACTCGTTCCGCGTGGGCTAAAGCCCGAATACTTTCACTGCTTCAATAGTGTCATAAATTGATCACTTTAACGAAATATGATAATAAATTTACGCAAGAGTAAGATTGTGAGTGTATCATCGGCTAAGATTCGAATCGAATTATAAACGTGTATTAGAAAAACTATTCAAAATTTCTTTACTTGAGTCAGTTGGTATATTCCATGCCATGTTCCATTCGTATTTGTAGGAAAGTATATTTCATGTCTGATTCTGTTTCTTAGGATGTGCATAGTTCGACCCTAGTAGTAAAGTTTTTGCTACTTTGATTAGTACTAGCAAAAAAACTTTTTTTTATCTATGGTAATAGTAAGGTATTTACTGAGTAGGTATCCCTATAAATAATATATAAAACTGTACGTGCGATGATCAATAAAATATTCTATGCATGTACTAAGAGCGTCGTAGACTTTACTTCCTTCCGCAGTAGGGTACACCTACCTATGCAAGTAAATGGGTTCTTATTTTAAGTTTTATAAAATGTTAGAGCATTTACAGTAAAACTTGCCGCTAAAAAAAAACTTGTTTAGAGCATGTCCGGCCATGCTTAGTAGGGTTCCGTAGGCGCGTAAGACGTTTGATGTAATTATCCGTTTTTTAGCTTATCTCAAAAAGTTATTATCAGATGTTGCCCGAAACAATTTTAAAAGAAAGCATTCACTGAGATCTATCAAACATGGAAGATAACAAGTTTCTGAACTGCATAGTTTAAAAAATGGCAGCCCCCCCCCCCTTGTAGTTGTAGTACTATGAAACCCTAAAAATACCAGTTATATTAGTGCTAGATTCGTAACGCAAGTATATTTTAATAAGTTTTATAACAGACTACCATGAGAATGGTTCTAAAAATGTTTATATAATATATCTTTGTATCGTTTGTATGCCTTCAAATTTATGTTATGTGTTACGTGTTTGGACTATTGAAACATTTTTTCCAATCGCATTTTCGACATTACTTTCAGCCAGCCGCAGTTCGTCTAATTAGTAAGAAATACCCCAATTCATCAACAAAACCGGTTGACGAACCGCCGACAGTTATTTTAATTAGTGTTTCAGTACATAAATCTTTTTCAATTGCGGACCGGATACAAGGCAATAAGCAAATCTGCAGGACTGTCAATCAGCGCGAGAACTTGGCATACGAATGCTCTATTTCATTTTATAGCCATTGCGTAGTTTATGTTTAGCACTTGTTTATGAGACGACGTGGGTCTGAAGTTCTGCATGCCTATAACTCCAAATAGGCAAACAATTACCTAGTCCACCTACATCAGAAATAGTTTGACATCAGATGCGATAACGATAAAATACTTCGGAGCTCGGTATATAGATAACTAGTCTACTAGTCACTAGGCACGCTTGTAAAAAGCAGTTAAGAAATTGGCTGTTAAACCAAAATCAAATTGAGACTGAATCTCTAATTAACAGCATTTATAAAGATTAGTTGATAGGGACATAGCTTTTGTAAAATTGTGTTAATTTTTTTTGTTAAATTAAGAATTATAAGTTGATACTATTTTAGCTAACCCTGTAAAACCACTTTCGCTTGTTTCTGGTAACACCGCACTCGAGCCCCAAGATACAGGCCTAGTGCTTAGTTTGGGGCTCACCGTTGAACTTGTCTAAGTACGTAGTCCTGATTTTACAATTGTTAAGCACTTGCTCTTTGTAGGGTACTTCTTTGGTAATAATAATAAAGTTAAGCTGTTACCCGCGACTTCGTTCGTATGGACCAATAAAAAAATTCCTATGTCCGTCTCGTACGCTTAAGCTATATCTATGCAAAAACTCAAACCGATCTGTTCAGCTGTTTAGCCGTGATAACGCGACAAACATCCAGACAGAGAAACAGATAGACAGAAAGACGGAGTTACATTCGCATTTATAATATTAGTCAGGATAATATAGAGATAATATAGAGGTTATGCTGTGCCCGACGGGGTCCATATGAAACTTTGTACTGATGTTGTTTTTTTTTACTGTATGGAAGCAATAAACCATTTTAATTTGAAAAATAAAAACATCCTTTTTTACATTTGGAATACCAAAGCTTTGCCTAGAATTGAGCAAATAATGTCCATTCCAGTGAGATTTTTGCATTTGTAAATCATATGCCCCCGAATACTGAAACGTTTGTTAACTTTGACGACAGATTAAGTTTATTGCTGTCTTTGTCATTTGCTTAGTGCCAGACAAAGGCTGTATTAGAATTAATCTGTTGTCAAAAGCTTTATTTTTTTTTTGCAAAATTTTTCACGATCGGTATTCTCATTTCAAGTGACTTTATTTTACTCATTGACTCACTGGCCAGTAAAAAACGTTTCAGTATTTGGGGAAATACTGAAACGTTTTTTAACTTTGACGACAGATTAAGTTTGTTGCTGCCTTTGTCATTTGCTTAGTGGCAGACAAAGGCAGCATTAGAATTAATCTGTTGTCAAAGTTAACAAGCGTTTCAGTATTCGGGGGTGGGTGAGGTAAATAAAAATATTCCAACAGAAGAGTAGTACCGAAGAAGTTATTTCAGCAGCAGTAAACTAGTGGGTAATTATGTAAGTGTTATACGGTGACAAGAGTATACTAATACCGGGTGCCATTAGGTGAAATTGTTTCTGGGAACGGTAACGATAGTGGTGATTGTCACATGCTCTAGACACTGTCTCGTAACTTGTTATGACACTTTGCGAATAATTAATTACGTAATATGATTTAGTTTCCATTTGATGCTAATTATATTGCAATGCGTATGATCACAGAAGAGATTTTTTTAAATCTTTCTCTTTTCTGCGCGTATGATGGATTATTATGCAGGCTATTCAGATATATTGTTTGTTACAGTTTAATAATAACATCAATTTAGGAAGTGGTCACAAATTATCCCGCAAGCTTATATATTCTGAACGTACTTATGTATCTTAAACTTATATATCTTGATATGTACCGAATAGCTCGTGGACCCAACGGGAAGTGAATTAAGAACCAGATTTCCATAGATATAGGTAGCTATATATAAAATAACGAATTTATCAACATTGACTTTGCATTAAAAAATTACATACTTCATGCTTGTGAGTATTAATTTTTGTAGCACAAATATCAACGACCAATTTTTTTTTCTATTCCTACATTGTGACATACACTTGCGTGATGGTAAGCATCACGCTTGCTCATAACAGATCAATGTCACCCAATCAATTCAATTTCAATTTTTGACAATTTTGAACTATAGGAGTTCAAAACTCTTGCGCTCGTCACTCTGAGTATGCTTGAAAAATCTTATCTCTTAAATCCGGAACGCATAATGTTTGCACACTACTCCTTGGAGGTCGAATGACTGGCAAAGGTGTGGTACTTCATCTGGAAGACTACGCAAGAGTCCTACAACTACAAACATAAGTACACTTTGCAGCCACCACAAAATCTTATGCTTTACTATAGTCGTAGTATTGTTATATGTTCTGTGTAGTGTAGTAAAATCGGAATGTAAATAATCGAAATGTAGTAAAAGTGGGTAGTGCATGTCATGAAGTCACATGCTGTGCAAACAACATGTCATCACATAAAATTTAAGTGTCTAATTAGCTTGGTGATAATTAACAATCCAGAGTGTAATACTAGTTAATATGATAATTGGTTAATTTAATATGTGCAAATATTTACTGTAATTTACACAAACTCTGTAACAGCTCAAAGAATTTGGATGAAATTTGGTATGGAGATTAATACCCCATGGATTAAAAGAAAACTACTTTTTTTTCAAAAAATGACAGTTCTACAAGAATCGATATTATTTTGGTACAAAACTATAGCATTTCTTTAAAAATATTTGACACTATTCAACCTAAATATGGCCAGAATAATTGCGTAAGTTAGTTGTCAGAAGTTTTTTAAGCTCCATTTTTCTTAGATAGATAATTTTAAAAATGAAACTAGTTCATTATTGTAATAGCTAAGCCTCTACTTATAAAGGTGTGGTCACATGGTCGCCGAACTTGACTCATTAAATGATGAATACGCAGAATCGATCGGGCCGGTTTTTTAACCGCAGGCGTGTAGAAACCAATCAAATACGAATACCTTCTACCTAGTAAGCATGGTCCATGGATAAGTTTTCTAAAATGATTCATATTTTACATAACATTGGGCAAGACAAACCATTTTTACCCGACTGCTCAAGAAGGAGGGTAATGGTTTTGGGGTGTATGTACGTAAGTTTGTGTGTTCCTATATAATCCTCTGTAGCCTAAGCGGCTTGACCGATTTTGACAAGTAAGGTGTCGTTGGATTACCTACTCTTTACGTCCGCAGTGATATAGGCTGCACTTTACTGTCGGGTATTTTGTTTTTATTTTAATACTAACTGCGCCCCGCGGTTTAACCAGTTTTTTTTTTCCTAAACCACTTCAGTATTGTGGCGAAAAAAGAAAAAAATCTTAAATAGTTAGATATTACTTGTATTCATATTCGGTTACCTACATAGCAATGAGGTTAAGTACGGGTACCTAAATTGATAATTAAATGCTCATGTTTATAGGTTTATACTTAAAGCTCCATAGGCGCGAAACATACTGATCGGACGTAAGGCACGGAACAACGCGGATGAATGTCGCTTCAAAACTTGTTCATACTAAATGCATGAAAGCGACGCGTTGTGAATTATACTGAAGAGATGGAGCGGGGAAGCGATGTGGGCGTGGAACAGATAGGAGAGAGAGAGAGAGAGAGCGAGCGAGAGAGAGATAGGAGAGATACTAACATTCCGATAAGAGAGGTACTATCGTCGTCTCTTCAATTTCGCTCCCCGCGCACATCGCGTCTGAATCGCATCTGCGCCGTATCTGATCAGTATGTTTCGCGCCTTAAACAAACGGGATTTGTTGTAGCGACAAATCCCTAATTTTAGGTCCAAACAAAGAGTTCCAAGTTCCAAGTTCCCTAAGCTTAGTTTTACCTTTTAACTGGATGCTATAGATGGCAAACACGCAGACCTCTCGCCTAATGGTAAGCAGTTACCGACAGCTACTTTTAACATCGGAGATATTATCGTCGCGTTGCATGGCTTATACTTACTTGTTACGTTGTCGCTTCTCTGTATCAGCTCTAATTAATGAAGAGAAAAGCCAAAGATAAATCAACTACAAATATATTCGTAGCACCAAAACATCGGCTACAAGCGATTTAAATATTTAGGGCACATTAAGCTAATAGCCGTCTACGTGTATCTTTCAAGCGGTCAACGTAGATTAAGACATAATTACATACCACAGATAATATAGCCCTGAACGAATTAGATAAACAATTAAGATAACAGTTGACGCCATGAGTCAAGAAATATGTGTAGACCAGTAATGAGTAGACTAGAAATTTAGATTACCCCCTGTGGAATAGTAGTTCTGCGAACAGTCGCCCTCGCGAGCTCAAAATTTGTTGTACAGCCTCAGTTCGATGACCCGAACGGAGACCTCACGACCTTATATCTTGACAACTTCTTTACCAATTTTGCTCAGCGAATGTTTCTGCCAAATATTATCAAAATCGGCCGGCGCCGCAGCAAGCTTCCCTCTTTTTGGGGGAAATATGCCTCCAATCAAAAATCGCCGACGACAAAAAAAAACTATAAAATTGTAATACCTGTTTTACTAAGTTTTATCAAGATTCGTTGAAAAATACGACCTGTACACGAGTACCATCATACGGATGACGAAAGAAAAATTTTCCATTTAAAGCAGAGACTTCGTTCGCTTTGCTCACTCGGTCAATAAGTGCCGCATTACGAGATCTTTATTCCAATAAAAACAATAACAACATTCCACAAAATTTAGGGGAAAGCACTGGCAGCGATGACTGAGAGCAAGCGTTCCCATTGGCTATCTCAACGACATACCTACTCGTTTCTTGCAATAATTCAATGCGAGTAAGTTTTTATACGTGTAGTTTGACCGACGTATGGTGTGATTTGATCGTCCTAAGTAAGGAATCTAGAGAGGTTAATCTCTGGTTAGAAACTACACAGCTACTCATACGTTTTGGTTGAGATGTTAGTCTCAAGGACTGTTCGGTATAACGGGACAGGATGTACCTATATTGTACCTACGCGGTTTTCTGCACGTGTTAAATAGTACCTACAGAAATACTCAAGCTAGATGCATTTCGCAGTTCGTTTATTTAAGGAGAATAAGTATCGGGAAATAGGTAGTTTATTATAATTAAGGGTGTTAAGACTTTCACTGATGACGTCTCGGTTGGGGTGTTTTGTGTATTTCCCCCTCTGCCAGCCTATTCAAACGAGCCGTGGGTCGCTGGCATACCTGTGTTACTCCTGTTTCAACAGATGTTGATTTGTTGGTGCAGCTCACGTCACTTTTTTTGTTCGCACTATACAAATATGAGAGCTCCTCTCTGCTCAACCGTTTCCACCGAAGCTGAGCGAAGACAAGATGCTTAAATAATGCAATCCTATTGGTTGTTGCTAACACATCTCCTCTCTTCTCGTCTCCGCTTTGGTGTAGTCTGGCCCTAAGGTAATAATAATAATGGAATCCTAATCCCTTTGTGTACGATTTGGGAGGCTTTACAAGTTTTTATTTAACTTGCAATGTTTGTATGTATGTATGTATGTATGTTAAAGTCAAATCTTGCAACTCAATTTTATATCAGTTCCTTTTGTTCAACTGAGTTGAAATTTTGCATGCCTGTCCAGTTCTGAAGACAATACAATATCATGGCAGCAAGCTGATCTGGTGATGGATAAGTAAAGTGGAAAACGGAACTCCTGAGTAACGAACAGTAGATCGATGGTGTTAAGACTCATTTTGATCAGCTTACAGTACCAATTATAACGGACTTTATAAAAGAGCGGCTGTTTTTTTTCACAAAAACTTATTTGAACGTAGTTTTTCATCTTCGTAGTCTGTAAACTTATAAATTTATTTAATTCGTATCTATAATTTTGCATTTGTTTTCGAGATGGATGCAGTAGTAAATGAATATTTTAACAAAAAAAAATTAGTTATCTCATTAATTCATACTCATTTTCTTTGTTCATTTTCGTCTCGTATTAATAGATGATTGACGCAATTATGTATCTACTTTAAAGAAGAAGTTTGTACTTTTGGGCCATTGCCACGTTTCCCGCTTACGATGGTTTGGTTGTCTACGTGCTGAAGTTTTATACAGGTTTACATACTTGTAAACTGGACTCATCTACAGTCTTATATTCTTCAAAAAACAAATAATTGTGGTATTTTATAAAAAAAAATAACAATAATAAAATGTAATTTACAAAAAGACATCTAATGTCCTAGTGTAGTTTTTTAAGTAACATCATTTTTAGTAACCATTTTCTTTCTTTTTGTACTGTCATTAACAGATTAGCTCTACACATCTGTTTTGATGTCTGTATAGTATTTGGCTGCCTTGTAGTATCAGTCACTCAGTTTTATACTTATAAAATTAGCTAAATAAAAATATATAGGTACTCATGTAAGTACGTCGCAGAACGCTCACCGCACTAATATCCGTGGCCCACCGTTTAGCTGCTACCCGTCCTCCGGTGTTTCTGGTCGCAGCTTTGGGACATATCCGGATTCCGGGTATTCTACATACGTACCTACTAATTATATTAACATGGTGTGAATGTCGATAACTTCGTTTACCATTTGCAATAACTATGATATGAAATTTTAACGCCAAAGTATTCTCAAGTGGAAAGAAGTAGATATATCTATTTACAACAATATTAAAATAGTAAGTAGTAACAACACATGTTACAACAATTAAATTATGTTGTACTTATATTATTGGTACCTTGTATGTAGAGCACGAATTGCATGAGATGTTTAAAAGTATTTTATAAGATTCTCAAATTTAGATTTTTGAACTTAATACAAATATGTAGATAAAGGTAAATAGATTTTGTTCCGGTCCTTACCTTCGAACACTTAGTTCCGCCACCGGGCCAAGAAAACTAAGGAATAACCGGAACAGCATTATTACGAAATTCATTCAAATACTGACAAAAGGGAAAGCAAAGAATCAAGAGTCCGACTCATTGTTTGATAGAACTTTTACCGAGTCCAGCACGACTGGTATTATTTGTCTTTGGCTGTTCTTTTCTGCACTTGAACAATAGTTGCAATTGTCGGAATGGACAATTAGCTAACCGATCACGATAATCGCGCTAGAGACATTTGGTAACACTGTCGTTATCAAGAATATACAATTAGAAGTCTATTCTTATTTGTCTCTATAAATTAGGTAGGTATATTTAGTTATTCCGAACATCTTAAATATATAGATAAGATGTTCTACGATTCGAAATATGCATAAATTATACAACATAGACAAAGAAGTATCACATTACAAATACAACACCGCGAAGTTTAGTAAATGAAAAATATTTCTCGTGTCAGATTTATTTTGTGAGCAGGGCCCGTACCGTGAGGTGGTTATTGCGATGATGTTTAGGCTCAGCCGAGGACCCTGTGCGACCATACACCTTATCGCGCGGACATACGGTTCGTGGTCGCGCAGCGTCGTCGGCTGAACCTAACAATCATCGCAATAAGTACCTCACAGTACGGGCCCTGGTGGATGAGAAACTAAAATACGCATCTCTAACCAAGATAGCATTACATAACCAAAAACAATCCCTTCACTTCACCTAAGCCGATGATATTGCAAAGCCAGTGTTATCTACAGAGAATTAAACATAAACATAACAAAAATCTTAATTTCGGTAGGTAACTTGGTTCATGTTCATAAAGTAAAATTCCTTGAATAGGGATTACTTATCAAAATATGAGCTAGGGCTTATACTTTGATGGGTAAGAAAATTGTTGGTATCAAAGCAAAGCTGTTTTAATCTAAGATTGAAAATGTTGAAAGGAATTATTTTTATTATTTGTCGGTTTAATTTCAAACTCATATACTTTGAAAATGTTAAGTTAGGTTTTGTGTAAAGTTGTACCATGAAATTGTAAAATTAGTTCCATGATAACTTCATCATGCTGCTTAGATTGTGCCAGTGCAAAGATTTCAGTAAGTACCTATCGTTGGTTGTTGTGTCAATGTTTGACAAATCAAAGTCTATTTGCAATAGGCATGGATTTAGATATGTGGTTAGGATTTTATTGTATATCCTGTGACAGATTTCCAAGACGTTCTACTTAAAATTGGGAAGCATGTGCAATCGTCAAGTAAATACATAAATACTTACATATCCACAACCCAGTAAGATTTGCGCTGCTAGGATTTAGATAATATTTCTTTTCAGTTTGGCAACAAACATTAAGTAAGTAACTTACTTTTTTTTTAAACTACTTATTACTGCTTTTAGTAATTTGCTTTTTTATAGTATTTAAAAACTTGCACTTTATTAATCTAGTTTTAATTGTACGAGTATTATAAAGGATTTTCAGTAATTAGTGGATTACTATTGTTAGTGCTTGTCGGGAACCTTAGGTCTGCCCAGAAACCGAAATAAAAATTTACAAATTCTGGTCAGATGTGTTTTCTTTTCAATTTCTGAAAAAAATAGTAGCCATAATCAGGTTTTTGCTTGTCGTGAGGTCTTGAACAGAAATCTGATCATGGGGATCAAGTGAAAACATATCATTTAAAATCTGACCAGAAATTGGATGAAAATATTAGGTCCGTATGCCAAAATACCATGCGAAAGGTCAATCACAATACGATTTTAAATACTAAAAATGTTTAATAAACTTCATGTTGTACTCGATGACGAGGGATTTTCATTCGACATCCAATTATTTGGTATTAGTCGGAAGTTTCATGGTGAAGGCCAAGATTGACAAAGACGAGATTTGTGAGTGGTACTTTACGAGTGTATTTATTTTTGGTGGCTGGAAAAACGGGAGATTTCACCTTCATCAGCAAGCTTTTTATCCTTTGCTTTGTACTTCATAAAGCAAAAAATATCAGGAAACGTGGAAAGTCCTAAATAAAACTTTGGAACGTACCTTATATTTGTCTATTTTCAAGTAAAAACAAGACAAGCTAGACGTATGGAGCCAAAATCAAAATTAAATACTTAATTTCATCTTGTTATTGTCAAAATTTTTGGGTATTTCGGCTCTTATTAAATTTTCGTGATAGTTTGATTGGTTGTTGATAACTTTCTTCGCGACAGAGATAGAATAGACTGAAGATGACAACAAAAAATTATATAGAGACGTAATTTGCTTACTTCTTACATTATGCAGGTACTTAATTATGGCACATGGTAATTTCATGGTCGTATAATTATGGTCTGCAATGGAACGTGAAAAACCATTTAGGTTTCAATATGCCCTTGTTCCTTGTGAATTAAATTGCATAGGCTGGCATTTCTTAGCGCTGATAGTATGTTGATGTGTAATGATGCGGCTATATAAGCGACGAGTAGCGAGGAATGAAACGTAGGCAGAGACGTAGTGTGGCCACGTTACTCGTCCTGCCGCATGTCATGCTTCTCACCTTGCCCGCCGCTCCCGATTTAGTCGGTTTATGAGCGCGAGACAAAGGACCGGCAAGATAGATAGAGATACAGCGATGGCAATACCAAAGAAGTAAAAGGGATGATTAGCGTGAGGAGAGGCGCGAGTAGAGCAGTGTGTGGTCGTATTGGGAATATTCGCGGCAATACGAAGAGCAGAGCGAGGAGCATAGTGTGGCTGCAGGGTGACTATTTGAGTATAAAGCATGTTTGATATTGGTATATTATAAGTTTCCATCTGTTTATCAGTTACGTTACGTGCGAACGTTCGCACGGAACTAAAAGCACAGATCGTAAACGGGCTAATATTGAAGTAATGAAACCCTTATCCCTGAGACGATAAAGTGCACAATGCGAGTAGATATTATTCTATAGAGACACTAAAGAACTTTCAAGGCAATGTATCATGCGCTGTATCATGTCATACGGATTGACAATTGTTGGCAAACTATAATTATGTGGAAAAGTGAACATAAGCGTATGTAGTATAGAATATTAAATTGATTGATAGAAGTCTCTTGACGAGGGTTCCTGACAAATTCTGGATGGACACAGGCATTGATTCGTTTTTGATATTGTTAGCGGGATATCGACCGATCCTTGAAGTAATTTGGGACAATGTGAAGGCCGTCGTCCATATTACAGTAGATTGAAGTTTTTTGTTACAAGTACAATATATCTTTACTTACCTTAACTTGTTTTTTTTAAATAATTTGTGCCGTAAACTTAATAAATAAAAAAAAATAGCGATACTATCATACGTGTCGTTTTCATGTCGGTACCATAGCATTTGACCAAAGAGTATTTTTGAAAATAAGACCTTACTAAAAGGTTGCTAGGATTAACAACTCCAACTATGTTATTTACTAATTTTGAATCATACTTACTGATACTGAGAACTATGCGTTTCTTGAAACGTAATAAGATGCGTATTGGCATCTCGTTCTTATTCTGTAGCCATACAACGACCACCGGATATTTACAATTCGTTAGCTATCGTGTAATTTCAGCGCCAGTTAAATGTTTACAACACTTTTTGCAGTTATTGTCTTACTCGTATTGTAGTGCTTGTACGCTGCTTTCTATCGATTTTACTATTGTTTAGAGCTATCGCTCCAGCGCTCTACAACAATGACTTTGTATGGTGAATTAAAATGACAATTAAAATTGCAAAAGTTACGAAAATTTCATTTTTTACATTTTTACATCAAACTACTTAATATTATTTATAACGTAAAAAGTGAAATGATTCAAATTAAAACAAAATATCCGACTGCAAAATATAGTCTATGTCACTCCGGACGTAAAGAGGAATCCATGCAATGACACCTCCCTTATCAAAATCGGTCTAGCTGCTTAGGCTACAGGAGGTACATATGGGAAGACACAAACATACTTACATAACCAGATACTTCCATACACCCCAAAAACATTACTCTCTTTCTTGGGCAGTCGGGTAATAAATAACAATATGACAATGTTCAGATTCAGATTCAGGTGGTTTATTGCTCAAACCACTCGTTGCGTTAGCGAGTGACATAATAGTTTAAAAATGCGTTTTTTTTTTTCTTTCGAAAGCCAGACATTTTCGTGCGAAATATCATACGAGCGATTCAAAAATTGACGCCCCCAAATTTTGCTCATGTTCGAACTTTAAATTTGTTTTGAAATGCAACGGTTCCCAAAGTATCGTCCGACAAATATACCAACAAACATCGAAACATACCTACAACTTCCGATTTGCTCCCGTAGACACGTAGACCTTCGTTTCGCTCGGTCAAAAAACTAGTTTCTTTTTATTAGTTAAGGATTCCCTCTTCCTATTTTCCGAGATAAAAAGTGTTTTGTCCTTCCTCACGATGTCCATTTCCTTGCCAAAATTTTATCAAGATCAGAGTTAAGTTAGTACTTTTTCTTTAAAAAAAGAATATGTTTTTTGTGGAAAATTTTATTTTTCCAGACAAGCTTTTATAAAGTTCGCTATTGTTACTGTAAGCTGATCAAAATGAGTCCAAACTCCATCAATCTACTGGGGGTTACTGAGGAGTTCCATTTTGCACCTTCCGTCTCCATCATCAGATCAGCTAGCTGTCATAATATTGTATTGTCATCGGAACTTGACAGGCAACGGATGCGGGTTGGCGGATTCAACTTAATTGAACAAGGGGGAATTGCTCTAAAATTCAGTTGCAAGATTTGACCTTAACATACATACATAATATATACATTCATACATACATACGTCCATACAAAAATTGCATTCTAAATAAAATCTTCTAAAAAGACCCCTGCTTCGTGGAGATATTAATAAAAACCAGACAAGTGCGAGTCTGGTACGCGCCGAGGCTTCCGTACAACTAAAAATTTGAGATTGTAATCGTAAAACTTTTATTTTTTTAATTAATTTGGTATAACTACAAATCAGAAAATTATTTGTGAATTTTATTCCTACACTTGGCCTTGTAAGGCCTTGATTCTTGCCTTTCTTGATTCTAGGTCAACGGGAAGTACCCTGTAGGTTTTGATTTACTTGCGAGTGCGGCAAAAGCGACAAAATGTGCGGCTTACACTTTTTTTTAACTTTTAATTAATTTAATTAAATTAATTAATATTAATTTTAATGTGAATATTATGGATTTATATCTGAAATAAAAATATTTGAATTTGAATTAATCTTGATTTTCTTACAGCTCCAAGGGACCGTAGTCCTCAGTATTTGATATTAATTTCAATTTGATACCATTTTGCGCTTCTGAGGAAAAGGTTCTTGAGAGACAGGCTGACGGACAGACAACGAAGTGATTCTATAAGGGTTCCTTCTTAGGGTTCCGTAGTACTAAAAGGAACCCTTATAAGTTCGTCATGTCAGTCTGTCTGTCTATCTGAATCCATTACAGCCTTATAACTTCCAAAGTTATAAATTTACATGCATGAAATTTTGCAAACGATAGACCTACAGTTTCAAAAAATAAAATAAAAATATTTATAAAATTAGGGTCCCATACATGTAGAGAGGGTAAAAAAAAAACGCTGAACCCTGTGATGTCGGGAATCGTTGAATAGGTTTTTTAAAGGTGATAATTTACAAAGAATAAAAAAATCATAATTTTATTTTTATTAAGGGGTGCCTGTCATACATGTAAAGAGGGTAAAAAACGCCTGTCCCCCACATGTGGAGTAACGGTGAATAGGTCTTTAAAAATAAAGTTAAAGTTTACTACACCATTTTTTTATCAGATGTACCGCTTGCAAAATATGGGCCGTCAAAGTTGCTTACAATGTGCTTACAAGACGTATAGTTTAAAAATGGCAGGGAGTTTACCCCCCTTGCCATTTCTAAACTATGCGTCTCAGAAACTTGTTATCTTCCATGATGATAGATCTTAGTAAAAACTTCTTTTAAAATTATTTCAGGTAACGTATCGTAATGATTTTTTGAAATATGCGGTAAAAACGGATAAATACTTCAAACGTCCTACGCGCCTACGGAACCGTACCAAGCGTGGCCCAACATGCTCTTAACCAGCTATTACAAGCTTTTATTTCCTTTTGATACGGAACCCTAAAAAAATGCTTGTTTACTTATTTAAGATAACAGCCACAAGACACACAGGGGGCTCCATTTCTGAATCGCTCGTATGACATTTAGCTCATGTGATATCACTTGTATCATTCGAAATGACAGTTTCGCAAGAAATCCCGAAAATTTTCGAAATAATAGTATCAATCGCTAACACACAAGTGGTTTGAACCATTCGAATTTTGAATTCGAATTTGCTTCTATCAATAGAAAATCATTCATTTCGCATGATATTTTCGTGCGAAACATCATACGAGTGATTTCAAAATGGAGCCCTAGGACAGGAGTAGAACAGGGGACGGCGGGGTAAGTGGGGTTGTACTCGCGAATGTTTTTCTTAGAGTTTGAAGTTGCAATTACGGTGTATTCACCTCGGATGCTCTCGCTCGTTGGCTATTACTGGGGTACAGGGCTGAGATATTTCCCCCTTGGGAGTACGCATAGCTCGCTGTGGTAACGTTACGATGCAGGTAATACTTAAATGTACATTTCGACTTTAGCTACGATAGACTACGGTTGAAAAGATACTGGGGTAAGGGGAAACGTGGCTATATGTACCCGCTCCTAGAGATATATACTAAATGGAGGGGAAATAAACGGAATATTACGGGATATTGGTTCGGTTTATTTATTATTATCGGTCTTAGGGTTCCGTAGGAACTAAGGAATGTTTTAGTTTCATTTAATTTATAATTTTTGTTTAGTTTTATTTAGAGACTATAAGGATTATAGCGCTGAATTCCGATACCAGTATAAATATTATACTCGCTACTAGGGAAAATAAGTAGTAGTTCTGCGAACAGTAGACCTCGCGAGCACAAACAGTTTTTGCACATTCGCAATTCTCTAATATCATAGAATTTTTTAGTCGTCGGCGATTTTTGATTGGTGGGGCATTTTCCCCAAAAATGGGGAAGTTTGCTGAGGCGTCCTTTATCCGCAGATTTTGATAATATTTGGCATAAACTTTCGGTATTCAATTCTTAACAAGAATATCGAAAATGAGTAATATCCTTCAAGAGGTTGTCAAGATATAAGGTCGTCTAAAAATTGTATAAAATTGTAGAACCTGTATACTAAGTTTCGTCAAGATTGGTTGAAAAATACGACCTATACGCGAGTACCAACATACAGACATCATCAAAATCGGTGTATAGCGCCGCAGCAAACTTCCCCCCTTGTTAGCGGAAATACCCCAGCAATCAAAAAAGTCGACGACTAATAAATTAAAAAGAATCGTAAGTAGAATCTGTATACGAAGTTTCGTCAATATTGGTTGAAAAATACGACTTGTACGCGAGTACCAACAAACCGGCACATGAAAGCAAATTTTGCCGGTTAAAACGGAGACCTTTCGTTCGTAGCGCTCACTTTTTCATAATCACATATATTTTTTTTAATTTTTCTAGTGCAAACAGCTATTGTCGCTCTTATCCGTGTTTATGATTAACAATATTATAGTAAGAAAAAAAAAGTAATTTCAGTCTATGTGCTATATAGCATACTATGACACTACTTTCAAAATTATTAATTTTCCCTGGAATTAAATATATTAAACTGTATAGTAGACTGTGTAGTGCTTAAAGGTGATGATTTTTATTACAAACATACCAACCTACATACATAACCCTATCAAGAGCACGACGCGTTACTCATTGACAGATTTTTTTGGCTGACGTATTCACTTCAACATTTCTGCTTCTTGAATGCAAATTAAGTTCATTGACCGTTTCAAGTATAAAATCAGAGTAACGTGTTTACATTGAAATAAGTTATTATTTGTTAATTTATTTGTCGGATTGTGGACTCACACCTGCTAAAAACAATTACTTAATTATATAAGCACTAAATCTTATTTGGAGAGAGTTCTATGTAGATAAAGTATTTCGTATATCGTCCACCAAAACTATCAATTCCTGAATGTTTCGTAAATTTTATAGCTACAGTCAAATTCACAGAAGAGAGAAATCTAGAAGTAAAATGTTTTTCTCTTCTGTGGTCAAATTGATGTCACAAACAAGAATCAAATAGATCATTCTGTGAAGTTGAAATAACTTACCACAAGAATTATTAATAAACTTAAATGATAATCTATTAATTATTTAATTATGTGATATATGCCGGACATATCATGAGTATTAATGGACCGAATTAGTAACATAGAGGTACGCACAAATTGCAAATTATTCGCGAGACTTCCTATAAGCTTAAGGTTTTCGCTAAGTTCGTTAAGCACGCACCAAAATAGGACTAAAGAGTGACTAATATTCATGATCATCTTTTTAACGGAACGATTAAGATATATAATTTAGAATTAATGCCACTTTATTAGCACTCTGGTATAGAATTTCCGCGTTTATTTGAATTAAGTGCTATAACTTGAGTTAAATCACTTATTTAACTGCTCGTTCGTAGTATCGAGTGAGTTGTATTCTAGTTACTTATAGTAGGTGTTTTTCGACAATGGACAGAAAATAGCTTAAGATATTTCTACCGCTACAGCATAAATAAAACAAAAAGAAATGCACCTTAAACTAAGTATTAGAATCAATTAATTGGAAAGGTTATTAGTCGCACGATATCAAAGATCCATTCTTATATGAAAACATACAGATTGAATAGAAAATTACAGAGATTGGACACAAATCATAGTTAACGACCACTGTTCAGATAACATATTCTCCTGTTGTACTTTGTATTTACAATGGGGTCCGTTTTGCGTTCGATCGTTAACTTGATTAAACTGTCAATACGCAGTCGTTAAAATCAGTGTTTAGAGGTCCTCAAAGCCATATTCCATTAGGCACCTCAAAACAACAGGTTCCTGCTGAAGCCGCTTTTGGCCAACATGCCTGCCAATAAAAACAGACTTACTTTCTATAAAAGGAAATCGAAATTAACTCAATTCATGAGGCATTTCATTTCTCTCTTGGTACTTTTATTAATTGAGACCCCACTCGCTCAGTTTTACTTTTATCGTGCATTTGTAGACGAAGTTATCAACATTCTTCAGTTTAGTATAAATTTCGTCATTTTAAATATTTATGGCTTCTTGCATAATGGAATTGAGTGTCGGTAACGTTGAGAAGTTAAAACTTCTCAAAGGTCGGGAAGTATACCGATATTCGTTTCTGTGATCACGTTATGGAATACGTTCGTCCCTTCCATCACATCGAGTGCGACATCCGATTGTATTAGGCACATATCAATTTGGGGCTCTCACCCGCTGTCGAGACCGAATCATCGATCTGATCTGAGTACCAACTGCTCTATTTACGTGGTTATTGGTTCCTGACTTCTTACTGTATTCAAATATAAAATAGCGCCGGCACCGTGTATTGCGACCAAACTCGATTTTCTGTTTCTATTAGTCAACAAACAAGGCCCCAGGACGTGTGACTTTTATCCCATAGATGCACACGAACCCGGTGTCCGCTATTACGGCCACGCGACAAAAATTGGAACAGTAAACTCTGACCGCAAATACACTTAAGCCTTCAAATCTCATATGGCATTGTTTACTCAACAAAGGCCCTTTAAAAGGTTCGATGACCTCATGCGTAAAAAGTCACATGTGTGTACGCAAGCTCAGAAATTTTTAAAAGAGAAGTGAAGAGCATTTGTTTGCCAATAAATAAAGGGAATCAAATACAATGACAGTTCAATGTTGTACACGGGGTTGCATTAGTGCATTCTAGTTTGCTGTAAAAGGAGACAGATCTTCGCCTGGAGCGATATAAATAGCGAAGCCGACCACAGATGTAGAGTGGACACCAGTTTAGAAGTGTTCTATTTCGAAATGTAAATAAATCAAGCGAGTCACTTTCTTTGTACTAGGTTGTCACTTTCATTGCGATCTGTTTGGTTCTTGTGTCTTGTTTCGTCTCTAGTAGTATCTCCAGTTTTCCAAAGACGTAACATCTTTTACATCGTTTTTACATCTTTTGCCTACAGCAGAGACAGAGATTTTATCAGGTTCTAATCAGCTGTCAAATAAAACACGCAGACATCAGATTTGTGGAGGTTGCAATGTTCGAACAAGAAGCATAGTTAATTTAGCGTGCTGTCGATTTATCAGCCAGCACACATTAATGTCATCGTAATTAAGATAACCTTCGATACTATTAATTGAATATTGAACTTGACTCGTGGTTTATTCGATCTGTCCATCGCCATTTGATTTGTAAATTAATCACAAATGAACATACATAGGCCTTGATCGATCATGATCACGCTGTTTTGAATTGATATTCAATGAAGTGATTACTTTATGGGAAGAACGAAAGTACAAACTACGAGAAGGCGCTTTTGTTGTTAAATAACAAACATGATGTTGATTAATACTGCGTACGTTATAATAGTAGAATGTCCGATTAAGAACGCCACTGTGATTGGAGTAGTTACACCGATATTCAGTAGCACGCTAGCACGGAATGGAGTCTAGATACACCGATAAACAGGACTTCAGTATTAATTCAAATGCCTAAATGGCTCCAACGACAAGACCCGAACAAGGCTGCAGTCAGGTCACATTTCACTTGTATCGGTGGATTCTTCACGCATCGCAACCATCTTTCCCACGGCCTTGCACTATTCGCATAAACTAAATCACATTACAAACGCCGTCTGGTGAAATGAGTGAACTAGAAAAAGACAATTAATTTAACCATTAAATGCGTACGCTTTAGAGGTTAAGCGAAATTTTAGTGAGAAGGTAATGTTTTGTCTCGTAGCGTACCTACTTGCGAAATGCATTGAAATCCGCGTATAAAATATTTAAATACATGCAGTTGGTAAACGTTTGTTTGCATCAGACGAGCAAAAGTAACGAGTGGTGATATAATACGTTGGTACGCATGTGCATGCATAAGTTCGAGTAACGCAACCCGCCGCCAGTCGGCCTCGTGGTCCGGCGGCGATGGCGAACCAAAACAAATGGACATAACACCGTTACACCACTTCGAAGAATTAAATAAAGAAAAAATGACGGTAAGCAACGGTAATCTTTGTTCGCGTAAGGTCGAAACCCCGTCTTCGCGGTATGGCACCGCGAAGAAGCGCGATACGGCAATGCGATAGTTATAATTAAAATCAACGAGCGAAGAATGTTAGCAAGTCATCTACACTACCGCGTATAAATATTCAAAATTCAGCTAAAGCTGAATAAAGTTTTTTTTTTTACCTCGTATAAAGCCCCTTTTGACCATCAACTCGCCTGTTGGTAAGTGACTTTGTGGTCGAAGACAAAGCACACAGACTTAGAAGATACCTATTCACGCTGGCCTTGAAAAGCCTTTTCTAATTGTCCTGTAGTAAAAGGGGGATGGTACGATGAGGTCATGTCACTCTGATGCATATTCTCCGAAATCGAAAAAGATCTCAATTGTTATCAAGTTTTTTAAAAAGGCAAAGCAATTACTAATATCGATGTGTTGTCGCTTTTACTAGCACTTCATTAGCAGTAGATGACACAGTTCCCAGCCGCCGCGGTTTCTCTAAATGAGACAATAAGCCCGATGAAGATCACCCCTCACGCAACATAACCACAAATTATATCCATTTGGTGCAACGATTACCGCATGAGATACATAAAGCCGTTGGTTGAATTAACTCAACGACCAATTAAAACGAGGAATATAGCTTAGCTAGAAAATAATCCCGATGAGTCGACATTTTCAGGCACCGAACACGCTTACTCCCAAATAAAGATAATCATCGCGTTCCATATACGAATCAGATCAAGTCGGCGCCTGTCTCGAAGGACTGATGAGTGATAAATGCAAAAAATCGATAAGCGGAGACAATGTCGATTAAATTATCTAGAGTTGAGAAAAAGATACGTTTCACTTCCAGGAATGCTCGACGCACATTAATGTGCACAATAAAGGTGGAGAAAAACTGAAGCAGTAACGTATCTATTGTATGTCCATGAGGTGAAGACGGAAGGCAAGCCGTGGGAGTGAGCACGGGAGCGACTTGCTCTGTCGCGGGAAAACACAGCTCTTGCCTCTTCACATGATTGAGCACAAATTTAAAAACGTTTAAGTTGCGATGGAAATACCTGCACAGGAACAGAACATCAACCCCAACATAAATGAATCTATCTTCGGTCCAGATGCAGCTTATTCTAAACCGGCTCGCCGATGACGGTGTCGTATTTATTGTTATAGGGCGCCATTTGCGAGTAAATTAATTGAGGAAGGTAATATTTTCCTCTGAATCGAAGCAATCTTGTGGCACACGGCTTTCACGAATGCTTTGATGTTATATCGGCTTACGAGGTTTTCTCACACTGTTGGTATTGGAAGGAATTATTATTACTAAGAAAAGGATTTTAATGCCTCATTTGCATCGGAAACAGTTTTTATTTTCAAAGATAAATCAGCAGTAAACGAAAGCGAAAAACCGAAGTTCAAATTTCGTGGAGTTTCTTGTGAGATATTTATTTTGAGGAGTAGATTTATCGGAGCTGAAACGACACTTTTTGGCGATTTAGGATTTGATGTTTCTTCTCTATTTTAATAGTTTATTTCGTGATATAAAACATGTTCTTCTTTAGAGCCCTCTGTTCACATACTTGTTTTAAATTTGCTTCTCATCTCACCGACAGTCAAAAGGTTTTCTCTAATTAAGCCGCGCTTATTCGTAAATTTCACCGCGTGTAATTGGAATAAAATTGGAAGATCATTGATCATTGGATCGATTTGTGTGCCGCTGCTGTCGACAGGTGTGCACAGGTTTCACTGATTTCGCTGGGCTCGATCGCCTCGGGCCCCCAATGTCAGCGAAGACAGACTTGACCTTGCTTTACTTTTATTGCGAAACAATCTTTTTTAACGTTTAACGAGTTCAGTATTTTTAACTTTTATATAATATGTACCTAGTTAAAAGGTCGGTGGTGTAAAATATGTAATTATCAAAACGAAACGTAACAAATTGAATGCGACAAAACTAAACGCATGACTGATTCTTCGAGTCATGCCATAAGAGCTTTTTTTATTTGACGACTATACTAATACAGAAATCAGTACTTTTAGGATTCGGTCGTAATCAACTCCTTGAGCCCACCAACATATGCCAGGGACTCCATTTTTTTATTGCTCGTTTAATATTTCGTATGAAAATATTGTGTAATGAAAGATTTTCTATTGACAGAAGTAAACTCGAATGGTTCAAACCACACGTTGCGTTAGCGAATGGTATGATTATTTAAAAAATGCTACTTATTTTTAGGATTTCTTTCGAAAGTCAGTCATTTCGCATGATTATTTCTTGCGAAATATCATACGAGCGATTTAAATGCTACTTATAAACCAAAAAAGTATTTAGCTGTCTATCCTAAAGCTAATGTTTTAGTGTCTAAATCGCATTGAATTATCTCCCGTCCGATAAAACATGTTGAAATGCGATGTTGTGGTGCATCAATCTAGTGAGTAATCCCACTACATCTTTACAAATCAACATAGATCAGGTTGATAGACGGAAACAGAACTAGTTATCTTGGCTTTGTTTACACACATCGGAGTGCTTCTGGTTTTGCTCTGATGTTGTATTGATTTGTGTTATTTGAATAGCTCTATTGCTCTGTTTTGGGAAAGTCATGAAGGAATATTCCAGAATCAGTGCTATTTTCCCAATTTATTAGTCTTTTGATCCTGCGATAGAGAGGGTTAGGGCTACACTGACTGGAGTGTCGGAATGTCTGCTGTACCAATTTGACCGGTTTCCTAAATGGTCTTGTTTCGGGATAAAAGTAAAGGGGAAAGTAAAGTGACTAGTATAACATAGTCCACTTCCTACAATGCACGTAGTGTCAGATTGTCTAAGTATTACATAATAGAGAGAAATAAATTCCGGAGTATTCTGGAACGTAAAGATTATTGAAAAACGTATCCAAGGTTGCGAAGCAGCTTTTAAAGTACTTTAAAAACCAAACCCCCCCCCTAAGACATAAATACGAATCAAACTATTCGTAGTATGGATAAGGTAACAACGGAACAATGATCGTGTTGTCAATCTGCCAGTTACTGTAACTCGACGCGACCGAGTCTCGCAAATTACATACAAACTGTATTGCTTTTATTCTATTATGTATCTACACTATGTTAAAAAGTAAGCAAATTGTAACGCTAAGTAGAATTATTATTACTGTTGCAATAGTAATAAAATTGTTTTAGATGCAGAAGATAGCAATGAATTCAATAGACAACAATTCGTTTTTTTCTACATGCAGAAAAGAAATTAGATTTTTTCTTGATATTATCGTAGTGAAGCTATTTACATAAGCACTTAATGCTCCCATTCGTACCGCATAGGTTTTATGATCTGTTTTTAATAATATGTTGCACGTTTTGTAGTTGTAATGTAGTGATCCAAGAACATGGTTTGGCAGATTTTCTAGAAATTGTCACGAAGAGTCGGGAAATTATCAATTATTCAAGTATATCTATAATTATCTGCAGAAATGTGATAGAAAACTTTCCTTAATTATTTTTTTACCCACACAGTAATAAATCGCGGTGAACGATTTATATAAAGTAAAACCACGTTCTTAGTGTAAAATGTCACACGTCAAGAAATAGCCATTGCAAGAGGAACTAGTTCGCAGTACTTTGTTGCAAGGACTAACCAAACAGAAATAGTAATTCCTGAGGACTTACGTCTATCTATCTTCTATCTATATAAATAAAATTGAAATGCCGTTCGTTGGTAAGAGCATCATTTGAGAACGACTGGACCGATTACACATTTTTTTTGTTTTAAAATGTTTGTTAATATGGAGAGTTTTTTTTTTTTAAGTTTTGCGGCCCGTAGTCAAGTTCGTTGTTTGTATCTACTAGTGAGGCCGAGCTTCGGTCCCGCGCCCTAAGCCTGCGAGACCGAATGCCGAGCTGTATCGCGCACGAAGTCTCGGGCATCAGTTAGTAATATTATATAATTAAGATAACGAAACATCGTGGCGATATCGTTAATTTCTAGTTCTAGGAGTACCAGTTACACTGAATAAATAATAATATAATAATTGATAATTTTTCTTGTATTAGTATTTAGTGTTTTTATAAAAACTGAATTATTGTTTTCAGTGATAGCCTTCTTGGTTTAAACAATATAAATCCATCGTTTGGTAGAAACGAAATCCAAAGGTAGAAATACTGAGTTTTTTTAATATATTATTCCTATTTGGGTCATTTTGTGACAGTAGAGATGTTTATGTTATGTGGTCTTCCTTTAAATAATGTAATTTCAAGCAAGTCAAAATCATTGTTACCCTCTCGTTGGGTAGCTACAACAATTAGGTATCTTGTAATACTATGTTTGCATCTCTTTCCTGTAACAGAACTATTTATGGTGAATAGACGGAACAATGTCTTTCTGATAAGCTGTTTACATAGAATTATATAAGTGTCGTGAACAGCCAGACGAGTTAATTGCACAAAGAAACGGCTTCGGCGCACATTTTATTAATAGCTGCCCGTTGCATACATAATAGTTTTTATATTCTAACTAATATTGTAAATTCGAATGTAACTCTGTACCTCTGTTTATCTATCTATCTGTCTGTCTCTCTGTTTGGGTGTTTTATCACGGCTAAGCGGCTCAACTTTTGAATCATGCTGAATTTTTGCATAGATGTAGTTTAAGAGATCTGACCCGTCTAGCGCAAGACCGCCAAGGATGGCAAGGCATGGAGGAGGCCTTCACTCAGGTTTGGGTGCCCTAGACAAGTATATAAATAATGTAACTAAGTACATATAAAAACATTAATTTGAAAAAAAAAAAAATTGTTTCGTGTATTAATCAAAAGGGAAATAAAGGCTATTTTATTTTTATAGTTTAAGAGTCGGAGATGGACATACGCTACTATTTTTTTGTAGATCTACGCCAACGAAATCGTGGTTGGCTAGTAGTGAATAATTAAAACATTGGTAAAGTAAACATGGACTTGTGAAGGATGAACTGCGATATGATGTATTGTTTAATTACAGGGTAGGATTAGACTTTTGGTTTCTACCGGTCAAGTGCCTTTAACTAAATTAAACTACATATAAAAAATAAGACTAATATTATATTGTTAGTTAGTAATAAAATCAATACAAAGGTTTGGAAGTGTTTGCATAGTACGTTACCAGTCAACTCCATAATGGCTGAATGGATTTGTATGAAATTCGGTATTCAGGTAACTGAACCTGACATGAATTAACACATAGGCTAATATTTTCATCCCAGAAAAATGCGGTTCCTGTAGGATAACGGAAACCACAGAGCGCTGTTAGTAATAAGTAAGTAAATTCTAAGTATATTTAGTAAATACAGTTACACAATTATATATATCAACTTCCTTACGTACTATGGTAATAATTATCTACAATGGTGTATTATTAGTTTCCTTATTTTAGTTTTTTTTTTTAATTTTTATTAGCTTTTCGTGGAGTAGTTATAGGAAAAGGGAATTTGACGAAACGCTTTTTAAATATTTCAATACGGAATTCGATGAGGCCATTGAAGTGTTTATTCATCACACTCATATTATAAATGCGAAAGTTTGTGTGTAAGTGTGAAAATAGTACATAAGTATGTAAATATGTAAGAATGTAAGTGCGTTTGTTCCCGTTCAACTCTGTAACGGCTGCACGGATTTGGATAATATTTGGTATGGAGGTAGATTATTCCCTGGATGAAAACATAGCATACAGCATTTTTATCCCGAAAAATTTAACCTTTCCTATGGAATTGCGGGTGAAAACGCAGTAAAAAAATAAAACATTGCATACAATGAAGTGTTAAATATTTTTGCTTTAGTAAAACGGGGATCGTCACGTTAAATTGAGTCGGTTATTCCGATTATAATTTCGATCACATTCGGTGACCTTTATCAAGGAATGCTAAGTGAGACACGCGTGCGACCTCGTCTTGCCTTGCCTTGTCTTGTGTTAAATATTGTTTGATGTTGCCGATGTTGATAAGAAACAAGGGATTCCCACAGATACTGTATGTCTGCTACCGCTAAACGATTATAAATATTTTTGGGATAAAATAACACTTATTACGCAAATGGTGGTGACGTTGTTATGTATAAAATGTTAACTTTTGACATGGTTTTTGCAACAGCGACAAGTTGATCGCGCGTGTTGGATATGTATTAGCGTTTGGTTAGGTGTACTTGAAAAATTGAATATGTCACCTTATTTGTGCACTTTTTATACATAAAACATATTTATACCATGTATTCGTAGTAAGTGACGAAGGTTTGATGCTATTGTTTGTTGTATGTGTGTTGACGGTATTCGTTTCTTTGATTGTATCTTCTTGGGTTTCTTGAGTGAATTATTAAAATCAACTGATAAGTGCTGATCTTATTAATTTTATGATGGTATCCCTAAAATTGTTGCCAGTTTATCCCACATAAGGACACGAAAAAAGGCAGATAATTTTAGTCCTCTCAGATTAATTTAGTTCTTAGAGATTGACACAATTGGTAAGTTTCATAAACCAAAAATAGGAATGGAAATGAAAATAATCAGTCACACAGAAACGAGTTTTTGCATGCATAATAATCTTAATACAAGTTCAATATTAAAAAGCAAATATTGATCGATGTGAAAGTAGCTGAATATAATCATCAAGTGAATTAACAGATTACTGACCAAACAATCCCAAGGAAAGTGACGTGACATTATGAAAGGCAAAACTATCAAAATGTGACAAGTGTCAGGAGTTATAAGATAACACGAATCAACAATATTTAATTATTGTAATGCAACAATGGTGTTTGTTTGTTTTGATTATAACTCAATGCGGACGTTGAATGTTTACCAAGCCGATATATCAGTGGAAAAAATATGATTTACAACTTTTACTAATGGGCAATAACAATTTGGCAATTTTGTAACGGCGTTGAGGGATTAACCTTTTTCTTCATTGAAAAGACATCAACGCACGCTATCGCAAGATAATAATTATTGTAAGTTTGGTGTTTTATCGATTTATTAGACTTGGTCGTTTAAAAAAAAAGTTGAATAGTTATGTTGCTATATTTTTGAGTAGATAAGTATTATTTAGATTTTACAGCGCCAGAGACGAGTTTGATGACTGAATCAATTTATGAGCAGGTTTCTTATGGGTACAAAAGTTAAGTGGTCTTCACGTTACTCAACACTAATGTTAATTTAATTTGAATCGATATTATTTTTATAAGGAAAATTAATTTTGAATCTCGTCGAAAATAATCGACGCTATAGGTATCTGGCTAAGCGTATTAGTACCTAATGCAAAATAATGCTATTGCTTTAATAATTAATTATACAATTGATGCGAACGATATTATTGGCAAAATCAATTAACGACGTCTATTTATAAAGCAGGTAAACAATGAGCTGATAAGCGAACCTCTTTGACCCAAAACCAACAGTGACATAGAAGCGAGTGCGGTGCTCCAGCTCCAATGACCTTCGTCACAAAATGCAGTTCACGGAGCGATCTCCAGCCGCAGCGCATATCAGCTGGGCGAACCTACATAAACATATCAAAATTCAACACGTACTCACCGTAAACGAGCAGCAGAATTGAAAATAAACCGATCACCTCCAATGTGCGGACACAAAAAACAAATAAACAACACAAAACCAAAACTGTTCGTCGCGAAATGAAAGTTATCGGCGGTATTCGCTCGGGAGATATGTCAAAAACACCACTTGTTTCACGTCGTAACTGTGACGAAGCGTACAAAGTTTCGCTGTCGAGGGCGAACGCGGCGTGCGTGCTTTGCGCTCGGCGGTCTCGCATCGAATGGTGGCGGAGGACCGCGCTCCGAATACTCGGGCCCGGAGTACAGCGGCGACGGCCGCGCCGCTCCACCCGCTCGACCAGACGTGCCGTATCCGTACCGCGACGCATCCAAAAAGAAAATTGACTGCATGTTGACTGCATTCGCTCTAATATGCATATAATCGGACATCTCTCGAAGTCCCGGCATCCGGTGGACAATTTCAACTGATACTCTGTTAGCATTTCGCATAACGCATCGAAAGTAGTAGTTGATTATATAGTTAGTAGACTTGTGTTAAATTTTAAATATTTTAATTTTAATTTGTATTTGGAATTTTCTGTTCTGTCTTTAATTATGGGTTTTTGCCTGAAAAATAAACATTTATTATTATATTATTATAACGCCTCTGTCGCCTGCGTCGATGACTCACAGATCGTTTCTATATTTTTTTTTTCTAATTGTCTATCTATAATTTTAAGAATATGTTAATTTTCTGAATAAGTTTGCTAACAATCGAACAATGTAAACAATTATTATTACTAAAAGAAAAACAAAATACCAGACTGCATAATGTATATATCCCGACTCTCATTCCGGACGTATAGTGGAATCCAACGCCATCTCACTCTTCAAAATCGGTCAAGCCGTTTAGGCCATAGAAGGCAATATAGGGTAATAAGGAAAGGGTATGCTAAGCCGAGAAGGGCCCATAGTACTCATCATTATGAACAACTTTTACTATGGGACCTACCCTGAAATCGCGAAAAAAATAGCTGCTCCATACATTTTGTCAAGTGTCATTGAACTCTTTCTACGCGGAACAGCTGATATTTTTTTACGCGATTTCAGTGTTGGTCCCATACTAAAAGGTGTTCATAATAATGAGTACTATGAGCACTTTTCGGCATAGCATACCCTTTCCTGATAACTCTGTATAGGACAACACAAACATACTTACATATCTATTTACAAGCTTACATACTTTCATACATACATACCAAAAAATCCCTCTTTCTTG
The DNA here is from genome assembly GCA_947579745.1 of Apocheima hispidaria. Taxonomy (NCBI): domain Eukaryota; kingdom Metazoa; phylum Arthropoda; class Insecta; order Lepidoptera; family Geometridae; genus Apocheima; species Apocheima hispidaria. The sequence continues at coordinate 10,295,221 of OX388156.1, forward strand.
GGCAGTCGGGTACAAATTAACACTTCTTTGCAGTGGTTATTTACGAATATACTTACTTATATACTTATGAACCAAACTTTTGAAAATGGTAGAATACTTACCGCCAGGTTTTCAAACATCTGCGCTGATGCTTTCAGTGTAACTACAAGGGATCAATGACCAATAACAGCAATCGAAATAAAAAATAGTAATTGGGACACCCTATTTCGATGACCGCAGCTTACATCTTTACTGTTAAAGTTAAAAATTCTGGATGTGCCATGCAGAATTTTTACTGCAATTGTTTCGAGGAACCGTGCACCATCAAGCAATTTTTTTTTAGGGGCTACGCAATAATATTATAGAAACGACATTTTGAAAATTAAAAAGAGCAAACCGCAATAAAATTATGATCTTGCGAGAGTTCTTTCATAAAATAGCTCAAATGTCGGGATTTTATTCTTATAAACAACAGAAACTTCCTTAAATCGCCCTGTTTAAGTACCGCAAGCCTCGGGGGTCCTGTTGATTACTTTGGGGGTCGTCGGGGTAAAGATATAGCCTCGATGCGAAGGCCGTTGCATGGACTCCAAACAAGACCTCGTAAATGTAGGACACGGATGTCTACAAGGAAGCCAGCTTGCGACACGCTTAATTAATTTATTACGTATCAAATATTGGTTCAGCTTTTGTTTCCTTAGCAAAAAGATAAATTTTGATGTCTTAAATTGTTATAACGAGATTTGCAATATCTTGCTTCCTACGATATCTTCAGACAGAGTCAAGGAAAACGTTTACGTAAAATTTTTGGAAATACCACGGTTCAATGACAAATCTGCGTACCTACTAAATTCTTAACGAAACACGCTGAGGACAATTTGATCAGAATGATTTGACGACACTTTAAATGACTACCAATCTTTCTCCCTACTTTACCCATTGCGGTACTACTTACTTTTTTTTAGTGCTTGTGAATGTTTGTTTTTATGGTTTCTATTCTGTTCTGGTCAAAGTTTGAAAATTCAAGTAAATGCTAAAATAAATGTTATGCAGATTTTAACCCGTACCAACTACGTAAGTTTTTTTTTTCTTTTCCTGTGGTTGTTTATTAACAATTTTTCAGATCTCCCGTTGACCTATAAAAGTGTATCAACAATCTGGTGCTAAAGTGCCGACAGTGACGGATGACGTTCATTTAACTGCCCAGTGTAGAAATAACGCCAACGACTCTGCTGGCCAAATATTGTTACTAGATAGCTTTAGATTGTTCCAATTTTCTGTTTTTTTCGGAGCTGCTTAGACATAAAATATCCTAATAATATATAATTTTATGCTTATGTACCCATAGCCAGTAAAAGGCCGTCAAAAAATGTCTGAATGATTCACAGCCATTCATACTAAGCTCCCTAAACTGTTTTGATTTCCTGAAACTAAGATCCAATACAAGATTCGCTGTACATATTACTACTAAAGAAAGATCATATTACTACTGCTAAAGAAAGATCTTTTTTATACTTATTTTTGAACGACAATTTATTCAAAAGAAAATATTAATTAATTAATTAATATTTTTTAATTATTATCTTCAGTGCAAGGCAAGACGAGGTCGCGCGCTTCTCGCTTAGCATTGCTTGATAAAGGCACCGAATACTCGTATGATCGAAACTATAGTCGGAATAACCGACTCAATTTAACATGAGTATTCCCGTTTTATTAAATCAAAATGTATCAAAAGTTATCAGTTTTCATAGTAAAATATTAGTCAAGTACAAAATGAGAGCTTTTTTTTAAATATTTTTGTTTTCTTTTATGACAATTATATAATACTATTAATTTATGACATTTTTTTTGATTTTACTGTTTTCTCTGAATTTTTCTCAGTAGATAATGGGTAGATTATTTATTGGTCCTTATGAAGTCCGTTTTCTATTGTACAAAAGACTTTTGGTCTTGGCGTAGACTGCTCGAATATGAATGCTTAATTCTCGCTGTGGGAGCAGCGTCCAAGGAAGTGGGTCGATTTTGATCAACGAGATGTCAAATGACTTGTCATGTGCTTGCTACTGACCTGGTTTCTTTATATCCCCTTTGCCTGTCGGGGAACGGCTGTTATATAACTAGGCAGAAAACTCATCGATACTAGTAGTTCGCGGCAAACTGAGACCTCGCGACCTCTATATCTTCACAACCGCTTGACCGATTCAACTCATATTCGAACTTAAAAATTGTATTAAAATGAACTACTTGCCTACAAAATTTCATGAATATATGATCAACGGTTCGCAAGTTATCATCGGACAAATATACACACAAACATACATACAAATGCCGATTTGTCCTAGTAAACTCTGAGACCTCCGCTTCGCTCGGTCAATAATACAATGACGTTTTATCATTACATCGTAAAGAAAAATATTCCATTCGCAATGATTACAAACAATATCTTCAATTTTCTTAAATGGTTTTGTGATTTTTTTCTATGAATCACTTATTAAGATGGGAAATAACAAGATGGAGCTGCATAAATCATGGATATTTTATTGTTTGTTTGTTGCCAGAGATATTAGCCTCACCGAGTTTTAAGAATAACAACTGTTAAATAGTTTTTTAGGAGACGAGACGAGCAAGTCGCTCACTTGATGTTAAGTGTCACGCTTGCCTATAACAATTCAGTGCCACCTAGAATTTTGAATTTCAGCAGTTCAAAACCATGAGCGGCAATGCACTGCGCTCGTCATCCTGAGGTATTAGATGTTAAATATCTGTACACCCAGTAATGAGGCTGGAAAAATTTGGCCCTCTATCCGGAATACAGTAATGTTTGCACACTACTGCTTGGCGTTTGAATCACTGGAAAAACTGCCTTGTACCTTACTTGCTTTAAAGTCTGAACGACACCGCACAGTGGGACAGACGCTCCACACCGCACAGAGGGATAGCCGCTTCACATCGCACAATATGTGAGTGAATGTAGTGTGTTAGCAATGTATTAACTGTAGCTGTAGAATTGAGATGTTGCTGGGCACAAATGTAACGTAATCAACTACCTATCGAGAATCAATTAGCCTCACCAAGAGAGCACAGTTGAATAGCAGCGTGTCTTGTTGCATCGACCTAAATAAACTGTAGTTACCCATTTTCACCATGAACATAATTGACCGAGTCAGCGAAGCGCACGAAATCTCTGCTGTAATACGCAAAATATGCTACCATCCGTCTGTTTTAAAAAAAAATATTGCTGCTCCATGTACTCCGGGGTCCATGCTCTTTGTCAACTTTTACACTGTTTTTTGTCAACGATTACTAATATAACATAAAACTTAAAACATCACAAGAGGAAAAATCTACTATACTTATTACTATGTTGCGTGTATACTCCGAGCAGTCCAGCTCCCGCAAGCAGCACCCGTTCACGAGTTGACGCATGTGCCAACCATCGCTCTCCTCAACCATATTTGAGGGAAGAGGGCGACCCGCCACACGACGTCGCTGCAAGAAGAGGCCTTATGCGAGCGCGGGTGCTCTGAGTATACATATAATACCACAGAAGAGAGAAGTAAATAGAAGGGAAGAGTAGGCGTGGCATTATAGCCAGGAAAATTTTCCTCTTCTGTGTATAATACCACAGAGTCTAGAGGTAAAAAAAAATTCTCTTCTATGTATACTATTCTTACATTCTTCATTATTATTACATTGTATATTCTTACAACCTATATTCTATTACATTTAGTTTGACTACCGCCTTTGTCTGTTTATTGGTACTCGCGTACAGGTCGTGCAACAAGCAGGAATCGAAATGATCCTATAAGGGCTCCTTTTTTCTTTTGAGGTACGGAACCCTAAAAAAGCCAAAAATAAGCAATCAATGCAAAATGTACTCGTATCTATTACATAATAAAATATACAGCTTAGCTTATTTTTTATTTTTTAAATAAAATCCGGTTTATAAATTAAAGTACCTACATAATATGACAATCCTATTTTCTCTTCAGATAGAGCTACAAAAGTAAGTCATTGGAGTTTTGGCGGGAACGTGAAGAATTCATGTCGCGTCATTTTATTATTTTCCAAAACTTGTGTTAATTCGAGTGTTAATGTGTAAAAACGGTGAATTTTTACTCGTTAAGTGTTCGTGAACATGCACGAGTGTTGGTGAATGGTATAATGTCATGAAACGTGACTTTTCGTGTTGTTTCCAAAACTCCATAAAAGGCTCTAGTAAAGTTTTCACCACTTTACTGGGGCATGACTTGGACTTGACCGTGACTTGCTTTGCTTGATTTTGACCGTGACCATGACTTGTTTGATAATATCTAGTATTACTTGAGAATATATATGTATACTTGATACTGGCAAATGCATAAGACGTGGGACGCCAAAATCCTCTTAGAGGAAAGAAAAAAAAAAGAAAAAGTAAGTCATTCGAATAAAGTGCGGTGTGGGCGGGAAATGCCCGGACATCCGCGGCAACTTTTAATGATTGTAATTTTAATGAAATGGTAGACAAATCTGATTTTTGCTAACTTTTGCTTTAAAATAAAAGTAGAAATTTTGGAATTTGTTATTGTTATTTTTGAGGTTGTACGGGCATGTTTTAAACTATGCTAACAGCGACGACGATAACAGTGCTAAAGAGTACCAACATGCCACGGAAAAAAATCTTGTGCCTGGTTCTTATTAGCGCTTTCGATATATCATAGGCGCTCAAGGCGTATTTCGGACCATGTCTCTAGACAATACTCGGGCAAGTATTGACGTTATCACTATCATCATCAGCCAGAAGGTGTCCGCTGCTGAAGAAAGGCCTCCCTCTCATGGAGGGCAGATAAACATTACAGTCATCGTATAGAAAAAATACAAATCAATGTTGAGTTCAGAACCTGAGACTTTTTGGTTTGTATGGACATGGTATCACTTGTAGGACGTTTTCATTTTTACTCATTACTAGTAAATAAATAATTTGTCCGTGCTGCATGCTGGCAATGTATACAATCAACATTGACATATATATAAACTAGCTGCGCTCCGCTGTTTCACACACTATCCTACAGGAACCGTTAATTTTTTTGGGATAAAAAGTGTTAATCCAGTGTATAAGTTAGCTCCATACCAAATTTCATTCAAATCCGTTCAGACGTTACAGAGTTAAACGGGAACAAACACACTTACACACAAACTTTCGCATTTATAATATTAATGTGATATATGAACATTTATATGAAAATCAATTGCCGTGCGTAAGTCTCGCAAAAACTCGAAAATGGCTTAATCGGTTTAAATATTTTTTCTCATCTTACATCCTTGGAAAGGTTCTGTTTAATATTCGAAATCAATAATTTTCTATACCGCTCCACTGTAAATGCATTAAATACTTATTTCATGTCAGAGTGCCAACCTCATTTTTAGAATAGTCGTACTGGCCAGAACGATGACTGCGTATACTGCCCTGCTAATAAGGCACTTCTAGCATTTTTTTCCATTTGAAAAAAAAAATGTTAGAAGTGCCTTTTCTTATTAGCACGGCAGTATAGTATTTAGCATTTTCCTCGCTGTAGTTAGGTGAAAAGTTGTGTGTTTCGCCCTGAACAAAGTTATTCTGCGTGTCGTACCTTTGACACTCTCGCTACGCTCAAGATTTTATATTTTAAATTTCCAACCCTAAAATCCTTCGCTTGCTCAGGTTTCTATAGAAGCACAGCGCCAAAAAACAACTCCGCGGCCTTGCATAACAAATAACATTTTTTTGTTTTGTTCGCCTCTGAAACTAGGGTAGTTTAGGAAAGAAGAAATTTTCACGTGGGCGAAACCGCAAGGCGCAGCTAGTAAGAGATATTATTGTTGTATTACTGAGTATGTTGTATAAATAAGTTGTTCGTCCCGAGCTGGGATCCTATTCCTGTGCGCTCGAGATTATCTCGGTCACTGTCTTAGAATTTAGAATTTAATGGGAGTGAGAGTGACCGAGATAAAATGTCATTTCTCCGAATAGGGTCCTTGTAACGTTGCGCCCATCTCTTCGCAACCCCTCGACTAATTTTACTCACATATGAATAACAAAATTGTATTTGCATAAGCTACTTGCCGCAAAATTTCATGAAAATCGGATCAACATTAGGTACTCAAGTTATCTTCGGGCAACGCTTCGGCTATAACTATATACACAAACATACGTGTAAGTAATTCCCATTTATTCCTGCAGACTCTGGAGGCCTTCGCTTCCTATGGTCAATTATTTGTCTATTTGAGAATTAGTATTCCTTTGGGTTGGGGCTTCAAACAAAGTAAATTGAATGGACGGGCCCTAACTACAGAACTTCCTTAAAAATAAAAGTCATAACAATCGAACCTACGCTTCAATATGTAATTAAAAGTATGCTTAGTACATTTGTCACAAAAAGAGATAGCGAATATAATATCAAGGCAAAGACATAAATTTATAAGGAGAATTCTGTGTATCAAGGCATATTTTTGCGCATATTTGGATCGCATGTATTGACGAACGTACGTCTCGCACTTTTCACAGATTGAGAGCGACTGAAGCAAGGTGAGTGCCGGCACTCACTTTAAAGTCTTCAAAATTATCTTATTTGGGCCCGTCTATTCATTTTACTTTGGTCGAAGGGTTGGGGTATAAAATGTGAGACCTAGGGCGGTTCTCACACTGCTACGTTGTGCGGGTTTAACGTTGTATCGAAGTATCTCAGTTTGTATAGAAAACAGGCGCGTGGTCCATCGTGACACGGACAAAGCTTCTCCGCGCCACGCACGCGGCTCCAACGTCCCGGTATAGCACTGGCGGGTGAAAGTCCTAAAAGTACGTTGTTACGATATCGTTTTTGTCAACTGTGTTAAACTCAAAGCAGTTGCAGGAAAGCGCGGGTTGCGGGAATAGTGACCAAGCGTTTTGACTGTCTATCTCAAGGTGTCCTCGCGCCTAGTAACTAACCAATGAGAGTTAATTAAAGGTGTATTTTGACCGATGCGTAGTGCGCTTCGAGCGTGATTGCGGAATCTTTTAGATTAGAGAGGGTAATTTGGGCCTGGTGGCAACTACGTCTAAAAGATAGTGGTAAAGTGTCGTTCACACTGTAATTATATCTCGAGTGGTCCTATCAGGATAAGACAAGGGAAATTAGCTCCATAAATTCAATTTGCCGATACCGCGGGATTGGTTTATCCGGTTGTCAGGTTCGGTTATCGACTGATACCAGTGACCTTGCCAAGGTAACGCTATCAGAAAAACCTAAAAGGATTTTATTTAGTCGTCCGCCTAAAAACATCTTTTTCATATTTTGATCTTATGTACAACGTAGTCGGTGCCACTGCCATTTTACTTAGTCACTCCCTAAAAAAAACTTTGTTTACATAAATAAAGATGGAAAAGCGTGGTCGACAACATCGTCGCTTTCTATCAGGAGCTGTGCACAAACGCTAATCCATTCCTTCATGAAAAAAATAAAAACTTTTTCATAGTATACACACCCCGGTATATTTATGCGAATAATATATCACAGCACGTGATCTCGCAGCAATCTTTCGCGAGTGACTGGGTGAAGTGTGGTAAGGTGACAACAATTCACTAGGTTAGGGCTTTCTAATAAGGTGTCATGTAGTACGTATTATTTAATAGCAGTCTTTCCATACTAAGTTTTTAACATTGCCTCTTCTCAACAGAACTAACTGCACACCAAAACATGTGAACAAACACAAAAGAAATGTTTGTGACTGTTATAATTTTTTTTATTTTATTTAAACAATAAAACGCTTAACAAGACAGCTAAGCCCGAACGAAGGATTAGCTGTATCACTGTTGATCCGATTTAGATCGGCAAACATAATATAATTGATGGTGACATTTTGAAGGGTGTTCCGTATTTTTATTGTGCAATAAATAAAAGAAAGAAAAGAACTGGCGATGGAACCATTAAGTTCAATCGCCGTTCCTATGGAAAGAATTGGGGTGTGTAGTAGTCGCTTCTACCGCTAGTTTTTAACGTGAATTCTATGATGAAATTAAACTTTAACGTCAATCTCGGACAGATATTATCAATACTGCGTTGCACGCGGCCTCTTACCTCCCCACCACTTGTCATGGTCATCGACTTAGTATAATATTTATGCTGGCGCCAAGATGCCCGATACGACGACACAAGCACTATTTCCGTAACTCATCTAGCCTCCGTGCTATAACATTTTCAAAGTACATCAATTTTGTCTTAATTTCATTTCTGACATGAAATCCAGATCGATCCAGATCGATCAGACGTTCATCGAATTCAGTTCGAAGTAAGGTAGCGACACCTTTCTATTGTCAATTTCAGGACCATACACACTGGTTAGAACAAAACAAAGATATGTGTTTATTGGAACTTCCTCAATTGCTAAATTGGACTGTCACCTATATTTGCGATCATTGCTGATTCACACGTCTTCCTATACCACCTCGTGGATATTCTGTGGCCGAGGCCTAGATCTCTAGAATGACGACTTCAAAGTTTATGATCCACTTAGGACATAGGTAGCTAGAGAATTTGTAGTAGTTTTTGTGTCGATAGGGCAAAAGACTCGTAAAATTAATTTTCTTATTGGTTTACAAAATATTTTAACCATTTATTTGAAAATGACGGCTGAGGAACTAAACCCAACTCTCGAGTTCCTTGACAAAACACTAGGTTTCTTTTTTCTTTTGTTTTGGCTCCACACGTTGTGTATTTAGCCAGTGTCAAGTAAGTATTGTAATATCTCAAGTTAAGTCAAATATTTCACAAATAAAATAAGCCTCAGTCAGTCTGAGTCAAGTAAGTCACGGTCAAGTCCAAGTCATGTTCCAGTAAAGTGGTGGAGAGTTTACTACAGATTTTTATGGAGTTTTGGAAACAACACATATGCACGATCAAGAAAATTAATGACGCGTGTATGTCTTCACGTTCCCGCCAAAACTCAAGACTCTTAGGGTGCACTAAATTTTGAATTAGGAACATGAATATTCTTCCTTAGTGTTTCGCGACCAAATAGATCGAACGAAAGTATAGTTTTGTTTTCACAATCTTTAATTATATATTTTTTTGGCAAGATAAAATTAATTAATAATAGAATATTTTTTATTTACACTATAATTAAAAAAAAAAAATGTCGTTCTCAATCCTCTTGAGGGTTTTCGCGGTGCTAGTCTTGTGTGTTTTGCCAGTGACAATGTTATTTTTCTTTTAGTAATTACTGTTTTTCTTTTAGTTTAATTATAGTAGTACAAACGTTTATCTATGATTATTACTATATAGTAGTTCTGCGAATAGTAGACCACGCAAGCATATAATTTTTTGCTCAACCTCAATTCTACAATATCAAAGTTTTTTTTTTGTCGTGGGCGAATTTTGATTTGTACCACCAATAATAAAATAGTTTTCATCTCTCCGTATGTTGGTAATCGCGTACAGGTCATATTTTTCAACCAATCTTGACGAAACTTGGTATACAAGTTCCAAAGTCCAAAATTCGATCAATTGACTTCACCAGAAATTTTGGTAAACGTAAACGAGAGAGAGAGAGAGAGAGAAGAGAGATAGAGAGAGAGAGAGAAGAGAGAGAGAGAGAGAGAGAAGAGAGAAGAGAGAGAGAGAAGAGAGAGAGAGAAGAGAGAGAGAGAGAGAGAGAGAGAGCTTAAAATGCATGAAATTCATCTTCAGCGCTGCTATATAATTTTATTTTCTCTTTAATGTTAAAGACGGAGTCCTTTAATATTAAAATTATGACAAGACAAAATCACAGACAGTGAAATGAATGAATGAAATGATAATTAAATAAATATCGAACTTTCGTTGGAGCACGCACAGCGAAGCGTAAGCGGCGAGAATGATCGCTCTGAAAAACTGACTGATGCAATGACTTTTGCACTAAATATAAAGGTGGCCAAGCGTGCGTGTTTCATGGCTAAGGGCTTCGCGGTTGCAGTGATATAAGCCTGCCAGCATCCTCATCCACATCCATCGTCATAATTATCGACAACCTGTCTTGACCCACAGTTTTTCAATACTGGCTGTCGATTCAATGCAGGTACTCTTACTTGTGCCATGATTTCCTGTCTCGGGCAAATCTTATCACTTAAGGCCCGCGATGGGTCTGCCGTCTGCTAACGGAATGCTTGTCCGCAATCGGTAATCACTTTGCCAAGGTAGTACTTCGCCAACTATTATCAAAAAAATTAAGTGAGCTATCTATTTTTTTTTGTTTCTTAGGCGGATTACGAGGTAATCTCTGCAACTACTGCACCAATTCTAAAAATTCCTTCACTGGTTCAATAACTCTATACCTGACATAGGCCATGCTTACTTCACAGAGTGGGTGAAGGTGCTGGCAAAAGCTAGTTTATTATGCCCCGTGGCAGATAGAACGCAGAAAATTCTGCCCACATACGTAATATAAAATAAGCACTAAACTCAGTGGTCCCAGTTATTCTAGCAAAAGTGTGTTCTTCACAATCGAATCGCGCTAAAACTTTTAATGGTCTCCGGATGTTCCACTTGCGAAGAGTGGGTGATTTGTCTTCCATTTTGTCGCTCACTGCACTTGTGGTCACTTTTATTTGTGCATCTCGTTTCCCTTTCAAGCTTTTAGAGAGTTATTTATATTTATGCTTTTATCAAGGCAGATATAAAATGCTTGAAGGTTATAGCGGATGCCATATCTTGAACTGACTTTGCGTTTGAATATAGAATAGTTTTAATGCTAAGCAATATTGATGGCAGAAGATCTAGAAATTAGGATACCTAAAGTGGATCCAGCAATTAGAATCCAGTTTAGGGTTACAAATTAGGATTTTCTGAGTATGTACCCAAAAATAAAGCTGTCTTTGGGTGAGTCTTTTTTCTATTGTTCCTAGTAAGAAAACTTTCTAAGCTCCTTTTCTTTCTTTTTTTTATTCGAATACTAACAAACACATCTTCTCTTTTTCTTCATACCTTGGCCATAGATGGAAGGATGCATACGTGCCACATGACCTACCAGACCCCATTTTAATTTTATTTAGCTGGGCCCAGGTCGACTACACTTGTGATGGAACACTATGCCGTGTTATGGACATTGGAGTGTTGCCATTGCTTGGCAGGTAGCTTGGGGCTAACAGAACGCTGACCGTTTACTAAGAAGACGCTGCTGCCCGTCTTTCGTTGGTTCTGGTCGCTATTTTAGGACTCACCCTCTCATCAGCGAAAATAAAACACTTACATGTAAAAAAATATTAGTGACACACAAACCAACAAGCACAAACGCGTGTATAATATTAAGTTAGATATGTAATAAGTCTTATAAATTCTGTATACCTGTGAAAGTGTGAAACATTTTCAAACACCAAGGTCAACGGAAGTTTAGCTATCGAGCGGTAACATTTACAAACAAATGAAGTTAATTAAATAAAGCTTGTTTAAGTAATATTGGAATGTATGCCACAATCGTTCGGGTAGATTATCACAGATTATTGCGAGTGTGATTATGTTATGATATTTTATTAGTGGTTATCGAGATCAAGCACCATGATTCACAGATCTACTGGACGCTTTAAACCAAGACTGAGTCATCGATACAGGCGCTTATTTTGGAGTTCGTGGAAATGGCAATAGATTTAAAGAAGTTCAAATAATTAATGAAGGAAGGATTGAATTGATTTTTTTAAGGTGCAACGTTTCGCACATCGCGCAAAATTCAATTTTTCTTGCGTTTTTTGTCAATTAATTAATTGACAAGTCAATTACTTAATTACTCATCGTGGATTTATTGAAATCAATTTTGCGCCAATAAATAAGTTGTTTTAAGAAATTACGGGTAAAATGATCACCTAAATAACATTGGTTTAGCTACAAATCTCAATAAGCTGATTTTCATCTTGTTTTTTTGTTTAGTGAGAAATGTACTTATACTAGCTTTCAACTTGAATTTTTGGTTAGTGTAATTTCTTGATACGACCTATTTATTGTCGCAAAATTAGTTTTCATGAACCTACGATGAGTAATTACGCAGTAATTGACAAAAACGCAAGATAATTTGAATTTCGCGCGCTGAGCGAAACGTTTCACCTTAAATAAGATTATTTTAACCAAAAAAACGAATAACCAAATAGTGCGAAAAATATGCACTATCGAAATGTTCTTGGCGCCGTGAAATACTTATCATTGTGGAGGACCGGTGGCCATCTGTGGTTTTCTTCATCAGTTCCACTCTACCAAATGTAATTTTCTGAATGAAAATGCTTGACTTGTTGATGAAAATACCAAAATCCCTATATGTATGCCTGTAATATTTGAGGAGTTTCCTCATTCCTCATGGATCCCATTATCATAACTAGATTTTGATAAAAATGTGACCAATCAGGAAGTGTATCCTTTCAAATAAAAAATAAAAATCCTAATCGGTTTACAAACCACTGAGTTCTGAGGTAGCAAACATAAAAAAGAATACAATCAAATTGAGAACCTCTTTTTTTGAAGTCGGTTAGAAATACAGAAAAATTTAAATATTCAAATAATCTAATATGACCAATTAGACTATAACATTTAGAAACTGCGTCTGCTTAGTCCGCTCGCCTACTTGTCCAGAGTACGACCTTCGTCACGTGACTAATGTTTAGAAACCATTTTACTTGGAGATCATGCTAGTTTCAGTTACTTTATAACAATGTTTTTTAAGGGAACATAATATTATATGTTTTATACACCACGTGCTCGAAAATGGCCAATTATGTATCATGCAAACTTCATCAAAACTAACTCATTTACGCCCTGCTGTTGAGCCGGGCAATAATATTGTACTGAATTTCATTATTACCCTCTGCGCAGGTCAATACTATTGTACTGAATTTCATTATTGACTGCTGCTGTTTTTTTTTAATGTTTGTATATGGTCATTCTTCTAATAGGCATATATAAAAAATTTCTTAAATTTTGAAATTTACTATTACTTATTTTCATATAAAAAAAAGTTTTGACTTTGGAGTTTTGAGATTTGAAATTTGAGTTTCACTGCACTCAGGATTCTAGTCTTAATATAATTTAAGTTAATTCTAGAATCCTTCGTTTCGCTCAGGATTCAATATGACGCCCGTGACATAAGACATTGCTTTTTCCCCTTGGTAGTATAATCTACTACTTTATTTAATTTTTGTATTTTGTACGAGTATCTGGAAATTCCTGCTGTACTCGTCATAGCAGCTTTGAGAGCTTGATACCCTAAATAGGTACAAAGTTTTATTCATCATTCCGTTAGTAATTAAATCGATTCGCAACTGCCAAACTAATCGAAACGTGCCGCCGTCGTCTACATCCTTCTTAATCTTTACGAGTGTTTTCATTGAGAAATGAAGCTGTTTTGATTTGAAGCCTTTATTTGCGTTTAAGGAGATTGTTTTTCTTTTTATTGTTAAGCATTGTTTCGTGACGTTTTATCGTTTTGGGTTTTACAAAATATTGAAACATCCGTGCAATGTTCTCGAAGCGACAGGTTAAGTTCGTTAAATTTTAGGTTTCGGACGCCACAGTATTTAAATATATCCTACAGATCTTATTTTTAGAAAGCATAATTTATTTTGAAAAGAAAGAAGTAATTTACCCAGTTTTTTGTAAGATTAGGTTTTCCCCTAAATGAGTCGGATTTAAATAAGTTTTGTTTACACTAATATCGAATGAAAAAGGTACCTCTAGCTCTTCGTTATGTTTCACGATAGATGAATCGATCTTCATGAAATTTGGTAAATTGTTGATGACGGTGTGCTTCATGAAGACGAAAAATGGAAAACAACAGGTAAAACCGCGGAATGCAGTTAATATTGATAAGGTGAGTTGAATTGAGTTGACCTCGTTCTAGAGGGGATGATTCTTGCCATTTGTTTCATTGGTCATTTTTTGATTAACAAAAATATTTGCAGGCTACTTTCCTACATCACACTTAACAACTTTTGCTCTATGATTTTTCACAGAACAGAAACTATGAAAAAAGTTTGTATGGATTTTTAAATCTTTGTATTATATTCGTGCAAATATCAGCTCATACGCTACACACGTTCCTTCTCTTTTGAAATCTTTTGAATGTGCGTATACAGCGCTAAGTATGCTTAGATTTTTGGTAAAAACGAATTATTAAAAATCACGGAACTAAAGTGGTTGAGTACGATGCAAGAAAGAAGCTGACTGCTATCAGTCAGTCAGTCTTTTTGTGAATAAAAAGTACGCTGTAGATTAAACTTGTGAGACCCGTTGCTCCCATACTGTAACCAGCGTCATAACTGTTACGAATATACTTGGTTTAGTAGTTGCCGGAACTGTTGCTTGACACGTCACAAGCAGAGTCGCGTCACTGGTACGGGCCAAGTGACAGGCGGCCACGTGGATGGGTTACGTGAACTTCTGCTTCAGATAGCGCTGCAATCGTGGGCTTCCTGCTTTTTTGGGTTTGGTTTAGTAGTACAAGGAACCTTATCAGTTCGTCGTGTCCGTCTGTCTGTCTGAATCCTTCTCAGCCTTAAGCTTCTAAAGTTATAAACTTACATGCATGAAATTTTGAACAACGATAGTCACAAGTATAAAAAAATAAAAAACTATTTATTTTATATAATAAGGGTAGCTCTCATACATGTAAATTGGGGATGAAAAAAATATTTCTCGCTACCCCATAATATGGGGTGTAATTACTTTTAAAGCAAGTAAACGAGATAAAAAGAAACAAGAATTTAAAAAAAAATGTGTTGCCTTTCACACATGTAAAGAGGGGATAAAAAAAAATTTACCTCTCTCCCACTTGTGGGACATTATTGAAAAAGTTTTATAAATTTAAGGTACGATCTCCTATATACATTTTTTAATAGATGTACCGCTTGCGAAATATAGGCCGAAAAAGCCTTGCCATTTCTAAACTATGCATCCCAGAAATGTATCTTCCAAGTTGATAGATCTTAGTAAAAACTTTCTTTTAAAATTATTTTGGGCAACGCGTGATAATAACTTTTTGAGATAAGCGAAAAAAACTGTTCAGTACTTCAAACGTCCTACGCGTCTACGGAACCCGATAAACATGGACAGACGTGCTCTTGACAATTTATTGTTTTATATAAATAGCTTATAAATGGGATGCAATATATACTAGCGTATCATAAGGTTATTATGAGCACTTAAACTTGAATATTTCTAAAATGTCTAGTGTGATTTCGCATCCATAATACGAAATAATTTAAGGTTCATTTTCGCGAAGGTCTATTTCATAACATATTTTTTTTTTTTCATAATAACACATTTTAAATTTCATAACAGACAGTTATTTAACGAGAGTGCATTTTTGCTACTCTGGTACAATTTTAGATCGCAATTTAGTTTTTTTATTCTAATATTTCAGCAGCTTCGTAAGATAACCAACTTATAGGCGACGAAGTTAACTAAAAGTCTTGCAAAAGCTGTGTGTTGTACAACACTTTACTAAAACACCATCAATTTTTTTGTTTTCAGCTCTTTGTGAAATCAACTATAAAGCCGAGAAAGTCACTTCACTCTCAATGTTATCTTTAGTATTCGGTGAAAGTGCACTTGCTTATTACTCCGTCTTTCCAATTAATGGAACTAGCGAACAGAAGTACCGATTTGTTTCAGTTGAAATTCCAATTTTTAACTGGTCTGTACACAGACCAGATAAAGATGTGTAGGTATATCGAGTGTCTGTGAGCAATTGCTTGAATGCGAGAGTTGGAATTTATTTTAAGGTTTCTCTGCATAATTAACACTTAACGTTCAGAAGGTGCCATTTGCCCGCTCATCGGGTGGTGACGCCTTAGTGCAACTTAGTGCCTTAGTGCATGTGGCAAGATAAAAGAATTGTCAACTTATCAATAATCAGCGTAGCTCAAATTTGAAAGCTCGAAGTGTCCTTAAGTTTATATAGTTATTTTTTTTTATTTGCGTTAGTGCCATTTTTAACTTAAAAATACATGCAAACTATTACCGACATTACTTAGCCTACTAAAATTATATTATCAAGGTAGGTAAGTAGGAAAGTAGGATAATCCAAATGCATCAAATGTAGCATAGGTGTTGGACTCTGTTTATTTTTATTACCAAATTATAGGTATAATGACGTGACTCTCAAAATACTTAGTGTATTTTGTGAACTAGTTACTAACTGATACAGAGGCCATTTTTTTTGTGGCCAGATTTTCCGACTTCTAAAATCAGGGGTCAGTCACTCAAAAACAAAATAAATAAAACGTTGACACCGACCACCCACAAGCTGTCTCTTAATTAATGACCGGAATATTTGCAGTGAGCATCATTTCAAGTGTGTCTGTCAAGACATCAAAGGTGATTGTGCAAATTTGATTTATCTGGCTGGGCGTTAGTATCAACAATTGGGTCAAGATCTGGCCAACTGGGGCTGGGCTACGGTTATTGAACAAAAGGTCACCAGGGATTCACGCGCATTATTTGTTGAATTCTAATAAAATTGTCTAGGGATGGGTATTTTTAGATTAAGCGTACTCGTATTTGAGAATTAGTAATATTTCACTAGAATATCACTGATTAAAGTGATGTTATATTAACAAGTAATATAATTACAAGAAAAACAAAATACCCGACGAAATACAGCCTATGTCACTCCGGATATAAAGAGAAATCCAACGCCGACACCTAACTCATCAAAATCGGTCAAGTGTCTTAGGATACTGGAGGTAATAGTAGGAACACCCAAAAAAACATATATACTTAAATAAACACAAAAAACATTACCCTCCTTCTTGGACAATAACAAAAAAAAAAAAAACTTGGTAATTTCACAGTGAAACAATAATAATAAAAATAAGTAATTGTATGGATTGATTTTCAGGACTCTAGACGTCTAGAGTCCAAGTACTAGTTAAGTTTTTAATTATTTCATAAATGCTGGTTATGAACATATTTATTAGTAGTAGTTCCGCAAACAGTCACTCCGCTATCACATTTTTTCTCACAATCTCATTTTTGGGACGAATGTTCCGAACTGAGCCCTCAGTATCTTGAGAATCTTTTGACCAATTTTGCTCATATTTCAAAATTCTTGTTGAAAATTGAGGACCGAATGTTTCTGCCAAATATTATCAAAACCGGCCGGTAAATGGCGTCGCAGCGAACTATTTTGGGGGAAATACCCAAAGAGAATGCCATCACGTTTAGAGATACACTTCCAAGCAAAAACCGCCGATGAATAAAAGAATGAAATATTCTATGAAATTGCACAACCTGTATAACTACCAAGTTTCGATAAGATTTGTTGAAAAATACCACTTGTACGAGTACCGACATCCATACGGACAGATGAGAGCTAATTTTGCCAGTTGCTGCAAAGACTTCGCTAGCTTCGTCAGTTACGATTTCAAATGGGAATTCAAATAAATTAACATTAGATTATCAAAAAAATATCATAGTAAGTAGGTAAGCTATTATAGAAAAGGTTCGAGTTTTTAACCATAACTGGCTGTTTGTTACTCCCAATTTAATTTAGTAAATTTATTTGCATTTCTCTAAGCTGCTGAGTTTATTGTGGGTTAGATCTCCGTGATGTGGTCAACCGAACCTAAAAAATATATAGTTTTAAGAAAAAAAAAAATAGTTTTAAGATAATTACTACAACACGACGCATGCGCTGTAGCGCATAACGACAATATGACGCATCAGCGCCAGAGGTCACAAACTGTTGCTCAGTAAAAGCAAGTTGCTAATAATTTGTGAAAATGCAAATGGCACAAGACCAAATGCAAAAGTGAGAAGAAAAGTGTCTATTGTCCTTATTGGTAGACAAAACAACTGAGATGGATAGAGAGTTTGTTTCTTTTCAAATTTAACAGGATAGTATAAAGAAAAATTCCTACATCTGCCTACTTTCCGAATTGCCAATGCTACTGTGAACTAGTGGTCACCTCTAAATTAAATGTTCTGTACTGCAAAGACATGATAAAACAAATACTTTAGCGGGAACAGCTAAAAGCATGTAAATATTGTAGCCAGATGTATGTTTGACAGACCGATGTCGGTGGTGGAGTTTGTCTGCCAACAGGCCTGTTAGTTTATTTGAATACGTACTAATATGTCTCGTAAACAGAGACCGCGCCGAACTGTCTGCTTTTCTATCGGCGATTGCTGTGAAAAATAAGAGTGAAGGTGACTATAGCTACTGCTACAGAGCTTTGATTTTCTAGGAGCTATCTAGAAGCTCATTTATTTACAAAAATACGCGTTTTTTTCCTGATTTTTATCATCATCAGCCAGAAGACGTTCGCACCTGATCAAAATTAAACAACTCGCCCTTGTCAGTTGGCTTGGGGATCGCAAAGGCTCACCGTTTACTAAGAGAACGCTGCTGCCTGTTATCCAGTAATTCTAGTCACAAGCTTAGAAGATCAGTGAAGAAAAGTGATATGTTAGGTATAACTGTTTTTGTAGTGGTAGGGCTCTCTTGCAGAGTCCGCCTGGGGAAGTACGACACCTATGCCAGTTATTCAACCGCCAAGCAGTAGTGTGCAAGCATTACTGTGTTCCGGATTGAAGGGCAACGTTTCCAGCGTAATTAGTGGGCATACAGAGATTAAACATCTAACATCTCGGAGTGACGGGCGCAGTGCATTGCCGCGCATAGTTTTGAACTGTTGAAGTTCAGAATTCTGGGTGGCACTGAACTGCTATGGGCAAGCGTGACGCTAGACATCAGGTGAGCGACTGGCTCGTCTCGTCACCGAGTAACATAAAATATATATATATATATGTATAAGGTCACACTGCTGGATATAAGCCGCATCTCCTTCATGCGATTATTTCTAGCCCTGAGAATGAATCCTCCATGACTTATTTATCAGTTCAAAATTTACTATTTGCAGTACTTACTTACCAAGTAATATAAACTGTTCACAACCATCCTAGTTTCCCAGCACCGGTGACTCATCCATGGTGTACAGGTATCTTGTTGTTTTTTTTTTTTTTGCTGATGAAGGAAGAGAAGTATTTTTTACAACTCGTTCGTAGTGAGTCAGCTAACCGCAAGGTGTTCATTTATCTGAAACTATATTTAATAGAAACAGCTATTACAGTGCTGTGCTTGAGTCATAGAAGGTATTTTCCGTTTTGGCTCGGCTATAGGCTCAATTTTTTTTTAAATTAGTTCCATCTGTTTTGAAAAACCTTCTAAAAATAAATAAAGGCATGTAAAGCAAACAAAAAATAAATCATAATATAAGGATACCTATAATTATGTAAACGGAAAATATAGCTCAGATGAAGAGAAAACAAAAAAAAATGTGTAACTTCATTATGCCTATCATTCATAAACTATTTAATACTATGAAAACTGAGGTGGCTTTGATACATTTTTATACGCACCCAGTATGGTGGCGGCAATAAAAAAAAACAAACTATTATATTGTAAACTATTGTACTATTGTAAAAAACAATTTTATTGTATAACGAAGATTTCATGAAAAGTACTTTTAAATAGTTTAATTTGACGGGACAGCCTGATCCCCAAGATACGGGTACTTAATTGAACCCAGTCCCGGGAATAGTGCTACTACATTATTGATCTGTACTTTGATGAAATAAAAAAATCGAATTTGATTTTTTTTCATGTCCTAACAAATACACAAATAATCCTAGTGGGTGTGAGCCAAGAGAGTGAAGATTTAAAAAAAAATATAAGGCACCGGAAGATACAATAAAACTTCATAAAAGGTAACTGCTAAATATGTACTTAAAACCAACTAGCTTTCAAGTTTATTGATAAATGTAATAGCTAAGAACATGAAACTGTCTCTACGTGTCGATTCTTTTACATCTAATGCTCGTTATACAGCTTCAGCGAGTTAATCGATCTCCTTAACCATTCATAATCAAAAATCAAAACAATCGATCATAGATTTCACCTTATTGAATAGACGAGTTACAAAACAACTTACCTAAGAGTACATCTATTGTATATTTGCACGACTCAAAACAGTAATAGGAATAAAACTATTGACGATTAGTTGATTTTGGTCTATTAAATATGCTTTTCTATTTCAATAAATATTATATCATCATCCAGCCAGAAGACGTCCACTGCTGAACATTCGCTTCCCCCTTAGAGCGCCACACCGACCGATAACGTGCCACTGCATACACGGGTTGCCCGCGACTTTCACAATGTCGTCGTTCCACCTAGTGGGAGGCCTGCCTATGCTTCGTCTTCCGGTTCGTGGTCACCGCTGGAGAACTTTCTTCCCCAACGGTTATCGGTTCCTCGAATGATGTGGTCTGCCCATTGCCACATAGTGAAAATGTAATCAAATACGTGACGCTCGCATGCTAGCGCAATTCTACTTCGACTGAGTTCACTATGGTGCGTAATATATCGCGCCGAGGAATCGGTACCATTTGAAACGTTCATTTGGTTGGTTCGGCATTGATATGATAACCTGTGCTCGAGACGGTTCGTGATGTAAACTCTCGAAAACAGCTTGTAAACATGGCTCAGTCAGTAAGATGCTATCAACTTTTTTGAGAGAACCACCACGCTCCTGTACCTTGCTTCCGATGTAGTGCCCTCGAGTATGACGGAATTAAATAACTTCTGGAGGATTAAAAGAACCGCTTTTCCAGCCGCTCTCAGAAGTTCTGTCGATAGTACATCATCACTCGACCCCTTGTTGTTCTTTAGTTGTTTGAGAGCCATTTTGTTGATGTTCGATTTTGAGCTGATGTTTGGGATGTCCTCGGTGTAGTGTCGGCTCAGTTTGGCTCTGGTGTCCTGAGCTGTAGCTGTACAATGGTACCTGGTGTATTATCAGTTAAATAAACCCTGAATAAAGTGAATACTTTAATTACCTCTCAACCTTCTCTTTCCACGCCTTTAATGCATATTAAACAACGTTAATATTATAACTTCTCATTACAGAAACATGAGATAGAGCAAATATTTATACAACCTGAAATGTAATAGTAGGCCTACGCGCAAGAGTTACCTTGTATTAAATTGTGAACAGCAAGGTTGCTGTAAAAATTATATATGTGGTAGTCCTTTCGAATTTATAGAGCTTAAACACCATAATTTAAGGACTACCACACAAGAACGCCATATTTTGTTTTGATGCACACCGCAAGAGATTGTTGTTATTTCAAACAATCCAAACATTTCATTCCGATTAAATCAAAACACGTAACGATGCGTGTTCGAAATCCAAAGCTCTACGTCAACTTTTCACAAATCACAATGTTTATGTGGTATTTTACGGTAGTGCCAACAAAACCGTAATATGTGGCTTCCGACAGTCGCGTGCGCTCATTAGGAACTATTTTGAATAAGAAATCGTTCGATTCCGGTCGTCTTACACCTAATTGCAGGAAATGCATTTGTGATCAATGGATTACTGGATAAATATCACCCCGGGCGGATCGAAGATGAGAGTGAGACGAAACGAGTATTGATCGAGTTTCCTGTGATTATTTTTTGAGTGACAGATTTTTGTAAAATAATAGCCTGAGATTAGCCGACTTCCTTGTTTATACTGCAACCTTGTTACCTGCGATTACGTATGCCGTGCGAGTAATATTTTAATACTGAAACAGTTGGAGAATACGAAGCAAAACACCACTGTATTGACCTTCGCTTGAGTTTACTTCTCGATTGCTTGTATTGCTACGTTTTGTCGCTTTATTATGTGCACAAGTGTGAGAAATATTTCCTTGTGTAATACTGTTACTAAATAGAAAGTAATTTAGTCTCATTTACTCGTATAATGAAGCTGACTTTTATAATTGATTTTATTTTTCCTTTAAACTTTGCCCGATATACTTTTGTAGTTTTTATTATTTCCTTAAATACAAGTAGTTTTTTGCTTCGGAGATAAGGAGGCGGCGGCGATCAACTTTTTTATGTTTTTATGATATAAAAACCAAAATTAGGCACCACAGAAAAAAAGAGAGTTTGAATTATCGTGAAAGATTTACCACAGTGAGCAGTTTTGAAAAGCATTAACCTTGAAAACCTAATTGCAGACTTCTTCAGACCATGCTATCTTAATATTTTAGTTTGAAGCCTGGCATACCTACTGTTCGCCATCTTTTTTCTGCTTATAAATGAACTCACAAAAAAAAACTATAGCTGATACTAATATGAACAAGGTTGTATGAGACAAAATCTACGTCAGCGTCACGTTTCCAAGATATAAGCTAACTGGTAACGCCGGCGCTACGTTGACTACGTTTAAATTGAAGGTATAAATTGGCTTTAAAAATATAGTTTTAATATTGTAAAACAAGATGGCGGACAAAAAAGTATGCCATAGTACTCAAACCCCTTTTAAGTCGGTAGCTTTTATGGATTCATCCCCGTGCTATTTGTTTTGAGGCGTCACTGTCACAGCGTATTTGACGTCACCTACCCAATGACTATCACCGAACTTACACGAACCTATCGAAACCCTCTGAAGAAGGAAACCTAGTCGAAACCTCTTTCGTCAAAGTAAAAAGTATTAAAAAAACACTTTTAATCCTGA
Organism: Apocheima hispidaria; assembly: GCA_947579745.1. Classification (NCBI taxonomy): domain Eukaryota; kingdom Metazoa; phylum Arthropoda; class Insecta; order Lepidoptera; family Geometridae; genus Apocheima; species Apocheima hispidaria. Next base: position 10,317,719 of record OX388156.1, read on the forward strand.
AGTCTACACACTGACTCAAGGAACATAATACTCTCTAACGAGAGTTCTTATACTAGTATTATGGAGGCTAGAGTGTCAAGTTTTGTGATTTTTCAACTGAGGTGAAGGTAGTATTTTACAGTTAAAATGTCTCAGCCACTGTCCAGGCAAACTCGTGCTTCATTAAAGTGGTTAAAGCTTTACTGGAAGCTTCTACGGAGATTTGGAAACAACACGAAGGGGCACAATTCACCACTTTATATAACTTTACCACTTTAAATATGCTCATGCACATTACCGAATTATTATTATTATTACATTTTTTTTAATAATTATCTAACATTCTCGATTGAACACAAGTTTTGGAAAATAAAGGCAGCGACACTTAGGCAGCGACATGACTTTTTCACATTGGCACCAAAACTAAAAAAAAAAGTCTTTGACCCTGCAGTTTGGCATACAACCCTTTAAGCATTTATTAAACACAATACCCTCCTCTTGACTCCGCTGTTGTCGGGTAAAATTATTATTTCTATTAGAATAGATTCGAATGTAACAATTCCGATCGTTCTAGAAATAGACTGTTTGTAGCTTCCAAACTTGTGGACATTGTAGATCTTACAAGATTTGTTAAGTCAAGGGTTGCATTAGCGAGTAGGAAGTTAAAGGATCGAGTTAGCATTCGGGGCCGGCTAGATGGACCGAGTAATGATGTTAGAGGTAATGTTAGAGTTAGACGCCTTCCTGGCGGGGATCATGCAGTTTAATACACTTACCGATTTATTTTTATGTAACTTGAATGACATAATTTACTGGTGACGAGCTAAGTATTTACTACCTGACTACGAAAAAGAAGAGTAGCAGTTTCTTTTCTAATAATCTATGCTCCACAGACTCTGGGGTTTGTCACGACGTTTGTCAAATTTTACAATTTATGTCAGCTAAAACTTAATATAAAAACTAAAGACTTTACAAAAGGAATACCAAAGAAAACTTATATTATCATTACAGAGTTAGGTGCTAATTATAACTACAGTTGCGTATATGTACGGTCCAGCTCTCGCAAGCAGCACCTGTTCACGAGTTGACGCAAGTGCCAGCCAGGGCACAGCGCAAAAGGTTATTATTTTGATCTGTATGTTTGTATGTTCATCTGTTACTTCATAACTTCTAAACTACTTATCATATTTTGGCAAATGAGGCATCGTTTGAAGCGTCTTGATCGTCCACTGGTTATATTCGTCAATATGAACAACTTTTATGCATCATGGAAACAACCCTGAAATCGCGGAGAAAAAAAAACTAGCTGTTCTGTTACATTCCGTCGAGGGTGAATGACATTTTTAAATTAGTGGGCATTAAGAGGTATCTAATATACCTCTTAATCTATATCTGAGTGACGAGCGCAGTGCGTTGCCGCATTGCCGTTTAAAATGTTGAAGTAAAAAAAATATGGGTGCCACTGAACTGTTAGCGGCAAGCGTAACGCTTACTTAGCGAACTGTAACTAAGACGAATAAACATTATTTTTTTACGATTTCATGTTTGGTCCCGTAGTAAAAGTTGTTTGATGTTCGAATAATGACGAGTACAATCACAGTACATTGATGTCCTAGCATTATGTCCGTCGTCTAACCTAATTTTCTGTATATAAATATGTGTTTTTCACTGTACAAAATCTAGGTAGGTATCTATGTTATTGCAGAACCGACGTTGGTAACGAATATACATTATGAAAACAAAAGCTAGGAAAAAGTCTGATCTGTGGAAGAATATTTTTAATACAAAAAAAACCGACTGCAACAAAACTTAAGAACCTCCTAAATTTTTTTGAAATCGGTTAAAACTTGTCTGAAATATGTAGAATCGATTAGATTTCAACATGCCTATTGGACATACAACATTTTGGGAATTCAACTTTCTGGATTTAAAAGCTAAGACGAGGTCGCGCGCGTGTCACGCTTAGCATTCCTTGGTAAAGGTCACCGAATGTGATCGAAACTATAGTCGGAATAACCGACTCAATTGACGTGAGTATTCCCATTTTATTAAAACAAAACAATCAAGTAATTTGATATTTTGAGAAGAAATATGCAAGTTCACTTAGCATATTCATTTGCGCGGCCACTTAGCTTGAAGAATACATAAACGCTTGCTGTTACTAAGATGAGACGCAGAGAAGATAATTAAAGATAAGAGAGTCCTCGAGCTGCATCGTCTCAATTCACCCTGTCAAGCTCATACCGAGCATTCAGCATTCCTCACAGCTAACAGGCTTACCGTAACATGCCGTAACTAAGATGAGTAATTCATATAAGCCTTATAAAGTAAAACGGTACATCAGATGCACCGCAGCAATGTAATGAATCCAAATGTATTGCAGCTAAACTGATTTGCATAACTTTATCAGAATTGCCAGGATGAGCGACATTTTTTTATGGTATTCGTTGTCTGGACGAGGAAATCGATCACCAATTTATGCGTAACGCTTGCGTAACTTTAACAGTTCAAAGCCATGCGCGGCAATGCACTGCACTTGTCACCCTGAGATATTAGATGTTACATCTTTGTCTGGAAACATTGCCATATACATATATGCACATTATTGCTTGGCGATAAATGTGGGGTACTTCCCCAGGTAGACTCTGCAAAAGAATCCTATCACTGCAATATCCTAGTATACTAGGAAATATATCAACAAATATATAACTATATATCCTAGTTTCTCGATGCTACAACTATTATTACCTATTTATTTAGTTAGTAATAAAAAATACCTACGAAAACAAAGAATGTAATTGGTTTTCAGGTTTTTTCTTAGTAACTCGTGAATGTTCAATATAATCAGCTGACATTTGCACCAAAAAATAATGAGATAAAAACAGAAAATTAAGAGCTTCCTTATCATGGATCTTGTTTCCTTATGCAACTGTTCTACTGGTGAAACCATGGATCTTGTATGGTGAAACCTTCACCAATGCGCCACTTGTTCTATTGTAGGCCGATCCTAACCTCTTTTTTGGGAACAAGTAGGTTTTGTGAAAAGTCATGAAAAAAAAACTTGCTAAGTATGATGTAGGGAACAAGTAGGGAAGCTGTTTGCGAGAGGTTATGGTTAATTGAAAATAACCCTGGATATTAAGCACCTAGTCTATAGAATAAATTATTGCGTAAACATTGTAAAAGAAGCTTTTAAATCTAAGCTTTTAAATTTTTTATTTTTTTTATTGACAGAACATGCAACACTATCGAAAATATTACCTACTATATAATTATATAAGAGTGAGATAGGTATCTGCTGGTATTTTCCATTCAGTTACCGTTTATCGTGTACCTAATACTGGATTATTACGGGAAATATAAAAAATGCCTAAATTGTTTACCATTTAAACATAAGACTAAGATTAATGACAATAATTATTATTAAATTCTAGGAAGCCGAACTGAGACCTCAAGATACGGTAACCTTAATCCCTTACCTATCGACTGATAAATTCGAAGTTTAGTGTAGTGTATAGTGTGGATTTTAGTATCTTTATACTTATACGTATGTGTTTGGGGTAACCATATACTTATGAGTAAAGATAGGTTTCCCATATTTTATTTTATTATATTATATAAAGTTAAACTACTTGACTTATTCTGATGAAATTTTCAGGGAACCTTCAGATTAGCCCGGCGGGTGATCCGGTGAAGTTTGGTAACAGTGCGAAGCCGCGGCGGGTCGCTAGTACAGTATAGACAATGAGTTTACACAAGTTTTAGTAAAAATATAATGCGTCTATGTAAAGCTTGTTTCCAGCAATAAATATTTACTTACTTAAATATTAACTTACTGATTTTATTTGTAAAAAAAAAAAAAACATTAACTCGAGGTGTGTTAATGGCAACTCTTGTTCATGTCAAGGTCAAAGGCGGTCCAAATGAATGAACTGAGGCGTAGAGCAACGACCAACGACCGAAGATGGAACTCCTAGCAATCACCGAATGCTACAAGGACAAAGGTCATTGAACATGAACAAGGCACTAGGATGGATTGATTAACCCAAACCCAAAGGAATGAAACCGAGCTTCCTCTTAAAAGATTTGAGAACGACACTGTTCAATTTTAAAGGCATATCTTCTGTTGCGTAGTAGAAAATAAGTTTTCAATTTTCTTTTGAGTGATTTTAATTTTACAATATAGTACCACTAGCTTGCTCGCACGGCTTCGCTCATATAGGCTACGTTAATTTCAAAACTCAATTTCTCCCCTTTAGGGATTGATTTCTGAAAAACTGCTTTCATGCCTTTTTTATTTATTTTAACCGAGTTTCATTGGCTTTGCAGGAAAAAATATTTTATTTCCATACAAACTTTGGGTGTTCATTTTACCCCTTAAGAGGTAGAATTTCGCAAAATCCGTTCTTATTGTTCACCTAGACCATTTCAGGAGCAATTAGTGAGTCCAAATTTCACATCTTTATCATAAGCGGTTTGGTCTGTGCGTTGATTCCCAGAAAAAGTCTTTGTTCTTTTATTGACCGAGCGAAGCGAAGGTCTCAGAGTTTACTGGAACAAATCGGGATTTGTATGTAAGTTTGTATGTTTATGTGTATATTTGTCCGATGATAACTTGCGAGCCGTTGATCCGATCTTCATGAAATTTTGTAGGCAAGTAGTTCATTTCAATACAATTTTTAAGTTCGAACATGAGCTGAATCGGTCCAGGTGTTGTGAAGATATAGGGGTCACGAGGTCTCAGTTCGGCGCGAACTACTAGTATATTTTAGATTATAAACGTCTACTTTACATTCCACTCATACCTCGAAAATATAATTTTGGTAATTTCATTACAATTTCGTCGTACAACGCCTTAAGGAGTGAAATGTCGACTCATCGTGAGTAATATCTGTCAAATAAAAGTAAAAGAGTAAATAGTACAATAATAATTTATTGGGCCGGGAGCAAAAGCTATATGTTTTGTTGATGAAATCCACGGCTTAATTAGTTGGTAGAGTGTCTGTCTTATAAGTAGTAGGTAGTAAGATTCCCGGCCGCGCAATTATTTGAATGATGGATTTTATATATATCTGCTCTGGGTCTGGGTACATAGTTGCCCGTGCCTTTTTGTGCATTCCGTGGCATCCTAGATACAGGGTATCCTAGAGGATAAGTATCAGAATAGCGGTACAATATTTCATCGTAAAATAAAAAAATGAAACGGGAAAGTACTTATGTGATTTTAAAAATTATAATTCCCGACTGTTTTACAAAATTTATATAACTTTACAACCCCTTTACCTGCTTATATTAGAATTAAAAAATTCTATTGAAATTAAGAGTCAAACACAAGGCGATTTAAAAAAAAAACCTGAAAAATTTCATGTAAATCGAATTGGTGGTTCGCAAGTTATCTTCATACAAACTTACAGTTATACAAACGTACAAATAACAAATGCCAACTTTTCCCAACTTTTTAAATAGTATAATTCATTTTATAATAATTAGCTTAGAGTATGGATCGGAAATAAATAAATTTTGATTTGATTTGACTAGACTTTTTCGTTGCTCGGTCAATGTACTAATACACTTTGCGCCAATAATCCACACACTAGCAGCTCAAGTACCCCAAGACAAGGTTATTGAATTTCATCCAAGTCTTAGCCCTGATTACCTTACACTGAGATGGATCATTGTTCATAAATCTCTCAAAGCTTAATAAAACCGGTTAACCCAAGATGCGTACCTATTTATAATTTACAAAGGTTCATACCGCCCTGAACCTTTTGATTGCCTAATTAATTATGACTATAGATAGCAAGCCAAGCCTTGGTTTTCGAGTGATATTTCAGCATGTTCTACTTATTCATTAGTGAAAGTGGATAATGGGCTTGTCAATCCATACGGTTATTTTTGTTTTGCATCGGGATAATATGAGGTGTCAACGCCACATACGAGTATATCCAAACCAATATTGTAATTTAGAGGGATATAGCCGCAGTCGTAACCGGACCAATCAAAGCTTCGAGGTATACAAAAGAACAACGATATTATACGGGGTTTATTTTGGTGAGTCAAAACAGTAAAAAATAAAGTAAAATAGATAGTTATTATTTTAAAATATGAAATCATAATTTTTGAATTTAATTGAATGAGTTATTCTTTTTTAAGTTTGGACATTTTGCGCCTCGGACTCTTTGGAGATTTTGCTCTTTTGAAAATTTGGGACCGTTTGTCATTTTGCACCTAAACGTAACAGCAACGGATCGACCTGAATTTTTAAATATATTTGAAGAGCCGGAAAATAACATAGGATCTTATTTTATCTTAGGAAAATATACGGTTCCTGATGGATTTTCTACACAAATGAAAACGCGGGGCGCAACTATTATTTATATATTATCAGCTTGACCTGTGTCATTGTTAATTATTCACCCATAAAATATCTGTATTTATAATACAATCCAGAGACAGAGTAGTAGAGACCAAGTTGTAAAGAAAGACAGATTTTTAAGCCATAACTAAAACAAATAGATCTGAATTTTCAGCTACGGCTTGATCTTCTGACATCAATCAAAGCTATGAGCTAGATATGCCAGTAAATTATTAACCAGAGCGTCAGGTATTGGCATGCTATTGACGTGGAAGCTCGTAAGTCGAGTGATAGTGGTTTGCTCGAGAGGACGGATTTCAAAGGCTTCCAACTTGTGGTGAATAGGATATACCATAGTACTATATTTGCTTAGCTGTAACGTATTATAAGTAATTTATAATAAAATGATAAAGATGTGTTTATGCTAGCTTTTTGTTTCGTTTTCCACTAAAGTTTTGGAAAACGAAGGAAACGGAAAGTTTGCGTTTTGGTCATCTCATACATACTTAATATGACGTTAGTTACACAACATTTCATAATTTCTGTTAATTTTAACCTTTTCAAAGGCAATTTAACTCAAAAAGAACTAAAATTGTAGGTACTTTGTTAATATTTTAGCGCTTGCACTTAAATGCAACAGCTCAAATGCACTGTTCCACCAATCACCCATAACGGCATCATAATTGATGATCGGCGTCAAAAGCATGGACGACCTTCGATATAAAATAACAAATACAAGGCGACGACTGCGGGCTTCATCGACTTTCCAACACTTGGCACTTTCATTCACCACATTGGTATAAATTGCACCTATAGAACGCTTTGTACACAAATGATACAGTAGCATTGATTAACTAAGCATGATTGTAGATTTTTTGTAATACTCATAGTACTCGTAGTAATAAACAGTATACATTTTTTTTTAACCAATTAGCGAATCAATTAGCTTTTAGTAGCTATCCCACCCCCGACCCCCGCATTTTAAGACTATTGGATAGATTAGATATTTCAATTTGAAGTTCCACTGAAAACCCCAAGTAATAGCCAAATGTTTACTCATTTGTTCTCTCTATGTAGCACAACAGGTATTGTTGAACTTCTATGAGCATTACGTGGTCTCTTGTAATTGGGGGTGCACCCAGCTTAAAGCCTTTGTATCTAAATATAAATGTAATGTGTACCTTCTTTTGGGGATCCAATTTGTATTAATACATAGTATTTTTTTTTGTAATACAGCTACTTAGCTGTCTGAGTTTTAGTATTGCGAATAAGTTTGATGTAATATATTGTCTATAGGGTATCAGGTCGTTGGCGGGCTCGCTGTGAGGCAACCCGCGTCAAATCGATGCCATCGCCGGCATTCCGGATTGTGCGCGCACCGTTACCGCACCCGGACGCTGCGCTTGCGCAACAGAACGCATTCGGACAGATTATGTAACGCCTGTTGCATCGCGAGATCACACTATGTGGAAAATGTTAGGCCTTAAGAATGGAGTGTACCGCCGTCTCATCCTTACAAAAAAAAGTACCTATTCTGATACGCACCCCTAAACGTTATCCGATTTCAATGAATTTTTATATGTTAACTACACAGTGAAAAACTATGCTTGTATGTTTGTTTTTTTCCGCAATATCTTCGTTCTAATAGGCAATTAAAGTGCCAAATTTTGTGCGCCGAAAATACGACGAATAAAAGTAGTTGTCGTTAGAATACCATACGCATTTTTTGAAAAAACAAAACATAATGGCATAGATTATAGTTTATACCAGCCATTGAAAACAAAAACAAAAGATTTTGTTTAAATTTAGGGAGTGATAACAGACTACCCGCGAAAAATTAATTTCATCAAAAAGTTAGGAAATATCACTAACTCTCTCTATCGCACGCACGTGAAACAGAGCAACAGATATACAATTTCAAATCCAATGCGGCTTAACATCGCGGAAGGACTATCCTCTTAAGATTTTTGGGACTAGGGTCCGGGTTAACGTACGATGGATATTGGCTGTTCGTGCGTCAATTGTATTTGTGTACAACGGCACACAGATGATCTTAATCCAGCTTTTACAACATAGCTAGTAAAATTTCCTAAGGTTAGCAAAGCTTAGTTTGGTGTCGCTCTATTAATGAAGTTTGGCAGTCAGCTTCCTAACAAATTAAAATGTGGTTGCTATGGTACCACAATAACTGCATTATCTTGGTCATTGCTTTCTTTTCTATGAAGTCGCATAGTGTGAGTCGCAAGCACAGATGAAAGCGCACGCGCCGGCGCCAATGCAGCGGCCTTGACAATGTCATCGGCGCGGCGCCGGCGGACCACCGGCCATTTTCGCTGTATTGCTTGTAGAAATAAATACAAGGTTGTATAATTTTGCAACTCTTAAACAGTTAGGATGGACAGTAAAAATCATACTTAGAGGGCAGAACACTGTTTTTCATTTCGCATACTTGGAAAGTACGCTTAAAGTTACTTAATCAGATGGACGAAAACAGTATTTTCATCCCTGAGAAATGATTTTCCCTCCCTTCAAAAACAAAATAAAAACTATGCATGCAAAGTCCCATTACATACAAACAGCCACAAAGCTCACACACATACACACACAAATACATATAACATATACTCCCATTCAAACATGCAGCACAAAAACACGCTCTCTAACACTCACGTATAACACACACAGACGCACACATGCGCGCACACACAAACTTTCTAAAAACTTTAAAAACTTTGTAACGAGATGTCGATTTTTTCCCTATCTTTAGACCTGCAGACTAACGTAACTGACTCTTCTGCTTTTATGTGCGTATATCCACTTAGCTTACGTTCATTCAAAATAGCTTTTAGCCCTGTCTTTCGTAGAACATGCTTCCACCTGGTTTGAGCTTAGAGAATTTCATTTTGCCACTTGCTTCAGATCTTAGACAAATTTGAAAAAAAAAATGTAAAAAAAAATATTTTTACGATGAGAATTCAAAGAGTACGTTTTAAAATGCGCACCTAGTTATCATTTGCACTGTCAGCGTGCAATAAGTTGGTTTATGATGCGCATTTATTAGTGATCAAACGAACTTACCCAGGTATGTGAAGTTCGATCACTATTATATGAAGAACTTCATTCGACGCGATTTTTCTTTCTTCTATTATTTACATACTGTAGCTGAGTCCCAGGCTTCGGCTCCACACACAGATTTTTTGAGAGTATCTAGGTAAGTAAACAGAAAAAACGAAGTGGCAACACTAAGGCTGCCAACTTCCGACGTCTCACTCACACGGCAGCGCTTCATTATGTTTAAAGCAATATCAACTCCAGTCTACCTAATAAAAAAACATCAAATTTCTGACATGCTCGCCATTTTTATTTTATTTATTTTTTGGGGTTCTGGGTTAATTTTTGGGAGGGTTATTATATTAAATCGCGTCGAATGAAGTTCTTCATATAATAGTGATCGAACTTCACATACCTGGGTAAGTTCGTTTGATCACTAATTATATTCGACTTCATTCGACGCGATTTTTCTTTCTTCTATTATTTACATACTGTAGGATGTTCAGAGCAAGAGATGCAAAAATAAAAAAATAAAAACTGGTAATGGACGTAGTAAGTATAATTGTAATAATAATTGAGTTTTAAATCATTACGGTGTTCTTAATACACTACTTACGGTACTTACGGTTAGACGGTTACTTAGAGAATACATCTTACTATCTATGACTTAATACACGTAGTACGTAAAATCACTTCAAGTTTAACAATATTGTATTTCCGTATTGGTTAGGATTAATCAATTTTTTGTTATAAAATTTTGCGAAAACCTTGGATGATTCGGACCAGCCTGCTGTTCTATGGATGACTTCTAAGCTAACACCTAGCCTTTTTGCTGAAGATGTGGACGAATGTCTTACGCTGTGAGCGGAAAACATAGATGAGTCTATTCCACTGCTGTGAAGAATACTCTTGATCCATTTGCTAATTGTCTGTGAAGTGACTTTGTTATAAGGTTTTTTGAATGAAATAAACAAATTATTACATTTACGAAGTAATTTTGTTTTATTTATATACTCTACTAGGGATCTAGCCGGGCAAATTTCAGGCTTAACATTGTAAAAGGGTATTTCTAGTAAGGGTTGTAATGCATTAGGCCGTGAAGTTTTAATTAGGTCAGAAATCTCAATAGTAACGTTAGTACTTGATATATTTATATTGTTTACTTTAATGAGTGAAAAGGTTTGGGCACGATGAGCTGTTACTAATGCTATAAGCATTAATGTCTTTTTTGTCAACATCTCTAGGTTAAGTTCATCGTTAGGCCATTTAGTCTCTAAGTAACTCAATACTATACTTGGATCCCAAGTGGTACTATATCTAGGTGCAGGCGGTCGTAACCTAAATACACCTTTCATAAAACGTTTGATGTTAACGTCATCCAAAATTTTCGGAAAAACGAAGGCTAAAGCAGATTTATGCGAGTTTAAAGTACCATACTTTGCTCCATTTTGGTAGCATTCTGTTAGGAAATCAATTAGAATCGAACGTGAGTCGTTACTATAATCATACCCGTTTTGTTTGCAAAACTTGATCCATAACTTAATGGAACTATCGTACTGTTTGTGAGTATTATCAGATAACGATGCTAAAATTATATTAATCGAGTTCTGTGATAAAGATTTCTTTAGTAATATTTGCCGGACAATTTGGCGGCAATTAACCCCAGAGTACGTTGCAGGTTGTGCCGATTTCTGAAAGGAGATTTTAAGAGATTAATTTTTGGTTCAAAATATACTGGATCTGAGATCATAAGTGTTTTAAAAATGGGGAACCATGGCTGAGTTGGCCAATTGGGGACAACAACTATACCCTCAGATTTCTCGTGAATAATTTTTTGCAACACTTTTAGAATTAACGCAAACGGAGGAAAAGCGTAAAAATCTAAATTTAACCAAGATATCGTAAACGCGTCTACTGCGAAGGCGTCAGGATCGCTTTGCCATGAAATGTATTGCGGGCACTTAGTATTACAACGAGTTGCAAATAAATCAATTTTCGGTAAGCCAATTTTCCTAGCTATTTGATCAAAAGCCGATTGACATAGTTCCCATTCGGTATCAGAGAACTTTTTTCTAGATAAGCTATCCGCTTCGTAGTTATCTTTAGTATTGATATATGATGCAAAAATTATAATTCTACGTTCTTCGCACCATTCCCAGATCTCACGAGCGATCTCATTTAGATGTGAGTATTGAATGGAACCCATTCTATTGATGCAGGAGATGGCTGTAACATTATCAATACGTAATAATATTCTACAATCGTGTTCATATTTGGCAAAAACTTTTAAAGCTAAAAAACTAGCTTTTAACTCTAAAACATTTATGTGTTGGAAGGTTTCTTCTACTTTCCAGAAACCATACGATTTTTGCTGGTTGCAATAACTGCCAAAACCACTTTTGGATGCGTCCGAAAAAATTTCTAGCTTATATTCACCCACAACTAGAGATTGCGTACCAAAATCAATGTTTTTTATCCACCAATCCATATCCCACTTTACATAGCTCGGAATATTTACAACTTGATCATAATCAGGATTATGATTCAAGCATAAGTACTTATGACGCTCCATTTGTTTTATATACAACCATGAGTATTGTATGGCAGGAGCAGCCGATACTAAAGAACCGATCAGACGTGCAAATTCTTTGAGTTTACATGAAGTTATTTTTAAAAACTTATTTATCTGTTGTTTAATTTTAGATTTTTTAATTTCTGGTAATTCTAAACACATATTTACAGAGTCAAATATGAAACCAAGGTATTTACACCTCTGATTTGGGACAATAGAACTTTTTTCATAATTTATTATGAAACCGAGTTTTTCTAGTAGTTTAATTGTAAATTTGACATTATTTTCGCATTCTTTAAACGAACGACCTATACAGCATATATCATCTAAATATATAGCTGAAATCATGTTTCTAGATCTTAAAAATTCCATGACCGGTTTTAACATTTTTGTGAAAACAAAAGGGGCTGTAGACAAACCGAACGGCAGACAATTAAATTCATATAAGTCATTGTTAAATTTGAACCTAAGGTATTTTCTATGAGATTCATGAACTGAAGATAAGAAGTATGCATCCTTCATATCAATAGTTGCCATATAGCAGCTTTGAGTAACCAACTTTGTCACTGTCCTATAGTCTTCCATTTTAAAATGTTGGGTATGGACGAATTTATTAAGGCGTTTCAAGTTTAGAATAAATCTATTACTGCCGTTCGGTTTCGGTACCAAAAATATAGATGACAAGAACTGTTCATCGTTGGGTTCACATTTTGATATGGCATTAATTTTTAAAAGTGATTCTATTTCTAAGTCAAAATCAATGCGCTCTTGATTTGATCTAGGAACAAAACAAGGCTTATTAACATCGATAGGTTTAGAAGTAAACGGGATTTTATAACCTTGGATCCATGATAGCACTACGGGATCATCAGTGATCTCGAGCCAATTATGAGCGAAGTGTTTTATTCTACCCGCATAGTGTACCTTATGGGCAAGCGCTGGAGTAGCAGCGGCGAGCGGGCGAGTATCGCGAGCTAGCGACGGCGCGGCGGGGGGCGCTGCTGGTGGCGCACTGGCGGCGACCGGTGTGGTGTCTCCCGGTATTGGATTCCGCTTCTCGTGGTGCCGGCGGCGCTGAAACGCGGCTGGTTCTGGGCGGCCTGGAACCCTGCATTCGCTGCGCCCGTTGTCTTCCGCTGCAGGGGCTTCCAGTTTGTTGGATCCCGGTTATTGGGTTTTATAAAATTGTTTTTTGTGAATTTTGGATTGCGATATATGGATCCATTTTTATTCACTTTAAGATCAGTTCCAGTCTTCTTAATTGATTTAGCCGAGTTCAATTTTTCAGCGATGTCCTCCCCGAACAGATATTTGTCTCTTGTGGTACCCGACATTGTTTCTTTCATATTTTGGTTAATATTAGACATTACGAAATGTCTTCGTGTTTTAGTTTCGGCATGATGGCTGTCGCATAAAATTCGGCATGCGTCACTAATCGGCCTCAGTAATTTTTGGAGGGAAAAATCTTTTGCTAAAATACTGTCGAGCGCCTGTGATAATGCCGCCAGAGCAGTACCTATTTGGTTTTGTTTGGCTGTCAAAACGCTATCTCTCTTGCAGATATTTTCCGCTACAGCTGCTTTAACTTCTGGGTTTATTTTTGGCGCTAATAACATCTCGCAATTAGAAGGAATTAGATATTCCTTCAAGAGTTTTTCTTTTATATCACTAGGTAAACCCTTTTGAAGTATTTCGTGCCACCTGTTGGATATATCTTTATGTATTGGTTTACCCAAAACAGTATCGTCTTTTGGGGTATCGCCCAATAAGGCGAGAACTTCATCGTCCAATTCAGCGCTTGATAAAGAATCTTCTACAGACTTTGAATTGGAGTCGGAGGTAGGCACGACTTGAGTGACCGATGAATTGTCATCAATATTGGGACCTAAAACAAACGTATTGCGTAGATATGCATAATAGGTACGTAGCCTCGCGCAGGATAATCTAAACGTGATGAACAACCCCCCGCTGGGTTTGTCGCATCACTTTTGGTTTATTTCGGTAAATGTAGGTACCGTCGGGCACTCACATCTAGTGTAACAGACTAAACCCCGCTAGTTTGTCGTATTACTGCATTGTAGGTACCCACATATACATGGTAATATGGGTGAACGAAGACCCCGCCAGACTGCGTGCTTTTTTGAGACGTAATAGATACAACCCCGCTAGTTGTTCGTGTCACATCATTTGTTTAATTTTGTAAGTATGTATTGATGGACGTGATCCCCGCTGGATAACGCGCCTTCAAGCGTACCTTGTAAAGGATACAACCCCGCTGGTTGTTCGCATTACGATAATATACGTAGGTAAAAATGTTTACTATACTCGCAACGAGTATAAAATCAGTTTGTCAATTATGTGGGTAGACTTCGTAAGGAAAAATTAACTTACGGCTCGGTAAATCGTCCTCTGACGACGATGAAGATATTATTCTTCGCCGCTTTGCAGCAACTTCTGATTCCAATCGCCTTCTTTTTCCCATCTTCTTCTCGTACACCTAAACTTTTTCTAAAAATTTTTGAGTCGCGAAACTTGTGGAGCCTAGGCACAGAAAACACAGAATGAAGCGCTGCCGTGTGAGTGAGACGTCGGAAGTTGGCAGCCTTAGTGTTGCCACTTCGTTTTTTCTGTTTACTTACCTAGATACTCTCAAAAAATCTGTGTGTGGAGCCGAAGCCTGGGACTCAGCTACAGTATGTAAATAATAGAAGAAAGAAAAATCGCGTCGAATGAAGTCGAATATAATTGGCTCCTGTCAGCCACATGACGTCATAAGTGACGTTATTTGAGCGTGATCACGGTGCCAAAAATGAGGTAGTGCAAGGGATGGACTAATATTATTACATCCATGGTGCAAAGCATGGGCGCTACGTCCATGGTGCAAAGTGTGCGCTAATGTCAAATTCAAATTGACATCTGTGAATTCCGATAATCTGTGTTTTTTATCGAAAAAAAAAAGGGATTTAATGCAGGCCGCAGTCTTTTGTGAAGACAGAAATGAAACTGTGGCCATCAAATTATAAGACAATGAGACAGATAAACTGAAAAATGAAATCTACCCGACATAAGCACGCTATATAGCACGGTTTAATTTGTTGGCGCGCTATTAGCGAACTAGCAATTTAAACCGATCGATATCAGCGTTTGTGGTTTCTGCACTGTGAGCGCATTTCAAACCGTACCATAGAAAGTACGTCATCACGTCCCGACTAAAAAAGCTCCAGACGTTATGTCATCAAGCATTGTGGTAATCCATCCATTGGCGTCAAAGCTTCACAATAGGTCAAGTACGAGTGAGGTAATATTTTGCTTTTATCTTACGCTTCATAATGCTTAAGAATAGACTATACCGCCGTCTTGTCCATACAAAAGAGTAGTCTGATACCCACACCTAAATCTTATCCGATTTCGATGTTTTTTTTATATGTTATTTACACCATGAATGCGTCTCAACTATGCGTGTATGTTTGTTTTTTTTTTTTAAATGTCGCAATACCTCCTTTGTTATAGGCACGTATTAGTGTAATTTTTTTTGCGTCGAACTTACGACGAAGAATAGCAGTTGTTATTAGAATACATTATTTTTTAAAACAACATAGCGGCATAGATTATGGTTTACCCAAGCTATTGACACCAAAAACAAAAGATTTTGTTACAATTTAGGGGGTGATAACAGACTACCCCTGAAACGCTAATTTTGTCAAAAAGTTAGGAAAATTCACTGACTCTCTCTATTGCACGCGCGAGGAACAGAGCGACAGCTATGCAATTTCAAATATCGAATGCGCCAAAACCCCGCGGAAGGACTCTTATTTTGGTAGTGGTAGGGCGCTTCTGCAGAGTCCACCTGTGTAAGTATCATACCTTTGCCAGCTATTCAACCGCCAAGCAGTAGTGTGCAAACATTACTGTGTTCCGGATTGAAGGGCAATGTTTCCAGCGTAATTACTGGGCACATAGAGGCTTAATGTCTAATATCTCAGGATAACGAGCGCAGTGCATTGCCGCGCATGGTTTAGAACTGTTGAGGTTCAAAATTCTGGGTGGTACAGCACTGTTATTGGCAAGCGTGAAGCTTAACGTGAGCGACTTGCTCGTCTCGATACCAAATAACATTTTTAAAGAATCACAATTTAAAAAAAACCGACTTCAAAGAAATACTCTGAAAAAATGCACTATCGAGATGTCTTTGGCGCCACCCGCGAAATAGTTAATCGTTGAGGAGATCTGGTGGCCATCTGTAATTTTTTTCGTCAAATCCACTTCTCCAAATGACTCTTTATGAATGCAAAAGTATGCCTATAATATTTGGGGAGTTCCCTCAATTCCTCATGGATCCCATTATTAGAACTGGATTTTGATAAAAACGGGATCAATATGGAAGTAGGTACTTATATCCTTTCAAGTTTGTTTTTTATTCGTTTTATAAATGACAGAATACTGAGGTAACAAACATATTTAAAAAAAAACTTTTGAATTGAGACCCTCTTTTTTTGGAAGTCGGTTAAAAATGTAGTTTAAAAATAAAAACCCCTCCAAGTCCTTACACAAAAAATTACACCTGTCATTTTATTCGCGTTTATACACTGCTTTTTACTGGGAGCTCTTGCGAGGATAATGTATATGTCGTGGGCTAATTGAATTGCGCCGATCGAGATCTGCTTGGCCAGATAACTATAAGCCGGCATTTCTTCTTTTGCCTGGGATCCTATTCCTGTGCGCTAGAGATTATCTCGGTCACTCTCACTCCCATTAAATTCTAAATTAGAGAGACAGTGATCGAGATTGTCTCGAGCGCACAGGAATAGGGTCCTTGTCTAATAACCGCCATATTGTTCAAAGCATAACGTTTGCCGATTTGCCTGCCATGCTTGGGCAAATCGATTCTGTAGGGTGACCAAAGTACAAGCAAAAAGCCACGCTCGGATAAAGTATGTACACTAAGTACCTTTACGATTTGTTGTAACCATCTTTCTCACACATAAACACAGCAGACAGAGCGCAAACAGCGCTACAGGCGTCGCGAAAAGAACTACATTATCTGATGCGCCCAGCCATAATCCCGATGCGGCCAAGTGACTAGAAGGGCAAATCGACGAATAGGTTCATCTCATCGATCTGCCCAACTTTATACTGGGCGCATCATGAAATAATCGGCCAAATCAAAAGATGCCGGCGTATCGTGATCTCCCCAGACAGATCTCGATCGACCCAGTTCAATGATTAGCCCACGACATATACACGCAATATAAGAGCTAAATTCGGTAATAATAAGACGTCATTAGAGGTCAAGTGACTGAATTTTATTTTAAAAAAACCCATATTATAGTTTAAAGAGTTTTAAAAGTAAAAATATTATATCGTATTTTTGTGTATACTTTCATTTTCCGTTGATACAATCAGGCCATTGTTTTTTTGACCATCCGCAAGATAATTTTTTTATGTTTTGGAGGCTTATTTAGTCGAATTAATAAATTTGTGTATATACTGACTACTATTTTGAAAAACAATTTGCTTAAGTTTATCAATAACAATAACAACTCATAGTTTTTTATTTTGTTAGTAAGCAAACAAACTTTTTTTTTAATTTTTGTTCATTTTATTCGCCTATGGTGGATGTATAACAAGACTTAATTTTAAATGTTGCATCTAATTATTTTAATTAAAAGCAGACATCTAGGTCTACTTAGGCTAAGAGGTAGCCCCGTCTCCTAAGTAAAAAACATTCAGACAACAGACAAGAAATTTTGTATACTTGAAATTTATAATGACCCCTAAAGGCGTGCTGCGCTCATAAAGAAAATTACTTATGATTTATGCAGAAGCTAAAAAATACTACTGCTGTACGTAATGAAAAGTAACAAGACATCTTAAATTAACGCTAATCTCTTATGTTCAGACGATTAATCTAAAGTATGGCTTAGGAGTTGTAAGCTTTAATTGTCTTGTTTTATTTTTGTTGAACGTTAAAGCATGAGATAAGCTTACTACAAATAAAATATGTACGAGTACTAAACACTAATCTTATTCGCAAAATTCGTTTTCTCCAGAGATTAACTTAATACATTTACTCGCCTTACTACTTGCCATTATGTGTTTGATTTAAAGGCCAAAACTTCGAAAGGTATTTATTTATTTATTTTTGGAAAACGTGCAGTGTTTATTTATTTATTTATTGAGATACGCCAACAGTGAACATATTTTACATTTAATTTAATGTATCAGGAATGTATGTGTTCAAATCGCGAAAGTTTAAAAGTTATATTTTACATTCTTATAATATATGTCTACGTGAGTGGGTACATGGAACTGATATGATCACCCTTTATAGGCATATACAACATTCGCCATAAATAGTGCTTAGACAGGGAAATAAAATAATGTAAACTATAATATAATCGCAATGTTACTTTTCTATGATAAAACAAAAATAAAACATCATAATCAAAACATTATTTATCTCTGGTTAGAGAGTTTACTAGTTTGTTTTTGAAAACAGTTAAAGAATCAAGACAACACATCAACACGTCAAGATCATTCAAGTAAGCGTTAAATTCATTATAGGTGCGACATAATCTTTGTGTAGGGGAGTTAAATCCCAAATTTGTTCTAGCAGATTGCCACCAACCTAGAATTCGAGAAATTTTGTGCCTAGGATAGTGACAGGAAACGTGAAGAAAAATCTCTCAAGATAGATGGACAGTTAGAAAAACCATGGATTGCTTTATAGAGAAATGTTAGATAGAAAGTTAGATAGTTTATTAATGATATTATTTCTAAACACCATTTATAAGCTTTCGCATTTTGAAAAGGTTAGGGCCTATTGAACCACCTGCAAGTAGGTCTTCCAGTGTAAGTTACTCGCCGGTTAGTGGCAAGTGACTGGTAGTACTAGACTAGTTTTAAAATAACGAAGTAACGCTACAGTACATAAAGTGAACAAATACTAAAGTTGCTTTGGGATTTTACTCGCAAACTAGTACTAATTAGAAATTAGCTTATCAAACACTTTGAGACGATGAAACCTACAATACTATTTTTTGATATTTGATGAAAATAAAAGTTGTCAGAATAAGAATTTGATAGGGTTGCGAAGATATGTTCCCTAAAATGTTAAAATAAAGTGCAGAGGACAATGACTTTTTTATAGTAACTTAAATAACATTAAATAGTAAATAAATTGAAATAAACCCCAAGTAAAAATAAAACATAAATATATACAACTTAAAACTAGCCCTAATCTAATAAACCGCTACCAGCAGGTATTGTGCCCAAAATGCTGGCCGAATTGCCGCGTTGAATAGCGAGTGAGATTCTTTGGGCAAGGTAGAGGCCAGCATTTTGGTCACGAGATGCTTCGACCAGACGCGATGATAGTTCTTTATATATTTTCTTTGCACTCGGTCCCCACAGTCCTAGGGTTTCCACGGTTTGAGGACAATTATTTTTTGTTACTCATTTTGATATCGCTTTTAGGAATTTGGCAAATTTGGATCGAGTTTACATCAAAATTATAATCTTAGAGACGGAAAAAATACAAAGATATTCAACACAAACAAATATGTTCTGTAGATACTACAGTTTTAATCGTAAAATGATATAAGAGATATAAAAAAGCGAATCCATAAGTGAATCCATTATCGATCTCGACTTCTGTTAGTACGCTTATGTACGTTTGTTACGCCTGATTGTTTTATTGGAAATGGGCCAAAAAGCTCGGTATATGTAGATAATATACACTTGTATGTTGTACGTACAACAGTAGTTTAAATTACTGTGCTTACAAACGTATATGACTACAACGATTGTATACGTATACAATTTGGTTGGCGCCGACCGCTAACCTAACCTAACATAATCAGAGAGTCAGGCCACAGAACCTATAATAATACTACGTCAGGCTGCGTTTCCATTGAGTCGGAGATTAGCGGACCAGAGCTACGAAAAGAGGTGGGTGTTGCCACTGAAGTCCAGACGAGTGAATCTGTAAGGCGGAGTGGTGTAGCAGAGACAAGCGCAGAAGAACGGACTTATATAACGGAGTGAAGCGGAGCATGACCTGCCAGATACATTATGTATTGTTCGTAGTTAGTGAACTCCGCTCCGCTACATCCCGCCCCGCTCAGTCGAATGAATCGCACTACTTCCGCCTCGCTTCGCATGGCTTTACCACCCTCCTCTCCGCTGCGCTACTCCTCTCGCCATACAATTCTACTCGTCTCCGCTATGACTGTTTCCATTGAAGCGGGGCGGAGACGAGATAAGGATTTAAACCTATGTGAATGGTCAATTACAAATAGCCTCCCGGATTCGCACAGCAGTGCACGTCTGAGAGCTGATGAGCTCTAACCGTTCGTCTCCGCCTCAGTGGAAACGCAACACTAAGGTGCCGCGCGCCAGCCCCAAGCGGGCGGTTTGGAGTTCTGAGTTCTTGCGAATATCTTCAAAGATCGGCGCGGTCTGACCGCTATTCTTTTATGCAATGTGCATTTATCCAAGCAATAGCATACGTCACAGTGAACGCAGACCGTATAACTCTGGATCGCTGGATGTGGCGTCAGGTGTGTTAGCTAGCTAAGACTTGTATACGTATTTATTTACCTATTAGGTACATAAAACTACAATATAACTATCAGTTCAGGTCGATCGCAATAACATGCTATTGTTACTCTTACGTCTAATTAGCAATGCGCCTAATTCTAGAACGTCTACGTTGGCCTAGAATTTGTTTGAGGGTTCAGTATTATAATACTGAACTCGTCGAGTTGTTTTCATCGTACAATTCCATTTGAAGTGGATTTATAGTTCTAGGAACCGATTCAGAGGGACGAATCATGCGCAGCGTCAATAGTAAGTAGGAAGAAGGTCGCCGCTCGAGAGCAGGTGGGTTGCCACTACTAAAATGTTTTTTTTTTCTAGAAAGATTATTTCAGCACATTTACAGTCAATGTAAAAAAATATTATTTCCTGTTTCCAACGGTAGTAAAATAGTTTAGTTTAATAAATAGTTTAGGTACATACTAGCCAAGTAAAGTAATAATTTAATTTGATGTTGCTAGTGGGTAAATCAGCAGATAGAAAATATTGAGCCCTAGTTTTTGTTTTTCCTTGCAAATAAATACATAGAGGGTTTTTTAAAAAAAAAAGACAAAGGAATGAAATATTAGGTACCAAGATAGGCGTATTTTTATTTTATGGACAGTAATAATTTAATACATAGGTAGCTTTTGAATTAATGTTCTATTACGTACAGCTGGCAACATTCAACGTCTGATTCGTATTATCTGTGTTCCTACTGGACAGCGTGTCGGCGAAGTAGACTGTAATCTTTCGGATGAATAACACCAAAACGCTGCCAAATAATGTTTACACAATCAAAACACGTGCGAGTATTGTAAACTAGCTGCTTACCACAGTTTTAAGTACCCATTTTTCAGTTTTTTTTTAAACTTTTCGGAACTAGGAATATCCTTTAACCGTCTTCATTATTTGCACTAATTTACTTTTTGCGTTTTAAAAGATCAGGAAAGGTAACAAACAGACAGAGGGACAGTTTTAAGGGTTCTCCTGCAAACCATGGAACCCTTATGAAGTCTATACTTTCGGGTTTGTTACATTAGTGTTACCTAATGGTGTAAATTGGTGTACCTATCTAAGAGCAAGTGCGCACAAATGGACTTTTATTAGGTGGGTAAGTATATTAGGTATATAGTATATAAGGTATTCTCTCACGCTGTAAGGTCCAGATGAGGCGCACATAGCGGCCGCGGAAAGTCAACTCATCTCAGTTTACCAAAGGTTCCAAATTGTACCGTATTTCCTAGTTTAGTACAGGCGAAGCGGCGTGAGACGATATGAGACAATTTTGAAGCTACGGTACCCCTGGAAGAGCAGTTTCCTACGGCGGATTGTAGGTACGCGCGACTCCGCATCGACTCTTCAGTTTACTCTCGCAGAGTTTTTATTGACAGGCTAGCTACAAGTATATTGTTTTCCTTATGCTTAAATGAAAATGTGTAATGTAATGTAAAGTGTGAGTAAAGTATGTATGTATAATAAGTTGAAGAAATTGACCAAAAAATTTTGAACGAGGTGCAATCTTGGTGGTATCTTCGGTGCAAGTGCGCAATATCCTCAAGTTTTTCGAGACTCTTGGTCTACTGCGCATCATATCCGCAATCCTCGCTACATCCTTATGTAGATTATACCCAAAACTACACCATCATAGTTAAATTAGTTAAACCCTGAAACCACAGAATATAAACTATAGATTGACAACTTCGGGATTCAAAAAATCATACAAAAGCTGAAAGCTAAGTTCAGCTATTATCATATATTTTTTTTGTTTATTAACTAAGGAAAATATATACAAACTACAACTACCTAAACTACTTAGCTTATTACATAAACTTTATTTAACCGGCTTTATTAAAAGTGACATATTATGTAAATGCTGCTAGGTATACTTTCATAGTTTGGGATACATACATGGAGGCTTTCGGTATTCGGAGATGCTCCTCTGTAGTTCCTCTGTTTGTACTTAAACATTTACTGGACGCCATTGCTGTTTGCGCGTCAGACTATAAGACGCTACGACCATCAATAAATATGTGTTTCTGTACACTTCCTATCTACGTTTTACACCGCAGAAAACTTCCACTCTCGTTCGATTAGGATTTTGTTTTATTGCCTACTCGTTTGGCTCTGGCAAGGTGCCTAGCGGTGAATAATTCTTGCTATCGTAAAGTGGAATGTACTCTTCTGCGTGTGGATTAAACGAGTTTGTTTTAACACTGTTGGCTGAGAATATTATACAAAAGTTACCTAGTTATCTGAGAATTTGTGCTGTCGTCATTATTATAATCAGCCAGAAGACGCCCACTGCTGAGCAAAGGTCCTTAGAGCTGGTCACACCTTGTTGACCAGCAAACAAAGATTAAATTGGCAGAAACCAAGGTGTGTACGCTGTGCAAAGTTTCTGTTCATTTCAGAGGACGAAACAGACAATAACATACACTTAAAAAATAAAATAAAAAAAAGCCTTTAGAGCCACAGCGACAATCTGCTATTTGCATCCACCGGTTGCCCGCGACTTTAACAATGTCGTCAGTCCACCTATTGAGAGGCCTACCTACGCTGCGTCTTCTGGTTCGTGGTCGTCACTCAAGAAACTTTCTTCTCGATCGGTAATTCGTTCTTTGAGCGATGTGACCTGCCTATTGCCACTTCAGCTTGCATACTCCGCGATTATCGGTTCTTTTAACGACGTGGCCTGCAAATTGCCACTTCAGCTTGCAAACTCTGAAAACAATGTGAGTTTTTTTATTGAACTTTAGTTTTAATTGCTATATGACGAGTCTACTTACTATTATTATTAGAGATGAAATAAAAACAGGGTTTAAAAAAAACATAAATTGCAGTTCCTTGTTTGTCTGAGATAACGTGATATAATGGTTTTGTTTTATTGTACCACTGACTTAAAGTAATCTGACGGATTATTTGCGTCTCTTTTCATTCCAGTTTTTCATTTCAGACAAGGAAGAGAACAAAATAGCTTTCAAAATTAATGTTAGAAGATATCGATTTTTGCTATGAGCTTTTACTAGGCATCTTGTTTTTTTTAAACGCAATAGTTTAAAAGCATAAAAATCGTACTCTCAATAATAACGTATAATTCTTAACTGGAATTTAGCCAGTTCATGTCTTATCTTTCCGAGCATCTCTATTGTTCGTAAATGTTAGTTATTGTTCCATTAGGACTCATGTTGTCAGATCGCATGCCAATTCAACAATATTAAACATGGGAGATGTTACAGTTTGTGTTATATTTAGGTTCCGGAAACTTCGACAGGACCTTGCCTGATGAACGGGTTTCTATTTTAGTATACCCTTTATAATACCTTACTCATAGGTATCTCAAAATTTGTTAGTTGCGATGGCGTCAGCTATAAAGACAAAGCTGTATCGAACGTTCATTCTGAAGATAGATATAGGTTGACATGATTGGTGTCCCTTTCATTATCTTCCAATAACCTACCATCATCGACGCCTACTCCTGACCATTGAACAGCGTTATTAATTACTAGTGTCTTCCTGTGGTTTTACCCATAATCCCATATTTTTGGGTCTAATATCTGATGAACCAACACGCAACCCCTATATGTATCTCTGTGTGTCTGAGTGTGAGTCTTGAAGCGCACAATCACCCTTTCGAATCTGTGCCTCTTGTAGTGCACTACCGCCATCCCGAATCTGCGCCTCTTGTAGCACACTACTGCCTTCCCGAATTTGTTCATCTTGTAGCACACTACCTTCCCGAATGTGGTCTTGTGCGGAGTCTATTAGTGGACGGCGTCCAAACTGACTGTCCGGGTGACTTTTGAATTTTTATATTAGTTTCATTTTTCATCATTAACCTCTCTCCACCTCTTGAGTCGATTTTAAAATTGCTTGTTTTTTTCGCGAGTTATTATTTACCCTTATCATTTTTTTATGTTCACTTCACTTCTCATTCTATCATGAACCAAGCCAGAGCTTACCCGCTGGAATGTTTATACGAAGAACAAATCGTTTGGCACGGATATAATATTATTGCATTTGGAATTCTACACTCGCTTTCTGACTTCTCAAAGTATTATTCATAAACCGCTAGAGGCAAATGATCCTATATAGATAGTTTGAGTATGCGATGCCACAAGGTACCTATGTAATATATACCTAATGTGATATACCACATTTTCCTACTTGATACGAAAAGTGTCATCAACAGGTGCTATTACAAGACAAAACAACTGTTTCGTAAGCATTTTATTTCATTTTTATTATGTAGAGAAAAATACATAATTAATTTAAGTAGGTAAGTATATAATAAATTGAAATATGAGGGAGTATCACGTTTTTTTATGGGATTTGGTGACAAGACGAACAAGTCGCTCACCTGATGTTAAGCTTCACGCTTGTCCATGACAGTTCAGTGCCATCCAGAATTTTGAACCTCAACAGTTCAAAACCATGCGCGTCAATGCACTGATTATGTACCCAGTAATGAACGTACGTACGTAAGAATGTACGTGAGAATAGTTTGACCGATTTGGCTGGTTTAATTTTGTTGTGTTCGTAATTGTTAGGACAAGGTTCGTACGAAGATTTTAGCGAGGCCGAAGGCCAAACTTCAATCCCGAACCCTAAGCCTGCGAGACTGTACGGCGAGCTGCATCGCGTACGAAGTCGCGGACATCAGCTATTAAAAAATAAATAACCCTTCACACTGTCAGGATTCCCTGTGTTGGAGACGCCAAGGTACACACACCAAGACACGGATAACCAAAGTCTAGAAACTAACAAAATATTAAAACGTATCATTCAAACATCTGCCTGGGCGGAAATCGTAACCGTAACGTCTTGCTCATAAGGCAGACGCACTACCAGCTTAGCCTTGCAGGCGGGTCGTCAAGGTAGTAAGTATAGTTTGTAGAACCACATTTCTGCTTGCCAAGTTTGGGGATTTTTGGAACTCAATCTGATCACGATTCGAAATAAGTTTTGCACTCGCTCAAAGCTAGCTTTAAAGTTGAAAATCTCATAACATAATTGGTAAGAAAACGGTTTTTTTTTCTTTGCTGTTTTTGGCGATTATCCAAAATATACAAATCAAATAAAAAAACTAGTTGATTCACCGTTTATAGCACTAGCCTGGATATTTAATTTGTAAAAATGAAAATGTATTGAACCTCTGAAAATTCAGAGCATTTAATTTCAGAATGTTTTTCGTGGTATAGAATAAGCATAGATCCACCTATCTATCCAAACTTTCGCATTTATAATATTGGTAGCATTTACCTAAGATATTATATATTTAGTGTTGAGAACCAGTTCTATGTGATAATATTTTACGTTCACCTCGACGTGAAATTCAGAAACACAAACCTAAGTGGAAAAACACTCGAAAATGTACGGTACATTTTTATATTCTTTCAGTTAACCTTTTCGTATACCGATGAAAGTAATGTTATATTGAAAATATTCAAAACAACAATTCAAAAGGCATTGAAATGTTAAAATAACTAAGTCTCACCTTACAACCTTTAGGATTATAAATTCCTATCATCGTGCATTGTAAAGCATAAATTTAGGTGTAATTGATATCCTAAGATTAGCAACATATAATATGATAATTTAAAGATTACAATTAAATAAGTTCCTAAGTGTACAATTTTTTTAAAGCAATATAAGTTAATAAGAACTATCAGCATTGTTAAATGTAGTGTATAGACACCTAGCAGCTAAGGGGCGGGGCAAGAATCGCACTATTTTACGATGGGATGCTAATTCAAAAGCAAACGCGACGATAAAGACAAAAAATGTAGACGTACATATATTTTAGATTGGTACTTAAGTACGAGTATACGTACGAGTCATATTTTACTGAATGTTTCTTTGGAAATTTCAATATTTTATATGGTCACCATCCCCTCACGCAATTGCTAAGATCTCCGCGAAGTAACCACGCTGTATCGCGGAGTTGAAGTCGTACAGCTTGAAGTGGCTCATTAAAAAAGTCGGGAAACGTACTATCGTTTCTCGAAAGCTATCTCGTAAATATTTGAAAAGTCAGTGAAGGAATAGTAATATGATGAATATGACCCTATATTGCCTAATATAGCCTATGGTGAAATTTAATTTAAGTTTTTTTGGCTTTTTAGTCTTAATATTTCACTAATACTTGTAGATTTATTAATCATAAGATGTAAGTGGAAAATAAAATAGCTCAATAATTTAGACATCTGCTTGGCAGAATTTAGACGAGATCTCTCCTTACTTGCACCAAGCCCACCTACACAGCAACAATACGGGCAAGGTGAGGCAACCAAAAGGGCAACCTAGTCGGATATATACTGAGCACATCCCTGCAGTCGGTACATCCAACCAAGTGACTCGACACGACACACCACTTGTAAGGAACATTATGTCGAAACTGGTGAGTCTAATTTTCTGTAATATTAAGATCATAAAAAGATACAAAAAAAAATAGGCGTAAAGTCTATTTCACAGTCTATTCTGCCCCAAGGCACCAAATTCAGAAATCCTAAATAGCGTTTAACTCAAAAGAAAAGTGCTGATGGTGTTAGTAGCCGGTTCAGCTCATCAATAGCTGTTTTTTCTGGTTCTCCTAAATGAAAACTTGTGAATTCAGCGTAGCGTGATTTGGGGTTAGTGTCATTTAGGTAGAAATGGTGGTGAACTATTTCTGCCTAAAGTTCTACTTATTATTTTACCTTTGCTGTTGATATTACTGAAAAACACTAAAAGCACGAAAACATTAACTCAAATCATTTTACTATTGTTTGAAATTCGTTGACTTGACTTGATTGGTTCCATGTAAACTCGCTTAACTAAAATTACTGCTACTGCTAAAAACTAATAAAACACAAGAAAGAGATAGCATGCATTTCAGTGCTGTCAAATAAGTCAGATCTTAGTCGAGACCGGAGCGTGTGCCGAGTAAAAACAAGTTTTAAGTGTCGCTAATGTCTCTCTGTCGCACATGTTTCTTCGCGGCTTAAATCAGTAAGCTAATTCAACAGCACTAAAACGCCTGCTATCTATTTCTTGTGTTTCTATTTGTAAAAAAACAGAGCGAGTTGACGTGGAATAGATGCCAATTATAAGCTTCTTAACAAAGACTAGACATTGTAGCCTAAATTTTTTTGTGAATAAAAAAAATACTAGCTCATCAGTAGGTTGAGGTACGATTCGTTTGTTCACATTTTTTAAATAAAATTTACAAAGTTAAGTGAAGCTTGAATTTCGTTTATTAGGGTACGTAACTAGTTGAGTTTCATAAATTCATAATCCAAAAATGCAAGGCACACCTTAAGGATACACCTAGTAAAAGGAAGTAATAACCTTGCATTATCCATCAATAAATCAATTCTCAAATTGCAATTCAAAATGTCGAAGTTGAATTTAGCTGACCTTTCCTAAACAATTCAAAAACATGGAGCAACATCTAAAGAACCGACACCTTAACTGTGTTAGTAGTGTTGGTACTGACAGAATTCAGCTAGGTACAAAGTTTTCCTTAACTTGGGCATGCATGGGAACCCTTCAACTGATCTACCAAACTTACTGAGCATCACTTCCTTGAGTACCTGTCAGTATGAACTTGAGTAGGCCTTCATAACATTTCACTAACGAAATTAACTCGAAATATTTTTTACAATTTCACAACTAATTTGGCTGATTTTGCAAGGAAATAGAGTCTAGGACAGACCTGAAATACTTTTGATTCCCGAATATTAAGGGTAAACTGGAAAATCGTAAGTACAAAGAAAAACACGTGATGTAACCATTTTAACCGCATATTTGTTTCAGAATATCTGGTTAGCGGTGGTGCTGATAGCTGGTGCATCCTCTGAGCGTCTGGACCACCTGGTGCCGCAGGGATATGGTCCCTTCGGCGGAGCAGGTGGCGCCCAGCCCTTCAATTTTGAAAACGTCAACAATGGCGACGGCACCTATCGTTTCAGGTAGCAGTCCTGTTTACAATATGCGTTTGATGTATCTGCGAAACTACGCATTCAATACATTATTCTTGTAACAGACATGTTAGATAAGTAATATTTCTTTCTTTAGATATTTGGTTGTGTTTAGATCTAGTTGATTGAGGGAAGCAAACGTTTCAGAGCTTAGGGAATAAGTTGGCGCTTGTTTATATCTTGTATATGTTTGCGTACGGTTGTTCCGACCTCCATGAAATTTTAAAAGCAAATAGTTTATGCAAATACACGTACGTACGTTCGAAAATGAGCAAAATCGGTGAAGAGGTTGTAATGATAATATACGTAGAGGTCGCGAGGTCACAGTTTGATTTTACTTGCTAGTTATACTTTAAATACAATCTTACTGTTTTCAGTTACGATACCCCTACTGGTATTTCCGCGCACGAGAGCGGGGCCCCCCGCGCGGCCGGTCCTGAAGGCCCCGCGGTGACGGCTGAGGGAGGGTTCTCGTACCGGGCCCCTGACGGACAACAGATCTCCCTCACCTATACTGCCGACGAGAATGGTTTCCACCCATCTGGCGCCCACCTTCCGACGCCGCCGCCAATCCCTGAAGCTATTCAGCGGTCGCTGGAGTTCAATAGGCAGAATCCTTCGTCGTAAGTCTATTTTCATCAAAAGTTTTTTACTAAAGTCAAAAACATGCCTAATGTGTAGTCTGTGTGTAGACAATCGTTCAATCAGTTCATACTTCTTGACTTTCTACAAATTATGAGCATCATACATTTTTCATCCTCGTTGATCATCGGCATCAGCTCAGTTTCACCAAATGCCGTTAATAAGCCTCTCACACAATTCCTCCCTATTCAGAGTCAGTCCTAGCCACAGAAGAGAGAAAAATTTTACTTCTTGTGGTCCTAGCCAATGATGTAAGTTCACCTGTACCCCCGGCGAAGCATATATGGATAATTTATGGTTTTATTTCCGGCGGTTGAATTTGACTAATGTTTTTTTTTTTTTTTGTTTCAGTGACTCCGGATCGTACAGTGGTGGAAGAAGCTCCTATCGATACTAAACTGTCATCTGTCAATTGGTGCTTCGTCTATGTAAAAATGTTTATAGCGTACCTCATGTAAAGGACTGTGATATCTGTATTGCAAGTAAATAGTAATTTATTGTAATTATGCATGTGCTTTAAATTAAATATATTGTGATGATGCTTTATATGATTTGTTCTTATTAAAGACACCTTTCTCAAACCTAGTTGACCAAGTGAGCGCAGCGAACGAAAGGAACGAAAGGATTGATAACTGGCAAAATTAGCTTTCATCTGTCCGCATGTTGATACTCGCGTACAGGTCATATTTTTCAACCAATCTTGATGAATCTTGGTATACAGTCTCTACGTTTTTTTTTGTTTTTTTTTTCTCGGCAATTTTTGATTGGTTTTTGGGCATTTCCCCTAAAAAGGAGGAAATTTGCTGTGGTGCCATATACCGGCCGATTTAGATAATGTTTGGAATAAACATTTGGTACTCAATTTAAACAAGAATTGATTTAGAATATGAGCAAAATCGGTCAAGTGCTTGTCAAGATATAAGGTCGTGAGTTCTCAGGTCGACGTCTAGAACTGAGACCTCACGACCTTATATCTTAATTAATAGTTGGTAGTCTGCATAAACGCTCGTTATGCTCATCTAATCTAACTACGCTATAAAATTGTCTGTCGAATACCTGCCGACGAGAAATCATGCGAGAAACCGAGACCAAAATTTAAGTAAAAGATTAGTATTAGGAAGGGAAATAGAATTTGCATAATAGGGAAATTGTATTCCTCACCTACTCTTTACATTTATGTGGCTACAATGATGGATTAATAAAATAAATAATGTTGTAACACCCTCTGTTGGGTTCAGCGCCCTTATGAAAGTCCATACTATTAAAAGTTTGTATCTCTGTAAACTTAACATTTTACTCGGAAGCAATGAATAAATGAATACGATTCCAAAACAAATATTCACTTTAATCTCAAGTTCAAGCTCCATCTAGGGTAAGTAAAGGAAGAAAATTACCAAGTGAACTTGTTATTTGCTAGTCTGTCTGTCGGGATGATGAACAGGCAGCTCTGAATCCATGTAGGGTTTCTTGACGTATTCATATTTGATATTAAAATTGTAAATTATTTTTATTAAAATGTAATGTTTTATACGAAAATGACAATTATCAAACGGGGTAACTCATTTGGTATTTATTACAAAGGGGCCACTTTAGCAGTCAGGTCTGAATCCGACACTGTCACTTAATCTAGCAGAATGTGTGGTATCTGTTTCATTGGCACGATTAAGTCAAGTTTTTCTGTCACAAAGCGTGAAAACCCCTACCTATAATGTTGCAGATTTTTTTAGGCCGGGCTGCACCATGTAGGTTAATTTGAAACTACAGTCATAACTGCAGTTAAAACTCCCGTTAAACAGAAAAATGTGTTGTACCATTTTGTGGTATCTGTTTCATTGGCACGATTAAGTCAAGTTTTTCTGTCACAAAGCGTGAAAACCCCTACCTATAATGTTGCAGATTTTTTTAGGCCGGGCTGCACCATGTAGGTTAATTTGAAACTACAGTCATAACTGCAGTTAAAACTCCCGTTAAACAGAAAAATGTGTTGCACCATTTTAACTATGGCCAAAATGACGGATAGCACAGGCTGGCTAAACTTCATGGTTAAGGTTAAAGTTATAGTTAATTTAACTATAACAGTAGCTTTAACTGGGATTATGGTGCAACCCAGCCTTAAAGAGGGATTCGGCGATTCGGTGCATAATTGTCAATCGAATTATATCGATACTCCGAATTTCAATATTCTGTACAAGATTCTTACATTTTTAAAATTCATTTGGTTGATTGGTTAATAATTTTGTATCTGTTTAATGTGCATGAGAATTGAGGACAACACATAGTGTCTTTCAACTTTTCAATCAGCCTTCTTTCTATCGGCTTTTATTTATCCACTGCTGGGTGGACGGCCATATTGGGTGGTTTCTACACCCATCTACATGAGTTTCCTATAATTTGTCTGATACTTGAAGCTGTAACCGTTTTTATCTGACAAAGCCAAAAAATTGTGTAACTATATATCTATAATATGTCTATATGTTACAGCTACACCTACAGCCTGGGGGATAAATTAGATGTCGATAGATTCATTTAGATTTAGTTCAAATAATTAATAAGGAGAATTCTGTTGTTTAGGGTCAACATCCATTTACCTATCACTATAAAAGATCTATTTAATGCCTAGCGACCCGCCCCGGCTTCGCACGGTTACCAAACTACAGGATCACCAGCTGGACTAATCTGAAGATTACCTGAACATTTTATCAAAATCGGTCTTTTCGTTTTGGAGTCCATAGGAACATACATACACAGACTCATCGAATTTAATATATATGCTTAGATTTTTCACATGAGCTGAGATTTAATAGGTACATCATTTTTACCAGCCTGCTCAAGGAGGAGGCTAATATTTTTGGAGTTGTAAGTGTTCCTATATTATCTCCTATAGCCCAAACAGCATGATAGACGGCTTCTTTGATTATTTCCAAGTAAAATCCCGAGTAAGCTTCATATGATGTAAGTAGCTGTAGTCATCATCATCAGCCATAAGACGTGCACTGCTGAACATAGACCTCCCCCTTAGAGCGCCACACCGACCGACAACGGGTCACTTGCATCCGCCGGTTGCTCGCAACTTTCACAATGTCGTCGGTCCACCTAGTGGGAGGCCTACCAACGCTGCGTCTTCCGGTTCGTGGTCACCACTCAAGAACGTTTCTTCCCCACCGGTTATCAGTTCCTCGAGTAATGTGACCTGCCTATTGCCCAGCTTGTACACTCTGAAAGCTGTATGAGCGGCTTTAGTTCTTCGACGAATATCCTCGTTGCGGATTTTATCGCGCAAAGAAACTCCGAGCATAGCTCTCTCCATTGCCCGCCGTACGACTCTGAGTTTCTCCAAAAGGCCAGTGATCTAGGACCAAGTTTCAGTTCCATATGTCACCACAAGTAACTATATAGTTACAAAATGTCGTAGAAGCGCTAATCCTGATATATTCTGAACTTACCTAAATAGTACTTATCGCAAGGTAGCTTCATCAACACTACTTTGGGATGACGATGACGACGATTGAAGAGATCCTTAAGAGTCTCTTCAATCGTTTTGTTGTTACGAAATATAAAACATAATTCACTTCCATTCATACTTTATTACAGTTTAAAACTAAAATAATTACAAAATTTGCAATAAATTATCGTTATTTACAACGTAAAGGGCAGTGCCGCGGTTTTTGAGGTTTGGAGTTTAATAGTAGTTGCCATGATGTCTTCCGCCGTTGTAGGAGCCCTCGCCACTGAAAAAATATATTGTAATGTTATCTCTCAGAGTTTGGCTTACACTACAGCTAGAAGTAATAGTATTCTGTCACTACAACCGGCACAAGGTAAGGGCAGTTTGTGGTAAAAAATAACAGAGTAAAAACATGTAACCTGTTATAATGTGCTTTTTTTAACTTTGTATATTGTGTTCTGTTTTTTTTTTGGGTTTATCACAAATCAATGATTGTCGATTGTTTGTCAAGTGGTTATCGCTGTAGAAATATCTTGTTTTTCGTATGAGTACAGACAAAGCCGCAAAAGTATTCATAAACACCAGAGACTTTTTTCAACTGTCACTCGCACCGGTACAGGGTTAGTAACAAGACACAGGGGTGTAAACGATGACTCTACAATATTACAGTATTAGTCCGTAACTTATACGCTTCACGAATTTATAATACCTGCAGTCTGCCATAACAATTATTAATGATCATCGTATCGTTTTGTTCTTTTTCGTAAATTATGTCCGTTACTTACGATGAAGGATGCTGCCTGTTGAACTCCAAAGACCTCAGGATGGCCTCTGGGATCGGGGGCGGGGTGGGGATGTGGGAGCCGGTGGGGTGGAAGCCGTTTTCGTCAGCGGTGTACGCGACGGAGACTTTCTGCCCGTCGGGTGCGGTGTACGAGAAACCTCCGTCGGCGGTGACGGCGGGGCCTTCGGGACCCTGGGCACGCGGGGCCCCGCTCTCGTGCGCGGAGATGCCGTTACCAGTCTCGTAGCTGAAAGAGAAATAATTTACTAGGTTGTACTGCTCAGTAATGATAAGCCATTAGAGCTGACATAACTTCATCCCGCTGACGTCTATGCAAGCAAAAGCAAGGGTTTAAAACCTGGTGGGCTAGTGAAATTTAAAAATAACAGTCATTGCAACTTTAAAAAAAAAAACAGTAGATTTGAGAACCTCCTTCTTTTTTTTAGGAAGGCGGTTAAAAATAGTAGCTTTTTTCCAAACATGATTAACAGTTTTGCTGCATGCTTTATGGAAAGTATTACGTTATTCGACATTAAGAACGCTGGGAAGTATTCTGCAACGCCTTTTTTATGCAACTGAGTGACGAGACGAGCAAGTCGCTCGCCTGATGGTGTCATCACTACAATAGTTCAAAACTATGCGTGGCAATGCACTGCTCTTGCCAACCTGATAAATAAGATGATAAAACTCTCTATGTCAAGTAATTTCACTGCAAACGTTGCCCTTCAATCCGGAACACATAAATATTTGCACACTACTGCTTGGCTGCTTCGAATGACTTCTAAGGATGTGGAACTTCCCTAGGCGGTCTCGGAAAAGAGTCCACTACAAAAGAGTATAATATATATATTCTTATATTGATTTTTGTACTACATTATATCCTATTTAACACTAAGAATATTATGATATTTAGTCTTACTCATCACTCGGTAGTTTACTTAGTATAATTATGACCAGTTATATGGATAGCAAAAACAAATTAGTCAATTGCAAAAAATTGTAGATACATTGTAGAGTTTTATTGTTGCTAATTCGCCCAAAATGTATAATTAAATATGGAGTCTGACGCAATTTGAGATGTATCAGTGCTTTGAGCTCATAAATATAATAAGGTAATACCTACACAACAATTAATGTTTTTTTTAAATTCGAAATGCTTTTTTTACCTTGACCTGTAGGCTATTGTGTATACCATCGGAAGCGCGATACGCTCGTTTCTTCGCTCAATTGTTTAAAAAAATTGCGAGAACGTATAATCTAGATAGTTGCAATCGTTACCTGTATCTGTATGTCCCATCGCCGTTGTTGATATTCTCATAGCTCAGTATAGGGATGTGCGCGCCGCCGTAGTTGCCGCTGTAGGCTGCATTGTAGGGGCCGGCATTGCCTGCGAATCCGGCATTGCCAGCGAATCCTGCATTGCCAGCGAGGCCGGCGTTGTAGCCCCCATTGTTGTACTGGAAACCCGAATGGCCAGCAGACACCAAGGAGAGAGCCGCAAGGGCGGAGATACACTACAATGGAGGTTTGGAAAAATTTAAATATTTCTTATCGATAATAAAGATTGAAAAAAATATTTAGCATGTACGTAATTTAGGTTACTAGTTCAATATTATAGGAGTCACTGAATCGTTATGGGTAAGCGAGTCGCTTACCATCAGGCTAGCGGCTTGCTTTTTCGTCCCACAGATGTATAAAAAACATAATGCAAGGAAGTACCCGCCGATTGGTGCGTAAGAGGGTGGCAGGAGGGTGCAATTTTGAAAACTGGATAATTCCTTTCAATTTGATTTTTTTATAGGGCCTCGTAAATAAATTGTAAGGGGATAGAGAAAATAGAGGACAGTTATTATAATAACTAAGGATATAATATGGTGTATCTAAGTAACCAAAGTAGGTAACTCAGTAATGTTGGCAAAAAACGGAACTCGACTAAATCGTCAGGATTATCAGAAAATCCTAAAAATTACTGCCAAGAGCACTATGCCCAGAATTTAAAAAAAAAAACAACTTTGTTGATATGTAATTTTGATATGGGTCGTTTTGCGAGCGGATTTTTCGTTTATCTTTTATTTCACTGGCACAAAAAAGTTTACATATTTTAAACACAAACGTCACACTAAAATAAATGCCCACCTTAAAAGCGATCATGATTATTTCCTGAACTAATTCTGCTCTGATTTACTAACACCAGCACTGAAGACAGTTCGTTGACTGATATCCGCAGAGTTCATCACTCTTTTATATCGTAACCCTTCACCCATCACCTTGCTCTGGTGTACAGCATCGACACAGAATAAGTAATAGTTAGTATGGGCAAAACAAAAAAAAAAACGACTGTAGTAGATATTATAGTTTGGGCGGAGATGATGCATTCCGATGGGGCCATACATGCCTCCCGCGGATAGTATTGTTTAATAGCGCGTTCTTAGTTCTTACAAGGATGTTTAGATATTTTATTACACTTAGAGCGTATTTTTTTTTTAGTAAACTTTGATTTATATTTTTCACAATCAGCAATAGCTACCTTCCTTCCGAAAGAGGGGGAGACTTATGCTATGCAGTTACTCATTCTGTTATTCAATCTTTCTTTATTAAAAAAAAAAAAAAACATTGGGCTAATAGGCTAAAAGTGGATGCTGCCGAGCTAGGTTTACAGCTGTATTCGGCAGGCCGCTTACTCCCCTGTGTAGTTTGATAGCTGTTAGCCTTACGACAAACGTGTGTACTTGTACTAAATTGTAGGTACATAGATATTAATTTAACAATAGAAAAATGTAACTGAACACAATTTATCTTGATTAAATGTTTAGTGTAGTACCTCTCAGGGAGCGTTGAATAAGTGGGCTGAAGAAGCTGCTGCTGCTGATGATGATGAAAAGTTTAATTAAATACTACACTTTTATAAATCAACATCTTGTACATTTTATTTAGACACGTTCGAATGCTTTATGGGCAAAATGGGCATGTCTATGGGGCTCGAAACATTCGGATTCCTAAATGTGGGTAGGACCAAACACAAAAGAGGATTTTTTTTTATCTCTCTTCTGTGGGACCAAACGATTGAATGCTCATTCTACCCTCACTCCACCAAATATTTTAATGAAAACAGAGACGGAGCATTCTCTCGTAGCTTTCTATCTCAGGTCGCGCGGTGATTCTTGGAACATTCTTGGAAAGTTCTGAGGATGTTCGAATTGAGATGAATCCAACGATACCTAACTCATGAATATCGGTCAAACCGTTTAGGCTACAGGAAGTACTACAGGAACACGCAAGCATACTTACATACTCATCCCAAAAAAATTACCCTCCTTCATGGGCAGTCGGGTAAAAAATCTGTGTCACAGCAGCTATCTTTCTCGCTTCAGCGATATTTTTCTCGCTTCAGCGAGAAAGATAGATAGCTTTTCTTTCAGGATTTGCAAGCTGAAGTGGCAATGGGCAGGCCACATTTCTTGAGGAACCGATAACCGATGGGGCAGAATGGTTCTTGAGTAGCTACCACGACCCGGAAGATGAAGCGTAGGTAGGCCTTCGACTTGTGAATTGGCGACGTTGTAAAAGTCGCGGGCAACCAAGTGGATTCAATTGGCAAATTGTCTTTCAGTTTGGCGCTCTAAGGGGGAGCGCATATGTTCAGCAGTGGAAGTGTTCCAGCTAGTGATAATGATGATGAGGAAGTAATCTTTGGAACTACTGAATCGATTCTGAAAAATCTTTCATCATCGTTATCATCAGCCAGAAGACGTCCACTGCTGAACATAGGCCTCCCCCTTAGAGCGCCACACAGACCGACAACGTGCTACTTGCATCCTCCGGTTGCCCGCGACTTTCACAATGTCGTCGGTCTACCTAATGGGAGGCCTGCCTACGCTGCGTCTTCCGGTGCGTGGTCGCCACTCAAGCATCTTTCTTACCAAAAAATCTTTCACTGGTAGAAAACTACACTATCCTGAGTGTCATAAGCTGTGTTTGTACACAACGCGGGTGAAGCCGCGGGCAAATGCTACTATAACTAAATGTGTTCACAATGAATTGTTCTAGTAATTAACAACGTAATGCTCTCATAATTACCTGATTAAAATAACAAAGAAAAATAAAAGTTTATTGCTGTATGTTGGTAGATACTCGTACTTTGTAGGCGTTTTTACAAATTGCTTGCTGCAGGCAAAAGGTCGGTTTGCCTTCACTTTATTTGGTTTTCAGGACTGGGACATTATTTTTAAGGAATTTGTACATAAGGTACGTAGCTCGTGTAGAAGTCGTTGTAGCTCAGTGGGAGCACGCTCGCCTCATATTCGTGTGGTCGCAGGTTCAACCCGGGCGGGCCGTATCAATGAGTTCATTGAAACATCATCATCATCAGCCTAAGACGTCCACTGCTGAACATAGGCCTCCCCCTTAAAACGCCACACCGACCGACAACGGGCCACTTGCATCCACTAGTTACCCGCGACTTTCACAATGCCTAGTGGGAGGCCTATCTACGCTGCGTCTTCCGGTCGTGGTCGCCACTCAAGAACCTTTCTTCCCCACAGGTTATCGGTTCCTCGAGTGATGTGGCTTGCCCATTGCCACTTCAGCTTGCAAACTCTGAAAGCTATGTCGGCGACTTTGGTTCTTCGACGAATTTTCTCGTTCCGGATTTTATCGCGCAAACAAACTCCGAGCATAGCTCTCTTCATTGCCCGCTGTACGAATCTGAGTTTTTCCAAAAGGCCAGTGGTCAAGGACCACGTTTCAGTTCCATATGTCATCACTGGCAATAAACATTGAATGAAGACCCTTGACTTCAGGCACTGCGGGATTTTGGACGAGAGGATATCACGCAATTTCCCAAACGCTGCCCATCCGAGTTGAATTCTTCGGGCAACCTCTTTGTAGAAGCTGGACTTACCTAACTGGACAGTCTGTCCAAGGTAGTTAATGGTGAAATACTTCGAGCGCAACCTTCCCAACAATTACCGGTACGGGTGCAACGTGGACATTCGACATGATTTTCGTCTTGTCCATGTTCATTTTAAGACCCACCTGTTGGGAAACGCTACTGTGGTCGTTGAGCATATTATTGAGGTCCTCTAGCGACTCTTCTATGATTACTATATCATCGGCAAAACGAAGGTGAGTGATGTATTCGCCGTTAATGTTGATGCCGAATCCGTTCCAGTCCAAGAGTTTGAAAACGTCTTCCAATGCGGTCGTGAACAGTTTCGGAGAAATAACATCTCCCTGTCTCACGCCTTTCTGTAATTGGATGGGTTTCGTGCCCCTGCAATCGAATTGACATGGTGGCGTCATTGAAACATATGTACGGATATACCACAGGCTTTCGGTGAAGGAAAACATCGTAAGGAAAATTGCATAATTCTTTCCGGAGAAGAAATTCGATGGCGTGGTGGATGTGAGGCAATCACCCTGCGAGTTTAGGCCGATATTCCCAGCATTGGGATGATAAAAGGCTAATGCAGAGAAGGTATACCTCATTTGTTAACTAAAACTCAAAAAGTTTCAGTTTTGTACAATAGACTAGGTAAGATTATAAGGTTATTTAACAATCGTTGGCACAATTGAAGTAGGTAGTATACTTTTGATAATTATGTTGCATTTAGATATTTTTAAAGACCTTTTTTACCCGACTGCCCAAGAAAGAGGGTAATGTTTTTGGGCTGTATGTAAGTATGTTATGATGCAAGTTTATAAGTATGTATGTTTGTGTGTTCGTATATTAACTCCTGCAGCCTAAACCGTTTGACTGATTTTGACGAATGAGGTACTTTGTCTAGAGTCTCATACGCTACATTTTGCAGTCGGACTTTCTGTTTGTTTCCGTTTTTTTTTCTGTTGTGTGACGATGCAGTTGAGAATTTGAGGGCATATTGTGGCGACACCAGATAAGGGCCCCAGAATACCAATTATGCGTGAGCAATTACTATCGTAGAATAAATTCTGTAAGTTAAAAGAGTTGTTTGGCTCTGCCTATTCTCAGAAAGGTAAAAACGAGTCACCCTCAAGCCTAATAGCAATACAAAACGAATATTCATTATTTTACTTTGTTTTGAGCTTGGGATATCAAACGAAAATAAATAGAATAAGGTATATACAAAGTTTAATAATACGAACATCTGGATTAGAAGATATTTTCCATTAAGGCACGTGTGATCTGGGATCATAGTATTGTATGTTGACGACATAGAGATTGTTTTAGAGAGAACTGCAGTGCTATCAGTAGGTGAAACTTTAAACTTCACAAAGTATTGGAATAGGAATAACAATAATTAACAAAATAAACTTTTTCTTAAAACCTCAGGTTTATTAGTATTCATAATACATGCCTATTTACATCGATAAACTATATTAAACATATAAATTAACCTACATTACAGTGCGCTTTATGTTGTTGTATCACAGTATTTCCAAAGTCGAGCTAACGTCCAAATATTCAATCTTGCTTAGCTTCCTATTAAATCGCAGAAACGTAGGCTTTCCTTAACTGCTGTTACAATAAATGTTATAAGTACCCCATAGTATATAGGCAGGTAATATTTTTGTACCTATCGTTTACCTTTTCAAGCTGCTTCCTTTACACGTACCAAGCCCATTGAAGCTTGATTCATGCGACGGTCGGCATTACGTTCATGCTTTTCTACGTGATTTCTACTCATTTCAGGTATCTCAAAGCGTCTACAACTTATGGGACCATTCAGCCACGAGGTTTTAATTTTGCTTCGATTGGTGTATTCATCGGCTTTAACCGTCCGGGTCGGGTGGGTGATGTCCGTACTGGCAATTATAAGAAACTTAAAACGTCCATAGTTTTTTTTTAAAGTATGTTGCCTCAAGTAAGGAAACTGGATATATTTATTACAATTACCTCTAAGAAACTCCTTATTCTTGCCGTCAGCAACCATGGCCTGCCATGATGTAGTATGCTTTATCCTATAGTCCAGATATTACACTAATTTTTAAGCCTCATTTTCAAATGTGTTTTTTTTTTGTGTGAACATTAAAGAGTTTATCTATCTATCTATAGTCTTTCCTAAGAGCCATTTCGAATTATATTTTTAAGTTTCATGCGATTGTGGTAGGAGTAAGCAAAATTGTGAGATCAGTAGAAGTTTAGTAACGGTATCCGTTGGCACCGTTGCCGCCGCTGCCTTTGCTGCCAAATCCGCCGCCACCGCCGCCGCCACCGACGCCACTTCCGCCACTGCCGCCTACGAAACCGCCACTGCTGCCGCCGCCAGCGTTGTAAGAACCCTCCCTGGAATATAAAAAATTATAAGATGAAAAAAAAAACAAAAATCCGAATTCCTTTCGCTACGCCTCATTTTTGTTTACAAACCCATTTAATGATGTATTCATGTTTATACAGTATGCCCGAACATCGGTGGCATAGCTAAAAACACATATGATTCATAATTCTG
The DNA here is from genome assembly GCA_947579745.1 of Apocheima hispidaria. Classification (NCBI taxonomy): domain Eukaryota; kingdom Metazoa; phylum Arthropoda; class Insecta; order Lepidoptera; family Geometridae; genus Apocheima; species Apocheima hispidaria. The sequence continues at coordinate 10,358,512 of OX388156.1, forward strand.
AAGTACTTTTAATATTGGACCAAACATGTGTAGGAAAATCGCTACTTTAAATTTTCCTACATGATTTTATTTATTTCTAGGTTAATGTTTAAAATACTAACAGATTATTTATTTTGCTTTTCAGACAATTTTCTTGGTTTTGTCTGCTATTTTCGTAGTAATATTTTTCAATAATCTTTTATTATTTTCTAAAATAATCGCTACTTTAAATTTTCCTACACATGAAATCGCGGGAAAAAATCAGATGTTCCATATAAAATATCATTCACACTAAACGAATTGCCGTTTTGTTTTGATTCTGCGATTTCGTGGTTGGTCCCGTAGTAAAAGTTACACAGAATGATAAGTACTTAATACGTGATTTCAGCTTGATCAACGATGTCGGGACACATACGAAATATATGTATATCAAATTTATATTTTATAAAATCCATCTTATAAGAGTGACGTCATCTCTCTGTATAATTATACAGGGCTATAAGGAAAGGGTATGCTAAGCCATAAGGGCTTATAGTACTCATCCCTATGGATAACTTTTACTATGGGCCCACCTGTGAAATCGAGAAAAAAAATAGAGCTGTTCCATATAAAAATGTCATTAACACTCGACAAAATGTATGGATCAGGTTTTTTTTGTTCTCGATTTCAGTGTTGGTCCCATAGTAAAAGTTGTTCATAATCATGAGTACTATGAGACCCTTTCGGCTAAGCATACCCTTTTCATGGAACCCTGTATATAACACGCAGAGGATAGACACCTATTGACCAATATCTGGTCAGAAGTTTGAGGGAACATATGATCATATTAGCATTCATACATATTATTTACATCCATAAATACTTACATAAATACAATGACTGACAATCATAACTTTACTGTCCTTTTGCCGTGGTCAGTTAAAAATTAAATGGTATTTTTAACTGACCACGGCAAAAGGATAGCCATACCTTATATCGATTATACGATTTTATTTTATTAGCAATTTAACGTGTTAATTTAATTTTAATTTAATTTAACGTGATGCATACTACTACCTTTCCAAATCTCACTAGGCACTTAATGGACAAAAGAAACAAACGTATACATGGATTACATGGTACGTACAATTCATGGATTCAGTGTAAGGTAAGTATACTGTTGCATTTGTAATGCAGTGTAAGTATGATAAGTAGCAAAATTATTTGTAAAACATTCACCACAAAACGAAACCATGAAACAAAAGCTTCACATGTAACTTGCGACCACATTTTCAAACTTTAAATGTGAAATTAAACTTCTTGTTAGCATAATATGCTGATGTGGCTTCAGTTGCAACCTGCAATGCCACTCTATTTGAACGGTTTCAAAGCTTTGAAGTTACGACCGCTGTTTGTAAACATTGGCAAAGTTGAGTTCTAGAGAGAATGACTAAATTTTTCAATTTGATTAAAGGCAAAAAAAAAATTGTTTAGGTCCTCTTTTTTTAACAACAGGAAAGCAGTAAAGTAATTTACCCCAAAGTAAATTATTACCTTGGATGACATTCCCCACGATAAGCACAGATACGTACAGACCGTTGTGACCCCATATTTTATACGCACAGCGAAGGGAACACTCTACCGGTGTCTGTGTATCCCAAAAAGTACAATATGGGTATCTTCAAACCTATATTAAACAGGTACCTTATAGGTGAGCGTGTTCGAACCTAAGCCACACCATACTAACATTACTAATAATTGCGAAACAAAAAATAAAATAAAAAAAAACATCAGACAGGATATTTTACTATGAAAACTGACGTGGTTAGTTTTAATAAAACGGGAATACACACGTACGTACATAGTCGGTATAACGGCATTCCCGTTTTATCGGACAGGGTGTTGTCAAACGTTGAATTCAAATATGTCAAATATGTCTGTGCTGTTTATCTTGTATTATTATCTACTGGCCCCATTCTGTTATATGCTAAGCCTGCCGCGCCGCCATGTTAAGGGCCCTAGTTTTGTACTCTGTGGTCTGTTGGTTTGTTTGTTTCGTTTCCTGTCATGATCGCCATTTTTAGGGTCGTAATACAGTAAATATGCATGTTTATTTTGTATGTATTTCAGGTCCTCATGGTTTCTTTCGTCGTAGATTATTATAGACCTACCAATATTTTTTTGCTTCTAATGGTACTTTCATAGACGGAATAAAACATACAACTGCAGCCCTACGTCTAATGTATATTTTGGAAAGGTGGACATTTTAGGAAGTGCACATTCTGAACCTTATCCCTGCAACTCTACGTCTGAGGAATAATTGAAATTGTTGAATTGATATCCAGAAAAAACTTATCATACCTTAAGTATTTAAAGTATTCAAAGACTTACCCATTCGGGTTGGCCTTATTGAATTCAATAGAACGCAGGATTTCCTCAGGGATGGGAGGGGGAGTGGGTAGGTGGGGCCCCACTGGATGGAAGCCATTTTCGTCAGCGGTGTAAGTCAGGGCGATCTTCTGGCCATCCGGAGATGTGTAGGAGAAACTTCCGTCAGCGGTGACGGCGGGGCCTTCGGGTCCATTCGCCCGGGGGGCCCCGTGCTCCTGGGCGGAGATACCGTTGCCAGTTTCGTAACTGAAAGATTTGATTTTAATTTGTATCCTTAATTAGATAGAAATTCTAATTGTGTATACCAGAAAATAAAATCACACATAATAGTAACCTAATAAACTATTGCCACAAGTGGCTACCTTATTGCTGAAAGCTACTTTTGGGTAACCATTGGGTGGACATTATTTACGTACTAGCATGGACTAATGGGGACTAAGAAGGACTATGGGGTTTGGACTACGGCCTCGTCATCACCAGCATATGGGGTTTGGACTAAGGCCTCGTCATCACCAGCAGGCCTTGCATATGCACCGCGACAAAATCTTTCTGTACTCTGCATTTCAGTCGTTCTGCATGTTAGTCTTTCTGCATTTTAGTCGTTTTGCCCTCAGTTTGATCATAAAGACTCTTTTTGTGAGTCGTTCTTCATTATTTTTTTTTCTTTCTGCATTTTAGTCGTTTTGCCCTCAGTCTGATCATATAGGCTCTTTTTGTGATGCAGAAACAGGACACGACTACGATTATGTCTACGTTTGTCTCATTTTTGCACGACATAAAGCGCTAAAGATGCTGGTACAATACATACTATACCTCGTGCATACCATCGTCACACCAGGTGCATACCTCGGATCATCTAAGGCTCACCTGAAATGGTAAGTGCCGTCACCATTGTTCTCGTTTTCTAACTTAGTGATTGGTATTTGGCCGTTGCTACCGCCGGAGCTTCCGAAAGATCCACTGCCACCTGATCCAGATCCACCGAAGCCTCCTCCACCTCCACCCGAGCCTCCAAAACCTAAAGAATCATAAATTAAGATCATAAATCATCAACTCATAAATAAATGCCATACAAACCTTAATTGAAAGTAGATGATTGATTCAGGCGCTACTTTGCGAAAGTTAATTTTTAAACTAAGTCTTGTAACTAAGTCTTCTAACTGTGTCTTTCCGCTGAAAATTGCGTCTGGTACAATATAAACAAAACTCTTTTCATCATACCTATTCTAAAAACAAGAATTGCCTGTAGAGTATAGCGGGGGCAAAGTTCAATTTTGCTCCTATGGGAGTTTGAGTTTCTCTTTTCTGATTGGTCCGCATTCGTGCTGTTGCAACTACGATTATGTCTACGTTTGTCTCATTTTTGCACGACATAAAGCGCTAGAGCTGCTGGTACAATACATACTTACCTCGTGCATAACATCGTCACACCAGGTGCATACCTCGGATCATCTAAGGCTTAAGGAGTTGCAAGGAGTTGTTTTATAAAATCAACTCTTCGTTGACTAGTTTGAAAAGTTAACCAAAGAAATCAAACGCATAATGTATGAAGAATTTACTGGCCGGTTAGATTTTGACGGTGAGCGTTTCATAATTAATTGTGTTTCATTTACACTTTCAACCCATTGTTTGTAAATACGAGTTTCGAGACGTAGCTCTTTCTTTTTCTCTTAGGTAATGACGAAAAATAGTGTGTGTCGCTCGGGGTAAAAATATTTTGTTCTCGGGCGGCGTATATTGAATTCCTCACTACTCTCTGAATTCAAAATAACGCCCTCAGAGAACAAAATATTACTTTGCCCACTGGTTACACAAATAACTACTTCACCTCATAAGCTCGGAATGATTCTGTTTATCATTCGAAATCTGTTTTTTTTTTTATTTTTTATTTATTCGCCCATTACTGGGCAGGCTAAAGCCATTAAGGCCATACCGCCTTGTCTTCCGTATTTTTTTTCCCTATTTTGTTTTTGCCTCAGTAAAGTGATGGAGACTTTACTAGAAGCTTCTATGGAGTTTTGGAAACAAAACGAAAAGTCACGTTTCACGATATTATACTATTCACCAACACTCGTACACTTTCACGAACACTTAATGGATAAAAATCCACCATTTTTATGCATTAACACTCGATATAACACAAGTATTATACAAAAATAAAAAAAAAAACAGATTTCGAATGATTCTGTTTATCATTCGAAATCTGTTTTTTTTTTTATTTTTTATTTATTCGCCCATTACTGGGCAGGCTAAAGCCATTAAGGCCATACCGCCTTGTCTTCCGTATTTTTTTTCCCTATTTTGTTTTTGCCTCAGTAAAGTGATGGAGACTTTACTAGAAGCTTCTATGGAGTTTTGGAAACAAAACGAAAAGTCACGTTTCACGATATTATACTATTCACCAACACTCGTACACTTTCACGAACACTTAATGGATAAAAATCCACCATTTTTATGCATTAACACTCGATATAACACAAGTATTGGAAAATAATACAATAGCGCGACATGACTTCTTCGTGATCCCGCCAAAAAACCTTAAATTAATCTTCGAAATCTGAGTGCAAAAGTGCATTTTATCCGCTAACGTGGAGAGATTTTGTAAAATTCAAACCTTTCTATTCAATAATTTTCTATACCGCCAGTCTACTGAAAATGCATTAATACTTATTTCATGTCAGTGCGCCAACAATTGTTTTGAATAATCGCACTGGCCAGCATGACGTTGTGACGTCGACCACTGCATGAAAAAAAAAACAAAAAAAAAAACGTTTAAAAACTTTCTTCTCTTTATTCAATTCACTTTCCATCATACTAATCACAGAAAAGAGAAAGATAAGTTTAAAAAAATATATTATGAGATCCTAATAACATTATCCTCGCTGTAGTGAAGAGTTGTGTGTTTTGCTCGGCAGCAAAGTTATTTTGCGTCTCGTACCTTTGAAAACGCTTGGTACGCAAGAAACGCCTTGCCTTGCCTTGTCTTTGAAATGCAAGTACTCGCGCCAAGAAACATCTTTGCAGCCTTTCATAACAAATAACTATTGTAAAATTAAAGACAAAAAATTAACCTTTTGTTGCCGTTGTATTTGGACGCGATATTGCAGCGGAAAACAAAAAAAATATGGACAAAAAAAAATTTGGATATTTATGGAAATTTATGTATTTTTTAAGCAAGTGTTAGCAATTTCTTTGCAGGGCCATTTAAACAAACTTCAACTATATAATCACGTAATAATTTAAGGATTCAACCAGGTGCTCAATAATTAAATTACATGAAAATCATACAATTCTCTTAAATATAAAATACAAAACCAACTTCCATCATCCGAAGCTCCAGCAAAAAGTCATAAGCCATGCGTCACTGATTCCAATCACACAGAGCTTCCTTTTTCAAAAACGGAATGCGTCCACCAGCCAGTATGAGAATTAAAAAAAAAAAAAAAATGTTCTAAAATACTTACTAGATGGCGTAATAGTCCTATCGTTTTACCTGTCATTGTCATTTCTGTCGAAATATTTTATGTTTATTTTTTAAATCGTAAATTTTGGCTCCACTCGTTGTGTATTTAGCCAGTGTCAACTATTGTAATATTTCAAATGAAGTGAAATACATAGTTACATTACTTGAAATTGTCTAAATACACATGTGAAGCCAAAAAACACGAGAAAAAAAAGGCACACGTACATTTTTTGTCTTTCATGTTTTGACAGTGTCAGCAAAACCTCTAGGTACATCTTACGCCATCTATTGGGTACTTTTATTACCAGGTTTCCTTTTTTTTTGGAAAACGCCTCATTGCTTAGACTGCAGGCTTTCTTGGTGTTGCCAATACAAGTGAGATCAAGACGCGCTTTTTTCGGAGTTAGTAAGACCATACAATTTTAACCACCACCACCATCTTCGAATAACACACTTCGAGCTATGCTTAAGAATGGCACGACCTTTTATAGGTTACCAGTCCCCGCATAAGCACTACACTTTCGCATTTATAATTCACCGAGCGAAGTAAAGGTCTTCGAGTCTACGGGAGCAAATCCGCACTTGTATAATTGTATATATACTAGTTTGCTCGCACGGCTTCGCTCGCCTAGGGAATCGTAAATGAAACAGTTTATAACAATAGCACTTTCAAGTCAGAATATGAGTGAAGAAAGTATGAAACATGTACTAGAACTGAATACCGATAAAGATAGTGCGATAGAGTGAAGCTACCGATAGAGCAAGCCAGCGATATCCACTATTATTTCTAGTACACGTTTCATGTTTAAGTCTCTTATTTTAGTAGGCACTAGCGCTAGACTGGCGTGAACTATTAGTATTGGTAAATATTTAGGATACGTATTCTTACCTGAACCGCCTCCTAGGCCTGCGTTACCGCCTCCGAAGCCTCCACCGCCACCACCGCCGGCCCGCGGGGGCAGGTATTGCTGCTCCAGGCGACCGCACGAACTTATGGCTATAAGAGCCGATGTAACCACCAACTGAAAAAATTGTCACTTACTTAAAAAAAGCTTTGAAAGCGAAGAAAATATCAAAGGAGCCTTTTGTAATACAAGTGTTATCAACAGTTTTTAGACACTACTGTATTAGGACTCTTGCAGAGTCCGCCTGAAGAAGTACTACACATTTGTCAGTTATTTTTGTCAGCGACCCGGTCATGTCCAGAAACACCGAAGGACGGGCAGCAGCGTCCTCTAGGGTGACGTTCTGTGATCCCCAAGCCGCCTGCCAAGCGTGGGGATTATAGCGTGGCCGTTGTCGTTCGGTGTGGGGGTCTAAGGGGGAGGCCTATGGTCAGCAGTGGATGTCTTATGGCTGATGATGATGATGATATATTCGTCTTTGAACGGAACACCCAGTATGCTATGGCTAAGAATTTCTTAAATGGCAAAATACGAGTGCAACCTTTGCCCTTAGAAACTAATCCGATCTAATTTTGTCACAATACTCACCACTGCAGTAGTCATTTCGTCCTTTTTCACTCAAGTGGCTCTTTGTTCAGCTATCTGCTGAATACAGTTAGCGAGGATGTGCCTCGTTTTATATTGCTCCGGATTGCCCTTTCTCGCTTGCCTCACCTTGCGCGTAGTATAGATGCCTGAATCCGTGCTTCACTCTTTGCCCGGACCTCGATGTTTACCTAAGGTAATCCCGGATGCATTCCAACACACAGATCACACTAGATACCGCATTACGAGATTGGATGTTCCTACAAAAAGTCACCAAAGTTTGAAGAAGACGCGGGTCGTGGTGAGTGCGATCAAGCGTTCTCGTTGGCTATCTCAAGGTTACACCTACTCGCGTCTAATAATCAACCAATCAGAGTAATTTCTTATAAGTGTATTTAGACTGATGCGTGGTGAGCTTCTAGCGTCCTGAAATCAGAATCTAGGGTGTGATCTGTGTTTCAACACCATAGCAACTAATACTTCCAAGGACTAATCCATCCATCCATCCACCTGCAAAATGAATAATTCCAAGGCATTACTGTTTGGAAGCAGTATAAGCACTTCCCTATACCTAGATTTATATCAGATTGTAAGTTGGTCAAGCTTATGCATTTGTGCTCACCACGCGTTTGAAGTTGTTATGGTAAGAAGTTCGATAGAATTTCTGAGATTTGTGGGTGTACACAACTGGAGATCTTGAGCTACGATTTAAACAGTTCAAAGTTTGTTTACGTAATTAAAGTTCCACCCGTCGCTATTTCAATTCAAATCTAGACTACCACTATAGTGATAGTGGTAGTCTAGATTTTTCTACTTTACCTAAAAGGGGCAAATTCATACACAAAATTAAATGAGAATTTATTAGTTATTTTATTTAACACGCTCTAGTTGTTGTTTGAATAAAAATACCAAAAATTGTACTCCGTCGATTTCTTTGTTTGCTGTCTTCTAAGAATAATTTCTGGCACAGTCTATGATTATTTGTATTCAATTATGATTTCGGTACCAATTGAAGCGGCAGGTACTTCTGTTACCAAGCTGCCCAAGAAGGAAGGTAATGTTTTTGTGGTGTTGACCGATTTTTTCCAGTGAGATTTCGTTGGAGATTTTGAGTCCGGAGTATCATAGGCTATATTTTGCAGTCGGGTTTTTTCTTTTTCTTTTAATAATAATACAGTTTGCAGCAAGGATCTTGTATGATGCTTCGTCTGAGGTTTGCAGTAAGCATACCTGACATTTAGAGATTCCAAGGGGATGAACAATTGAAGCATATCTCTGGAATAAACTTTAGCAATAAAGACTGCAAACGGCTTAAAGTTAACGCCTTATTTGAACCCAAAAGGAGTTTTTAATGAAATCACTTTATAGTCTCTTCAACCAGCTTTTCTGAAAAGAACTCTAGATCTCGCCAGTTTAAATCTTTAGAAATAAGGAAGTTTTCTAAAGCGTTTTTTTTATTAAGTTAACAGGACATTTACCCACAAAAGCAACTAAATTTGAAAACCTAATCGGATGGAAATTAAGGGCTATCTATTTCTATTTCTTATAAACTCCTAAAGTAGATTTTAAAGGAGTCTAAATTTAAAAGGAAAATCTATCGTAGTACTTATACTAACGTGTTTACTTGCTTGACAGTTATAAATTATTTAAAAAGTCCAGTGAAAAACTATTACTGAAGGCTAATTACACATAGTTGTTTTAGGGATATGTTTGTGATGGCATATTTTTTTTTTACCTGTCTGCCAAGATGTTGTTTTTGAGGTGTATGTAAGTATTTTTGTGTGTTCCTCTATTAGCTCCTGTAGCCTAAATGGCTTGACTATTATTTTTTTAGCTTGCCTTTGACTTGCCAATTTTGACGAATGTGGTGTCGTTAGGTTCCTCTTTACGTCCGGAGTGACATAGTCTACATTTTGCAGTCAGGTATTTTCTTTTTCCTTCAATAATATTTCTATTTAACTGGGCAAGTCCTTTAACTAAACCAAAAACTAAACAAAACGAACAGTTGCGCAGAGATTTATTAATTGCATTACACTATCTATAATGCCATAATCTTGTTATAAGTATATACATCATTATCCAATTGTCGGGCGATTTGAATTGCAACTAATTTTAGTATCCAAATATGTGGCAGAATGCTGGTAGTCGATGCATTTGCGTAAATGCCATGGAAGGTATTGAAGATCGCGTCCGTGACCGTTCGAGCGGCGTTCCACTCGTGTCATCGACTATTACTCGAAAATGATCTTGTTCCGATCACGACGCAACGTTCTAACCGTTTATTGCTACTTGCACTTGCAAAATTACTTTTTGCAAATATCGAACCTTCTGAATACAAGGACTAGGTGTGTTTTTATGATTCTTGTCGATATTCTGAAATGCTTTAAGTATTTAGAAAGGCAGATTCCCGTAAATAAATACTAGAATGGTTGCTGAAAATCTATCGACTGAAGACGGAGCGGAATCTGGAAGACGAATTTCGGCAGTCACCCTGAAATTATACTAGAATGATTGCAGAAAAACCTTTGACTGCAGACGGAGCGGAATCTGGACACTTATAAAATAATTCAGATTTAAAGAAGGATTTTGGCAAAGTAAGTTTTGTTTAATTTCATGACGTTGATTGAAATCGGACGTTGTTTTTCATCAGCACGAAAGTAAATCAATTTACGTAGGTAGAGGAAAGTATCATTATCTAACTATCTCGTCATGTTTGCAATCACCGTACTGTCTACTGTATGCAACGTCTTGCAATGGGTTAATTTGAAGGCACATTAGTTATTCCTAATAACTTAACTATTATTTTAGTCTGTATTCAGGCCCGGATTTAGGAAACCTGGGACCCTATATGCACTTGAAAGATAAAAAAATACTTAAACAAAACTTGACACTTAAAAAAATATCAGAAAAATAAAAAATAATAATGTTGTTACCTCAAGTAGTTATAGTATCTACCCCTGTTAGAAAATTAAAGTTTTCATTTTCATACGGCAAGTTGGGGGCACCGACGGCGTTTGGGGAATTTGAACTTATGTTTATTTCTTGCATTGACTTACGTGCGTAGTACATATATATACTGTTTTATGCAATTAACTAGAAGATACAATTGCAAAAGTAGCAAAATAGGTCTATCGTGGACCGATCTGACAGCTCCCGCCCACAGGGAGTATTCAGTATTTGGTATAGGCACCGGTTACCAAAGGCACACAATGATACACCGACCTCGCCGGCGTTGTCGACGAATCCCAAGATCTATCCGAAGATCGATTTGATTCTCTCCAAATAATAAAACAGATAACAACCAAACCGCTAGGGCCCCAGGGCACACCCCTTCCGGGGTGCCCGGGCAAGTCTGATTTCCCCCTCCTGGATGACGGCACAAGCAGAGGTTGTCCACCCTTGCGCTGTCAAAATAGTTTTAGGGCTCAACGCTTTTGCGTTCGCCAAAGTCCGGTCATAGCTGTAGACGCCGTCAGAGTACGAAAGCTAAGTCATCAAAAAAAAAAAACTATCGTGGAACATTATTTATTAGTAATATCAAAGTAATATGAAGATTTCGCGGCGACGCCCTCGGCGTTGCTTGTAATAACATCGGCTGTTTGATGCGATCAAAATTCACGACACCAATATCACGACCGATTGCACAGTTCTCACGAATTTATTTATTACATATAATACTGTGCTGATAGAATTCAGAATAGGGAAACGAAAATGATGAATGAAGTAGTTTCAGTGTTCAATGGTCCTATCATCTTTTCCGAATTTATATGATGAGATGCTATGACATATCTATGCGCTATCAGAGCAGATTGAGAAACAAAATATAAATATACGGGAGCTCCACTCCTTTTTTAGGCGGTCGTGTAAAAATACGAAAAATACTCAGTTTTATCATAGATAAATTATACCGAGAGTGTTAATGTTCTTAGAAAGCTGTGTATAGTACTGATAAGTACGTCAGATGTCGCTAGTCCTTTCAGCTGCGACGTTCGTCACAATTTCAGCTTGACTTGAAATTTAAACCCAAGCTTATTTTTATTCGTAATGGCGCGAAGAAAAAAACTCTCGTTATAAATATTTATGCATTAGTAATAGCAGTAACATTATAAATTGTATTTGCAAAACACGCTAGGTTCTCAAGAGGTGGCGTTGAAAACGTTATTTTTGGAAACACATTTTCTTAGTCGTATATTGCAATCTAATTAGAATTAAACTTTGAATTGCGGACTACTAATACTACCAATACTATGGTTCTATACGAACCATATTTTTTTCGGCTTTTACAGCGGTCTGGACATTAGCTGACAAAATACATATGCGCAATCTAGTTCTAAGCAGATTTTTCGGGGGTACAATTTATTGTCTCTCGGTATAGCCGAAAAACGCAGAACAGCAATGTAATAATAGATTTCACTTCGCTTTATCTAACAAAGATGGAATATAAGAAGAAAACACGATCTAATAACCTGCCCGAGCCTTCACAGAAATGATAGGAGAATGCAATCAATGCTTCGATATTAACAAGGACTGGATTCCCGGCAATCATTTCCATTGAAAATCTCCGGTTGAACTGTATCCAGCCTGATGCCTGAAGCGATGACCTATGGAGCGCTCTTCTTGGTAGAAGGGTAATTTTCTGAATGATCTGGCGGCCACAGTCAGTGTTCAGACACTGTATGATTCGTGACTTTTCTGCAATTAAGGCCTCAATGGAAGTGATTAGTTGAATAAAGGTCAAAAATACATCAAAATATTCCATAAGTACGAGTAGAACAGCCCATGAAATGTATGTGATGTTGTTTAACTCCCAAAAAGCAATCTTGAAAATAGAAAACAGCAAATATTAATGTCCCTAACGTACAGAACAAGTTAAAACTTTGTAGATTTCATTTTGTTTCAATCTACGGCTACTCTAGTACGGGTTGCTCAATTTTTTTATTATTATTATATATTTTTTTCAAAATTAAATGATTAGGTATTATGATTTTGCGAGAACGTTTATTTAACATTATTGTTACCCGACTGCGCGAAAGAACCAAGGTAGAGCTTTTGAGCTGTATTTAAGAAAAAAATGTGTGAAAGAAGTAATGTGATTGACTTAATATAATATATTCTACCGATAGACAAGAACACTCATGAAAACCAATTGTTCCAATGCTGTTAATAGATGTTAATAGACTAATAGATAGAGTTATGTTTAGTCGCCTCGTAAAACGTCGTAAGCGCAATGATGTTCATGGCGCTTACGCGTTTCGTTAAATGTAGTGTAAGATTGCAGTACAATTCAGTCGAACAGAGCGAGTGTTCGGATCGCGAAATCTAGTACGAAGTATACATATATATATATCGATGAAGTATGTATGTTTGTGTGTTTATACATTACTTTCTGTAGCCTAAACTCTGATCGATTTTCACGAGTGAGTTGTGATTAGATTCCTCTTTATATCCGGAGTGTCAGGCTACATTTTGCAGTCGGTTTTTTTTGTTTTTCTTTTAATATAATAGCTATATTTTTTACTAAGCTTTATCTTACAACGTGATTATTGTTGAATGTATAATTGACCGAGCGAAGCGAAGGTCTCAGAGTTTACTGGGACAAATCGGCATTTGTATGTCTGTTTGTATGTTTGCGTGTATATTTGTCCGATGATAACTTGCGAACCGTTGATCCGATCTTCATAAAATTTTGTAAGCAAGTTCATTTCAATACAATTTTTAAGTTCGAATATGAGCGTCATCCGTCCAGGGGTTGTGAAGATATAGGGGTCGCGAGGTCTCAGTTCGGCGCGAAATACTAGTTATCAAATTATTAGTCAACTTATAATCTTCCTATTGACTCTAGAACTTTAGTCTTTCACGATACTTGATCTATTAGAATGCCTGGAAATAGCAGGTATCTAACTGATATTCAGGGCTGTAAGCAAAGCATATGCTAAGCCGAAAAGGGCTCATAGTACTCATCATTATGAACAACTTTTACTATGGGACCAACCGTAATATCGAGAAAAAAAGCAGCTGTTCCATACACTTTGTCGAGTGTTATTGACATTTTTGTACGGAACAGCCGTTTTTCTCCTCGATTACAGGGTAGGCTCCACAGTAAAAGTTGTTCATAATGGTAAGTACTCACTATGAGCCCTTTTCGGCGTAGCATACCCTTTCTTTATAACCCTGTATAGTCTAACTCAAAGGTGAGAACTGCAATTTTATATCAATTACCATCACTGTGCCATGACTTAAGTTATGTAGTGGTAGGGCTCTCTCGCAGAGTCTGCCAAGGGAGGTACCACACCTTTGCCAGTTATTCAACCGCCAAGCAGTAGTGTGCAAGCATTACTGTTTTCCAGATTGAAGGACAATGTTTCCAGCGTAATTACTGGGCATAGAGATTTAACATCTAACATCTCAGGGTGACGAGCGCAGTGCATTGCCGCGCATATTTTTGTACTGTTGAACTGTTGCTTAATATCAGATGAGCGAATTGCTCGTCTCGTAACCGATTATCATAAAAAAAACCTAAATAACGGATTTATTTGCATCATGTAACTTGTATGTACACGGTATCCTCGAAGATCTACAAGTTTTTAGTTCAGGGTACATTTTATTGTAAGTTCACATTATTAAAAATGCTCATTTTAGGGTTACGTAGCAAACTAATTTCTGCCGTGTCCGTCTGTCCGTCCGAATGTCTCGGTCCTTTTATTCAGAGACTACAGCGCTGAAATTGATTGTATATGTACTTATCACATACAGTAATGTAATAATGAGAATTGTATTTTTTTTTGTTTTTCCTTTAAGGATAGATAGATAGATTAACTATTCATTGTTCACATAAAATTTTACATAAAAAAAAAGCTTAAAAAGTAGTGTAACAACTGGCGGCCTTATCGCTGAAAGCGATCTATTTCAGGCAACCATAGGATGGAGGGGATTCATAGAAGAGTTAGAAGACGGGGTGTGCAATGATGTAGATTATTTGATACTTATACTCTAATAAACCAATATAAAATAGCATTATCATTGTTATAGCTACATTATTTGTAATTATTATAGCAAACTAAAATTACTTTTAAAATTATAGCAACTCACACAGTCTAATGGTTTAAGCGATCAAACCGACCAGGGACCCTATTTCTGTGTGCTCGAGATTATCTCGGTCACTCTCACTCCCATTAAATTCTAAATTAGAGAGACAGTGACCGAGATAATCTCGAGCGCATAGGAATAGGGTCCCTGGGATCATATTCTTGTGCGCAGAGATTATCTCGGTCACTCTCACTCCCATTAAATTCTAAATTAGAGAGACAGTGACCAAGATAATCTCGAGCACACAGGAATAGGGTCCCGGTTAATCCTTTTATGGAGTCAAATAAAATGTTCTGAAACAAAAACAACTTTGCACCCAAACAACTCGGCAGAATAAGATGATTATTTCATTTCTTAGTAACTAACCCTACCACGAGCGTGTCATGATTCGTACATACTTTTTAGCCTATTTTTAACCGGTTCCTTAACCTGAACGATGTACCTAAAAGTAATGTTGTTCTCGCACAATATTTTGATGCCTTTTTTATGCAAATCGTATCCTAACTAATATTATAAATCCGAAAGTAACTGACTCTCTGTCTCTCTGTCTGGGTGTTTGACTGAACGGATCGAGCTGAAATTTTGCATAGATATAATAATAATAATAATAATAATAAATATCTGGGACATTATTGCACACACGGTCATCTGACCCCAAACTAAGCAAAGCTTGTAATATGGCTGCCAGAGACTGATATACGTACATAGATATTTTTTAAATACATACTTATATAGATATTAACACCCAGACATAGAACAAACACAAATATTCATCACATAAATATTTGTCCTAGATGGGAATCGAACCCACGCCCCTATACAATGATAGTTAATAGATATAGCTTAAGGGTCGGAGACGGATAAAGACTACTTTTTTTTGTAGATCCTCGCGTGGTTCACGCGACCGAAGTCGCGGGTAACAGCTAGTAAATTTATACATCGAGTTCTTGGCGGTTTTTGGTGAACATTTAATTTCACCGCCAAATGAAAATTTAAATGTAATTTCTCATTTCTAGGTAGTCGCGGTTTCTCGTATAAAAGCAAAAGTATCAAGGTTCCGTTTTTGTTAATTAATTGTATGGTAGAAGAATAATATTTAAAGTAAGTACTTTAATTCCGTGTTCCACATTCTGGAACTTTTTTTTCCCGGAAATGCCCTACAACTGAGACCAGATTCACCGGAGGACGGGCAGCAGCGTCCTTTTAGTAAACCGTGAGCTTTCTGTACAAGGAGATTTCCCAGCCGCCTACTCAAGCACGGGGATTATGGCAAAATCTTAAGGGGGCAGGGGGAGGCATTTGTGCAGCAGTGAACTTCTGTTTGATGATGATGAAGGTTATTATCAAAGAATATTAACTGTTAAGTACGCACTTGGTGTCAATATTTTAGTTTACATTGGGCAATATTACGCCAAACGAAAAGGAAATAAAAGCAATATTCTCCGAGAGACTCCTTGAACTTTCGACAGTCACGGAGTGGGATGGTTCTTTGTTCAAAATAATACAAACTTACTAAGTACTAAGTATTTCGTACCTATCCGTAATGGATCCTAGATGTCGATTTATTCAGGGTTTTTATTGCCTCATTAATAGCTTACACGAACTGAATTCTAAAGGGCGCTCCCTAAATATTATTGAATATCTCTATTAGTCCAAAAGGCTAACCTCGGCTTTTTGAAACGAACAGATTAATTCTAATGCTGCCTTTGTCTGGCACTAAACAAATGACAAAGACAGCAACTGTTGTCAAAGTTAACAAACGTTTCAGCAATTCGAGGTAACTCTATTTCTATTTTATTGGTAAGTCGGACCAATAAATTATGTACTAAAAAGGTTAATCCAAGAAAAGAATAGCGCTATACATTTTCGCGTGCTGTTCAAGAGTGATGGAGTTAACGCGCTAGTCAATTTTTTTTAAAGTTGTTATTAACAACTAAACTGAAAAATCAACCAAAATTCTGTACTAAACCATACTAGAAATTATAATTAAGTCACTATTAGAGTACATATCACCTGAATGTACACTAGGGGCTCGGAGATTTGGTGAGAAATTCGTGTAGGGTAAATAGAAATATTTAAAAAAAAAGTATTTTTTCAAACCTCGTAACTATACACAGAATTTAAAAATAACCTTTTTTTCTTTGGTAGTTGACACTTATTATGGGGCTTAATAATATGGGGCCATATATTATATGGGGTACCATAATAAGTGTCAACTGACAGAAAACGCATAGCCTGAAATTGCGAATAGCGATGGGCCTAGATGCATTTAATATTCCATTTAATTTCCTTATATTATAACGAATGTGATCACTAAGAAAGGAAAGGAAGTTCGTACATTTTACTTTGTATTTGCAAAGCCGGAGCACCACGTACAAAGTCGCGGTCATAAGCTTGTTTAGCCATTATCGGCCGCATTAAAAAAACTAATTGGTCTGTTATTCATACTTTTAACTGAAGAAAAAAAGGACTTTACTGACAAGAGGAAGTCAATGACTATTGACACTTACGTAGTATTTATGCGTAGCGTTTTAACTCTTTGGTTGACACAGTCGCCCCTTGTCAAGTTTGATACTGTCATGTATTTATAGAATAACATATTTCGGCTTTTTTATACTAATTCTTATATTTTATATAACAAAATGCTTATACCGACATGTATGGTTAAATTACTCGAGTTCGTAAGTAGAAATTATATTTTTAATATACAATGGTGCTACCAAAGAAAATCTACACGAGAAAGAATAACCATCTCATATAAAAAAGTGTACCCCCGAAAAATGTGCTAATGTGCCCTTACGTGTTTAGTCAGCTAATGTCCAAACCGCTATAAAAGTACATTGTGTCTTTATACATAGTATAAGTATATGTCCGTTTTTTAAGGTTTAGTTCAAATTAGGCCGAAAACCGAACATTGGCTACACTTATACAAGGCCGAAGGCCGAGCCCCACACCGGCTGAGCACTGTGGCGAGGCCACTGGGTGTTATGCGTACAAACTGGGCTACAAAGTTAGCTGAGTCCCACAGTTTTATCCGCTCCCCTACCCTACCATAGGAAGTTAACTATTTCTGTAGGTAGTATTCACAGAAATCTCCCTATTATATAAGTGGTGACTTAAACAAGCTTCACCTACAAAATCACGTAATCATTCTAAGATTCAAATCGGCTGTTCAATAACTGAAGAACTCATTTATACGATAAAGCAAGTTCCATGTTCACCGATTCCACCACGTCGTTTGTCAAAACGCTACCCGTATTGCTTAGGCTGCAGTCTTTCTTTGTGTTGCCAACACATGTCTGTATCAACTCTGGTAGACTGTGCGTTGATTCTCAGTCAGCGACGCGACAGTTTTATATAGGTATTTAGCGTAGTTTTATATACATAAATATTATTTAAAACATATATTTTATGATGATCTTGACTGATGAATCGAGCAAGTCGCGAGCCACGCTTGCCCGTAACAGTTCATTGCCACCCAGAATTTTGAACTTCAACAGTTCTTAACCATGCGCGGCAATACACTGCCCTCGTCATCCTACTTTATGATCACTAATTACGCTGGAAATATTGCCCTTCAATCCGGAACACAGTAAGTAATCGCACAGATATGGTCAGTATTCAGCCGCTTTATGTGCAACCTACTTTAAGACTTCACACTGAAGTAATATTCCTACGGCACTATCGTAGTATTTTTAAATGCATAATATTTTATTAAAACGTGTTTAATTTGCGTTATAATTTCAGACATTAGTAGTAGCATGCCTCGTACTCCACCACTACTGTTACGACCTCACAGATGTTCCCACTCTCATGTTGTGTTCTGGCACTTACGTTGGCTACGTTATTGTTTTATCAGGAGAGATTATCGGTAAGTCCAACTATTTCAATTTTCGGCCAGCATTTCACAACGTCTCATCTTATCTCAACAATGCCGATGTGGTCTAAGATTCACCCTTGAGGGAAAACAATAAGCGTACCTAATGCTAACATAAGAACAAGAATATCCATATTTTGCTCAAGTAAGTCCTAAAAGCAAAGAAAATCTACAAATACTGTATAATTTATCTATGCCTAAAAGTAAACAATGCGGTCGAAAGTGGCATCGATTCTGTTGTACCACTGACTGAACTAAACCAATATGACAGGACTAAAATTATCTCTGTCTCTTTTAATTTCAACATGTGAGAAAAATATGGCAACAATTTTAGAGCTGTCAAATTTAGTTAAGTTTACAACAGACAACAATACAATTAATATAATAATATAATTAATAAAATATATTTTAATGGTACAACAGAATTGTCGTCAAGTGCTGTCGATTCTGTTGTACAACTCATGAACTCACGAAAATAAACTATTCTGACAGGAATAAAATTATACGCCTCTCGTTTTATTTCAATGTGGGAGAAAACGAAAAGAATTGGATTCGTTTCTGGTGTGCCAATGTTTATAATACGAGTAGGTTTATCCTGACAGCAAACTGCACAAAATAACATTATCCTTATCTCTTTTTAATGTAATATGTGAAAAGAGGCTGGTTTAATGTAGAAAATGATATACAACATAGATGCACTGATTCCACTCCTAAACTATTTTTCTTTTCTCTTACGTACCAAAATATAGTAAAATTTCCATTGGCCTTTGGTGTGATATTACTAATAAATTATGTAGAGGTTGGCACCAGTCGTACCTTTGGGAGACATTGTTTGCAAGCATCGTATGACTACCCGATAGAGTTACCCCCGAATACTGAAACGTTTGTTAACTTTGACAACAGATTAATTCTAATACTGCCTTTGTTTGGCACTAAGCAAATGACAAAGACAGTAACAGACTTAATCTGTCGTCACAGTTAACAAACGTTTCATTATTCGGGGGTTACTGACTAGATCTGGATTGAAACTTCAATTATCTACATGGTAATAATCGATGTTGCTTGAAAGTCTAGGCGAAATGATAGCTGCTAAAAATGTTATGTACTGGAGAGGAGACCTATTTTAAATGCTTATTTAGTTTGCGTTAGGTAGAATGTTCTAGTTGATTCAGTTAATTTTTATACGTATCTATGTACTTTATCTAAAATTAGACGCCTTTTTGCTAGGGAGTAACATTATGTGGGAGTGAACAGCTTATGTAGCCGCATATATACTACTTACCTTTGATTAATAAATAAGTAAAGGATACCAACGAACATTCCTAATGCCCGTCTGCACTAAAGTCGACCAAGATAAAAGCAAAGCATCACTTATACTAAGTCGGTCTTAGGTATGTCAAAGGAAATGACATGTCTTACGCACTTTACGCCTTTGTTTGGTGCAACGCATTTTTCATTATTAGGTACGTCCTAGAGAGTTAAATATGAACTTAGGAGCTGTAAAAGCTTAGTGCAGACGGGCATAGCACTACTAGGGCTGATATACAAATTGGCATTACATGGCTTTAGGCAATAGGCATCTTACTTCGCATTACATCTGTTTTGGCAAACATACTAAAATTATTCTGGTATTAGTTCCGCGTCCCAGAAAGTGTTACATGATAGTGTTTCTTGTAGATTCTAGCTGAGTTTTTAGCTAGAAATTTGTATAGAGCAATACTCGTAATGGCTTGCAAAGTGGCAAGTTTTTAAAGCATCTAATTATTTATTTTGCCTAATATCTATCTGGTCATTTTTGTTACCATATCCGTCGAATTTTTCTTTCATTTAGTATAGTTATAAAGAATTTACTGCAACACCTGGACGAGATTCTCACAAAATAGGGAAAATTTGCGAAAATGGGATAGGCTTATGCTCTGCAGCATGGGCTGAATAAGCTTGTATGATGATGACGTATAGTTATCAAAGCGATTGACACTCGTTATTTTCTTCAGGGGAGATGTTGTTCGCGCCACTGGATCTCGTCCAAGACATGTATTTCGGGTTGCTCGGCATCGCTCTCTTCTCAGTGAGTGGCGGGATGGTCTTATCGTCCAGGATCAAAGGCGCCCCCTACCCCAGGACCGGCGACCATATGGGAGCCATGGTATTGGGGTCCATCTCAGTTACAGTCGCGATGGTTTTCCTATTTGATCTCAGTTTGGCCTACTTAGACTCGGAAGAATATGATGACGAAGCCAGTGTCTAAAGGTGATAACTCTATTATTATTGTCACGATTGATTGTCCTTTACTTTTTTGTTTTCTACCTTTACATTTTTTTAATGTGACCTAGCATAGAGTTTCGGTATATTTTGGGATGTTGTATAACTTGATACATCAATAATCAAGTGTTAGATCAAGGTTAAGAAGTTTAAATGCGGCTATGTTTGAGTATATATCTATTTAGGAAATGCGACTTTTACTTAGCAGTAAATAGTATTTGAGAGCAAAATAGCTCCAAGTGGGACGCTTTCCACGTTTCTGTACTGACGTTCTGCTATAGGGGTGTATTTATTTATAATTTATTTAGTCTTTCCCTAGTAATAAAACCCACCCCAACAGTTGGACTTAATGTTGTACTATGTTACTGTATTTGAGCAACGCGCGTTTCTAAATCTTTACAAGAATAGCGCGACCTGTTGAATCGGCAGTGCACGCCGAAATTGTCAGCCCTTAAGTTACTTACATGCCGATCAATGGTGGAAAAGGGAAGCAATAAAATTACACCAAACTGATGATACCGTATATGAAAATTTGTCGCAAAAAATGAACTCGCTGCTTCTCTTTCTCTGTATTATACAGCTTGTATCGAGGTAAAGATAAGTCAAAAAGTACAAAATATCGTCATAATTTGTTCTAGCTGAAGCGGTGTCAGCATCAGCGGACGCGTACATAGACGCGTGGTGGTCGGCGAGTGGCGCGGCACTGTTCGCCGCATGCGGTGGCCTCACGCTACGCGGCTGGCGAGACGTGCCCGCTTGCATGCGTAAGACCCACGCTCAGGTGCCTCACATCTTATCCATACTTACATAATTGAGGTGGCGCGGAACCTTGTGTACACCCTTAGCGTCAGCCAGTCAGTAGGTCAGTTACCCCAAGAGGATGTCGGGAGCCCCAAAGGGGGACGTCAGTCACCCCAAGCGGGACTTTAGTGCAGGTCTTCTGACCCCCTGACATTGAATTAGAATTAGGGGCATAAAACACTGACTTGGACAAAATTTATTTACGTGAAAAAAATGTAAGCGATATACTTACTAAACTTATTCTATTCAAATCTTATTCTTGAATCATAGTTCGTGGTCGTCACTCAAGAACCTTTGCTCCCAGTCGGTTATCGGTTCTTCGAGTGCTGTGGCCTGCCCATAAGCTAAATCGGTAACTTTTGTTCTTCGGCGAATCTTCTCGTTCCGGATTTTATCGCGCAAAGAAACCCCGAGCATTGTTCTCTATAAAAGATTACTATATCCTCATGTTTTTCGCAAAAGGGGCCGCGGCCTAGTTGCGGAAAAAAACCCGCTCACCAAGTGTCCTTATAATGAATGTATTGTTTTATTCCAGGCTTCCGCGGTATGCGCCCTCGCAGCCGCCTCGCTGATGCTCGTCGATGCCATCATCGCCTTTTGTTCCGCACAAAGAGAAGGGAGCAGCCTGCGTTCCAGGTCACTCAGAGCTTACACTACCTAACTAAGCAATAAAATGTGAAGTGTTCGTTTTCGTTTGATTTTTGAATGACCTTAATCTGTCGAGCGAAAATAACAAGGGCAAGGCCGTATCTTTTCTCGAAGTAACTCACGGCGCTTTTGACCCCCTTGTATATGCGTTTTGAGTAAATCTGGAAGTCTGCAATTTCAGTTACCATGAGTACTAGCTGAACCTACCTCTATCCCCAAATTATAAGTTCGTACCTACATTTAAAAACGAAATATCTCAAGTCAAAGTTTCCGGATTTTGTCATTGACAGGTACTTCTAGCAGACGTACGAACTTCGTACCATAGGAATGTATACTAGCTTCGTACGAACTTTTTTTTTTTTTCTTGATCTTTGAGTTTTAGTCCTTTAGGTTAGTTTTAGGTGTTTTGGGGTGAATTTAAGTGTGCGTGTGTGTGTATGTTTGCTTATTCTTCTGAATGATTTTGGAATGCGAGATGTCGACAGATTCATCCATAGATGAAAACTATAAACAGCTACGTTCGTTTTGTAGTCGAATTACATGTTATCTGATGTCATAGCGACATCTAACGGGTTTAACTAAAACTAGTTTTATTATAGACTTGTGAGTTGGAAGACAATCAAATTGCTTGACTTGGGGCGTGGTGAATACATATTCGAGGTTCACTACGTTCTTTACAGATGGCGGTATTTAAAAATCCAAGCTAACCTAGAATTTTTTATGATGGCTGAAAGCGACTTCGTACCTATGCGATGCAGCATACGGCGGGGTTTTGGTCTCGCAGGTTTAGGTCTCGGGATTAAACTCGGCCTTGGGCCTCGCAAAACTTTTCCAATTATTTTTTCCGTACAAATCTAATTTGCACTACTGAACTTACTTAGGTAAAAAAATATTACATTAAAAAAAAAAGTCCCAGCCGTTCTGCAATGCGCTTACCAACGAATAGCATATCATTTTTATATATATGTATAACCAACCTAGGTAAAGGCAATTCAAGTAAAACAAAATGCGTTGGAGCTTTGACGGGAACGTGAAGAAGTCATGTCGCGTCATTGTATTATTTTTCAAAACTTGTGTAATTTCGAGTTTTAATTTGTAATAATGGTGGATTTGATGGTGAATAGTATAATGCCGTGTAACGTAATTTTTAGTGTTGATTTCAAAACTCCATAGAAAACTCTAGTAAAGTCTCCACCACTGGGGCATTATACTAGGCCTTGACCGTGACTAATTTTGCTTGACTTAAACTATGACTGACACTTTTTTACTAAACTTGACACTGGCTTAATACACAACGTGTGGACCATGCTTCGTCTAAGTGTGGACCCAATATTTAAGAGAAAAAAAAAACTAGCCAGCTGCACGGCTAGACGTTAATGTAATTTGTGCATAGCTACTATTGACCAGCGGGCTTATCCTCTAACTTTGAAA
Source organism: Apocheima hispidaria (assembly GCA_947579745.1). Taxonomy (NCBI): domain Eukaryota; kingdom Metazoa; phylum Arthropoda; class Insecta; order Lepidoptera; family Geometridae; genus Apocheima; species Apocheima hispidaria. Next base: position 10,381,919 of record OX388156.1, read on the forward strand.
CGTTAGTGATTCTGATTGCGAGAGCATGCCATCTCGCTCGTACCAACTTAGCCACTATGCGCGGTCCCGCTTGCGCAGCTCTCGCTATCGCTTTCAGAGTTACGGGATAAGCCCACAGCTCGAAAAGCTTACCAATCAATAGGCGATCCAACTGCGGCGAATTTATGCTGTTTTGCGTGTAGTATTTTAGGGAAGGGAGAACGGGTACACCGGTTATTATTATGACCTGTGGCATTGCCTGTGACTGAGCTAAGTACTAAACCACCTATTTCAGAAAATCCACATCTTTCAGTTACCTACCTACCTCTACAAACAGTTTCTAGTAACTACGCATCCTGATAGGCGTTCCATTTTAAACGAGTTTGACGTCACTTCTATGCATCGTGTCCTTCCACAATGCTAAATAATGTTACAAACATAGTAGTTACACAGTAGTACAAAAATAACTATTACTTGAGTGGGAACTCAAGTACTATGTCTCAATCAAAAGCAGACACTGTTTGATTCGACCACAGATCACACACTAGATTCTGCATTCAGGATGCTCGAAGCGCACGACGCATCAGTCTTAATACACTTATAAGAACTTACTTATTACTCTGATAGGTTGATTGTTAGTCAGGCGCGAGTATGCGTAACCTTGAGATACTTAGTCAATGAGAGCGCTTGGTCGCATTCCATGCGACCCGCGCTTTCCTCAAACTTTGGCGACTTTTTGTAGGAACAACGAATGCCGTAATGCGGTATCTAGTGTGATCTGTGGATTCGACTAAAGAAGGAATGCAACAGAATGCAAATACATAGAGCGACAAAGTTCTTAAAGTACGTTAAGAGAACACTTGCTTCATGTGTACAGTGAGTTGTTTATTGTGTAATTAACAAACGCGCGATGCGTCGTAATGATTCTATTTCGATAGATAGCTACATTATTGCTCGGATGTTTGATTACTTCGGGGTGCTAATAGCTCAAATTTTGAGGTTCAAATAGAGGCGGGGAATGGAGTTAGACCGAGGTTTAATGAAGTTACCGAGGCGGAGTGTATAATAGTGTGTAAAGGCAAGGACCCTATTCCTGTGCGCTCGAGATTATCTCGATCACTGTCTCTCTAATTTAGAATTTAATGGGGGTGAGAGTGACCGAGATAATCTCGAGCGGACAGGAATAGGGTCCAAGGCTACTTAGCAAAATTTTAAGATACCTATGTATTTAATACAATACACGAAGAATAGGGTTACGTAAAAGCCTACTTGCGTCTTTACTATTATCTATTCTGGTACCTTACCTGAAAACATACCTTACCACAACTAACATCATAACTTGAGCTTATTTCACCACGACATGTTCCCTGTCGTCGAGATATCACTTGCTCTGCTATTTATTGTAATTCAGTCGGTAACTATCAAATAATAATAAGGATATTCGCTGAAGATCTTTGATCGCTGACGTAGCTTTCAGGGTTTGCAAACTAAAGTGGCAATGGTCAGGCCACATCGCTCGAAGAACCTATAACCGATGGCGAAGAATGTTTCTTGAGTGGCGACCACAAAACAGAAGACGCAGTGTAGGTAGTCCTCCCACTAGGTGAAACGACGACATTGTGAGTCGCGTGTAAACGCTGCTTACAAAGTGGACGTATCTAAATGTCACTTACATTAACGTTTAAATCTATATATATCACACGTACTAATGTTGCGAACCCATTAAAAATCGTAGAATTTTTATGATGTCATGCGCCTCAGTGTCAAGTTTAGGCGGTTCGTAATTGTTGTTTTCATTCGGATCTTGAGTAATATCCTCGAAATATATCGTAGTAAAGTTATTTATAATGATTGCGTATATATATATCGCATAGATACGTATACTGCTTTATCGGTGCTGATCGTTATGTCACCTGACACTGGTGACCTTTTCATTTGCTGTTACGAATGTTTTTGCATTATTTTCTTGTACAATATTTTTTTTGACCTCTATACTTCCATGTTTTAACACCAACTTGCCTGTTGTTAAGCGACGGTGTAGACTCACTAATAAATTATTATAATGTATTATTTAACCAGGACAAAAATAGATTCTAGTGTACATAAAGCACAATATTAACTTGTTAATAATAATCCTCAATTTTTTATTGGAGAAAATAGAATCAAGACATAATTGACTATTAACTTGATTATTATTATATTTAACGTTAAGCAACTAAATTTATTTCATAAAATTCATTGCTTTGTATTGAAGAAACTTATGAAGAAAAGTATTAAGCGAACAGGTAATGTATAGTAATCCTGGGGTTTATAAAATATTGTACCTAAGGACGAAAATACAAATAGGTAATTTCCGGTATATTTCCAGGCAGCGGAAATTACGCTTTACTAAAACGTAAGCCTTATATCCGTATTTTGGATACATACATTATGTTATAAGACATGCAGTTAACTGTAAATATTACAACAGTGTTATCATGTCAAAAGAGACATCAAAACCTTAGAATTAGAATTATAAACGATTTTAAAGACAGTATTAAATATCTCTCTACATTTAATAATAGTTTGCTATAAATACATGAGACTTATTTACCAAAAAAATTAAGAATTTGTAGCAGTCCAATATATGAAATAAAGAAAAGCTGTACAAGCCATGGACTAGATCATAACAGGGCCGTCTCGCTAAAATATAGGTAAATTACCTAATTCTATAACCGAACTAAATCATAGGTAATAAACAGATTCTTTAGCATTTCTTTGAAAATAATCCGTGACTTAATAAGTGAATATTATGTCAATGAAATTCTCGGAATCCTCATTATTGTGTAAGGAACAAACGGAGTAAGTATAATAAATACCTATCTGTCATAATATTATTAAATTATTTAAATAGTTTAATTTGTAAAAGTGACTTGCCTGTAATTTTTAATGTTATTTATGGCATCAAATATTTCTGATTTCTACTATTCATTTGATCCGATCCAATTCAATTCAATTCTTTATTTACAAAAATAAGCAACTTTACAGTATATTTTCACCAAAACGTTACTTACTCTACATTAAAACATTTAAAAAAAAAAAACAGAAAATCAACGACATAAAATTTAAACAATTAAAACAATATATAATATGACAAAGGCGCGAAACAATAAAATAAAACTATACTTATTATCTAAAGAAAAAGACGAATATTAAAAAAATTGAAAAAAAATTACATTGAAAAAATAAAACCTAGTACAAGCCATTGTGTTTAACACTTATGTCAAAAAACTTTATTCATTAAATGAGTTGGTATTCGGTTCTCGAAACTATTGCATAGTCTTTATTTTGGCGCATCATATTGATCCATCGAACGGTGATGTCACTCCTGGTGGTTAAGGAGTAAGCTCGGAGTAGGAAGTTTAGGGTCGCCAACGATTTGGAATGTCTCGAAATAAAATATAAAAGAAACAAAACCAGACTGCAAAAGTCAGCCTACACTCCAAACATAAAGATAAATCCAACAACAGCTCACCCCTGAAAATCGGTCAAGCCGTTTAGGCAACATGTGGATAGGAACACACAAACATACATACACACCAAAAACATATACTTAGATAAAATAGTATAGATATATAAGTCTACGAATTTTCATTACAGTGACGCTGCTTCCAATGTTGGAAAATAAGTAGGTTAATTTATTAATCATCATCATCATCAGCCAGGCTAAGTCCACTACTGAACTAAAGCCTCCTCTCAGAAAAAAGGGGGGTTGCCACAATCCCCACGTTTGGCTCGCAGCTTGAAGATCGCAGAATGCTCGCTGTTTATTTGGACGCTGTAAGTTGTAAGTACGTGTGGTAAGTAACAACAAGTATACAACAAGCCCTAAAACATACACAATACTTGGTACACACGGAAAGTATCATAAAGAAAATAAAATTCTGATGCCTTGATTACTCGTTTGCTTAGTTTTTAAAGATAATCAAAACAATAAAAGAGTTCGGATTTGGGATATGAAATGAATTTGTATCGTGGTAGTTTACTTACTTACGTTCGCCGTAAGCCAATAAGACTGCCACTTGAGATTTTGTTTTTCTGGTGTGGTTCAATAAAGAGTTTATATTTATCTATCTAAGCCAACCAAGAACTGTCGTTTTAAAATCATCGTGGTTACAAGATCCTCGATGTAACCTCGACCGCTCGCTATTCTTAAAGTTTGTTGCTTTATTTGTTTGTTTATTAGAGTCCTGCATTTATAAATCTAATGGCCACACTTTTGTATGATCTCATCGCGCGCCATTCAAGGCGAGTTGTAAAAGTGCTGCGCAGTCTCAGTGGCGACCCCTCGACGCTCGCTCGTGTCTCAGTGTAAACACACCTCCAAAACAACTACAATTCCCTAAGAATTATCTATTTTGGAAGCTTTTAACCATGGCTATCAGCAGACTGTCCATAATCAAGTTCTTGGAGCTGGTGAGTTTATGTTCTTAATTGTTAGTTACTCATATTTTCTGGTACGTTTATTAAAATTACCGGTACCGCCTATTTTCTCAATGTCTGTTTACTTTCTGTTGATAAACATCCACCTGTTGTTCTTGCTAACGGGCAGTTAATAATGTTTATGAACAGATTATTCCGAATTATGCTTGTCGGGAGCTCGGGAGCGGATGTGTTCATCATAAAAATCGTTTTGAAAATCAAGGTGTCTACTTTAGGGTAGCCAAAAGTCGTCGAAAAAAAGTTTATACGTCATGAATAATTTAACTTTACTGCTTATAAGGAGTTCTTCATCTACCTGCATGGCATATGGTACACATTAGTCCCCACAAGCGGGCGTTGACTCTACTTTCATTACTTTAATATGGATGTAGAAAGGGCAGTTTCTCTTTATTGATGTTATCGTAAGGGTCAATGGTCGTGTTATAGGCGATGAAATCATTCAACAAATTAAAAATAAACTGCTCGAACCCTTTGTTCGTGTTTTGAGTTTAATAAATTAGAAATACATGGGCTTCTGTGTAGAACATAATCCAGAAGATCAAGATAAATAAATAAAACTTTAATATTACTATTGTTACAATATTTACATTTGACCTACATAATGTAGTGCACTATTCATAGATATCTGAACTAAAAGCACGTCTTGTCTTCGAGGTGGATAAATAAAATGATGTTTTAAAACCCGGCTTTGCTGCATTCAACATTAGGGACTCTTCTCGACCGGTTTTGAATGTTCCGGCGATTGTTCCTAAATAAGAAATGGGTCACTCACAGTTCACTTCACTTCCACGTCGATGCTCGAGTTGGGATGTTTGACTGAACAACAACAACGCAACGTAAATGTGGCTGAATGATATATGATGCATCATATTTTGTACATTTGGATTATCTTTAGTCTCTAGGGAATCCAAATGTTCGTTTAGTGTAGGTGAGTACTTTGTTTTAATTTGCAGGTATGTATTTTTTTTAAAGTTAGCTTAGACACTTGGCCCATAGACCGCTCGTGCTGGACTTGGCCTCTCTCAGAGAATGTGATTTCTCAGAATCGTTTCGCATACGGCCATATTTATACTACTATTCTATGCTATGTTTTCCGAATTGGTATTTCCAATCAAGAACAAGTCTACCACAATCACTGTTGAGAATACAGTCCAGGAATACAGGAAGTTAGATAATCCTCGTGGAGGTAAATTCAAAGTCCAAATCCATCTGAAGCGATGCGGCTTATTAGATTAGTGTTAATTTTAATTTATATTTTCTTATATAGTTCATGTTCCTGTATTTATAACAGAATATGTTATATGTTTAATAATTCATTAATCAAATTAATATTTCCATTCTATTACTTTATCATCATTAACAGGCTTAAGACGATCTAATGCTGAACCAAGGACTCCCCCTTAGAGCGCCACACAGGATGACAATTTGCATCCACCATTTGCCCGTAACTTTCACAATATTTAAAAAAATCAAATATTAACTAAATAAATCAAATAAAATTATAAAATTACAAGATTGAAGGAAATACATAACTAAGTAATAAATTAAAACATAAATTACAACATTAAATGATAGACCTTACTTTATCAATAAAGTCACTTTTTATTATACTTGAAAGAATAAGCAATAATTGCATTAAAGTACTGTGTATTCAACACAGTACTTTTTAATTACTCCCTGTTATCTGTTATAATGTCCTACTCATTTTATAAATATTCTATTTTTAAGAACAGTTGCTCATCATGATAACAAAAACAATAAAATGCATAAATCATAATTATTCATTTAATTATTCAATTTACAATTGAAGACCTATTTAAAACGCAGAAAATATCCATTTCCAAATCAAATGTTTCAAATAGTGTAAACACAAATGTATCCGTACAAACGTATAAATACAAGTAATACGAAACTGCTACTAACTAGTCCTATAGGTTAGTAAATTACGTAAGTAGATATATATCACAAACGTAAGTTACACAGAATAAATAGATTAGATTGGGAAGAACGGTTCTTGAGATGCTACCACGAACCGGAAGCATTGACGAACAGCATGGAAGACAATATTGTGAAGTCCCGGTTAATCGGTAGATGCAAATGGCAGATTATCGCTCAGTGTGGCGTTCTAAGGAAGAGGCCTTTATTCAGCAGTGGAAGTCTTCTGGCTGATGATGATGATGTTACAGATTATACAATACGTCTATAATGGACATATAAACAACGACAAACATTTGAACGAAACTATGCAAAGACTTGATAGAAATGATCCTAATTTATTGCATGCAAATTCTAGGTAAAAAAAATTATGACGCCTTTTCCGATAACTACGTATCTATTTACATATGGTGTAGTCATACAAGTGCTGCTATTCTAGACTCTTGCATGAGTCAAGACGTAACAGGCGTTGAATCATCAGAATTAGTAGGATTATAGTAGGTACTTACATATATATTCGTATAAGGGTATACTCGTATTTCGTCATAAAGGAAAAACGTTTTATATAAAATTAAATATTCCTGTAAGGATTAGGTACTTAAAGTCTTAAACTAGAGCCTAATTTTAACTAAGCTTTCAGCCTCTTATACTTGAAAATAAACCGTTGTTATCCTTCTAGTTACTAATGGTCAAGGACGTGCCGCAAACTGATTTCTCTGAAGTGAAAATTCGCAATGAAAAATGTTGACCAAAGAAAAAGATAAAGAAAATCTTTTTTAGTTTACGGCATGCGCTTGGTAAACACTTCACTACGGGGTTAGTTCTCAAGGTTAAATAGGTTCAGTGCACGATAATTTAACTGTAATCTACGAACGAGCAGTTCGTAGTCCGTCCGAAGTACTCCAGAGGCCGACTGTCGGAAGGTGCGGCAAGAACTGGTGTCCTTTTAGCGTCATCCACGTTAATGGCACCATACAAAAGAGGGTTGCGGGCTTGCGGGTTGGTGCAGCAGCATCGTAATATTAAGCGGCGTTATGCGATCGTCTATCTACCCAATACCATCGTATTCTCCTGTTTGTAGGAAACAGGAAAATACGTTTCTATGGAATGGACGGTCGCATAATTCCATCTGAATTGGTTCAAGGAAATGATAAATAAATTTAAAAAAAACACGGAATTGGAAGTTCATTTATACCCAACTGCCTAAGAAGGAGAGTATAGTTTTTGAGTATATGTAAGTAAGAATGTTTTTGTTCTTCCTATAGTAACTCCTGTGGCCTAAACGGTTTGCACGATTTTGATGAATGAACATGAGGTGTCGTTGGAATTTTCTTTATGGCCGGAGTATCTAAGCAACATTGTGCAGTAGGGTTTTTTGTGGTCACTTACTAACTTAAAAATCAAGCACTGTCGAGTGTTTTTCACCCTTCTAGATGTAATTCCAAATTTGCAAAGCAAACTTTCTCACTTGCATAATTTCCATTGTAACTTCACCTTGAATACACTTCATTGAAATGCATACTAATTAGGCATACGACTACAGTTCTGTTTACAAAAGATCACCAGTTAAATATCTTAGTATATGCTTATCAACCTATGTTGTGTTTTGCTGCTTGATATTGCGTTAAAAGTAGATATAATTTATTTTTTTCGACTAAGTAACCAGACGATCAATCACTCGTGCGATGGTAAGCCTCGCGTTTGCCCATAAATAGTCCTACTACAAAAAAAAAAACATGGTTCTAGTGCTCGCTCACGATATTCTTATAGACAGAGGTGGGCACATAACATTATTATTAATACGAAAAGTCATTTTTAAACAATCTCATGCAGTCATCACTACTGCCTAATCTGTGGCATTTTACTAATTCTCCAATGAGTAAAAAAACAACACAATAAACACAACCCACGCAACGGACCACGCGACCTCTACAAACAGGTCGCGCATGCTTCAAGGAATGATGCTCACAGTTTTGGAGGGGACTAAATAATTATGCAACCTGTCCAAGAATATTAGCATATTGTAGCAATATCGGGAATACCAAATACAGTACTACATAAAGTGAATAGAATCAATGTGTGTGAAAAATGTCTTGGCTCGTCCAAGTCCAGGGTAGTCTCGCTATCTTTTTGTAGTAAAGAGGGTGAGAAATATTGTAATATTAAAACAGGTGACAATATAGCAAACATACAGGTTTTCCTTGAAAATAACTCGTGTGCACACGTGATAAATGTCTAGTCTTTCCCAGGGCCGTGCACTTGGACCAGCGTTATTGAGTTTATATGCATTTAACTTGCAGTTTTTTACAAGTTACGAGCTCAACAATCATCCATTAGGTAATCCTATAGTATACACTATCATTCCGTCCATTAGATTTTAGCCAGTGTAAACAAACAATAAAGTCGCACCCACGGAATGGGCCTTTCAAATCAGGTCATGGTCCGAGGACAGCTGATAAACTATGCTTCCATTTGTATGAGGTTATTGTGAAAATTGCCATTGTTTCAATAACAAAATATACCGATAACAATCGAGTCTACCGCATGTTCTTTATTGGGTGAATTCGATGAATCTTTAATTATCCTCTTTTCTCGAAAGCACACTTTCTTTCGTTAATTTCCTTCAAATAGTTCCGATGTTAGCTCACTTTATACTTTAGACATAAGTGACTTAAAAACTTTTCTTACAAGTCTGTAGTAAAGTGATCTTAAAGTGATAATCGACAATATAACGCCACAAGCCGAGTGCTTTTTCTTCACTCATTTTGGTAACGGATCTCATCGCATCATTTTGGGTTTTTGGAATTCGAAACGCAACTTGTTTGAATGACATCTGTTTAGTCCCATATTCTGAGGTAATGTATATACTGGGCCCGTATCGTGAGGTGCTTATTGCGATGATTGTTTGGTTCAGCCAACGACGCTGCGCGACCACGAACCGTATCGCCGGGGAATAAGGTATATGGTTGCGCAGCGTTGTCGGCTGAGCATAACAATCATCGTAATAAGCACCTCACGGTACGGGCCCTGGTATATCATATTGGAAGTTAAAATATAAACAAATGCAACAACGACGCACCCTTTTGGCGCTGCGGAAAATGGTCGAAAGGAATTGATAAAGACTGCGTTCGCTCGCACTATTCCTTTATTCCACTGATTTATTATAAATATATTTTACTAGTAACTATTAAGTAAATAAGAATTTTATCGAATTCACGTCAAAACAAATACATGCAGTTCTGTGAAAGGTTGGTATCTTCGTTATTTTGAAATGCTCGAGTTTATTTACTGATAAGCTATACTTTATCAAAGAGCAAAAAATACCTATAGATAAATTTTAATTCTAAATCCAATAAATATTTTCTTTGAACAATTTATTTCAGTAACTCATCAGTTAGAAACTTATCTATCTATAACTAAGTAAGCATAATCATGTTAATTAGGTACACAAGTTTGCTTTATTCCGCGTCAACGGACTCAAAAGTATGTGTGTCAATATTTTAATCAATTATAAGATATTTAGCATGCTATGCTGTAATTTGGAGTAATTGGTTAGCTCATTTGTACTTTAAAGGCACATTGTTTATTTATTTACACAACAACACAACACAACAACATAAAGTAACAAAGATATGCTTAAAGAGAAAGCACAAATTTGGTTACGTAGTAGGCTACTTTCCAAAAGCCTAAAATTATACTATTAAGTTAGCGAAATTAGAATACAATCGCAAGAGGGTATTAAAATATTTATTTAAATAAGTATATCGATCATACTATTTAACAATTTACTAGGAACAAACAAAAAATTGTTAGAGGAGAAACTATGTTGCTTTCCTAATTTTTTTTTTTATGGTATTCTTTGACGAGAGATCATGTCGCTCACCTGATCTTAAGCGTCATGCTTGCCCATAACAATTTAGTGCCACTCAGAATTTTGAACTTCAACAGTTCATAACCCTATGCGGCAATGCACTGCGCTCGTCACTCTGAGATATTAGATGTTAAATCTCTTTATGCCCAGTAATTACGCTGGAAACATTGCCCTTCAATCCGGCACACAGTAATGTTTGCACACTACTGATTGGCGGTTGAATAACTGGCAAAGGTGTGGTACTTGCCCAGGCGAGCTCTGCAAGAGAGATATACGCTTCTAATCCTACTTGGGGGTGTTAAGACCTGCACTGACGTTCAGCTTGGGGTCTTGTGCATTACTTCTTCTGCCAGCCTACCAAAACCAGCCGCTTAACATGGTTTGGGCGAAAATGTTCCATTCGCAGAATGATCCATTCACAAGAAGCCTCATTAGCACAAGGTCCCATCTCAAAACCACCCAACTTGTTGTCCAACCCACGGTAACGCTCAAATGGGAAGGTAAAAGTAAATGCTACGTAATAAAATAAATAATGGCAAAATTTACCAACTTCTCTTTTAGTATAACCATTGAAATGAAACGAAACCAATGATTCTTCTATGCTGTAACTAAACCAGCTCAACATAAATTAGTTACTTATAAAGAGGGCTACACCCTATAATTTAAATTCTACATAGGCCTTCCACTGCGTTGATATGCATGCATGTTGACCAAGGCAAACGCTTTGCGGCCTTAACTTTAATGTGGTTACGCAAAGCCGAGTGCGGATTACTTGATCACCAGATTGGATGACAAAAATTTTAACCTAACACTATTTAGTCACGAGTAAAAAATAATCACTATCACACACAATAACATCTACTGAGGCAAAAGTTAGCCTCCGGAGGACGGGTAGCAGCATCCGCTTATTAAACGGTGAGCGTTCTGTGATACCCAAGCCACCTGCCAAGCGTGGGAATTATGTAAATGTAAATATTTAACCTGTTTTTTTTACTTGTAACTTATGGAAGAACTGTCAAAACAGACTAAATATAAAATTGTCTCTGGCACACGTAAATTTAATTTAAATATACATTTATATACTCTTGTTACATTCTGAAAATTATTCCAATATATGTATATTATATTGTATAATATAAATGTATATTGTATAAAATATACATATATTTATACTTTTTTATTAAAATACATGACTAAATGCGATCTAATTATAAATGATGTTGTTCTAAACTGCGGTTATGGTGGTCGTGGTAGGTAACGAATAGACTTTAAGCACAAAAAAGCAAAATAATCAGCGTGTCCAGTGCTGTTTGTCATAATTTAATTACCACTGAGCGACTAATGTCAATATTATAATAACTTAATCTTGTCTTTTGGTGTATAATAAAGTTATATTGTATTGTATTGTATTGTATTGTATTGTATTGTAAATAGATAATTACCATGCATCCTAATCCTATCCTAACTAATATTATAATTCAGAGGAATAAAGCCGCAGTCATATCAGGATTCAGGACTAATAAAGCTTCGAGGTATAAAAATGAATACGTTCGTCTCGAGGAAAATACTTCGCTTGCGCGATTCAGAATTTCCCACATTACAGTCATACAAAACGTCAAAACATGCAGAAAAATGTTTGTCGTGTTATCACGGCTAAACGGCTGATCGGATCTTGATAAAATTTAGGAGTTAACGTAAATGACAAAGACAGACATAGGAAACTTTTTTTTTGTCCACGCGAACGAAGTCACGGGTAACAACTAGTATAAAAATAAAAAGTCATCTAGATTTTTTTTAACTCGGTGTGTAAAACGCATAAAAATAAAGGCATATCTCAGGATTTTTCGAAAATCAACCCTTGAAGAGAAGAAATGGGGTTTTTATATAACTATGCGAGCGAAACCGTGCGGGTAAGCTAGTATATGTATATTTCTAGATCATCAACTCATTTGTGAACAAAACAATACAAATACAAAATTTATTTATTTCCAACATTGACCTTGAAGATATGTGGGCTTCGGATCTCTGAACTTAAACTAAAGCTTGTGTTTCAGAGATTCGTGCTCCCCTTATTATGATGACCAGAAATAAATGTGACAATGAATTAAAATTATTTAAAATAAAATTAGAATTAAAATACAATTTTTAAAGCTTCTTGTGTCAGTGTGGAGTGATTTGTGAATGGGTGTGAGAATGTATGTGTTTGTGTATCATCTCTGCGATATACAAACTATCAATATCTATAACTATAACAAAATATCAATACCTTAAATCCCCATAGCTATGTAGAGTTGAATTATTATTCTGTGCCATGCAAGTATCGTTTGAACTGCTGGTAAAATAAGGTCACATATAATAATTATGATAGGCACGTAGCTGGCTGTGATCAATTAATCTATTGACTTTACAGAATAATCCACTTGTATTATTCAAATAGCTTAGCAAATACACAAACATATCTAAAAAACTACATCTAAAGCATACTAAATTACTGTAAAAGACCGTTACCAATGAGAATTAATCCCAAAATGCTTGCCCGATTGCCACGTTATATGGCGAGTCCATCCCAGCATTTATTTTACGAGTTCCATTATATAACAACATAGATAACTCAAAAACAACAGGAACGATGCAGCTATCATTTGTGTATAAGTATCCCACTATAAAATGACGAGCAGGTGACCCATTTTGTTTAACTCTATCTAGGCCGCAAGACAAGGTCTAGATTAGTGGGCGACCTCGTGATCATTCGGCTTTATACAGGCGGTGACATCATATCGCATGTCATCGTTTCCTGAGCGGAACGAAACAGGTTGTATACGAGATGACGTAATTTAAATTTACAAAACTGATGATATCAAATGGAATAAACAAAAATTGTAAAGCTAGAGAGAAGAGAAAAATATTATAGAGGCTCCGAATAGAAATCCAGTTTTGAATAGTATGTTTAGTATAGTAGCTATTTTAGACTACAGTAAAACGCTACGACAATATTACATGACTTTGTTTTTTCAATGTTGAGTTATTTCTACTACACACTCACACCACACAAAAACATTAGATTCCGTTGAAGGTTTATCAGAAATCAGAAATAAAATCGGTATTTTGAAGCGAGAAAAGCGTTGAAATTAGAAATATTTACTGGCCATAAATAACATTGAATATTACAGGCAAGTCACTTTTACAAATTAAACTATGTTTAGAGTTAAATTAGGCAAACTAATAAATAATTTAAACAATTTGATACTATTGTGACCGGTAGGTATGTTGCTTACTCCGTTTGTTCATTACACGAAAATGAGGATTCTGTGAATTTCATTGACATAATTATATTCACGTATTATTTATGGGTTATCCACATTATTATTATGGTGTAGCTCTAGACTACTGAAATGTTTATTAAGCCCACTACCAATCGGCAGAGTACTCATCACGCTGACTGCATTACCACACCAAATTACAATGTTAAGACAGTAGGCACCAGCATTTGCCTAGTTCTCTTTTTCATTTTAATTTATAATGTAACTTAATGTCGTATGTTTTTCAGGCGCTGACATGCTCGTGTGTCGCCCTCCACTACCACAGCTACAACTCAGAGCCTGACCTCGGCATGCTGGTCACCGGCACCTTTGTCGGCTACCTCATCATTTTCGCCGGCGCTGCTGCTGGTATGTTGCACTTATTTTGTGTTTTGGTTTTATGTTTATTAGTATTTTGGTATGTTACACTTATTTTGTGTTTTGGTAGTACAAAAAGAAACCGGTCTAGTTTTCATCTGTCAGTCCATGTCGCGGTGGAATTTGAATTTAGAATTTAAAAGCGTTTGCACACGATGAACTAGCGGGCGCGGGTAAACATTAAGAGTTAGTTGTTTAATATTTCGATATGAAATTAATTAGTTTAATTCATTTATTGATATTAGATTTAAGGGTTTACAGTGTTTTTTTGCACAGAAGAATATAGACATAAAATTTATTTATTAGACGCTAATGACAAAATTTTATTTGTACTAAGAACTAGCTGGCGGCCGTACTAGGAATAAAACTGTGCTACGGAAGTGCTACGGAAGTGCTTCCGCAATATGTACTACATAGTTGTATTTCTAAATTGAAAGATTGTATTTATGTAGTTATGATATATAATATAAATTAACTAAAATTATTAGAGTATCTATATTGATTAATAGTTTAATTTCATATTGTAATTCCAAAAATTAATAAACTAGTACGAGAAAAGCGCAACTTATATAAACTGTAGTTGTAGGACTCATTTGCGGAGTTCGCCTGCTTTGCCAGTTATTCAACCGCCTAGCAGTAGTGTGCAAGCAATACTGTCTTCCGGATTGAAGGGAAATGTTTCCAATTAAATTACTGGGCACATCCGTGAATTAACATGTAATATCTCAGAGAGACGAGCGCAGTACATTGCCGCTTTGCAAGTTCAAAATTTTGGGTGGCACTGAACTGTTATGGGCAAGGGGGACGCTTAACATCAGGTGAGCGACTTGCTCGTCTCGTTACTCAGTAGCAATAACAAAAAAAAATACTCCATTAAGGGCAGCGAAGTTATAATTCTAGAAAAGTTGTTACATGTTATTAATTAACAAAAATATAATATAAATGATAATCATTTACTGATTTGATGATGCAATAAAACGTTAGCTGTCGCAGTAAATGTCCTTTTTGATTGTTATCTGTTATCTCAAATGCAAAATTTCCCAACAGCTCATTTGATAAACATATTGTCACTTTTCAGGTTACATCATGCAGACTCCTTCTCACAAGCGCATCGATATCTTCTACTCCCTTGTTGGAGTCGCTCTGTTCGTCGCCAGCGGCGCCGTCATCATTGACAGGTGCGTTTATTGTAGTTGTATTGAGAATCGGAACTTAATATTTATTTGTGGTTTATATCCAAAAACAAATAAATGCCGCTTCGAAAGCCTGTTTTCACTCTCAAAGTTCTTGTACCTTATTAATTAGATTATGTTGCTTATTCCAGGTTCCAACACTACGGAAAGAGTGACATGAGAGACAAAAACTTGGCGAAGGCTTCGCTAGCTATCATCAACGGAGCCGTCCTCCTGCTCGACGCCATCCTCACTCAGAGAGGAGGCTAATCGCTTCATGTAACATTATTTTATGCTCGTACAAGAATTATTTCACATTCGTTTATGCGATCACAAAGCTTACACATCATGCAAAGCTTTAAATATTTTAGTAAAAACATTTTTTTTAAAGAAAATGTATGATCTGCTGCATGACCGATGTACATTTTTGCCCGGCAAAAACTTGTTAAAAACTTAACTCAACACCAAAATTTAGAAAAACAAACTTGAACTTGAAAGTATAAAGTACCTTTTGGTTAAAAGTGACAGGTGTCAAACTATGAAATGTCAACTAAGAATACAAGGGTAATAATTAACTACTGGTATTACTACTGGTAGTGCCGGGCAACAAACGAATTTATATTTGTAGCATCTAATCAGATCTAACGTTTCTTTTTCTTTTTTGATGTGCCTTTTTTCTTTGCATTTTTATTAGACGAAGCTAATAAAAGAAACAAAAAAGGCACAAATATTTCAAAATCTGTTTGATAAAAGTTCGATAAATCAACATTCAACTTTTCCCACCGTAATAAACAATAAACTTTAAATATAAACGATTATTCTCTTAGTAAGATATCGTATATGAAAATGTGAAATAAGTCATAATCTTAATATGTCAAGAAGTTTGCTTGTCAGTGTGTTTTTTTAGGTGTGTGCTAATTGTGGCCTTGATTATGTATTTTTATAAAATAAATTTAAGTGTCATATTTGACAAGTTTTAACGGTCTGCAAACTTTGATATACTTTATAATCAACTTACTTTATCTAATATTCTAGCTAGTAGCTTATTCTTAACATCAACTTTACTAAGATGACATTAAGAATAAAGTTTGATTATTCTCATATTATTGAAAATAAAGTAATTTTGTGTCCGAGTGATATAATATTGAGATATTGATATTGTCTCAATTTAAAATGTTTGGTATTCTTGAAGGTCTTTACTGTATCTAATAAACATATACATGTATCCTAGATGTCCATCTTTGTAATATACGATAACTCCTTATCAAAGTTTTTCAAGATCAGTTCAGGCGTTTAGCTGTGACAACGCGACAAACATCCAGACAGAGACAGAGTTACTTTAGCTTTGATGATATTAGTTAGGATTAAGATTTTTTGTAGAAAAAAGATGTATGCTGCTAAACGCATTCCTGATGTTATTTGTCATTCGTTACCTGTTTCATTTTCATTTGTTTTACAGAATCAAAATAAGAAACATTTTTCTTTGTAACAAGAATAAATTAACATAGACTTTAACAATACTATTTATTATTATTTATCTACTTATCACAAAGTACATCCTAAGGTGTTTTTAATTTATTACGTTATTTGTAAGTTTAGACATTTGGATGATTCTTAATATTCGATGTCTAAAATTGTATAACATTGTCCAATCTGCCTTCACGAATGCAAGTATCCTAAAATGTAAAATTTGTATACACATTCGATTTTTGATATTCGTATATCTACTTGAACTTGTTAATAAAACTGAAAATAATGTAGCAAGCTTTTTAATCACATAGGCATTTTCACAAACTACCCTAATTAACAATTAAATTTATGATCAATAGGTATTGGCTTCAAAAGTAAAGTTTGGTTATAGATAAACAACAATTTCGGAGGGTGCTTCTAACGATATTGACATTATGTGGCTGAGTAAAAGTCAACATTGCTTAGTGAAAAAGTATACATTCAAGATTTTTTCATTTTAAGTACAAGAATATTGTTTTTTTATGATGGGTTCTGTTTTTCTAGGGTCATTTAAATTTAGTCAGTGTTTTGTCCAATAATCCCCTTTCGTCTCTTAAAAGGGATGTTAGCATCCCATTTGGAATTTTTAGACTAAATATCTCCTTTGCAGGAGATTCTATAAGGGGATTTCTGGAGTATGCTGTTTTACGCTGCCCATTGCCGTTCTCTTGCAAAAATAAAGCATGTAAATTTTTAGAATGCGAGTAAATGTTTATTTTATTACTATTAATTTTTTCTTCAGTTTTTATAGGGTTAGAACCCTAAAAAAGAAAAAGAGGATAAACATTTATAAACCTGTAATAACGTGACTAATGATACAAACAGCATAGATTACTTCATACACCACAACATAGTTACCTACCATTCTAATCATACGCATTGGACCAAGAACACATGTATATTAAAAATTATGAAGTTTCAAAAACAAGTTATAAAGTTTCAATTTCTAGTTTTATTTTTGCTCTCAGCCAAATGCTCAAGCAGTTCCTGTACATTGTTAACGGAGAAAGCAGCATTCTTTGCAAATTCAGTATTTAAAGATTTTATCACTTCTGTTGTATGGTGGCATGATAAACCAGATGATGTTACAGATTTCATCAAACTCTTCCACGGATGTATTATTGTTGCTCCAGTACAGGACACGAAAATTAGCAATGATATTATACGAAAATTTATCTCTGAAAAAAGTTTTACGCAGACTGTATTTTTTGGTGACGATGTTCATGAAGTGGAGTATTTTATGTCACTTTTATATCAAGATACTGTAATATCCATTCGTCTCATCGTTGTATTGACAAAACTAACAACATTTGCTGAACTGACAAAATTAATGGAAGTTGCCTGGAACAATGATGTCGCTGACATTTTGGTAGTAAGTTCCAATGATGAAAACGTTCTACTAACAACATATTTCCCGTATGGGAATGGTAAATGTGGCGATTTCACGCCAATACATTTGAATCATGACACAAAGAATTTGTTTCCAAAGAAATTTATGAATTTTCAAGGATGTGTCATAAGAACTACTTTGCTGCAAATGTCACCATATTCACGATTGAAGTTTGAAAATAATAGTTTCGTTTCCATTTCTGGAATCGACGGGAATGTCTTGAATATTCTTTTCGACGTACTTAATGCAAGTATGAAAGTAATTTCGGCTGTGGATCATGGTGGCCTAGGAACGATGATCAACGGTACTGCGACTGGATCCTTTGCAGACCTCGTGAACAGAAAAGCTGACGTATTCTTGCCTGCTCTCTTAATGACTAGTCGAAGATACCCTTATGTACAGTTCTCACATCCTCATGAAACGGCTACCATTATTTGGTTTGGTCCAAGACGTCAAGAACAAAGTGAATGGCTGCGCGTTTTGCAGCCGTTTATGTCACAAATCACACCACTTCTTTTCAGCACTGCCATTATATTTATTGTGGTCACTATGACTATCCGTCGGTTTGGGCTTCACAGATCTTTCTCTGGGGACAGTGTGTTTTTTCAAACGTTTATTATATTCTTGGGAATTGAAGTAAAGTTTGAAACGAAATCGTTGCTCCTAAACTCATTGTTTGTTTTGTGGATTTGGTTTTGTATGGTGGTTCGCATCGCTTACCAAGGTGACTTAGTAGATGGACTGCAGAAAACTATTCTGGACACTCCTCTTCGCACATTCGAATCATCGGTCGAACTAGTTAATGGATACGGAGGAGTGGAAAGTTTAAGAAACTTTTTCGACGGCACACGATATCATAAAAAATTTAAGATAATACCATTTATGAATGTTACAGATACTTTGAAAGCCGTTGAAGCTGGAAAAAAGTTTCTTATAGCTACAGACAGGCAGTTGGGCTTAGATTCGGCTCCTAATATCCAAATACTAGAGGATGGTATAGTAACTACAGGTTCTGTGTGTTTTCATATGCGCCCAGGTTGGCCTGCATTTGCAGACATTGATTATGTTCTTTTACAGATAATCGAAAAAGGATTCGTAGAGAAAATTTTCAGAGAGCATTCTTGGGAATGGGCAAAAGCAGTAGAAACTAAAGATGATCGTAGTGCTAAACCACTCACTTTAGAGACTTTGATAGGATGTTTCTATGGATTGGGAGTCATGTATGGAGTTTGCACTATAGTATTATTTGCAGAGATCGTCTATCACAGAATGAAACTTAACGGGAAAAAACTTTCTTCAAAAAAGTAGTAATTACCTGATGCAATCACACTTTCACGCCGCTAAACTTACATCACTTTGTACGTGTGTGTCATTTATCGATGTTGTAATAAGTACCTACCCACAACCACAAAAATAAAATGTAATGCGCAAATTGATGGAGATTTTCTTATTGTATAGTAATGTCTATTAGTATTGAACATGACATTTTCTCGATAAAAACATGAATTGAAAAGATCTCGATTTACTCACTTTATTCGCTGGCGCTCGAAACCCTTAGTGTATATTTAAGTGATTATTTCAATAACAGTGACGTACTCTGGGTTTGAGTGGAACAGAATTTTGATTAATTTCCTGTTATTTTTTAAAATTCTTTTATCTATACAGGGTTTTAATTTAATGACACACTTATAGCTAAACAATAATATAAATTTACTACAATTGGTTTCTCTCTTTGAGAGCTGCATGATGTATGTCGTACAACCCTTTGGCATTTTGTGGATCAGGATAAGATAAGACGTAAGAGGATGGTCCTTCCGCGAGGTTTTGGCGCATTCGATATTTGAAATGGTATAGCTGTCGCTCTGTTTCTCGTGCGTGCGATAGAGAGGAGAAGGTAAAGTGTAAAATGAGAAGTGTGAAGAGTGGAAAGTGTGTGACGTGTTTGAAGTGTGTGAAGTATAGGAAGTTGTGAAGTGTGGATCATTTCATATAATTCATTCATTCTTTGAAGTACTTAATTGATCGAATGAACACGTATTTCGTTTTGAGAGACTTGTTAACTTTTCGAGTTAGGGGCTGTGACATGAACCCTAAATAGCAACATTCAGCGGAAACAAAATTAATTATGCACCTAATGTGCTACAGTGAATTTAGAGAGGGTTTCGAAAGATATATAAATAGTAAATTATTCACGATGCGTCTAGCCCAGAGTGAAATATTCGATCGCCTTTCGAAGTAGATACACGTTACTGGCTAATTGGATTTATGCTTCTAATGAATATGCGCGTTCTAAACAACAGTACTTTTTTGGAATAAACTTTTTTTTCATCACCAAATCTACACACCCCAATTGTCACAACGATTCACGACTAGACACACTATACGGAATATCGGGAGACCCATTTTTTCGGATCTCAAAATTAAGGGTGCGACAGTTACATAAGCACAAGAATAAGTTTTTTTTTTTAATAAGGGTAAATTAATTAAAAATTTACAAAACCAACCCAAAAAACAGCTGAACAAATTTTCTTGGATCATAGCTAAGAACACCATCCTGACACAATAAAAAAAAACGTTTTTTTTTTTATACCTACGATGGCACAAACGCTTGCACAGATACATACGTTAAGAGGATGGTCCTCACGCGAGGTTTTGGGGCATTCGATATTTGAAATAGTATAGCTGCCGCTCTGTTTCTAGTGCGTGCGAGAGAAAGTGTTAGTGAATTTTCCAAACTTTTTGATGTAATTGACGTTTCGGGAGTAGTCTATTATCACCGCCTAAATCTTTTTTTTTGGTGTTAATGGCTTGGATAAATTATAATCCACGCCGCTATGTTTTGTTTTTTTCAAAAATGGTTATGGTATACTAACATAACAAATGTTCTTCGTCGTATTTTCATTGCAAAAAAATTGTCACTAACATACAACATACAAGCATAGCTTCATACAACATACAAGCATAGCTTCATACAACATACAAGCATAGCTTCCTACGGTGTAGATAATATATTTAAAAAAAACATCGAAATCGGATAATGTTTAAAGGTGGGTATCAGACTAGGCTTTTTATATGAACGTGACGGCGGCGGTATACTCTATTCTTAAATTTTAAATCTGCAAAGTAACTATGCTTTAAGGCTCTAATCTTACTCTATGTACCATACCTGTTACACGCTACGATTATACACATAGGATGCTGCCATGTGGATATTTTAATTATTTTAATATTCACATTACGGGTACCTATTTCAAGTCTATGTCTCATTTTAGCGAGTACCAAGTAGGTAGTTCTGCGAATTAATTTGCAATTAATATCGCAGTGACTAAATATTGTAATTTAATCAGGCAAATTGCATCGAACTCACGTGGAAATGAACAAACAGATCGATTCCATTTGCCAATGGAATGCCAACACAAGCTACGTCTACCTAGTCTACATTTGATATAAGTGCACCGACCGCATGTCTCTTCTAGAAGTTTTCTTTCAATAATTTAATTATTTGGGATGCAGTAAACTTGGTGTCACAAAAAGAGCGGATGAAAATGTTTTTAATCATTTAAAGTATTCTGATTGACAACAGTAAGGGCAATCATGATCAAATAACATAGTGCTCTCTATGAGAGATCACGATTATTGGCATAACATGCAGCTTAGCTAGACAATTGTAAAAAACTTCCTCATCTATACCAATATTATCTATACCAATATTATAAAGAGGAAAGATTTGATTGTTTGATTGTTTGTTTGTTTGCATTGAATAGGCTCCGAAACTACTGAACCGATTTGAAAAATTCTTACGCTGTTGGGAAGCTACACTATCCCCGGGTGACATAGGCTATATTATATTTTCAAAAAAATTAGGGATCCTTACTAAAACTCCAATAATGTAACCCAAGATGTAAAAAAAATAACCTAAAATATTCTTTACATCGCGTGCGCTGCGAAAACTATTGATGATAGAATAATCTATACCAATATTATAAAGAGGAAAGATTTGATTGTTTGTTTGTTTGCATTGATTAGGCTCCGAAACTAATGAACCGATTTGAAAAATTCTTTCGCTGTTGGGTAGCTTTTTAGCTTTCTTTATAATTTTCTTTTTTTTTTTGTAACTTGACGCAAATAGAAGGGTTTTCGTGTGTGTATTATAATTTTTATTTTTTTGTTAAATACCTGTGCGAAGCCGGGGTGGGCTGCTAGTAGATTATATTCAGTCGCGCCGCGCACCGCGTGCAAAAAAGCAAGAGTAATTGCTTTGCCACTTTCGCACTCGTTAGGTTAGATGTAAAAGCAGCCCATCCAGATGGGCTCAAAACGTAATTACGCATCGTCTGTCATTAAGATGCCTTAACAAAAATGATCTAATACTTACCTTTGTAGAAAAAAGGTAGCAGAATATGAAAAAGGTAATTTTTAGTCTCCTTTTGTTATACGAGTTATGGCTTCATGAGAAATGACATAATTAAATATTCAGTTTAATGCCAACAAATTTCACACAAAATATAAAAAAAAATGGTCCATGTTTACGAGCTAGAAACATGTGGAATATGGCAGACTCTCAACGGAGTGACAGCAATGGTGCCGTTTTGCCTTTTAGGTTCGATACTCTAAAAAAAACGAGAAAAATACACTTTTCAGAAAGCGAAGATTTATCAACATTGTATATGTATTACCGCCCGCAGCCTAGCCGTATCTATTGATGCACCAAGGTGTGTTTCATACGATACTAAACTTAGAGTCTTATACAAAAAAACAAAGTTAATAATGATGATTAATGAATATCTATAAACTTATTCAATTGTAACTCCAAGGATAAGTAAATAAACGTTTCCTGTTGATGAAACGAATCTGATTTTCTAATCAAATACAAACGTTGTAGTCTTTAGAATTCTGAGGGGAAGAGGTGTATTAAAAGGAATATTTTAATAATTGAAGGGCTCCATCAGGAGTTCTGCAAAGGGAATTATCGTGAAACATGACGACAGTTGTCGACGCTCAGCACCAGGGGGTAACTACAGGACGGGCGAGCGGAATGATTGGGGCCCCAGGGACAGGGGCCTCTGAAATTTATATTTGCTTAGACTCAAACCGACGTAGCAAAATACGAATACCAAACAGTTATACATAAACTTATTTTCAATTTGTAGTGTAGTGGGCTTTTGGATTATCTTAGACCTTCGATAGTCTCTGGGTAATCCAACCTTTTGTTTTTGTAGTAGGATAAGTAGTTTGTGGCTCGGACCATGGTGTGATTCACCCAGGTACTCTAAGTCTATAGGGTCTTTCGCGCAAGTATTGTTTATCCATTGGGGAATTTGGACTTCGATCAAAAACTAAAAAAAATACGGTATGTTTTGATTTTTTGTACTGAGTGTAGAAAAACATTAACCCATTGATTAAAATAAAAATCATTTATTTATATTTCATGGTAGGTATATTATAGTTAAAATATTAACTATCACGAATCAAAATGACAGATTCTGCAATGCGTGGGAATTATGGAAACCCCTCTTAAAGGGCCTTTGTTATACGTCTCCTTATGATGATCATAAATAAAAGCACTTGCCTGGCAAAAAAAGGACTTGTATTATTGCTATGTTTTGTTTCTCGCTGTGCCATTCTCGTCGTTATTATTTTTATTTCATTTCTTTGTCGGATTTACTTGTTGAGCGTTGTATATTATGCACTAAATATAGGTACTACAGTAGAGGTAAATATTAAATTGTCTCATCATACGTCTAATCGTTGCTGTTAGTGTGGTAAGCATTTATAAATAAATGAAAAGTAATGAAAAAAAGATAAGGCCATAACTGTTAACTATTTAAAAAGGAAATATTTGCAATTTTACGACTAAACTAAACATGGTATATACATGCACTCAAACATCAATGTATTTGTCGTCGCTGCGATATATTATACTTTATGCTTATTTTATTCCTATTGTAGCTGGCCAGTAACGCAAAGTTGAAAAAACTCCGCGAGACCCCACCGATGACAGCGATTCTGGTAGAGAAAAGTGGAACTAACCAACAGGCTGTGGCCCCGCGCTACGTTACGTCCGCTTGCCAGACCTACAATTCCTGTAACAACGGTTGACGTTGAACGCCCACTCTAAAATGAAAGTCCTATTTTTAAGAAATATTAATTTACATAATGAGCTGTGAAATTACTCTGTGAACATTGAATTAAAACCAGCGTTAGGGATATTGTTCGACGGGCGGCTTTAATTAATTTTCAAATTATTTTGTACGCAAAGCTATGTCGTTATTGTTCTTTGATTTCTTAATTAAATACACGGAAATAACATTCAATTGAAATGTTAGCTATGGGGCCTAGTTTGTAAAAAAAGGTGCGAGAATTCTAAACTAAATAGTAGCGTAGCAAATAATACGCTTTCTAATTGATTTAACTTTAAAGAACTACTTTATGTAACAAAATGGTACAAAAGAATCGACACCATTGTTTATATGATTGTTCTGTTACTTTGCCATTTTAGTGCGACTTTTTCGCTATGACGATGAAAATAATTCTCTTATTACATACTTTAAGTTTTAATTTTAGTAGTAATTTGATTTTTATTAATAACTAATTTTAGTCGTCATCTTAGTGTGTAGTATCTAAATTATGAACAAGTAAAAATTGAGTTAAAAATATAGATGAATAAAAAATATACTATATGGCGCTTACGTATTTAGACAGCTAATGTTCAAACCGCTATAAAAGCCGATGAAAAAATATGGTTAATATAGAAACATAGTACGAGATCTTACGTCCTTATGCTGTTCTATAATCAAGTAACGCATCTTTCTACGGACATTAGCACTCTTCTTTATATAATTAATTAATATTGGTGCGGATACGATTTTAACACCCAGCGCCATCTAGCCCCAAACTAAGCAAGCTTGTACTATGGGAACCCGATAACTGATAGAATACATTTTTTTTTTGTAAATACATACATAGAATACATAGAAACATCCAGACAAAGACATCCATGCTCAACACACAAATGTTTGTCGTGGGTGGGAATCGAACCCACAACCTACAGCTTAGAAGTTGGAAATCTTACCACAGAAGCACAAGGCTAGTCGTAATATCATTTCTCTATGTTAATATTTATGTATAATATTGGGTCTAGGGGTTATTTTAGGCCCTATTTTTAGGGGATCCCTTAAGACCTTAGGTGTCTCGAATGGCGATTCTCACACCGCACCGTGCAACGCGACGGGGCGCGGCATTCTCATAGAAATGCGCCGCGCCACACCTCGCGGCGAGGAGTTGTCAGTTTGTTGTACTGCGCGTGTCTATACAAAGAGAAATTTCAGCATAACTTTAAAAACCGCGCCCCTGCGCACCGTCACGGGGCACGAAGCAGTATGTGAATCGCTTAATTGATGGTGAGAACGAAACTAACCCTAAAAGTTTCTAAGGTGATCCCTCGAGGGTTCGTTGGTGAAATCGGTACCTTTTAAAACCAAAACTGCTATTATTATTGCTGAGTGTATTGTTCACTGAAAACTTGTCTAATGTTCAAACTGCAAATTCAGAAGTCCTGTACACGTCAGCAAGTCAGATGCACATACGATCCTTACCTACTTCCTATATCCGGCAAAGTTTGGTTTGTAAACTGTCCGACTGTGGTTGGTAGTGTGTAGGTACACTTAAGGGGAAAATTTGAGAAAAAGATAGCGCTGTACACTTTTGCGTGCAGATGAAAAGGAATGGTTTGGTAAAAAAGACAGATAATTAATTGCTAATTACAGCAAAACCACGAAATCAATCTCAAAAGTTGGTTTGTTCCGTCTTCATCCCAATAGATCTCATCCCATGACGTCATTTTCTTAAATCAACCCACTTTCTATTATTGACTCATCCCACATCCATCATTTTCTATTTTGTATGGAAGACCGACATTTTTACTTTGAAATTGCGAGGCCTAATGCCAAGCTCCGGTCTCAAGCCCTATACAAGCGAGGCTGAACGCCGAGAAGCAACTGTGTACGAAGTCACAGCTAGGCAATAATGAACCTATATGCTTCGGAACTTTCGCTGGCTTATCATGAGGACTTTAATATTCCAAAATGCCTGTGCGGCCATATGCTTCATTCATGAATCTACTAAAGGTTAATAGCGTATCACAATATACGTACTTGGACTTTGATAATATTCTTATCTCAAGAAATAATAGAATTGTTTAATTCAGCTATTCAAATAGTTCAATAGTTCAACAAACACTAATTAGCGCTCGATATAATTTACCAAGCGTAATCTTTATCGTCCAATTTAATTTTTCGAGTTTTCAGTAAATAGCTAAGCTTTTTTACGGAACTGGAGCGCCCTTTTCAATGGCCTCTGTTTCAATGCACAGCTTGTCCATACAGGCTCCGAGTGATTTACACCGCCGAACAGCACGATTCGGACGCTATTGTTTAGTGAGATTTATCGGCGGGCCACAGTGCCTCCACAACAATCCACTACATGGACATTGACCGTGGACAGCACTGTCTCCTCATTGTCCGATAGCTATTACAAATGAGGCATGCGCTGCTGCTGACGTCGGTGTAAATCTTGTATTGAGGTGTAGACGAGATATGTGCAACTCGGGTTGGTACTTATCGGAAGTGGTTATCGTAAATCATGTTCCATGGTTTCACTACCTTGGACCTTGCCCAGCATAGCCAATCTGGCTAACATTTATAAGAGTCTCTGTACAGAGTGTTGATTTGCACCAGTGCAATATTCACAGATCCTTATAAATATCGACCCTTGATCTCACAATTATCTCATAATAAGATGAACTGAATCCGGGTATGCCTTGAAACTGCAACCAGGGCCACCGGGCAGCAGCGTCCTAAACGTAAACCAACCTAGCAGCGTGAACGGTTCGTTAAACGGTCTGCGCTCTCCAAGCCGCCTGCTAGGCGGCTACTTCGTCCAATAGTGGACGTCTAAGACCTGATAAGAAGAAGATCCCACATTACTAGCTTAACCGAAACATTAAGGCGTCAGGGGGATGATGACGATGCCACTTGACAATCGCCCGCCACGTTTTGTGTAACGGCTTTTGTGTAACAAAAGAACCTGACCGCAGGTTGCAGAAGTGAATTAATTATATGAGTAAATTTGTGTGATTAAATAAGTTAAAAGGAGTGTGTTTTCATATTTTAACAGATTTGGGTTCATTATTAGCCAGCATTGAAGTAACTACCTTAAAATTTCACATTTACTAATCAACAGCATGTAAGTATAGTCTCTGTATAGTATTTTTTTGTAAGAAGAAGGGCAGATTTTATTCGAATTCCAGCGTATTTATTCTCTTCGCATTTCATCATTAACTATTTTCCACACACATCAATTTAGCAGTGCATGGTATATAAAAAATATAGTATGAATAGGTTTCCTTATTGCTGCGTCATCTTTTCCGCTCCTGTGCCAGTCTTGTCCGCTGGCTTCTCGTCCGAAAAGTTTCATGAACATAACGTCTGATCAGCGAGCTCCGTATTCATTACATAAAATTAAATGATAGATATAACAAATCTTGATTACACATGTCTAACAAAAAGCGACATGAACTTTAACTCATTTCACTCTGTTCCGAAATTTGTTTGGCTCGTGTATTATAACGAGAAATACGTTAGCGGAAGCAGAAACTTCTTTCCTCAAAAAACACGACTATTTTTGAAAGACGTCATGTATGAATTCTGCTATTGCAGGGCATGGAATCGAAATAACGTCCAGGTTTTTTCTACGTCATAAATAATAATGGCTCTCTCCATTTGTGATTTATGGTTATTAAAGATAGTGCCAGAGATAGCACCGCAATGTTACGATGTTCATTTGTATGGAAATCTGTTGCCTCTGATACACTAAATTATTATTAGATTGCCCGTTGGTAAATTCAATTAATTTTTGACACAGTTTAGATTGGTATCTGATGACTATTAGAACTAGTGACTAAGTATATAGAAAGTGAGTACTACTATATATATATTTTTTTGGGTTAATGTTTTTTGTCTTTTTTTATAAAAAAATAATTACATTTTAGGAAAATAGTTATGACCAGATTACGATCAAGAACATGAAGGAACAAGGCATGTGTGGCAAGACATTTTTCAAGCTTTTATTTTGATTTCTTAAAATAATTAATCTTATTTAATTTAGTTTTCTATTTTTTTCATTATAGTAATTAATATTTTTTCGAATTAAAAATTTTTTATCATAATTTTAAACCATAAATGTTGCCTACATGTAAAACAATGCAACTATTGCTTAACTCGTTTACAGAAACTATTCTTTGGACCTACTAAACCATCAAAAAAGGATAGGTTTAGAGAAGTGCCTGTATATTGCAAGTAAATAAAATGTACCACCCTATAAACAAATCTTCTGTTAATATTGGCAGAAACAATCCGAAAGTAATAAAAACTACTTGAACAAAAGAAAAAAACGGGAATCTTGTGGTTTGCACCGACTTTTCTTTGTTTTCATATTCTTAGTTTTTTTTTATTAATTTCGGAATAGTTACGTCATCAAAAGGTGTCAAGCAGCACATATTTCTAGCCGTGACTTCAAAATGGCCAAATGTAAATGATCCTTCCTTGAACACATTTCATAGCGAATTCAGTAGAGACAAAGTTCTTGTCGTAACAAAATTTACGGTTATCGAGCCTGCGATAGCCAATAGCCATGCCACTGGAGCGGGTAATGGATGACCAGGAACCACGCATTACTCTTACAGGCTAGCTATTTGGTATGACTATCATAAATCGGGCTTTTATTGTTATATCAGTACCTACTGATTAAAATAGAGGACAAATATAAAAGATCACAAGGATGGTCCTTGAATAGATAAGAATTTCACATACTCTGAAGCTTGCTTGCTGCGATCTTTCATATTTGTCGTCTTGTGCTAAACAGTATTTATTGGGAAATAAAATGTAGGGTATTCTAAGCCCTAGATTTAACAAAAGGTACTATAAATCTTTATCACGAATCTCTTGCGTTTTTCTGTGGAAAAAAATACAATAAGGAATAAACTATTTATCTTTTTATTTACAAAAAATATTACGGTGAACCACAAAGTAACGCCAGGTTCAACTAAAATACTTTTTGTGTGCGAAAATAGTCTTATTTCAACAAACTTTTCGTTTTGAGCTGTACACACAAGTAAACCGTCAGGTCTTTTATCATCGTCACGCGCTAGGCCACTCGGTTCGAGTATAGCTGCAACATTGGCGGTGGAAAAAGCCTGCCGTATGATGTCATTCAGGCTAGCGTGCCGACCAATTCGCCCAACACTTCTTGAGTAGGAGAGACCGTGATCACCGAGCTGATCAACTGCAGTACCACACTGGCAGCGATGGGCCTCAAAGCATCTTACACCTGAACGTAAACTAACGGCGAGACGAAATGCCAGCTGATAAAATATTGATTTGTGTTCAAACCTTTATTTATTTTATTGAGGATATATCAAGATGAGACATGAGAGCCACGCAAGGGCACTAAAATCCGTGCGCTGTGAAGGAAACAGTATATGACGGAGTTCTGAGGTAACAAAATAAAAGAGGTCAACTTGAGTACCTCCTCGTTTTCTTTTTGGGAGTCGGTTAAAATATATTATACATGGATAAAAAAGTACCCTTTTAATTAATACATTAAAACATAAAACATATATTTGGATTAACGAAAATGACAGATTATAAGCATAATGCCTCAACGTCAAAAATCACTCAAAGCTATATTAGTGACAAATTGTTATTCCTACTAGATACTATATTAAAAGCCTACTAGCTATTCTTTGAAACAAACTATGTTTTTATTCAAAAATAAATTCAACAAAGTAGAATATAAATTGTGGTTCCAGATAAATATATGCCGCTGAATATAAATCGGAAACAATATGGTAGTCATTTACATAGATTCCTTGGTCAAAATGTAAAGTAGCGTCGTAGCAAAATAAAATCTCGAAGAAAGTACCAATCAAAGTCATTTGGATCGGAATATTTTTTGAATAAGATGAAAATGTAAGCAAGACGTGGGGCATCGATTTGTTTTCTACAAATCAAGATAATAAATACTATAATATTATACTTGTACTAAAATGTTGTAGCCAAGCTTCAATTTTATGATAAAATTACATTAATACCCAATTACAGATGCGAACCGGACCGGAACATACGTTTGTAAGTAAGTAAATATTATCTGCTCCACTAATTTCTATTTTACAATAGATATCAATGATCTGCCCCCGACCACTGATCTGATTAGGTACGTTTCAACGGATTTGGATGTACAATTATTTAAGTATATTAAAAGAGTTTTGCAGTATTCACTCAAAAGATATATATCAATTTAAAGGTTTCAATCCCACTATCCTATCGTAATGAGGAAAGCTACAAGTTTCTAAGTTGAACAATTTAGAAAATACAGAACGGGTACAATATGGTGCAGCTCTATGCACACTGCCATGTTGTGCAGTGCCACTTTGACGGGGAATATCTCACCAACACAATACCCCCCTGCCATAAAAGTGTTTTTTGAAACCTTACCTTAATATTGATAGGCTTATTCGACGATTAACCAGACGAGGGGTCCAAAAATGCATTTTTTACATGTATGGAAGCTATCCTTCAAATGCGCAATAATTGTCAAATTGTTATAAAAATAATTAAAAGACTAACAAGTAATATCGATAATAAAAAAACAAAATTCCCGACTGCAAAATGTAGTCGGGTATTATGAAACACCGGACGTAAAGGGGAATCCAACGACACTTACTTGTCTAAATAGGTCAATCCGTTCGTCTTATAGGAACACACAAACATACTTACATATACTCACATAAACAAATAATTGGAGACTATTGAAGGTCTAACGATAGCCCAAATACTATCAGGGCTCACTGCCAGTAGGCAGCGTACCCAGATATCACGATACAATTATTTTATTTAGTTTTGTTCATGAATGAAGATGTTATGACGCTGTGGCAGACTGCATGGGACGGACGAA
Source organism: Apocheima hispidaria (assembly GCA_947579745.1). Lineage (NCBI taxonomy): Eukaryota > Metazoa > Arthropoda > Insecta > Lepidoptera > Geometridae > Apocheima > Apocheima hispidaria. Next base: position 10,412,945 of record OX388156.1, read on the forward strand.
TGGAAGGAAGGATGCGAGCATCGCACTAATATTATAAACTAATAAAAAATAATATTATAAATAATAAATAAAAATATTATATTACTTTGTGTGTAAGTGTGTAAGTATGTAAATGTGTTTGATCCCGTTCAACTCTGTATCGGCTGAACGGATTTGAGTGAAATTTTGTATGGAGGTAGCTTACACCTTGGATTAATACATAGGTTAGGTTAGCCCGGGAAAATATTCGGTTTGTAGAATAGCGGGTGAAACCGCGGGGCGCAGCTAATATTATATAATATATTAGTAGCTACCCGCGCGTTCCTAAATAAAAAATAAAAAAGGATCCTGTGTCCGCCTTTGTGATATACATTAACTCCTTATCAAATTTTATCAAGGCCCGTTAGCCGTGATAACGCGCTAAGCATCCAGACAGAGTGACAAAGCTACTTTCTATAGTTCGCTAGATGGCGTTGATCCATTTTTGAGCATTTTTTGACGTTTTGTATGGTCTGACAGTTATAATGTAGGGAGTTCTGAATCACGCAAGCAAAGTTTTTCTTCGAGACTAACGTATTCATTTTCATACCTCGAAGCTTTATTGGTTCTGATACGACAGCGGCTATATTCCTGAATTTAAACAAGCAAGCAGACGGGCCGCCTGATGGTAACCGATCACCGTCGCCTATGGATACCTGTAACACCAGGGACATCACAGATACGTTGCCGACCTTTAATGACTCTATTAAAAGCTCTTTTGAAGAACCCCATGTTGTGGTAACTCGGAAAAACCGCTAATGGAAGCTCATTCCTCAATTTGCAGGTGTGAGGCCAATAATAATATCCCTATTATCCTCATCTGATCCCACCAATAATAATTCGTCAGATGCTATGTAAGCCACCCATATGACAGTACCGACACACGTGCACCTTGAATGTTCCTCGATTTTATATCGGTTTTAATAAACAACAAAACTGCCGTAAAGCCATAAAACGTTACATCAAATATCCGTACTATTCATATTCTCGTTTTATGGGGGACCGACGTATCTCTGTGTTTCTTGAATTTTATGCGACGCGGGACCACTGACCCTACAAACTGATATTTTTACTGGACATATTTGGTTTATTTGTTTCAAAAGTTTACTCTGTGTAGTACGTACAACGCTTATTATTAAGTATATAATGCTATTTTAAAATAATTTCGTAAGAAAGTGCCCGCTTAAATAAATAGGTTTCAATCGTCTACTATATAGACCAAAATTATAACAGGTTGACAGGTCAAACTGTTACGAACTTAATTTTTTTAGAGAAAAAAAAACCGACTTTCCAAGAAAGGCAGTAACCTCGCCGCCGCCCCGTGCCGTTCGAAAGTTTGTTGCAGGCAGGATTAAACTGTTCTTCTTGGCTGGCCTATATTTTAATCCAGTGTATAAGCTACCTCTATACCAAATTTCATCCAGATCCGCTCAGCCGTTCTGGCGTGATTGAGTAACAAACATATATCCATCCAAACTTGCGCATTTATAATATTAGTAGTATTAGTAGGATGGTGTACTCGACGTTTCCATTTAAAAGGTAAAACTATCAATTTCATACATTTATAGACCTATCATTTAGTACATTTTAGTCTTTTCGAAATATGCATTATTGTCTATGTGCTCTAACAGGTTATACTATTCATGTAAATATTCATTTCGCAGAGGATTCAACATTAAAAAAGTTAGAAAAAAAAGTTAGTTTTTTATTTCAACTATAACAATAATTAAGAATAAATCTTAACTATAATCAACAACAAATCTTCGCGACGCAGTCATTTTACCGCTGGCGCCCTCTGCGCTAAGTTTGTAGGTAATTTTAGGTATGTAATTTTTCCTCGCTAATTTACTTGACTTGATGAATAATTTTACCAAAAAATAAACCGACTTCAACAAAATACTCTGAAAAATGCACTATCGAATATTCTAGGCGCCACCCGTGTAATACTTAATATTGATATTATCATTGTGGATTGAAGTTCCGCTGGCTATCTGTGGTCTTCTTCATCAGTTCCACTTCACCAAATGATACTCTCTTAATGCTTGACTTGTTGATGAACCACCAAAATCGCTACATGGATGCTTATATAATATTTGAAGAATTCCCTCAATTTCTCATGAATCCTATTATCAGAACTGGATTTTGATAATAATGGGACCAACCAGGATATTCTATCAAATAAAAAAAAGAATTTTCCAAATGACGGAGTTCTGCGGTATCTAACAAACATTTAAAAAAAACAGTCAACTCGAGAATCTCCTCCTTTTATTGAAAGTCGGTTAAAACCAGCTTATATAACTTCCGCAAAGTTACGCGTGAATCAATCAACTACAAATTGTTATTCTTAAATGTTTTTAAGGCTGATGACAAAAATAAATAATTGTAGAAAATGTGCAGATCTGTTCTGTAGTTATAGTTCGTTCACTATCAGATGATCTCGGAAAGCTGCGGTAAAATGCAAAAAGCTGAGTGAAACCATGTTATTTTCATATGTTTTAAAACATATTAGCTGCAATTTATTACTTTAAGTTGGAAAACGACGAAGGCAAAGGTGATGCAATCTAAATTATGTGATGTTCTCTTCCTCTTGGCTAATTGACCGCACTATCACGTGATGGAGAACTGAAGGACTATATATCCTGGAATTCAGATTATTTTTTACAATTGTTTTATGACTTAATAAAATCTTTGCTATTTATTTCGCGAATTCCAAGTTGGGCTCTCAGTTCTCACAGACGTCATCTGCCATGTTTTTTTTTCTCTTTCCTCCTAAGAGGATTTTGGCGTCGCACGTCTTATACATTTGCCAGTGTCAAGTATACTTATATATTTTCAAGTTTTGTTAAATATTATCGAACAAGTCATAGCCACAGTCAAAGGCGAGCAAAGCAAGTCACGGCCAAGTCCAAGTCGTGCCCCAGTAAAGTGGTGAAAACTTTACTAGAGCTTTCTATGGGGTTTTGGAAACAACACGAAAATTCACGTTTCACGACAATATACCATTCAACAACACTCGTGCATGTTCATGAACACTTAACGCGTAAAAATTCACCGATTTTACACATTAACACTCGAAATAATTAAGAAAAAAAGTTTTGGAAAATAATAAAATGACGCGACATGAATTCTTCACGTTCCCGCCAAAACTCTCAAAACTGTCATATTCATCTGACAGCGAGCGGATTAGCTCATGTTAATTACTTATTATCATTTACAATTATAGTGGCCAGTGTTCTTTGTTCAAGAAGGTTCTATATGAATTGAATAAAGTTTACTAGATATTAATGTAGCTAATATAACCCAAGTGAATTAGGTCAACGGTTTCAACGGAAGAACAACGCTGTTTCCTAAACACCACTTAATAGTTGACGCCATTTTTGTGACACATGTCATTTACTGCTATAGTTATTTGATATTGCTCACCTGCTTAACCTTCAATTTATTTAATGTTAATGTTGTTGCAAAATAAAATTATTTTCTTTCTTCTTTCTTTCAATAAAGTTTATTTTAAGTGAATTTAATGCATCTATCAGGGATAGCATGCGCACCGCGACAAAATCTGCTTGTTATACAAGAACAAAACACGGCTACGCTTATGGTTACGTTTGTCTCATTTTTTACGGCATGAAGAGGTCGAGAAGATTTTGTCGCGGTGCACACGCTAGTCCTGCTGGTGATTAATCTTTAGGAATAGTATACATAATGCATAATAGGTGAATTAATGCAGGTCAATTAAGCAAACGACACCGTGTGTTTAAAGGAAGAACATCTGTAGGTAGTGTCGCTGTAATAAAACCTCAGTGTACGATTTATTTAACATTTAATTTATAAACAGTCAACACGCATTTATTTGCATCACAATTTTCTTATACAACATTTTCATACATAATCTAATACAATTTTAGGTACGTCTTTGGCAAGTCGACTCCATATAACAAATAAGTCTAACGCTATGCTTCGTTTACACCGGTCGAGTGATCGACCAAGACAGAAGACATACAAGTCGAATATAATAAATACACAGAGTTAACTCTAAACTCACACAAGGGTATAACTTATGAAGTAAATTATTATTTTATATGTATACGAATATGTAAAAACTACCAGAATTGACTAAAACTCCTTGCCGACTCTATTTCTCCATATGCTTAGTGGGTGCAAACTAAGCATAATCAATCGAATGCACATGCCTAACCATTTAAATTTAACTAAGTAAATACGCTAAACTTAACTGCAAGTAAAACTATCAGATTCAGAAGTTACTAAAACAAACACTAAGCGAAGCTCTGGAAAGAAAAAGCACAGAAAATATTCAACAAAGTAACAGAAGTATAAAATAAGTATGTCACCTAAAATAATTTACATGAAAATTAGACTTTTGATATGAGATCAGCTGATGAATAAACTAAGAAAATATTTTAATAAAAAGGCACAAACAAAATGTTCCTTTCATTAATTTAGTTTGTAAATACATAAGTAATTAGGTAAGTAGATGAAATGCGAGTAAGCTATATTAAATTGATTTGCATTGTGTTGCTAGCCTCGAAAGAAACGAATCTTATCAAAATAAAGCAGACGGCGTCTGTTAAGTTTATCACACGCAGCAATCTACCGCTTAGGTACTTATGATATGTGCTTTCTTGAGCGTTCAGCTATTGGTAACAAGATATTACAAACAAAAAGTATATCTAACAGTAGCAGATAAATCTTTTAAACTAAATAGGTACCCTTACTATAGTAACTGCATATAATTTTTATGTACATTTACGATTGCACTTTCGCTTATAAGTCTCTTTAGACATTATTAACTATTCAAAATATACAGAGATATGACGATCTAAATAATAAACATATTTATCAATACTGTTCAAATTTTAAATTTCACAACGCTTTGTCGCCGATATAAATAATAACCGAATGGGTATAATGAATGCTGTATGTATTTGGCATTTCATGGCTTATATCGTTCAATTAAATTCCGTGGAATGGTTCTTATGTTATGAACATTTTTTAAATTCATTTGGACAATCTTTGGCACTATAACCTTATGTCTAATATTATATCTGGTCTTTAAGATATCCTTAATCTAGCCTCTATCAAAGATCAAATTGATCAATATTTTTATCCTGTGTTATGCGCCGTTTATTATTCCGATAATCAGCACTTAGGCTGCTTCTACATAATAGGCGCTTTCTCGCCCGCTCTATCGACATTTTTTACTAACTAAAATCACTGAGGGCGTTAATAAAAAATATTGCAACATTTTTTCATCACAACTTTTAACATATCTTAGTCACATTTTGAATATAATTTAAGCCTACTCATACTAAAGCAACTGAGCAATAGAGAAATCATCTTGTCATACATTTAATTATATGAAATCTTTAATGGATCCATTATGAGTGTTAGTTTGTGATATCTGAAATTTAATATTAAAGAAAATGTTGCAAAATAATTTAGTTTCACTCTCAGTATAGTTGTATAAACAAAAACATATTTTTATCTTGAATGTGCGAGCGAGTGGGTACAAAAATTGGTTTCCTGCTCTCAAGGACTATTGTCTTGCAGACCGCGCCAAAGAACAGGATATTGCATTGATAGAAACTAAAGTCTTTAAGTCATAATATGAGAGAGTTCGACTAGCGAGTCACTTCAATTATCACACCACCTCGTGTAACTTCACAACAAAACGAGAGCGTTTGAACAACCACACATGAATTCCTGTCATCTTCCTTATGGTCCAGTTTAAACAGGAGTTCCGCAGTCACAGCATCGTTATCACAATCTCCACGACAATCTTGACAATCACTAAATGTTTAGAGGGCAATGGCAGTTTTTCAGAACTGTCATACGAAGTCGCTGATATCATTCTGCAACGGGTTTTGCGCTTTTTCGACGCATTTCCTGACCGCAGCGAGGACTATGCCGACCCTTCTGTCGAGGGCCGTGAGGTGAGGCTCCCAGAGAATGGGATCCAGGGGGTCTGCTTTCATTGACTCGTGGAGTACTTTAGATAGGGGTACACCGTTGTGAAATCTGTGAAAAATATATAATGCATTAAAGTTATGTAATGTAAAAACTTATATAAATTCTTGGATAGCTATTCTTCGATCATTTAATCATCTTGAAAAGGTTAAATAAATTGCAATAATATGGGATAGCCGATTCCCAGTCGAAAAAATGTCTATTAAAAATATGTAAAGACATTTTTTCATAGATATTTTCCAGCTCTTAACTGTTTTGCCGACCTTCGATCCTTCGGTCCTTTGGAGCTTTAGGTGGGGCTGTGATGTGCAAGGTAGCTAAGCGGTGCACGAATAAACAATGAATTACAAAACGCGAAAAAAATAAACTTTCAACACAAAAAAAAGGGTAACCACCTCCCCAATAGGGGAAAGGCTTCGTCCAGTACTCGACGTCTAAGAGCTGATAATAACATCTCTACGTAACCGTAAACATAAAAAAGTTTACTCTCAAAATAATAACGTACTTGAGTAGCGTGGCGAGCGTGGTGTGGCGCACGAGGCAGCACTGCAGCAGCGGCGCCAGGATGCTGACCTCATCGTGGAACGGCTTCCCGAACCCGCGCCCGTGGTCCAGGTGCAGCGTAAACGTTTCGTTACCGAACATCCTTCAGCAAAATACAAACGAATCAGTCAAAAAGTAAAATTAAAAATTCTAACATAAGTAGAAATTAACAAATTTCTTGAATTATATAGCTAATAAAAATAATAATAATCAAAATCGGTTCATCCGTTTAGGAACTACGAAGACACAGACAGAGACACGTGTTAAACATGTAACATAACACCCTGTCTTTTCCTTTGTGGGTTAAAAATGAGCAACTGCGACTTGTATAGATAGGTGGAAGTTGCTCATTTTGACGTTGGTCGTGTAATACGTCTACGTGCTACGACATTAAGGTCTACGCGCATATACATGGTAGTGACTGAAGCGATTTGAATCGAAGTGAAAATTGTCCCCAGCCAAAGCTATCTATAGCTTTTTCTACAGCCGTATAGCCAACAATTTTTTCCCTGTTATAATTATAGTTGTCTATACCTATTTCACAATTTTTCAATATTTTTCAAGATATAAGATATAAGCAATGAGTGGGTGTTTAAAAAAATGATAACTGTCCATTTACATCGTGATTTTTAATATACAGTGTAAATCTATAAAGAGTTATCTATTTGTCCATGTACTTATTAAAATAAAGTAACTTAAACCGACCACACACACAGGGATATATGTAAAAAGACTGACGAAGAATAATCTGAACGAAACTTGCAATTTTTTTGCAACTTCCAACTCGCCACAATGACGTAGTAATAATAGCTCAATGCCACAATGTCACCAAAGTTTTATACGTACTTGATAGTTTCGTAGTGATGCCTGTCCATGTTGCCGACAAGAAAGTCGAAGATGGACATGTCCATAAGGTCGAGAAGTCGACGGCCGGAGTCGTACGGTGGCATTGTGCGAACCTGTAAGATATAATTACATAAGAGGCTTCGAAGTATAAAAGATCTGATTTAGATTAGAAACGTCCAATACGCCTGTAATAGCTACGGTTTGTTTTGTCTCATTTTTGCGTGTAGCACTTGTCATCAGCGAAAAGATTAGATAACTCTTTATAGCTAATTATCACTACACAAAGATAATGGGGCTGAGTGGCACCGACTTGAGGACCAAACGATTTTCAGATCTTTGGATAATATACTTAACTACCTTTTTTGAAACAAATCTGTATTTAATATGATAGGTAAGTAGGTTAGCAAGAAAAAAATTGCGAGTTTTGTTCACGATCGCTTTATATTTTCGCCGGGGTTTCCAATCTTAAACTTATTAGGTAAAGCAGTTTTTTCAAAGTACAAAAAACTTTTTTTTTTCAACTTACAAAAACTAGTTTACGAGTAAGTAACAGTTATGAGTATTGATAACCTTTAAAATTACCAATGATTCTTATGCCGCGATCCGGTCATCCCGCTTCGGAGAATTATCGCATTGTCGCAACAAGTCTGACCGAGTAGTTCGAACACGCAATCCTTTCGCGGTTCTGACGGTAAATTAAAGAAAATCCAGAGGTTTTGAAGAATCAATATTTGCAATAAAATTACATTTGATTGGAAGATAATGCGAACATGTTCGCGGTTGGCCAGTATAGAGCTTTTAACGTGACATCCCGCCATGAACATTTTCGCAATAGTTTAGCCCCAGGATTATACATTCAATTAATTATTTAATATCTACGCAATTTATCCTTAGCTTGGCTGGACTTCTCAGGTTTCTTTTTCAATCAATGTTTGGAAAAGCTGAGAACAAAAATACAATACCTATAGGCCATTAGGAAACGTACCGAATTGCAATAGTCTGATTGTATCTCCCATTGCGCTTTCCGCCGCTTGTGATAGGATCGCCGCCACGGGTGCCGCCATACCTGTACGAATATGTCAAATTAGTTTTATAGCTCGATTTTTGAACAAGTCACTTTTATACGTGAACGGTCAACCCTGCGAAACACCTCCACGATTCAATTGAAATTCCACTATAAGTCACAAATTAGGGTTTATGTTTTAAAGTTTTGGTTTTAATCGGGTTGGAGTTGAGTGGGTCTAATAGGCAGAGGCCTTATATACTATGTAAATTATAGAAACAAAAATTTTTTCATTTGTCTTTTTGAATTTTTTGTGCAGACATAATAGTTGGTCTATTTTACCTCTTGCGAAACTTCTTGTATTTATCTAACTTCTGAAGATGTAGGTAACTAACTACCACTGAATTACCTTTGGTGACTTGATAAGATAGTTTTTATCAAACAAGATAGTAGGTACGGATATTTATCGCTACTGAAAGTAAGTAGTCCTTTCTATTGTATGTAAATAAGTTATAAAAGATTATCAGACAATTTGGCAAGTACCTGATAGAAAAATACCAATCAAAACGAACAGAACATAAATTATGCATTAGCGTTATCTGGATTTAATCGATTCAATAATTATCTTACTAACGAGGCGAATATAATGATATGAGTTTATTTCAAAGATTCTGAGCGGTCCGAATCTTTGAAATAAAGAAAAATCATATTTTTTTTATCTTATCTTCTGTGATTTTGATAGATTCAATTGATTTTTGACGTGCCAAAATCTATACAAAGCTATAAATATTTATGTCTTTTTATGTTTTTTGTACATTATGGTAAACGTACATTATGAAGACTTACAAAGTAGACAGAATCGATTTTAATGTGGTTTTTAGGGTTCTATAACACGCTAAGGAACCCTTGTAGTTCTGCCATATCTGTATTGTCACGGTCTTTTTATTCAGAACCTGTGAGAATTTTTGCACTGAAATTTAACGTATATAAGAAAACTATGGCAAAAATGTATTCCCAAGCCCAAAAACCCAAAATTAAAAACATCAAACATGGGGATGGCTACACTATGGCTACCCTTATGGATACCCTTATGGCTACCCAAAAGGATTTTGTTCAGTTTTTTGTATTTGAAAACGGGCTCATAGCTATGATTCGCTCATGTTTGATTAATTAAACATGTTGATTAATTTGTTTTAATAAAACGGGAATACTCAGCGTGTCTCGCTGAGCATTCCTTGATAAAGGTCACCGAATATGATCGAAACTATAGTCGGAATAACCGACTCAATTTAACGTGAGTATTCCCGTTTTATTAAAACAAAATGTATCAAAACCACGTCAATTTTCATAGTAAAATGTTGATTAATGGTGTTTGATTAATTATGTTTGTTTGATTTGTTTATTTCTGTTTAAATAGATAGAGGTCCAGAAGTTTAAAAATTGCGTATGGGCTTTTTTATAGATTGAAGGCTTTTTTTTCAATTGTCTCCCAAAGTCAACGTGGATTCTCTTCTCTTGACGTTGTCTCTGTTAAAATGACTGATAAAACTTACAAAGATGCAAAAAATTACGATGAAAGAAACTCGCCTTTCGTTCAGCAAGATCGGAAGACGGAAGAAAAGCTGCGAAGCTTCCTTCCAACATATCCGGATTTCCGCAGATGGCATGCCCCGTGTCGCAGTAGTAGGAACACTTCCCGTGGAAGCAAAAGTTGTTGGCTGGAGACACGAAGAACGTCTTCAAGATGTCTCCCTCGGTAACGTCGTATATCTCGGTGGTCATGTTGACTAAGCGCCCGACGACGGGCATGGCGCGCCGGAAACCTAGAATCCTGCATTACAAAAGTCATATTGTTAGTTTTTTTTTTTAAATAGCTACAACGACAGAGGACCTACAACCAACATACGTAATGACGTTTCAACAAATGAAGACACGCGACGTTCCAAGAATGTCTCTAGATGAACACGGGATGGTGATTCCCGTTTTTAGAAACAAAAGTCCTAATACAGAAAATGGCAGAATGCACAGAGTGCGATGCCAAGAAAGAAAGAAAAAAAAACTCGGGATGGTTCGAAATAGGACAGATGACAAGAAAAGGATACTCTTAGAATATTCGTGGGTGCGAGACAGCGATATTCTGAGAAATACTATGATATTGTCGTTAGACTCAGTTTTGCCGGACCGCAGTGTAAGGACAAGATATTATTGATCAACAAATTTGACATTTGCCGTTCAAAGAATCAGTTACCGATTATGAACGTCATAATTGGCATTTTTCGTTAACGAAAACCAATTTTGTCGATTTTGTCGCCTTTGTTAAGCGATGTCTACTACACTCACTGTGTACCTCTGAGAGTGAGTCACAGGGCTTCCTCTGTTGAAACGCCGTTACATATAGTTCCACTACATGAAGGTGCTCTCAAGCAATTTTCAATATTATATTATGACTATTTTGAAACAACTTCGGTTGATAGCAGCCTACTTGCTCGTTGTTAAAAATAAATAAGTTCTCATTATTTATTTTGTTATTACATTTATTTTGAAGGTGAGAATTTTGTATCAGGGCATAAAGGTTAGGTGAGTACCTAGTGCCTGTACGCTGAGTGCATACTCTACTTACATGTATGTAACAGGAACCCTAAAATGCGGCTTAATCTAGATACGAGTAAGTGGAACATCACCCCCACGCCTGGATTCCACTTGTATGATGCGTGTGACATGAACATGACTCAGGTAATGACTATAGGTGCAAACACGCGTTTGAAGACACAGCTTGAATTTCTGATGTAAAATCCGCCTTATTTTACCTAACCTTCTGTTCCTGTCGACTAACTGGTACATTTTTAGTTCATATGTCCATCTTTGAAAAGCAACTAATTGACGAGACGTTAGCCAAACTATTACGCTTGCCCATAAAAATTCAGTGCCATCCAGAATTTTGAACTTCAACAGTTTAAAAACCAGGCGCAGCAAGCACTGCGCTCGTTAGCCTGAAATATATAATGTTAAATCTATTTATGCCCAGTAATTTTGCTGTTTCGCCAATAATTTTCAATCCGCTACACAGTTAAATCTTAAGTTTGCACACTGCTTTAGGGTCGAATGACTGGCAAAGGTGTGGTTTCTCCCCAGGCGGACTTTTCCGAAGAATTCCTACCAATTCAAAAAACTCTAGAACTATGAATATTAGCTATAATATAATATCCTAACAATGTGTTACGGATGAAAAGTGCTACTTAAGTATAGGTCAAAGCTATGTGAAAATTAAAAAAAATAGTACAATTAACTTTTATGATACTTTATGGCCTCATTCATCTCAAAGTAAAGTGTTGATAAGCACTTTCCGATTAGTGCTAATGCAAGTAAAATTCCTGTTTTTGTTTAATTTATGTGACTGTTAGCGCTATTAAGATGATTATTTTTTCTACCACTTAAACCGGCCAGTATCTTACTTGGGACTTTACTTAGAGATGGTGACAGAGGTCCCAAGTTCCATAAAAATATAACAAAACAATGCTAGTACCTATACGTCTACATATTTATGTATGTAGATTGAAACTTATCATAGTGTTGTCATAAAACTATGCTTATCCACGTCAATCACTGCATCACGTCCGACCGGAGGTTGTAAAACTTCCACCGGGCTCCTCTTAATTGTTATTTATATAATAATATTCATAAATATTATTTTTACTATCAAACAGTATTGATAACAATAAAGCAAAATAAAAAAAATAAAAAAGGAGCTTCAAGCTAAAAAAAAAGTACAATACCAACAAAAGAATTGGTGTATGGTGTCTCAATTTAAAAACGACAATAAACAAATTAAAGTAAACAATCGTCAAAACTACAATAAACAAATAATTAAATAAGTTAAAAAACGACACTAATGACAGTGTTTATTTTATTTTCAAGTAAATTTACATATATCTTACCTATCCAGATGAAAAGCAGCGATTTCAGCATTATGCCGCTCATAGTCAGAGAAGTAGAAGTGATTCGGCAGCGTTTGTGTATCGCGTGGAAACCTGCGAACAAAAAACAGTTATAGTTAAATAAAATATAAAAAAAAAAAAAAAAAAAAATATGTTAAATAATAAATAAATAATAAACTATTATTTATTTATTATTTATATTTATCTCTTAGAGGTTTTCCGTTGAAAGAAGGATAAAACATTTTTTTCGAGTATTTTTCTTCTTCTTCGCCAAAATAAAAAATAATAACACGAAAATTGCTATAAAACGTTGGCAATGGTGTTCCGTTTTTTTTTTATTGTTCTCTCTTCAATTTTTATATTTTTTTTTTTTTTTTTAAAATCGCGAACGTGGTTTCTGGTATCAGAGAAGCCAGCTCCTAAATGGCCGACATTTTATATTGTTCTCACCATATGACCAAATTTTCTGTGGGACCAACAATGAAATCACGTAACAAAAAGCAGCTGTTCCTTAGTTTTTTTTTATCCCTCAACGAAACGTATGGAACACCTGATATTCTTTTTACGGTTTCAGTGTTGGTCCCATAGTAAAAGTTGGTCATACTGGTGAGTACAATGATATTCTAGAATATGTCCATAGTTTAAAGAGACAGTCCGTATACAATTAATGGAGTAAGTAACATTTTCACACTCAGTCTTAAGCCCGTCTGCACTAAAGTCAACAAAGATAAAACTTAGCTAAGCATCTCCTGAACTAAGTCGTACTTAGGCATGTCAAAGATAAGGACATGACTTTCGCATTTCGGCAACCTCCTAAGTTTGATGCAACGCATTTTTCATTGTTAGGTAAGTTCTAGAGAGTTAAGTATGAACTTAGGAGCTGTCAAAGTTTAGTGCAGACGGACACTAGCCTACTATGATAAGCAACTCCAATTTCTTAGACCGAAGTTAATTCCTCCGTCTATCCTGGGTCAGTAGCATTGACCCAGTGACTTTTATATAAAAAAAAATCAAAGGCTAATAATCAAAGGAGTATATGATGAAGGAATAATTATTATTATAAATAGAAGCTTATAGTGCATAACAAAACTAAGTACTCCAGCAGGGCTAGCATGCGCACGGCAACAAAATCTTTTTGTTAATCAAGACGGCTACGATTATTTCGAAGAGAGAGAATAGAGAAGATTTTGTTGCGGTGCGCATGCTAGCCCTGCTGGTATTTTACTACCCTAATATTATAAAGAAAAATAAAGTAACTTACCAAGTTTGCAAATTTTACAAAGTGTAAGTACCTACAGCAAATAAGATACCATCGATTGGTATTGAAGAATCATGCGAGAGTTGCCAAGATCGTGCCCTATCTGATGTAAAACACTTGCGAGTGATTTGCAGATTACTGCACGAAGTTAGGGTAAACGCCCCTTGATATGACTTTGTGCAGGATTATCGGAAATCTGCCAAGATTTTTTTTAAAACAAGATCTGCTTTGTGTGTCTAGATATAAGTACTTTACTAATTACATATATACAAAGACGTATACATATACTAAGAACCCACGTCAAAGCACAGAATATATAATAATGTCAATGTTTTAGAGATAGAAATGACGAATGTAAGTATCAGTTTTCGCAAAAGTAAACAAATTAACATTGTTGCCATAATACATTTGTTATTTTCCAAGACAATAGTAATTTTGCAATCGGAAAATTATTATTTACTAGTTGCTACCCGCGACTTCGTTCTCGTCAAAAAAATTCGTCGCCGACCCTTAAGCTATATGTATGCAAAAATTCAGGTCGATCCGTTCACCTGTTTAGCCGTGAAAACGCGACAAACACCCAGACAGAGAGACAGAGCTACTTTGGCATTTTTAATATTAGTTGGGATTACTTATTTAGGCCTTGTAAAGACAGCTCAGACTGCAGACAGTAGAAACTAAATATAATCATCGTTGCGTATTTCATTATCCATTATAGCAGACCTAATATTCCGAAAGCAAGGTCTTGGTAAAATTATGCGGTCACATAATGTTTTTAAAGACCTAACTGTACCGAGGCTGGTCACCAGGCCTTGTATTTGGAAGATCAACAGATAAAGTCAAGTCCGTACCGAGAAAATTAAGGCGCACATAGCGGTAAATTAGGCTTTACTTGAACAGTTGACTGCCCCGGTGGCTCAGTTGGTAGTGAACCTACGTTCTGTGCTTAGGGGCGTTGGTTCGATTCCCATCTAGGACAAACATTTGTGTGATGAATATTTGTGTTTGTTCTATGTCTGGGTGTTAATATCTATATAAGTATGTATTTAAAAAATATCTATGTACGTATATCAGTCTCTGGCAGCCATATTACAAGCTTTGCTTAGTTTGGGGTCAGATGACGATGTGAAAAAAAAAAAATGGCAAAGTATTTTAAGTATTTAGTTTTAAGCCACGAAACAGCTACGATACGTTAGTATACCTTAGCCACGAAGAACATAAAAATAATGGGAGGAAAAGAAAGGATATGGGACGCAGTGGGTCAGCTCATGGACCCCTTTTCTTTTCTTCTTTCTCAAACCCTGAGATTCTTCTTCAGCTATTCTAATAATAGCGAAACCTCAGTTTCGAAATCAAAACACATCTTTTCCTATTAAGAAACTGAAAAAAATGACGCGCGGGAATTCGCGTCAGTTGGGAGGCTAACCCCCGAATACTGATACGTTTGTTAACTTTGACAACAGATTAATTCTAATACTGCTTTTGTCTGGCATTAAGCAAATGAAAAAGGCAGCAATAGACTTAGCTCCACTAAATGCGACTCCATAATATATGATAGTTTAAGCGTACCTAATGATCGACTGCGGTAACAAACGCGCATTAGCTATGGCTGTCGCCTTAAGGAAATTAAATTCGAAACTGACCCAAAAATGTAATACAGGCGCTATAGATATATATATGTACCTATATAAAATACCTTTACAATAATTCACTTATTCTACCGGGCACTTGACAGGTACTTACTCAAAATGTAAATTGAAACCAAGTAATATAAATCCATTAAAGAGAAATATCAAATATCGACTCGAAAAGATAAGAGACCCGTGTTCAAAATGTATTACTTTGAAAAATTTAGAGGAAGCGTGTCTTGAACAAATGGTTGGTGGAGATCCTAAATATGGGATCCATTTAAAGCCTTGCCACTCATGTTTCTTTTTAAGTGGATCATAAATAATGCAGGCGTCGTCGTCATGAAGTTAATTTGGTGACATTGTATCCAAGCTTACGCATACATGCACTTTTAACAAGATTTGAAAATTATACTTTATTGCAAAATATGATAAGAGTGTATTTCTTCGTTGTCTTTGTTGAATTTAGTACACTATAAAAATGAAAGTTTTACGCGGTATTCACATAGCGCTTTGCATGCGTTTCATCCGTTCGTCCTTCTGTAGATCATCAGCCAGCCCTAAAAAATCGGTGGGCTGCAATAATCCCCACGCCTTACAGGCGGATTTGGGATCGCAGGTTGCTCACCGTTTACTAAGAGGACGCCGCTGCTCGTCTCCGTTGGTTCTGGTCATAGTTTTAGGACACACCAGGGTATGTAGTTTACAGTCATTCAATGAGACTGTAGAGCCGGGTACGCCTTTAGATAATGAAACCCGCCGCCAGAAAAACGTGACTTTTGAAACGTGACTTTATTTTTATTTGATATACATGATTTTATGTTTCTATTTTTATGCCGGGGTGTAAAACCTATCCAATAATGATAAAAATGCTAACAATCGTGATCCGAATGTAAAAAAAAATGTTATGTGTGGTAATTAAAATATTTTTTCTTTTATCAAAATTTGAGGTGTGTAACATATTCAGTTTATGAGCTAGTAACCTGTGACACTCGGACTGTGACAGGAATAGGGATAAGTTTGCCCTCTACGTGACCCTAAAAATGACAACAAACAAACTCCATACATAAACTTCAATACAAACTTATTATACAATAACCCCTTTAGAGGTGAATTTTCACAAATCCTGTCTCAGTGCTCACCAACAACCATACATACAGAGTGATCCAAACGGTGACGTCAATTCGAAAAAGTTAGGTTCCTCATACCAAGACCTTCATGAAAATGCCCCGTGTGTGCGGAACGAAGAAGAATCCGAATAAAACAATTGAAAAATCCACCCAAAAGAGTCCCCATTTTTTTGGAGCCTCTCATATAATATGGAATAACCTTAAAAAAATATAAAAAAAAACAACTAAACTATGACAAATCTTAGAAATAAATGTGCTATTTTTGTGAAGCCCTTGGTATGAGCCTAAACTTTTCGGAATAACTTCATCATTCGGACCCATTCGGACCATATAAAGAAAGAAAGAAATCCTGTGCTCCTATCCTAAGTTTCATGCTTCTAGAACTCTAGACCCACTGGATTAGGCTGTTTGCCAGTTTGCGTTTTCTGTGAGTCAGTTGTTAGATTTTTACTAGATAAGTGGACAACTATATATTGTAAAAATTCTAAACTAGATATAAAAGTTTATGTACATTCGCAATCTTTGCAACGACAAAGACAACTTCTTTTTACCATGTCCAAAGATATACGACAATTAAAGTAGCGTTTAAATCGTGAATCTGGTTAGATAGGAGCCATTCCAGTAATGCAGTTCACGGAGGTTTCCGATTTATCGTCCTAAGGAGGTCGCGTTCTGAGAGGGTGCAGTCAAATGTATTTACATCCTTTCTGCTTTGTCGCTTTAAGCTGCATAAAAAGTCGAAGCAAAAAGTAAATACAAAATTTCGGAGTAACATATACATATAATTCGGTATTATACATTTTTGAATATACTTTTTTTTTTCTTAGCTTAAACATCTCGCAGACAGCTTCCCTAAATAATACTTAACTTTTGTTCCATTACTTTTCACCATTTTTTTTTTAATATTTTGATATGAAATTTTTACAAATTGGTGTTAATTTTTTTATATGCAAATGTCAGCTTAAGCCGGAGTCGTATAACTCTGTAGTGATTAGATCTCGAACTTTTGGAGTATTTAGTTTGTATTTCTAAATGCAATAAGACCTTCGCACTAACGTGATTCGGAATTCCATAAATTAAAGTCACGTATATTTATTTCTAAAAAATATATATTTTATACTACACTACTAAAGTTATTGTAACTAAAGTACTAGTACTAAAGTTATGTCACATTGGTCGGTTTATCTTTGAGTGCCTATTTGCATTATTAAATTAATATAATATGATTACGCATGGTCTCGAGTATAATAATTGAGGCCACGGGAAATGGCATTGAGGTGGTTTTAATATATTTAAAACGATCTCTAAAACATCGATTCTAAAAGAAGACAAATTCAAGACAATTTAAAAATAAATGCGAGCAACTCTATCCTCTCAGGTACTTGAATAAAGCTAACTTGCATACTAGGTGATAAAACTAATACACACTCCTGCCGCCAGGAGGCGCTATCGACTGCCTCGTTATTTATAGGCCGCCGGGGAATTGTTAGATCCGAGAGGTCCCCTTGATATGTCGTCGGGATAACCCCACGAGTCCATAATTTTTATCGGAAAGTTATGTAGCCTACTCGATCTCCGCATGATCCTGGCACTTGATTTTGTATTTCGATTTTTAAACCAATCGTTGTTACTGATCTCTATTTTATCGGTTTCTTAACATTAATAAAGATATGACAAAATCGACGATGCTAAGAACTACCAAGTTTTCCTGAAACTTTTATAACAATTAACACGAAGTTATCGACTGTGAACCTAAACTTTTTCTAGTCAGTTTCAAGATTTACAGCCTTCACGAACTTCAAACTTCCATCAAAATTTATTGCTCCTTCTGCCTTGTCTCAACCTGTTCCCTTTTATTTTTCTTAAAAGAACAGCGAAAAGGGAAGCGAAGTGCTAAGACGTTCTGTTACTCGATATACATGCCCTCTGGGACTGTTCCTACAGTCCCGCGAGTAAATTTTTGGAGCCTGATGTCTGATCCTTTGTCACGGCAAAAATTGTATTTGATAGCCTTTCAGAATATTATGCGGAGAACGCACGCTCAAAGATAGACGTAATTTATCTTCCCCGTAGGGTTGAAGCTTTATACTTCCATAAATTCCTTTGGAAATATAAAGCTTCACTCGGAGAAATAATTTTATAGAATAACGAAGTTCTAACAATGGCACGTGAGTTCCAATAAGCGCGTAAGAAAGTTCTGAAGGAGTACTCGAACAGTGCTCGTAGTCAGTGAGGAGTGGGCAAGCCGCTAAGCCGATCGTGTGAAAGAACATTCTAGAAGTTTTGTGAATAGAACCGACGACGCACAACACTGAACAAGGTGACAGAAGTTTGTACAAGTGCTGCCGTTCCAAACTAAGCGAACCGAAGTTTCAAATAAAAGTTAGAGGGGCATGACGTGTGGACTTAGGAGCTTATAGTGGACTTAATCTTCAATGACTTTAATCCTAATTGATTGCTTACTACGGTTAGTACCTTACTAAGATTGTAGTTAAGCTTACGAAACATTTGTACCTACACGTTGGCAAAAGTTTCATATACAAATAATGTATCTAGGACATTGACAAAAAGGTTG
Organism: Apocheima hispidaria; assembly: GCA_947579745.1. Taxonomy (NCBI): domain Eukaryota; kingdom Metazoa; phylum Arthropoda; class Insecta; order Lepidoptera; family Geometridae; genus Apocheima; species Apocheima hispidaria. The sequence goes on from OX388156.1 coordinate 10,431,866, forward strand.
TGTGCCTAAATGTATTTATTATGATTATCATGTTTTCTTACCTCATTGGCTTGAAAAGGGCTTGAACTCCATTCGGGTAGTCTATAATAAGCTTCAACTGTGTCCCTCCCTCCTTTTGCTCTGTAACATTAACATCATGCTAAAAACTCTGACAATAAGGCTGGCAAGTAAGTCAAGAGTAGGTACAGCTAACATGTAGGTACACGACGAACAACATTAAATAAGACTTTGATTTGATATACTTAGTAATTACTATAAGTACTCTCCAAACTTTTAACAGAGATAATTATGGGAATTTGGAACAACTGCCTTAAATCGGTAAGTTATACTTAGTACTTTTGTATTCTTCAGGGCAGTAAAAATAAGTATCTATAATTCCGAACGTCAGTTTTGACCTAAATGACAGTAAATAACCCTACAGTATTAATACACCAAAAATAATTACAAAATTCGATAAAGTCGGATCGAAATGAAATTCATTTTAAGTGGTTTAAATATTTAAGTCCAATCCCAAGCAAAGGGCGAGATTGTTGTGGCACTATTGTCCGGCGGACCGCTAACCCCACAACTGATTGCAGACCCGACTTCATTTAAAATACATACACCTTTACCTATTTTAGCTTTATATAAGCCTCTACATAATTAATCAGCGCTCTAATTCTACTTTGCATCTAATTGATTTGAGAAAGAGAGGAGCGAAGCGACTAAATTAAATCAATTCTAAAACTAGTAGTTCACGCCAAACTGAGATCTCGCGACCCCTATATCTTCACAACCCCTGGAAAGATTCAGCTCATATTCGAACTTAAAAATTGTATTGAAATAAACTACTTGCCTAAAATGATTTCATGAAGATCGGATCAACAGTTCGCAAGTTATCATCGGACAAATATACACACAAACATACAAATAAACATATAATATATATACATACAACATATACATATATAACAATATACATATAGGTACATGCAAATGCCGATTTGTCCCAGTAAACTCTGAGACCTTCGCTTCGCTCGGTCAATGAGATTTGATTTTAATTTGGTGGTTTCATTGAAAACAGACGTGAGTTACAGATAATGCAATACATATTAGCATTTTTGTTTGCTCGTATATAACTGTATAACAATGGCTTTAGCTGACATTTTGTTGTCGATTTGAATAAAATTATAAATGAACATTGACAAATACGTAACCTTTACGAAATTAAAATGAACGTCCGATCGACCAACGGTCAATGATGGACCGATGAAAAGGTCTCTCTTTAACTAAAACGTAATTGCTTTTCTAAGTCCGATCAACTGCCCACTGAATATTTTATTGGTCTACATACTTAAATCGAGATCAGGGCTATAGCAGCGGGTTAAGTTGTGTCTGAAACTGACTCTCGATATCAGTATTTTACTGTCCAATAAAATGTACTTGATTATGGTTAATGATACGAGTAAGCCAGGGCCCTTATTCTCTATCGCCCATGAGATAACTTGCCAATAACGCGTGACGTCATAACATGCTCTAAACTTAAACGCGGCCCCTAATCGTGGCACGACGTGAAAAAACGCGCGTTTAAGAAACTTCGAGAATACCATTTCATGCGACTAACACGGAGTGAACTTAACAAGGCGCGTAACAAGCTAGTTATGGCAATAGATAATAAGGGCCCTGATAAGTTGGGGAAAGTTTATCTTTTTGTGTTTAGTAGTTTCGTATTTGGGTCAGCCAATATTAGGAACGATATTAAAACAGATTTTATGTTTTTGTATGATAAAAAATATAATTCAGATTGATAGTCGTATTGACTATTTAAATACTAAATATTTAGGTTAGTAAATTGATTTGAAGTTTACCCGATATCAAGTGACGGCAGTATTACATAGAAAATCAAGTGTAATGAAAATCAAATCCGAGTAATAATTTCAGGGGTATAACCCACAGACATAATGAGGTTACTCTTAGCATAAACTTTAAATATATATATAAATATATATGAGAACAAAGACCTTTTCTAGGAATCAATGCACAAATCAAACCGCTTATGATAGAGCAGTGAAAAACTGTGATTTTTAAATATATTAATATCATCAAGTTCATACACTAGAGTTTTATTTTTTTTAATTTCGTTCACACCTGTACATATATAGATTTGAAATCATATAACTGTTTTCTTCTGAATTTTAAAGCAGGATGAACGAAAGGAACCAAGTGGATGGCTAAAGAAAAAACATAAAATCAATCAATTTGTCAACTCATCTCGCGGTTTCAGTTTGAGGCGGGTTCAGTTGACGTAAGAGCCAAATTTGGACCCAATATTCTTCAAATAGGTGAACAATAAGAACGGATTTTGAGAAATTCCACCTTTGAAGGGGTTAAATGGGGGTCAAAGTTTGTAGGCCAATAAAACTCAGTTTTATGTAGTATAGGAAATAAAGAAAAATAAAGATATGACTATATCTCAAGATTTTTCAAAATCTACCCCTAAAGAGGTGAAATGGGGAATAAATTGCCTATGCGAGCAAAGCCGTTCGGACGAGCTAATAGAAATATACTATACTCTTAGTATCATGGAAGCGGAACATAAAAGACATGGAAAGCAGCGAAAGCAATTGTCAGGATGTTAAAAAGTTGAGTTGATCAAAATGAAAGAATGAGTGGAGTTTCAACTTGCTTCAACGTTTTTTTTTGGAAATAAGTAAAGTTAAAACATAATAAGTAAAGGTAAAAATATTAGTGGGACTATAGATTATAAGACTAACCTACGTGTAGGATCGGCGAGTGGACCATGTCTTTGATCACAGCGTTGACCAGAGGCTCGCCCTCCTCGTACAGTTCGTGCTGCGCTATCCTCAGCTGGAACTTCTCCAGATTCGACGCGTTGACACTGAAACAAATAGTAGACACTGCTATAAAATGAAATATACGGCTTGTAACGATATGACTTCAACTCTATTTTTTTTTATGTTCGTACGTGTTATTAAACCGCTAGTTTGAATTGAAGAGCATATTACAGGACATAATGATAGCAGTGGCCTATAATAGCCCACTGCTGGACAAAAGCCTCTCACTAAGCCCGACCTTCGACTTTTTTCTTCCAGAATGAATACCTCAGAGAGACGAATTGTAAGCTTTCGAGATTTACTCGTGCCTAAGTTTGGTATTCTTACAATTGACAAAAAAATTAATGATTTGCGCGCGTTTAAATTTTATCTCAAGTCTAAAGTGATTTAAATATTACATAAAGTTTAAAAATTAAAGACGCGGAGTTAATGAAATATATATAATAGAGAATCTGCGAATCTTTTTTTGGAGTACGCGGTTACAGATTTAATAAAAACAACTAGAGTTTCAGAAATACTCATAAAGTACTTTACATTTTAACATCGTCAGTTATTCTAATTTGGAAGCTAGTTACAAAATAGGGACACTTTATTTACGAGGAATCGCTATATTTACGTTATGGTCATAATATTTGCATAAAAGGTACTTGAATTGTGTACATCACAAGCGTATCTATGTCCGTAATAATTGGACACTTAGCCGTTCTTCGCTTAGGGACAAGGATACAAGGGCAATAAATAATTAATAACTCAATGAGAACAATTCAACTTATTCAATGCCTGCTTGAAATTTTTAGCACATACTTCTAAACCTGGTCGTTAACGTCAAGATTTACATGGAAGATTTTCCGATGGAGGCGTGTTGGTTTTGGCTGCGTGGAACACATAAGTGGACGTGCCTAGCCTACAGGCGAAGGTGCGAGACTCGGGCGACGCGGCCTCATCGCGCGGAATACTAAGGAGGCTATACGTGTGACGCTCCCGATTTGTGGCATGCTCCGATAACCCGCATTCAGAAACCAACCCGACATATACTCTCAAATTTATCGACTCTCTTTTACAACGAGCTGTCTTGAGTGGGAATTCCAAGACAAACAGACGCCTAGCATTGTAAACGACCGTGACACCGCTTAAATAAACGCTAGATCTTTTCACAGCTGGCCACGGAAAAACATTTTCTCAACAAAAGGACAACATTGTATCGAGACAATGCGCGCTCATCTTATTTTCACGCTTACGTAAATGACACCAATCTCATAAGAAAATTTACCATGTATCAAAGTAGCCCTTTCTTATATAAATTTAGGCAAAAAGACCGCGACATAATACGCTACGTTTTGAGGAAGCCATCGTGCATTCATTCCATTTAGTTTTATTGTCAGAGACCCGCGCCTATCTCGCCAGGGCCCGTAACTGGATTTTAAATAAGATTCCTGGTAGGCATGTGAAATTCGCCGAGTACAAGATAAAGAAAGGTCGCCTGTCTGTTTCGTATTATAGAATCATCGTCTCGTAGAAATATGATATGATCCTTTTTTATAGTAATGTATAAAAAAGAAACGTTGATAGCGCAGGCCGTCGAGTGGCGCAATGTGATATTTTTTCATTGCTTTCAGAGTGTCCTACGAGATTTGGTCTAATATTTGCTTTGGTGAAATTACGTCGGCCACCGGAGGCCGGCCGCGACCTAGCTACCTGTTTGAAATTGATGCATATTTCAGTGCTTTGCGGAGGCATTCGTGGCGTGTGACTAGGTATCGCTTTATAACAGCGGCTTATGTAACTCAAGAGGGGTCAGAGCTTTATAACACTGTAAAAACTACAATCTTAGATATTGTGTTTATTTTGGCGATGGCTTACGTAAAATATCGCGCGTGGACGTTACGCACGTGCTGCCGAAAGTGTTTTGTATACCTACCACGTCATAGATACTGCTAATATCCACTACTTTGAGGCAGAAATTCGTGTGCGTAGTCCACGATGTTCGCGCTATCAAAGTTAAATTGCAGTAATAACGAGGCAGCTAACAATTTAATTTGGCGACTCGTGGCGCTACATAAATCCTACTTGCGGATGTCAGCTGTCGGGAACTTTACAGAATTTTCCGTGTAATGTCCTTTCCGACTCCTTTCCCGAAATATCTTAATTAATATTTCTCGACCGGCCGAATATTGTAATACTTTTAAACTGTTGAGAATCCCTATTTCTCTACTAATATTGTAAATGCGAAAATATGTTTGTTGGTTTATTTGTTCCACAAAGCACTGATCGACGCAGCAGGCTGGAGAGTGACATAGGCCACTCTTTACCTGACTGCCAAAGAAAGCGGGTAATGTTTTTGGGGTATATGTAAGTATCTAAGTACATTTGTTTCTGTGTTCCTAAAAGTTGCAGTGAAAAAGGCTTGTCCGATTATGACGAGTGAGGTGTCGTTAGATTCCTCTTTACGTCCTGATTGACATATAGGTAAAATTTTACAGTCGGGTATTTAAAAAAAAAAAAATATTATTACTTGTTATCCAGGAAAAACTACAGTTCTAGTAGTAGTCCACGCGAGTAAAACAGCAGGACGCACCCAGTAGTTTAATAAGAGTATTATTATTTTAGAAGATACAATTATATTTTACAAGATACATTCTGGAAGATTATATCTTTTTTTAGGGTTCCGTAACCGAAGGATGACCAACGGGACTACTTACTTACTAAGCCTACACCGTCTGTCTGCTTGACGTCTTAGTTATTTAGGTCTGTATCTTTCGAACCGCGGTAGTTGCTTAAATTTCCAGATTATCGTTGATTTTGCCTGTTTTATCAAACAAAAAATACAACTTTGAAAAAATTATTTTAATTTGATTTATTTTAAGAAGAACAATTTAATTAAATTAAACCCAGTTTCAGAAGAACAAACGCGCTTTTTTTTCGGTGTTTTTATTTTTCTTTTATCGTAAAAACGATAATACATACAAGTGTCAAACTTGTAGTGATTTCAGTCCGTACTCAAAAGTAAAACAAAAAATTGTAGAAACTCGCCAAGTGCGAGTCAGACTCGCGCTGAGAGTTCTAACCTATATGTATTCTAAGATATTGAAATAGTTATTTTCGTTTTTAAGTAGGTACCTATGTAAATACATTACAGTAAAATCTCAATTGTGTGGTGGTACAGAGCCTCGCTGTGCGAGTCCGACTCGTACTTGAGCGATTTGTTGACCGATCGAAGCGAAGGTCTCAGAGTTTACTGTGACAAATCGGCATTTGTATGTATGTTTGTATGTTTGTGTGTATATTTGTCCGATGATAACTTGCGAACCGTCGATCCGATCTTCATGAAATTTTGTAGATAAGTAGTTCATTTCAACACAATTTTTAAGTTCGAATATGAGCTGAATCGGTCCAGGGTTTGTGAAGATATAGGGATCGCGAGGTCTCAGTTCGCCGCGAGCTACAAGTTTAGAAGTGACTTTATTCTGGAATACTACTAATTGCCTAGCCTGAAAGCATATTGGAATTCGCATTCATTAGTAACATCGTAAAATTTACTTTTCATGGTAATAAAGATAATAAAATAAAGAATAGTGAAACGTTATTTTCCACGTGCAACCCAACGCAGGTACTAACCGTTTATAGCGTAACATTTTGCACTGCTATGATAAGCCGTGAGATTAACATACTTACGTATGTATAGAGAAAATAATAGGGGCAAGTCTCGTAACATTGTCTTGAACACGTATTAGAATAGAGAACCATTTTAGAACCAAGCATCCTTTGCATAGGAGATTTTTTTATATTACGTCATCATTATCAGCAGCCATAATAATAATAATAATAATATATTTCTTTAACTGAGTTTCAGTAACATATAAAGTAGGCAGGAGTCCTCTTGTAGACATATAATGCCTGTGCCAGAAGACCCCGCTCCTCCATTTCTGACGAACATTTAGATAGGTACTTAACTTTAACTTAAATATTTTATTTTATTTTAACATATTGGGATAGTAAGATACTAAATAACATATAAATATAGATATTTTATACATTTTACAGAAATCAATCAAACAATTTTGCGTGAGTGTGAGTTTTGTGTTATTTATGTACGTATGTGTGCGTGTGCAGGGGGAGTGAAACGAGTGTGTATGTGTGTATCATCGCAGCCATAAGACGTTCGATTTGTAGTGGTAGGGCTCTCTTGCAGAGTCCGTCTGGGGATGTACCACACCTTTGCCAGTTATTCACCGCCAAGCAGTAGTGTCCAAGCACTACTGTGTTCCGGATTGAAGGGCAATGTTTCCAGCGTAATTACTGGGCATACAGAGATTTAACATCTAACATCTAAGGGTGACGAGCGCAGTGCATTGCCGCGCATAGTTTTGAACTGTTGAAGTTTAAAATTCTGGGTGGCACTGAACTGCTATGGGCAAGCGCGACGCTTAACATCAGGTGAGCGACTTGCTCGTCTCGTCACCGAGTAAAATAAAAAAAAATTCAAAAAAATTGTCCACTGCTGAACATTGCCCTTCCCCTTAAAGCGCCACACCGACCGACATCGTGCCAGTTGCATCGGTTATTGGTTCTTCGAGTGATGTGGTCTGCCTATTGCCACTTCAGCTTGCAAAGTCTGAAAGTTATATCGATGACTTTGGTTCTTCGGCGTATTACGTCATACATTTTCAAAATCCAAGTCAAATACTCACCTAGGTTCTAAGTCCTCCATCTCCCCAATAGTCGGGTTCTCAGGCCTGAGCACATTCAGGTCCTGGTGCGGAGATACGATGACGGAGCTGTCCTCCCCTTTGCCCAGCATCTGGTCGTTGAGGATTCTGAGCAGGTCTTCGTACTTGTCGGCGGGTGGTGCGGGAGTGCGGGGTTCGGCGTCGCCACCACTTGTCTCACTCGCCGCTGACTGCTCGTACTCGCGAGACCCGTTGGCATTGCTGTTAACAAAATGATTATTTTATGTAGGTACAAATGATTAATACACTAATTAGGTCTGTAATGTTCAAAGAGATTGAAGGAAACGACGACTTTGCATCACTTTTAGTGCACTGGAGTATTTTTTTATTGTCTTGTACCTAAGACGGAAACTGTGGTTTCAATTTTTATGTAACACCTTACCAAAATACGTATTTTTATATAGGTACTTACTCCTAAATCCAAACAGATTAGATATTCCTATTGAATGCTAATATAACAAGCGTGCTTGTTTTTTTATGCAGTTGAGTAATGAGACGATTAGATGATTAAGTCGCTCGCCTGATGGTAAGCGTCACGCTTGCCCATAGCATTTCAGTGCCACCAAGAATTTGAACAGTTCAGAGCAATGCGCGGTAATATTGCAGAAAATATTGCCCTTCAGTCCGGAACACAATAATGTTTGCAAACTACTGCTTGGCGGTTAAATAACTGGTAAAGGTATAGTATTTCTCCAGGTGGATTCTCCAAAAGAGTTCTACCACTACATAACAAATCTCAAGGCGTGCTTGTACTTCGCATAGGTATTGGTCTAAATTCAATTTCTAGATCTCGGCCTTCACACTATAAACGGTTATGAAACTATACACTCTGAAGATCAGATGAAAGTTCTGTTTTGTTATTTGTGTACCTAATCTGTGTTCTTTATAAACACGTATCAAAATAGGACACAGTTGGTGATGATGAAATCTTTCCAATACTCACATGTATCTACTAGTCAGTTGAAACATCGTGGTTTAGATATCGATTCAAGATTTACATTTCAGATTTGTACGATTTTAAAATCGATGACTTCACGTGTGTCGTCCGTCAGTTTGATAAACATTTGTGGTATATATTATTTACGTGTGTCTAGTACCTACACAAAGATTTCTTCGAGAAATGTTTTAGCAAAAGACTTAAAATTACAAAACAAACCTGTTCACTTTCATGACAATCGGTAAATAATAATCTAATTTAATTGCTTTAATTGAAGTATTTTCGATAATACGTTTTGTTACGAAAATTTAACTTAGAATCATTTAGACAATGGTTCACCAATTAGTGATTCAAAGATTGACTTTTATAAAAGGCTTATAACATTTAAGCCCATAAATAAATACTAGAAATTATAGCAAATGTAAAACAAATAAATATTTCATAATTCATCTTTTATATTTTTCAAGTATGTTTATGCATATTTGAAAAATAAGGTTTTTTTAAATTCAGGTCTCGTGAAAATCTTTTCATTTGTCAGGTACTAGACGTTTTTTGTAGTGGTAGGGCTCTCTTGCAGAGTCTGCCTAGGGAAGTACCACACCTTTGCCAGTTATTCAACCGCTAAGCAGTAGTGTGCAAGCATTACTGTGTTCCGGATTGAACGGCAATGTTTCCAGCGTTATTACTGGGCATACAGAGATTAAACATCTAACATCTCAGGGTGACGAGCGCAGTGCTTTGCCGTGCATAGTTTTGAACTGTTGAAGTTTAAAATCGGGTGGCACTGAACTGTTATGGGAAAGTGTGACGCTTAACATCAAGTGAGAGACCTGCTTGTCTGGGCAACGAGTAAAAAAAAAGACGTTACGAAATTAAAAATCCGATCGAAGTGGGTAGCCCCTTATTTTCGGAAGTCAAGAAGCATTTAAATCGCTGTACTAAAAATGTTTGTAGCCTTAGTTAAGTTAGTCAGTTAGTACTTATTGGGTACAATATAAAATTATAAATATAAAGCCTTGTAAAGCCCTAGAGCAGAAACATATTAGTAGGAGGCGATTGTTAGATATTTTTATCTCACGAGGACAGCTGCTATAACTGTGATGTATAATATCCTATTGTATAAAGTTTTTACCCTCACACATTGTTATGAGCTTGTGAGGCAATGAGATTGTCGCTATTATGTTATGATTACGTGCGGATAGTAAACAGGCAAAGTTTTTTTATTATCAAAACTTAGAGAATTCATTATAGTAATATGCTCCGCCCGCGAGTAGACTGCACGGAACTTCTGGGAATATAAGGAAAATTCAAGTAAGTAGAGGTTTTAAACATAAATAATTAGTAAGTACATATAAATAAACAGTTTACACTATGAGATATATCTGGGACTATATCTGGGACATTTTTGCACACACGGTCATCTGACCCCAAACTAAGCAAAGCTTGTAATATGGCTGCCAGAGACTGATATACATACATATATATTTTTTAAATATTTACTTATATAGATATTAACACCCAGATGTTAGAGTATTAAACTTATGTGGTATCATAGCAACGACAAAATAACGGTTCTGTTATTTAAGCTGTCATTACAATCATAGATGAATGTATATACTAGCGTATAATGATTACAATAAAATTGGCTGCTTCTCATGGTACTACGGATTTTACTCTGAATATTTATTATTCTCCAATATGGTAGCAGAGCGCTAGATATACCATGGAAAATTGAGTTTCGGGATTTGGTGATTAAAAAGGTGCTTCAAGAAAATGTATTCGGAAAAGAATGATGGTTTTTCAAAATTCCTAGTACAAAAATTAATGGGAATGGAGAATTTTCACATCTGGAAATTCCAAATGAAAATGATTTTGATACATGACGACCTTTTTGACTGCATAAAAGAAACCATTAAGGGTTTTGCAGAAAACCAACAAACACAAATGTTCATCACATGAATGTTTGTCCTAGATGGGAATCGAACACACACCCCCAAACACAGAAGGTAGGTTCACTACCAACTGAGCCACCGGGGCAGTCAAATTATTACCGGGGATATGTACTATAATTATTTAATTCCGGTCAGTAAGTAAATCTACCTATTTCATAATCATCATCAATAGCCTGAAGACGTCCACTGCTTCTCCCCCTTTATTAGAAAGCCACACTGAACGAAAATTTGCGATTTGCACCTGTTGCCCGTGACTTTCAAAATGTCATCAGTCCACCTAGTGGGAGGTCTTCCTACGCCGCGTCTTCAAGTTCGTGGTCGCCACACAACAACCGCTCATCCCTATCGGTTATCGGTTCTTCGAGCGATGTGACCTGCCCAGCTTCAGCTTGCGTCTGGGCTACGGATTGATATGGTGGCGTTTCCACACAAACACTTCAGCACTTTGCTACCTATAGTCGACTAGCTGCGTCCCGCGGCTTCACCCGCTATTCTACAGATATTTTTACGGGATAAAAAGTAGCTACCTCCATACCAAATTTCATTCAAATCTGTTCTGCCGTTACAGAGTTGAACGGGAACTAACACACTACTTACATACTGACACATTTACACACAAACATTCGCATTTATAATATTAGTGTGATATAACATAAGAAAAAATGATAAAAGGTTGATACACGATTTCAGTAGTTTTTACACGGCTGAATTCATTCAAGATAAACATAAAAAGACACATTTTCTTTTAATATTACAAGAAACAGTGTAAACTTAATTTATGAACATTACGTGAGGATTAAATCTTTATAGCTACGAAGGTCGAGAGATCGTGGTCACGAATGTCACGATACTCTCCCGACTGCGAATCATCATCATCATCAGCCAGAGGACGTCCAAAGCTGAACAAAGGCCTTCGCTCTTAGAGCGCCACTCTGAACGACAATTTGCCTTTTGCATCCACCGGTTGCCGGCGACCTTGACGGTCTACTTAGTGGAAGACCTACCTACGCTGCATCTTCCGGTTCGTGGTCGCCACTCAAAAACCTTTCATCGTATTCTTTCACTAATTATAGTTACCTATTAAAAACATTATCTCTTAGGAAAGGGATAGGTTGCCAAAATCTCCGCGCTTGGCAGGCAGCTTGGGGATCACAGAACGCTCACACTCTGCTAAAAAGACATCGTTCGTCCGCGAATAGCCACAGATTAAACAATTAGGTAGCATTCTGATTCATGCACTCATCCCAGTTGCGACCACGACAATGCACTTAAATATCGGAATCACACCTTAATAGTCAGGATCTTAGGATGAATATTTGCTTGCGGGAAAGCCGCTGTCAACTATATCCGGGGGAACATTCCTGACTTCAGAAAATTTTTGTACCTTATAAAACATTTTTATGGTCGTCGTTAGATAAGAAATCACGGTCTTTATCTTACCAAATATCTAAAATGTCAACAGCCTAAATTATGGATACTTTCCGGTTGTAAAACAAGCGACGTGACAATATTTATTTTGCTGTAAATGATTACTATGTCAACAAGGCATCATTTTAAATTCAGATAATTATTTTTAAATAATTATGGTGTCATTATTTATTTTTAATCCTATAAACCACTTGGTAAATATGGCGAGAAATTGGTTTGAAATAAACTTGTTTGGTGGTCTCTATAAGACTCAGACATACATACATACATATACACAGATTCATGACATATAGATAGATAACCCCTTATTAAAAACCATGTAGAAAAATAATTTGTACGATAGACGAGGCGTCTAATTGGTGGCCTTATGCAGCAACGACGATGTTTTATACAAAAGGTGGCAAAACGAAGATTCTACAACTCTCATCGTCTTTCCTTCTTTTTCACGACCCTCTTGACTTAGTTGTTGACACGGCTGCCTTACAAGAATGAGGTCCCGGGTTCAATGCCCGCCAGGCGATTATTTGAATAATGAATTTAAAATTCTGCTCTCTTAACAACCTAAACAGGGCAACCTTATAAATGTGAAGCGTTATTTATTAAATCGTAATAGTAATTAAAAGTACTATTTCAAATTTTAGTCAAATTTAAAAAAAAACCTTTATCTATAGATGATACGATGATGATTAAAGCTTTACTTAGTTCGATAATAAAACTAAGCGTAAGTAGAGAAAATACGCAAAAAAGAAATAGCTTCAGTTAAAGGTTGATATAGGATAGTACTTACTAAATCTACGACCAAAACCAGCGGAGGACGGGTAGCAGCGTTTTCTTAGTAAACGCGCCCAAGTCGTCTGCCATACGTGGATATTATGGCAAAAGAGGGGGATGCCTTTGTTCTGCAGTGGACGTTCTGGCAGACGATGACGATGGCGATAAGGGAATGCAATTGTTTATGAATAAAAATGTATGCCAGAATGCATTATAATGCAATATATGCCTTTATGTAATGTACGTATTAAAAGATTATAGTTCAGCTATCTACCTTGCCTATACTCACTGTGTTTAGCAAAGTTACTTCGATAGCATAATCGATTTGGTGATAATGATGGTAACGCGATGTATCAAAATTAGTAATTTTATCTCCATATATCAAATAAACTGATAACGGATATTTTTTGTACACAAATTTCTGCTTTGTTTGCATTATGATAATTATATGAAAAACTATGTTGTTTAACAATGACTAAGGCAAGTACTGGTGAATAATATTATTGACTGTATGAGTATGTAGACGTGACACAGTTTTAGATTAAAAAAAAAAATGTTTATGGACAGTCATCATCATCATCAACGCCAGAACACGTCCACTGCTGAACAAGCCTTTGCCTTAGACCGTCCCACTGAACAACAATTTGCAACTTGTTTCCACCGGCTATTCGCAAAACTTCAAAATGTCGTCAGTCCACCTAGTGGAAGGCCTACCTACGCTGCGTCTTCAAGCTCGTGGTTTCCACTCAAGAACCTTTCTTACTCATCGATTATCGGTTCGGAGCGATGTGGTCTGTATTCACCTCAGCTTGCAAGCCCTGAGAGCTTCAAGCTATATCGGTGACTTTGGTTCTTCGGCGAATATCCTCGTTCCGCAGTACCCACACAAAAAAACTATTGGTTCTCATTTCAAAGAATGCTTATTCTATCGAAAGATAGAAAAGTAGTTTATTATTATTTATTTATTTATTTATTGTATTACTGATCATGTATTTAGGATTACTGATTTTTGAAGCAGTTTTAATGCTGGTGCTTTTATTCTAGTGTTTCGAGAATTGCCACTAAGGTCATTAGTATAACTCCTGTAGTTGGTAAAAATTCGATGGCGTATGTGAATGTAATATACCCGCACTGGGCCAGCGAGGTGGATATGGCCTTATCACCCTTCGAGGGTTGGTCGATATCTCAGTAGTGGGATGTTTTCGAGGCTGATGCAGAGTGTAACATATGAACAACTAGCTCCACCCCGCGGTTTCACCCGCTATTCTTCAGAAACCGAATATTCTCCGGGATAAAAATGTCCTTTGTGCTAATCCAGGTTATAAGCTATCTCCATACCAAATTTCATTCAAATCCGTTCAGCCATTACAGCGTTGAATGGGAACAAACACACTTAAATACTTGCACACAAACTTTCGCATTTATAATATTAGTGTGATGATGGTGTTTTTTACATGCAGCTCCCGTTTTTAGCGAAAGCGCCCAGTAAAAGAGTTCAACGGGTGACTCACACTCGGAACAATACATCCGTGCAAATACTTCTAAATCTCCCTTGTTTTTAATATAAATGAACCACTGAATTCTCTTAAGCTCCGTTTATCTAAACGCTTCGTTTAAATAAACAATGATTGAAACGGATTGTTAACTAGATTTTTGTTTATGAATTGCGTAAAAAAGTACTTTTGAAGGAGGTGTTAATTATGATCTGTTATGTTTTCGAAGAATCAGTAAATGTGTTTTAGAAAAACATTTTTTTTTAATACAATAATCACTGTTTTAGACTTTCGTGGTTGTTTACTGCATTACTATTAGTAGGTACTCACGGGATCTTTACCACGATTTTTAGTTTTATTGAGTTAACTAATTAACTTTTTAACTTATAAAGTTTAATTAGAATAAGGAATAATATCCACTAATGTAGGTGTGTACAATGTACCTACATGCCAAGATATTCGCATAAAAATTAGACACGTAGACATGTAGGCATAGTTCAAACATATCTGAAATAACAAGATTAGCATTATTTTCTTTAACACGTGTTCAAATACTTGATCCCTAGTTTGTAAAATACATAACAGGAAAAAAAAGTAAGGTGTTGAATACCACATTCTCCTTTTTATACTTCCGTGGTAGTGTGCAATTTTTTTTTTTGTAGAAATTCAAAAAAGAACGATGACGTTCGGGGATTCACTCACACTTTAGTTATAATCACGGGTAACAAACGTCAAAATCGTGGTAGGTGTCGAGTACTATTTTAAAGGATCCGGAATAGTCAGAACTGATTCCGAATTTACCTGCTACCTAACATTATTGACTGAGCGCAGCGATTTCCATTATCATATAATTATTCATTACACTCGTTATATAAATAAAATAAAAAACTTGCAAGATTTTAATTTAAAATCGATTGTCGATCCTGGGACCCTATTCGGAGAAATGACATTTTATCTCGGTCACTGTCTCTCTAATTTAGAATTTAATGGGAGTGAGAGTGACCGAGATAAAATGTCATTTCTCCGAATAGGGTCCCTGGGGCCTTGTCATGTAAGTCTGGTGGCGATCGTCTTCGTTTGTCATCCCTCTCGCTCACATGGTGCAAGTAAGTTGGCGCGAGTGGAACGGCACGCGATGACCATCGCCATAAGAATTACATAAGGCCACCTGGTCCCGATTAGCACACGATCGAGGAAGATGGGACAGCAAGAGAGTGACCTATACCCAGCAGTGCGATAAAGATAGGCTACGGATGTTGATGATAGCTTGAATCCTTATTCATACGAGTATACATAAACCGATGGTGCGGTTTGAAAACGTGATACGGTCGCGACATAAGTGTTAAAAATGACGGGACGCAGAAACGTAGGAGAGACGTCGAAAACTAAGGGACATGCAATTTTTTTTTTTTTTTGTATTCACCGAATGTAAACACGCTAATGCAGGGCAAAGGCCTCCATTAAAAAATCATCATTAAAAAAATAAATTATTTAATTTCAGAACTAAAAAAAAAAGAATATCATGTTATTTTACGTACGTCCAAAACTTAGACGCCTGTGCCAAAAAACTTACTCGTTATCTACAAGACGCTGTCAATGTCAGTCTAGTAAATATTTTGATAACACAGAGATAAAGTTTCTACTTGCATGTACCTACAATGGAAACAATTTATTCAATAAAATGAATCATATCAAACTAGTCAATTAACAGGAAAAGGCATTCCCTATTTAAAACTTTACTTCCTATATTAATGTACTCGTGAATACGCATGACATCGATTCGTTTTTAAACTAAATTGAATTTGACAGCTCTGTGACATGCTTTTCTATAAAATGAGACGCAGATAATTTTGATCCTGTCAAATCAGTTTAGTTTAGTGAGTGGTACAACGCAAGTAAATTGACGCATTTAGCCAATTATTTTAATGACGACAATAGCTTCAACTACTCCATTTGTTATCACTGAACAAAATAATTAACATTCATTATTATAAATATTTTATAGATATGTTTAATGCTCTTACTTGATAACAACTTTATTTGAATACAACGATACCCAGAGCATTTGTGTACATATTTAAAAATTATGGAACCCTAAAAATGCCTAAAAAATTCATATCTACGAAATGCAGAATAACAAAATATTTTGATGACAATTTTTTATCGAATTAAATAATATTGAAATATGTATAGGATATTTGACAACTTAAGTAAAAAAAAAATAGGAAAATAAAAGTAGAAATTTAATTTAATTTAATTTAATTTAATTCTACTCGTAATCTAATTTAATGTATATTTATTTTTTATGTTTTCAATTTGCTTCAATTGTAGGTGTTACATACAATTCTAAAAATTCTTTTTAACGATCATTTGCATTGTAAATTCCCTAATTGTAATAGTTCATTAACCGGTGAATTTCTCAAGAACTTAACATTTTGTTCGCATTACGTCTCTTCCTATCTTGGTGCTATCGAAGGGTCATTGTTACATATATGATAAGATAAATAGAATATTGTTTCAAATTGGAAAACTACATGTATAGTGTAGTGTTAAGTGTGATGCTCACTTTAACCGTTTTAAATGAATATTATATTTATTTAATTCCCTAAAACAAAAGACTTAAAAAAATGCTCTGAAAAAATACTCTTCCCTCAATTCCTCAGCCGTTATCAGAACTGAAAGTATTTTCCAAATCGGTTTATAAATGACAGAGTCCTTAAGCAACAAACATAAAAAAAAAAAAAAAAACTGTCGAATTGAGAACCTACTACTTTGTTTTTTTTTCGGTTAAAAAACAAAAGTTTTTTTTACAGTATAAGATTACTTACCACAAAAAAAAACGATATCGAAAGTAACACTGACACATAAACAAAAAATCACTGTGTTCAAGAATCACAACACAAACCTTTTCTGAAGGAGCCTTTTCCTGAATTCGATAAAAGTAGAGCGTCCCTTATCCTCGACGTCGCCGATCTTGACCCGGCCGTGCAAGGGGACTCTGTGGCCGGAGATGCCATAATCCATCTGGAGGTCGACAATCAGCATCAAGGTGAAGAGCACGAGGAAGGCGCTGATTGCGAGCGCGAGGCGCTCCTTTAGCTTCATGTTGAGCATGGTGCGCGCGGTGTGGCGGCGCGGCGCGGCCTGACTGCGCGCATGGTCGGGTGTCGGCGAGCGCTTAGCGTCGCGCGCGCACTCGCGCCGGCGACGCCACCGCGCGCGCGCCCACCCGCTTACGCTGAAACAAGCACGCCTCGTCAGGAGGGTTGAAAACGCGGGCGGATGAACCGCCGAGCGCAGCGATTCACTCTACCAGTAGAGTAGAATCTCTAGTTAGTAGCATTTCGACAAATTTTGATGGCAAGAATCTGAGTCTACTTATTCTCTGGAGCAAAAATGTTTTGCTCGAGATTTGTTTTGCTATTAAATTTATTAATTAACTTCCTTCCTGTCAGCGTTTAGACGTCCACTGCTGGACGAAGCCTCTCCCATATCGGGTGGTTGCCATAATCCCAACCCAATATGGGAGAGAAAAAAATGAAAAATGAAATGAGAAAGAAATGGTGAAAACACAACGCACCTCTTCCATATTGGGTGGGGATTATGGCTACCACCCGATATGGGAGAGGCTTCGTCCAGAAATGGACGTCTAAACGCTGATAGGAAGTAGAACCAGAACCACCGGAGTACCTCTTGGTACTCTGGTGGTTCTGGTCCCAGTTTTAGGACATACTATGTATAATGGTATTCAAATGATTACCTACTCTGAAGATTTATTCAGTAGCCAGCTCTCCATAGAGCAAAGTACTTAACTTGGCTCTAGAGAGTTCTTACTTTAGGACACGTACTTTTTTAACAAGTAAACATAACAGTAATACACTGCGTATTTTATACACTTGAGTTGACTAAGTCCAAAATAAACGTGGAAAGAGTTTTGGTTATTAATACTAACCTATGTATCTAATTAAAGTGACAAGTAAGAATATTTCCAATCATGACCGTTAATTAAAAATATATTTTCAAGATGCAAAAATCAATTTACTTTGGATTGGATAGTGGGTATAATAGGTACGCACTTCAAACATAGTATACCTACTAAGGTAAGTACATATAGGTGAATAGTTTCTGCTTTAACTGGCAAAATTTGCTTTCATCTGTCCGTATGTTGGTGCGTACAGGCTTTAATTTTCAACGAATATACAATTTTATAGTTTTTTATTTGTTTGCGATTTTTGTTTGGATGAGTATTTCACTCAAAAAAGGGGGAAGTTAGCTGCGGCGCCATTTATCGGCCGATTTAAATTAATAATAATAATTCTAAGCAAGAATTTCGAATAAGAGCAAAATCGGTGAAGAGATTTTCAAAAAAGGTCGTCAGGTATCTGTTCGAGACATCGAACTATTACATTCCATAACATACCTAAAAATAAATTATTATCAGTATTAATAGGCATATATCAAAATGCTCACGAATTGTCTTACTTTAATAAATGCAAGCATAGATAATTGACCGCAGTATTTGTGGTATTCTATATAAAAAGAAAACAAGCGAGTGTTAAGGTGGGTTTACATTTAAAAAGCCGTTTTTTATCGCCTATAAGCCCGCTTTTAAGCACCAACTCGCCAACTTGCCAACTATTTATACACCCTGTAAAAGTTGAAAATTAACGCAAATACTTGTAGTAACTAAGTGTGTAAGTAACTGCAGTTCCACAAGAAGCATAGTTTTTCAGAGATAAAACAAAATATGTTAATGCATGGCCAAAATTATGTTAAAGCTGTTTCGAAGTTGAGTTTAGAGAAACAACCACAACATAACAGTCGCAAATTTTTGTATTTATATTATCAGTACCAAATTATCATTGTCATCTTCAGCCAGAGGAAGTGCACTGCTGAACAAAAGCGTCTCTCGTCGCTTACTGGGGGAGGCCTTTGTTGGTTCTGGTCGTAGTTTTAGGACCTACCTGCCGACCTACCCTCCATTTCATCAGGGCAGATAGCTGTTAAACGAGGAATAAAATATATAGCGGTTTGTTAGCTTTGTATAGAAAATATGTCAAATTATTCCATAAATGCGAAAGCTAATAAGTGGTGTTTAGGAATAATTTCATTAATAAGCTAGCTAAGATAACACTGTATGTTTTCCGAAAATAAATGAATAACAGTTATCTGACGATAAAAAAACTCAGCCCTCAAAAACGTAAAATTATTATATAATTTCTTTAAGATACGTGATATAAGTGTGATGTTATGACAAAGTACAAGCAATAAAGACTAACCAATATAACCTAGCCTTATCATGATACTAAAAATGTAATAATTTGAAATAAGAATCCAACATGTAAATTCGTTATCTAGGCGTTATTTGATTACGCTAGCTTAGCTTTCTGTCTTCTTAGAAATAGATTTATTTGCAAAGTTTTAGTTTTTATGCGTTGTTAATGTTAATTTTAATGAGGTAATGTGTCAGCTTTCTGTGATAAATTAAATTAAAATGAGCACTTTAGCAAAACTTGTCACGTTTTGTCAAGTGCTCATTTATTCAGGAAAATAATTTCCATTGTGGCGTGAAAAAGTATGAGTTATACTAGACTAAAAGAAATGTCAGCTGGGACCCTATTCTGAGATATGACATTTTATCTCGGTCACTCTCACTCCCATTAAATTCTAAATTAGAGAGACAGTGACCGAGATAAAATGTCATTTCTCCGAATAGGGGCCCTGTTCACTCTTGCCAAATTATAATAATCAGAGAAGAAATTTTATAAGCAATAATTACAGATCATGAAAAAAATTACTTCAAAGATGTTAGGGTTCGTGTTTCCTCCTTCCGCCTCGCAAATGTACAAAGTATAAATGACGAACGTCCATACACACTCATCCTCTATTAAACCCACTTAGAAGATGAATTAAAAAAATGTTTTGTTAGTATCGCGTCTTGCTAACGAGCAATGGAGCGCATTATACTAAACGTCCGGTTGATAGACCGCATCAGAATCACAGAGCTGCGCTCCAAAACCCATATTGCAGACGTTCGTTGCTCTAAAAGCTGCTACGCTAAAGTGCGACTGGGCGTGCCACGTTTGCCGAAAGACAGACAAGCTATGGTCAAGGCCACCAATTACTGGGTCCCAGGTATCCAGCCAGTTTAACCTGGACAGGTTAATCAGCCTGTACGCCGACCTAGGCGGAAGTGCAGAGGTGCCACGCTTTTAATGGTCTATAATAGCTCTCAAAAGACGAACATGGAGTGAAGGAATGGGAATGGAATGTTGAGAATGGGACAAAACATAACACACAGCCGACATCAACCCGAAGACGTCCACTGCTGAACAAAGGCCTCCCCCTTAAGTGGGTTGCCATAATCTTCACCCTTGACGCGCTTGGCTTAGGGCATACAGGCGGATATAAACAATGTTCACAGAAACTGTTGTGTAAAATATCATGCTTCTAAACCTACCGAATAGGCTGTGCATTATTTGTCAGACATTCAGTAGATTTTCAATCGACAAATATACATAATAATTATTTATGTTATTATGTATATATATATATATAGCATGGCATGATTTAATTAGATCATTAAGTAGAAATATTTTCCATATATTTGGATATTGTTATGGATATGATATTGTCCATTATGGATATTGTTCACGCGAAAAGCGATTAATACAATAAGAGTCCAGTATAATGACGCATTCCGGACTCTTATGAGGTTACCGCGGTACTGTAGTGCGTCAAATATGTTTGCTGAGGCGAGAGTTCCTGACTTTTTTGCCATAATAAGATCGAGGGTTGCTTCGTTCTGGCATGGCTTGCGTCGTTCCAGCAACGAAATTCTCGCGGCTATCGCTGACGACTTAAGGAGTCCAATGATGAGGCATTGGGTCTCTGTTCACATGGACGGAAACAAAAAATGACACGGCACTATTGTGCACTATATTTTTATTTGTAATGACAGTGTACTTAATTTTTAGATTTAAGATATGGGTCAAATGTGCCTGAAATAAAATATTATTATTATTATTATTATATAAAACCACTCTGCGATACTCTGCCTAGAGTATCGCGCTTTAATATTTTTTCCACTGCGATGTCTCGCTCTAACGTGGGATTAAATGCTCCCATGGCTAGAATGGTGCGTATGTATAATACTCTGTCTAAGACAGCCGATGTTGACATATTTGGTGACCATATTCATATATTTAGGAAGACTTTGAGGTTTCTGACTATCTGATCAGTGATGATAATTCATATTATGACTTTTAAATTTAAATTTTTGACTTTTATGTAATGACTTAATTCTATTTATAATTATAGTACCTCGCTCTTTATTTTTGCTTGCTGTCTTCACCTGTAAGTATTGTGACATTTAGTTCTATTTTATTTGTGTACATTTTTGACATTGTATTGGTGTGCACAGTGTAGGTGAACCTAAATAAATAAATAAATAAACCATAATAGCCGTATTTTCCGTATGTAGACTTAGCATCAAGTCCGACCAATATAAATAGGAAGAGGTATGTACAGCTCTTGCCACTACTGGTTATCTACTCGAATGAATCAACGGACAGCTTGTTTACCGTGTAATAACATAATAACGTTTATTTATATACACAACATACCTACATATAAATAGGTTTAGGAATTTCCTAGAAATATATCGGATCAAATCTTTTTCCGTGCGATTTTATGCTTCATGGAGATTTCAGTATTACTTTGCTCAGAATCAGAAAGTACGGAGCGGTTATGTAGGACTGTCTAACCTCAATCAGATAAGTATGAACAGTAAGTACATTATGGCCGCCTTAGTGTTAGAATTTTCTAGCTACCCAAAAACCTCTGACTAGGTTTATATGTTGTTATAATAGGACAAACAAACGCGCGGGACCTACAAATTGTATGTGTTAATAATTATCCAACCCACGATATCGCATATATTGCAGAGGATTCCCACTCTTCAGGACAATCGAAACGCACCAAGCTTCGATTAAAATCTATCTATACAGGGTAACTTTTTAAGGAGTACGCAAATTTTGTGTACTTAAAAATTGTTAAATAATAAAAAGTACCCGACTGGAAAATGTAGCCAAAGTCACTCCAGACGTAACGAGGCATCTAAAGACACCTCACTCGCCAAAATCGGTCAAGCTGCATAAGCTATATACGCGGTAAAATAGGAACACACAAATACTCATATTAACATACACTCCAAAAAGATTACTCTCCTTCTTGAGCAGTCGGGTATAAAAAGATATAAAACTAAAGTATCGTATACTCAGTGCTTTAAAAAACTCGCAGATGGGGTTTAACGTACTCTCGCTTTTGGCAGCGTGTTATCCAGCGAAAGCTGATAGGTATTCTGGAGACGTAGCTAGCACGTCTTTCTAACGTACTCGTATTCAATCCGAGAGTTAAAAGATCACGATAGTTTTATCAAGCAGCCTATACAAATGCTGGCGGAATACTTATAGTTAAAATTTTGAGAAGAAAGTAAAAAGTTTTGAGTCTAGGCGGATGTGGAAAACCTAACAGAAAACAAAGACCAAAAATCAAAAAAGTTCAGACAAAGATCTTGCAATAGTTTGCGGTGTGCGTTGTGCAAGCGTATCACTAGAAACATCATGCAATTAAATACTTTGTATATCTATGCTGTCATTTGTTTCATGGAACAATCTGCTAGATAATATCCTGACAGTATATGCACTGTAGGCAGTTTGAAAAAATCTAGACAAGAGAACGAGATATTTCGACCACATAAGACGAATTGATATATAAAAATATCTTTCAATATTTACAAGAAAATGCATGTAAGTTTACTTTATGGCATGAACTAAATGTGCCTGATTGCTTTTTACAACGTTTCGAAACGTTGAATAAAATCTCTGTTTGAGCAATATTGGAGTCTGAGTGGCACCAGATGCTCAGATGTTTGAGGTGTACAAAATATTTTTATTTTTAATATAATACCAATATAGCAATCGATGTCTGCGAATATTGAGTGTAATGAAAAGTTATTCGGAATTATTTCTACGGACTATTTTGATAAATTGTTTTTTAAAGCATCTTATGTGATTGCTAAGGTTAAAGTAGGTTAATGTTAACAGTAGATAAAGAAATCCGTGAGCAAACTAGGTAAGTAGATACCTCAATATACAAAAGGGTGGAATGAACTGTATGAGTCTGCAAAATCGTCATCGACCTAGATTGGAAAAAGGAGAGTCGTAAGCTATTGAGCACCTTTCGTTAGATAAGTTGTTTTGATCTACGGCTGGACCAAAATGTGTTTTCGTCGAAGGCCCCATATTCTTCAAAAGGTTCAAAAGGTCAACGACTGGTCTCGTGTTATTGTAATTAAAGAATCTTTGAGTGTGGTATAATATATATTACCCCAGTGTGTAATACAATTTATACAGACAAAACACAGCCTAAATCTAAAGTCTAGAAGCTACAAATTTTGTTCAGGAGTTCCTTAAAGTAATATAACGTAGATGTGCTTTATTTTTATTTCTATATTTGACAGGCTAGGAATTTGACAACAAACGTTGGTCGAGGATGGTAAACACACTTAGTATAGAATGGGAAAGAAAGAAAAAGAAGAAGAGAAAGATTTTTTTAACTCTTTTTCATGATTCTGAGTAACGAGACAAGCAAGTCGCTCGCCTGATGGTAGGCGTCACGCTTGCTCACTATATTTCAATGCCACCCAGAAATCAGCCCATGTTTTTGTATTTGTAAAAAAGAATGATTCATCTGCACCGCTAATAGGAGAATCTGATTGAAAAAAATAATTGTATGCCAGTGTGACACTTCAGCCTGAATATGAACAAAAAGTTCCAATTATATCACCAAAGTGCGATTTTCTGCATGCCTAGATGTTTTCAATATTAACAAGTATTAAACCCTATTGCGTTGTGTTAAGGATGGAAATCTAGTCTTTTGTTGTTAACAAAGAAAATTCAGATGTTAATTTATTTATTTACCCACTATTTATAGTATTATAAGCTTATAACTTCGCTGGTACTTAGGTTAGCATCGCTAATTACATTTTGACTGACTTAGGCTTATTTCTGCATTCTAAACATAGATAAATTATATAAAGAAGATTACCAATGGCCATAGTAAGATGCGTAACCCCATTGTAGTAACTCATAAGGACGTAAGATGTCGCTAGTGTTTCTAACTGCGACATGATCTTCACAATTTCTGCTTGACTTGAAATATAAATTCAAGCTAACTCATTCGTAATGGTACGGAGAAAAAACACCGATTGTTATGAATATTTTTGCATTAGAAATAACATTAAAAGGCGTGGCGTTGAAAACATAATTTTTCAAAGATAATTTCTACGTCGTTTATTGTAATCTAATTGAACTATACCTTAAATTGCGGACATAATATACCAATACTGTTTTTATGTTCAGCATATTTTCATCGGCTTTTATAGCAGTTTGATCGTGAGCTGACTAAAAAAATAAGCGCTATTTAGTTTTATGCTAATTTTCGGGGGTACACTTTTTTGAGATTATCATTCTTCTCGTATATTTTTTCTACGATTCTAAACAAAATAATATAGATAAATAACGTACTTAAATACCATAATATGTATATTGTTGTAAGTATTACCTAGATACCTACTAATATATCAGTCTAAAGGGAAACATATAATTACAAAACAATGCTTAACATATTTACTCACATTTAGTAACCTAAGCATACCTAAGTTTTCCATGAACTGAAACGCACACTAAGCATTATCCGATACAAAGTTCAGATTACTATGTACAGCAATTACCTACACTTTATACTATCGATATCTATTATATGATACTCTGTAATGGTTTTAATATGAGATATAATATTGAGATCAATAAGATCACAGATCAACCAGCTCGAGGATATCACAAAGCTATCACGATGCATCAGGGCATAAAATTATGACAAAAACATCACACCACATATGAAGTAAACATCAATTAGCAACTTATTCAGAGCTGTTCATTAATCATCCTAAATATATCTCCGAATAGGTTTGACTGTTTGTACGTAAAACATTGCACAATGATGCATGTATTGCCTACTGAACAAACGGTCAATGCTTAAAATTGACAAATGGTATAAAATAATGTGTTTAATGTGTTTAAATAGCCAAAAACAATACCTACTCATAATACAGTAACAAAATATATGCAGCAACGTTTATAGCAAAGTACATCAGCCAATTCTCTTCAAATAACGTCCTTTCCAGAGGCAGGATGATTGACCAACTGGTGCGACATGACAAATCTCTCTTCTGTGTAACTACCTACCTAGTTGGTTCGTTCTTCGAAGAAATGTCAAAGATGTTTCATTAATTTCATTCATTATTTAAAAGCGTAGCTCTTGTTGGTGAATTAATTTCCATGCATGGCGGTCTTCTGCCAGCGTATTCACCTCCTTGTAAGACATGACATCTGCCTTCTCTTAGGTAGTTAGGTCTTTTACTGTTTTTTTTTATTATTTACGTTCCATTTCATTGCGCCGCGGTATAGCAGCGTTCAGGCTTTATAGGAAACGGTTTGCACAATAACGGAACGGTGCATATGCGGTTATTAGATACCAGCCGTATACCTTTCATTAATTGATTGCATGCTCGGGCACGGGGCGTAAATCTTAGTATTTTGTAAGTGCTTACTCAATAAGTTCAACAGAAGGATCATTGCATATAATGCAATAATATAATTAATACGTTGACTGTCCTAGAGTTTTGTACTGGGTTGAAGCTACTTCATAATAATTATTGCTTACCACCAATTTATTTTTGCCTTTCTTGTTGGTATGTATAGTAAAGCAGCAGTGCATTGGTTTTTTTAAAGCAATTGTCGATCTTTTAAAATTTGGTTTGAGTTTATGGCATAGCTTTGATTGTGAAGTTAGGAAAAAAATGCTGGTGCTGGTGGTTGTAAAAGACACCTTTTTAAAAGAATGACTATTCCAAATACCTATTCTTTATTATATTAATATTATAAATGCGAAAGTTTGTGTGTATCTATAAGTTTGTGTCCCGTTCAACTTTGTAACTGCTGAATGAAATTTGATATAGAGGTTGTTTAGGTGTACCCTGGATTAACACATATGGAATAACACATTTTTTCCCGGAAAAATATTTATACTAATCCTATGATATTGCTGATGAAACCGCAGGGCGTTGCTAGTCTACTCATAATATAACAAATATACAGAATTTTGCACAAATGATCGAATTACTTAAAGATATCAAAGAACAAAACAAAAGAATCGCTTAAAGCACACATTCTCAACAATTTGTGAAAACAAACATCAACCAGCACGCAACAGTCTTTAGCTATTCAGTCCGGGAACAATGGCTAAAGACCACTCATTCAGCTTGGGATAGATCGTCTTTATTACTTGCTACTTACTAATGTTTATATTTATCATCATTCGTAGTTTTCAGTATACACCTATACGTGACAATTGGTTTATAATAAATAAATATTTTATAGAGTATGCTCGAAAAACTTCTTTCTCTATCGACACTGAGTAATTAAATAACTACGTACGTTTCGACTCTTATATATTAGAAAAGGCTTGCAGCAGATTTATTATTGTTGTCACCTAATTTAATTCAGTTGACATTTACACAAAAATAATTTTATTTAAGTTTCTTAGTTGCAAAACGTTGCAGTTGCGTTGCCTTTTTACGATTAGGTATTTTAATTTGTCGTGATCTATATGTATATTTTTTTAATACCTCTGCTTTAATCTATCAATTGACATTTGCTTCTCCCACGCTGTAGGTGTCAAGTCATTTCAGCAAAAATGTTGTTAAATAAAAATTCAAGTGACATTTACGTGTAAATAAATTGCTGGTTAAATATCTCATTAATGCATTTTTTATATAATATTATGCGCCAAGGGGATAAAGCAACATTTCATTTCACGGGCAACATCTTGTATCCCGAGCGGATTTAAGGATTCTAAAGCTAGTTTTAGAGTCTAGAAGCCTAAAATCCTGAGTGCAGCGAGAGATTCAAGGTCGCCCAAGACGAAGACAGCTTTATCCCCGAGGAAAATACTCTATGCGAGAACATAAAAGCAAGGCTAATAATAATAAACGTGCGTCATTCGTTATTTTCATTCAATTTCAAATCATATATTTCAAATGTTACTATCAATTTTAATTTTATCTTTGCATATTAGAAGCGGGAGGCATCCATAACTTCATGGGGGGCATTCACATGTGTACGTTCGTATACAGATGTAAGCTTGTCCTTCCGCGAAGCTTTGGTACATTCGGTATTTGAAATTGTATAGCTATCGCTCTGTTCCTCGTGCGTGCAATAGAGAAATTTTATGAATTTTCCTAACTTTTTGATGCAATTAGCGCTTCTGGGGTATTTTGTTATCACACTGTAAATCTTAATAAAATCTTTTGTTTTTTTGTCAATGGCTCGGATTGATCATAATCAATGCCCCCTTTTTTGTTTTTTAAAAATGATTATGGTACCCTAATAACAACTACATTTGAATTTTTGACGTAAAAAAATTGACACTAAGTGAATATAACACCGAAAATATTGTGAAATTAAAAAAAAAAAAAAACGTACAAGCATAGTTTTTCACGGTGTAGTTAACATATAAAAAAAAACATCAAAATTGGATAACATTAATTTTAGGAGTGGGTCAGAGGAGTGGGTGGGGTTTAGAGTGAGTTTTTATCAGACTACGCTTTTTTTATGGACGAAACGGCGGTATACACTATTCTTAGTACTTAGGTGGTGCTAGCATTCATAATAATATTAGTTAGGATTACCAAATTCAAAAATTAAAATAAAAACGCAGTGGCCAATAATGAAATTCAGTACAATATTATTGACCTGCGGAGGGTAATAATGACATTCACTACAATATTATTGACCTGCGGAGGGTAATAATGACATTCAGTACAATATTATTGACCTGCGGAGGGTAATAATGACATTCACTACAAAATTATTGACCTGCGGAGGGTAATAATTACATTCTGTACAATATTATTGACCTGCGGAGGGTAATAATGACATTCACTACAATATTATTGACCTGCGGAGGGTAATAATGACATTCAGTACAATATTATTGACCTGCGGCCCAAGCCGCCTGCGAAGCATGGGGATTATGGCAACCCATCCCTATTTCCATGAGGCGCCTTTTGTTCAACAGTGGACTTCTTGGCTGACAAGAGGAAATATCAATTAAAATTACTTTTTATCCGACCGCCCAAAAGTAGGTGTATATGTTTTTTAAGTATATATAAATGTATATTTATTTGTTTCTATAATTTACCCCGAGTAGCCTAAAATAAGTTTAAACAGCTTGACATTTTTCAAAGTACAATGTGTCGTTGCATTTGTTTTTATAACAATTATGTCAGCTTAATGATCAAGTTTTTTTAAATGATTTTAATAATATACTCACAAAGTTTTTTTTATATGCTAAGCTTTGCTCCACAGACTCTGGGGTTCATGTCTTTTATCAAATTTGACAATTTTTATCAACTAAAACTTAATACAAAGAACTAATGACGTTACAAAAGAAGATATACTTACATGTTTGATCCAATCAATCACTGGCTGATAATCCAAGCAATTACTGGTTCTCAGTTAATTAGAACATAATGTTAGACTAATGATTAATCTATCATCTGCTACTGAACAATAACTAGGAAAGCTCCCGTGTGAAATGGGGCAGTTTTTCGCAACGGCGGCAATGTTGATCAGTGACAATCGACGTCTCTTGCGGCAAAACAAGCGCAATATTCTATACTTGTATAACAAAGAGATTGGTTTATTACCACCCGAATGAAATCTTTGATACCAAGTATTATTCTTTTACTGTTTTTTTTTTTTTTTTTTTTTATTTTACCGAGCGAAGCGATTGTCTCTGAGTTTACTGGGACAAATCGTCATTTGTATGTATGGTTGTATGTTTATGTGTATATTTGTCCGATGATAACTTGCGAACCGTTGATCCGATCTTCATGACATTTTGTAGGCAAGTAGTTCATTTCAATACAATTTTTAAGTTCGAATATGAGCTGAATCGGTCCAGGGGTTGTGAAGATATAGGGGTCGCGAGGTCTCAGTTCGCCGCGAACTACTAGTATATATTTTTGTCATAAATAAAATTTTCTCTATTTCTGTATTTTTTCTGTAAAAAAAAAAGCTAACTGTAGCCCACGACACACCGGACTTAAGACCTTACTTGTCAAAATCAGTCAAACAGTTAGCTACAGGCGGGAATATAAGAACATACATACATACACCCCTAAAACATCGTCCTTCTGGTGCAGCCGGGTAAAAATATACCTACCTAATGACAACTAAAATAAGATACTACTACTGTTGTCAGAATTTAAAAAAAAAAGTGGACTGTAAAACAGAGTACTTACACACTACACATGCACTAATTATAAGTTACTAGCTGTTACCAGCGACATCGTTCGCGTGGACCAAAAAAAATAAATGTAACCTATGCCCGTCTCCTATAAGACTAAAGCTATATATATGCAAAAATTGAGGTCGATCCGTTCAGCCGTTTAATATGCTTAAAAAACTGTACCTTGTAAACAAGCAGACAATGATAAGCTCAAATCTTGTTTTAGGTTAAAAAAACAGAAGTAGATAATATATAGTAGCAATAAAAAAACCGAAAAGTGCGAGGGTTCCGTACAATTTTTTTCTAAGTAAGTAAAATTATAAAGCAATGAAAACCGAGTTACGAAATATCGATCATTCTAACGAAAAAATATTATGGTTTACGATATGTAAGTCGGATTTAAGGACAAACAACTTTGTATTTGTAAATTTGTTTCACCGTACATTGATATACGTTATTCAATTTTCTAACTGCAAATGTAAGTTAGGAATCGCAAAAATATATTTTTGTTTGTGATATAACTACAAATTAACGATTTTCAGATTTATCCAAGGATTTATTCCATTAGACCTTAATTCGCTATTAATTTTTATTTGATACTCCACGCGTTCTTGAGAAGAAGAAGAAGAGAGAAACAGACAGACGGACAACGAAGTGATTTTATAAGAGTTTCTTTTTTTCCTTTGAGGCACGGAACTCTAAAAAACACTGTAGTTATCATCATCATCATCATCATCAGCCTTAAGACGTCCACTGCTGAACATAGGCCTCCCCCTAAGAGCGCCACACCGACCGGCAACGGGCCACTTGCATCCACCGGTTGCCCGCGACTTTCACAATGTCGTCGGTCCACCTAGTGGGAGGCCTACCTACGCTGCGTCTTCCGGTTCGTGGTCGCCACTCAAGAACCTTTCCTGGGCCCGTACCGTGAGGTGCTTATTGCGATGATTGTTAGGTTCAGCCGATGACACTGCGCGACCGCGAACCGTATCGCCGCGTGATAAGGTGTATGGTCGCGGAGCGTTCTCGGCTGAGCCTAATAATAATCGCAATAAGACCTCACGGTACGGGCCCTGTAGTTATCAGTACTATGTAAATCTTTCCCCTTCTTCAGGAACTACGAATATTAAAATCTTTATCTAAGTTCTCGTACACCGGTCTAAATCTAAACGAAGGCAACGGAAACACAAATTGCTTCCTTCCAGCGGACAGACCAATTTTAAACACTTTAATAACACGCATTGCAGTTTTTACGGCATGTACTTATATGATTTAATTCTCAACGAGTTTTGTGAAGGTCAATAAGAAAATTGCGAATTCTAATCACACTAATATTATACATGCGAAAGTTAATCTGTAAGTATGTAAGTGTGTTTGTCCCCGTTCAACTTTGTAACGGTTGAACGGATTTTTGTGAAATTTGGTATGGAGGTAGCTTACACCCTGGATAACAACTTTTTAGCCACTTTTTATCCCGGGAAAATGTTCGGTTTCTGTAGCGGGTGAAACCGCGGGGCGCAGCTAGTGATTTACTAAATTCTTAACGACATTTGTGAAGGTTACTCAGTCTATAATGTGAATGACACTAGCGTTAATAATAAAATTGCGAATTCTATTTATTTACTACAGCAATCGTAGCAATCTGGTACTATAAGCAATTTAAATGATAATAAACTAGTAGTTCGCGGCGAACTGAGACCTCGCGATCTCTATATCTACACAACCGCTCGACCAATTCAGCTCATATTCGAACTTCAAAATTATATTAAAATGAACTACTTGCCTACAAAATTTCATGAAGATTGGATCAACGGTTCGCAAGTTATCATCGGACGAATATACACACAAATATACAAACATACATACAAATGCCGATTTGTCCCAGTTAACTCTGAGACCTTCGCTTCGCTCGGTCAATAAATATGAGTAACATTTGAACTCATAAACAAAAAAGTATACCTCGGAAAAAACAGCATAAAATTAGATGGCGCTTACGTATTTAATCCGCTAATGTTAAAACCGCTATAAAAGCCTAGGAAAATATTATGGTTAATATAGAAACATATTATTGATATATATAGATATGTCCGCAATTTAAGGTTTAGATCAAATTAGATTGCTTTATACTTACGAGATAAATAAATAAAACTATATAAAGTCAATGAATATACATATGAATTAAATTAAGTCGGCATGACTACTTGTCAAAATGATTATGTTGAGTCATGCTGACGTCCCGCGCAATCCACTCGTCCCAACATGCCCATCAAGCTAGCGGCTTTCCCTGTGTATAGCCGGTTAAATATCATATAGTAACTCATATTTATTTATTCATTAATCTGAATCTATTTAGATTTAGATTAATCAAAAAAAAAAAAAAAATATTCAGGCAAAGATCCATACTCTAAGCTAAGTACTTGCTTAATATTAATCAATGAATTTGTAAATATTATAGGTCTGGAAACCATTTATATCAAAATCATATATATTCATTAAGTTAGACCCAAATAGTCATTTGCAAACTTATTCATGAATAAGCAAAACTAAGAAATAAATACAAAACTGTGGCTCGGACTGAAACAGTCACTCAAGTGTTAAAGAGCTTGAAAGAAACTCATTTCCTGACTTCACAGTTTTCTCAATACATTTAAATTTCCTCGAGACTTCTAAATGGGAAGTGAAGAGTTTTAATTTTGCATTTCTATCTCATGTGGAAGACAAGAAAACGCTCTCTATCCCTGACGGCATCGGAAAAATGGCAGAATAGCTCCTTCAGGCGCGATTTGAATTGAATGGTGGCAATATTTGAACAAGAAGACTGTTAAACTCGCTTCTTAATATCATGTAGTCTGCACCTATAATTGTGATGACGTTTAGCCTGTTTCCACTGTTTGCTTCCTTCTTTGTTACAACGACGTACATCATGTTGGTGTGTAAAAAAAAAAAAAAAAAGAAACAAAGATATTTGTGTAGGTGGAATTACATTCTGAGTAATGCTATAAACTAACTATACCTAGTCAAAGTTCCTAGCACAGGCTATAATTACGAGTAAGTAATTATACCTGAATCTAAAATTGAAGCTAAAATTCAGAATAGTATTCAAAACCAAAGCAATAAAATACTTGCAGTTTATTTTGTTGCACTATAAGTTGCGTAGTCAATTCATAATAAAAGGAACGAAGGTAACATAAATAGCTTAATTTAATTTTATCAACGCCTCAAGCAACTATTTAATTCCAAGGCCGACATTTCGTATTTAAAACTTGAAATCCGTTCTCTAAGCAATTTAGAACTTCAGTTTTGATCGACATTGCATTAATTGCATATTTATAAGACAATCAAACAAATGTACAGATACCTAATAAGGTAGGTCTAACAACAGCAATTTGCCCATTATCTACGTGGTTGACCAGGGCCGCGTACTCTTATGAGCTGGGACATGTTTTAGGGAAGTCAATCTGACCAGAGCTTACATCACTTTTTTAGCGGCTGTTTTGCAAAAGCTAAAATTTTTAAAATGAATATGATGATTCTAAAAATTATAAATACACAGGAAGTCATAAAACGTAATATATCTACGTGTCTCACTGTGACACTGTTTCTCCATCATTAAGTATAAGGTCAATTATTACCTTTGACATTAGGTTGAACGTTGATACCCCAGTTAAAATCGGCCTGAGCTACTGCCTTGCCTTTTCCCATGTCAACCTAATTGTTCCATTGAAAACTAGGGGCTAAGGTAATTTGTGTCAATCGACGAGTAATTGTTGCTATTTTATTTTACCGACCACCCTCGTCAAGGGATACAATTAAAGTAAGTATACAATTAGTTTGTAAGTACTGTACTGTGTTTAACGAACTTTATAAACTAAGTTCTTAAATTATTGTATTTTCTTCCATCACCATTTTCTGTTTGTTAACAATTGTAGATATTGACAGAAACGTACGTTTAATAATGCCTAGCTACTCGTATATCGTAGGATGACAATGCGAGTAAAGGAATTAAGACATTACAGAGCATGAATGAGCATCAGATCTGTATTGTCCGTTTGATTCGAGTCCGGATGTTAATTGTATCTTTTGGGGTGTATGCATTAGATCATAGGACCACAGTAAAACCTAGTCCTTTTTACGCTAGGTAAGTTTGTGCGAGTACTGGACCATAGAGACTTAGGAAACCCGAGTCTTAACTTAGCTAGCTGACCCCCGAATACTAAACCGCTTGTTAACTTTGACAACAGATTAATTCTAATGCTGCCTTTGTCTGGCACTAAGCAAATGACAAAGGCAGCAACAGACTTAATCTTACGTCAAAGTTAACAAACGTTTCAGTATTCGGGTGTAAGTATGACAATATGTGTGTAGATACGTGTTAATTTTTTAAACAACGTTTTTGACAATGTGTTCTATGCCCGAACAAACAAGAGCATGTCTAAAAACCGTGGTCAACGTGCGAACAGGTGACATTGGGGTGTTACACAATACTCTACGTGTCTATTATTTGAACAGAGCGACAAAAATGGGCCTGCGCCCAACTGGATCAAAGTCATATTTGTTAGAGGTTCTCATAAATTAACACTTTATAAACCTTCAGTTTTGTCCACTCTCGCTTTTCAAAGACAATATGAATAGGTTTGATGGGCGTATCACAAGGACCGTGTAAGTATGTTTTGCAAAATTTAAAGCGAACCGCAAAACTAGCTGCAAAGCGACGCACCGTGATATTTTATCATCTAAATAAAATATCATAATATTTCAAAATCTCCAATCGTCTGATAGATAATTTACTTAGACTACAATTTTAATTGTTTTGCAAGGAAACTATTACGAAGATCATAAACTAAAATCCAATTTCGAAGGTTACCTAAAGAAAAACTAAATAATTATGACGATTTCACAAAGTGCACAAAAAATACGAAAAAATAAATTTCAAGAAATGTGCCTTTGCAAAATCTCCCGTTACTTAAAATTACTAGGTACTTACTGTATTTTTTTGCAATTCATTTATTCTCAAATATGGGTACAACAGTCAAGCAGGTACAAAATATTTATAGTAAATAATTCATAACAGCAAGCAAAAAAAATGTAAATGTAGCTTTTGAAAACAAAAAATAACAACAAAACGACCACAATAAAATCTCTTCGGGTGGAGAAACGTTTTTTTTTTTCTTCAGATTTTTGGAAATTGCAAACAAACTATTTTGATCAAACAAACTGTCCATGATAGAATAAAAAACTTCGCAGCTTACATTTTTTCCCCCTTCTTCAGACCCTATTTTCAGCAAAACACATTTTTGCAGTATATTATTATTTTATATTATATATATATAGATATGAAAAACGTTATCTAAATCTGTGCAAATTCAGAGTCGTAGTCGTATATCAACTTTGTAACCCATTCTCACAGGCTAAATAAATTGAATTTGAATTTGAATCGAAAGCTTTTATAGTCCTTGAGAAAATCGTTTTTGACATACAGACAGGCAGGCACTGGAGTATACCTTAGACAATTAACTTTGCCCTTTTTGACATCTAGCCACAATGAGACCATAATAGAGTGAGACCATGTCTGAAACAATAGCTCATTCTGTCGCTTATAGAATCAATCTTTGACACATGCATTAAAACTACTTAGTCGCCGGCCTCACAGCGAGCGGTCAAGAGTGCCGCCTTACCGCAAATCTCTTCAGAGACCGTTACTTTTTCAGCACCCTTTACCCTATACGTGTGTGATTTTGATTGTAATCGTATGCTATCCCGTTCGTTCCAACTTAAACAACTACTCGCACCATGCGCGCTCCCAGTCGCGCTCGACCACCATCATAATCAGGGACATCCATAATAAGGCTGGTATGACTGATATTCTGTGTGTAAAGATCTTAGCCATTGCATAGATCACAGTAAACATAGAGCTCTGAACTCTCTAGACCGCTCGTTGTTGGGCCGGTGCCTTAATGTTGATGGACAAGTACTTTGGTAACACGCGCATTATAAACCCACTTCAATCTACGTAGCTATAGTTAGTACAGAAGTGTGTCAGTGTTAATAAGGCGGGAAGAGACTGTTCCACGCACGAGCTGAATACTAATTTAAGTACCTAAAAGTAGTCTAAGATCAACCGATGTCAAAAATTAAGATAGAAAAGGAATTTAACTAGGAGAATTATGTCGATGTTATTATGTATATAGTACCGGCATATATATTATATTATGTATATACTAGCCGGTAGGTACCGGCTATTTAAAAAAAGGCATACAGTCTTAGTTAATAATGAGTTTGTCATTATTAGAGACCAATGAACGGTTGAGGGTAGATACAAAATCTCTAATGTAAGAGTAAGATAGAGTTAGATACAATAAAATCTTATATACCTACTCTAATTAGAGACGGTCCGTAGACATTGTGAAAATATTACCCTGAAAAGTATTAATTTTTGAAATAAGTACATATTATTAGAAATAAGTTTATCATTAGCTTGGTCCTTGACTATAAAAGTATTTTATTTATTTCCTTGCAGCATCCCGCGGTTTCACCCGCTATCTTAATGGAATAGTATATTTTCCCAGATAAAAAGTAATGTGTCATGTGGTTATCCAAGGTGTAATGTACTTCATTAGCAAAAATCTAAATTCGTTCAGTCATCACAGAGTTCAGTGGGAACAAACACACACACGACGGTTTTGACGTGTATTCGATGAACGTTAAAAAATCTCATGTTAAAAATGAAATTAAGTCAAAATTGATGTACTTTGGAAATGTTATAGCACGGAGGCTATATGAGTTACGGAAATTATACTTATATCTCCTATCGGGCATCTCGGCGCCAGCTTAAATATGTATCGATAATTGACCGAGCGAAGCGAAGGTCTCCGAGTTTACCGGGACAAATCGGCATTTGTATGTATGTTTGTGTATATTTGTCCGATGATAACTTGCGAACCGTTGATCCGATCTTCATGAAATTATGTAGGCAAGTCGTTTATTTCAATACAATTTTTAAGTTTGAATATGAGCTGAATCGGCGCAGGGGTTGTGAAGATATAGGGGTCGCGATGTCTCAGTTCGCCGCGAACTACTAATATAAATACGAGTCGATGACCATTATTACAATTGACATTTATTTTAAGCCTAATTTATACTAATGTTTGTAGTATAAATGGTCACCGCCACTATTGGCACCTCCAAACCCTGAGTATAGTCAGTGCGTTGCCCAAAGATAGACAAGGAGGCCCCTGTTTGAAGCAGTCTGGATTGTATTTCGAAAGAAGAACCAAAGATGCGTAAGACATTCCACAGCCTACAGGTAGGTAAGTAAGTTGTACAAACAACGAGACTTCCACGCATCTACAGGGCTATAAGGAAAGGTTATGCTAAGTCGAAAGAGACCCATAGTAGTCATGGCTGTGAACAACTTTTACTACGGGACCTAACCGAGAAAAAAAAATCAGCTGTTCCATAAATTTTTTCGAGGTATCATTGACAGTTTTCTATGGAACAGCAGATATTTTTTCTCGATTTCAGGTTTGGTCCCATAGTAAAACTTGTTCACAGTCATGAGTACTATAAGCCCTTTTCAGCTTAACTTACCCTTTCCTTATAACCCTGTAGAATACGTAATTATGGGCGGCCGGATTGATGATAAAACCGAGGATAAGTTGAAAAACCTTATCAGATTTTATAATATTAGTGTGATAAAATAGATCTACTACACTATATAACTAAATCCAAGACCTGAAAACTCGGACAATCGTGGAAAATTATTTTATTCTCAGAAAGGTGTTTTAGTAGACGTTTCTTGGTCGTTAGCTCTCAGTCTATATAATGTCACTCCTAGTTTCACGGATGTGCACATGTAAGAGATCTCTATCGACGTCACGACGATATTTCGGGTGTAAACAATCGGAACGAATGCTCTTTTCTTTGCTGGTCACGATTTTATTTAATTGCATTGTGATTTGGGAAAAGTAGAGACAGGTAAATGTTGTCGTTTTGTTTTTTATTGAGGTGTTTTCTTTTCTTTCGACTTTCAAAATGTTTTCTACGAAAATCATGTGTTTAAGTTTTGTAATGGTGGATTCGAACAAAGGTCACATAAAGAGTCAAAGCGTGTCTTTTCGTCTTGTTTCAAAAGCTCCGTAGAAGCTTCCAGTAAAGCATCCAACACTTTCCTGAAGCATGACTTGTACTGGACTGTGACTGAAATTGATAATGACTGATTGGTTTTGAATGTGAAACATTATGTGTACTTGAAATGTTACAAAACTTGACACTGGCTAAATACACTATATACGTGTGGAGCCAAAACATAAAAGGAAAAAGGATAGCTATCTTGTTTAGGCATAATATATAGCTTTGATATTATACCTACATAGTTGATATTGGTAACTTAGTTAGGAGTCTAATTATTTAATTATCATAACTAATATTATAAATGCGAAAGTAACTCTGTCTCTCTGTCTCTCGGAGATGGACACCTGTTTTTTTTTTGTAAGTCCACGCGATCGAATTCGCGGGTAACAGCTAGTATTTAATATTTTTAAAATGTTTACGGCTCTTGTATTCATGGCTTAATTCCTAACCAGTCCGAGTTAAGCCAAGGCTCAATAATCGCCTATTCACAATTAGTAAAGCTCGTACGTGACCATGGCTGTTTTTAAACGTATGAGGTTTATTATAAACAAGTACACTAAAATTAGCATTCCTCAACATCAACTTGCTTATTAGAAGCATCTTATTAGTCTAAGATTAGATATTAACTTAGATTAAACTAGTTTGTAGTATTAATATGGAACATCCCAAAATCCTAGTTTTATCCTAATACTAGTCCTATCCTAATTTTAGGTAATAACGGCTGCAAACGTATCCTACGACATTTTCCATACAAAGACGAATCTAACGTCACCTCGTAATGCAAAATCTAGCCTTTTATCCAATAAGAGGTCACCTCAGGAATATATAAATATACTTCCATACTTCCTTAAAAACGACATATAAAAAAACCTCGAATGTATTGAGAGGGCTGGAGCGTAACGTCCGTTCATTGAAGGTTGTCGAATTTTTGAGAATGTTTTCTATAATAATTGAATGACCCATGCAAAAGTTTCTTAATTCACTGAAAAAAAATCATTACATGATACATATCTAACACTAGAAGAAAAATACCGTCCCTCTAAAGAGTAAGATACTTTAAAAAAGTTGTCGTCTGGTCAAACTGGATGTAACGACCCGGGTAAAGCCCCCTTGCATAGCCTAGTAAAAACTATATTGCGACCTTAAGCGTCATACTTATCATAATTGCAATATTTAGGCATTCAAGAATTTCGATAAAGCAAGGGGGGCGTTCAAACAAAGCAATCTTTTCATAACTAAGAGGTTATGCAAAAATTGCTTTGAAAAAACTGTTCTGTACATACAAAAACCTTCTCCCGAAAAGTAAAAATAAACTAAAAAAATATATATTTATAATATAAATAGTACGACTTACGTATGTGTGGCTCGGCTTCGCGTCAAGCCACGTCACGTCCGTTCGTCAATACCTGTTTTTCCGGCAGCTACAGTAATGTTATTTGATTTGATGATTTATTGTTATTTGAATTCTATGCAGTAACATATAATAATGCAGTTTCATATAATAACAAATGATGGCAGCTTGTAAGTCTAATCAATCTTAATAAAACTAGTTTCTGTACGGTCAAACGCTAACAGCTTATGAAATTCCCGCCTACAGGACCGGGCGCTATCGGCATTACATTATATTTGTTAGCACATTCAAACAAGCACTTGAGAGCTTGTCGCAGTATCTAAATGAAATATTTTATCACCTTTTACGTAACTATTTCCCAAACAATTAGACATTAGACGTCAAAGTGGCCAATATTAAAAAACGGTTATAAGGTAGGTCTCAGAATCATGACTGCATATAGATTTAGTTATTATTGCTGGTATTATTAGTGTCCACTTAGGGATTTGATATAGCTTGTTATATTTGTAATTTTCACATAATTTCAAACCAGAAAATGGGACATAACAGCCATATAACAGCATACAGCAGGGGCTCCA
Source organism: Apocheima hispidaria (assembly GCA_947579745.1). Taxonomy (NCBI): domain Eukaryota; kingdom Metazoa; phylum Arthropoda; class Insecta; order Lepidoptera; family Geometridae; genus Apocheima; species Apocheima hispidaria. The sequence continues at coordinate 10,471,484 of OX388156.1, forward strand.
TTTTTGATTCTCTTTCGAACGTAATAATAATTCACAATGACTGACTTTTAAAGGTTTGGACAATTGGACGATTGATTTGAACCATTCGAATTTGCTACTATTATTACTATGAATTTATTACTATTAATAGAAAATCTTTTATGTCGCATGATATTTTCGTGCGAAATATTATACAAGCAATTCAAAAATGGAGCCCCAGGTTCTGAAGTATGGCGCATAGCCAAAACGTTATATCGCAGGTCTTGACCTAGAGTTACAAATAAACAAAGAAATCCCGTACAGTGGCGGAATAACAACGCGAAGGAAATATAGGTAGCTATAATATTTTGTTCTAGAGATCTGGAGTAATATATGCTATCGGTGGACTGGGAATAAAATGTACATTTCATAATATCAAACGTCGTATAACAAGAAAGCTTTCGCAATTCGTTATAATACGAGTACATATACGTAGCAGTTATATTGAAGCAAGGAGTAGAGGTATCTCAATGGTAAATTGACGACTATTCTGACTTAGTGGGTAACGCGTGCTTTATAAGCAGAGGAAGTCATGGGTTCAATTTTTGGCCGGGCCGGCTTTCTTTCTCTCGTTTGAAAGATGAATTTAAACATCTGCTTTGGGTCTGAGTGTTAATAGTGAATGTGTTTCCGTGTGTGTTTTATGGCATATCGGACATAAGGAATACTAGCGATCAGTTGGACTATAAGCAAATTTTTTGTGTGACTGGTTTGGCGGGGTAAGTGTGCGCTCCAGTGAGCACATCTGCTTTAATGAATAGGGTGACTTGTAGTCAGTTGTTGAGCACGTGCTTTCTCTTCAGCCTGGGTTTGTATCCTTGCTCTGTTCCACAGCCAACTGATTGGGATGTTGTAGTAGGCGGTGCCTATATTTTTTGTGAGATAATAAATATAATATATACAAAAAATAGCTAAAATGTTATAAGTGCAATAGAAAATTGATTCAAGGCTTCTACGAGCTAGACGCGTATGCGACGCGTAGCAAAGTGAACCCGCTTTTTTTTTTGACCGCAGAATCTACGAACCTGAGGGAGCAAATTGACAGCTGTATGTTCGTTTGTGGGTATATTTTGCAAGACGTTAACTTCAGTTAAAAAAATTAAGTAGAAGTTTACATAACATACTTTTACAACGACAATTAAAATATAAAAAAATATATATATCGTTTGGGACGACTAATTATTGACTAATTATTAATACCAATTTCAAAATTAAAGAAAGGGTAACTGTCGTGCAGATATGGTTCACGCCAGATTCTTCGCTGTACTACCTTTATGACTTTGCAACCCTTGAAGCACTGGTTTCGAGATTCGACATCTCGTCATGACTATTGGAATTAGAACCAAATTCCTATCGTTTGCTCGCATGAGAGACGGGGATCCTGGCGTGACCTTCACACAATAATCCTCACTAAACCATAGCTATAATTTCAGAACTATGATGCGACTAATTTTGTGCTATGTTGACTAATTATGACTACTTCTTGACAAAGTTTTTGACATTGTCAAAACTGATTTTCATAATGTTTTCAGGAGTGAAGCTACTGGCGTAAAGGACGTAAACATTTCTATCACGACTGAAAAGAATGGGCATGTTTAAAAAAAAACATTTCCACGCTTGATTTTATCTGTTACGGTGTTGTAACAATTATATACGCATCACAGCACATTTTTGTACCATTTGCAAGTTTATTTAACATAATTTTCATGGCATTTTTAATTCCACCATTTTAAAAGTACGCCATTTTTGTTTTATTTTTTCGTACTACTGGTTTCAAGTTTCTGTTGGACCTGGAGTTCTGGTTAAGTTGTGTGAAAAAGACATGAGCTTGTAAATTTGGTAAAATTTTAAATAAACTCTAAGATGTAAAAGAAGAAATACATTTAAATGATCTGCCTTTAATTAAGTTTTTGTAAGATGCCAGTTCCTTTTATGACATAATAATAATGGACGAAACACTAAGCAATTTAAAATAGGTAAAACTCTTTAAACAAAATTACTGGCAACCCAACTAAACAATATCTAACCGAATAATAAGTAACGGAAACGTTCAATTATTATAGGTTGTCCCCTCGAATTAGACCGCAGCGGGACTCGACACGCCCCTCCACAATCACTTCTGACAATGACAGTGTATAACTGTCCTATATTAGTGGTATAACGATGTATGCTTATATTTAGGGACGACAGGCGGCAGCAAGATAATTACTATAAGACGAATTCATCACTACAGTAAAGCTATTTTCGATGGCGTGATGAAAAATAATTGAAAGCGTATTGCAACTTTGAAAGCATATTACTATAGGAAACTTAGATACAGGACATACGTACATCTGCCAGAAAACAAACATTGAGATAACAGATAAATTACGATCTTAAATCTACCTATACTAGTAGTTTTGCGAACAGAAGGCCTCGCGAGCACAAAATTTTGCACAATTGCAATTCTACAATTTCATAAAAAAAAATATTAGTGGAGTATTTCCTTCCAAAATAGGGGAAGTTTGCTGCGGCACCATTTACCGGGCCATTTTGATAATATTTGGCATAAACTTTCGGTACTCAATTCTTAACAAGAATATGAGCAAAGTCAGTATAAAGAGGTTGTTAAGATATAAGGTCATACAGTTCGAGACATCGAACAGAGAACTCACGAAAACAAAAATCGCCGAGTTTCGTCAAAATTAGTTGAAAAATACGTATGCCAACATACGGACAGATGAAAGCAACTTTTACCAGTTAAAACTGAGACATTTCGTTCGCTTCGCTCATTCGGTCAAAAGGATATTTTTTTCCATACAAACTTTAATTATTATTTTTCGTGTAGGTATGTGTTACCTAAGTTTTTTTAAAAGTTTTTTAAGAACAAAGTCTGTTAGGTATGATGTAGGGAAGCTGCCTACGAAAGTTGATGGCTAGTTACCTATTGCCCTGTATACTAAATTAGCATGGTAATAAATTAATAAGCGTTGTTTGTTCACACGCTCATGTAAAAATAACTGTTGCGCATCTTCGGAAGCGGAACATAACTTAACATACTCGTAAGCATAACACACACGCGATCTTACTTAAATCCTCCATACAAACTGCTGTTATTATATGAACGTACGTGTTACATCATAGAAAAAAATATGTAAACCCAGATATAGATATCAATCACTTTGTGTATTGATAGAAACATAATTAGCAATGCTTTAGTTCTTACGAAGCCGTTTCTGAGAGAAAGCATGTAAAACAAAGAAAGAATTTGATCGGATAGTGTTTAAAATAGTGGGTGCGGGTTCTTATGGGTTAAAGTGATGCTTACCATCAACCGAGCGACTTGCTCGATTCGTGACTCAGTTGCAAAAAATATGAATGAATTATTGCCGTAAGCGAAGTATGTCCCAAAACTGCGACCAGAACCAACAGCGGCCGGGCAGCAGCGTCCTCTTAGTAAACGGTAAACAATTTACGATCTTCAAGCCGCCTGCCAGCTTCGTCCAGTAATGGGTGTCTAAGAGCTGATACGAAGTTAGCGAAGAAAAATATACCTATAAGAGCGTAGAACACTCCAAACACCTTGGTTGGCGCCAACAGCTATCTTAGAAATGAGAGAGAAATATATTTTCTCTTATTTCCCCTCGTTGGTCTGCAGTCCGTGGTTATCACGTGTGTTGGGGGTCATACAAGGAATTTAACGAAATGATAACATTTTGTTTGAGAAGTAATAGGGTTTCTAACTTAAGTTATTCGATTAGGTGAAAGTGTTCTATCTAAACTAAACTATCTGAACTTTATTCGCGCCCAAATAAATAAAATGAGTTTAAAAGCCAATAAATGGGCGGACGGTCATGCAACGAATTAATTTGTATCAGATGTTAGTCACTAACTAGACAGAAAGTGAAAACGACTGATACTAAGAAATAGTAGACGACATCCGTGTTTATATTTTCTTCTCTTCTGAATACCTTTTTTTTTATGCGAGTATTGTTACCTACGAGCTCAGAAGAGAGATCTAGAGGTAAAAATTTTTCTTCTTCTGTGCCTACGAGGATCGTCCTGCCGCGAGGTTTTGGCGCAGTAGGTATTTTAAAATCTCTAGGGATAACGGTTATGTTTTTTGTTTTGATAATATTAATTTCGTAATAGATACATGTTACAACATTATTCTTCTTATATTTTATTATAATTATAATCTTTTTTTTTTTTTCGTGAGCGACAGATTTAAGCGTTTTTTTTTTTGTTTCGCTCACAGCTATAGTAATTTCGAGACCGTTTCATCTCTATAGAGGTTCATATTCAAAAAATCCTAAGACTTTCCTTTCTTTATTTTTCAAACTAAGCATCACAATAGATTTTATTGCCATACCTTGGAGGTCCATTTCACCCCTTTAGTGCTAGAATTTAGCAAAACCCGGTCTTATTATTTATTTCATTATCTAGACCATGTGCGTAATGGTGGGTCCAAATTTCACGTCTGCTGTTTGGCCTGTGCGTTGATTCCTACAAAAAGGCTTGTCCAGGCTTGTCCATTTTCTAAGTAGATATTTTTTTTTTTTTTTTTTTTAATTTGTACTTTTTTAAAGATAAAGACAAACAATTGAATTGACCTTTGTTCCTATTGTATTAGACGCGATATTACAGCGGAAAGACTCTGGTTATTAATGACTCAGTTTGTATACTTTAATGCCACCTATTCATTTATAGCGGAGACGCTTCAGTGGAAACACACCCTCCTCTTTTTGCAGCTCCGGACCGCTTCAGTGGATACGCAGCCTTATGTTGGTGACGGATATTCTGCGACTCAACTGTCATTGCAGCGTAGAAAGCCTTATGTGATTTCATGGTGCACTCATTCGTGTGATTGTCACCTTTCCCTAGTTACAAAAGTACAGCATTGTACTCGTTTCTAGAATAGTTTCCTTATCATCAAAAAGGTACCCAATAATAAATACTACAATTAAAATTATAAATTGCCTGTTTTTTTTTCATTACTTTGCTAGACATGATTAAATATTTACCTACTTGAATGCAAATGTAGTCCGTAATATTTTTTGTAAATCTTATTACGTTAAGGGTATATAATTTAATGTCGTGCACTGCTTTCTCTCTCGCACATTTGCAATTTTACCTTTTTTGAATTTCCTAAATAATTTATCATCTTTAAGATGATTCTAAAAACATTCGTAATCTATATCTATACTTATAACTAGTAGTTCGCGGCGAACTGAGACCTCGCGATCCCTATATCTTCACAACCCCTGGACCGATTCAGCTCATATAACTACTTGCCTACAAAATTTCATGAAGATCGGATTAACGGTTCAAACATTAACATACAAACATACATACAAATGCCGATTTGTCCCAGTAAACTCTGAGACCTTCGCTTCGCTCGGTCAATAAAACTGTAACGAGGAGATTACTCTCCATTGAAGATATTTTTGAAAATATAGATTTATACATTTATTATTTAGGAGTATTTGGGAGCAACAGAACCCAAAAATATAGTTTTCAAAATGTATGTCTGTCAGACCATTTTTTAGAGAATATAAGTATAGGTAAAGAAATAAATATTGTATCAAAAACAGTAAATAGAATAATATTAATAAAAAAGTGCTTTTAATCGCCGTCTAAAGAAAGTTGAACTTCCTACACAGCTAATATGGGTAGCCCCGCTGATTAAGTTCAATGGCATTCAGAAATCGAAAGGAGGTACGAGTATTGCAAAGTGAGTCTTCGGGTCAGGTCGTGTGAGGTGTCAAGTCGACTATTGTTGTTGAGTGATCCTACTGGCACACAGAAAACATATTACCGGTAGTCGTGGGGAATAGATACGACCAGTGGGCTTATCCCGTAACTCTGAAAGCGATAACGAGAGTTGCGCGAGCGGGACCGCGCATAGTGCGACTAAGTTGGTACGAGCGAGATGGCATGCTCTCGCTATCAGAATCACGAACGTTTCAAAGTTAGAGGATAAGCCCGCTATTTGCTAGTACTAGTCGTAACATTTAGGTATGTACGAGCGAAATCACATTCACCTCTCACGAAAATGTTACTCTGTAAATAGAATAATCTCGTCAATTGGCTCGCCTATGCTTAGCCTGCTTCTCAAGCCGACATCGAGACTGCATGAATGAATTTTGAGCCAACCAATTAAAAAAAAAAAAAAACTGTCTTCGCCCGGAGCTGTATTTCATAGAGATTTATTTTCTGCATTCGCGATCTACTCGTTTTATTAGTTTGAACCGGCTTGAAAAATCCGGTCATTGGGACGATTTGAGAATGGGACATAAAAAATGTTTCGAAAATGGGTCATCTAAGAATTGAACTTTTTTCGAAAGCGTACTATTTGCGAAAGCAACAGCGTGACTTTTTGCGCACAATCCCGCATTTCTGATATTAATTTAAAAAAGATTGATTGCGACTTCATAGAGCGGCATGTTATACTATATTTTTCTACTGCATTGTATCCTTGTATCCCTTTGCCTAACAATTGTATACCTACGGTAAAATTCATTATATGAAATAGGTAGACTACTATGTTCTACCCATGATTCTATGTCATCATCATGCATTATTAATTCTTTGTTTCGATAAGTAAATAATGTAATTGGTACCTATAGAACTGTCGTTCAATTTTGGTGTCGTTGGATATTAAGTTCAATTGTACTGTTAAAACTTTCTGTTTTCTCAGTGTTAAACTTACCCAAAGCAGAAATATACTGCCGCGCCCAAGTGCCTGTAAAAAAAAGAAAATATTTTTAAAAAACAGCATATTGTAGAAATCCTATAATAGAAACTAGTATTTAAACTAGTAGTTCGCGCTGTACTCGAGACCCCTATATCTATACAATTCCTGGACAGATTTTATCATATTCGATCTATAAAATTTTATTAAATTGAACTACTTGCCTACAAATTGTCATAGAGATCGGATCAACGGTTTGCAGGTTATTGACGGACATATATACGTAGTACCACATAAAAACACCGACTTAATTCTTAGAATCCCAGACCTTCTATTCCATCGGCCTATTAAAGGAAGAGGTCAACTAAATCACAATTATATTACCCTGATGAAGCAAGCCAGACAGTTTGCACAGCCTTCATGTAAACAATGAACCCATAAACCTACTACATTTTACGATTCTACCCGCAATATTGTCCCCATCACATGAAAGGCAAAATATTAAAACGGCATCAACAATAAATATTAATATCCAGTACTAAAATGTCAATAAGTGCCGAGCCATCAGCGAGCCATTAAGGGAGGCCGGTGGTCATTAGAGCGAAAAACGTTCAAAATCAAACAGAAAGTTCATACTGACAGTCCTCGAAACTTGTCCGCTAATTGCCCCAGCACTCCTTTGAGATACTTAGGTACACGGAAATACGCAAATAAATTAAAATACTGTCGCGAACTGCGAGTTCGAATGCTGCGGTAACTCGACAACTCTATTTGCCGGTATTAAAAATATGTAAATGAAATGTCGCAAGTAAATACTCAGATGAGGTACTATATAGGTACGTTGTATATTTTATTAGGATTAAAAGGAAAAGTTGGTGGTAGTGTCATAGTGCCGGTTCTAGAACTCGGCTAGCTACATGGTGGCAACAAATTTTCAACTTGAGGGTGTTATCACCCTCCAGTTGAAAGTCTGTCGCCGAGCACCTCGGTGTGCTTGGACAGCCACACCCTAGAGCTAGTTCTCATTTCAGGCAAGGTCTGCTTAGCATATTCGAACACACCTGCACTTAAAATCAGATGAGTTCTCAATGACAGGGCATGAGTTGACAACCATAAAAAATCGCAATGTGAGAAACAACTAGCTGGCAATTCTGAAAACGTACCATGACGTTAGTCGAAGTTGTTTTTGTGTCTACGCTTCCGTTTCTCAAAGTGTTTTGTGTTTCAATCAACTCCTGAAAGTGTTTCATGTCATGCAGAGAGTGCCTAGTGCGAGTTTTTCCAAATGAGTTTACTTACTTGACGTTAACGTTAACTATAATTTGTATGAAATAAGGGCAGCGACGTCTAGATCTAGATGACACCTAGACGACACTAGGTGGCTACTCTTACTTCATACAAATCATAGTTAACGTAAACACGATCGAATGGCTTGTTCCATCTTCATCTCAATCGATCTCATCCCATGACGTCTTTTTCTTAAATATTGTTATATTATCTTTTTTTCTATTAAAAACTCGCCCCATCCCTTTAATTTGATATTTCTATTCTCAAATCATCCCAATTCATATTAACTGCTATTAAATAGAAAAAGATGAACTAATTTCAATAAGGTAAAAACTCGCACTCGGCACTCTGGCATAGCGACGCGTAGTATCAGTAGCGCAGCTTGAACGCACGCAACGTTTCGCTCAACGAAACAAATTCAAATTTTATTGTGTTTTTTGACAATTACTCATCTTGGATTTATTGAAACCAATTTTGCGCTAATAAATAGGTCGTATCAAAAAATATCGCCTAAAATGATCACCTAGATAACCTTGGTTTAGCTACAATGTCAATAAGCAAATTTTTATCTTGGTTTTTGGTTTATAAAAACCAAAGTTTTTACCATAAAAGACATATACGAGAAGGATGACAATCTCATACAGAATGGTGTACCCCCGAAAAAACAGCATAAAATTAGATGGCGCTTACGTATTTAAACAGCTAATGTTCAAACCGTTATAAAAGCCGAAACATAGAAACATAATATTGGTATAAGGTATTTATTTTATTTATTTATTTATCTAATAGACACCAACATGATAAAGTATTGGTCCGCAATTTAAGATTTAGTTTAAATTTGATTGCAATATACGACGTAAAAAAATATGTTTTTATAAATAATGTTTTCAACGACATCTCTTGCGACCCTAGCGTGTCTTGCAAATAAATTATAAAGTTAATCATTTTACTGATATTAAACAATTATAACAAATGCAAAAATATTCACAACAAGTAGCGTTTTTTTCTACGTACCATACCGAAAGAGTTAGCTTGGGTTTCTATTTCATGTGAAGCAGAAGTTGTGACGATCATGTCTAAGCGTGTGTTTAAAGCACTAGCGACATCTTACGTCTCTATTAATTACTATACAATCGGGTTACGCATATTTCTACGGCTTCTTTATACAATTACTCTATGCTTTCATCTTGATTTTTTGGTTGGTGTAATTTCTTGATACAACATACTAACGCAAAATTAGTTTTTATGAACCCACGATGAGTAATTAACAAAAAATGCAAAAAAAAAAAATTTGGCGCGCTGAGCAGGATCTTTATGAACCATATTTATACACCAAAATTGCTGCGGACCCCTGCCCTAACTATAAGGCGGTGTACAGCGAAGGTACTGCGCGGCACCTGCCATCTTTTTTGCGGTGTGTGATCATTCATACAGTTACTTGAATCAAAAAAGGGTGGGTCCGCATTCAAGTAACAAACTTGCGTAACTGTGGATAAGATTACAGCATATTCCTAAAAAAAACTAAAGATTTTTTACTAGCGCAATTTACAACATTAAATACCTACATATCAGAAAACAGGGGTCATAAACTTTAGTATTCAACGTAACATTGACCGCAATACATAGTAATCGAGCAGATATTAAAATTCAGATCATATTTGGTAGCAACAATAGCCAACGTAAGGCCTTATAACTTCCTTTTATAAAATTAATAACGTATTATCTGTTCGTTCTTTGTAAGTACATGGGTTCACATGTACATGGTATATAGGTTCGTCGAAGAACCAAAGTAGCCGTCATAGCTTTCAGAGTTTGCAAGCTGAAGTGGCAATGGGCAGGCCATATCACTCGAGGAACCGATAACCGGTGGGGAAGAAAAGTTCTCCCACTAGGTGGACCGACGACATTGTGAAAGTCGCGGGCAACCGGTGGATGCAAGTGGCCCGTTGTCGGTCGGTGTGGCGCTCTAAGGGGGAGGCCTATGTTCAGCGTGGACGTCTTATGGCTGATGATGATGATGATGACATGGGTTCACGGAAATCGTGAACTCTGTACTAAGCCGAAATTAACTTGTCATTGAAATCCTGTTTCATTGAAAATTTTCATTCACGCAACAAAAATTTCGACAATGGACAGTTGTTTTTTTCGTGAATTCTGCGTTGGCCGTATTGTAAAAGTTGTTCATAATGAGTACAACGGGCTTCTTTCATTTTAGCACACCCTTTTCGTGTAACCCAATACAGGGTACACTACAGAAATATAAATAATTACTTAAATTAATGTGAACAATAAATTGTTAATGGAATGTAAATCGTCATAATAATAATTAATTATCATTATACAACCAATATTTTTTTACAACTGCAATCAATAAAATTAAAATAATAAGTTTAAAGCTGGGTTGCACCATAATCCCAGTTCAAGTTACTGTGACCTATACTTAAATCAACTATAACTTTAACCTTAACCATGAAGTTTAGCATGTGTTATCCGTCATTTTGACCATGGTTAAAATGGTGCAACACACGTTTCTACTTAACGGGAGTTTTAACTGCAGTTATGAATATAGTTTAAAGTTAACCTAGATGGTGCAACCCGGCTTTAGTATGCCAGTAAGCCTATGAATTTTGCCCTGATGACGGGGCACAGAATACGGCATCGGTATCCCCTGCCTGTAGAAAGAGCCTACTAAAAGGGGACCTCTGGGCTCAGGGTGGTTAGAGGTGAGGCTCTAATTAACATCTACCAAAGCGAGCCCGGGGAGGACAACAGCGTCGAGTGGCGGACGCTGTTGTAGGCTTAGACGTCTCACGACAGGTACTAGCTGTCCCGGGAGGAGCTGAAGCGTGGTGCTGAGGGCTCCGGTGCGTTCCCTTGAAAATCCCGGAGCCATCGGTCAAGCACCAAGGCAGGCCACCGGGGGGTTTTAGTTAGTATGATCCCACATAGCCCGGCTGCACCCCAAAGCAGTCAAGTACCTTGAAAAGATTTCACAATCGCAAAAAAAATAAAAAAAAATACAGCTAAATTTTATAGAAAGTGATAGATAGGTATTGTTCGAGTTGTAACAAGAATACTCGTCAATAAACTTATTCTAATTCTATGCACTCGATAAATTTAGTCAGTTTTGTGATGGTTCAGTTTGGTGGTAATAATTTGTCATTAAACGTGTGAACGAGGTGTTCTTCTAGCACAGTATTTTTTTTTTAGCAAGTGGCTTTATTAATGAAACAAAACACATCCAAACTAAAGTTACATTACTCAAAGGCCGTTGGAGGTCTAAAGATAATCCAAATGACCAAGCCCACTACTAGTAGGTAGCGTACCTAGCATACTGGCAGCATTAGCAATGCTTATGCATTTCACCAGATATACCACATTTTTTTATACTTCCATTTTGCACTTCACCTGGGACCCTATACCTGTGCGCTCGAGATTATCTCTATCACTATCTCTCTCATTTAGAATTTAATGGGATCGAGAGTGACCGAGATAATCTCTAGCGCACAGGGACCCTATTCCTGTGCGCTCGAGATTATATTGGTCACTGTCTCTCTAATTTAGAATTTAATGGGAGTGAGAGTGACCGAGATAATCTCGAGCGCACAGGAATAGGGTCCCAGGAATAGGGTCCCTGATAGGTAAGCGATATTGGTTTTCTACGAGTGCTTATGTTATTAAGAAAGAATTGATTAATTCCTAGCTTAAAAACACCAATAGTTAAATTTTTGGTGAAACATTGGCAGCGCATTAAGCATCAACACTCTGGCAACACCTACCTTATTTACATAAATATTCGTCTTGAATAGTATCTAATAACTATCAATAATCTTAGTATGATATTATACAGATAATTATGTAGATAACTACTAGGTGATGCCCGCGACTTCGTACGCGATGAAGCTCGGCCTTCAGCCTCGCTTCTCTCTATATAAGCCTTGTCCTGACAATTACAAATACAACAAAAAAGAAATCATCAAAATCGGTCAAGCCGTTTTTGAGTTTTAGCGAGACTAACGAACAGCGACTCATTTTTATTACAAAGAAGATAGATATATACTTAGAAGATAGAATAAGATTATTGAGAATATCAATTTTCAGCCTGGCATAAGAATATTAAAAGTCCTCACACATCATTTTAAAATCCTACAACCAGACACTTTTACAAAAACTCTTTTTGCAAACATATTCAAAACATTTTGAAATTATCCGTGTATGGTAACTAGTAATACCTACTTGCAAAGTTTCCAAGCCATTAAAGCCTAGCGCGCCGTCGACACCGGTTCGCCAAGGTCGGAGACAGGTCTGTCTAGTCCGTCACCAAACACTATTGCAAAACACGTGTTATGTGCATCATTACGTGCTTTTATACGACAGATATGTCACTCTAATGTCATTAACATTCCGATAGCTTCGAATCGATTATGTGCTACTGTAGTGTTATCTCTGGATTCTGAAACGTTTGTTAACTTTGACAACAGACTAATTCTAATGCCGCCTATGTCTGGCACTAAGCAAATGACAAAGGCAGCAACAGACTTGATCTGTCGTCAAAGTTAACAAACGTTTCAGTTTTCGAGGGTAAGCTTACCTATAGAAGACGCCTGTTTACTCTATCGATGTGAAGACATATTTTACAGTAGTTTTCAAGTAACATTGTAAATTTGTTCGCTTTAAATCAGTTTGCAGGGTTGCTTATGAAACTTATAGAGTATGGTTAGTTTGTAAATGTTAATAAATTTGGTCTAGGAAGGAGCACGCTTACCTAGAAGGTATGTTAAGGAGCGCACAGGAATAGGGTCCCAGGAATAGGGTCCCTGATAGGTAAGCGATATTGGTTTTCTACGAGTGCTTATGTTATTTAGAAAGAATTGATTAATTCCTAGCTTAAAAACACCAATAGTTAAATTTTTGGTGAAACATTGGCAGCGCATTAAGCATCAACACTCTGGCAACACCTACCTTATTTACATAAATATTCGTCTTGAATAGTATCTAATAACTATCAATAATCTTAGTATGATATTATACAGATAATTATGTAGATAACTACTAGGTGATGCCCGCGACTTCGTACGCGATGAAGCTCGGCCTTCAGCCTCGCTTCTCTCTATATAAACCTTGTCCTGACAATTACAAATACAACAAAAAAGAAATCATCAAAATCGGTCAAGCCGTTTTTGAGTTTTAGCGAGACTAACGAACAGCGACTCATTTTTATTACAAAGAAGATAGATATATACTTAGAAGATAGAATAAGATTATTGACAATATCAATTTTCAGCCTGGCATAAAAAAACTTAAAAGTCCTCACACATCATTTTAAAATCCTACAACCAGACACTTTTACAAAAACTCTTTTTGCAAACATATTCAAAACATTTTGAAATTATCCGTGTATGGTAACTAGTAATACCTACTTGCAAAGTTTCCAAGCCATTAAAGCCTAGCGCGCCGTCGACACCGGTTCGCCAAGGTCGGAGACAGGTCTGTCTAGTCCGTCACCAAACACTATTGCAAAACACGTGTTATGTGCATCATTACGTGCTTTTATACGACAGATATGTCACTCTAATGTCATTAACATTCCGATAGCTTCGAATCGATTATGTGCTACTGTAGTGTTATCTCTGGATTCTGAAACGTTTGTTAACTTTGACAACAGACTAATTCTAATGCCGCCTATGTCTGGCACTAAGCAAATGACAAAGGCAGCAACAGACTTAATCTGTCGTCAAAGTTAACAAACGTTTCAGTTTTCGAGGGTAAGCTTACCTATAGAAGACGCCTGTTTACTCTATCGATGTGAAGACATATTTTACAGTAGTTTTCAAGTAACATTGTAAATTTGTTCGCTTTAAATCAGTTTGCAGGGTTGCTTATGAAACTTATAGAGTATGGTTAGTTTGTAAATGTTAATAAATTTGGTCTAGGAAGGAGCACGCTTACCTAGAAGGTATGTTACGATATTTGTAAAGAGAAGTTGAAAAAAAATTATTGTAAAATGATTGCGTATAAAATGAAGCATTTGCGGAATTAATAGGTATTTGTAAAATGAATAGTAAATGAAACGTTTGCAAAGTAATATTTTGTCAAAAATGTTTTGGTGAAACATTAGGGAAACACCTTTGAAGACACCTATGGTACAAAGTTGTTTGTAAGAAACATTGAAAATTTGTTAGATTTAAACCGGTTTGCAGGGTTGCTATAGGGTAGGTATGCTTATTTTGTAAATAAATTACGTGGAAAGGATGTAATGTATGAACGTTGGGTCGTCACGCGAAATATCTACTCGGTAAATATGTAAATGTAAACTAGAAATACCTTTCTATATGAGTAAAGGTATACATTTGTATCACACACCATAAAAAATAATTATATTTTTTGTAAAATATTAAAACTGATAAAATCGTGCTTTTATTTGAATGTCTGTTTGTTAACATTTTATAACTTTAGTCGTCTGCCGAACCAATCTCGGTGCAAATTTGACAAGGAAATAGAACTGCAAGATAAACATTGAGAACGGATACTTTTTGCTTCTTTTTTTTTTTTTTAAATGATTTTTTTCTGAATGTAGCTGTACGATTTTGGTATATTGTATTTTTCACTTACTACTAGATTTATTAACCATTGCAAATAGTACAAATAAATGTTATTTGTGCAGCAAATGTTACGAAACAGTAAAAATCATCATTATTGAGCTCAGTTACTATCATTCGACTAAATTTTAACCACGTAACAAAATATTTTCTCATGAGGTCATGAGAGTACCTTGAAAGTAAAAATATCCGACCAAACCACAAGCCTTCAAAACATCGAAAAATCTCAATGACACAACCAACATTTCAAATGCCTACCAACTCTTTAAGCAAAATGTTTTAATTTTATCAGAGAAAATATTTTTTCCGCCGACAAATGGGACATCATAAATCTTTATTTTTATTTTTTATGTATAGCAAAATAATACTTATTATGTTACTTTCTTGTCTGTTAGACTCGGAATGGTAGGTACACACATATTTTGAAATCAGATGGGACAACAGTACATTATTTGCAACATTAAAAAAAAAAATACAAAGTGTTTTTTTCTTTTTAGGTTTAATTAAGTATACATAGAAATTATTTATTGTGAATACAAGAAAACCAAAATCACGTACAGAAAAACCTTATAAACTAGTGCCACAAGTGGCGGCCTTACCGGTAAAAGACATTTTATATTTATCTTATGTAAGTAGTAAAACATATTCCGAAAACAAAAGCCAAAAATACAAAAAAAAATGACAAAATTAAGCTGAACGACCGAGCAGAGCAAGCTTACCGGTATAACAACACTAAACAGAACTGGAAGTAGTTCATCACACCGACCACAGCACTTATCACTGTACAGTTAGTATAACAGTGCAGTCCACACTCATTTACATTGTTTACAATGAAAATTAAGAAAAATACGTGTAAACTGATCCGACGAAGCGCACGCGGCGAGTGTTTTCAGCAAATATCGCGAGTAGATCTTTCTGCGCCCACGCATACCGCGGTCTAAAACTAGAGTCCGAATGTCGATGTCGCCGCGGGCAAGGCCGGCTGGAATACGCGCTTGTCAATAAAACACCACATAACTCAAAAATAATCACATTAACAAGAAAGAAATACGTAAAACACTCTAAAGCAACAATTTTAAACACATTACCGTGAACAAATATTTCTTAATTTTGTTTGTGTTAATGAATGAATACCTAGACATGTGTCTGATGGATGTGTACATCAAGTAAATAAACATTCTCATTCATAGCTCTCTAGGTTTCCCTGACGGACGGACAAACTAACCTCAGAAACTAACGCCCAGACCAGAGCATATAGGTATTGAAATTCATCATTAAAACATCTACCCGGCCGTGAATCGAAGACGAGACCTCCTGCTCATAAGTCAGACATGCTACCATTGATCCAAATTGTTGCTTTTATGAGCATATCTAGTTATGATACCTACAAGCATCGTACATACTCGAAGTTATATAGAAGCCAGCTAAATAAACTTGACCGCCTTTAAAAACTATAATTTAAGCGCATTGTTTCTATAGAAACAATACTCACTTGAAGAGCAACAAATACACGACGACTGAATGTATTATCATCATCATCAGCCACGAGACGTCCACTGCTGAGCAAAGGCCTCCCCTAAAGGACCCCTTTAGGAGAGACCTTTGCCATAATCTCTACGATTGGCAGGCGGTTTGGGTTGCACAGAACGCTCATCGTTTACTAAGAGGACACTGCTGCCCGTCTTATGGTGGTTCTGGTCGCAGAATAGTAACATTGATAGTAAGTATTTTATCATTTGCTTATAAAAAATCTTAGCAACTAAAAAAAAAACAGCAGTATTTTTGTCATAAAACTCAATATTATCGTCTGCTAGAAGAACAATGAACAAAAGCGCCAAACAAACCCCCCTTTAAGAGCGGCGGTGGGCTTCCATAATCACTTGGTTTGGGGTTCGCAGAACGCTCACGTTTACTAAGAGGACGCTACTGCCCGTCCTCTGGGTCCGACCGGTCCGTCCGCCCAATGGCTAGGGGCCATAAAACTCACATCAGTTAATTCTCAATTAATTTCTCAATTAATTCAATAACGATAAGAAATTAATTCTAATTGTTGCACCATATCAATACAAGATAAGCAATGGTGTTAACCCGCATAATAATTGTTAGTTCGTGCACATTTAAATTTTCTTTTTACATACATGTCATGTCAGACATCACGTTTAAAATGCAGTAACGAAATATATTATTATTTTGTGGTTTTTTTTTAAATAAAATAAAACAATAGAAATTAGAGTAGAGTACATAAGTTGCTTCCTACCGCTTCCGATATTCCGAATTTCCGAAACAAATTCTGTTAAACAAACTTTTCTGGTATCCTTTTTCAAGAATCTTGGTATGATAGGTTTTTTTTTTTATATGACTCTGACGACGAGTCATTTTCTAGTTATCATGTAGAAAGAAAAGAATATGTAACATGTTAAAGCATCTGATATATACAGAATGTTACTAAAAGGTGCAACAATATTGAAAGGCATGTATGTAGTCATCATTATGAACAACTTTTAGTACGGGACCAACACTGAAATCGCGAAATTTTTAGCTGGTCCATACATTTAGTCAAGTGTTATTGACATTTTTCTATGGAACAGCAGATATTTTTTTCGCTATTTAAGGTTTGGTCCCGTAGTAAAATTTGTTCATGATGATGAGTAAATACCTACACTTCAATATTGTTGCATCTTTCAGTATCAACTTGTATATGCAAAAATTTTGTTCAGCTAGCTAATAAGAAGCGTTATAAAAGTGTCTACAAACACGTAATAATAGCACAGACCAGATAATAGTACAGAGTAATATTATTTGTATCCAGCCTAAGTATAAATAAATAAATAAATATTGGTGGACGTCATTTACACACAGCGCCATCTAGCCCCAAACTAAACAAGCTTGTACTATGGGAACCAGATAACTGAAAGAATACATAAATACTTTTTTTTTTGTAAATACATACATAGAATACACTATCATTACAGGAGTCTGAAGGCGGTGGTTGCCGCATACCATGCAGGAAATCAGTTTGTTAGCCGCTTTATATAAAAAAGTAACTGTCCTAGTTTGTACAGCGCCGTATTCTATTTCTACACTCTGTTGTTGCGAATTTCAAAAACAGTAAAGAGAAGAGTGAAAATGACTAATGACAGATCACATATCACTGCCGCTAAAATAGACTAAGCTATTCGTTATAAATGCAACGGTATTATTCTATTTAATGAATAGACTAGCTGATGTCCGCGACTTCGTACACTGTGGCTTAGGAGTGGGATCCGAGGCTCGATCTTCGGCCTCGCAAATAAATAGTAAAATAACACAAACTTTCATCTCTTATTTAATTTTCTCAGGGAAAGAATTTTCAAAAACTCTTTTTTAGTGCACACCTACGATATAGAAGGAACTTCTATACTAAATTTCATAGTTCTAGGCCCATCGATTTAGGCTGAATATTCTTTGGCAATAAGCGCTTATTTCATCATTTATTTAATCCTTTAAGGGATGAATTTGGCAAATCTTATCGTAGGTGACTACATTATTATAAGAATCTCCTGTAAAAAATTTAATGTTTAGACATATCGGTTTAGGCTTTTGTCTGTTAGTCAAGTTGTTAGATTTTTATTAAATATATTCAATACTTAAAAATAGATATTTAAAATAGAACTGAATTAAAGTTATGTTTAACTATTCACTTATACAATAAAATAAGTTCTTAATATCTTTTTTAGTAACTACAGACACAATGTTTATTTTTGTTTTAATAACGTTAAAAACTTGTCTTGCCTTGCACTCCGAGGTCGCGCGCGTGTCTCGCTGAGCATTCCTTGATAAAGGTCACCGAATGTGATCGAAACTATAGTCGGAATAACCGACTCAATTTAACGTGAGTATTCCCGTTTTATTAAAACAAAATGTATCAAAACCACGTCAGTTTTCATAGTACAATGTTTATTGTATCTTTGCTCAAGCAAAGTTCAATAGATTTCCAAAAAAAAACACTCGTAGACTATATAAACTAAAAAAACTAATTTAGGTATAGCACGTACCTACTACTTTGGATACTTCTGACGACCTAACTGCTCTATGACTTCACACAAATTATCTATTATATTATCTATAATAAAGTATAACTATTATATTATACTTGCGTCTTAGTGATTTACATTCCTACTTCTGCTATTAGTTAGATAGTTAGTTAGTTGGATCTATGGGAGGACTGATTGTATCAAATAGCAATCGTCCTCCCACAGATCCGTGAACCATTGTATATTGAAACATCTGTTTAACATTTTTTTTTAAATCTTGCCTTGTACTAAAAATTTAAAAATACGCTAATAAATTAAAATTAAAAAAAAAAACTTCTGCTATTTGATACATCAGCTTGAATGTACGTACGTATTCAGATCGAGCGTTAGCGGAAATTTTATCGTCAAGCCATTGAATTTTGCAAGAAGAACATAAAATGCTATCGTAAACAAACTATTTCTGATTAAGTTGCCCAACACTCACTTGCCTACGTCCTACCTCACGATAATAATATGAATTCATTTTGGCTCACTTGAAGGCCGAATATTATGCTTATACGAGAAATTGCATCAATTTACTTATGTAGTCAAGAGTGTAGGCACTTTTATTGTGAAATGCAGAGACTACAGACACACATATAGTAATACAATGCGTAGTCAAAGCTGTCTCCACAGATCGGTAGATGACGACACCACAAAGTAACAAGTATCAAATATTGATCAAAATTATCTCTTTATTTCATAAGGCCGCACGGAACAGAGGGCAATAAGTCTTCACCATTGCACTCTCTATTGGCAGCCCGCTTGAACTCGCTCCAGATTTTTCCTAATACTCTTCACTTTGGCTATGACATATCTCCGGCACTGATCACAATTAATAATGCCACAAATACATAATACACATATGAAACTATTATTAATAATACTCATTCTAATCCGCACAGTATTTAGTATAGTAGGTTAATCAAACTTTGATATGGACATGTTGACGTAACAGTTCACTTGCATTATTGGGACGAGCCGAGAAAGTTGTCAAGCCAGTCTGTTTGCATGCAGTCATGGTTGCTACTCGCCAACAATGGCAAAATATTTTATGACACATGCGTGATATTTTAGCACTGATTGGAGACATAAACATTGGTGGTATAAACGTCTATTGGCTATAATGGGATTATATGGGCATTCGTTTTATTGGTGAAATTGGTTTTTTGCACAGAATTTTCCCTATTAAATAACCTTAGTGTTTTGCTTTGGCACTTCAAAAAAACCTATAATGACGACATGTTTGGCTCAATGGTAGAACGTCTGACTTATGAGCAGGAGGTCAGGTTCGATTCCTGGCCGTGCAGTGTTGTCCTTGTCTTTGTGTATGTTCTATGGTATCCCAGACACAAGGAATCCTAGTGAGGAGCTATGAGTGCAAAACTTTATAATATTCGACTTCCACGCCGCAGGTGTGGGTCCAATTCCTAACAATACGCTTGTATTGATTGTAAACGAACCATGGGAATCCATAGCAGGTGGCAGGGTACTTAGCTGGCTAATTGAAAAAAATTTAAGCCTGTCACCAAGCACCTAGCCTAATGTAAGCCGGCAGCCTCACTTGGGAGCCATTCCAGTCTAAGGATTACACCATAATCCCAGTTAAAGTTACTGTTATAGGTATATTAACTATAACTTTGACCTTATATAAAGTTTACCAGCATGTGATATCCATCATTTTGACCGTAGTTGAAATGGTGCCACACATTTTTCTGCTTAACGGGAGTTTTGACTGAAGTTTTAAGCTAACCTAGATGGTACAACCCGGCCTAAGAGTGTTTAGCATCTTTTACCATACCGCCACTATCAGTTGAGTTGTACCCAACAACAAAACTGTCCAAGAATATATAAAAATATATATTATTCCGACGACAAAATCCTACAACAAATACAGCATAAAATGATTCCAACATATTCCTAAACTACAAGCATGTGTAAGTTCAAAAAAGTCATAAGCTATAATATTATTTGCGTTCATTGACCACTGAATATTCCAGTCCAACAAGTTTACCAAGAATATCTTCGAATATAGAGAAAAGGAAAAATGTATCCTTAATCAATAGTATGAAAAAAAAAACAATAGGTAAGTAGCCCCGAGTCTTCGCACCTATTTGCCTACAACTGCATAATATAGATACACTAGAAAAAAAAAAGTTATAGAACACCGGTTAGCGTGGCCGCATATGAGACAAAACATCAAATCTAATAACCAATTACGATTACCATTTCCAATTTTCGACCAATAAGGATGAAGTAATAATAACCGACTCTTGAAAAAACCGAACATAAGCTACGGGATAGAAACTTTGTCCTTTGTCCTTTTTCTTCATGAGTAATACTTAATTTTCCATCCTTTTTTTCCGAACTTTCTTTTTTTTAAACATTTTACATAGAGAGAGAGAGAGAGAGAGACCGACTAAAATTTAGTCATCTTTAAGAATGCTATGTACTTTAACGGTTAGCTGCACACGTATCATCAATAAGTACCGTTACTTAAATCTGTTCTCAAAAATTCGATATATTTGCCGTTTACCGCATTGAAGCCGGTTTTTTGGCAAAGCAAGGTCACTGCAAGTTTTTAATGAAATAACAAAAATAATGACGGAAATAACAGTGCATTCCATTAAAACGTAGCATTTAATTGTGTCGTTTATGCAAATCACAGCAAGATATGGAGCATTGAGGTTTTGTCCATTATCTTTTTATTTATGTCATGCTTTGCAGGTGCACTCTTTTAAGCGTTTTAGTTCTATCTCTACTAATATTTGTAGCGTGTATACGTGTGTACGTGTATTATTTTATACGGCCGCGAATTCTAGTTTACTAATTTTACTTTCGATAAAAAAATATGCAACGATCTGACATCGTTTTTTTGTTTGTTAATATTTGCTTTTGCATATTCAAAGGTAACTTGTTTTGTGCCCAAGCTGTAAACAATCTTAGGTGTATCATGAATACAATTCAAGCATACAATTACTTAATCCTCTAACTTTTGTGTTTTTACTTTCTTGTATTCTAATTTACTTAATTCATCAATAAACTTACATTTTAATAAATAAGAAAAATGGGTTAGGACCTTACTTATTATAAACGCCTTCGTTAGTATTGCCTTGTTTTGGAACAACTCTACCATATTATATTTTAAGCCACCAGTTAACCTGAACTTGACTTGATTGACCTCAACTAAAATTGTGTGGTAGTTTTTAATTATAATGCATTTATGGTAACAGGGCTTTCCATATATGGTTTTCATGTCATATAAGCTTAAATTTTCCGTGCACAACAACAAAATTTAAATACATACATCTTTGAGAAGTTTTAAAGGCATATAATATAGCTACTTAAATTGAGTCACAATCACAAATAAACTATGGTAAAGACAAAGTATCAACAATGTTTGTCTAAAAGCGTCACTTCGATGTAAACGGAACCTTTTATTTTTAACTTAACAATATTAAAATACCAGTTATGCCAGACCAGACGATATAATCTTCGTTATAATTATTGTATTGATGATCTTAGAGCTCATAAAACTGGACATAACCACAAAATGTATAGTAATTGAATAAACTACAATGATTATGGAAGTACTTGATAATATCATAATGCAACAGGTCATTGCAGGGGCAATTTCATAATCTTCCGACATTTTTCTACGAACATTGCAATGCATTGACCAATGAGGTAGAAGGCGGCGTGAACTTAAGAGAGAGTTAACAAACTTTGTATATTATAATAATTTAATTTAATACTTTATTGTGATAAACTGTTGATCAAAGGTGCTCATAAATAAAGAAGTCATTCTAAAAGTGTATTTTCAGGTACCACAAAATTAAGGTGTTGCTTAATTTTGCCGTGCTTACTAGAAAATTAGCTTTTCGAGTTAGATTCCTTATTATACTTTGTAATAAAGTACACTTGCTCCAAGAAGAAACTATTACGTGGCAGTAGTTATGCAATGCGATGCCGTTAGATGACATTTTAAATTTTGAAGTTCAGAGTTCAAATAGATGACGTTGTAATAATAACCTTAACTTTAGGTAATCTTTTAAAAGTGAAACGAGGTTATTCTACAAGTTTGCCCAGTAGTGCTATTTCGGTGGTAAAAAACAGAGACTCACCCCTGAGTACTGAAACGTTTGTTAACCTTGACGAAAGATCAAGTCTATTGCTGTCTTTGTCATTTGCTTAATGCCAGACAAAGGCACTAGTAGAATTAATCTGTTGTCAAAGTTAACAAACGTTTCAGTATTCGGGGGTTTGGCCTCTATTTTTTAATATCTTCGTCCTCTGATCACTTTAAGGCTCTCCAAGAGATTTCGATTTTTTTCCGCTTTGTTTTCAATCACGCTCTAATTCATAAATATCGGTGGCAGTACTGCGCACCGTCTCTTTCATGCGCATACACTTCTCCTCAGGGAGAAGTTGACAGAGAACTTAAGGCCCTTAATAGCGATCCCAGTTGTCTCGCTCGCGCATTTTCCCATTATTGAACATGTAAAATCACACTGTGTGAATATCCAAAAAGAATATGTTGTTTCTGTTTATGATAAGATAACAAATGTAAATAAACTATCGTTTGTATTATATCTTATAAAAGAAGGTCCAAAAAACGATAAATAATTTATTTTTGATACCTTTCGGCAAATGAAAATATCTTTGAAATATTTCTGATTTTATGATAGACAGCTATAAAATTCAATTTATGGAAATTCACATTATCTGAAAAACTTGCAGATGTACGAGATAGCTGCGGCATGACTAATGACCATTATTATTGCATATTGAAATATTCTAAATAATGAGTTTCATCATCGTCCTCATCATCATCATCAGCCATAAGACGTCCACTGCTGAACATAGGCCTCCCCTTTAGAGAGCCACACCGACCGACAACGGGCCACTTGCATCCACCGGTTGCCCGCGACTTGACAATGTCGTCGGTCCACCCAGTGGGAGGCCTACCTACGCTACGTCTTCCGGTTCGTGGTCACCACTCAAGAAATTTTCTTCCCCAATAATGAGTTTGTTTTCTGTGTATTTGTATTTTAGGTACTTATTTATTTCACCAGTTTCGTTTTTAATTCCTACTCTAGATCGTGCTCAAGGGCCACGCTGTGCATGCGCAAGCGCTGCTTCGAGTTGCGACATTTTATTGAAAAGGTTCAACTACTGGCGACCGATTCAAATGTTAACCAGGCGCTTATGGGTAATTTTACTGATTTTTCGGAGTATCCTAACTAATACTACAAATGCGAATGTAACTCTGTCTCTCTGTCTGGGTGTTTGTCGCATTATCACAGCTAAACGGCTGAACGGATCGACCTGAATTTTTGCATAGATATAGCTTAAGGATAGGAGACGGACATGGCTACTTTTTTTATTAGTCCACGCGAACGTAGTTGCGGGTAACAGCTAGTAAATAATAATATGTTTGTGCAATAATATTTTGTGAGTGTGTGTATGTTTGTCAATTTCTGTAAGATGCTCTTTTTTTTATGTTACTTGGTGACGAGACGAGCAAGTCGAGCGACTTGTGATGTTAAGATGTTAAGCGTCACGCTTGCCCATAACAGTTAGTGCCACCCAGAATTTTGAACTTCAAAACAATGCGCGGCAATGCACTGCGCTCGTCACCCTGAGATGTTAGATGTTAAATCTCTCTATGCCCAGTAATTACGCTGGTAGCATTGCCTTTCAATCCGGAACACAGTAATGCTTGCACACTACTGCTTGGCGGTTGAATAACTGGCAAAGGTGTGGTACTTCCCCAGGCGGACTCTGCAAGAGAGCCCTACCACTACAAAAATATCCATGCTCTATTATGTATCCGTTTGTAGTAAGCGGCTTGACACTCTGATTTATATTTTACAGCTTGACAGTTTTCAAAGTGCGCGGCATCGTTTGATTCGTATTTTGTTATATACGGAATGTTAAAGCTCACATTTTGCAATAAGTTTATTTTTTATAATTATATACAATACTAGCTGTTACACGTGTCTTCGTTCGTGTGGACCTACAAAAAAATGTAGCCTATTTCCGTCTCCGACCTTTGAGCTATATCTCCGCAAAAATTCAGCTTGACCCGATCAGCCGTTTAGCCGTGATAACCCCCAGACTGAGAGACAGATAGACAGAGAGGCAGAGTTAATATGGAATTTATAATACCAGTTAGAATGTTCCACGTGCTTTAAGAATGTAAATATACAATCATGTAGGTATATCCATCATCTTACATAACAAAAGTAATTGACTAAGGTTTTTGGGGCTACTAATCAAAAAATACTTTTAATACTTACATTCCTAAGTTACTTTCAAACGTCAACTTCATTGTCAACACGAGAGAGAAAAAACCTGTTATCACCTACATAAAAAAAGTTAGTAAATCAATTTCATAATCGAGCAAAATAAATCTCTTTTTTTCTCTTATTACAAAGCAATGGGACTGGACGACGCAGCGTTGGCAGGCTTCCCGACTAAAGATATTGTGAAAGTCGCGGGTAACCGGTGGATGTGCAAATTGCAAATCATCGTTCAGTATGGCGCTCTAAGGGGCAGGCAGACCTCTTCAGGCTGCTGATGATAACGATGACAAAACAATGTAGGTACATCAACTTCATTATCATGACGAGCAAAAACAAGAATCTCTATTCTCTCCTATTACAAAACAATCAATCATGGCAACGGAACAAGTGTGACCCAATAAAAATGATATGACTAAGTAGTCGTGTAGTTAAAATCCCATTACGATTGCGGCAATGGTTCCAAACAAAGGTCTTGCCGAGTTCCGGTTGGCAATGAACTGACGCCATGACCGTTCAATGTATGTAACTTAATTAGCCGTCATAATAAGGTTTCATTTAGACTAAGTATTTAACTTTTTTTTTTTTGCCTTTTTTATTAACGAAATTATTATCTAGTAGATTGCGGCGAACTGAGACCTCGCGACCCCTATATCTTCACAACCCCTGAACGGATTCAGCTGATATTTGAACTTAAAAATTGTATTGAAATGAAATACTAGCCTACAAAATTTCATGAAGATCGAATCACCGGTTCGCAAGTTATCATCGGGCAAACATACATACAAAAGCCGATTTGTCCCAGTAAACTCTGAGACCTTCGCTTCGCTCAGTCAAAAAAATACAGTCGACTTGAGAATCTCCTCTTTTTTTTGGAAGTTGATTAACAAAACGCACAAACTACAACGCCTTAGCCGTCTACTAAAAATGAACAGTTGGATTACCCAGAGACCATTAAAGGTCTGAAGATAATCCAAATGTTCAAGCACACTACCAGTTGGCAACGCATCCAGCATGCTGGCGACCTTGCCACTCCGAATGGCAATGCTTATGTGTTGCGCCAAATAAACTCTAGCGCCTTATGTCCTTCACGCCAGAATCCTCATCTCTGAAAACTTCATGAAAATCAGTTTTAAAACGATAATTAACTAAATAAGTAATTAGTCGTAGTCTGTATATCACATACTAGTGCAGACTACGGTCTACTGTGCCTGTGTTTATACAGACGGATGGACGGACACAGCGCAACTATAAGGGTTCCTTTTAAGGATAAACGACTTTCATACAAAACTGTCGATGCCTTTTTAGGCGTCCTACTACGATTTTGAACTGGGCATGACTTAACATAGGTCTAATTTGGCCTCTAAGTATCGCAAAGTCGATAATTTAAAATGTTCATGGCTAGGAAATACCATTTTTCAACCCAATAATTACGACAAATTTTACGATTGTAGTGGTGTGTTCTTTACATGCGAATCATGCGATTATGGTGTGCGTGAAATATTGATGTGTGCGTGCGTCTTGCAAAAATCGTGTACACTGGTTGTGCCGCGCGCGCGTCACGCGGTTTACGCGACGTTGCCAGCTTGTCGGTGCGTGTGTGAGCGAGACTAGGTATCCTTGCCTCGCGGCTTAGTCCGCGCGCGGCCTTCGATAATTGCGACGTTGCGAGATTCGGTATCGGTGTGCAGTGCAGTGTTTGATTTGGTTACCTAATCTATCTATACCAATATTATAAAGAGGAAAGATTTGATTGTTTATTTATTTCATTGTTTGTTTGTTTGCATTGAATAGGCTCCGAAACTACTGAACCGATTTGAAAAATTCTTTCGCTGTTGGGAAGCTTCACTATCCCCGGGTGACATAGGTTATATTATATTTTCAAAAAAATTAGGGATCCTTACTAAAACTCCAATAATGTAACCCAAGATGATGTATTTCGCGTGCACTGCGAAAACTATTGATGATGAAAGAATAGTCTATACCAATATAATAAAGAGGAAAAATTTGATTGTTTGTTTGTTTGCATTGAATAGGCTCCGAAACTACTGAACCGATTTGAAAAATTATTTCACTGTTGGGAAGCTACACTATCCCTATACTATATTATATTATATTTTAAAAAAATTTGGGATCCTTACTAAAACTCGAATAATGTAACCCAAGATGTAAAAAAAAATACCTAAAATATCCTTTACATCGCGTGCGTTGCGACAACTATTGATGATGATAGAATAATCTATCTATACTAATATTATAAAGAGGAAAGATTTGATTCTTTGTTTGTTTGTTTATTTGCATTGAATAGGCTCCGAAACTACTGAACGGATTTGAAAAATTATTTCGCTGTTGGGTAGCTTTTCAGCTTTCTTAATTTTTTATTTTTTTTGTAACTTGACGCAAATAGAAGGGTTTTCGTGTGTGTATTATAATTTTTATTTTTTTGTTAATTACCTGTGCGAAGCCGGGGCGGGCTGCTAGTAACCTAATAATAACGTACATAATTATAATAGAATGCAGCAGACATCATCGTTGCGCTATAGACGCCATCAATATTCTGGCCAAAAAAAGAGCACGAAACGTGTTCGTGCTCGGCTGAAATATTATCATGGCGAAGGTGTTTCGTAAGTGCCTACCTACCTAATTTATAAATAAAAAATATAATTCGAGACTTCTTGCCCATTTTCATGGCGATGGGGGGATTTCTACCCTTCCAACTGCGATTTTCATTTGGGGTCATAGATTTTAAGGATCATCATCATCATCATCATAAGCCTGTTCCCTATCGTACCGAGATTTCTTACCCATTTTTCATAGCAATGGGGGAATTTCTACCCGTCCAACAGCGATTTTCATTTGCGGTCATAGATTTAAAATTCATCATCATCATGATCAGCACGTTTCCTAACGTATCGAGACTTCTTGCCCATTTTCATGGCGATGGGGGGATTTCTACCCGTCAAACTGCGACGTTCATTATCGGTCATAGATTTTAACCATAATCATCATCATCATTAGCCAAATTGCTACCGTATGGAGGTTTCTTACCCGTTTTCATCATGCTCCTCCTTTTTTTTTTAACTTTACAAGTCGACCTAAACGATCCAGCCATACCCAACTGCAGGACCGCCCCGATTTCGCGCAGCCTCGCGAAATATATATTTTGAGGACTTTGACATAGGTAACCATTTATAAATTTTTAGGGTTCCGTAGTACTACAAGGAACCCTTATAAGTTTGTCATGTCCGTCTGTCTGTCTGTTTGTCCGTCTGTCTGTTTGAATCCTTTACAGCCCGCACCGGCTTCGCACGGGTATTTAACAAAAAAATAAAAATTATAATACACACAAAACCCTTCTATTTGCGTCAAGTTACAAAAAAAAAAAAAAATATAAAGAAAGCTAAAAAGCTACCCAACAGCGAAAGAATTTTTCAAATCGGTTCAGTTGTTTCGGAGCCTATTCAATGCAAACAAACAAACAATCAAATCATTCCTCTTTATAATATTTATTTTTAGTGTGACTAACTAATAACCTAAATGAAAAAATTCTGAAAAACTTCCTTCTTAGTGAAATAATAGATTTTTTGTAAAAGGTGCCTATATAGGTATAGGTACCTATATAGGTAGGTGGTAAGATGGTAGATCGAGGTATATGAAAATCTTGGATATTTCGTGCTGCGCGATTGAAATATGTGCATAATACTAATAATACCTACCTACCTACCAACCTACCAACCAACCAACCTACCTACCTACCTACCTACCTACCTACCTACCTACCAACAAACCAACCAACCAACCTACCTACCTACCTACCTGCCTATTAGTTAGTTAGTTAGTTTTGTGTGTGGTGTTTGTTGTGTTGTTTGATAACTTATTCTGTAAAAAAATAGCACAAAAGGAACAAAAATCTACAAAAACAGTAATTTTCAAATGAGGATTCGATCCGGGGACCTTCGTCTCATTGACACACACTACAAAACGAAGCATAATGAAAATCCGTCCACTCGACCGCTCGGCCAGTCGATCTGCTAGGTGGAACGCCGAAAATCGGGTACTCAATTTCGTATTTGCTTGTAACCGTTTTGAATTCGCATGTGATTCGGTCATAGATTTAAAATTCATCATCATCATCATCAGCCTGTTCCATATCGTACCGAGATTTCTTACCCATTACCCACGCCCCACGGTTTCACCCGCGGTATAAACTCTGTAACGGCTAAACGGATTTGGATGAAATTTGGTATGGAGGCTACCATACCTAAATTTGGCTACCTCCATACCAAATTACATTAAAATCCATGCAGCTGTTACAGATTTGAACGGGAACAAACACACTTACATACTAACATACCTACTTACATACACACAAACTTTCGCATTTTGGTGTGACTAACGAATAACCCTATATCTAAAATTTGTTGGAATTCGGCATTTCTGAGTATGGGGCTCGGTGCGCGCTCCATCAGTGTTGCCAGGAAAAATAATGCAAAATTTCGGGGGAAAAAATCACCTCAATAATGATGATGAATGTGGTTTTTGCATTTTTATGTATGATCTCGTTGCGCGCACGCTCACTGATCCCGGGAAAAATATTGAAAAAATTCTGAAAAACTTCCTTCTTAGTGAAATAATAGATTTTTTGTAAAAGGTGCCTAAATAGGTATGGTACCTATATAGGTAGGTGGTAAGGTGGTAGATAGAGGTATATGAAAATCTTGAATATTTCGTGCTGCGCGATCAAAATATGCACATTATACTAATAATACCTACCTAGCCACCAACCAAGCAACCAACCTACCTACCTACGTACCTACCTATTAGTTAGTTTTGTGTGTTGTGTACACACAAAATAACAAATAACAAACAACAGTACCTACTATGGACTAAATTAATCTAACCCGGGTCTAAAATCCATATTTTTAGTCGCAGAATAATGTCTATCGACGCGGAAAACACAACATTTTTGGGTATTGCATATTTCATTAGGTTTATTTCATTAGGTATTAGGTATGTAAAATTCGAAATTAATTTGAAAAAAACCGAAAAAAAGTGGAAAATTTGTTCGGAAGGTACCAGACTCGGTGCCTTTAGAACCCCCGATATGGGGTTATTCCAGGGACCCAGTTATTCAATCGTCAAGCAGTAGTGTGCAAAACATCACTGTGTTCCGGATTGAAGGGCAATGTTTCCAGCGTAATTATTGGGCACAGAGATTTAACATCTAATATCTCAGAGTAATGAGCGCAGTGCATTGCCGCGCATGGTTTTGAACTGTTGAGGTTCAAAATTCTGGGTGGCACTGAACTGTTATGAGCAAGCGTGAAGCTTAACATCAGCTGAGTGACTTGCTCGTCTCGTCACCAAATAACAAAAAAAAAACTTACATGCTTATACACTTACACACGAACTTTCACATTTTAAATATTTGTGTGACAATATTAGGTTTATGTAGATATATACTTTTATAAGTTTCGTTACTAATTTTGAATAAGTTTGTTTGTCAAGAAACCCACAGCAAAAATTAAAATAAATAGTACTCTCGAAATTAAAATATAAAAAATAATACTACCTAACTTTAGGGGTTCGAACCCAGAACCTCACGAGCGCTACCTAATCAAACTGATGACTTCGGCCACCGAGACGATATTCAGAGCAACGAAATTTGGTATTTGCTTGTAACCGTTTTGTATTCGCATGTGTGCGTAATGTTCATGCGTGCATACAGGCGTTGAAGATTATTTGAATTTTCAGTCGAGTGCAGCTATTAATGGGCTCTATTATTTTTGAGATGTGTTTATAACAATAGTAAGAGGTCGCAAAGTGAATTAAAACTGGGGCAGATTACCTCAATTGAGTTTTCAACGACAGCGCCATCTCTTGGCGCCTACCTACCTAGCGGACTCAAACGAAGCACCTAAAGATTATTTCAGACTTCAAAGGTGAGATGCGAGAATAAGCTTTAGATATTATGCAAGTAGGCGCAGGCGCCGCGGTGATACACAGACTAGGTTAGGACGAAAACACAACTAAATAAATAAAAATAAACAAGTGTGATTGTAAATACAAAAAATAAAATTGCAAAATGTAGCCTTCCTGCTAAAAACACAAATCTAACAACAGGCAAACTTAACATAACATAACTTAACATCCAAATAATATTATCCTTTGGCAGTCGGTTAAGAATATGCCTGCCTATACCCCGCATCATGTCTCAGAAGTTTCATCATTCTACCTACATAAATATAGATTATGGTTATTGTAAATCATAAAATGCAGTTGCAGTTCAGTTGGCACGACGGCGACGGGATCAAGCGAGAAGTACCTACTCCATCAATTATGTTTTTTTTTGTAATTGGCGTTCTATATATACACAACTAAAATTAACCAAGTCCTCTC
The DNA here is from genome assembly GCA_947579745.1 of Apocheima hispidaria. NCBI lineage: Eukaryota > Metazoa > Arthropoda > Insecta > Lepidoptera > Geometridae > Apocheima > Apocheima hispidaria. Next base: position 10,502,817 of record OX388156.1, read on the forward strand.
GATTGGGCCCTCAGGCAGTTACCTATCTGTATCTTTTTAGTCTGTGCTTGCGATGGCCCGTCTATTCACTTGCAAATCGCGATGTTGACGGCCGCCAGACTGTTTTCTTTTCGGTCCAAGGTAACACTGCTCTCGTATGATTCATTAATTTTCTATATGCGTAACTAAAACGAGGGTGCAGTGCGAATAAAACGCTGGGGTTTTTTTAATCGTGTATGTTCCTACTTCATAAAAACGCTGCGTGAAACTCGAATCTTGACCAACAGAGCTAGCATGCGCACTTCGACAAAATCTTATCTACTCTTCTGTCGTGAAAAATGAGACAAACGTATACATAATCGTAGCCGTGTCCTATTCATGCATAACAAAAAGATTTTGTGGCGGCGCGCATGCTGGCCCTGCAAGCTGTAAAGACGTGCGTGATAATTGCTCCAGCGTTTTACATTCGCCCGCGGATGCAGGCGAAAAATTCTGTGTGATCATGAAATTCTATTCAATAATAGTGAAGCAGCTATTTAGCTCTTTCTATGAAAATAAAAACAATAACTATAATCGTATAGAGTAAAATGATCGGCTCTTAGAGCGGGTACAAGTTAATATGCCGCCTGAAATTAAAATACATAATAATAACGATAATAATTTTAAATTTAAAAAAACCGACTTCATCTGAACCATATACTTAAATTTGCTTCGTCATAGTCTATTCACTTTAATCGAGATTACCCGTGAAAGACGTATAGTTGAGGAGTTCCTGTGGCCATCTGTGGTCTTCTTCATCAGTTTCACTTCACCAAATGATATTTTCCGAATGGAAATGCTTGACATGTTTATGAAAATACCAAAATCGCTATATGTATGCCTATAATATTTGAGGAGTTCCCTCAATTCCTCGTGGATCCCATCAATCTGATCATCATCAGAACTTGATTTTGATAAAAAATTGACCAATCTGGAAGAATCCCCTTTCCAATTAAAATATAATTTTCTAAATCCGTTCATAAAAGTCGAAGCTCTGAGGTAACAAACATTTAAAAAAAAACAATCGACTAGTGAGCCTTCTTTTTGTAGTTGGTTAAAAGAGCAAAGGATAATTTAAATAAAATAGTTTTAGAGCCTAGCTTGGCTTGTTTTATTAAATAGTTTATGCATATTCATGAATGCCTAACGTTTATTTTTATCACATGCAAATTATGTCGACTACAACAATGCCACTCAATTTGATACAATGTAGGTGACATTCTGCCTAAATATCATGCTTCTACACTCAACGTAACGTAAATGTCAACAGTATAATAAAGAGACGTGTCACTTCTCCTTTTTATTTGACATCCGCCTACGCCTAGATATCTACCTCTGAGAATATAGTGGGATCAATGTCGTCATACAATCAGGGGCACATTTGCGGTGTCTCGATGAATCAATTGTCTCGGAATGACCCCGGCCGGACAAATAGCCAGGCAGGTCGTCGCCGGTCGTTTCTCAATTTGCTGGATTGCTCGTGGGTTCCGCCTTGACGTATCCACACTTTCACTAGTTCAGAATTACGTAGATACATCGCGCTTACTCCAAAAACCCTCTTAGAGAATCCGATTTTTTGACTTTCTATCCACATTTTCTTAGAGTCAATGAAAATAAATAAATAATTGTACTTTTTTTATACACAGCGCCATCTAACCCCAAACCAAGCAGGCTTGTACTATACCAGATAACTGATAGAATACATAAACACTATGAGCAGTAATAGGTCCTACTTAGGTCTGTAATTCAGTTTACATGCTTCTCTCTTTAATGACACCGGTATTACGCCACGTTAACATAAATCTGACTTTATGCCATATTGCGTTGTTCACGCTCCGTGCTAAATCGAAACAAAAACGTGGCTGATAAAAAAAAATCGCATCCCATTACACGATCATTATCTAGTTTCGACATTGTCGTGAGAAGTTAACTGGTGCTCGGAATAGAGCTTATTGTCTGAAGTAATTGCTAGATTACTGCCGTATTATTTGTAAAGGATAAAGCTACTTGTAGTTTTTTTAACAATTAGCTAAGTACTACTTGTATGTTTTCGAATTTTGCGACGAAAAATAAAGTAGAGTCTGCTTATCATTTTTACACGTAGTCAATCAATGCCCTAATAATAATAATAATTTTTATTTCAGGCACATTTGACCCATTTGACCTAAACCTAATCCCTACATGTTTATCGCTTCACGATACTTACAATAGACCTTCTATCGATGAAAGCTGGCATTGTAAGGAAAGAGGTTGCATCAGAAGGACTAAGGATCTTTTTCTCTTTTTCAATAACCCCTTGATAGCTACCATGACAGGTATATCCCAAGACATCGCTAGATTTGAGTTATTTCGAGTGTTAATGTGTAAAAACGGAGGCGGAAAATATTTTATTTTAAGTATTATTATTACTATTGACATTTATTTTAAGCCTACAAATGTTTGTAGTGCTGATAATTTTTGTTGTGCTTTTGTGACGTTTTGTTTATTTAAGCTAGTTATGACTATCCATAAGAGTATTTTTAATACTTATTTGGAAAGATGAATTGAATTGAGGATTTTTATCAGTTATGGGATCTCGTGATCTTGCATGAGTGTTGGTGAGTAGTATGTCGTGAAACGTGACTATTGCTGTTGCTTTCAAAACTCCGCTTGACAGTGACTGACTTTGTTGAATTAGACTATGACTCGGATTGTGATTTTAGATAACAACTTTACTTACAAAAAACAAAACTTGACATTGGCAAAATACACTGAGTGAAGTAATAAAATAAGATTTAAAAAAACATCGATTCATTAACAAAATATTCCGTAAATACTTCATAATCACATAATACGATTCCATTTGATCAAACAGAGTAATGAATGAGGTAGTGTCACGTTAACCTCGGTAGACACAATTCCCCAAATCTTTCGTAATTAACCAAATACGAGTACTTATAATTCTGTATCATACTAAACTACGCATTTGATAGCGAGTAGGTACCGATAATACCTCATTTCACGGTACTTCATACTAAATAAACTTCTATTTTTAATTTACATTCATTGTAGGTAGCTTTTTTTTTTCAAGGTGATTACAATGACTATCACTCGGTACGTTGTTTTCATTCACTGAATCGGAGTCAATTTAAGATTGGAAACTGGGTAGTACGGAGATAAAATATTGATTTGTTGTAGCGATGATAGACCAGTTGGTTAGCGTGTTCAGGATCCGTACCAAATGAGAAGAAGCATGCAATGAAGAAAACCATAGCATGGTGGGTGGTACTTTCTAATAGTACTCGGCTGACTAGCTGCCATCCCTAGCACCTCGGTGTTTTCCAGCAGCCTCACTTTAGAGCCAGTTCCCGGTCCAAGCTAAGTGTGTCTACACTATACTGTCACTTAATATCAGGTGAGTTGTGGTCAAACGCTTAGCCTGTCAACCATTAGCAAAAAATATGGGATGAAATGCATGGATGAACGAATACGCACTCTGCGCACTTTGTATCGCACCGCGCATGACATCACCAGTCGGTTCCAACAGAAAACCAGCGCTAGTTTACAAACAGCATTTCGCTGAGTTGGAAAAACCATAGGTATTGGATTTTGTAATTGTTAATTCCTTTTTTTTTATCTTTTATGTACCTACTTCTGTGTATATCACGAATAAAAAATTCTGTATTTCTGTATTTCACTCGGTAAAGATGGTACCATGTTTATACTACATGTATATACGTATTATTCAATTTATTATAACCCTCAGTGTTAGAATTGTGAGAATAAAGGCGCCTAGAGACATCAAAATCTTAGAGTATTTTAAGATCTGTATTTATACATACTACAGAAAACTTTTACCATTTCGCCTGCCCCATTAATGGAGGATAGAAGGACGGGCACGACTGGAACTATATTTTTTTTGCTTGTCGTACTTTCAACAGGTATTGCAGATCATCAGCATTTCAAATCAATATACCTATCAAAAATCTAAGAAAATACCTGATACAACCCTACTTTGGGACAGATAGATCATTCAAGGAAACCGAAGGATTTAGCTCTTCCCGTTAACAATTAATCTTTTCTTAAAAAAAAGTATTAGTCGGAAGCGATGTAAAAATAAATAAATAATAAATATTGGTGGGACGTTTTTCACAAACAGCGTCATGTAGCTCAATAGCCCCAAACTAAGCAATTTTGTTCTTATGAACCAGATAACTGATAGATAGATTGAGTTTTGGCGGGAACGTGAAGAATCATGTCGCGTCATTTTATTATTTTCCATTACTTGTGTTATTTCGAGTGTTAATGTGTAAAAACTGTGAATTTTTACCCGTTAAGTGTTCGTGAACATGCACGAGTGTTGGTGAATGGTATAATGTCGTGAAACGTGAATTTTCGTGTTGTTTCCAAAACTCCATAGGCTCTAGTAAAGTTTTCACCACTTTACTGGGGCATGACTAGGACTTGACCGTGACTCGCTTTGCTCGACTTTGACTGTGACTATGACTTGTTTGATATTATTCAACAAAACTTGAAATTATATAAGTTTACTTGACACTGGCAAATGCATAAGACGTGCGACGCCAAAATCCTCGCACGAGGAAAGAGAAAAAAAAAATGATAGATAACTTTTTAAAGTCGTTAGTGTAAAATACCTAATACCCACAAGACTATCTAGAGACTAGTGCAATCGGTGATTGTGATCATGACTGTGCCATTGTCTGTGACCTTGGCCTTACCCATTGTACCAGATGTTTACCGGGAAATCGGTCTGTATTGCTTACTTTTACCATTTAATTCCATTAGAAGGAGATAGATGTTTTAAAAGAGAATACAGTATGACTATCTGCTGCCGAAATGGCTCCGTCACAGTCTATAACTCTATTTCCATTGTGATCACTCAGTGCTTTGATTTCCCTCCGGCTTATAATGTACAACGCAAAATTGTAACCACACGCAAATGTGATAGTATTTTGCTTTTGTTACAAAGTTCATTTAATCTAAAGGAGTATTTTACTGAAAGAACTTTGATGCGCAGTTTTTGCTTAGCTGTATTGTATTAGTGAGTTTGCTAATGAGTAGGCTAATGTAGAGCATGAAATTATCAAGTTCTATTCAAATTTCAAAGTCAATGTATCTATTCAAAACACTCGTAATGACGTATTAAAAACGATTTAGGACAAAAGCAGACTCACCATCATCATCATCAACCACTGCTGAACATAGGCCTCCCCCTGAAACCGCCACACCGAACGACAACGTGCCACTTGCATCCACCGGTTGCCGATTAAAGGCAGAATAAAAATAATAAATATTATATAATTTATTACGCTAATATTATAAATACGAAAGTTTTTGTTTAAGTATTGTTCGCGTTCGACTCTGTAATGGCTGAACGGATTTGAATGAAATTTAATATGGAGGTAACTGACACCCTGGATTAACACAGACTTTCTATCCCGGGAAAATATTCTGTTTCTATAGAATAGCGGGTGAAACCGCTGGGCGCAGCTAGTAATAAATAAAATAATAATTTTAAAAAAATATTGCAGGCACACTTGGCCCGTATCTTATTTCTAGTGACATCTATAATAAATGCACTCTGTATAGCGATGTTAGTTATGGTTATAAATGATTATATTATTTTTAGATTTTGATTAGATTTTGCGACTGCTTTAATGCTGCATCGCGTTTTGATGACGACGTTTTTCTGCGTTCGATACGAAATCGCGCATTTTAAATAGCAACATTGAGCCGGGTTCCGCAGACTCTGAAACCTAACTAAATTGCTGCGACTGACATCCGATTGTATGCAGTGTAAAACCTCACGACCTTATATCTTGACAACCTGTTCACCGATTTTGCTCGTATTCTATATTCTTGTTAAGGACTGAGTACCGAAAGTCTTTTAATTGCAATTAATTGTATAGACAGAGCTGACATTGTTATTTTATTATTATTTTTTATTGCTCAATTTTAATTTAATTATTGTAATTATTCATGACATATTAATCCATTATTATTATTTTTGGTGTTTGTAATTAATGTAACTAAATAAATAAATATCTGAGACATTTTTGCACACACGGTCATCTGACCCCAAACTAAGCAAAGCTTGTAATATGGCTGCCAGAGACTGATATACGTACATAGATATTTTTAAATACATACTTATATAGATATTAACACCCAGACATAGAACAAACACAAATATTCATCACATGAATGTTTGTCCTAGATGGGAATCGAACCCATGCCTCCAAGCACAGAAGGTAGGTTCATTACCAACTGAGCCACCGGGGCAGTCACCACTGGTTTTGCCGTTTTAATTAATTAATTAATAAATGCCAAGTATTATCAAAATCGGCCGCTAAATGGCGAAACAGCAAACTTCCCCAATTTTGGGGGGAAATACCCCACCAATTAAAAATCTAAGCGATAAGGCCGCCAATTGTTACACTAGTTTTAAGTAGATTTTGTATTATGCACGTAATTTCTGGTGTGAACAATAAAGAGTTATCTATCTATCTATCCAAATCGTGTGTAACACCCAGTTAAAAATCCAGAGATTAGATCAAGGACCAAACCGATGTTTTAGCAAACAACTATAAAGAAGACCTCAACGATCTTAGAGCTAAGTAAGTATTGCTAGTTCGTAACACAAGTGGAGTAAAATGCTCAATAGAGCGTATCGGCGTAGTTTTCCCACAATTTGAACTTAAGTGATTCGGTTTCATAATCACACTTGCTATTTAATAAGCAGAACGCCAATCCATCGTGAAAAAAAAAAAACACACGTTTGAATAATCAAGCAATCTAATCAAGCAACAATAAAGTGGAACGGCTAAAAAATCTATTTGAGTTCATGAATTGAACCTTTTCTTTTTTCTTTCTTATGTTTTGGCTCCACACGTTGTGTATTTAGCCAGTGTCAAATATTGTTATATTTCAAGTGAAGACAAATATGTCACAATTAAAATAAGTCAAAGTCTAAGTCAAGCTAAGTAGGTCACGGTCAAGTCCATGTCAGTCCCCAGTAAACTGGTGGAGACTTTACTAGAGGTTTCGATGGAGTTTTGGAAACAACACAAAAAGTCACGTTTTAATACATTATACTATTCACCAACACTCGTGCACGTTCACCAACACTTAATGGATAAAAATTCACAATTTTTACACATTATCACTCGAAATAACACAAGATTTGGAAAATAATACAATGACGCGACATGACTTCTATACGTTCTCGCCAAAACTCCATTGAACCTTTTACTTAAGAGGTAACTGTGCGATCGTCTATTATTCCATACATAGAGCAACACTGGCCTCCGGCCCACCCTCGGGCCGGTACCGAGTTGAGCAATGATTTCATACAAACGTATTCTCCTTTTTCATCCCAGAATAATGACATTACAGATAATATTTTGTTGTCATAAAATTTACTTTATTGTACTTAATTTACTTTATTGAAAAAAAAAAACAATCGTAGGACCGTAGGTGGTGGTAGATATACATTTTATGCCAAATAATGTTTTTCTGTAGTGTCATCAAGAAACAGGAAAAGAATATGCAATAGGAATAGGAATATGCGGTCGCTTGGCAAGTAAGTAGGTTCTTTCTCACACCTTGTTATTTTAGAAGGGGTATTAGTTTCTAGTTGCAGTAACCAACTGGGGCCAGCGTATTCAAAAATGTATTGCAACCATTATGAGATTTATATTCAGATCTTAGCAAATGTCGACCGATCGTAAATAAGCGGTCGCTCTTTCAACAATAATAGTATATAACATTAAAATGATTAGCTACTTAACTACCTATCTATTATCGTAGAATAGATAATAGACTATTACCAATTATTTCCAATAAGCCGCTAGTTATTGATACAAGAAGTAAAAGATAACATTTTCACCAAAACTTGTCGATGCCGCAGGTGACATGAGGGAATTATTACGACGTTTGTCCAGGCTATGATGGAATAGAAAAACGAAGATACTTTAAGACGTCCTTTAATCGACTGCAGTTGTCCTCGCCCCAATCACAAAACCTTCCTGCGTGCTACCTCGCTTTTGTTATCTTCAAAAATAGTTGCCAGCAAATAAATAATAATTCTAACTATTTATAAATCAAACAGAGCATCAAATGAATTAACTAAACAGAAACTTACTTAATCGTTACATTAAAATTAAGCTTATTATGAGGAATTTCCATATTTTGATTAATTAACTATATTACCGGATCAATTTATACATATATGACACTTAATTAGATATATGGATTGTTATGGACGTTGGGAGCCTGAGGAGCTTGTAACAGGATGGCTCATTCGTTACACAAATAATATCGGCGCGGGAATGTAGTACTTGGCACCCTGACTCACTGACATTGTCTCGTTTTCGAGTAGATTTTTTTTAAAAGTTCTAGCTTAGTTTTTCTTATTTTTCTAGTTATAAGGTAGTTTTTTTAGTTTTTCTTGTTATATGTTTTAAAAGTTTTTCTGAATAAAAAGAAATATAAAATTGAAACTCAGCCGAATCTGAATTTGCCGTAATCGCGGCATGGCACGATACAAGTATAATCACAACGGTGACATGACTGTTGATGTGACTAAAAACTTGTCTATTATCTATTTTAGCTGAGCTTCGACGACCAGGGCCCCTATTCGGAGAAATGACATTTTTATCTCTCTCTCACTCACTGCCATTAAATTTTAAATTAGAGAGACAGTCACCGAGATAATCTCGAGCGCACAGGAATATTTTTATAGCCAAATAATGCGCGTTTTCCCTAATGACGTTTATTGGATACGACTGTACAAACGACGTTAATAGTCCCCAAAGCAGATTGCATTCTTTAACTGCTTCTCTAATGAAGGTATTTGTAAAGTCCGTGCAGTAATTGACCCATTTTTAACTCCTAGTAAACAGCAGAGCTAATTTTAAAGTTAACGATGACCATTTTAAGATTTACCAATTTGCAAAAAGAAGTATGTAGATGCTTACTTGAAGTTGATACTTGACCGAGCGAAGCAAAGGAAACAAATGGATGTATGTATTTTTATTTATCTGATTGCCCAAGAAGGAGGGTAATGTTTTGGTGTGTATGTCAGTAGATACGTAAGATAGTACGTATATAAGTACGTATGTTAGTGTGTTCCTATATTAACTCCTGTAGCCAAAACGGCTTGACAGATTTTAAGAAGAGAGGTGTCGTTGTTTTCCTCTATAAGTTCTAAGTGTTCATTTTGTAGTCAGGCTGTTTTGTTTTTCTTTTAACAACAATACGTGTCTAACTGACTGCCATGGTCTGTATTAAAGCGATGATCTCTTTTTTTAAAAATCATATTTACTTTTAGGTGCTAATTAGTATCTACCTTATTATAATTAGGAGTTTAGGAAAAAAGATATGATGCCATAGATTTTAATCTGAAATATTATATTTTATGTGTAAATATACTAAATTTGAATTTAATTAAAGCATTGCAGCCACTGAATCAAGTGCAGCGGTCACGTCTCTATTCAAATGTCGTAAATTAGCTCTGATAAGAATAATTACAGAGAATAGATACCTACCAATTACCTACTTCCAATTAATAACCATTACTTAGAACTAATTCTTCTTTATTGGCATACTGCGGTTATGATGGTATAAGTAGGTCTTGTAAGTGTAGATTGATTCACTTTGCTTGCGTTTAAAGCCATAACGAATCACATTTGCTAGGGATATTTCCGAAGTAGGACAACAATAGGTAGATCGTCAGGTAGATATATCTTCAGACTACAAAACTGACTACTGGACCTACAAAAAAGGGTAGGCTAAGTCCGTCTCCGACTCTAACTTTGCAAAAATTCAGCTTGATCCGTTCAGACGTTTAGCCGTGATAACGCGACCAACACCCAGACAGAGAGACAGAGACAGACTTACATATGAGTTTATAATATTTGTTAGGATTAATTAATTAGGATAGTGCAAGAAATGATACCGTAAACCTGAGCTGAATAGGGCTTCACTTTTTTCTAAATTTAAGACATCATAATAGTTGCATTTTGTAACCACACTCATTTGATTTCACTACGATTGATCGAATTGCAGACGATCAAAGTGCGGAACCAAAACTGCAATATGTAACACAGCACCCTGTAGGTATTATAAACTAAGCAACGTTATAATAAGTGAGCACGAGTTACGAAGCAAAACACATATAGTACACCAATATTTTTTATTATTTTAATATTTTTATTTATTGTAGAGGATATTTTGGGTTCTTATTTTCCGTCTTCGCCATTTTTTAAGAGGATGCTTAATCATGGTCGCACTTTACGATAGTTTAAAGCAATGTGCTGCCACCATTTTTTGAGTTCTGAAAGCAGTAACAATGCTCTATGTTAGCTTTCTCTCGCCAATTAGCTCGCCTATGATTGGCCAGCGCAACCAGCCAATATCCGCAAACTGCATGAATGAATATGAGCAGCCAAATACTTAGTAAGGGCAATGAATTATATTGTTCTGAGGTCATCGTGACGAGAAGTATTTTAAAGATACATTCTTCTGCAAGCGGGTCCTTGCGTAATACTTACATTAGTGCATTATTGGTCTAAGTGCTTGTGCAAATGAAGCGCGTGAAACAGCAGCACAACTTCAACGGTCCACGCTTTTTGTAAAACTGAGTGAACCGTTACACACCAAAGAGCGCAAGTGCGTTGCGCAGCAGCTGCACGGATCCAGCGCAGGACAGCCGCGTGACAGTTCTTGCGCGAGCCTGCGCTGCGCTCGTATATTTATAATTCGTGTATTAGGATAAATACGTTTTAATGTACTATATATTATGACGCGGGCCGTTATTTAAGCTGCTCTACTGCGCATCGCTAACACCCTGCTACAATATTGACATGCATCTTGTTTGTCGTAGCCTAAATATTCCGTAAAATTCTAAAAGTACCCTTTGTTTCCACCTTATCGGTTAAAATAAAACCTTAAAAAAGCGTTTCGAAATCCAAAAAAATCTTCGAAATAAACAGTACAGGGCTTAATTTGCAATAAAAAATTAAGCCGCGCTGTTATTATGGCGACCAACCAGTTGACCGTGACCACAAAGTTCGTGCCGAATCGTAGAACGTAATCTTCGCTTTCGTTTTTGTCATTTTTACGCTACGATCTATTGTATAACAGCGAAATATCTGCCGTAGGTAGGCTAATGCAATTGCAATTAGATTAGGTAATAGGTTAAAAGATATCTATTGGAGTACTTTAATTAGGCATTAGCGCAACTGTTTCTTTTCTTTTTGTATTGGCTAAATTTTGTTATGAGTTATTTTGCTTGAGTTCGTTCTAAGACATTGCTTTAATATCTAATGTTAAAATACCAGATATAAGACTGATGAGACAGTAACATTGACGGCGGTTATGCGTAATTTACAAAGCAAAGAAAATAATAAAATTACTCATATTTCCACAAGAAATTTGTATTACCTTGCTCTACTCGTTATTCCACAGGTTCTTGCACTTTTTATCATCATTACTTTTAATTTTATACCTAACCACGATATTCGCATTCAACGATTGTCAACCATCTTATTATACAGGGTAACACTGAACGGCGGTCATCTTAAGCAAATTCTACTATTATGGGACCTACAGTGAAATCGCGGGGGAAAAAACACTGTTCTATTTAGTTGAGTATATATTAAGTATTATGATATAAATAGCGAACCACGCAGTGATTGCTAATTGCTGGGCTAATTACCTGAAAATTCAGAAAAATGATTTAAAAAGTGCTCTTTAAGCTCTTTTTACCCCAAGAAGGAGGGTAATGTTTTTGTATTTATTTATTTTATTTATTTACAAAATCCACAGCCCTTAGAGAAAAAACAGACAAAAACTTACAAAACTTAACTAACAGCCAATTATGGATTTATATTTTATAATTGGACTTCTAACTACAGACATATAGTTATCTATGTGTATGTGTGCGTGTAAGTATATATGTTAGGTGTGTTTGTAAATTATTACCTCTTATTCCTAACTACGATAGTTCCATATCGTTTAGTATAAATAACGAAACGCAGATATATTATAATCTCCGTATATTTTCCATTAATACTTTAACATGTTTTTTTGGCGTAGTTTTATTGAATGAAGTGAAGTAACTGAATAAGTTAATGAATGGATCAATGATACGCGCGAACGGCGCGAGTTTTAATTGTAGGTTTAATTGACAATGTTTCAAATAAATTTTGTTTAGATTTAAAGCGAATACATATTTTTTAACCCTGTATACGATCTCTGTTTAGCAAAAACGACGTACCTATTTATAATAACGCCTTTAACCACCTGCCATACGAAGGCACAAGAACTTGCTTCTCGCCAACATAACACTCCTTAGAGGTACTTTATGAAATTGTTAGTTATCTAGAGTTTAATCGTGTACAATCCGGTTTTACGTACAATGTCGGGATCATTCGTTCGCCTAGGCCTAGAGATTAAAAATTTCACTTAAATTTTCTGTTCCCAACTCGTAGCGTAGCTTGACTAGGTAGTTCTAACCGCCCCCTGATAATGTAACTTGCAACTCGCGATATAGTCGCAAATTTGACAGTTCAGTCATAGTGACACTGTCGAAGTTGCGACTAAATCGCGAGTTGCAAGTTTCATAATCAGGGGGCCAATCACCAAAATTAGGCAAAATGGATAAACCGGTCAGTATTTGCATGGGTGACCGCAAGGACATTTTACAACTGTGCCGGTTGTCAGATGACACGTACCATAGGTACCACCTACTAAGCCCCAGCTGTTTCCCACCCTTAAATGTTATGCGATTTCGATGTTTTTTTTATAAGTAAGCTTAGCTGTTATATTAAATTTTTTTTAACTAATGCAGTAACTACATAAGCTGTAGTTATAGGCACGTAAAGTGACGAATTTTTTGCGTTGAAATTCTGACGAAGAAAAGTAGTTTTTAACCGAGTGAGCGAAGCGAACGAAAGTCTCCACTTTAATTGGCAAAATTTGCTTTCAGCTGCGCGTATGCCAGTGCTCGCGTAATCTCGACGTAACTTGGAATACAAGTTTTCAATTCTATAGTTTTTTTTTGTTTGCGGTGTATTTGGATTGGAGGGGTAGTTCCCCCAAAAAGAGGGCAAGTTTTCGGCGTTTTTAATAATATTTGGTAAAAGCATAGCTAAAGCTAAACCGCCGAGATCCCTAGTTTATTTAACCATGGACCACACTTGATTCATCTGATCTTGAGATAGTCTTATTTGTAATAGGAACCCATTTCAAGCCTGATATTAACTTTAACACCGTAACAACCGTGGATCTGTTAGTCCTGGGTTAAGCCTGGTACTAATGGACTTTTTTGGAATAAGACCGACTAGGTCTATTCCTAACTTATTATGCGACAACACAGCACTACTAAAATGGAAATCTGAATTTAGCTCGCGGCTAAACATCAAGTATTAATATGAGGATTTTTTTTATCCCATGCACAAAAAATGTGGTAAACAAGTCAAATGTGACTTTATGTGTACTCTATGTACACACTATATGTTTTAACAAGTGCTTTATTAAGCGTCGCTACAAATCCATCTATCTTGTTATTCTAGTTGTAAGCACGCAGCTTCTAGCAAGAAATAACTTGAAATGCATAGAAGTTAGATATGTTCAAAGACGTGCGTGGGCGAACTGCGAAAACGTGACGTCATAACTGGTTGACGGTATGACGTGTGCAAAACATAGCTAACGTTGGAAAATTAGCACTTGGGGCGATTTAAGAAAAAAAATAATAATTGTGGTTTGAGCTGGTAATACGTGTTTCGGATGAGTCAAGAAATGGAATGATACCGCTGGGATGAAGATGGAACAACCCCAAAAGTAAGTATCTACTAACAAAACGTCAACATTTCTAACAAAACAAGGAAGAGTGTAAACAAAATGAAACTATCACATTACCGTGCGATTACTTTTCAACTCGTTGTTTAATGATAAACTACGGTAATAACTAGCTATACCCTCTGGTATTTTTCATGTCCCATTTCCGATCAGAAAATTATGGTGTCCATGGTATAATTAGGTCCGGGCCCCACTTAGAACTGGACGACAAGATATCAAAAACAGTGATTAAGACTGTTCATTAGTGCGTAAACCTTTATTTTTGCGCAAAAAATGCCTGCTCACACTGGCGAGCTAGTATGTACTTACTCGTACACACTAACTCAATGCCTACTCATAATCACTTCAAAACCTTTTATTAGAGCAGATCGTTACCTTATAGAGACAGTTTATTTGTATTTTTCGAGACATTAAAAATATGACAAATACACGCTAGTTGCTTATTTGTTCGTTTTTTTTTTCTTCTTCATAATACTTTTTTTCAATATTAATGGTGCTAAGTAAATCGTTACAGTTTTAGTTACGTGTAATTATTTGTGAATTATTTTATATAAATCAAACGAATCAGTGTGTTAACACCCCCGGGTGTTGAATTGAAAGACAAGACATTGTGAATCCCGGATGCTAACGTCTTCCTACGGGCTTAACAAAAGAAAATTTAATTTAGTAAGTTACCGTAACTGACAGAGTAAAGGAAGGTCTCATAGTACAGCGTTTGTAAGTGTGTGTGTATATTTGTTCGCGAATAACTTGGAAACCGTTGATCGGATCTTCACGAAATGTTGTAAGCAAGTAGTTAATTTCAACACAATTGTTAAGTTCGAATATGAACGAAATTGATTCTTGATCGTTCTATTTGATCGTTTAACTCTAAAGTATAGTTACATAGGATAGTTCGCACAAATAACTCAAAATTATCTTGTTACCTGCCTGCAGTCCATGGATTTACCTGCATAATATTAAATTTAAATTTGATGCCTCAGACAGATGGTAGGTATACCTGTAGCACAGAGTGAATGGATGTGACGATGAAGAAGCCTTTGTAGGTAAGATAATTTGTATTAATAGAAGGAGCCTGTGTACACCACTTTAGGTGAAAGGCGCATTGACGCGACGTAAACGACCGGACCCTCGATCTACGCCCAGATTGACTATCATAAGAGCGAGGTTATTTTCCTCAAAATGTATGAAGCAAAGACGCAATCTAATATTTATATTAAAAACTTTAACTTATTACTACTTATTTATACTAAGACAGTGTAGACAGTTACTTATTTATTTTGTTGATTTCTCAGAAGTAAAGAATTTCGGACCAATGATCTTCGGTAAGAATACCAATAATGTATAATTAAAATAAATAAATAACAATTATCGTACTACAAAATCGTGGTCATAGTAATCAAATGGAGTTAATTTATTATGTACAACTTAAAAAACAGACAATTAAAGAAAACTTAAAAATACTAACTAAAAACGAAAACCTAAAATAACTATAAAAGTTAAACTAAACTAAAAGACCATTAGTGGAGGGCAAGATCCCCAGAATGCTGGCGGCATTGCCACGTTGAACGGCAATGCTCAATTTCTGTGCGAAATAAAAGCCAGTATTCTGGACACCCGACGCCTCCACCAATCGCCTGGCCAAGTCCCGATAAAGGATTAAAGCGGCCAAGTAAAGTAAAGTGGTCATATTAATTAAAATTCCAAATCATCATCATCTTCTTCTAGCCCTTATTCCACTAGAGGGGGTCGGCACAGCTCGTTTTCCTTTCTTCACTTCTCTCTTTCAGTCGTCATCTCGACATTTACTCCACTCTCACGCAATTATATCCTCTTTCACAGTTCACCCACACCTTTTTCGTCGCCCTCTCCCGGTGCTACCGCTTACCATCATAACTAGGGACCTTTTATCGACATGATTATCCTCTCTTCTCCTTACATGTCCATATTTTTCAGTCACTGGCGTTACTTTCAGGCTTCCTCTGACATACTTCTAATCTGGCAAATTCTTGTCACTCCACACATCCGTCTCCACTGCATTTAGTGGCCCAACACTCTGATCCATACAATACCTTAGGTCTTATAATTGTTTTATAAATTTTCCCCTTTAATATAAGGGGCGTTGCGAATCGCAAGTTGTTCCAAATAACAAATGAAAATTCCAAATAACGAACCATAAAAATGGTACCGGTGGCTATCGCAATCTGCGGTAATGCAACAGTTTGTAAACAGCTCCCTTGTTTATAACTCCTTCTCCATTGTAAACGGCGACGAGTTATGCAATGGCATGCGCTGAAACACGGCCTGAAACGCTGAAATCAATTGGCATGTAAACTGAAAATCAATTTACTCTTATCTAGCTATACTGAATTTCCAATTAAATGATGAATATTTAATCGCGGACTTTGATTAGGGGGTTCGGTCCGCAACTCCTTTTGTCATTGACGCCTTTAATTCTTGTTTTTATAACTAACCTGGGGCCTTATCATGTAACTCTGGTGGCAATGGTCATCGCGTGCCGTTTAACTCTTGTCAACTTACTCGCACCATGCGAGCAAGCAGGACAGCAAACGAAGACCATCGCCACCAGGGTTACATGATAAGGCCTCTGGTCCTGACAATTGCGAACACTACAAAAACATCCAAATCCGTTCAGCAGTTCTCAAGTCATGCTCCGTCATACCATTTGGCAATTGTTTTTTATGTATACAGATAATTATATAAATTACTAGCTGTGACCCGCGACTTCGTTCGCGTGAACCTGCATAAAAAAGTTGCCTAGGTCAGTCTCCGATTTTTAAGCTATACATATGCAAAACTTCAGGTCAATCCGTTCAGCCGTTTAGCCGTGATAACGCGATGAAACACCCAGACAAAACAACAGATAGACAGAGAGACAGCTACTTTGGCATCTATAATATTGTTAGAATTATAGTTACCTACATTATACTATACAAGTACCTATTATTATTTTTTTAAATTAAAGAGTACGATATAGCTACGAAAAAATTATTAAAACCTAGATACAATCGTAAATCGATAGATTGGCGCTACAACCCTACGGGTATTGGCGTCTTCAACGATCTTCTTCTATTTTGCTGTCTCTGGCATCCCTTTATTAAGTTGTTTTATTTTCTTATTCTCCTCAGATCTTTCTCAACACAGCCCTTCCACCGCTTCCTGGATCTCCATCTGGCCCTCTGGGTCTTTTTTGTAGTCACTATATCTAGGTGGATCCGGCAACAAAATGTAAGTTGTATTAGGTACCAAAGTAGGTATATTTATATGGTTAAACTATTATATGTTAATGTTATGTCCAAGGCCCTTATTCTCTATCGCACATGAGATAACTTGCCAATAACGCGTGACGTCATAACATGCTCTAAAATTAAACGCGGCTCCTAATCGTGCCACGAAGTGAAGAATCCTGCGTTTAAGGTGCAACGTTTCGCACATCGCGCGAAATTTGAAATTTCTTGCGTTATTTGTCAATTACTGCTTAATTACTCATCGTGGATTTATTGAAACCAATTTGGGCCAATAAATAACCTAGATAGCATTGGTTTAGCTACAAATCTCAATAAGCTGATTTTCATCTTGGTTTTTGGTTTAGTGAGAAATGTACTTATACTACCTTTCAACTTGAATTTTCGATTAGTGTGATTTCTCGAAACAATCTATTTATTATCGCAAAATTATTTCATGAATCTACGATGAGTAATTAAACTGTAATTGACAAAAAACGCAAGAAAATTTGAATTTCGCGCGCTGAGCGCAACGTTACACCTTAAGAAACTTAGAGAATAACGTTTCATGCGACTAACACGGAGTGAACTTAACATGGCGCGTAACAAGCTAGGCAATCGAGAATCTTGCCCAGGACAGAAGGAGCGGGAAGCTTTTGTTTCGAATCGGTGGAGAGTCAAACTTGCTCGATTACATTGTGTAAGTAACTCTATTTATTCATGACGTTGGATTGAACTGAATAAATGAGTAGCTACAAATTGATTTTGTCTATTCGTCATTAGGAATGTAGCAGCTCTATTACAGGTGCGTTTTCAATCACATTCCAACATATGGTAGAGTGTAGCTGTACACAGGGTTATTTGTAACCAATTTCGTTTAATTTAATGTTTCTTATCAGAATTTAACCACGCTAAAACTAGTTTATTTATATACCTCGACGTTTCAGTCATGCTTCAATGGCCGTGGTCACGAGCTGACTGAAGAATGCGGGTCGCCTCTGTGCGAAATGAGAATGTTGAGATCTACCATCAAAACAAAAAAATATGTCAAATTTTTCAAGACAAAAATATATGAGGGTAGATCTCAACAACCTCTCGCACAGAGACGACCCGCATTCTTCAGTCAGCTCGTGACCACGGCCATTGCAACATGGTCGAAACGTCGAAGTATATAAATAAACTAGTTTTAGCGTGGTTAAGTCCTGATAAGAAACATTAAATTATGTGTTTAAAAGTTTTAATTTCGTTTAATTCGTAAAGCCAATTTACGCAAACTTAATTATGAATAAATAAGTCAATTGTTATATGTAACAATATTATATGCTATTATATGTAACTATATTAAATTATTTATTTATTTTCCAACTTACAGCTATCATTACAGGTCACTACCTAATGCGATAGCGAAGCTAAGTATAAGTATAGTTAACAATAACAGATCGTAAATTCACTCAGATCACAATAAAATAGGTCAATTTCAACCGCAATTATTTAAATAAAAAGTCAAATGTTTGATGAATTTGACTTTTGAAAGGTTTTAGATTAGTTAAAAATAGCCCTGTAGGTTACCTGTAGTTATATATTATGTCATTAGATATTTTAGTTTTTGTCCGATCCAATGAATAGAAAATGGATCGCATAAATAATCTTGCTTCCAAAATGTGCTCGGAGGGTTTTCTAGACAAGCGTGATCCATCGCTAAAAATGCTTATAGGTACCTAGCATGAATTTTAAGAACTTACTTTGGGTCTTGAAGGATGAAAAAGGGTTCAGAAAAAAATTCGAAAAATCAAAATGTAGGTACCTATTTATTTTCGCACAACAATCCATTACATATAAATTAAATTTAGTACTAAAAAATATAAACCAATAGGTGCTAAAGATTTTTTTATTTTATTTCATGCATCTTGTGCAGACGATTTCAAACTCCTTCGTAGGCTCCTTCCTGACCATTGTCTGCACAAAATGCCTAAGCAGCGGCGAAAGGACCACGTTAAACTACAACACTCACTGGATCGTTGGTAGTTCTACGGGAAGTTTGTTCACCCGTGGTACAACTGGTAGTTATACTGGTAGTACCACTGGCAACAAACGCAACAAACCAGTAACATAATCAAATAAATTCGCAATCAGACTTGTATTGGCACAGTGAATAAGAATCGACGCGATAACCGGCATTGTTGATGCGACTGTAGTTAAAAAGATACCGTTACTTTAGTGCCACAGACCATATAACTTGTAGATAGCTTATTAAATTGTTTGATACTACTGAG
The DNA here is from genome assembly GCA_947579745.1 of Apocheima hispidaria. Classification (NCBI taxonomy): domain Eukaryota; kingdom Metazoa; phylum Arthropoda; class Insecta; order Lepidoptera; family Geometridae; genus Apocheima; species Apocheima hispidaria. The sequence continues at coordinate 10,522,216 of OX388156.1, forward strand.
TGACGAAGATGAGATAGTTGCTCACCTGATGTAAGCTTCATGATTGTTCAGTATAACAGTTCAGTGGCACTAAGAATTTGAACTTCAACGCTCCAAAATCATGCGTGGAAACTCACTGTGCTCATCGTTCTAAAATAATAGATCTTAATCTCTTTGTACTCAGTAAATTCACGGAAATATTTCCATTCAATCCGAAACACTGTAATGTTGGCACAATACTGCTTGGTAGTTGAATAACAGGCATAGGTGTGGTACTTCCCTAGACGGACCCTGCAAGAAAGCCCTACTTATAAGAACTCTCTCTTAACTATTAAGAGAAAAAAATCTCACGAAAAGATTACGTAAAAAATTGTATAAATATTATTTTTTTATCGATTGGCCGGTTTTTTGAGCTAGCCAAACCTATGCGCAAATTGCTCGAATGTAGCTCGACCCGCCCAACAGTAAACGCGATTATTTACCTCGTCTCACGCCGAGTTATTTTACATGCGCGATCAAATGATTTGTGCCAATGCAGATTTTTACGCGGTTATTGTTTAATTTTAATAGCTATAATCTCGTCGATTTTTATTGAGAAGAATTCGTTTTTAAGTGTACAAGCTGTGCCCCGTGGTTTTACGTGTTACCCACTATGCTACGTTCATCGAATTAGTGCCTACTACTTTCTTAGCTTTTGTTAGATCGGTTCAAGGGTTGTGAAAGTAACAAACACAAAAACAGACAAAATTACTTTCATGTTCACAGAAAATATTAGGTGCTGCACCTACTTTAATAAAGGTGATTGGGATAAAGCTTATTATGGCTTAAACTAGCATTGGATACAGTGGATATACCTATTTGTAAGTCCTCATGTAGGTCAGATAATATGAACGAAGTCAAAGTGCAAATGTGAGGATAACAAACAAAGATTAATACCTATTATTTACAGATAAGAAACATGTAAGCGTAACGGGTACATATTAAAATATGAAAAATCTAAAGAGGCAAAATGTCTAGGTTCAAAATGTTTAAAATGTAAATGTGAAATGGTTTAAAAGCCAAAACGACATTATATCAAAAAAATAAGTCAAACGGTCAGAAAATCTTACTTAAAAATGCCCTAGTTCAAAAGATCTAAAGTGAAAATGACTATGACTAATTATGTTACTTATTAGTTACTTTTACAATTACTTTTTAGCGTTCTTTGTCGCTGTTCAAACATAACCTAAACTAGTATTCGATACCACTACATTATGTTACAGTTACTTTTTAGTTCAAACATAACCTAACCTAGTGTTCAGGGCCACTGTAGTTGATAAAACAGTAAGTTCTGTTTTACCGACTCCATCCTGTCAATTTTAATAAAATGACAACTACCTATGTCAATCCACAAGGAGATTTATATTTTTGTAGACAAGCGTTTGTAAGGTTCAATCAATTTTTAGCTCCATTATTAAAATTAAAGGCCCCCTTTGTTTATTTTAAAGAAGTACGCACACGAAATAATGGCATAAAAAAGAGACTTGAAAGAGTTTGGCCCGCGCTTGGCGGGAAAAAAGACGATAAGAAAAAATTAGGTGGTCGTTGGATTTAAGTTTCCAAAACTCCATATAAACCCAAGTAAAGTATCCACATCTTTATTGTAGCATGACTTGGTCTTGAATATGTTTTAGAGTTAGACTATGACTAGTTTTATTTATGAAATATTTTACTTCACCTGAAATATTAGCTACCAAACTTGACGCTGGCTAAATACACAACGTGTGGAGCCATAATAAATATAAGAAAAAAAAAGGCATTATATACCGTACCTTTGTTTACCTGCTATAAAAATACCTACCTATAGACACTGCCAATAGATAGGTCCATATAGTGAAGTAGGTAAGTATGTTATAATTCCTGTAGGTACCCAGTAAGTACTGTTAGACTAGTAGGTAGGTCACATTACTGAATGTAGAGATTGTAGAACTCCCCTCTAATGAAAGACTTCTATTGCTGTAACCTTGTACTATAATCTATTCTCTGTAGATACTATAACTGTGCGGTGCTTATAGGTACAAATGTTACTAAGGTAGGCACTATTGTAACATTATTTAAAAAAAAAAAAACCCGACTGCTAAATGTAGCCTATGTCATTTCGGACGTTAAAAGAAATCCAACAACACCTCACTCGTCAAAATCGGTCAAGCCGTGTAGGCTACAGGAGGTAATTAAGGAATATACATGCTTACATACACCACAAAAACATTACCCTTCTTGGGTAGTCGGGTAAAAATCACGTTTAAATAGACGACATCGGCAACTCAAAACGAGATACTCTCGTTAGACCCCTCGGTAAAATGTTAAATTATATAATATGTATGTACAACATTTTTGTAAAACATACAATATTACTATGTACTAATCAAGTACATGAGTAGACTGTATTTATTGTTCGACTGGCAGTTTAAGTTGACACAAGTGTTACCTGAAACTTATTTGTGTGATAATTTACGCGGTTCTTTTGTATAGCAACAAGGTCCCAATGTACAATTTAAATTTATTTATCAACCTCACTGTGATTGCGGTTAAAACCCCAATGGATTTCTTCGATTGTCATATTTTTGCACAATTGTAACAAAGTGCTTTGTCAGCAAGATATTGCTATACCAGCTCATTTATTAATGAATCTGGAAAACAATACAAAATAACGTGTAATTAAATAAACTCACATACCTGCAATAGATGACCGGCGGCAAAACGGCCACCTCGCCGTTTCCAATCAAAACAAAACAAAATGACAAGCAAATGAATCGGCTAATTTCCTTTATCAATCGCGAATTAATCGAACCGTCTCTCAAGTCTTTTTAAACTTCGAACGTAACACTGGAGAAAAAAGAGAAGCAAAGGAGCTCTTCGTTCAAAAAGTTTATTAAGTTGACGTAAATATTTTCGCGGGAGGAGAAAGGAAAGGCGCGCGGTCCGTGTAGCCTCGCGGTTATAACTGAGTATTTTGCTTGGAGTTCCGCCGGCCGGCACAAACTACGTGCCGTAGACGTAGTTAACTACGTAATTTACGTACTACGTATGCACGGGTTATCCTTGCAGTCATTGCTCCAGGAATTGGAACGCAACTACGTATGGTACAAAGTTTCGTGCGTCGGTATCAACTCGGTCTAGTTAGAACCAATTGGATGCCTAGTGCAAACGAAATTGATAATGTTGTAGGTATAGCACGGCATTTAGTACTTACTCGTTTGCCGGTTGCACATGTCGATAACAAGCGGACTAGTTGTAGCAGTGAATAGCGAATGCAGAATTTAGGTACTGCGCATCTTAGATATACTGAACTTATTATAGGTATCATTATATAAGCTTTTCTTTTATCTTATAACGTAAATTTCCAATCCTTTTTTTTTAGATCCATGTTCCTTCCAATTTATATTTTTCTCTGTAATTATTTCGCGGCATACGGTTTCCCCGTTTTATAAAACAAAATATCACCAATGAAAGTAAGTGTAAGTGCGATGCCAAGCAAGAAAAAAAAAAGTTATAAAAATTAATGTTTTTTAGCTTTTACTTCCTTGGGGATTTTGGCGTCGCACATCTTTTAGTACATTTGCTAGTGTCAAGTAATTTTTTTTTTTAAGTTTTGTTAAATATTGTTAAACAACTACTTGTTTAACAATTTAAATATTGTTAAACAACTACTTGTTTAACAATATTTAACGCATTTACCTAATAGTCGCAGTAAATGCAAGCGAAGTAAGTCAAGATCAAGTCCCAGTACTATAATAGAGCCTTCTATGGAAACAACACGAAAAGTCACATTTTACGACATAATACTTACCATTCACCAACACTCTTGCATGTTCACGAACATTTAACGGATAAAAATTCACCATTTTTACACTCGAATTATCACAAGTTTTGAAAAATAATATACAATGACGCGTCATGATTTCTTCTCGTTCCCGCCAAATCTCCAAAATTAAGGTTTTGATATTTTAAAATAAAGTAAGAGATTCAAAGTCAAGCGAAGTAAGTCACGGCCAAGTCCAAGTCATGCCCCAGTTAAGTAATGGAGACTTTTCTAGAGGTTTCTAAGGAGTTTTAGAAAATACCTACACGAAAATTCACGTTTACATGATACTATTTATCAACACTCGTGCACGTCCACGAATACGATCCATCGTTTTTATTATAATACAATAACAAAAGCTGTGGAAAGTAATACAATGACGCGACAAGACTTCTTCATGTTCCCGCCAAAACTCCATTTATTTATTTTTTTCTTTTTCCACTTTTTTAATTCCGATTTAGATTTCGATTCTTCATATACGCGTGCTAGTATTATAAAGGTCAGTTTGTTAAATTAAAGTTTCTATAAAATATTATTAATGTCGTCATAAATATAACACAATATAATTTATAATCACTTTTGTGTGAATTTTATACCTTTTTTATAATTCGAAACAATTCAAAAATGCGGAACACGCGAGAGATAACTCAGGAAAGCAACTAGAGACATAATTGGTTTATAAAGGATAACTTTCTATAAAATAATAATAAGTAGTGCGTAAATTTTGTGTATCTACATAAAGATTGTTAAAAAATAAAGGATACGTTACTATTAGTACTCACGAGATATTTTCCACGATTCTTATTTTCGTTGAGAGTTACATTACTCTAAACCACCACGAAAGTCTAAAATAGTACAAAGGATACGTATTTTTAGGGTTTACCGACCTTGATAGACAGTATTATCGAAAACAATTCAAATGAAAGTAGCTAGGTTTTCCGAAATGTCGGAGTCAATAAATTAATTAATAAATGTAAAAAAAATGGTTATGATAAAAATGTACTTCCTACTTAGAAAGTTACCCTGTATACGTAGACTACGTGCTACGGGCCTACGGGCTGCGATGATAAAATCTTACGGGCTGCGATGATAAAATATTTGATGAATACCTACTATCTCCACTTCCAAGGAATAACACTCAAGAATACCTAGAATCTATAGACTCTATAGTTTAATAACTAAGGTCAGAAATTTAAGTTTTTTTTAATAGTTGAGAATGAGGCGTTTTCCAAAAAAAAAAGAAATCCTGGTAATAAAAGTACCCAATAGATGGCGTCAGATGTACCTTGAGGTTTTCCTGTCACTGTCAAGACATGAAAGAAAAAAATGTACGTGTGCCTTTTTTTTCTCGTGTTTTTTGGCTCCACATGTGTATTTAGACAATTTCAAGTAACGTAACTATGTATTTGACTTCATTTGAAATATTACAATAGTTGACACTGGCTAAATACACAACGTGTGGAGCCAAAATTTACGATTTAAAAAATAAACATAAAATATTTCGACAGAAATGACAATGACAGGTAAAACGATAGGTCTATTACGCCATCTAGTAAGTATTTTAGAACTTTTTTTTTTTTTTTTTAAATGCCTCATTCTAGTTACAAGCAAAGTGCGATCTACCTGTAAGTAAGAGTGGCTATACATGGCCTGACCTGACATCGTGTGAAAGAAATGGCCATAAGTTATAATATAAGTTTCTGGGGGAGCGAAAAGGAAAAGCTATAATCTTAATAGTTTGTTTCTTTTGCGATGCCTGCGATGTCTAGCTATCTTTTCGAAAAAATCAGGAAAAAATTATGCCTCCGCTGCCGGAGCCAGCAACGATGAATTCATTGAACGGCCGGAGGTACGATCGTTACAGAGGTTTTCAGACGCATCAAACACAAATAGTCTGTCCACAGCAGAGGTTTTGTTTTGTTTAAGGGGTTGTTCTAAAAAAAAACTGAAGCCTTACGTTAGGTACCTGATTCGGTTTTATTCTCGTCTATAACAATAGTCAAAGACAAGAGGTACTAGACGCTTTAATTATTTCTAATTTTTCTGAGACTAGCCGTCAGTGCTTATATTACAAAAGAACGATTTCGTTTTATCATAAAATAAAAATTAACTTGATCCGACTCGGGTATTACCGTATGGTTTTTCGCGCGCCCATCTCCGGCAGCAGTTTCAATTACCGGCACCGGCAGCAGAGCTTATAAAGCAGCAGAGGCATAAAAAACAGGCCGTTTGTAAAAAAGACCTTGCTCGTTTTTACTTTTTATTCCGATTTTAACAAATTGTGAACGCGTTTTAATTTTTGTATAGTTGTCACTTTAAAAGTATTGATAAAAGCGTCATCTGTTGGTTCAGATAAGAAATAAAAAATTCTAAACATTTATTACTAATCGTTGGTATTATAAATGCTATACGCAATAATTGGTTATAAAATGCAATAACAATACACTATATTCAAATAAATAAACGTAGAACAAATAAGAATAATTGGGTCTGGAGCAAGCAAAAGTTTTATAATAACATTGGCGTAGGTTTTTTTTGAAATTTCGCTCTCTTGTCTCTTCGTTCGTTCCCTAGGTTGGCACCACTGCATTATTAACATGACAAAACTTTCGTTCTTTGATGTGTATTGTGAAGATGTGTTTTATAATTTTTTTGGATATATCTTTTATCGAAGTTACATTTTAATATCATTAACACCTCAATTTTGCTTTTTCTCGATCAAATCAACAGGTTGATAGTGTAAAACGTAATATTTACGCCACGAAACGGTGTGGAAGATGTTATTGTGTGTTCGTAATGGCGGCCCGTCGCGTCCCCCGCGCCTCCATTTCGGTGACAGTCAAATTATGACAATGCCGATACGCAAAGTTTAGAAAATGTTGTGTTTATGTAAATAATACGGTGTTGTTCGATATTCATCTGTAAAGAAAGACTGAAAATGAATCAAGAGCACCACAATATCAACCCGGGTGGTGGTCAGCCCCCTGGGAGTTCAGAGGTTCGAGTGGTTTTGTGTTTTTTTGGAGTTTTTTTTGTGTGTGTTATAGTGCTAATTTGTGCAATACTTGCAGCCTCAAGGGCAGAGAGTGCAGGCTGCACAACAGCAGCAGCAAGGAAGCTTGCCTGCGACGACATCTGCTACGGATTTACGAGTGAATACAGCAGCTGTGAATGTGGCTTTGTCCAGTGTTGCAAAGTATTGGGTATTCACGAACTTATTCCCTGGACCAATCCCACAAGTCTCTGTGTATGGATTACCCACTGGAACTAGAATTGAAAACGGAAAACCTGTACAGGTAAGTAAGAAAACTTTTTTTCAATACTATATCATCAGTTGCTTCAAATAGGTAGGTATAACAAGCCATAATAATTAGGTAGCCTTGTCCTTCAATCGAACCACCGAATTAAAATGTCATAAAACCTAAAAAAAAAAAAAATGTGTAAAGCAGCTAAGTTTTTTATACTTAGTAAGATGCACAGTATTATTTAATAATGATGTGGTTACTAGAATGTTCAAAAACATGTTCTTAGAAAAACCATTGTCATCATCTTTCAATGCATAACAAATCCTTGTATTTCAAAGCTAAAAACACCACATAGGTAGACTGCCAAATTTAATTGATAGAAATTGTAATACCAAGGGAATCTACGAATTATGACCCCAAGCATCTGTTGACTGACTGGCTGATGGCTGACTATATCATGTTATCACATGTCACCACATCAACTCAATACTTGATTACTAAAATCAATGAAAATTCTTACACTAATATTATAAATGCAAAAGTGTGTATGTAAGTGTGTTTGTTCCCGTTCAACTCTGTAATGGCTGAAAAGATTTGAAATTTGGTATGGAGGTAGCTTATACCCTGGATTAACACTGTTTCTGTAGAACAGTGGGTGAAAACGGTGCGCTGCTAGTATTATATATATTTACATATTTTACTAACAAACATCAATAATTTCATTTTAGCAGAAATGTGCTGTCAATATTTTGCTTATTACATTGTAAGTTTCAATACGATTATCAAGCAATAATTAATTAGGTCAAAACAGCTTACAAAATGATTAGGTATTTAATTTGCAACATAATACCAAGAAGTAAAAGTTGTAAAATAGCATAGCAGAGCTGCAGAAATTCAGAGATAATGCAAGTGGGATATTTGGTCACAGGACCACACGCAAGCCCAAATACACTCGTACTCAGCCATGGATAGGTAAAAAAATTGCTGGTGAAATTTAGGTACTCGGAATGGAAATGTAGTTTCAAGAATAGATGATGAAAATAGCTATTGAGCAATCACACTAATGTTATAAATGCAAAAGTTTGCAAGTGTGTTTGTTCCCGTTCAACCTGGCTGAACGGATTTGAAAATCAATTTAGTATGGAGGTAGCCTACACCCTGGATTAACACATAGGCTACTTTTTGCAGCTAGTTAATTGTATAATTTAAACCATGCTTCCAGATCGCAAAAGTAATGACATTACAGTATTTTCAGCTAAAAAATGCAGTATTTACCAGACATAAAACAGTACATGACAAATTTTTTACACTATTATTTGTACTATTATTACAGCAGGCTTTGGTTAGATTGAAAGAACATACAAATTTCGACAAATGCCTAAATTAGAGTAAAAACTAGTTGTGTCCGATTGTTATACCCGCTATTCTACAGAAACTGAATTATTTTCCAGGATAAAAGTAGCCTATGTTAATCCACGGTGCAATCAAATCTCAAATAAATCTATCAATCAAACTCCATACCAAATTTCTTTCAAGTCCGTTAAGCCATTACATATTTGAACGGGAATAAACACATTAACATACTTACATACTTACACACTAACACACAAACTTTGGCATTTATAATAATATTGTGATAATTATATTTACAGAGAATCTGGAAGCACCCATTTGAATAAAATGAAACTGCTTTCAGGACATAAGTCAACATGCAAGCATACTTAATGGAGACCCGAACATAATCCTGGGTCATCATGGTGGTCAGCCCCAGGTTACTGTTTCTGCGGGTGCCCAGCAAATACCTGTATCACAGATCATTGCCACACAATCGGGGCAGGCACATGGTAAGATATACAAGGTTACACAGAAAGCTGAAAGGAGCTTATTGTATCAATGTGAACAACTTTTACTTGGAATAACACTGAAATTGTAAAAAAAAACAGCTTTATCTTACTGCCCAATGAGGGTATTGTTTTTGGGGTGGTATGTAAGTATATAAGTATGTTTGTGTGTTCCTATATTACCTCCTGTGGCCTAAACAGCTTGATAGATTTTGGCTGTGAGGTGTCGTTGGATTCGTCTTTAAATCTGGAGTGGCATAGGCTATATACGTTTTGCAGTCAGTTATTTTGTTTTCTTTTAATAATATTACTTTTAATTACATTTTGTTGAGTCTGGAAATAGAAATAAAGGTCTTTACAGATATTGTGATAGAGGTGCATAGTTATTATACAATGCGTCTTGGTGTTATTTTAACCAAAGAATAAAAAAATTTCAACCAAGATGATTTGCATAAATCTGCAGTGACATTAGGCACTAGATGTTCGCAAACGAATGGGGGCACACAAGGTTATATAAGCGAAGTATAAAATAGCACTAGCTTAGCCTGAGGTTGGTATTACAATTATATATCTCAACAAAGTAGTTGTGGCATAGACAACGCTTACCAATTTTATTTTAATAGCAAATTATCTTTTAATACTGCAATATGAGATCTCTGTACATACATAACAAAAGTCATCTGATGCAGGAAAAGAGACAAAGCATTCCCATTGGCAGGGTTCGAAGCGATAATTATCATTGATCGAGATAAATAAAATACAGGTTGATAATTATCTTTAATAGAAATAATCTAAAATATTTATCTAGCCACTCTAATCAAAAAAATCTCCATCCAGTTGATGATGAGGAAGATATTCCACTCATAAATTTAAATAATTAGTATGTAGTCCCAACCCGCACTATACCAGTGTGGTGTATACCCTTCCAGGGTAGGCTGATATCCCAGCAGTGGGATGTTTAAAGGCTGATACAGTATATAGTTGGTAAAGTTTTAATTAAGAAATTATAGCCAAAACATATATAAAAGATTACCTTGATTGCCACATGTGTATAAGATATTATTATTACTTTCTTCTAATGTAAATTTACATTAGAACTAATAAATTAACTAATTTACGTTGTAACTAATTTGTATTGATTATGTGTACATAAGGATTGGTAAGTACACAGTTCTTTGATAATTATCATGAGGCATTATTTTGATCATTTCGAACCCTGCCCATTGGTTATCTCAAGGTTACACCTAGCCTCGCCTAGCAGTGTAAAAATTGGAATTGTTATAAAGTAGTGTTTTGACCAATGCATTTGTTATATGGGTAATCTACAACAATGACTGATTCAATTGTCTAATTTCAGAAGCACTGGTTGCCCACAGCCAGGAGCTGGCTCAGGCCGCGGGAGGCACCCAGGTGTCAGTTGGCGGGCAGGCAACCCACCAGCAGGTACCCAATAACAGGGTGGAATTTGTACAACACCATAACATTGATATGGTAAATCACGTGATAACACTCCGTACTAGCGAGAATGCCACAGCGCTCTGTAAACAATAGTCATATTAGCTTTTACGTAACGTGCATGTTGTAGTGGTAGGGCTCTCTTGCAGAGTCCGCCTGGGGAAGTAACACGCCTTTGCCAGTTATTCAACCGCCGAGCAGTAGTGTGCAAACATTACTGTGTTCCTGATTGAAGGCCAATGTTTCCAGCTTAATTACTGAGCATAATTATAGACATTTAACATCTAATATCTCAGGGTGCGATGTTAGACGAGCGCAGTGCGTTGTCGCGCATGGTTATGAAATGTTGAAGTTCATAATTGGCACTGAATTGTTGTTGGTTATGGGCTTAAAATCAGATGAGCGACTTGCTCGTGTCGTCACCGAATACCATAAAAAAATGCTTGCATGGAAGTATAAAGACTTACACTCGGCGCAATTACACATCCTAACCAATATTATAATTCAGAGGAATATAACCGCAGTCGTATCAGGACCAACAAAGCTTCGAGGTATAAAAATGAATACGTTTGTCTCGAGGAAAAAACTTCGCTTGCGCGATTCGGAACTCCATCCATTGCAACTTTACTGTCAGTCCATACAAAACGTCAAAAAATGCACAAAAATAGATCAGCGCCATCTTGCGAAGTATAGGAAGTAACTTTGTCTTTCTATGTGGATGTTTGTCGCGTTATCACGGCTAAACAGTTGAACAGATGTTGATAAAATTTGATAAGGAGTTTCTGTACATCACAAAGACGAACATAGGATACTTTTAATAACAACTAGTATATAATATAACATAACATAATTGCAGGTTACTTGCAATGCGTGTAAAAGGCATAAAGGTCAAACCTCTATTAGAGATAATAGTCATAATTGAGCCTTTTTGGTTGTAGGTAGTTATTAATTACTTAATAATTGATTTTTCAATAAACAAAAGGGAATGAGCATGAATAATCTAAATTTTCTAAGAATATGGTTTATGTTAATTTATTTGCATGACTGAACTGTTATGAAATTATGTTCAATTAATTGTAGAGTAACTTTTGTTCATCCATATTTAAATTTATTTATTATTAAGTGCGAGAATTTCTTTGTGTATTCACTCCAAACTAATGTTTGGCAATTATGTCTGTCTCTTTAAAATTTGTTTTTAATTTTAATTTAATAATGAATGTCGATAAAAAAAATAAAAAATTAATTTTACCATATAATTTTTTATTACATTCAAAGTCTTGCTGTCACAAAGGTTTTGCATGCATACTGTGACTTTTATCATATTCTGATCAAATGTTTGTAAAAAATTAAACGGTTTGCAAATTGCTAATATACACATAAAAGCTGTAATTTATTGAATGTAGGAGGAAATATACGAAGAGGGATAAAAAAAAAAAATGTCTTCTCACAGGGTCATCACTCTCAGCAACACATTCTGCAGCAGCAGCTAATGACAGCGCGCCCTGACCACACCAATCAACAGGTAAGCGTGATAAGATAACCTGAACATATACCATAAACACTAAAATGAGACATAGACCGCACATCAAAACTTCCCTGAGACTATAATTTGTTATCTTTAAAGAAACACCCAAACACCTCTTTATTCTGAGCTCAACCAGAAAGGATTCAACTCGTCGAGATCTCCTTTCTCCGTCTCCTTCATATACGGTCAGAATGATGGAGACAAAGCCTGACTGAGCTCAGAATACATGGTCAGGTGACAATTTCCCCTGAATTATTACAGTGCAAATGTGTTTTGTGCTACTATTATTACACGCTAGTTATCAATGTGAGCATGCGCACACTAATTTATTATGTGGACTAATCACAAGCACGACATTGCACAATTGAGTACAAGCAATTAAACAATGGGAATGAGGCGCGTTTTCGTAAGGTCACCAGGGGCCTTATCCCGTAACTCTGGTGGCAATGGTCATCGCGTGCCGTCCCACTCGCGCCAACTTACTCGCACCATGCGAGCGAGCAGGATAGCAAACGAAGACCATCGTCACCAGAGTTACGGGATAAGGCCCATGTGACACTCATATCTCCCAATTTGGTTTCTCTGGATCGGGGATGCCATGAAACATATACAAAGACAACTAACCCAGATCAGATATGTAAAATCATTATTCAAACGTCTGACCCGCTGAAAAAAAATGCAAACTGCTAACTGTTAGATGCAAACCTTGTTACCTTGCTATTAATGTAATAATCAAATATACACTAGGGTTTCGGGGCGCCAGCGAAAAATGTGTGTATATCGAGGTTTTCAATGTTTTTTGTCGAGAAAATGTCATGTTATTATGTTTTCCATGCCATGCAACAATAGATGACAGAACCAAAAAGACATATCTCAAAAGAAGATCTTTTATCTACATAACAAATGAGTGCACTAAATAGAAAAATCACATTTTTATCAAAGTAGGCCGTCAAAACTAACATCTAAATTTCTAAATGCTTCGTACTGTGCACTTGTAATATATAATGTTTTTGTGCCCACGCTGCTTGTATGTATCGCCAATCAACAGGTCAGCGAGGTAAGAAACTATAAACATGTACCAAAGCTAGTAGCTTAGCTCACTTATGTAGCTTACCCATGATCGCTTTCAGCGATAAGGCCGCCAGTTGTTACACTACTTTTTAAAGTCTGTTTATAAATTATGTAAAATTTGTGTGAACAATAAAGAGTTAATCTATCTATCTATCTTCACCCGTGCTGTAAACAAAGAACAGTCTATATCACTTAGGGATAGTGAAGCTAGTAGAAACCAGTGCAAATATCAGAATCGGTCCAGTAATTCCAGAGATTACATCCAACAAACAAATAAAAAAAAATACAAAATGTATATCTATAACATTAGTATGGTCATAGAGAAATTACATAAAGAAGAGTGCCAATGGCCATAGAAAGATGCGTAACTATACTATAGTACTGATAAGAACGTAAGATGTCGCTAGTGCTTCAAACTGCGACATGTTCGTCACTATTTCTACTTGACTTGAAATAGAAACCCAAATAGGAAGCTAGCTCATTCCTTATGCGAAATGTACAAACTACCAAAATGTATAACAAAAATGTACAAACTTTTCTATAATAACTTCTCTGTCAATCAAATAACTTTGTAAAACTGTTTTTTAGACTAGTAGACATAAGTCTCTCCGAGCTGTAGGCTCATAGGCACCATTCAAAAACTTCGTAATATAAAGTAAAAACGAATCTATCACACTACCAAGTTACAAAGACACCCGATTTTACCCATAGATCCAGTTGACCGTCAGTGAAGATGGCATCGTTACCGTCGTGGAGCCCGGCAACAGTAAGTTGGTTGACAAGGAAGATCTGCATGAGACCATCAAGCTACCGTCCGACCATCCCTTGACCATCCATCAGCTACAGCAAATCGTTGGGCAGCAGGTGTGTAGTGTGCACTGTCTGCTAAAATATGAGTTTTACAAGAATTTTGAAGTTCGGCTATGTAAACAACAATGGTAGATTTTCAGCCAATGATGAGCCTGTTCAGTATTACTATAATAATTATCAGACTCGTCACAATCTTACTACTCATACAATAATCTGAGTTCTTATCAAAGTCTCAACATTTCTATTGGATAAAAATATCGAGGATTGCTGGATTCAAACGACTTTCCTACCTTGTACCAGCATAGTGGAACACTTTAAGGCAACACATTAGCGCTAATCTTCTGATGTGTTATGGTGCTCTACAATGATACGCTGGAACCTATTTCGTAACACTGATCAGACCAATTAGCGCTCAGTACCCAGCCCTTTACTACGTCAGCAGTTTCCTGAATTGGGAATTATTTTAATATCTAAAGGGTAGATTGATTTTCAGTCACAATGCACTGCTCGTGTATAATTTTATTACCGTTAATTGAGGAGTTTTGGCGGGAACGCGAAGAAGTCATGTCGCGTCATTGTACTACTTTATAAAACTAGTGTTATTTCGAATGTTAATGTGTAAAAATGGTGGATTTTTATAATCAAGTGTTTGGGAACGTGCACGACTATAATGTAGTGAAACGTGACTTTTCGTGTTGTTTCCGTAACTCCATAGAATCCTTTCATCAAGTCTCCACCACTTTCCTGGGGCATGACTTGGACTAGACCGTGACTTAAATTATGACTAAGACTTCTTTTTGTTGTGAAACATTGTGGTTCACTTGAAATATTATTAAACTTGACACTGGCTAAATTCATAGCGCGTGGAGCCAAAATTTAAGAGAAAAAATAAAGGTTGAATACAAAATTGACTCATCCGTAAATACCACTGAAGGCATAAAGCTTCATCTAATTTTTCCTTATCAACAGCTCGGTACACAAGTACTAGAGAACGTAGTCCGCATAGAGCAAGCCACGGGCGAGCCCGCCAACATTCTCGTGACCCACAACGCCGACGGGACCACGTCCATAGAAGCGAGCGCGTCCGACCCGCTGGCTATCGTGAAAGACGAGAAGACTCAAGGAAAGATGGAAACGGCACAGTTCGCCATACCTGCCGAGATCAAGGATATCAAGGGCATTGATTTAAAGGTGAGTTAGATTTATAGTCGCCAGATTTTCAGAGCTATCTACTAAGAATACTGATACTATTATTGTCCTGAGCTTGTCACTCTGGGGTATTAGATTTTAAATCTCTTTATGTTCCGTAGTTTCGCTGGAAACATTGCCCTTCAATTCGGAAGCCAGTAATGTTTGCACACAACTGCTTGGCGGTTGTATAACTGGCAAAGGTGGACTATGCAAAATTGTTCTACTCTACAATGTCTATTGGAGACGAGAGCAGTACCACGCAAGATTATGAGTGGCACAAAATTTTTTACTGTTACATGCATGGCGTACACTATCGGTTAAATTTACACATTAAGTTACTCGCTTCAGTTGTGTTAAATAAAGTATGAGAATGATAAATGCTAATTTCTTGGTATATATCAATCAACAAGATCGGTTCCGCCAGCTAGTCTCGAGGCAGTTTTGAAGTGTTGGCAGTTTGAGTAGTTTTGTATTATTTCAAGTGAAGTAAAACATTTCTCAGTCACAGTCCAAGTCAAGCAAATGAAATCACGATCAAGTCATGCCCCAATATAGTGGTGGAAGCTTTACTACAGGCTTTCATGCAGTTCTGGAAACAACACGAAAAGTCACGTTTTACGATATTTTAATATTCACCTACATTCGTTCCCTTCCAGAATACTTAATGAGTAAAAATCCACCGTTTTCACCACATTAACACTCGAAATAACACAAGTTTTGGAAAATAATACATTGACGCGACATGACTTCTTCGCTTTCCCGCCAAAACTCACAGACTCGTTACTTTACCTTTATAATGTAAATTAACTTTATATAATAAATGTAATGTTTTGTTATGTATTTAATAATGTAAACTCTAAATTAATGTTTACTTACCTTAAATTTGACTTTTGATTTTGGCATACTCATGTAGTAAATAGGAGAGGCCATTGGCTCCCAACACACAGTCTATGACTAGTTTGGGAGACTCTGGGATCAACAATTTAGTTGTAATTTTTGTAATGCCCAAATAAATTTGATTTGATTTGATTTTGATAATATTTGTGATTTGAATATGTTCTCGTTGCGCCGACAGAGTGTGGGAGCGATGGGTATGGAAGGCGCGGTAGTGAAGATATCAACAGGAGCGGACCACGACATGACGGCCATGTACAAAGTGAATGTCGAAGACCTCTCACAGCTGCTGGCGTATCATGAAGTCTTCGGGAAACTGAACACTGACGGCCAGACGCAAAATAAAGTAAGACCATTTTTTTAACTTACTGACCTAAACTAACAAAGATGTTTGTCTAAGGAGGGAAGTTTTCAGTATTTGGTATAGGCGCCGTTTATCAGACACACATTCATACGCCGATCTCGCCGGCGTGGTCGAAAAATCCCAGGATCTATCAGAAGGCCGATTAGATTCCCTCCAAACACAGATCACACTAGATACCGCATTACGAGATTCGTTGTTCCTACAAAAAGTCACCAAAGTTTGAGGAAGGCGCGGGTCGCGGGGAGTGCGACCAAACTTTCTCATTGGCTATTTCAAGGCTGCGCCTACTCGCACCTAACAATCAATCAGAGTAATTTCGTATAAGTGTATTTAGACTGATGCGTGGTGCGCTTCGAACGTCCTGAATGCAGAATCTAGGGTGTGATCTGTGCCTCCAAATAATCAAATCGCTAGGGCCCCAGGGTAAATCTGAAGTCCCATTACAGGGTGATCTTTACGATGCTCTTGCTCTTGTCGCCCACGCGCTTTATTGTAGCTTTTAGGTACCAACGCCATCTGCATTCGCCAAAAGTCCGATAAAGCTGTAGTGGCCGGTAGTGGCCAAGCACAGACATTAATAAAAAAAAAAATTGTTTCAATGGTATCACCAGAATAATCAAGTATGCACGTAATTCCGACTGGCGGCATTATTGCGTAAGGCTGGTGGTAATAGAGATCGCGGTTCTTCGCCCTCACAAAATTATAAAGCTTTAAAGATTGGAAAATGTTTCTATTTAATTTTTTTCTACAATATAATAACTATCGTATTTGTGTCGATGTCTCTGTCTTTTACTAGCGCAATGAAATAAGTGTTTTTTTTTGACGTAGGGTGAATTGGAAATCGAAGTACCGGGCCCTAGCCAGATGTCAGAAGCGGAGTCGTCGCCCGGCCACCATTCCTGTGATATCTGCGGAAAAGTATTCCAGTTCCGGTATCAACTTATTGTTCACAGGTACTATTGCAACCTCTTGTTGAATCCTTGTTTCGTGAACGCATAGAAAAATTATACAAGTAGAATGACAATTCTTACAAAAAAATGAACTCCCGAAAAAACAGCATAATACTTGATGGCGCTTACTTGTCAGTTTTGTCATATTGTCTTGTCATTACTTGTCATTACTTACTTGTTCAAACCGCTATAAAAGCCGATGAAAATACGGTTAATATAGAAACATAGTATTGGCATATGCCTCAATTTGAGGTTTAATTCTAAATAGATTGCAATATAAGACGTAAAAAATATTTATACTGACATAATGATTTCAACGCCATCTCTTGTCAGCATGTTTTACAAATACACTAATATTATAAATGCGAAAGTTTGTGTGCAAGCGTGTTTGTTCCCGTTCAACTCTGTAACTGATCTGAGGCCTTATCCCGTAACTCTGGCAATGGTCATCGCGTGCCGTCCCATTCGCGCCAACTTACTCGCACCATGCGAGCGAGCAGGATGGCAAACGAAGACCATCGCCACCAGAGTTACGGGATAAGGCCCCTGATCGGATTTGAATGAAATTTGGTATGGAGGTTGCTTTTACCCTGGATTAACACATAGGCTACTTTTTATCACGGTAAAATATTCGGTGTCTGTAGGATAGCGGGCGAGACCGCGGGGTGCTGCTAGTAAGAAATAAATGTTTGTTTTCGCAGACGATATCACGGCGAGAGCAAGCCCTACAGTTGCCAAGTCTGCGGCTCGTCGTTCGCCAACCCGGTCGAGTTATCGCGCCACGGGAAATGCCATCTCGGTAACTCAACTAAATCGCACTAATAACTTTGGCGCCTGGTTTTACAATACAATGTAACTTTATTATACACCAAAAAGACAAACAAAAAAAAATTTACGGTAGCATAATGGGCCTTATCGCCTAAAGCGATTTCTTCCAGACAACCTTTGCATGGACAGAATTATGACAAAACTACGGTCGGTGATGTAGATAAAAAAATATATGAAAATACATACAGAAACCTACAACCTACATAAAATACACACAATACAAACTACATATATATAAAATATACATATGCTGTAAAACTGTATTATGCCCGCTCTGAACATAATTACGTAACTCGTGACGGAACAGCTGGAGCTTGGCATAAACTTTCCGTACACAATTCTTAACAAGAATATCGAATATGGCCAAAACCTGTACTAAAGCTTGTCGGACTGGTTTAGTTGAATCTCTTTCACGTTAGCTTCATTAATTTGTTTATTTTAGCCGGGGATCCTGTAGAGAGACACGCCAAGCGGGTAGCCCAGGACAAACCCTACTCCTGCAACACTTGCCATAAGACTTTCTCGCGTAAAGAACATCTCGACAACCACGTACGAAGTCACACTGGAGAAACACCATACAGGTAAACATAAAACTTTTAATTCAAAAGCTTCCCAATTTTTCTGCACTTTCAGTCAATCGTCTTCATCAGCCAGAAGATACTGGTGAACAAAGGCCTGTCATTTAAGGGTGTCATCATTCCCACGCTTGGCAGGCAGCTCCATAATTCATAGTTTAAGAAAGTTTCTGGAGTGGCGACAACGCAGCGTAGGTAGGCCTCCCGCTGGGTGGACCGACGACGTTGTGAAAGTCGCGGGCAATCGGTGCAAATGGCAAATTGTGTTTCCGTGTTATGCTGTAAGGGGGAGGCCTATCTCCAGCAATTTATAATGATGATGATAATGATGATACTTGGTTTATTCCAAATTAACACTTTGACAGTCCCCACACAAAGGCTGAAATTGTTCCGTGGAGTCCCAATGTTTTTGTTTGTAGTCCCAATATTATATTATCGGTAACTGTTTCATCATCTATGTGTTATGTATTCAAAAATACACAAACGCGTCCAGTGTAATACGCTATTTATTGTAACAAAGTGAGTGAGGTGTGGGTCCCATATGTGCTACCCGGACTTGTGAGGCTTGTACACCGACCCAAATGTTGCACCCGGGGCTGTCAAAGTGTTATTATCATCTGAGTCGGTCGGGTCTTAAATCATTTTTACGTACCTATCTCGCTCGCGCTTACAGGTCTTATGGAGTGGTATAGTATAGTGCGTAAGAATGATAGAGATGCATATCTATAACCTGATATGATACATATATATATATATATATATTTTTTAAATTTTTCTTTATAAGATTGAAAAAATTGTTTAATTAAAAAATTAAATTAATTAAATTAATTTAAAAAAATTGTTTAATTACAAAAACAAATAAGATTACTATATATCTTGACGTGGCCCATGTGGGACACGTTCAAGAGGTAGACCGCAGGAAAGATGGGAGGAAGAATTATCTGAAACTGCAGGAAAAAAGTTGATAACTAAAGCACAAAATAGGAAAGACTGGGAAGCTCTGGAGGAAGCCTTCACCCAACGAGGGGTCCTCAACCCTAATCTAATACCTACAATAAATAATGTTAAAATATAATGTAATAATACAAATCTAATACATACTAATCTAGTAACTATTAATATCAATTTAAAACCTAAAATAAAACTGTAAAATGTAAAAACTAAGTAAATAAAAATAATTAAATGTACTTAACTACTAGAGCTAATAATACTAAATAAGATTAAATTAATGTTAATAAAAAAAATATATGTGTAAAAATAATAAACTAATATTAATATAATGAAGTATATGTTTTGTAAGGGAAGGGAATTAAAAGGCTATTTTATTTTATTTATGTATTGCCCTGAAAAGGGTCGTTTTTTATCTCCTCTTAGGATATTTGAATATTCAAGAGTCCACATCCGAATCTTCCTCATCTGTGTCATCTGTGCTACTATCGAGTGCGCGTGCACAGGTATCGATAGCAAACTGCATTCCGTCGCACATTCCTATCGCCGTTGACGTTTATTGCTAGAAGACTCGGATGATAATGCGTTTACATACAATCAATCAGTGTTTCCTTTGTTCACCCAGATGCGAGTTCTGCGCGAAAACGTTCACTCGCAAGGAGCACATGGTGAACCACGTGCGGAAACACACGGGCGAGACGCCGCACCGCTGCGACATCTGCAAGAAGAGCTTCACCAGGAAAGAACACTTCATGAACCACGTCATGTGGCACACAGGTCGGTGCCGACCTTTTGTACACTACAAACCACGAGGCACGGTGCGGGTGACACATGGGTTTTTATTGAATTGCTGCTACCCAACAGCACATTGAAGTGTGGGAATATTTTTGTACCTATGCAGGATTATGAGGAACGGGTATGCTAAGACGAAAGGGGCTTATAGTATTCGTGATTGTGAACACCTTCTACTTCCACAGTAGAAGTTGATCACAATCATGAGAATGAGAAACAAGCAAGAAAGCACATATAAAAATCAGCTGCTCCATACATTTTGTCGAGTGTCATTGACCTTTTTCTACGGAACAGCAAATTTTTTTCAATTTCATAGTCGGGCCCGTACTAAACATTGTTCATAACGTTCATAATAAGCATTATGAGCTTTTTCTGGCTTAACATACCATTTCCTTATAACCCTGTATGGTTATATTGTGTCACCCGCACCATGCTTCGTGGAATTATTATTATAGCATTGAGAATAAAGTGTACCGCCATATTGTCCATACAGAAAGCGTAGTCCAACCCACTCCTAAATATTATTAGATAGATAGATTAGAATTCGATGATTTTTTTATATGTTATCTACACCGTGGTAAACTATACGTTTGTTTATAACGTATAACGTATATTATTTATTTTTTAATTTCGCAATATCTTCGTTGTTATTGTAAAAAAATTGCGTCGAAAATAGGACGAAGAAAAGTAGTTATTATTAGAATACCATAAACATTTTTTTGAATAAACTTGACAAAGCCGCATAGATTATAGTTTATTCAAGCCATTGACACCAATAACAAACGATTTTGTTATGATTTCGGGGTAATAAGAGACTACCTCTGAAACGCTAATTTCAGCAAAACTTAAAGAGAATTCACTAACTCTCTCTATTGCACGCACGAGAAACAGAGCGACAGCTATACAATTTCAAATGCCAAAACCTCGCGGAAGGACTATCCTCTTCACACCTGAACACAAAGGACAGCGAACCAACGAGAGAAAAAAAGAGCGCGGATACCAATTCCGTGGACTGTCGGCTACAAACGAGATACCATACAGAAACAAATCCAGATTATTTGCGTGGACAGCTTACCCCAATAGATTCCGCATTCAAGACGAAAGACAGGACACCAAGAGTCAAAAATAAAACTTAATTAATTTATTTAGATAAAATTAATTTCGCTCTCTGAGCGAAACGTTGCACCTTAAGGGTGTCTATACATGGCCTGACCTGACATCGTGTGAATGGGACAGCTAGATTTGAATTTCACGGGAGCAAAAGAAACAAACTATTAAGGTTATAGTTTCTCCCTTTCGCTCCCCCAGAAACTTATATATAGCCATCTCTTTCAAACGATGTCAGGTCATGCCATGTAGCGAGGCCTTAAGATAGCAAATAGGAACGCTTTGTCTCTGTCCCCGCAACCCGCGCAATTCATACTGATGCGTTTGATGACGAAGGTCTTGTAATGCGATATGTGTTCTATAGTTCTATAGACGCACAGGTAAAGGTATGTTATTCAACAACAAAATAATCTGTTGATTCTGAGTACTCCTTAAATAAAGTCATTGTTACACTCTACGACCCCTTTTCGGGACTTGATATAGTAAGCGGACCGTGCGCGTGGATGGGGCGCTATGACACAAAAATGTATGGCGCTCTGCGGAACGAAATATAACAAGCGCCTGCCACTGTTCTATAGAACGTTGTAGAATTTTGTATCACAGCACCCTGTCTGCGCGCCCGGGGCGCTTGGTATATCAAATCCCTTAATAATCTATCTATACATACATAGTATAAAATGAAGTCGCTTTCCGTGTCTGTATGGCTGTGTATCCGCTAACTCTTTCTAAACCACGCAACGGGTTTTGATGTGGTTATCACCATACGAATCATTTTCTAAATTACACTCGTGCGAAGCGGGGGCGGCTCGCTAGTCCGTTATATTCAAACTAAATCGAAAATCCATTTAAATCGTATTATTTTGTGGGAGTGCAGTTATTAAACAAAAACCCTGCTAAGGCAGGATCACAACGAGCAATTGGTTGTTAATCAATAAGGCCAAGTGTGCACTAACTCCGCAGTTTCAAAAGACTTTGGTGAAGATCCTTCTTTCATTCCGTTAAAAATAATGCTCTCACATCGAAAGCATTGTTTTTAAAACTGTAGATTTAATATTAGAATGTATAAAACGATTTTATTTTCGGAATTTTTAGTTTGTAACATTACTTTATTTTCGCGGAAATTCCAATTCTGCGCCAGTATAGCCATGTGGTGCGGGAAATAGACAAAAAAACAATTGAATGATTCAACTATTTGCGTTAATTTTTGCGAACGAAATATACCTCTCGTAAGTGAGAGTTGAGCTTACAAGAAAGACAAACTAAACGTTTCGAGTGATATAGTTGCATCATTGAAGTGTTAATTTGTTTTTTCTGCCCACTCCCAACTAGGTGAAACGCCACATCAGTGCCAAATTTGTGGCAAGAAGTATACTAGGAAGGAGCATCTGTCTAACCATATGAGATCTCACACGAATGACACGCCGTTCAGGTGCGACCTGTGCGGCAAATCTTTTACGAGAAAGGAACATTTCACCAATCATATTTTGTGGCATACTGGTTAGTATTAGTTTTCTATATGAATATTAAACCAAACTCTTTAAGAATAGAGTATACCGCCGTCTTGTCCATACAAAAAAAAAACATAGTCCCACCCCTAAATGTTATCCGATTTCGATGATATATTTTTATATAGACCGTAGAATCCGGTAGATTACACCGTGGAAAACTTATGCTTGTATGTATATTTCTTTTAATTTTGCATTATCTTCGTTGTAGTGACAAG
The DNA here is from genome assembly GCA_947579745.1 of Apocheima hispidaria. Taxonomy (NCBI): domain Eukaryota; kingdom Metazoa; phylum Arthropoda; class Insecta; order Lepidoptera; family Geometridae; genus Apocheima; species Apocheima hispidaria. The sequence goes on from OX388156.1 coordinate 10,545,355, forward strand.
TTTCTTACGTCGGAAATACGACGATTATAAGTAGTTGTTTTCAGAATACCATAAACATTTTTTGAAAAAACAAAATATAGCGGTATAGATTAAAGTTTATCCAAGCCATTGGCACCAAAAACAAAAGAGGTTATTTTATTCTCGACCTTATTTCTTCAGTACTAAAGCTTTCGTAAAACCAAACATGCCAAAAGTATGCATGAAACTGTTAAAATACGTAATATGCTAGAGACAATAGTGAACGATTAAACGAATAATAATACTTAAGGCAATTAAAATAAAGACGAGAATCAAATAAACTGAATGAGTGGATCGCATCAGTCTGCGTATCTGAAAGATGCGTAAGTAATAGACAATACGTAAAAAACTACCATTACTTAGGGTGTCTATACATGGCCTGACCTGACATCGTGTGATAGAGATGGCTATATATGTTTCTGGGGGAGCGAAAGGGAGAAGCTTAAGTCTAGCTGTCCCTTTCACACGGTGTCGGGTCAGGCCATGTAGCGAGGCCTTTAAGCTACGCTAAGCTATGTGTTCTCTAATGCCGGATGACTAGAGATCTTGATGGCCAGATTACCAAACTCCTAAAACTATTTTATACATATCGCTTTGTATATGTACATAGTTATCCTGTAAAATTGGTATCATTGCTTGGATTTTTAATCAAATGTAATTTTGTTTTAATAATGTTTGTGTTTCAAATTGTATGTGTCGGGCCCCAAGATACAAGCCTCGTGCTAAGTTTGGGGCTCGCTGACTAATATTATATAGAGTGTATACTTAGAATCCAGAAAAACATTTTGTGTTATATCTAAAAAAATTACTTTTTTATTTCGTTACTTTGTATGTTCTTTCTTGGTGTTGAAATAAAATTATCTTATCAAAATTATTATATCATATCTAAATTAACTTTTCGTGTAACAAACTACTCATTTTCTTTTCAATAAAACGGGAATATTCAAGTTAAATTGAGTTGGTTTTTCCGACTACAAAGTATATTACATAAATTTATCTATTTCAAGGAGCATTACAAGCGCGAAGAAGTTGCTTGCGCGTAATCCATCGTCAGCCGACATCGAAACTGTAACCAGAATAACCCACTAAATTTAACGCGAATATATCCGTATTATTGAACCAAAATGTATCAAAACTACGTCAATTTTCATAGTAAAAAAAACCTTATTTCAGGCGAAACCCCCCACCGTTGCGACTTCTGTTCAAAAACGTTTACCCGCAAGGAACACTTGTTGAACCACGTGAGACAACACACGGGCGAGTCTCCTCACCGCTGCAACTTCTGTTCGAAGTCGTTCACGAGACGCGAGCACTTGGTGAACCACGTGCGGCAGCACACGGGAGAAACGCCCTTCCAGTGCGGGTACTGCCCTAAGGCGTTCACTAGGAAGGACCATCTCGGTAATAAGTTTAGTTTATTTACCAAATCTTATTTATTTCTATGCCAATATATGCCAATGAATTTCGGTTTGTCTAATAAGCATATAAATAAAGACAGGATGTCTCAGGATTTTTCGAAAATCAACCCTTACCCTTACCCTTTGAATGTCTCATTTACTAGGTGAGCGAAGCCGTGCGGGCAAACTAGTATTTGTATGTAAAAAAAAAGAACAAGCCTTTTTCTAAGAATCAATACACAGACCACGCCACTTATGATAGAGACGTAAAATTTGGACATAAGATTCCTCAAATGGTCTAGTTAAAGAAAGAGAAGGAATCTTGCGAAACTCCACTTCTAAAGGGGCGAAATGGACCCCCCCCAAAGTTATCTGGGACATTATTGCACACACGGTCATCTGACCCCAAACTAAGCAAAGCTTGTAATATGGCTGCCAGAGACTGATATACGTACATAGATATTTTTTAAATACATACTTATATAGATATTAACACCCAGACATAGAACAAACACAAATATTCATCACATAAATGTTTGTCCTAGATGGGAATCGAACCCACGCCCCCAAGCACAGAACGTAGTTTCACTACCAACTGAGCCATCGGGGCAGTCAAGAATTATAGAAATATAGAAACTGAATTATAGAAATACATTTTTTTTTTCAGGCTCTATGCTTATATACATTTTTATCTCGTTAATGTTGAGCTTGTGCTGGCTCGCTTTACGATGGATGACAAGGATAGATGATGATATTACTTGTGTGAGCGTGACAGCGATATTTCTAGCGAAGCTACAGTGCTTCGTTAGCTTTAGTTTTGTCAGACCAGAAGCTCAGAATGGGACTCACCGGTCATCCCACGTTTGAAGCAGTTATTGACAAAAGCCGTAACGATATCCATCCGTTCTCCCCACAGTGAACCACGTCCGTCAGCACACGGGAGAATCCCCCCACAAGTGTTCGTTCTGCACCAAGTCGTTCACCCGGAAGGAGCACCTCACGAACCACGTCCGGCAGCACACGGGCGAGTCGCCGCATCGCTGCACTTACTGCGCCAAGTCCTTCACAAGGAAGGAGCATCTCACCAACCACGTCCGGTGAGTGGGATACCGTCCGTTTCGGTTGACAGCTGCAGTTAATTACAAAATGACACAGATCAGCCCTTATAAAAATTTACTCTTTTTTTTTTTTTTTTTTTAATAATATTTGTTTATTGTCTCATAAAGTTGTACACATAGTAAATAGCTGTTTACAAGTAATAATTTGACTCATAGATAGTTAAGTAGGCAGTCTAAACTAAAACATTAGCTTAATAGGTAGGTGTATATAAAGCTATTTATGGAGTGTTAGCACCCGAACAAGATAGAAGATCTCATTGGTTCGTTGCTAGGCACGAGAAGGTGTAAATTGAATCTTGAGAAACCCAATTAAAACGCTTCCCCGCAACCCGCGCTTTCCTCCAATTTAAATGAGTTTTTGTCGGAACAACGGATCTCGTAATGCAATATCTATATAAAAAAATTGTGCAAAATGAATGAAAACATCTTTTGACTCATTGGCTAATAAAACTTATTTAGGGTATTGTAATAATGATGCATACCTGATCTGATATCATGCGAAAGAGACACCGAAATAAAAGAATTTCATGGGAGCAAGAGGGACAAGCTATGACCTTAATAGTTTGTTTCATTTACTCCAATGAAATTTATGTCTAGCTATCCTCTTCACAAAAATCAGATACGGCCCGTGTGCAGACACCTTCACTATACATTAAATAAAATAACAATACAAAATATGAGATAGGATCTTTATTCACTTTGGATAATTTACTGCAGTTGTCAGCCGGGCATTTCCAGCGAACCACTTTAAAAGTATTTTCCTTTAGTATCCGACTAAAATAAGTATTCGGCGACTCGAGTAGTGTCGCGAGTTATTGCACACTAATCTACAAAATAGTCGCGTCGCTACGAGAGTCGCCGACTTGCATCGTCTCGTGTACCAACGGCCTTAATCCAGTAAAATCCAAACTACATTTTCTTAACCACATTAGTACCCATATACTAGTATTTCAAGACGGGTAGTACTAATCATGAATATGTATCTCATGTATATGAAAGATAGTGGCTTAGCGCGCAGTTTAATTATTTTCGAGCTCATCAAAATTTTAAAATTTAAATTATGATTTCCAAATCCCTATTCTCGTCCAATCTCTTGGCGCGATTTCAGTAATCGCTGTTATTAAGGGCTATATAATATAGCTATCTCACTCGCACATTTGCAAGTCTTTGTATCTATCTACAAAATGTGAATTACTAAAAACATCGCAAATAGTATTTAAAAAAAAATTGGTTTTATTTATATTTAATTTGACGGAAGAGATCGAAAAAACATTACATTTTCGTAATTTTTTCGACATCCTTCGTCAAATTAAAAGATACACAATTTTTTCTTTTAATCATTTGTATTAGTATCATAAAAATACACATTACACAACATAAACAAGTCATTTGTAGAAAAAACCCAAGTGATTATATTTCGTTAATAATATGAAAATGAGCGAGAGAGACAAATGTGGGCGCGACTGGGGGCCTTAATCAAATGTAAACAAAAAACCTTTGAATGCACTAATAATCACAGTTACCTGGAAAGAATCGTATAGATTTCGATATATTTTAGTACAATGCTGTGCTACAAGCCATGCCATAACCAGTGACCGTCTATCGTAGATTAGCTATTATTTGTTGCATGAGCTCAAACCGTTGGCATGTAAGTTGCATGATCTTATTTCTAAACTTCACTTCGTCATTTCTGCACCGAGAAACCTTTTGAAAATTGAAAGCCGAGAACCGAGTATTTTGGTTAGGGTTAATCATAGACGTAAGCTTGAGAAAGACGGCATTTGTGTGAGGTTTGAAGCCTCAGTAGCACAGCATTGTGCATTCCGATTTGGGCTCTTACCGCCCATGCAAGGATTTGTTGCAGTTTTTGCTTCGTTAGTGTGGCAGAAAATGTGTGTAAAAACTGCAGATTTATCAAATACATTAGCTGCATTGCAAACCGTCTGTTTTACATAAATGCTAAAAGAAAAATGGTTGGCTTAATCTTTTCTCTTTCATGTCCTTCGACATCGTCTAAGCGAAACGAGATAAGAAAGGCATTCAAATCTAAAAGTCCCATCAAAAGATAGACAAACGTGGACCATATTCCTACCAGCGAGCTATATTATTACAAACCTTAATCCCACTTGCGTAATAACCAAATCGGAATGTACTCTGTTGCGCAGACAGCACACGGGCGAAACGCCACACAAGTGTACGTACTGCCCGCGCGCGTTCTCGCGCAAGGAACACCTCAACAACCACGTGAGGCAACACACCGGAGTCACGCCGCACGCCTGCTCGTATTGCAACAAGAGCTTCACGAGGAAGGAGCATCTCGTCAACCACGTCAGGTACGTACTGTCAGCCACACAGCCCCCCCTAGGGGGTCGGTGGCATTCAGCCGTGAGTTAGGACAGGTCCAAGTATTTTCTGATCGGGTTACAATAATCAACGAGAAATGTCACAAGCTCATTTGACAGTTCTATAGTTGCCTACTGGATTGCTCACCTCGCAGCACTTGTTGGTATATTTTAGTGTCTAAACTGCCGCGTCTGGACTAGGAAGGAGCATCTCATCGACTATGTCAGGTAACAATAGACCTTATATCGCCACAATAGAGTAAGAAATCAGTTGCGAATAGAGTAAAGGACAATAATGATTATTATTGATCATTATATTGTGTTCTTTAGATGTTCAAGACATCCAGTACGTTCTACAAAAATGCGCTTTGTTTGAACGTTAGTTTTGAAAGATCGGATAAGGGTAAACGGTTTTTTGGCGGGAACGTGAAGAAGTCGCGTCGCGTCATTGTAATATTTTCTAAAGCTTGCGTAAGTTCGAGTGTTGATTTGTATAAACGGTGGATTGCATCCATTGAATGCTCGCGAACGTGCACGAGTGTTAGCGAAAAGTATAATGGCATGAAACGTTACCTATCGTGTTTCCAAAACTCCATAGAAACCTCTAGTAAAGCCGCTTTAATGAGGCATGACTTGGACTTGACCGTGACTTACTTTGCATGACTTAGACTAAGACTGAGACTTTTAATTGTGAAATATTTAATACACATGAAAAAATAATAATATAGTAAACGCTCGCGATGTCACTGATACGGACATTAATTAAATTCACAAATATCGAACAGTTTACCTATTTTCAAAGGCTATACAGTACAGTACAATCTCGGTAATCCGGCACTTCAATACATCGGCACGTCCAGTGATCCAGCACAGTAATAGCTCGCATTTTTTTGATTTTGTATCGCGAGTGCGCGCCAAAACCGTAAACACGAGTGCTAGTGGGCAAAAAACAAAAGGTTATTACAACGGATTATTTCCAGAAACATTAAATTCATTGTTTTTGAAATAAGAGATGTACAGTGTACACACATATCCTAATATTTTGCGTTATTTTCCCATATTCCAGTAAAATCCGTTTTTTTTCACTAATCCGGCACTGTTTTCTCTGGATTTGTGCCGGATTACCGAGATTGTACTGTAGTTCTAATAGTAAACTCGTACAACAGGCAACACACGGGCGAAACTCCGTTCAAGTGCACGTTCTGTTCGAAGTCGTTCTCTCGCAAGGAGCACCTCACGAACCACGTGAACCTGCACACCGGCGAGACGCCGCACAAGTGCCCCTTCTGCACTAAGACCTTCTCCAGGAAAGAACATCTCACCAATCACGTCAGGTACGTACCAGTACAAGGCACAGATCACACTAGGTGACAATACGAGATCGTTGTTCCGACAAAAAGTCACCAAAGTTTGAGGAATGTCTAATTACAGTATAATTGTTCCGACAAAAAGTCACCAAAGTTTGAGGAATTTCACATTACGGTATAATAGTTCCGACAAAAAGTAAGAAAAGTTTGAGGAATTCCACATTACGAGATCGTTGTTCCGACAAAAAGTAACAAAAGTTGAGGAATGCCACATTACGAGATAGTAGTTACGACAAAAATTAACAAAAGTTCGTGGAATGCCACATTACGAGATAGTTGTTCCGACAAAAAATAACCAATGTTTGAGGAAAGAGCGGGTTGTGGGACTGCGACCAAGCGCCCTCTTTGGCTGCCTCAAGGTTCACGCTCTACTCGCGCCTAGCAGTGAACCAATGAAAGTATACATATATATAAGTGTGTTCAGGACTTAGCTTCGATCGTCCTGAGTGCGGAGTCTAATGTGATCTCCGGCAACCAGCGAGCAGGGTTAAAATGTCTCAGTATTCGGAGGAAAAAAAAACATGATAGATTCTCCACCGGGCCACACCGTCGCTTACCATCAGGCGATTAAGCGACTATAAGTAGATCTATTTCCGATAAAGAAAAACATTTCAACCGAAACTTATTTCCTTCTTTTGAGACATTCCTCCCTAGCTTAGACCTCCATACTAGACTTTGGTGGATAGGCGAGTTTTATTCGCTTTATATTTATGTATATTAAGGTACACATCGTTGGTAGAGATTCCGCGGTCTGTCGCGACTATATATTGCAGATTTTGTGGCGATGCACTTAATTTACGATTAATCATAATATCAAATTTAGAAAAACAATGTTGCTCGACATGTGAAAATGAAAAAAATAAGTGTTCGATTTTTTTTTTTAGCTCGTGTGATATGTACTCAAGGCGTGTTTCAAATTAGGAAACAGTGCTAAAGAGAACTAGATCGGCGCGAAGAAAATTTCTTGATGCCGTATTGGTTGTCATTACCGCTTATGCCGTCTTCGTTAACGTTTTTCGGACCGCGCCCTCTGGTTTATCTGTACCTTTAGATTTGTGATACGTACATGCATGACAGATATACAGCTTCTCATTACCAAAGCCTCAGTATAGTTACTACATGCAACATTTTATTTATATAAATGCATGACTAATCGTCTAAAGCTGAATTTGGACGAAGACAGTCGCTATCACCAATTCCGTTGTCGCGACAGCGCTGGCATGGTATCCGTGTATACAGTTACGGCGCTATTCACTGCCAGCAATAACACGCTAACGCTGTCGCGACATCGGATTTGCCGATAGCGACTGTCTTCGTCTAAATTCATTCTATAAACTCAAATCTTAAACTAAGCTCCTCGCGCTGCTCCTCGCGTGGCCACGAATATTCGTAAGACACCCACTTTGCTCTACTCGCTCCTCTCCTCGCGCTATTCATCCCTTTTCCGTTTTTGGCATTGCGATCGCTCTATCTCTATCTCGCCTGTCCTTTGACTAACGCTTATAAATAGTGCGAGGAGCATGACGAGCGGCAGGACGAGTAACGTGGCCACATCATGTCTCAGCCTTCTTCCCTCGCTACTTAATTACCTGTAAAAGCAGCATTCCATCACAACAGACATGGACACAGTTACAAGTCACTACAAGCTTTATGCCTGTTTTCAAACAATGTATATATTTGACAGAATCCACACGGGCGATTCGCCGCACCGCTGCGACTTCTGTCAAAAGACGTTCACCCGCAAGGAACATCTCACGAACCACCTGAAGCAGCACACGGGCGACGCCGCGCACACCTGCAAGGTTTGCTCCAAGCCTTTCACGAGGAAGGAGCACTTAGTTACTCATATGAGGTGAGAACTTGCTTCGACTCTATAATTGACAGTCAATAGTCATTTGACTCGATTTGTCAAATGCTTGATTTTAACCACGTTTGTTACCTTTAAACATTAAACCTATACGAAATCCTGACTGTAAATGACACAGACGGAGAGTGAAGATCTTGATTCGAAACCTTTCCGTTGGAGCTGTGAATGCGGTTGCAGCTCGTAGTAACGTATATTTTTTATTATTCATGTACTTAATATATTTCTTTCCAGATCTCACAGTTGCGGTGAAAAGCCGTACAGTTGCGGCGAGTGCGGAAAGTCGTTCCCGCTGAAAGGCAACCTGATGTTCCACGAGCGCTCGCACCAGAAGGGCGGCGGCGCGCGGCCCTTCCGCTGCGATGTCTGCTCCAAGGACTTCATGTGCAAAGGTACGCGTTAAGGCCGCACTACCGGCCAGGGCTATCTCTTTCACACACTTTCAACATTTTTAAGGATAAAAATCACTGAGAGGAAATTTGAAAAATAAAATAAAAAGTTATCTTTAGAATACCATTGCCATTTAGTTTTGTTTTGCCAAAAGGAGAAGGAAAACATCCCGGAGAATTGTCTTTCTCCGTCTTTGTTAAAATAATGTAACAAAAAAAAAACATTTCCACCCCCTGTAATCATCCAACATGTTATCCGATTACAATGTTTTTTTTTTTATTTGATTTTTCTACGCTTAAAACAATGCAAGTAGTCCTATGAATCTAAAGTACAGATGAAACAGATATCCGGTAATAGCCGGATAATGGATAGTAATTCAGTATTCGGCCGGATTTCGGATAGTTAAAAAGCAAATATGTTTGCGTTTTTTCGTTAACAATTCGTGTTCGTTGTCGAATTTTTGCGTCATAGCGACCGAATTCGGTCGCAAAGTGCTGTAGCGAAAAGTCGAGACTAGCGCCCTAGAACTATCAAAATATCGAGTGGTTACAGTACCTCATTTGCGCGTTCACTCAGCTGCCAGAATAGACCGGCATACGATTGCATAAGAGTACATTTATTATGAAAACCGGCGTGGTTTTGATACATTTTGTTTTAATACAACGGGAATACTCACGTTAAATTGAGTCGGTTATTCCGACTATAGTTTCGATCACATTCGGTGACCTTTATCAAGGAATGCTCAGCGAGACACGCGCGCGACCTTGTAAGGCAAGGCAAGGTCGCGCGCGTGTCTCACTGAGCATTCCTTGCAAGGCAAGGCAAGATCGCACGCGTGTCTCGCTGAGCATTCCTTGATAAAGGTCACCGAATGTGATCGAAACTATAGTCGGAATAACCGACTCAATGTAACGTGAGTATTCCCGTTTTATTAAAACAAAAAGTACAGTTATTGAATGATTTGACCTCTTCCTCAGGGCACTTGATCTCCCACCGGCGCACGCACGCGGACGCGGGCGCGGCGCCGGCGGAGGCGCGCCCCGCGGGGGACGACTGCTCCGCCAAGTGTGTCAAGGTGGAAAACGACCCGCTCGCTCTGGATAGCAAACCTAAGTACGTAACGCTGATGTGACACTCTATGCGTCAGTGAATAGGTATCATCTATATAGCTCTGCGTGCTTCATCTAAAATAACTTGTTAAGAGCATGTCGGGCCGTGCTTAGTAGGGTTCCGTAGGTGCGGATAACGTATAGGAAACCTTAACATGATTTTAAAAGACCTATTCAATGATTTTTTTTTAAATCCCCACTTTACGTGTATGGCTACCCTTATTTTATTTTATTTTTTTGAAACTGTAGGTCTATACTTAGACTATCATTGAGCAAAATTTCATGCATTTAAGTTTATAACTTTGGAAGTTTATAAGGCTGTAAAGGATTCAGACAGACAGACGGACATAACGAACTTATAAGGGTTCCTTGTAGTAGTACGGATCCCTAAAAATTACGTTTATTTTTGCTATTAACGAAGTTTATGAAGTTTTGCAGTGGGAGGACTCTTTCAGAGTCCATTTGGGGAAGTAACACACCTTTGCCAGTTATTCAACCACCAAGCTGTAGTGTGCAAACATGACTGTTTTTCGGATAAAGAGCGTTTCGGAGCGTCCTACGCGTTATGCTGAAACGCTATGGATGATATACGTAGGACAGCTGGCGGTGGTTGGACGCTAAAAGCCGAAGATCGGGCTAAGTGGCGTGCCTTGGGAGAGGCCTATGTCCAGCAGTGGGCTGTGATGGGCTCATGGTGGATAAAGGGCAAAGTTTCCAATGCAAGTCCTAGGTACAAAGATATTTAACATCTCAGGGTGACGAGCTCAAGGCATTGCCGCGCATGGTTTTGAACAGTTAAAGATATCGTCGCTTATCAACAGGCTAGACTTGAAGACAGACACTTGAAAAGTATATTTTTTTTTTGTTCTTCTAATAGTCACGGACGAGCCGAATAAAAAAATTGTGAAAAAGAAGGTAGCCGAAAAACTTTAGGTTAAACTAAACTAAGGCAACCACAAGTGTAGCCTTTCTTTTTATGAAGACTTTACATTAGCTGAAGTCAGAGTATATTTTCATTATAACTTATTTTTTTTCGTAGAGCTGAAGAAGCACGTCCAACTGAAAATATCATAGTCCCACACCCACAGACCTCGCCAAACAGCGCTGCTGTGATGCAGATATCCAACCAAGTAAGACTTTTTTTTACAATCGGCTAATTAAGAGTACAAGGACTGGGGCGGCGTTACTATAAACATAGAAAAATTATACTTAAAGTGCTAATGTCCATAGAAAAATGCGTAATTAGATTGTAGTACTAATAGGGACGTAAGATGTCGCCAGTGCTTAAATCTGCGACATGATCGTCACAATTACTGCTCGACTTGAAATAAAAATCCAAGATAACTCTGTCGTAATGACACGGAGAAAAAACGAGACTTGTTACGAATATTTTTGCATTAATAATATCAGTAAAATTGTTAATTTATATATATAGTATTTGCAAAACCCGCTAGGTTCTGAGAGAAAAAAAAAGAAAAGAAAATATGTTTCTTAATAAAATATTTTCAACGCCATTGAAAACATATTTTTTACGTCGTTTATTGGTAATGTAATTTGAACTAAACCTAAAATAGCGGACATACACTAATACTTTGTTTCTATATTAACCATATTTTCATCGGCTTTTATAGCGTTTTGGACATTAGCTGACTAAATACGTAAGCGCCATCTAGTTTTAAACAGACTTTTCGGGGGTACAATTTTTCGTATGAGATTGTTATTCTTCTCTTGTAGATTTTCTTTGCTATAACACAGATAATATATTATAATTATAGATACCACATTACGAGATTGTCGTTCCTACAAAAAGTCACCAAAGTTTGAGGAAGCCACGGGTTGCTGGGACTAAGACCAAGCATACTCATTGGTTATCTCAAGGTTACATCTACTCGCGCCTAGCAATTAACCAATTTTTATAAGTGTATTTACACTGCTGCGCACCACTTCTCGATCTTCCTGAGTGATGAATCTAGAGGTGATCTGTGTGATATAATTAAAGACTAGGATATTTTATGATATCATTGCTCGATATTAATTCAATTTTTTTCTCGCAGCAACCCCGCAGTGTGACCGTGTCGAGCGCTTCTGGCATCGTATCAGCTACGTATACCCACACGGTATCCGCCCAGCACCACGCCGGCGCGGCCATCGCGCACCATCCCGTCAGCGTTACCTACTAGCACGAGGATACTCCCGTCGAATTCGACGCCAGCTGACGGGACGAGGCCGCTGAGTGGACAACGCTGTGAACATATTAACTTTGTGAATCAGCTGACGGGACAAGGCTGCAGAGTGGACAACGCTGTGAACGTGTCAACTTTGTGAACATGTTTGTTAAACTTACCGAACATGTTTCTTGGACTTGGTGGATGTGTTTCTTAAATGTTGTGAATGTGATTTTTGGACTTTGTGAAACACATTTCTTGGATTTTGCCAACATGTTGGTTGGTACTTTGTGTCGGTTTACTGTCGATTGGTTGACTTAGTGGTCATTGGGTGTCAGGTGGACATGAACAATTCATCTGACCTGTTAACATGTATTGAACATGATTTGGGTCAAAGTGAGTGTTCATTAAACATAGAAATTGTAAACAAGTGTTCATTGAACCTTCAAAAATGACTTTACCTTCGTGCAAAAGTGATCACTGAATTTCATATAACATAATAATATTTGGGTCTATGGATACCGACTTTGTGTGCGATTGTTCATAGTAATTAATCATAAGCATTTGTAAACAAGATGTAAGTAGGGGTTACATTTCCCTCGACTACTGAGTGCCAAGTGCTAGCTTCTTCTTTTGCGTTTAGCTATTTGATTGCAATAACGTTAACTAAGATTTGTATGATTCAGCCTATAATAGTCCACTGCTGGACATAAGCCTCTCCCAAGGCACACCGCTCAACGCGATCTTCAGCTTTTTTACTGCTCTTCATACAAATCGTAGTTAACGTTGATGCGATCGAATAAGTAAACGCAATTGGAAAGATTCGCACTCGGGACTTCGACAAAGTAAAAAATTTGGTGTATTCGAACAGGAAATGAGACTGTACAGTAGGGAAATAAAGTTCTTTTCTAAATGGGTTAAATTGTTGTATAGCATTGAGTAAAATTGGTATTGTGTGGAGTGGTCTTACAGTATGCATGACTATATTGCACTAATTAATTATCATTGCTAAAGACAATTGAAAAAGAATCATCGATCTATATTGGATACCGTGAACTAGAATCTTTCCAGACAGTAAGTAACCAGAGATATAAACTTTTAGAGAAACAAAGAGACTTACTGTCGACGATTCTAAATACTTCTATAATTTGGTTCTATTCTTTGTGTATTAATTTCTCCATCCCATAGAACCGTTACAACTTTGACTGTTTCATACTTCCAGTAGGATTTCTATGAGAAAGATATGTATTTTTTGTATATATTATATATATTATGTAGATATTAGTTAAGTCTATCATAGTTTTTATTTAGTAAATAGTGATAATAATTAGCCGATTTTTTTTTACAATTAAGTTTTTCCTTTTATACAATTTTGGCTTGATATTAAAAATATTTTTATTTATTTTTGTGTTGAGTTTGTGCCATCTTTTACATTTATTCAAATTATGATAAAGTGATTTACTGGCTTTGTTTTTATACCGTGAGTATGTATACACACCTAGGTATATACATTTTATTTGCATTATATTATCAAGCTTTAATTGTAATAAAGCGAAAATAATTTACTAGCTTTATTTATTGCCCGACAAAAAAAAAACGAATTTTCCCGAGGTCCTTTTTATAGTAGTTGTAAATGTTTAGTTTAAAAGCAATGCTTGATTTATGAGCAGTTTTAGTTTGTTTACGAAATTGATATTTATTAATGTCTAAGAACATTCCGTCTGGGTGTATTCAACTAAAATATACATACATACAAAGCTGTAAGATTATTTTTTCAATGTATAGATTTTTTTTCATGTCTTTGCTAGAGGACATTCTACTGTATTTTAATTATGTCTACATTGGCGATTGTGTAATTGAATGAACTTAAAAACAGGGACCATGTCTTAGCAAGGTGTTATATGAAAACAGAAGTGCATTTTCTGGGAGTTTCCTGCTATTTTTGTTCATTTTAATTGTAAAAAACTATTGTGATAAACACTGCAGAGCACGATCGAACTTTAAAATCACGATGCACTTGAGATGCACAATAAAATTGATTACAATATATTTAATTAATCCAATGTTTTTTCCAGCGTGCCATTATTGTTGCCCTGACCTCTTAGATTACTACAGGTCAATTATTCCACTTGCCCCAAATGATTTAGTTAGTAGAGATTTATATGTGGATGATTCTATTCTTTACCATCAAGAAATATTTTGTCCAAGTATCACAAAATATGATGCCTATAAAAATATATCATGTATTTTGCTCTGGATGATAAAATAACTACGCGAATGTAACTAAACGTTTATTTTAATCATAGAAATGAAAACCGTAAACGATTTCACCACTTAAACAAATAAAAAAGGGCTATATCATTTTACGTAAAGGTAGATTTCCGAGCAACGCGACTATCGCAACGGTCGCAGCGACTGTCGTTGCGAAAGAACCGTGTTGCTCGCCATAGAGACAGTGCGTAGGGCGCAATCCGAGTCTGCACAGATAACTTAAGAGCCGGCTCCTCCTAATTCAGCTATCTTGTTCGCACTTTTTCGAACATTTTAAATATAAAAATTACAGAGGAAATGAATTTAAAAAAAGCATTTAATTTCTTTAGAATACAATCGGCTATATTTTATAGCAATTTCTTGTTAACATTTTCTTATTTTGGCCAAGAAGAAGGAAAGAACATTTTTTTTTTTTTTCTATTTTTGAAATTGACTGTCATTTTTATATTATAAATTTTGAAAGGGGATAGAACATTTGTGGCATATCCATTCGCCGAAATTATTTTTTAATGTTCTGTGTAATAGTAACCTAATGCTATATGAGAACAGTGAAGTCTTTACCACCAAATATCTCGGGAACGTGACGGGACCCGGGACGGGTATCTTTAGGACACTATGTTACAGAACATATTTTGTTCGTTTAAGTTCTCTCTACCCATATATTATATACCATGTTTTATCATGCGCGGAAACATCGAACATCTTTCCTCTGTCATTTTTATATTAAAAAATTGCGAACGCGATTGCGAGAACCAAGGGAGCCGGGCCTTAATAATTAGGACGTAACTACATGCGCGCTCAGGGTAAGGACACTACGATAAAGTCGCGTCGCTCAGAAGTCCACCTTTGCTCTAAACCATCAATAATTTGTAGTAATTATGATTTTTAAGTATTGCGCGTACAGCGTATAGATTTTGCTCGATCTTAAGGTTAGCAACCCATGAGCATGGGGAGTGGTGTTATAATCACTTCCATGATTACTATTTTATTTACTTGCTTATTAACTTTGTAGTCTTGTACTTTACGTGTACATAGTACTTTTAACTAAGTAGCTGTAATCATTAGCTATCTTGCGGCTACAAATAATAAATATTATATCATTTATAATAATCACAGCTGGTTGGTAACGATTTTAAATCGGTGTAGGTTTTTTAAAAGGCGACATAAATCATTGTGTTCAGTTTAAACAGAAAACAAGTCACGCCAATCTTCAAGCCATCAAGCTTGTTTCTTATTCTTATCATCCAGATATACATTTAAGTATCTGTAGAGATCTGAACATTGCATCCCATTATGTTGGTACTTAAATAGTGATGCTAACCATTGTCATTTCTACTAACTGCGTTACATTGAAGCATGCCTAAACATGTGATCTTGTGGAAATAACTCTCGGGGGTGACGCGACGCGTGACGTCCGTGCGCCGACGCGTGTCACCAGCGACTGCGTTTACAATGGTGCGTAGTATACTAGGTATTCGGGCGCCAACTTGCACACGTGCTTGGTACGCACGCGTAGTAACATTTGTTACCGTGGCACTAAGCACCATGGAGTTGGAACCATTTTAAATGTTTGTTTAATCCATGATGTGATCTTATTTTGGTGACACTGAGTGTACAGTCGGTACTAAAACGGTCCTAGAATTGTTGATTGGTCTGGCTTGTGAACTGCTCATGCATGACTTGTATATCTTATCACATCAATGGTGCCACGCTAATTTATATATTTTTAGGAAATTGAACTTTAGAAACAATAGTTTACTAAAACTGTTTAACTTATGTTCATTAATTTGATATGAATGAGATTAAAAAGATTAAAAGTTATTTTTTTCTGTTTTATTTAAAGATTGCATTCATGATCATGTTCAGTCGCGGGTTCATTACCGGCTCACATAAAGATGAATCCAATGATAACTCACACGCCACAGGTTACAGGAAGTAACGCACAAACACACCCCAAAAACATTACCCTCATGCAGTTAAAAGTATCAGAAAATCAACGGACTCCAAAATACAGGCTCGGCCTAGTTTGGGGCCCACTGGTAAATAGTTCCCAATTTCCTATTACACTGAATATACCTGCAATATTAAAGCATCATACTGAGACATCAACAGCATAGTTTTGTTCATGCCATTCATTCATGCTGTTGGTACCTACATGACCAAGAAGCTTGTAGGTAAATCTTCTTGTACATGACTGACGTCAGCATAAGAGGAAATCTTAGGCAGGCCACAACAGGTGTCCCAAAGCTATGTCGGCGAATAAGGAACATACAACTACTGTAATCTGTGCAACTATTGAAGTATAGTGATGATATGGGCACATGGTGGGTGCCTCTGGGTAGCCCTGTGGTATACACAAAAAAACAACATAAATAAAAGCTGATTAAAAATATATATTTAGCTATTTATCTTATTTACAAAACTTAGCATTTTGACTTATGCTTCAACAGCAATCTTGGACTTGACTCTCTGTGGCTTGACGGGAACCTTTTCTTCTTCAACTTGTGGCAGTTCATCTGTGGGCACATCGGGAAGCTCTTGCTTCACATCCAGAATAGCCTCAAGTTCAGCTTCAACTTCATCATCATCTTCTTGAGTCAGTTGGCCAGATATCATCTCGTCAATCTCTCTCTGTTTCTCGATGCCTTCTCTGGTCTCGTCCAGTATTTTTTCAATGTCATCTATACTGAGTACTTCATTGACCTTCTTTAGAGCTTCATTTCCTATCTTTAGACCATCGATTACCTGTTAAATTGAAAAATAGATTATCAATTTTAAAAATAAAGTCGCTTTCCGCATCTTTCTGTACATCTGCTAACTCCTAAACCACACTATGGATTTTGATGTGGTTTTCACCATCAGTTAATTTTTTACAGGCAGGTCGCTAGTAGTATTTAATAAGATGCAGATGGTATGTTGTTGCAAATGTATATTAATTGTAAGTGGGTAATTTTATGTATTAAAAATCCTCGAGACAAACGCTCGAAGCTATATTGGTCCTGATAGGACTGCACCTATATTCCTCTGAATTATAATATCAGTTAGGATCTTAGGATTCATTTACATTTCTATTGACATGACTAGGCACAACTATGAAACAAGCAATATATCATTACCTACCTACATTAATAAAGTATAGTACATTTAGATAGACCACAGAATTTAAAGTATCATAGAGATAGAAATGATTGTTGGGCCTCCATAATAAATATAGTCACTACATACCTGTACTTCAATTTGGGCAAACTCCAGGTCATGAGTGAGTTGTTCTAACTTTTCTAATTGCGCATCTGTATTCTGTAGCAGATTTTCTTGGTATTTTTTCTTTTTCAGCAGCAATCTAGCTCGATCACGTTTTCCTTCGCCAAGGAGCTTCTTGGCAAATTGACGATCTCTTTCGAGATTTAATTCTATTCGTTTTTGATACTGTTTTATCTTATCCCTTTGTTGTTTCAATTGCAAGACAGCCTTATCTTGCTCAGTTACTCTGCTGACTGGTTTCTTGTGTTTACCAAACAGGCCACCCATAATAGCGGTTGGTTACTTGCTACTTACGCATTTATGGAATGTTAACGTAGTAGCGTACAAAGTGTTTTACACCCAACCACTACAAAACAAGAGAGCAAGCCAAAGAAAATATTAAAATCTAACAAAATACTCAAAAAATTACAAAATCTGCCCAACCAAACTTATCAGCAGCTGGCAGTCTGGGTTACCAGATGCCGGATTTTTTATTCTCGTAAAGGGCTGCCTAAAATCTCGTACTTTCAGTACCTAATCACGTACAAGCGTGGTAATTTATTCAGAGGAAACTCGTATTATATGAAGTTGCCGTTTTTTTTTAAATAAAAGATTTGTGAAAAAAAGGTTAAAAAAATAACCTGGTAATAAAAGTTGATAGATGGCGTTAGATGTAACTTGAACTTTTGCTGTCACTGTCAAGACATGAAAGACAAAAAAATATACGTGTGCCTTTCTTTTTCTCGTATTTTTTGGCTCCACATGTGTATTTAAGGCCTCGCTACATGGCTTGACCTGACATCGTTTGAAAGAGATGGCTATATAAAAGTTTCTGGGGGAGCGAAAGGGAGAAGCTATATATACCTTAATAGTTTGTTTCTTTTGCTCCCGTGAAATTCAAATCTAGCTGTCCCTTTCACACGATGTCAGGTCAGGCCATGTACAGTAGGCAGCGTGCGGTCCCTTTGGGTACTATGTCCATGATCACCACCATCTACTTACCGAACTATAGACATTCACTTTATCTCTCTGCCCATCGTCTGTTACCTTTTCACGGCTGCACCAATTTTTTTATGAAATTTCAAATTAGTTTTTTTTGTAGAAAATGACTTGCAAGCTGATTTAGCAAAAGTGCGGAGATAATACTTGTTTACTAGTAACCTAAAAAAATTCAAATTCTAATATTAGTCCGATAGTCTGTCTTGCGGAAACATGATCAAATATAAACTGTATAGTTTCATTCGAGTTTCGCGGTCTGTTTCTGAGGTTATTCAATCGATCTGCTAGAAAATCGAATGGCTTTTAATAGATCCGAAAAATCGCTGTATCGTATGCTCTGAGAGAGATTGGATCGTATCGGCGCATCCCTATATGAAAAGATGGCCGCCAGGAAATGGCGGACGCGGACATGCCGCATTTTCTGACTTTCTGAGTATTCATGGCAGTTTTTGATGATAATCTAACGTATATAGTTATTTCGTTTGCGCTATAATAAAAATACATTGTATAAAACAATTGCGTACTGACGTGTAGTGAGGTGTGACTATCTGACTGAAACAACAATGGCGGTGCTTGCAGCGGCCCAGCTACTTGATGAGTTGATGGGGAGGCATCGTAACACCAATCCCAATGAAAAGATAAAAAAACCGAATTGGGAGGATCCTGAGGTAAGTAAAAAATGCCCATCAGCTTACCAGGATACTAACTCAAGAACAAGGTTTTGCAAGAATCAGTTTCACCAGATATCCACAAACTACAGTATAATTTTTCTGTACAGTGCGCAAAATGATACCTACTAATTGCCAAAGTCGAAATCTATAACCGATTCAAGCCTATAAAAACGACTTCGGGGCTTGCTAAAAAAATCATAGACTATAAAAATTGGGTGCCCAAACTGTAGTGAAGTAGTCCATACGGTTTACAGGTTAACCTTGGGTTAAGAATGGTTGTCTTTATAATTATGAAAAGAGAATTTCAAAGTGGTAATTTATCTGAATGTGTGGATTTTTTTTTTCAGTACTGTAAATATTACATGGTGAAGTTCTGTCCTCATGACCTATTTGTGAATACGAGAGCTGACCTCGGAGTATGTCCAAAAGTCCATGATGATGAGGTTAAGGACTTGTTTGAGAAAGCTGAGTCTTCATACAAGAAATCTCAATATGTTGAAGAGTTCTTACGTTTCTGCCGGCACATGATTAATGATGTTGAAAGTGAGTATGCCTAATGTTTGTTGTTTTTAAAAATTATCTTAAACATTGACAAAAAAATATTATATTTGTGAACCCAGCTCTATAATGGTGGCACCTTATGCTTATAATTATAGCAAGTGCAGATCAGTATGACCGGTAGAGAAAAAAGAGAATCTGCCCCCTGCCCTCCACTGGCTGAAAATCTGCCAATTCTACCAAACAAAATGTCTACTAAGTTTTTGTGGAAAAATATTTTTTTTCAGACAACCTGTTATAAAATCGTTATTGCTACTCTAAGCTGATCAAAATGAGTCCAAACTCCATCAATCTACTGTTAGTAACTGAGGAGTTCCGTTTTCCACCTTCCATCTCCATCATCAGATCAGTTTGCTATCATAAAATTGTATTGTCATCGGAACTTGAAAGCCATGCAAAATTTCAACTTAATGGGGAAACTGGTCTAAAATTCAGTTGCAAGATTTGACCTGGACAAACATACTTACATACAAACTTTACAAGTTAAATAAAAGCTTGTAAAATAGAGCTTGCCATATTTTAGTGTATCTAAAATAATAAAGAATTTGTATGGGATATATACCACAATTTTGTTTTTGCATCAGCTTTTAAACATCCCACTGCTGAGATAACGGCCTACCCTTTATGGGTGATTACACCATATCTACCATGCTGGCTCAGTGCAGGTTGGCGGATTCACCTACACCATCGAATTTTTTCTCCGGAAATATGCAGGTTTCCTCACAATGTTTTCCTTCATCAAAAAGCCAGTGGTATATCCGTACATTCCAAAGAAATCATTCATACAGGCCCGCCCGGGTTCGAACCCATGACCCCACAAATGTAAGACAAGCCTGCTGCCACTGAGCTACCACGGCTTACAGGATTTCGATTTTGTTTACTGGCAAATATCTTGTTAGTGCAAATTTAAATTTAGTAAGTAAACCGTGGGCTAAAATAACATTTACAATTTTATGCTTACTGGCTTATCTGTCTTATTTATTTTTGCTGTTTAGGGAAAATACAAAAAGGTAAACAGAGATTGGAGTTGATGAATTCAAAACCTGAAGGTCCACCAATGACTGCAGCTCAAACTGAAAAAAATCAGGAGCAGGTAATTAAATCACGTTATTAATTTATAACACTGCACACCACATCCTCAGCAGCAGTCCTTCTCAATTGGAACAGGTTGCCTGAGGATCTGGTCTCATCAAAATATATAAATTTTGACACTTGTGATATATGCACAAGAGCCTATGCTGCTCGCCTTTAAATAAATATTTGATGATAAAATAACTATTGATCTGAAATTTTATCTAAAATATTCATGAAATTTTGTAGGCAAATAATTTATTTCAATTTTTTTTTCTTGTCCAGTAAACTTTAATAATACTGCGGAAAAAAAATAAAAACAACCGCAATCCTACAATATCATAGAATTTTTTACATGTTGTTTTGAATTTTGATTACCCAAAAAGAGGGGAAGTTTGCTGTGGTGCCATTTACCACTCCAATCAAAAATAGCCGACGCCAAAAAAAAATCAACATCATAGAACCTGTATACCAAGTTTCGTCAAGATTGATTGAAAAATACGATCTGTACGCGAGCATGTATGTTGGTAAACATATGGACAGATGAAAGCAAAATTTGCCAGTTAAAACTGAGACTTTCGGTCACTTCATTCACTCAATCGAAAATACTATTTTTAAGTTCGATGAACAAATCCGTCCAGGTGTTATAAAGTTATAGGAGTGGCGAGGTCTCAGTTCGGGTAGGTATAAATACTAGTTATATTTTTATTGAACAGGTGCAGCTATTGTCGGAGAAAGTAAAGGCCCTAGTGACTGAAGCGGAGGAAGCCGGCACCCGCGGTGACGTGGAACAGGCTCAAGGGCTAATGAAGCTCTGCGACAGACTGAAGGAGGAGAAAGATCAGCTTCTCAAACAGCAGGAGAATAGGTATTCTTTTTTTTCTATAATTTTTTCTATATTCTGCTTATTGTTATGATGAACAAAGTACGCTTACTTTAAAGGTACCTGTTTACTCTAGATGTGAAGAGGCCAATATTGTACTTCTCGGGGAACATGGCTCAACTCATTGAGCATCATAGTTGAGCCTAGGGTCCGAAACGACACAATCCCGTTGAGTTCTGCACCCTTCCTGTGCATATATGTAACAAGTAATGTGATTAAAAGAATAAGTATTTATGAAAAACTATATTTTTCCGTAATAACGAATCTAGTCGCTTTTATAAAATCCGTTGTTGGTACTGTAAGCTGATCAAAATGAGTCCAAACTCCATCAATCTACTGTTAGTTACTGAGGAGCTCCGTTTTCCACACTCTCTCACAATATTGTATTGTCATCGGAACTTGACAGGCATGCAAAATTTCAACTCAATTGAACAAGGGACACTGGCCTAAAATCAGTTGCAAGATTTGATCGGAACTTACACACATCCATACATACATACAAAAACCGTTGGCTTCATTATCTCCTAAGATTTTTGGCCTGACATGGGTAGATTATTTATTTGGTACAATGTCCCCACAGCCACTGGTCCATGACAGCGGAGCTTGCAGCCGCTCAAGAGAAGCAGATGGAGGTGTGTCCAGTCTGTGGCGCTTTTCTGATCGTCGGCGACGCTCAGCAGCGCATCGACGACCATCTCTCCGGGAAACAACATGTCGGGTAAGAGATCACTTAGTTCCTTTTCTTACTATCCTACGAATGACAATTTATAGAAGCAGGAGTACCTCAAGGATCAGTGTCTGGCCCTGTCTTGTATTCGAAACACCAGGGGTAGTAACTGCTACCTTTGCAGACGATTGCCATCCTCACTAGTAGCAAAGACCCAAATTAACCATCGCAGTCTTTACAAAGGGGGCTGGACCAAATAGAGCAGAGGCCGACGAAGTGGAGAATCAAAGCTAGTGTGTCAAAATCAACAAATGCTACATGAAACCTTCGCAAAACTCCTAAATCGCTTCCGAACTGTATGAATATACCTTGTTAGATTATCCAATCTTAACTAATATTATAAATGCCAATTTAACTAGATCTATCTGTCTATCTGTCTGGGTGTTTGTCGCGTTATCAAGACTAAACGGCTGAACGGAACGAACTGATTTTTTGCATAGATATAGCTTAAGGGTAGGAGACGGACATAGGCTACTATTTTTTTATTGGTCCACGCGAACGAAGTCGCGGGTAACAGCTAGTGTTAAATAAAAAGTTGCAACCTATGCTTTAAAAAAAAAACGAAAATAAGTTTTTTTTCGTTTAATTGACCGAGCGAAGCGAAGGTCTCAGAGTTTACTGGGACAAATCGGCATTTGTATGTATGTTTGTGTGTATATTTGTTCGACGATAACTTGCGAACCGTGGATCTGATCCTTATGAAATTTTGTAGGCAAGTAGTTCATTTCAATACAATTTTTAAGTTCGAATATGAGCTGAATCGGTCCAGGGGTTGTGAAGATACAGGGGTCGCGAGGTCTCAGTTCGCCGCGAACTACTAGTATTTTTTACATTTTACTGCAGCTATCAACGATTATTATTTAAAAAAAAAACAGAAATATTTATTTCGTAACAAAAAATACAGACACATAAAAGAAACATAATAATAAATTAAAAAATACATGTAACAGACAGGAAGTGTACCTATATATTTGTCACGAAACCGAAAGCGAAAGGGCTATAAGTTTTGTCTACCACAGGTACTACAAACTCCGGCAAGCTTACGAAGAGATGAACGAAGCCCGCGAGAAAGAGCAGCAGGAGAAAGAGAGAAAGCGGCGGGAAGACAGAGACCGCGATCGTATAGCGCGCAGCGGAGGCGGCGGGCTCGGCTCCGACAGGCGTGACAGAGAGCGGATGGAGCGGGACAGAGAGCGGGACCGGGGCGACCGCGACAAGAAGGATGAGAGAGACAAAGAACGGCACAGATCGTGAGTTAACTGCCTACTTTGATAACAATGTGATTTTTTTATTTAGTGCCCCTCATTAGTTGACCGAGCGAAGCGAAGGTCTCAGAGTTTACTGGGGCAAATCGGCATTTGTATGTATGTTTGTATGTTTGTGTGTATATTTGTCCGATGATAACTTGCGAACCGTTGATCCGATCTTCATGAAATTTTGTAGGCAAGTAGTTCATTTCAATAAATTTTTTAAGTTCAAATATGAGCTGAATCGGTTCAGGGGTTGTGAAGATATAGGGGTCGCGAGGTCTCAGTTTGCTGCGAACTACTAGTAATAAGTAGGTTTGCATCGAACATAATTTCGATTGATTTCCTGGCTTAGACGTAATTAGCAATTATCTGGTTTTTTGACTAACGCGCTCTAAAGCCATCTCTTTTCATCTGCGCGCGAAAGAGCAAGTAGCACTATCTTTCTCTTGAAATTTTATAGTCATATGCGGAAAGGATCAGTATTTAATTGGTGGAAAACGTGGCGTGGGTATTATGGCACCCTCTCCTTTCCTTTGTTCAGCAGTGGACTTCTTCTGGCTGATTATGATGATAAACGCCGGAAAGAGCGGGACTTCGTGACAAGGCCAATCTCACATTGTCACTGCGATAGCGATGCATTTATCCTTGTAAGCCGCATGCGGCCGCTTTTGTATCCGACCTTAAGAGTGCGAAAGTGACAAGCGATCACTTTCGCCGTTTCGCGCGCGTTGCTTAGGATCCTGTTAGTATTTTATCTAGGTGTTAGCGATAGTTTAATTATATTAATGTATAATTGTTTTAGATATAAGCGATAGTGTAATTGTATTAATGTCTAGTTATTTTAGATAGTGGCGATGTTTTACTGTACATTTTATATTATAATATTTCGTCAAGACCTTTACTGGTTAGGATCCGTCACTATTCAAAATTAGAAACAGATGTCCAAGAAAGTAGGAGTTGACCATATCGAGAGAGAGGTCAACAAAATAGTTTTATTGCAGTCACACCCGTTCATTTGTCAAATAAAACAATAAGGAGCTAAGAGATCCGCCCCTAGACGAAACAGGGACCACCCGCGGCTAGGGGTGATAATGGCCGACTCCCGCGCAACGCGCAGATATGACGAGTTACGGTTTCAAGTAGTCAGTTCGAGATCAGTATTCCCAGCGAAAAGACATCTAGGGAGATCTACTAGCTCCTCAGGCGAACATCTATAATCACATAATCATCGAGTTTTATTATAACCCGCACTACAATCTTCTTCATCGCATCATCGCAACGAATAGTCCCAACGAAGCAGTAGTCTGAGGCACCCCGTTCGCTGACGCATACGAGCGGACCGGCACCAGCACCCGAGCGGCACGGAGAATACGCACGTCGTGGTCTCCGTCTCCTCGACCACCACCGGTCCGCACAACGGAGGCGGCGCCTTCGTGCTCTACGCCAGAGCGCCTGCTGTCTACTCAACAGCTGGTCCTTCGAGCCGGATCCTTGACATCTGCTTGCAGAGGTTCCGGTCGCCGACTGCTGCTCCATCAAGAGGACCACGATGCCACTCACCAGAAGTATGAAGAGTTTGAAGGAACAAGGGCAGAGGCGCGATCCTACACCCGACTCTGCGCCTGCTACACCAGTCACGCCGAGATCCACCAGCTCAAGAACCGTACGATCGACTTCATCCGCATCTGATACAACACTGCGAGGGAATGAAGTGACTGAAAAAGAGTCCACGGTGGGTACTGTGGTGAAGCAACCTGCCGAGAAGACGGCTTCGAAGAAATCCGTCGAAGCTTCTGACCAAAGGGGCACGGAAAAGAGACCGTCAGTAGTGAGTGGGAAAGCTTGGTCGTCCAGTATCGACATCGACGAAGATTAAAAGGCGACAAGAATTAGAAGCACGCGCTGAGTTAGCGCGCCGACAACTAGAGTTAGCCAAGATTGAACACGAGCTGGCACAACTCGATGATGATGATGAAGATTCTGTCATAAACGAACCTGAGGACCGTGAAGAGGATGTCCAGGAATGGGTTCAGTCGACGATGGCTAGAATGTCCGGGGAGGGACATATGGAGAAGTCCGATGAGGGACTGATGCGAAAGGCGTCCGGAAAGGGGCAACTTTCAGAACATTCTCCAGTGCGCCGAGTCGAAAAAGAACATAGGGACGAACCTCACAGCGGAACTAAAGATCTTGCCGAAGCCATCATGAAGGCCATTAGCACCGTGCCGAAGACGACAGCAGCGCCACCTGCGTACCTACATGAGCTGCCTATCTTCGACGGCACCAGCGGAGAATGGCTGGCCTTCAAGACGGTGTTCGAAGATACTGCTCCGCTCTTTTCGACCGTACAGAACATGGCCCGGTTGAGGAGGGCAGTCAAGGGAACTGCGAGAGAGGCAGTCAAGTGCCTTCTCTATTCGGAGTGTCTGCCGGAAGAAGTTATGGAGGCCTTACGACGTCGGTTTGGCAGACCAGATGCTCTGATCCTCGCAGAACTCGAAAAGATCAAGCATCTACCGAAGATAACCGAAAATGCGCGCGACATCTGTGTGTTTGCGAGCGCTGTGAACAACACCGTCGCAACAGTTCCGGGGCTGAAGAAAACTCAGTACCTGTACTCGCCGGAGATGCTGAAGAGTATCGTTGAAAAGATGCCGGCGGTACTGAGATTTCGATGGTACGATTTTGCCACTACAGAAGAAGATTTGGACTTGTTACTGATGGCGAAGTTTTTGAACCGAGAGGCCGATCGGTGTGGCCCATACGCGCTACAGGAGGAAGTCACGAAAAAGCAATTTCCCCAGAAGCAAGCCGTTCATACTGCGACCGACCAGGCTAAAGAAAAGTCAACTTGCCCTCATTGCCAAGAAAATCATCACCTTTTTGAGTGCAGCAAGTTCCATAAGGCTTCAACACAAGAGAGATGGGAAATTGCTATGAAATCGAAGACATGCTTCAAATGTCTGCGAGGGGCGCCGATGCAGGAAGAGAAAAAAGAAGTAACGAACAACTTGAGGCTCTCAGTCAACGTCTCGAAGACTGGGAGAGCGTATTTGAAGATGATACCCGTGGAAATTTACGGGCCGAAAGGAAAAGCCAACGTGTTGGCTCTCCTGGATGAAGGATCGACCGTGACTCTTCTCGATTCCTCGTTGTCAGAACAAATCGGACTCGTGGGACCCACAGAACCTTTATCTCTGGAAACCGTGGGTGGAAAGACAATTACGAAAAAAGACTCCATGAGGATCAACACGAAGATTCGGGGTATTCATCAGACAACAAAGAGAGACATGACAGGTGTGCGCACTATCGACGACTTACAACTCACACCTCAGAGAGTGGACAGAACCAGCATCCAGGACTGCGCTCATCTCAGTAAACTGACTGATCAGTTGTATTACGAGGGGGAGCGACCCAGACTGCTAATCGGCCAAGATAATTGGGAGCTCATCGTGTCAAGATCTACACGGAAGGGGAAGAAGAATCAGCCCGTAGCTTCCCTTACACGTCTGGGATGGGTGCTACACGGATCCGATGGGGGAGCATCGACACAAGTCAACTTTGTCACCTGCGCGCATGTCTCTACCAGTGAAGAGCAGATGGAAAAGCTCATACGAGATCACTTCGCTGTGGAGTCACTGGGGGTTCAGCCTCGGTGGCCTAGTAATGACATGGAAGAACGATCACTGAAAATCTTGGAGATGACCACTCAGAGATTAAAAAATGGTCACTTCGAGGCAGGCCTGTTATGGAAGAACGACAACGAGACTATGCCCGACAACTATAAATTGGCAGAAAGTAGGCTGAAAAACATCGAGAAGAAACTGGACAAAGATGCTAATCTAAAGGTGGAGTACGGAAAACAAATCCAGAATCTACTGAACAACAAGTACGCCGAGGAGATACAGCACGCGTCGACATCGGAGAGAAAATGGTATCTTCCTCATTTCGCTGTTACGCACCCGACCAAGAAGAAGATGAGGGTGGTGTTCGATGCTGCTGCCAAGTTTGGGGGAAAGAGCCTCAATGACGTTCTCCTGACGGGACCTGACTTGCTCCAGTCACTTTTCGGGATCCTTCTAAGATTCCGACAACACCCAGTGGCAGTGGTAGCAGACATTAAAGAGATGTTTCTCCAAGTGAAGATCCGAGCAGAGGATCGAGACAGCTTGCGATTCTTGTGGAGAGAAGATCAGCATAATGGATCGCCTAAAGAGTATCGGATGACATCAGTCATTTTTGGAGCCGCCTGTTCCCCAAGCACAGCCATCTATGTAATGAATAAAAATGCCAGTGAGTTTCAAGAACAGTATCCCGAGGCGGCGGCAGCAGTTGTGCGCAACCACTACATGGATGATTATCTGCAAAGCTTCAAGAATGAAGAGAAAGCGGTCAAGATAGCCAGCCAAGTGGCTGCCATCCACAAAAATGCAGGGTTTCAACTCCGAGGGTGGGTTTCCAACAAACCCGATGTTATTAAAAGGCTTAATTGCGAAGAAAAGAGCAACGACGAAGTTGAACTGGGGTCCAAAGAAGAGAAAACGTTGGGTCTACGGTGGTTCACGCGAGAAGATGAAATGGGCTTCAGAACACGTCTCCATAATGTCGAGGCAGACGTCATAGAACAGAGGAAGACTCCGACCAAGAGAATGGTCACGAGTACTGTGATGTCAACCTTTGATCCTATGGGGTTGGCATCACCTGTGCTCATTCAAGGGAAGAGACTTCTGCAAGACCTCTGGAGAAGTGGGATAGGTTGGGACAATACGATCACGCCGAAAAACAAGTTATCGTGGAGAAACTATCTCCGCAGTCTGCATCTGCTGACAGACCTTCGCGTCCCCAGACTTATTACCCACTCTTACACCGAAGGAGAGCTGCATATTTTCACCGATGCCAGTGAGGTCGCCTACGCCTGTGCGATTTATTGGAGGCAGAGGGTCGACGAAGGACGATACACAGTTACGCTCCTGGCTGAAAAGGCAAGAGTCACGCCACTGAAGCCAGTCTCTATTCCGCGGCTAGAACTGCAGGCCGCGCTACTAGGGACCAGGCTGGCACGATCAGTGGAAGAAGAGTTGGACATCAAGCCGGACAAAAAGACCTATTGGACTGACTCGAGCACCGTCTTGTCTTGGATCAAGTCAGATCCAAGAACCTTCAAGCCTTTTGTGGCTCATCGACTTGCTGAAATTGAAGACACGTCGAAGCCCCTGGAATGGCGCTGGGTACCAACTACTCAGAACCCAGCTGATGACGCAACGAGAAGCATACCGGAAAACTTCGACAAGAACCACAGATGGTTCACCGGTCCTGCATTCCTGAGTGAAGTTGAAGAACGCTGGCCGGAACCTCGCTCATTCAAAGCTGAATCGACAGGAGAAGAAAAAGAGAAGTTCGTAGTCGCCACCGTGAAGACTGCTGAATTGCATCCGACTCCAAACCCGACAAGGTTTTCCCAATGGAGCCGGCTGCTGAGGGCGGCTGCGAGGGAACTCCAATTTATCGATCTATGTAGAAAACGAAGTGAACGTGTAAACACCACCAGAAAACAAGAAAAGGAAGACCCAACATGGAGAAATATCCCTCAAAGAAAGAAACCAAGACCAGAGACCTCCAGTGTGTCTCTCCTTATAGTGGACTCCACGCTGCCGAGGTACACATGGCCGCGAGGAGAAGTGGTCCGCACCTACCCTGGACCAGATGGGCGCACGAGAATTGTTGATGTGCGCACGACCGGAGGCACCCTGAAGCGTCCAAGCTCTAAGATAGTGCTGCTGGTCCCTGCAAAGATGACGAGCATTGCGACATCGAGCGACCAGGTCGTGTAGAAACCAGCCAGCGATGCTTTGTAACCAGTCAGCGGGCTTGGGATCATCAGACGACGACATAACAGACAAGACCAGACCAGAGATCGCTAGACCAGAAATCGATGCTTTGCACGAGGGGGAGGATGTTAGCGATAGTTTAATTATATTAATGTATAATTGTTTTAGATATAAGCGATAGTGTAATTGTATTAATGTCTAGTTATTTTAGATAGTGGCGATGTTTTACTGTACATTTTATATTATAATATTTCGTCAAGACCTTTACTGGTTAGGATCCGTCACTATTCAAAATTAGAAACAGATGTCCAAGAAAGTAGGAGTTGACCATATCGAGAGAGAGGTCAACAAAATAGTTTTATTGCAGTCACACCCGTTCATTTGTCAAATAAAACAATAAGGAGCTAAGAGATCCGCCCCTAGACGAAACAGGGACCACCCGCGGCTAGGGGTGATAATGGCCGACTCCCGCGCAACGCGCAGATATGACGAGTTACGGTTTCAAGTAGTCAGTTCGAGATCAGTATTCCCAGCGAAAAGACATCTAGGGAGATCTACTAGCTCCTCAGGCGAACATCTATAATCACATAATCATCGAGTTTTATTATAACCCGCACTACAATCTTCTTCATCGCATCATCGCAACGAATAGTCCCAACGAAGCAGTAGTCTGAGGCACCCCGTTCGCTGACGCATACGAGCGGACCGGCACCAGCACCCGAGCGGCACGGAGAATACGCACGTCGTGGTCTCCGTCTCCTCGACCACCACCGGTCCGCACAACGGAGGCGGCGCCTTCGTGCTCTACGCCAGAGCGCCGTACTCAACACTAGGGTTAACTTCTATGTCCTAGAAATTAGTTTATTTTGTTGGTCTCAGAATGATACTATAGGGCGGCTGCGACAATGGTGAAGAGAGAGACGGAGGCTAGACATGATTTTTTTCTTTGGCATAATGAAGCAGGACAGGAAGATGACACAGTAAATATTTTTCACAAAAACATGAAGAATATGAAATTATTTTACTGTTGTCTAGTTCTTAATTATATTTAGACAGAAGTTTTTTTTACACGACGAGCAAGTCAATCACCTGGTGGTAAGCGTCATGCCTGCCCATAACAGTTCAAAACCACCCTGAATATTAAATGATACAGCTGTTTCAACTTCATTTAATTAAATCTGTTTTGTTTTTTAATAACAGGAGTTCAAACCGCGACGAGAAGAGTCGTCACGACGAACGCGACCGTGATCGCGATCGCGATCGCGACAAGGACCGCGAGCGCGACCGCGACCGACGCCATCGCAAGGAGAGACGTAAGTCACTTACAATAAAGAACATTTTTGATTGTGCCTGTAACCATCGCACGTACAATATTGCTTGGCTGGGTGATTTTCGTTTACCGCACAAGTTTTGGAAGCGAAGTTATTATTTCACGCGGAGACGCCAGAAAATAACACAGCAACGTTATTTTTTCACACTCTGACGCCTTAACTTCATTGGAGTTCTTTGTAGTTTCGAAGCACAAGTGCGAATTTTTTTTTACAACATTTTTGTAAAACCTATTTATTGTCTATTCTACAATTTCATAAACTTTTATTTTTTTTGTCGTCGGACATTTTCGATTGGAAACAACATTTCAGTTTCCCCAATGAAGGGCGGAAGTTTTCTGCGGCGGATATACCCCTCCAATCAAAAATCGCCGATGACAAAGAAAGTCTATGAAATTGTAGAATTGGAGTTTTGAAAAAGTTTGTAGGCGCGAAATCTACTGTTCGCAGAACTACTAGTACGTATTCGTTCCAGGGTCGTCGCACGAGTCCAAGTCCCGGCGGCGCTCCCGCGATCGCCACTAGCTATGACTGAGGTATCACAAATAGCGCCTGAAGCCGGTAAGTATACAACCCGCTACCCACCAGTTGCGAACCCGACTGCCGACCCGCACATCCCACACGCATAACCCTCCCATATCACACTAACAACGTGAAAATTATTTCTTACACCGAAACCTATCCCAGAAAAAAAAAATGTACATTTACAAGTAATAAAGTGAGACCTTGTTTTACAGCTAAATGTAGCATACCAAAATATAACTTCGGTATATGGCATACTAAATGGGGCGTAATGTCGTTCCCCGTCGCACTCTCGATTCGATAGTTGTCGTGTCGTCACACCGACGGACTTGGCAGGTATTTGATTGGTATTTTGAATAGTTGCCGAACACAGCGAGGGCTCATTGGTCGGACGCCTGTTTTATAGCGATCGGTGTGATTTCATTGGGCCCTTATGAGACGAGCGGCTCACTTCGGCCTTGTTTGAGGTATTTCACTAACCATGGAACGTCGTCGTGAGATATCACTGGGACTGATCGCGCGTTGCCAGGTATTTGTTAGGATTCCACGAGGAACGGCTGGACAGTCGTTTAGCGAGACTATAGGCCGAATAACGTTGGGATGAGGTGTCTTGTCTACAACCAATATGATTGATTATTTATATTGCCTCATAATTAAACTGGCCTTAAATAGAGACTGATTAACGAAAAAAATCTGTTCATAAATAAGGAATTTATAAGCATTTTAATTTCATGCTAGGCTAGACTAGTAATCGCTTTTGCGGGAAAGAGACAGAACATCATCTGAATTACACCAAAAACTGTAAACGATTATATCTGTAAAGGTTATTAACTGATTTAAATTATTTCTTCAGTATGTGTATTGTAAATTTTATTTAATTATATTCTTCACTAAGACTGATATTTTTAGTTAATCAAACACCAGTAAATGTAGGTTTTTTTCTGCATTTATTAAAGGTTTTTATCGTAGGTTGATAGGTCTTTATCATTTTTGTCACGTGTATTCCAAATAACGGCGTCCCGGAGCACAAAGTGCGATTATCACAACTACTGCCTGTTTCCAGGTACCCAAATGTTCAATAGTCTGTGGCAACAAGTTTCGTTATTTATTTTTACCAAAAAAACACATTTTTCTCAATATTTTTCATTCATCGAAATCTTGATGCTGCAATAACAAAATATCCCACAAACTGAATTGTATTGCTAGCTATTGATGGAAATAATCGGTTTTTTTTAAATAAAATAATGCATCTCAATTCTAGCATACAATTCGTTTCGATATTCTAGGACACTCTAGTATCATGCTACATGGACTTTTCAGTTGGGATACCGTAGACGAAGAGTGCGGGAGTCGGCGCGTCTGCAACAGAAAATTGAGGTACTTACCAAATTTAAAGCACCCATATAACTGAAGAGGCGACTATCTGCAGCCGACAGAAATCCTGAAGACAAATCCACGCATCGCACCAACGGCTCTCGAGGTGACATAGGATAGTCACACATGACATAAGAAACATCGATGTTAGATATTCCAATTAAATATTAATGAATTGCATGTAGTGCTCATAATGGACATGTTAATTTCTACGCTTAGAATAAACGTATTGTATACTGTGTAGCGGCAATTTATACTCTAGGGAGGTCACTGTTTTCTCTTTATACCGGTTTCCACTGAGGACGATTCAGGTATTTATAATTTTTTTTTCTTCTATTTTCGATGTAACTGTCGCGTATTTTTAAATGTGTGAATGAACATGGTATAGTTATTTGAAGGAATAAACACTTCTATTTCACGTTGTTTTATTTTTTAAACTTCCTAAAAGTGTCTTCAAAGTTAATAATGAGATGATGCAGTATACTCCATTGCATTTTTTAAATTAAGTTTAGTGCAGTTTTATAGTAGTGACAAGACTTGTGAATTTAATTAGCGCGGACCGCCGCGACGCAAACGAGAAATATAGGAGCTATATTTTTACCCGACTTCCCAAGAAAGGTCGTGTTTTGGGATGCATGTAAGTATGTTTGTGTGTTCCTACAAGATGTCCTGTAGCCGCGATGGCTTGACCGATTTCGACAAGCGAGGTGTCGTTGGATTCCTCTTTACGTCTGTAGTGTCATAAGCTCAGTCAGTAACATTTCAGTCGGGTATTTTTCATTTAACGATGTTACTTGACTCTCGCTTGCTCGCTCGACTGACTGTGATTTTCAGGTTTATGCTATATTAGCTGGATACTGATAAGCAATAACATGTCAAACCACAAAAAAAAATGTTTTTGTTATTCAGAACGATTCTTTGGCTGACAAAGAAGCGTACTGTATCACTAAAAAAAAAAAATATTTTTTTGTTGGTTGACATGTTATCGCTTATCAGTATTCAGCTTGGATTTGATTTTATATCTCTGATCTCTGATCTTTGATGAGCTAGATATAATCAAAGATACAAATTAATTTCTCTGACAAAGTAGGTACCTAACTGTCTTTTAAAATACTCGGAAAAGTAAAATTGGCAAGACATGTAAGCTTTGTAAGTATCTAGTCGATTTATACGAAACTTTTAAACTTTTTCTCTGATGAAAATACCGTCAGGAAAACTCGTAA
This sequence comes from Apocheima hispidaria, assembly GCA_947579745.1. Taxonomy (NCBI): domain Eukaryota; kingdom Metazoa; phylum Arthropoda; class Insecta; order Lepidoptera; family Geometridae; genus Apocheima; species Apocheima hispidaria. The sequence goes on from OX388156.1 coordinate 10,579,070, forward strand.
AACTAGTCTTATGAAATGTTAAAACGGGACTGCGGGCCGCAAGTAGGCAGTTTGTCGAAGTTTGGGAGTGAAAACAAATAACTCCGTCGCTTGAAGGCTCGTCTGCGCGAAAAACTACGATAAAAGTTATACGGCGGATTGTTGCTTCTTTCTATTTACTGTTAGCGAACTATATATTCAACATTTGTGAGGGTGAATAAAAAGACGACAATGTAAGTAAAAATTTATATTTTTTTATTATCTCAAAACGAAGGTGCTGGAGTGTGTATGGCCATGGCGACGGTATGTGACACTTTAATTGGGTGGCCCAGATTAGTCTGACAGAACAAATATCAATATTTAAAAGAAAAAGAAAAACCGGCTGCAAAATTAGCAACTCGTCAAAATCGGTCAAGCCACTTAGGCCAATCCTAACTAATATTATAAATGCGAAAGTAACTCTCTTTGCCCCGGTGGCTCAGTTGGTAGTGAACCTACCTTTGTTAACCTACCAGTGTTTGGGGGTGTGGGTTCGATTTCCATCTAGGACAAACATTCATGTGATGAACATTTGTGTTTGTTCTGTCTGAGTGTTTATATCTATTTATGTATGTATATAAAAATATACATGTACGTATCTATCAGTCTCTGGCAGCCATATTACAAGCTTTGCTTAGTTTGGTGTCAGATGACCGTGTGTGCAAAAATGTCCCAGATTTATTTATAATAATTATTATTATTTATTTCTGGGTGTTTGTCGTGTTATTACGGCAGAAAACAGCTGAGCAGATTTTATGCGCGAACGAAGTCGCGGGTAACAGCTAGTTCTGTATAATTGAATGTCGCGCATCCGCGAGATATCCGTTCCAGGCCCACATCGGCGTCTAAATCGAAAATAAAATATGGTCAGGCAAATGTCATAATCAAAGCGATCCAAAACTTCGTAGAAACCTCAAGTAAAGTCTCCACCACTTTGATCGGGCATGACATGGACTTCACCGTGAAATACTTGACTTTGACTATGACTGAGACTTGTTTTAGTTGACTTCACTTGAAACATTACAATACTTGACACGGGCTAAATACACAATGTGTAGAGCCAAAACAAGATAAAGAAATGTATGTTAATGTCGGTGTCCTCGGTGTTTAGCTGTTTAGGCGCGAACGCGAAGAAGTTGTCGCGTCATTATATTATTTTCAAAAACATGTTTTAGTTCGAGTGTTAATGTGTAAAAACTGTGGATTTATTTCCAATAAGGGCTCATGGTCGTGTGCATGACCATGGATCTTGTATGCTTCGTCTAAGTGCATGACTATTGGTGAATAGTATAATCTCGTGAAACGTGACTTTTCGTGTTGTTTCAAAAGCTTCGTAGGAGCTTCCAGTAAAAGTCACTTTACTTACTGAAGCATGAATTGGACTGGACAGTGGCACAAATCGTTGACTTAAGGCCTCGCTACATGGCCTGACCTGACATCGTTTGAAAGAGATGGCTATATATAAGTTTCTGGGGGAGCGAAAGGGAGAAGCTATAACCTTAACAGTTTGTTTCTTTTGCTCCCGTGAAATTCAAATCTACCTGTCCCTCTCACACGATGACAGGTCAGGCCACGTATAGCTGAGACTTGTTATTATTGAGAAATACTGTGCTTTACTTGGAAATAATTAGACTTCATACTGGCTAAATACACTATGTGTGGAGCCAAAATATATGATTTAAAAAAAAGTAATGTCACCTCTTGCCGATATCAATGTCAAAAAATGCAAACAAAACAAAACTGGAAAATTAGGTTAACCTCTTACTTGCTATTTGTAATCTTTTCGAATGCATGTTGTTGTTCTCGGAACAACATGATTTCGAATACAAATTCACCAGAAAATGAAGAAGTAACGATACGACATAACGCCATTGCAAAGCTACGCGAATCTTTCCTGCAAGCCGTTAACGAATTGAATGGTTAGTGTTCCTTAGTATTTATTGTTCCTCAATACTTCTGTGACTTCTGCCGGGTGAATTCTTTGCTTATTCTGTAGATCCAAATGTGGGTTTTCAACATGGAACACTGAGGTATTACAATCATCTATGTAATAGCAAATGGCAATTACATAGACGATAATTATTTTTTCATTATATCTCAAAATTTGTACTTTACCAAACATAACTTTACAATTTTTCTTTGTAATTGACTATATTGATTATTATTCATTTTTAGGACAACCATGCAGCATCCTTACATACGAGCAAAACAGACTGAGCGCCATATTCTCAGGCTGGAACACAGATGGAAAAGAAATCCTCGTTCGAGATCTAAGAACTCCCATTGGTGTCAATATAGCTGCAGCATTACTCCGAACGACTGATATTATTGCCCTTGAATTTCATAGTGACATACCATTGCCATAGGCGTAGAAGGTTTTATTGTGTAAATCTAAGACATAACATACTTATTTTTTTCCATTCATGACATAAGACTGTTTTTATTAACAAGGAATGAGATTTTATTTTTTTCGAAATTCATTTATAGATTTGAAATAGATACCTAAGCTGACTGATTCGTAACGGCACATAGAGAAAACGATATGTGTATGAATATTTTTGCATTAGCATTATCACTAAAATTATATATTTTATAATGAATTTGCAAATACACTGGGTTCTCAAGAGATGGCATTGAAAACATTATTTTTGAACTTTTTTTTTTTATATTTACGTAGGTATATTGCAACCTAATTTGAGCTAAACCTGCAATTGCGGCATATGCCAATACTATGTTTCATTATTTACCATAGTTTAATCGGCTTTTATAGCAGTTTGAAAAAACGTTTGATTAGCTGACAAAATACATAAGCGCCATCTAGTATTCTGTTTTTTTGAAGGTACACTTTTTGTATGTGATAGGTACTTAGTCATTCTTGTATAATTTTTCCTGGTATGTTTGGTGCCCCCTGGTGCCAAATCAGTCTTCTATTTGTGTTTATTGTAAATCCGCCTTATGTCCATGGTGAGGGGTGCCAATGTCAAGACTGCCTCAACTCAGAAAAATCTTAGATTCGGGGCTGTAGAATCTACCTACTGCTTTCTGACTGGCCGATTTTTGGTCTTTTGGACTATTTCCTGCTATTCTGATATATTTTTTTGCTTCAGTCGTCTACGTTCATTCATGTGGCTTTATGTCACACTATCTGCGCCCCGCGGTCTCATCCGCTATCCTACAGGAACCGTTAAATTTTTAGGGATAAAAAATGTGTTAATCCATGGTATAAGCTACCTCCGTACCAAATTTCATCCAAATCCGTTCAGCCATTGCAGAGTTGAACAGGAACAAACAGTTACATACTTACTCACTTGCACACGAACTTTCGCATTTATAATATTAGTGATAGTGACACTTACAATAATATTAATTAGAAGCACTTTGGAAGCACCAAACATATAAACTATGACTGCCAAAATCATACACTTTTGCTGGAGCTGGGTATATCTGAAACTCGTTAGAGAGTATTATGTTCCTTGCTCTGAAATGTATATTTGTGACCTCAGAACTAAACTGCTAAACCGATCATGATGTAATTAGGTAAGGAATAGTAGGTCAATATGGGCACTGAATAATTTTAACTTTTTTTTTTTGCTACTTGATAAATATTTCATAAGAACCGCATATAACGACGTTTCGTAATAAAGGTAGCAACCCTGATTCTCTCGAGTAAAAACAAAAACATGTGGATCGGCGCCTCGGGGATAAATGGACGTCTACGGAGATGGATGGGGCTCTGGATGGGTTATTAGGTTTTTGTACCTATACTAAACGGATACTTTTAGCGTAAGTACAGACACAGACAGTACAGAGCCATTGTTAAAGGCGCTTTGATTATATAGTAGCTGTATGTGTAGCAGTATACTAGCTGTTACCCGCGACTTCAGCTTGATCCGTTCAGCCGTTTAGCCGTGAAACCGCGACAAACACCCAAACAGAGCGACAGTTAATAGACAGTGGGACAGTTACTTTCAAATTTATAATATTACAGAAATATACAGAAATACAGAAATATTTATTTTGTAACAAAAAAAATATAGACATATAGGACATACAGACATATATATTAGTTAGGAAGGATAGTGTAATAAGACCTGCACAGAGGGTAATAAAGAAATCCAGTACAATATTATTGCCCGGCTCAACAGCAGGGACCCTATTCCTGTGCGCTCGAGATTATCTCGGTCACTCTCACTCCCATTAAATTCTAAATGAGAGGGATAGTGATGGAGATAATCTCGAGCGCACAGGAATAGGGTCCCTGGGCGTAAATGACATACTTTAGATGAGGTTTGCATGATATATAAAAGAGTATTGATAACAAGGTGGACGGTGGAAACTAAAGATTTCCCAGGGAACACCCGGGTGGACAAAGGTGAGCCGTTGAAAAAAAAACTTTCCACGGTTCACCCAGGATGTCTTAGGAGGTGGACAGTCGGGGTTAACCGGATGTGCGTAACACTCATAAAGAGATGCATTACGATAACCTGATACGAGATGATACGCTATATGAAAATAAAACTTTGTAACATGTAAGGCGCGGGTATCTACGTATTGATAGCAAACTGCATTTCGTTGCATATTCCTATCGCCATTGACGTTTATTGTAAGTAGTACTATGTGATCCTGATTACCGTCGCCTGGGGCGCTAGTCTCGACTTTTCGCTACAGCACTTTGCGACCGAATTCGGTCGCTATGACGCAAAAATTCGACTTTGAACACATTTTTGCGACAAAGCGACCTGTTTGTCGTATGTGATATACGTTGACGACCTTTTAAGACTACTGATACTCCTTTTACTTTACCTTTACTAGCGGGCAATGGTCGGCTTTGAAAAATAACACTTGTGATTCGCTACGTGGTCAAATAGGCATGTGGTGTGAACCAAACACCCGTTTCTTACTACCTCAGTTACAAAGAAAGCTACGTACTATTTTATTTTCTTGTAATATAAGGAAACTTACAGCTAGGTACGTAATTATTTTAGATTATATAATAATAGAAGGCCAAGAGAATTGACAGAAAAAAAAGACAAACATTATTGTAGAAGAAGGGTCTCGCACAAAATTACGTAAACAATACCGAATTAGAATGTTAGATTGCCAAATCCACTAAAAAAAAGTTTTTGTTTTTTAAGAAGGAAATTTAAAAAAAAAAGAGATTTTTTTATTTTATTTTTTCTCTTTCCTCCTAAGAGGATTTTTGCGTCGCACGTCTTATGCATTTGCCAGTGTCAAGTATAGTTATACCTATATATTCAAGTTTTGTTAAATATTATCATACAAGTCATAGTCACAGTCAAAAGCGAGCAAATCAAGTCACGGTCAAGTCCAAGTCATGCCCCAGTAAAGTGGTGAAAACTTTACTAGAGCCTTCTATGGAGTTTTGGAAACAACACGAAAATTCACGTTTCACGACATTATACCATTCACCAACACGCGTGCATGTTCACGAACACTTAACGGTTAAAAATTCACCATTTTTACACATTAACACTCGAAATAACACAAGTTTTGGAAAATAATAAAATGACGTGACATGATTTCTTCACGTTCCCGCCAAAACTCCAAGAGATAATTATTAGAACATAAGTACAAACAAAATAATAAAATTAAATTTAAACATTTTAAAAATAAAGTTAAAAACAAATGCAGAAATATTGAATAGGTCAACATCAACCTCTTTAGGAAGAGCGTTGTATAAACTCCATGCCCTATTAGACTGAAACTATACGGATGGGACGTAGAAAAGATTCAAGCGAGGCAGTGGGTGTGCGTAGTCCCGGCGAGCAGCTCCTGAGAGTCAATTATATTTATTAAAAAAAAACTAAGTATACATTGCTTATTTTTTTAACTCTTCACATTCGTACCCACTACATGAGGATCCACACAGCAATTTAGGTCCAAACGACAACTTAGGTCTTAGGTAATTTTTTTTTTTTCTTTGAATTTTTATTAACTTTTTATCCCGAAATTTATGTGACAAGAAAACTGGGGCAGTACCTACTTTCGTGTGAGTAGAAGCAGTATGCTCGTTGATCTGCGAATATACAGGGTGGCCCCTAAAACGAGATGTTCAAGTGAACTCGCCACAAGGCCGCTGCCACTGGGACCTGTTGCTCGATCGATTCCGCCACGCTTTGCGGCGCACACTCCCGCCCTGTTTATTTTTTGAGTTTTAGCTCAATTGTTCAATAATTTTCAGCGGATTGGAAGCTAAGTTCGAAAACTAGAAGATGTGGATCATATCATCTCGTAGGTTGGTTTGCGCTTGTACGTTACACTTGGAATTAGGATAATCAATTCATGAAGTCGGGACATCGCGAGACGTAGATTTCAGATTTGGTCTGTGCAGGCTTGAAAACTGTCATAGGGGCTGCTCAACGTATTTTTATATATTATACCTACAAATTGTATAGGTATTGTTGGTAAACCTACATCCCTAAGATGGAGGATACGGTTTTTGTAGTGTGTTTTAGTAATTAAGTAAGTTTGTGTTTGTTCCTATTCTAGGTTATTAGGTTATTTGAAATTGATTATTGAAATTGTATTAATGACGAAATACGGTGTGATGCACAGCTCCTATATTTAATTATATGATTTTTGTAATTCAGCCATTGAATAAAATTTCTTATCTTATCTTACCTCTTTTAGCCTAAACGGCTTGACCGATTTTGACGAGTGAGGTGTCATTGGATCCACTTTTCCGGCTGTAATTTTTCACTCGCGAATTTTTTTGTATTTCTTTTAATAATAATACTGGTTTGTTGACACGGATATCCGGTTAATTTGGGGTGCAGCCAGGTTATATGGCATTGCACACATTAAAACCCCACCGGTGGCCTACCTTGGTGCTTGACGGAGCGCCGCGGGATATGCAACGGAACGCATAGGAGCACCTACATACTATTTATGTTGTACCTAGGAAATTAGGAAACTAATATATTTTTTTAGAAAAATTATGTTACTTAAAGGACGGGCGGTATCAAAAAAAAAAAGATACATTTCTTCGAAATCGGTCCAAAATACAAAAGCAGCGCATCGTATGATAATGTACTAAAAACTCAAAGGCAGAAAAGGTCTAATTCTATCGAGAGAACAACAGGCGACAAACTTATCTGTAGAGTTGTCCAAATGAAGCAACTAAAAATTCTCAGCGGCTCTGTTCAGAGTACGATTGTGGCTCCCTAATTCAACTTACAAACGCGTACTTGGGTAGTTAGGACTTATGGGACCGTCCGTCTGCGGTCCTGGGATCGGCTAAGGATGTTAATCTCATTGAAAGGGTTTGTTTTGAAATATTAGGCAGCTATCAGCCCATATTGTTGGATTTTGTTTTGCAAATATTGTACATATTCTGGATATTTGGTTATAAGGAGGGTATAATCTAGGACCTCATTGTACTCATCATTATGAACTATTTCTATTAAGGAACGAACCCTGAAACCCGAATGTTAATAATGACAAATACAATTATATTCTAAAATACTTATACCCGTTGTCTATACGAACACCCAGTAGGTAGATTGTTAATATTTTTTAGCAAGATAAGTACCTTCCTATTTTGCTCAATAAAACGATATGAAAATGATTTCTCTGCATCAGAACATTAGGTAAAAAAAAGGTCTCGGTGATAAATTGTACCACGAAATTGTATGTTTCTGGGAACGTTTGTCTGCCCGGAATCTTTATAAAATTATTAAGTACTTAGTTGAGAAGCTGAAAAAAATAAGACATTTTTATGAAATGTTGGGTCTCCGAATTCTCTGGTATTGTCTAATGATACGAGTGAACAGAATCTATTAACTAAAGATTTAAAAATGCAGGCATGCATTTAACAGCCGGCATGCGTACCTATCCCATTTAAAACTTTTTAATTAAAAGTTTATTTTCAAAGGCTTAGGCTAGGTACTTTGAGTAGGTAATAAGTATCAACTAAGTTTACCTTACTGCCTAATGTTTCTGTTTAAAAGTAATTTGTAATTCTTTTCAAGTCGCAAATGAGGTCAACACAAACGATGAATATTCTGTGTTCCCTGGCGATTTCTGCAAAAATTCAAGGCCCTGCGACTTTACAAATTTTATTCAAGCTCGGAGTTTTTTCAGTTTTATTATTTCGGAGGAATACAAAACAATTTGTTTTCTGAACGGGCATTGAAACAATAAATGGGTAAAACTCAGAAGTGAAAAGGCACAAAAATTTTGTTTGTTCTTTAATTTTAACGACTCCAAGTGGTTTTGAAAATGGGATAAAACATTTACCTAGCCAGCTCTGATTACGGCCTTTAAAATCTAAATAAGGTAAATAGATAAGAATTTTGTATTTTGCAGAAGCTCTTTTATTTTATTTACTTAGCTCCACGGCCTCCGGGGTTTATACTTTTTTCAAACTTAACAACGATTGTCAAGTAACACTTATTATTTTGTAACATGTTTTTTTGGTTCTATCGTCTAGAATAGATAAGAGCGAAAAAACAACTACATTTTCTAGTAAAAAAAAAACTTGAAGGTGCAACGTTTCGCTCGGCGCGCGAAATTCAAATTTTCTTGCGTTTTATGTCAATTACAGCTTAATTTGTAATTAAGTAATTTTGTTAAAACTTGGTACTTAGGTAGGTTCTACAATTTTATAGTTTTTTTTTTCTCATCAGTGTTTTCTAATTTGGGGAGTTTGCTGCGACGTCATTTACGGGCCGATTTTGATAATATTTGGCAGAAACTTTCAGGTACTCAATTCCAACAAGAATTTCGAATAAGAGCAAAATCGGTCAAGAGGTTGTCAAGATGTGAGGTCTTAGTTCGGGACATCGAACTGAGACCTCACGAACTTATGAAAAACACGCAAGGGACACCTTCCAACATAGGGACAGATGAAAGCAAATTTTGCCAGTTCGCTCGCTCAATCATATAAGTGAAATAAATTTGACAGCGCTAAAATTGTAGCCATCCTATTCACTTTTCAAAAAACAGACGGACAACGAAGGCCTACTTCACCTATACCTAAATCGCATCTGCGCCATTTCGGCGTCGCGTCGCTTTCATACATTTTATATGAAAACAAGTTAATATCATTCATCTAAAATATCCGATATCGCATCTGCATCTGATCCGTGTCTTATCACATAGTGTTTTTTTTTTTTTTGCGATTTGGAAATCTTCACAAGATACCCGACTGCTTTGGGGTGCAGCCGGGCTATGTGGGATTATACCCACTAAACCCCCCCCGGTGGCCTGCCTTGGTGCTTGACCGAGGGCTCCGGGATCTCCAAGGGAACGCACCGGAGCCCTCATCACCACGCTTCAACTCCTCCCGGGGTATAATTCAGGCTTTTGTTCCATTTTTTTCCTTTTGAGGTAAGAATAGGTTCCTTTTTTCCTTTTTCGGTAAGGATTCCTAAAAAATAACAAATTCAAATACCTTATAGATTTTTTAAGGCAGACCAACCGAGATCGAATCAAAGGTCTTACTTTAGTCCTGTCAGATTTGAGTGGTATTACAGAAATGAGGCCATGCCCAAATATTTAGGCTTTTCAAAGGTCTATTTTATTGACTTGATAATGATTAAAATTACCTAACTATCTTGTCGATTCTATCCAGACCAAACACTAAGCGCGTTAGTAATCGCAAAACACTATTCGCAACGTATTAGTACGCGTGTTTACAAAGAAACCGACAGCGTGATTAACGAGGTAGGTAATTTGCCGAGGGTCGCCCGGAGTCTTCCCAGTTGGGGAAAATGGATAGCTAGGTACCTACTTAGGTATCAAGAGATGTAATGTGGTTTATTAATTAGTATCAAAAGTGTTTGGAATTCTTTTGTTCTCCTTTTAGGTAAAAGCAGGTTTCGAATGGCATTCGTCCTACTAGGACTCCATTTTCGAATCGTTAAAATGATATTTCGCACGAAAATAATTTATTTTGCGGAATGACTGACTTTCGATATAAATCCCCAACAAAAGTTGCAATTTCAAAATAATCGTATCACTAACGCAACGAGTAGTTTTGAACCATTCGAATTTGCTTCTATCAATACAAAATCTTTTATTTCGCATGATATTTTCTTGCGAAATAACATATGAGCGATTCAAAAATAGAGCCACAGATCTACGAGTCCTGTAATAAACACGAATGATTTTATACTCTATTTTACAGCATGGTGTGAGACATATGGTTTTATAGATGTACATATTTCGTCCTGAGTGTTGTTCAAGGAAACCACTTCACCAAACTTATATTCAATGTTTCTAAGCAATTACTGAATTGCGGCCACCCCACAGCACAATGAAGTGTGTGAATAATTTGTATTTATATTAAGACTTTTTCTAATTAGCATGTGTCCCCGCACCATTCTATGTGAAATGGAGTATTGTGTAGATAATTAAGTCTTAAATCTTTTTACATAATTTTTTTTTTTTAAACTAGTTTAACTTACCAAGTACTTATTTATCAACTGTAGACTCAAGGAATGCCTCTCTCAACAGGTAACTTTATCTACTTACTTCTATCTTACTTATCGTACTAGACTTACTTATTTAATAATATGATTATCTTAGGTAGGTATTATTACTATTGAATTGAATTGAATTGGTATAATTATTATTGAAATTTATATTAAGCCTACAAATGTTTGTAGTGCTGATAATTTTGTTGTGAATTTTTTTGTGAAGCTTTGTTTAATTTAACCTAGTTATACCTAGTAATGACAAGACATAAGAGTATTCTTAATACCTATTTGGAAATATAGATGAATTGAATTATCCGGTTGGAGCCCGAGCCCTGAGCCCGGAGCAAGGTCGCCGCGGTCGCGGCTCGTGAAACATGCACGACGAATCGCCAGTAATAGGTATGCTGTGCATACGATAGTAGCTAGTCCATGAAAACATACGTGGATCTAGATTTCATTACGACCTACCTTTACTAGTTGAAAATTCTGCCGTAGCTTTGTGGAAGTTCATTTTCAAACTGTCCTTAAATAACCAATCTGTAGTGTCATTCCGCTGCAACGTCGCAATACAATAGGAATAAGGATCAATTGTTTGTCTTTAACCTTGCTGTTATTTAAATAAAAATTTGGAAAAGAAACCTACCTACCTTTACTTTAAAGTCACCTACATTGCCTTTTCCTGTTATTCAACCGCTAAGCAATAGTGAGTAAACACTATGTTCCGGATTTAAGGGCAAAATTTCCAGAAATTACTGGGTTCAAAAATATGTAACGTCTTCAACATCGCAACATCCACTACGCTCTCAGGATGTCCTTTGCGCATGGATTTAACTGATAAACTTTAAAATTCTGATTGGCACTATACCCCCTTGTATAATGTACAATACGCAAAATGGTAACCACACGCAAACAAACTTGAAAATGTACACACGAGCAATATGTACAAACGCAAAATGTACATTATCGCAAATGTACAACGTGTAACAGTAGAAGATTGTTATAGGCAAGCGTGAACCTTACCATCAGGCGAGTGACTTGCTTGTCTTGAGTATCAGGCCTAAGACAATATTTATTAGCCACACCTCTACGTAGACATGTGACTCATCATAACTAATATTATAAATACGAAAGTAACTCTGTCTCTCTATCTGGGTGTTTGTCGCGTTATCACGGCTGAACGGATCGAGCTGAATTTTTGCAAAGATATAGCTTAAGGGTCTGAGATGGACATAAGCTACTTTTTTTTGTTGGTCCTCGCGAATGAAGACGCGGGTAACAGCTAGTATATTTTATAAACGTTTATCTTATAAAACAAACAAACCGCCCCGGATTCGCAAGGGTACCGAACTTCACAAGATCACCTGCTGGGCTAATCTGAAGATTGCCTGAGAATTTCATCAAAATCGTTCCAGGCATTTTGTAGTCTATATGGAACATACATATATACATCGCCTTTTATATATAAAGAAGATATACTTACGTAACTCTATAAGTAGCAGACGTAGATTCTACTACTAGAGTTACGTTTATTCATTACTGTACCTAGCCGATTTGTATCACAATAAAATTGAATTTGACCCAATTCGCTGACCTGTTTACTGACAAAAAGTTGTCTAAATTTCCATTCTTCCCTAAACTTTGGCAAATCCCGGGAACGACGCTATAAAATCAGTTGGCAACCGTGAGAAAGAAACGTCTGCATTGCCTACGATGTAAGCGATGTTCGGTAAGGATGGTAGGGTTGTTTCCGGCTTTAGGGCGTATAATCGTTTAGGCTCGCCTCGAATAATGTTAATACAAAGATGTTAGGGCAATTCTTGTGGGACTGGGATCTCGTCTATTGTGGTCTGACAGTTATGTTACGATGGTGTGGCATGACATCGTGGTAACCCTAATATTGTAGTGCGATGGAATTAATCGTTAAAGGGTGAAAAGGGTCTTATGAGCTAAGACTCGAGGAACGGAAAGGATCATGTGAGTAACAATGCATAAACTGCTTGCCATGTTAATTACCCACTGATGAAATAACTTGAGCAACAAGTATTATTATTATTATTTTATGACATCAAATAAATCGACTGCAACATTTAGCTTTTGTCACTTCAGACGTTTAAAGAGGAATCCAACAACACCCCATTTGTCCACATCGGTCAAGGCGTTTAGGCTGCAACGAATCTTGATAAAATCTGAAATCTGAAATATCAAGATTCGTTCAGCCGTTTCCCCGTGATAACGCGACAAACATCCATACAGGGAGACAAAGTTACTTCCTATAGTTCGCTAGATGGCGTTGATCCATTTTTTGTGCATTTTTTGACGTTTTGTATGGACTGACAGTTATAGTGTATAGAATGCTGAATCGAAGTTTTTTCCTCGAGACGAACGTATTCATTTTCATACCTCGAAACTTCATTGGTCCTGATACGACTGCGGCTATATTCCTCAGAATTATAATATTAAAAAGGATTAGTGGATGGAAGTGTCAAACCCTGCTTATGTTTACTAATAGATGTAGGTACTTGTAAATCCCTATATCCAGTCTGAATAATTTCAATACACTTTAGGGTATTTTGAATGACTAAGTCATAAATAGATTTGAGACTGACTTAGTACCTAGTGGTGCTAAAACACCGAGAACGATACGAGAACATAAAAGTTATTTTCAACCGACTTCCAAAAAGATGTTCTCAATTTGATTGTTTTTGTTTCTCTTTGTTACCTCAGAACTTTGTCATTTATTAACCGACTTGGAAAAATCTTTGTGTAGGTATTTGAAAGGAGATACTTCCAGATTAGTCCCATTTTAATCAAAATCTAGTTCTGATAATGGGATCCATGAGGAATTGAGGGAAATCCTCAAATCCTGGCCATCCTGGCCTGGCAAATGTGGGCTGCCCACAGCCACTTTAGCTTGCAAACTCTGACAGCTTTATCGGTGACTTTAGTTCTTCGGCGAATATCCTCGTTCCGGATTCTATCGCGCAAAGAAACTCCGAGCATAGCTCTCTCCATTGCCCGCTGTGTGACTCTGACTTTCTCCAAAAGGCCAGTAGTCAAGGACCACGTTTCAGTTCCATATGTCATCACTGGCAACACACATTGGTTGAAGACCCTTGTCTTCAGGCACTGCAGCATTCTGCATTTGCATTCAGAATGCATTACCCGGAGCTGTGGATTTTGGCGCTAAGTACCAGCACAACGACGACAGCCGTGCTAAATAATAATGTTTTGCGCATTTATTTTATTTTATTGTTTTTATTATATGTATTAAATACTTACCTATTTATGATATGGGCCATGTTGCCAGGAAATAAATAATTTATTATTTATTATTAATCCATTTATTTATTTTAATTTTTAAATTTAGGTTTTTTATAAAATTAATATAAAAAAATAAAAAATGCTATAAAAAACCTAAATCTAGAGTCCCGCCGACGGCGAGGCTTATTATTATTATTATTAGGTGAAGTGGAACTGTGAGTATTATTATATGTTCTGTGCTGTCGGTTCTGTGAGTCGGGATCATTTGAAATATTTATTCGCCCGGTCCTTATTAAATATATCAATTTGCTAGAACCTATGTTTTGAATAAATTTTTTTCAGCACATTGGAACAAAAGCCTTGTCAACCCTTTGTCAAGCTTTTTATGTTGTTATGTCGTCTTGGTCTTTGTAGTACGTTAAATTTTCCGTTATGTATTGTATAGTTAGCTAAGGCTTCCTAATCACGTTGCCAGATTAATTAAAGCTATGAGTTCAGGTATTTGAGGATTACAAGGATTATGTTAATTGGGAGAGAATTAATTTGTCTATGAGCTTAATTTCCTTGCGCATATTTATGGATTTGAGAAACTTTACACCTTAAAGAAGTGGTAGTTACAATGATTTGTTGTGGCAAGACTTTTGCAGAGTCGGTATGGGGCAGTACCACACTTTTTACACTCATTCAACGGCAAAGCAGTAGTTTGCAGACATGATTGTGTTCCGGATTGTATGGTAACGTATTCAGTTAAAGTTTTAATAGCTAAAATCTCAGTTTGACGAGCGCAGCTGCGGAGGGTTTTGAACTGTTGAAGTTTAAGTTCTGGGTGGCAGTAGCACTGAATTGTACAAGCGTGGCGGATACCATTGGGCGAGCAACACGCTCGTGTCATCAGTCAGTTGCATTATAAAATACCAGAGAATAGGGAGCAGCGTCCTCTTAGTAAACGGTGAGCGTTCTTCGATCCTCAAGCTGCCTGTCAAGCTTAGGAATTATGGCAATCCATTCCCTTCTTTTCTAAAGGAAGCATCTGTTCAGCAGTGGACTCTTCTGGCTAATGATAATGCTGGTCAATAAGTAATATTATATTGCAAAATTGTATGTACCTAACACCTAGCAGTGCTCTGCGGTTTCACCCGCTATATATAGCATAGAAATAGTATTTTTTGTCCAAGATAAAAGTTATGGAGTTGACTGGGAACAACACACATTTACATACGCATAAACTTTGGCATATAAAATACTATATAACTATATAACAGCTATAAATAATAGCTGTTACCCGCAACTTCGTTCGTTTAATTGTTTAATTCTCATGTTAGTCATGCTTTCACCTAGATGGCGTTGTCTGTCGTTAAAATGCGCAAGCGTTTGGTGCAAGCGATTTACCGAAAATAACTTGTATGGAAACCTTAGTTGAGATCGAATATGTGCTTTTTGAAACTCGATTGTTTCATTTTTATTTAGTTCTGGTTTTGTACAGTCCGTCTCCATGGAAAAATTCAGGTCGATCTGATCGAGCCCTTTAGCCGTGATATCGCAACACCTAGATAGAGACAGATAGAGAGACTATAGTTACTTTCGAATTTATAATATTGGTAAGGATACAAGCATAGTTAGGATAGGATTATAAGTTGAGTGTAATGTTGGTCGTAAGTGCTACGAATTTTGCAGTAAGTATGCCAACCGTACCTACGGCGTAGTCAATAGGCTACTTGATTCTACGCTACGCCACACGCGGAATAGACTTTCTATACACCGCAATAAAGTCAATTCCATAATCGCCTCGCTTGGCAGGCGGCTTGGGAACGCTCACCGTTTACTAAAAGCACGCTTTTGCCTGTCCTCCAGTGGTTCTGGGTATCATAGTAGGGGGCTTTTATTTTTTTTACTCATCACCATCATCATCATCTCAGCCACAGGACGTCCACTGCTGGACATAGGCCTCCCCCTTAGATTTCCACGAAGTGCGAATGAAAACGGCTCGCATCCAGCGCGTTCCTGCGGTCTTAATCAGGTCGTCCGTCCACCTTGTGGGTTTTTACTATGTCGTTTATAACTATGTGTATTTGTTAGCACCCAGTAAAGTTACTTGCTCACCGCATAAAACCAACTTTAGCCAAGAAGCGAAACCCAAGTTCTATGCCCTAGCTGAAACAACAACCATCCGAAATCTAGACGAAGCTCTGATTATCCTCGAAAATTAATTAAATGCACAATATCACCAACACTTTGGCGCAGCATAAATGAATGGAGTTGGGTACATTTGGCTGTTTAGGCTCTGTATACACACTCTGCAACACAATGTCGTGCAATGCACATATTATCAACAGTCGTCGCACGATACGCTCGTAAAAAAGCGAAAAAGTCTTGTAAATTCATGTCCATAAGTCACCAGTCTACTGCAGGCGTAGATATACGCATACATGGATTTAGGTGTGTCCTCAAAATGTGCGAATCCAAGGTACGGACCGAACCAACGCCTTATAGCTATGTGCTAAAACCCTGTAGAAGAAGGAAATTGCTGTAAACTGAATCAGGCATTGTTATGACGACATAGGATTTAAAATTAATTTAAATTAAAGTAAATTGAATTGAAATGAATGCAATCGAATCGAACTAGATGCCTCTTCTACAGTGTTAATTAACCATCTAAGAATTCCGGTGGTTATTTTTCGACCTCTCGCAATATACATTTTTTTAATGTTGCGAAAGCTGGTTCACCCGTGTTAATAAATGCATCGGGCTTGGAGGGAAATATTTCGAAAAACTATAAAATCACTTTTTTCGTAATCCAACTATTTTTCATTTTTCTAACAAATTTTGGTACAGCCCACGTACATATAATGTCAAATTACTGTACAGTTTATAGTTTTGGGGGGTTTGTACCATCCAACCAAACAAGCTTGTAGTATCTGTGTCTACCTAACTATACACGTAGCTCGATCTGTCGGGTTGTAACTGTGTAAATGTGACGTTGTATTGCACGTTACATTGCAAATTGTGTTGCAGAATGTCTATACGGAGCCTAATGCTAAAGTCGATTCGTTAAGTAGGGCGGAGTCAAGATAATGTGCGAAACTGAATGCCGCTGCAGAATGGACTCCTGTGACGGTCGCTTTAATTATGAGGTTTGTATGGTTTGTATAGGTGCTCGTAGCTGTAACGATTCCAATTTAAACGCTGGAAATGTTCATTATACTTGATTATACCTACTTGATGCTTTGGCACAACATCGGGGTATGTAAATAGGTATTCCTGTAACTTATCTTGGGGACCTAATTCTATGGACCTATACGACTGCAAAATGTAGCCTATGTCACTCCGGACGTAAAGAGAAATCCAATGACACCTCACTTGTCAAAATCGGTCAAGCCGCTATAGGAACACACAAACATACTTACATTCTTGCATACTTACATAGGTAAACCCCAAAAACATTACCCTCTTTCTTGGACGTCGGGTAACTATAGGTGCATCCCGCAGATAACTTTCCAGATTTCCTTAATTTTTTATGCAAACTGAGTGACTAAATGAACAAGTCGTTTGCTTGATGGTAAGCGCCCACTCACCTATGACAGCTTATTGCCACCCAGAAGTTTGATTTTCAGCAGTTTAAAATCATGCGTGGAAATGCTCTGCGCGTGTCACTGAGATATTAGATGGTGAATCTCTATAAAGGGTATAATAAACCCTGTAATTTTACTGGAAACATTGCTGTTTTAAAATGGAACACAGTAGGTACTTAATATTTGCGCACCATTATTTTCATAATTTACACTACTTTATTGTCACATTTTATCAATATTTGTTAAGTTGTTTAGCTATAGCTAAACAACTAAAGCTATACAAAAAAACCCGTAAAAGACATAGATGCAGTACATTCACATTTTTATTATGATTTGGCTTAAAAAAATATTTGATAAAGGAAAACTCCATTAATGTCCATGTCGCATTGCAAATTGCTAAAAAAAAGCCCTGTTGTTTTCACTTTATTGTTTATTCAGTTTAATGTTGATAAACGATATGACAATACCATAACAAACTCACAATCTTGCAAATTACTTAAGCGCAATGTTTAGCTTCCGAGTTATAGCAGAGATCTAATTTCACGGTTTGCAGATAAGCTTTGAAACACTTGAGCGTCTGGCGAGACTGCAGTCTATGTTTATACACTCAACAAACAAGCATAAATAAAAAAAAACTCACGATACACTAGAAAAGAACAGATGATCTTCAAACGGCTGGACAGATTCAATTCAATTAATTTATTCTAAAATACACTGTGTACACTTATGAATGTCAAGTAGATAAGTACAAAATGTATAAGATTTATGATTTTGAATCATAGCTATGCTTCAAATGAGATAAAAACTGAATCTAGATCGGTTCTTTCGTTTGAGTGCTAAGATACCACAAACGCACGTTAAACTTTAAACTTTCGCGCATCGAAAGCGTCCAACGTGCTTTTACGAGATCATTGGCCTTCCAACCAAGGTATTTCCCACAGAAGCCCTTACGAAAATCGTTTACGTTTTTTCAAAATGCATACCTTGCGCGAAAGACGAAAAGTCCGCGATCTAACAGTTCTCCATAAAGCAATCCATGGTTTTTCTGATCGTCCATGAGAGAGACATTGTGTAGAGACACTTCTCTACACGTTTTACACAATTTATGATTATATATAATTATTATAATTAATATTAAATAACCACTGGATACGAACCATACGTAATGGTACCATACGTAATGGTACCATTACGTATGGTTCGAGTTACAGTTATATAGTTACGATTTCAGGTTGCAGTCGTTATTTGCTGAGGTAGGACTGAATTTTCATGCTCTTTGTGACGCAGAATCTCGGCAGATTCCGCGTCACAAGTAAACATAATGGAGACATCTCACGTTAATTTTACTCATAATAGTCAGCAGGGAATGGGATCAGAAGAATAATGGCTTGGAAAAGTATGAGAAAGCCTAGGAGAAGACTTTCCATCAGATTTTTTATAGTTGGCTGAGCACCTACTAAGTAACATTGTGAGAATCTACTTCGCTGTGACGCTGGTATACTTAATTCGACGGCCTTCCTGGCTTAGGCTGGATTTTTCCAACGTAAGATAACTATTATCTGAGGAATAATATGACGGCAAATATATGATGAAATAATAATTATTATTATATATTATTGAATATATAATAATATATGATGAGGAATATATATAGTATGGCGGTTTGACAGCTTTTGTATAGAAAATATGTCAAAAAGCATATTTATTCTAAGAATTAAATTTACTCTCAGTTGGTCGACTCCACCCTTAGTTGATAGCACATCAGCCTTATGAGCAGAGAGGTCCAGGGTTCATTTCCCGGCCGTACAGATATTTGAAAGTTGATTTTAAATATCTATTCTGGGTTTGAGTGATAAGTTTTCCGTGTCTTTATGTGTGTTCCATGGCGTCCACAACAAAAAATTCTAGTGACGAGTTGTTTTTTTTTACTGACTGTTAAAGCTTATTGTACAAGATTCTAACGAACAATTTTCACTGAAGTAACGTGACATAATCCAAGGTAATGTTTATTTTAGCTACCTATTGATGTTTGTATATATTGCATTTTATTAAATACTTCATTTAACTTTTCAGCACATAATTTTCACTTTATACTTTTATAATTTTTAACTTTTTATAATTTTTTTGTTTCATTTTTTTTTATTCTTACCACATCTTTCCGAGATGAAGATTATTCTATGTATGTCCGCGGAATATGTAATTTTGCCAAAGGAATACCAAAAAAACAAAAGAATATCAGATCAACATCAAAAAGATAGACATACAGCCATTTTCACGGTTGTAATAAATACCATGGTGTTTTTAATTCATAAATAAAAATTTCTGGGAAATATAAATACGTATTATGCATTACCTATATAGGTGCTATTAAGTAATTAAGCTATTAGTAAGTGAATTTTGCAGTTTAGTTACAAAATGTACTTGCATCAAACGCACTGCCATTTGCAGAGGCGGAAATTAATTAGTCGGCATTCGTTTCGCTTCAATGTAACCTGAATTAATATTATTGATAAACATGGCTGTCGACCGAGCCTATTAGGATTGCCTGGAAATTTCTCCAATGACAAGAGATTACAAAGCACCGAGCACATACGAAAGGTTTTTCGGCTCTCTGTGATCTACCGACTGCAGTGCTAGTGTACATAGAAGCTGCCCGAGCTGATTCCACCCTTCTCTTTCCGCTTTAGGACCTCAAAGATCGATAAGTCGCACTTTGCAGTCGAAGTATCTCTTATTCTTAGGACGCGCTTCAAGAATTCTTATTTTATGCGCACTCTAAAGGTCTGGAACACTATCTGCAGCAATATTAAAACTACTGAAGCTATCTAGATAAAACCAAATATCTATGCCAAGTGTTTTTGAACGAAAATAAATACTTCGTGTTGATTAGACTGCATTACACATTCAATTGCACCATTACTATGCTCAAACTTTGCCGGGCCCTAAATCCGACTGGACCAAGATTCAAGCTCGACCTTCGTTGTGAACTTCTGAGGAATGAAACAATTGTCGTTGCCTAGAATTGAGACGGAGCTGGTCAAAGTTCTTGCACGAATATTTCATGATAGCAGCACAGACCATTTAACTAGTAGACAAATTATACCTAGTCCCATCTGAAGAAAATAATACGCTCAAAAGAGACTACCCTCGTCATTTGAATCGCCAATGTTTGGGCTATTCTAATAGTATTAAAAAGATCGTTTATTAGGCCAATCACCGCCCAATCTTAGGTGCCCCACGCGGTGAGATTTAAAGACAATGTGTCTGTATGCGCGATCTAAATAATTTATATCCTTGTAACAGGTATTGCAGGAGATATAAGATAAAGAAGGTCAAAGACTCTTGGATTCTTGGATGAAATTCATGATGTTAAAATATTTAAACAGTTTTAAAGCAGTCTCTACCAAATTACGCTCTTAAGATTAGAGTGTACCGCCTCTTGTCCTTATAAAAAGCGCCAACACCACCTAAATGTAACGAAGCTTTGACTTTATTTTCGGAAGTTTTTTTTAATGTACTGTTGACGTTTAGCCATAGTTACTGACATCCTTACATTTTTTCATATTTTTTTATAGAATTTTGTAATTATATTTTATATAGTTACAAAAACGAGTTATCGTTTTTAATTTTATTTACAACTTCGAATATTTTATTTAATTGCTTGTAAAATTTGTCTCTCTGTTCCATTCCAAAAATAAATTATAAAAGGAAAAATTATTAATAAATTTTCCTCATATAATTCGATTGCACACACTTCTAAATTATATTCAGCTAGCTGTTACTAAAGATTTAAGAAAAAAAAAGAGTAGTCTATGGCCGTCTCCGATCCTTAAGCTATATCTATGCAAAAATTCAGATCGATCCGTTCAGACGTTTAGACGTAATAATACGAAAAATACCCAGACAGAGAGACAGAGTAACATTCGAGTTTATAATATTAGTTAGGACATGTTACTAATAAACATCAGTTTTTTCGGTGTACTCTTTAAGCACGTTCCAGTTTACACAGGGAGGAAACGACGCGTTACGTTCAGTTAAGTTCGCAACGTACACAAACGGCACCAGATGTAACATACATATTTTAAAACCACATTGTTCGCCGACAAACAAACCGGGAGAAACAAACGATATGTACACACATATCTGTGTAGGTACGGAGACATACAAAGTAGGGTGCGTGGTTATTCGAAGTCATGAAAGGATTGTTTGTAAATCATTTTGTTGGGCCAAATTGGACATTGGCTTTTGATTATTTTCGTATCCCAATTTATTATGCGATATACCCAACCACTACCCACTAGATGGAACTACGATATTGTGAAAATCGCGGGCAACCGGTGGATGCAAGTGCATGGCACGTTGTCAGTCGGTGTGGCGGTCTTAGGGCCTATGTTCAGCAGTGGACGTCTTCTGGCTGATCATGTAATGTTATATATGTAAAGTAGTACTTAACTGTCATCACAGACGAAAAAAAAAACAATTTTTAATAATGACATCTATATAACTAAGTACTACTGTACTGATCAAGGGCTTAACATTTTTGAGTAGCGTTTGAGAATACCGGTTAAATTTAATGACCTTTCAGAATTAAGGTAGCGTTCAGTTGAGTGGGCCACCTGAGTGACGTTTCAGTATTCGGCAGTACTTCTTTTATAATTCGACCAGCCCCTTTATTATGGATAATCATGACTGTGTTAGTGATCGTGCGCGAGCGGGAGCGCGCATGTCTGTAAGTTGGTATCAGCAGGACGGCATGTTAACATAATCAGAACCACGAACGTGCATAATAAGGTTTACTATGGCTCAAAGGTAGCGGGTCTGCCTCATGAGCAGGCAGTCCTGAGTGCAAATCCAGAATTCTTATGATTGAGTTGTTTTCTTCGTGTTGCTCTCTCAAAATGTTCAGTAAAAGCATAGAGGAATTATATAAATTTTATATGCTTAAAGAAATATTATTCCAAAATTCAGACTGTTCTAAATGTTACCAAAAGAGTACAAAATCTTCCGCATAACGAAACAAGACCACATTACCCGGTGAAACCAAATTAGACAAAATGTTTTGTTGGCACATTAGAGCAAGCCGGTGTTCATACGACTCGTCGGAGACGGGATGGTAATGTTACCGCGACGGATATACAGCTGTGTGCAGACATGAAGTGAACATTAATTATTTTTTTAAGGCTCACCTCCTACTCGGCTTTTGCTGTCTGGCTAACGAGTACTGCATCATGACTTCCAGCTTAGACATGCGCCCAGAAGCCATGCCGCCGGCATATAGTGTGTAAGAGCCTAAGTTAGGCTAGGCTCACCTAAGTGACGATGTGGTCATAGATTGTAAACAAACATAGCCTGAAATGGGAAAGGCTGCCTCTCAAGACACTGAGGTACTTGATGACAGATTTTCAGCTTGCAGCCGAGAATTGAGAAAGTTTTTTTCAGCTCTCTATTAGGATTTGTACCCACGCCGGCGGCATCCGATCCGAACGCGCTAACCACTGGCCTATAATCGCTACACAAACAATCGGAAACTAGCAGAATAATACAAAAAATTATTCCAAGCAATAGTGTACAAGCATTGCTGTGTTCCGGATTGAAGGACTATGTTTGCAGTACAATTATTGGGCGTACTTAGGGCGAAGATCGCAGTGTATTGCCGCACAGGGTTTTGAATTGTTGAAGTTCAAAATTCTGTGTGTATTCTGCAAGATAATTGAGCGCGCATAATTATCACTGATGATGATGAATTACCACAAATAAATTTATCTGTGGCGCATACTGATATGCTACCCTAGGTAAACTTACATTTTCATTGTTTTTTTTTTTGGGTCTCATTGTACATATTTATTTAAGGCAATATTTTAATTGAATTACTAATTTACAATTTATGTACAAAATAAAACAAACTACATAAACTACTACATTACCAAATATATCATTTATAATATCAAATCACAACTTAATTATAGGTCAAAAAACCTAATATACCGCGACCTTTTAACCAATTTATATTTTAGACTCCATTGTATGAATAAGTATTAGTGTTATTACTGTGACTGTGATAACTCACTCAAAAGGACTCAAAAGTTTTCCTTACTTTTTATAATGAACCTACAAAGCCTACTGATTGAGTTTGTTCTGCTAGAGCTTCGGTCACGGTCTTTCACGGTCTGAAGACAGCCTTACAACGGCTTGTACTATTCAACATGTAGCTTGCGCCTAATGTTTCCTGAGAAAGTTGAAGCCTAAACTGGGAGATACTTATCCCAAGTAAGCAAGCATAAGTACTTTCGTGATTGCCGGCGGGATTTAGTGAATAGTTAGCAAGTAGGTATCAAAAGTAGATACAAATCTACGCATAATAGTACCTAAATTGTTTACGAGTTGTGAATCGCACTTTTTCAAAGTGCTTTTTACAACACTTACGAGGGAAATAAAAGACAAAACAAATTGAAAAATCAGGTAAGTAAATAAATAAACCAAAAGCAAGCAAAACGCGCGAGTGTGGTTTTAGTTTTTTAATTATTTTTTAAGGCATGTGGCCAGTATCATTTTGCAGATTTGGTGATATATTTTTTTGTCTTTTGGCACTATAACCACGTGACATAATCTTCGAAATAAACTAAATTAGGAAATTAGAGGGGACATATGAACATACCTTCATACATACATAGACTGTCAAACTCATAATCCTCCTTTTTCGTAGTCGTGTAAAAAACAGGGCGTTAACAATGGATTTTCATATACTCTTACTGCCAGCTCGGCGCGCGATGGCTTTTCATGACACTACCCGCCCGTATAAGTATTTATACGACAGTAATGACGTACTTTTACCCCCATTAAAAAAAGGAATAAGGTACTTTCCGAGAAAGTTTAGTTTAAAATAATATTTACAATGTCTATAGAGTTTGTCATGAAACGGAGACTATAACTATATTGAAGTAAACATTAAGTTCTTCGTTTACAAACACTATACCGTATTCGATACAAAATCTATTTTTTTTTCTAATTCTTTTTTTTTATTGGTTTCTCTGACGCCCCTTGTTAACTTAAAATATATTTTTTCCAGCTATTGAAATGCGATAATTATGTGTGCGTCATCAAAATCTACTATTATTATGCTTTTAAAGTTTTATGGTTAGTTTTCGAGGGAAGCCTCTATGAAAGACGGACAGGACAAAGGATTGATCTTTTAAGGGTTCCGTTTTTACTTTTAAGATACGGAATCCCTAAAAAGATATATTTTCAAAAGAAAACAGTCATAAATCTTTGAGACAAAACTAGTCGAATTATCCAAGTACCACAACTCACTAGACAGTTGGTAGAACTCAGTTAGGTATGCGATACATCGTAAGTATTTCTAATGAGATTCCAAGCATAGTTCAGCATCGGCAATCAAGCGTTAAGCTACGCTGCAGTATAGCCACGTAATTATCGTATACGTAAGTATATTTAAATCGTTAAACTTGCACACGCTTGCATTCAACAGCTGAACCCCCTCTCACTCCCTCTACCCGCCCGCTGGAGTTCTCTTTTTATCAGCAAAGCTTTGCATGCATCGCAGATGTTGAATTGCATGGAAGGAACCATTTTCTTTTGAAATGTTTTTTACTATTTTACAATACTTATGCACGGACCAACGAGAGAAAATAAGAAAAAAATTGTTTCTTTCTTTTTCTTATTTGTCTTTCTTTCTATAGTTTTTTTTTAGAATGCGGTCACCAAATCGGCAGGACTGTTAGGATCGTGTTTTTTTTTTAAAGACTGTTAAATACTTTATTTAAATAACTTATTTCATGAATTTCTTGATCTGTTGTTTGATCTTTCAAAGGTTGTAGGCAAAATTGTGAAATATGTACCTAACTTACAATCTTAAAGAGCTGAGCTCACAGGAAGGTAGAGAAGGTTCGTTTGAGTACATTTGTTTTTGTTTGGGTACGTTTGAGCTTTTAGCGATAAGGCCGCCAGTTGTTACACTACCTTTTAAGCCTGTTTATAAATTATGTAAAATTTTGTGTGAACAATAAAGAGTTAATTTGTCTATCTATCTATCTACATGTGCTTTTTTAAAGCTTAGGCATGGGAAGATCAAACACGACCGTTTTTTGAAAGTATTCGACCCGTGCTAGTTATTCCACCAAACATCACAGCTTTAATTCCACGTAAGTTCTAGATACGAGTATCTAGTTTGATACTAGGTACGTTGAAACTAGCGCTAGAATAAGTAGGTATACAGCGTGTAATGTATTCATGAGTGGAGAGATATCAGAGGTGTAAACAAGGTATTAAGCTAACGTGGCATTTAGATGTACCAACTACATATACTTAGGTTGGGTACTACCTACTGGCGAATACCTACACCCTAATAGTACACTCACTCCGAGATGACAATTAAATAAATAGAGACTCGCTACGTGGATGTAAAGTTAATGTTAGCATGTACAGCAAAGCGTAACTACAGGCGCGAAACGTGCGCGAGAAGGCGAGAGTGACCTTCGATTTTCAGGTTAGGTTATTGTGAAAGCGGACCAGCCTGCAGGTTTCAAGGCTTTTAACGCTTTGCCGTCGCAGTAAGATATGCCTGACTATTTAAAAGTTTTTAAGCTGTTCGATGTTCAGAAGAAATTACTTTTTTTTTTTTTATATTAATAACTCCACGGACTCCGAGGTCCATGCCCTTTGTCAACTTTTACATTTTTTGTTAACTATTACTGATAATATAAGATTAACAACATAACAAGAGGAAAATCTACTATACTTACTATAATACTACGTTGCGTGTATACACCGAGCAGTCCAGCTCCCGCAAGCAGCACCCGTTCACGAGTTGACGCATGTGCCAGCCTTATACCTTATATATTACCTTATATACCTTACCTTATAATATACCTTATATATTTACATAGTTCAACTGAAAAGTTCTGTTCACTATAGATGTTTTTACAATTATCTATTATTTGTACCTACTACTTAATGCTAGATGTTAACTTAAAATAGTCTTCTTACCATTGAAATAGTGTTCTTACAGAATGTCAGAACATGCAATCTATTAGTATCCAAGACAATTAAAAACCTCATGCAAAAGTAGCCCGTAATAAGAGCATGTCTAAGATACTAATTTTCAACTTGAAAAGCTGCTATAACTAACTTTTAATAAAGCATTTAAACTACGACAGTTTCTATGACTTTATTAAGTGCTCATTCAATGAAAATCCGTTGAAAAGACAGAACATTAAAGGAAATCGGACGGAAAATATTAAAATTTCGTGTAAAATTTATTGCCGATGAAAAGTGACTCACCAACGGATAAAGCACTTAATGCTATCCAGTTTTCGGGTATAGTTGGAAATTTATCAACCAAGTGAAGCGGGCTTATGAGCTGATTTTATGATGTCGCGCGGTGTGGTCATAACATAGTTTAATGTATAGTGCTGACGTTCAAGCAATTTTAATATAATAACTTGCAATCCATATTGCATAACAAGTTATTAGCAATTTGAGTATACCTACTTGCAGTCCGTAATGGATTGCAAGTTTATACATCAAGTATAAGTAAATTTTAAATATCCGTGGATAGATCGGCGTTGGGAGAGATCAACGTGGCAACGTGTATCAGACTTATGCCATAAATGCGAGTTTGTGTATGACAGTAAGTACTGTTACCATTCAGTTATAACGGCTAAAAAGATTCGCATAAAAAGCGTGATCCTGTAAGACGTAGGATACATTTTATGTATATATGATTACTGTACTATACTGACTACTAGACTGAGTGCCAAACGTATCCTTTAATTATGTTGCTTCTCCCTCATATCTCCCCACTTGGATTCCTTGTGTTGAGGATGCCATGAATCACACACAAAGACACGGACACCTAACTCCAACACCCGGAACTGATGTCTCAAACATCTGCCCGGCTGTGAATCGAGCCCGGGACCTTGTGACGCTTGTAAGAAAGATGCTCAACTAAGCCAGGAGGCTTATCATTTCAGGCCTTCTTCTAAGTGCCAACTGTGTGCCTAGTACGAGATTTCCTATTCGATCGCGTTAACGTTTGCTACAATTTGTATGAAGTAAGGGCAGTGCCATCTAGATGGCGCTAGATGTCGCTGCTCTTATTTCATACAAGTCATAGTTAACGTTAACGCGATCGAATAGGTAAACGTATTTAGATAAACGCGCACTAGGCACTCTGAATTTATCTAATGCTGCGGCCACATACTTAATACAATGAGTGGCGAGGGAAGTAGGCAGAGACGTAGTTTGGCCACGTTATTCGTCCTGCCGCTCGTCATGCTCTTCGCCTTGCCCGCTTTTCTTGATTTTGTCAGTTTTTTGAGTGGTTTTTTCAAAGGGCCACCGTTTTTGATAGAGATAGCGCGATGGCAAGGGAATAGCGCGAGGAGAGGCGTGATTAGAGTATACGTTGTGGCCGCGTTCCTATAACAGATAGATAGATACTCTGTATTGTTCACGCCAAAAATTACATATATAAGACAAAAATATACAAGGCTACTTAGGCACCAGGCTCATTCTGACAACCTTAGCATGGAGAGGATGTATAAGGAAGAGGTAAGACGGGGTGTGCTAAAGGCTGATGTAACTTCCAAACTCTTAAAGACCTAAGACTTTTGCTAGATCCTTATCTTGGACAGATTCGAAAATATGGCGTCGTTGGGCATCCCTACGGATAATACCACATTGTAGCGATTCCGCAGCTTTATATATGCATAGTATTGCATAGTTTGGTTGCAGGGTTAAACATAAAAGACTTAAGTTCTTGCCAGAACTCATGTATTTGATTTGAATAATAAAGATTAATGATATAACAAAATTCTACGTATAATTTCAAAACTCTGCCGGAACTCCACCGACAATCCATCTGGATGGTATAATTAGGTATCCTATCTTGCCCACAAAATTGCCTAGTCAGCATATCTACCCCAAAATAATCCGCGCCAGCTCACATAATAAGAAATGTTTTTATCTGAAAGACGCACGGATATAAAAGTTATTAGATATACGTCAATATGAAAAAAGTTATTGGTCTTTTATTGCCTCTTTTCAATATAAGCCGACGGCTCTACCTGTCCACCGCAGTTTGTCTTACATCTTATATTAGACTGGCGCGGCCTTGTACCTTTTTTGTCCTCACTTGCTTGTCTGACCTTTTCATCGTTTTTATAATATAAATAATAACTTTCAGTCCATTAGAGTCCTTAAACGGAGGACAACCAATCATGTACGATAATTTTTAGAGTTCCATAAAGATTCATTTTTTGGGAAACCACGAAAACCACACCGCACATGCACCGTGCTAATCTAGCATGCGCACCGCGACAAAATCTTCACTTTATGTCGAGGAAAATGAGACAAACGTGTAAAAACTCTCTTTCTCTCACTTTTGTTAGACGGCGGTCAGCGCAAGCCTTTTTTTATGCCATAGGTGGCAAACAAGCAGACGAGCCGCCTGATGGTGAGCGATCACCGTCGCCTATGGATACCTGTAACACCAGGGGCATCACAGATACGTTGACAAGCTTTAAAGACTCTATTTACAGCCCTTTTGAAGAACCCCATGTACCCCTAACCCCTAATTCACAAGTCAGTTAGCGATATAGCAGACATTATAGCAGCACAAGTCAGTTAGCGCTATAGGTCCTAAATACGGACAATTTTAATCGGCTAGGGAGCGGTTGTGAGGGAGCACAAAAACAAAACAAACAAGAGCAACAAACAGCAAACAACAAGCCAACGTTCCATACAAAACGTTCGTATGGAACAGCTGATTTTTTCGTGATTTATCAAAAGTCGTAAAACAAAAGTTGTTCGTTTTTTATTTTTTTTTCTATTATTCACATATTGTGTATTTAGCCAGTGTCAAGTAAAGTAAAAAAAAAAACACAATTAAACTAAGTCTCAGTCATAGTCTAAATCAAGCAAAGCAAGTCACGGTCAAGTCCAAGTCATGCCCCAGTAAAGTGGTGAAAACTTTACTAGATTCTTCTATGGAATTTTGGAAACAACACGAAAAGTCACGTTTCACGACATTATACTATTCACCAACACTCATGCACGATCACGAATACTTAATGAATAAAAATCCACCATTTTTACACATGAACACTCGAAATAACACAAGTTTTGGAAAATAGTTTAATGACGCGACATGACTTCTTCACGTTCCCGCCAAAACTCCAAAAGTTGTTCGTTATTTTGTATACAACATCCTCACACCCTAGCCGATGTATAGTTTGTATCCTCGATATAATTGGTTGATTGATATCGAAAAATAATACAAGAGGCAAATAATAGATAAAGAGGAAAAAAGAAAACTAACATAAAAACGGACACCTCGAGGGACCACACTCATTAACATTCATTAAAATAATAAAAGAAAGATCAAGACAAGTCTAAAACAAAGGCTGGCCCCGAAAGTCAAACCGAATTTCTCCGCGATATCTCCCTCCAAATTAACGTCGTATAATCTGTCAAGACTCCCACACAGAGGTCGGTGTGAAGAATTATTTTAGAAAAATTGCGCTCCTTGCGCAAATGTAAAATTTTAAACTTACAAAAGTGAGAAAAAATATTCTTATTCAACAAGTTTTTCTAGAGAAAATTGGACGCAAAAGTTGGAATAATTTACTTTTTATTTTCTTTACAAGTGTGCACGCTTGAGGCGCGATGACCAAGGTTTTAAATAAATAAATATCTGGGTCATTTTTGCACACACAGTCATCTCACCCCAAACGAAGCAAAGCTTGTAATATGGCTGCCAGAGACCGATATACGTACATAGATATTTTTAAATACATACTTATATAGATATTAACACCCAGACATAGAACAAACACAAATATTCATCACATAAATGTTTGTCCTAGATGGGAATCGAACCCACGCCCCCAAGCACAGAACGTAGGTTCACTACGAACTGAGCCTCCGGGGCAGTCAATTTTGTCTGCTACGTATGAAATTTGTGGAAAATTTAATTTTTATGTCTGTTTTTTGTGTGCGTAATGTGTCTGATTTATAAGGACCAGATGTCACTAAAGTGAAATTTTATACGAAATTTTAACACGATTAAGCTTTTGCGAGGATAGTTTTTCAGGAGAATTATAATTGTATTTAAAAAGGAAAGAAAAACAACATTTAGGGACGTCTTTTAGTCATTTGAGTTAAATCCTGTAGGCTATATATACAGAATGGTCCAAACGGTGACATCAATCCTGCAAATGTAGGTTCCTCATATATAATATACCAAGGGCTTCACGAAAACACTCCATGTATGTTTTTTAATATTTACTTAGGGATTTTTTTTATGACCGGCTTAAAAAATTTCAATCTTTTTTGGGTGGATTTTTCGATGGTGTTTTCGGATTCTGCCATCCCAAAAAAAAGTTAGAATGCTGTTAGCTACTTATATGGAAAACATAAAGACGAAAGTCGTAGAACATACATTAGGTATTTTCATGAAGCCTTGGTATGACGAGCCTAAATGTTTCGGGTTGACGTCACCAAAGTCAAAGTTAACAAACGTTTCAGTATTCGGGAGTTAGCCACTTACGTATGTACTGAAGTACATATACAGAGTTGAACGGGAACTTGCATACTCTCATACTTACTTACATACTTACACACAAACTTTCCCATTTATAATATTAGTGTGATTTTAGGCTAGGTATCACACTAACTGCCACACTCAGAGACTCTTTTACATCCCTAACTAAAAAAAAAACTGTGGAAAATCTTTTTTCTTTAGTTGTAAGTAATCAATAAACGTCTGTGAGAGCGGCCGTAATAAATATGATAAATGCGAAAATTTTTAAGTGTGTAGTGTGTTTATTCCCACTCAACTCCGTAACGGCTGAGCAGATTTTGATGTAATGTGGTATGAAAGTATCATATCCTGAAAAATATAATATCGTTCGTATGGGATAGCTCAGGTGCGGAGCTAGTCATTAAATACAATCCTTAGAAAAAAATCCAACACTTCAAAAAATACAGATATCGACAGGATCAGAACGTAATCCGCAAATAAATGAAACACACATACGAGAAATGAATCGATTCCGAAGTATTGGATCAGAATAGAGATTTGAATATTCAGTATTTGCATTGGAACAGGCGGCACTGGATCGGATACATATTTTAATACCTACATATAATTATATAGTTGTTATTTTCAACGAGTGCTGTGACATCGTGATTCGCGGAGAACTTAGCCTACTTATGAGAAAATTACTTCTTTATTTAAAATACGGACTCCAAAAACTCTTGTTTAGAAAAAACATCCCTCAGTGCAAAAAGTCATTAAAAAATAGTTCAAAAACTCTAAAAAAGGTGTAGCATAAAAAAAAAACTATAAAAAAATAATAATTTATGTTTAATTAGTTGAGACTGGCGGGTTTTTATCTTTGAGATATAATGCAGCCTTCTGTTATTTTTTATACAACTGCGTGCGAGACAAGCAAGCCTGGTGGTCCGTTTTTCCCCTTAAGAGGTTGAATTTTGCAAAAGCCGTTCTTAATGTTTACCTACACAGTTTGAGGAGTATTGGGTTCAAATTTCACGTCTTTATCATATGCGGTTTTGTCTGTGCGTTGATTCCTAGCAAAGGGCTTGTTCTTGTATGTATATATTCAATGCAGGTGATTTTCTGTCTTGTGCTGAAGAAGGTTTTAGCTACGTCGTGCAATTTTACCCGGTGGAGCAGTTTAAGTTGGGGGACACACATCGTTTAAAATTTTCGCACTTAGGTAGATGTCGAAGTGTAAGTTAAGCCGAGTAACTTTTTAGAATAACCTAATATCACGCACAAACAGTTAAATAATTATACAGTTTAGTCAAATTTTGGTACTTAATTCAAAATTAATGACCTGATGGATTGTATCCTTAACGGCACCCGTTTAATTCTAGCAAAACTTGTCGTCGGAAATGTATGTATGTAACACTTTTTTTTATGGAATATGGTGATTTTTTCCTTTTTTGTTTTGTGATTAATTTAGTTAAATACACTCTATCTGCAATAATTGGTTGGTGGTGGTTAGTTCAATTCTCCTCGCTCTTAAATATAAGCCATACTAAATTATATGTAAGTACCAAAGTGTTATTTAATTTTGAAAACTTACTACTCTTTTTTCTATGACATCGTGTCTATTAATATATTATTATCTATATCTCATTTAATTACGCAACCGTTTTTTACCACCATATCTACTTGGTCTTACCATAATTGTTTGGAAGAATGATAATAAGACTGCCATCTTGTGCCTGTCTCGAATGTATTATGTTATTTTATTACTTAAAACTCGCGTTAAATTGAGTCGGTTATTCCGACTATTGTTCGAATCACATCCGGTGATCTTCTTCAAG
Organism: Apocheima hispidaria; assembly: GCA_947579745.1. Taxonomy (NCBI): domain Eukaryota; kingdom Metazoa; phylum Arthropoda; class Insecta; order Lepidoptera; family Geometridae; genus Apocheima; species Apocheima hispidaria. The sequence continues at coordinate 10,611,735 of OX388156.1, forward strand.
GAATGGTACAAGCGTGACGCGCACGCAACGAGAGCTTGCCTTGCCTGTCCTATGTATTGTAATTTCCTTCAAAGCTTTTGGTATTTGTAATACATTTGACATTATTATTCAAATTAATTCGAGTTCCTATGAAATTTTTACAAAATTGAGAACGTGTCGACGAATAAGGTCACAGGCTTACCATCCAATGATACAGTATGTCACCTATTTTATACAGGGTGCTGTGCATGAACGTGTAATGTCAGCCTCGTTGCGTTGTGGTGCGTGATTACAGAAGAGGTTTCAGTGCTGAATAAAAATTCAGCTGGGAAAGTTTACAGCAAGCCGTGGAAAATGCCGGTTAGAATGTACATTTTATGGAAGCTTACTTATACTTCAGAAACAGTAAAGAAAATCTTAGGTAGCAAGATAACCGTAGTCAGATTATCTATACCTTTAATGGTCTCTGGATAATCCAACTGTTATTTTATGTAGTAGGCTTAGTAGTTTAGGTAGTTGTAGTTTGTATGTATTGTCCTAAGTTAATTAAAGGCACATGCCCGTTAAAAAAAAGATAACCGTTACTCGTTATTTTCTTACTTTTTTGACAAGAAGACGAAATCATGAGCGCAATTCCTTAAATATAAAATATAAATATTTGTACTGAATTTTGCTCGTATATTGTCACAATATTTGTAGATTTTGTTTTTCATTCAATATTTTTATTAGAATTCGGATAAACTTTTCGCAAAGTTACTTTGCCTCATTAGAATTATGTAATTCATAGCTTAGTATTGACGACTCATCTGGATTAGTTGGTGGTGCGTCTGCGTTATGAGCAGATTAACTGCGACCGTAACCACCGGGGGATGGGCAATAGCGTCGTCGTAGTAATCGGTGAGCGTTCTACAATCCTCAAGCCGCCTGCCAAGCGTGGGGATTATGGCACCCCCTCACACGATAAGGAGGCCTTTGTTCAGCAGTACACGACACTGATGTAAACTACTTTGGTAGCATTATTTTAAAGTGAATAATCTCCGAAGTTTAAAATAGATTATATGCGATGACGGATAAAAATCATCTATAGTGACGTAGTTATTTGCAATATATGTTGAATTTCGGCAAACTCTACTATCGCAGCGATGTAATGTTTATAGTTAGACGAAAATTTATGAATCCAGAGATTCCGGGAAGCTTACAATGCGCTCCCAAATAATATCACGGCCAAGACTGCTTGTAAAAAAAAAACCGCGAAACATATTCCAAAATTATATTCGTTATTAAATTGCTACAATAATTCAACATCAAATCTCTACTAACATTTAATTTCTGCCAATCATATTGGCTCGATTGACATTTGCTAAAAGAAATCGCAAAGAGTAGAAACAGTTAAAGCCGCAATATCTGCGACGGCTAGATTAAGCGTAATCTTGCGCGTGAAAATCAATTCCACATGTCCATCAAAAGCAGTACTTAGTTCTGGATAAAACGAATACCTGTAACAGGTATAGGGGAGGCAGGGCGGGCGGAACGTCAGTGCAACCGCCGCCGCCGCCCTAGCTGGTCGCGCCCACGCTCCTCGCAACAGCTCGCGACTCAAATCTGCCCTGCAGTGGACTAGTGAACTCAAAAGTGTTCCAACCGTGCTTCACTTGTGTTCTTTTCATTTATTTTTATCTGGACTTTAAAAAATAAATATGGATTTTTTTTGGTAAGTAAATACTTTTAAATGTTTAATTGTCATACATACTGTATACTTTTTTATAATTTTAATTATGACATAATATTCAAGCCATAAATAATTAATGAGGCACGCAAGCGTTAAGCAATACGGTATGAAAATTACCTTTCAAGCTCATTAAGGCCTTCCATAACTCATTTCACCGTCAGCGAGTCATTTTCCCAAACAATAACCATTAAATGTACAAAGGGAGTTGGCATTGGCACTTTTCTTTTTGTTAAAGGTGAAAATGGTTACTTTCCGGTCGTATATTGGTTATAATTGAATGGAATAATCGCAGCTAACAAAAGCTCGACGAGGTCGGTCAGAGCTTACTTGTTGCGTTCGAGCTTCGGCTCTTTACTTAGTTTATACTTACATTGCTTTAATTTTTCAGAAACTTAGCTTGAACATTTGGATTATATTTAAACCTTCAATGGTTTCTGGGTAATCCAACTGTTCTTTTATGTAGTAGGTTAAGCAGTTTCGGTAGTTTGTAAATTTCCTTTTACTTTTATTAGAATAAAATCTGTCAATACCAAATCAGTTTTCATAGTAAAAAATCTGATAATTGCTAAACTGCTAAAGCAGGAAATCAATCAAAATTCTGTTTTATGCTATCTTAGATATTATTTTTACCCCACTATTAGAGTAATAATCATTTGAATATACACTAGGGGTTCGGAGCACAAGCGAAGACGAGGGTTTTTAATTATTTTTTTATCGAGAAAATGTTAGAAATCTTGTTTTTTTCCTATGCATATACTAGGCGATGTAACCAGAAAACTTATAACTCAACATTAGTTCACTAATGTACGTGATCTGTATAGCAAAGCAATTATTTTTTTCAGTTTAGCTTCATAACGAGGTGCTCTAGGACTTTCTTGACCTGCTAATACAATAACCGGACTGTTCTCTAAGCATCATCACACTAATATTATAAATGCAAAAGTTTTTGTGTAAGTTGTATGTAAGTAAGTATGTAAGTGTGTTTGTTCCCGTTCAACTCTTTAACGGCTGAACGGATTTGATTGAAATAGGGTATGGAGGTAGCTTATACCCTGGATTAGCACATAGGCTACTTTTTATACCGGAAAAATATTCAGTGTCTGTAGAATAGGGAGTGAAACCGCGGGGTGCAGCTAGTTATCAATAAATCTACATCAGTCCGAGCTGGACATGGGACTCTTCCAAGCCACACCGCTATGCCAGAACGTACTGCTATACTTTGTTACCACTTGAAATCCCGGAACATTGCTTTGTTTAGAGCTAAGCTTATTTGTTAGCCATCAGTTAAGATTTAAAGAGAGGTTTTCGTGGTCCAGCAATTGAGTTCATCTTGCTGGACCGTGGCCATTTTTTTTCCATGAACCACCTAGATGGACATAGGTGGTCCACACAAAATATTTTTTAAACCACCTTTGACCGCTTGCATAAAATCTTTTTGATTTTTCTACAAGAAACATTTTTAAATACCAAAAATATTTTTTTAAATAAAAACTGCACTGAACAAGTAATCCCTACAAAACTACTGATAAACTCATTAACGTAAATATTATTATTTATTCATATTTTTGGAGTACATTTTTAATAAACATTTTTGTTATATTATTAACAGCTGCTTGTAACCTTATTTAATCTATGATTAATTCAATAGTATCTAAAATTACACTCATTATGCCGTTGAAAATATATTTCGGAAAAAAAAACTAAGCTGGTGGTACATGGAAAACATTATTTACCCATGATCCACATAGCTAAACGCAATTGGTGGACCATGAGAAAGCACCGCTTAAGACTATACTACAATCGGTTCAGTGAAGTTCGGTTCAGCGACAGTAATTCCTAGACCCAACATGTCGTTCTGATCGTTAAATGTTTACCGCAACATTACAGTCGTCGAGACTTAATCACGGCAGCAGTTCAGGGGCCTACTACAATATTTAATGCATGCATCTTATTTTATTTTTCTATTGTAGCGAGAGCTTGACTAACTACAATGTAAAATGGAAGTGAGAATATTGAGATTTTAGTAGGCCCCCAGGAGTCACCCGGTCGGTCCCGGCAAGTCTAATCTCACTGAACATTGGCTACGAGCCAAAACACAGATTAGCAGTCCCTTAAGAAATCCTTTGTACAGTTCCAAGTTACAATCCGCTTTAGCAGTTTAGTTTCTCAACGGGTGCCTGTGATATCGCCCCTGACGATATAGATAAATGTATTTCTTGAGTGATTTAGTTTCCGAGAAGAAAATGTATACTGAAACAACACAACAAGAAAGAAAAACACAATTTACTGAGTCAAACTCTACTGTTTATCTTGTCTTTCAATTTCAAATTTTTCCTTTACAAAAGGTTTCGCTTGCTTCATAGTTCTACGTAACATGTGCAATATCAAAATGTAAGAAATAGCTGAGTTTCGATACTCATAAAAAGGTAAAATACGTGGAGGTGAGCCGCAATAACTCGAACTGTCGCGGGTTTCTCCCAACTGGAAACAAATTGAGAGCATGGAGACGATAAACTGAATAATACATTTCACTTACAGTTTCTTTTGCACAATTTGTAAGTACTAAAACAATTTGTGGGTACTAGAACAATTTGTGGGTACTAGAACAATTTGTTGGTACTAGAACAATTTGTCGGTACTAGAACAATTTCTGGGTACTAGAAAAATTTGTGGGTACTAGAACAATTTTTGGGTACTAGAACAATTTGTCGGTACTAGAACAATTTGTCGGTACTAGAACAATTTGTGGGTACTAGAAAAATTTGTGGGTACTAGAACAATTTTTGGGTACTAGAACAATTTGTCGGTACTAGAACAATTTGTGGGTACTAGAACAATTTGTCGGTACTAGAACAATTTATGGGTGCTAGAACAATTTGCTAGCGAAATATTTTATTATAAAGGTGTCTTCACATGTGCAGATTTACTAATTTGTAATTTACTGTTTGTAACTTTTGAAATCAAGAAATGAATTGAAGGTTTCTATGAAATTATAGCAGTTTAGACCTACATTCAATGAGCCTACAGCGTTTTAGGCTTCGCGGGGCTTACGAATGTCAGTCGAGGTTTACCGAGTTTCGTGGTTGTCTCAAACATATAAAATGTGTCATACCTTAGGTCATGACAATGATAATAATTTAGGTTTTATCCTACATCTATCTTTTGAGACAATTACCGTCTTACCACAAAATATTTAAGCACGCTTCAGATGTGTTGAACAGATGTTTCACAAATTACGTACCACAAATCCGCGTTTAGCACTCGTCGAAGGTTAAGCATGGCGTAGCCAGTGTTTAATTTTAAACAGCTCTAAGCCCTTACTTGAAAAGAGAAATAAAACATATGTTAAAACGGAATCTAATCTTTAGGCATTGTCTAGCAGGTGCCTAAGTGCTGTTTTAAATTATACTTACACACACTCGAAAAATATTACCCTCATTCTAAATATACGGAAAAAGGCGCCGCAGGAAAATCAAACACTAAACTTGTAAAAGTCTAGATTACAGAAATAATACAGCTTATTGATATAGCACTCGCTTTGCTAAAGGCGTTGTTTTTCATTGTTTACTTAGATTTTACACATTCTCTTTGAGTAAAGATTTTTCTATCTCGATTTTTCCGGAGCTTAACGCCTCGCTTCACCTTGTCGAATCAAGACATGATACTCTTTTGTTATGTTCGGAGAAAATAGCATGACAAATACAGCGTATATCATACGTTCGTGCATGATCTTCTGAGCAATGTCACCATTCTTTGTGGATGGTGACATCGCTCACTTCTTTGTGGAACAATATGGAAAGGGAATGATCTTTTGTTGGTATTGGTGTAGATAGATAGATAACTCTTTATTGTTCACACCAGAAATTACATGCATAATACAAAAATCTACTTAAAACTAGCGTAAAAATTGGCGGCTTCGTCCAGGCTATAGATTGAGCTTTCTGTTGCTGCACGCTATGTTTATATTGAAGTGTACCTAATGGATTAGGCATCAATATTTGATACTGTGTTAGTTTATTATATTGACAGTTATTATATTTGGTAAATTGTAAATGTGACCGTGGTGATAGATAATTATGATGTAGGGAATAGATAATACATCCACTTGATCACGCATGCAGCACAATTCTTCGCCACGCCGCTGCGCCGAGCGTAAGATGATCCCGCTTACGGTTAGACCAAAATTCACTCACGCGATTTGGCAGGCCAATCATAGGCGATCCAATTGGCGAGCTATTTCAATATCTTGGTGTGTGTGAGTGGGTGATAGTATGTATATAGGTGCCCAAATAGAATCAAAATTTAACGCTCAATTATGTTCAAAAGAAAATAAACAAAAATAAATAATTACGGCACTAATAGCCTGAGGCTGTCAATTGTATCTATGTGACATTTGCTTAGCAAAAGTGCTAACAAAATATTCGATTGATTTATTTTAAAATAGATGTCTTATCTTTTACGAAGTAAGTTGTAAAGCCAAAGCCATCGTGGACGGCTTTAGAGTCTGTGTCCATATTTCATTCAAATTGCAATCTGAAAATCGGAGAACATAAACTATTTCTGTAACATAAAATAGTTTTGTATGCTTCGGTTTATCCTGAGAATCAGGTTAATCACTTGATGGGTGAGTTACGAGGTAGTTTTACCGTACTGGCAATTGGTTGGACAAAAGAAGCATTATTATATATATTTGTTATAATACCTTCTTAGAAGCTGTTACACGTCCAGTACTAGACGAAGTATTAATAAAGCCCTCATAATTCTTGTCTTTAAAAATATAAAACAAGTCAGCCCGACTTTGTTTTATATTTTAAGGTTACATTTACAGTTACAACATTTATAACTCAAGAAAGGCTGGACAGATTTTTATGACCTTTGATTTGTTGGATTTGTCTCCGCTCCGAATAGCAGAATAACTATTTAAAACATCAGAAAAATTGACAAGGTTTGTATGAAGAGTTTAGCGGCGAAGGCCGAGCTTGCATCGCGTACGAAGTCGCGGGCATCAGCTCGTAATTATATAATATCTGTCACATACGACGAAGATTTTAAGGAAAGTGACGGGGACAGAGGCAATGTAGATTGCTCAAGATCAGCCTGCTGGAGATGAAGCGTCATAACTCAAGAAAGTTATTTGGTCTGTGGTTGAAGAGGCAGCCGTCCGTCCGACTTTCTGATTTTTCCCGTTGGGAAATAACTGAGGGATTATTTATGGAAACCTTGGCCTACCTGAAGTGCTCCGATTTTGCAGATTTAATATCCGCTGGCTTAACGACAAAGCTTAGCAGTAACCAATTTTTGTTTTTACTCTACTCTTCTGTAATTACGGTTTTTATTAATTATGACGTGATAAATAAAAAATAAAAGTTTTTTTTATTTTTTATTAGTGCTTATCACTACTGGACGAAGCCTTCCCCTAGTGCTTATCACTACTGGACGAAGCCTTCCCCTATTTGGGTGATTTCCATAATCCCCAAGCTTGGCAGGCGGTTGAGATTGCAGAATGTTCACTGTTAACTAAAAGGACGCTGCTGCCTATCCTCCAGTGGTTCTGGTCGCAGTTTCAGGATAAATCCGGGTCCCGGGCATATCCCTGGCTAAATTGCCATTGATGTTGCGAGCCAAAGTTTAGGTTTTCTTATAACATCAAACAGACAGAGTTTTGGCGGGAACGTGAAGAAATCATGTCACGGCATTGTTTTTTTTTTCAAAACATGTGTTATTTCGAGTGTTAATGTGTAGAAACGGTGGATTTTTATCAGCAATCAGAAATATTTATTGGCCATAAATAGAATTGAATATTACAGGCAAGTCACTTTTACAAATTAAACTATGTTTTTAGTTTTGTGAGTTTATATGTTATTAATTAGTGTTCGTGAAAGTGTTGATGAATAAATAGTACAATGTCGTGAAACGCGCCTTTTCCTGTTGTTTCCATAACTCAAAAGAAACATATAGTAAAGTCTCCAATACTTTACTGAGGCAAAGATGATTAAAAAAATACGGAAGACAAAGCGACATCCCATAATCCTACCATTACTATACATTTTCTGAGATCAAACGCAGCATAAATCCGCCATTACGGAACAAACATGAAACAAACACCTAGGTTTTGACCATAACTCAGCTGTTTTTTTTTGTTACATATATATTTCTTAGATTATATTATAATCTAAGAATTGAACTATTTTCGATTGCGAATTTTTAGTTCTAGGGCTGGAAACTAGATGTCAGCGTATTGCCAAAAGACTTTGAGACATTTGGCTATCCATAAACCGGTGTATTATACTCTCATGGTCGTCATACTGCTTATAGGTACGAAATGGTAAAACGGGGGTACTCCTCAACCCGTCCTACGCAAAACGCTGTAAAATTTAATCGCCCCCAGTATTATAATCTCTAGCACGAAAGTAGCACTGGCACGGTTTTAATATTCACATTCTCCCGTGCTCCGGGTTTCCTAAAAGTTATTCAAGGACTCACCTGAGCGTTCGAGCGATGTGTCTAATATAATTGACGTGGGCTGGAGCTTCTATGATATTACTTGTTATAATTAGGATTGAGCTACGGAAAAAATTGTAATGATCAAAATAAAGTCTAAATATATAGCCCGGGACGTAATTGTTTGGCTGAAACCCTCCAAAACAGCTCAAGCTAAAAAATATTTATTATTTAATGTGTTTAGAATTGTCAATTTTACAAAAATAGATTACACTTAGAGATCAGTAAATAGTATACCCTTAGTTTAGCTACTATCGATTAAATGTGAATATATTCGATAGCAAAATGTATGAAAAATAAACAGTGGACGTACTTATACAGCAATTTCATAAAATATTGGTCAAATACTTACGTAACATCGATAATTAATATGCAAGAGTCGAGAGCGAGAGATAGCGTGATTTCTGATGATTTCGGTGGGTCCCGCCACAGATTACTCCACATGGAAATCGTATTACTAAATCTTTGTTCCGACCTAAAATCCAAAGTTTGTGTGGGTTGCGGGATCCGAGACAAAGTGTTCCTATCATCTTAATGTTACGTAGGTTTTTATATACTGCTCCTTCCAGTAAGATGATCTAGAAGGTGCATGTGGAAACGATCAGAAAACTGTATACCACCAGCATTTACTAGGCGCGCATTACATATATTTTTTTACTCGTTCTGTGCCCGGCGCGGTGAGCTGTATTAGAAAAAATTTCGGCGTGCACTTTCCACTGGTTAAATCTATGTCTATTTTTTTTTAATGTTATTTTACTCGGTGACGAGACGAGCAAGTCGCCCACCTGATGCTAAGCGTCACGCTTGCCCATAACAGTTCAGTGCCACCCAAAATTTTGAACATCAACAGTTCAAAACTATGCGCGGCAATGCACTACGCTCGTCACCAAGAGATGTTAGATGTTAAATCTCTGTATGCCCAGTAATTACGCTGGAAACATTGCCTTTCAATCCGGAACACAGTAATGCTTGCACACTACTGCTTGGCGGTTGAATAACTGACAAAGGTGTGGTACTTCCCCAGGCGGACTCTGCAAGAGAGCCCTACCACTACAATAATCTAAATGTAACTATTTACACATTAGGATTAAACAATCTAAACAAAGTCAAATAAACTACAGCCATTTTTTCAATTTTTTACGTTTGCTTGTATTATGATTGTATGTATTGTGATGTATTATGAATCATTTTAGTGTAGGTAACCTACAGCTACAATTACGCCGCAAAATCATCTTGGATGGGCAATAACTCCAGCATTAATGCTATTTAATGGGACAGTAAGTGGCTTCGGTCCTAAAGATAAGGGCGTTAATACATCGAAGCTACATTAAACTTTGATAAAGGCTTTAAAATAGAGTACAGGAAACTTGTGCAAGATTTCTTTTATTTTTCTCGCTTTTTGTCTAAAAGTCTAGCTGCGTTCGTGTTTCACTTGCGAGGAAAATTCCTCGGGAACCGTATATTTTTAAAACATTATTTTTTTTTATATCTGGGATATTTTTGCACACACGGTTATCTGACCCCAAACTAAGCAAAGCTTGTGATATGGCTGCCAGAGACTGATATACGTACATAGATATTTTTAAATACATACTTATATAGATATTAACACCCAGACATAGAACAAACACAAATATTCATCACATTAATGTTTGTCCTAGATGGGAATCGAACCCACGCCCCCAAACACAGAAGGTAGGCTCACTACCAACTGAGCCACCGGGGCAGTCAAATGTTAAAAAAAGTGTTAAAATGTCACTCTTCGGCCCTAGAACTTATATCCTCGCAAAAATCACGTCGATCCGTTTTTCTGTTGCTGAGTGAAACAGGAGCAAAAACATCGACAGACACACTTTTGCTTTTATAATATAAGTAGGGAAGTATATAGAGTTGAGGGGAAGTGGGGATGACAAAAATCATTAAGTAAGTAAATGTAAAGACCTTTTAATTATAAATAAATAAATATTGGTGGACGTTTTTCACACAGCGCCATCTAGCCCCAAGCTAAGCAAGCTTGTACTATGGGAACCAGATGACTGATAGAATACATAAATACTTTTTTTTTGTAAATACATACATAGAATGCATAGAAACACCCAGACAAAGAACAATCATCCATGTTCATCACACAAATTTTAATGCTTGTCCTAGGTGGGAATCGAACCCAAAACCTACAGCTCAGAAGGTGGAAATCCGCCCACTAAGCCACAAGGCACAAGCATTTTGATAACAATTTGATCTAATCTATTGATAATAACTTCAACTAAGTTTATTGAGTCCTGGGAACAAGAAGCTATTATGTTTTTAAAAAATCAATCAGAGTGCCAGACTGACTCGCCAGACCAAACTGGCCAGATAGCATTCGCATTCGCCATTTTGTTATGGCTAAAAGCATAATCATTGCCATTCGGCGTGGGTGCGCGGGGTAGCTGGAGTGGTAATATCTTTACACTTTTAATAGTCCCTGAGTAATCCAACTGTTTGTTTTGTGTATACAGTAGGTTAAGCGGATTAGGTAGCTTGTTTTTTTTCGTTTATAAAGGCAATTGCTCTATAAAAACTAAGTTTCAGTTTATTCCTATTTCCCTAAGTTTTCTTAATAGTAGAGGATACTTTATCTTACTTGCAGGAGGTACTCCTCCTAATGCTGTATTTTCAGGCCCTGATTATAAAGTAGCCGACTATTTTCTCGATTCTGCCTCGGTATTCATAAATATTGACCGTACGCGACCGCGAAGGCAGCAATTTGGCCGTGTTTGCGTTTCGTATTTTTACAGAGTTCCGGGATAAATCGGTTCCGTTCTGGAACGCGGAATACTATAATCTAAGGATGTGGCATCTATAACATAACGTAACATTGACGGTGAATGATAGACATTTTTTAAACTAATATTTCGTGTAATTTGTATCCGACTGCTCAAGAAGGAGTGTAATATGTGGGGGAGGTGAAGTGAGGTGTTGTTGGAGTCTTTTTTATATTCGGAATATCATAAGGAAAAATTTCTTTGTTTTTTAATTTATTAAATTGTTAAGCGTGTAACTCACAAGAATTACTTCACCCTTTACCCGGAGATGTAGATAATGAATGATCATATCTCTCTTATAATTAAGAATAATAATTATATATTTATGCCTACTGCACAAGGCATATACTAGTGTAAACCTTCGTTCTGAAAACAAACTACCAACCTCGTTTCAAGACCAACATACTTAGAAAAATGTTACCGCATCTGAGGCTTCCGAATTAGCTTATTATGAGTTTAGGTATGAGCGCAGATGTAGTTTATCTGTTTGAATCATCTCTCGAAGATGGAAACAGACGACGAGAAGAAGAAGTACCTATACTAATGCGTTTGTGCCAGCGGGTCAGCACCAGTGCTACCCAGATGATGCTATACCCATTTTTTTGTTTGTTTTTCTCATACTGTAATATTTAAACATACAATTTAATGTTTTCACTTCCAATATAAACCTAAAGTAATAGCCAATTTAAGTTCTTTTGTCATTTTAAGCAGCATAAACACATTCTAAATTTAGTCTAGGCGAACCTCCGATGTGCATGACAGGGTCTCCTGTAGTTAGGAATGCTCCCAGCTTAATGCCTATGTTTCATAATGTCAATGTAATGTACAACTTCTGTTGGGGTCCATATTGTAAAAATAAATAAATAAACCCTAGCTCGGGTAGACGCTGGCAAGACTGCAATCTGCAAAAAACAACCCAAGCGAGACGTCAGTCATCGAATAGGTTTAATATGACATATCTCCAGTTTTTAAGCTCCCAGGTTCCATTAGCTGCGTACATATTTGCGGATGCGTTCTCGCGGAAGAGTTATGAATTTTTCAAAACACAATACAAATACAAGCGTAATTATGTTGTAAATAAGTGAGAATTTGTTGTCAGTCTGTGCTTTGTTTTCCTTTTATATTTCCTCTACGTGATATTTATATTTGTTTCTCTGGCGTTTGTTTTCTTTTGTTTCTTTATGTCAAAGAAAGCCTTGACTACTGTTTTCCCACAAATTTTCATTGTTTTCCTTATGTTATTTGAGATATTGCTGCTTGTAAGCAGAAGGCAATACCACCCAAATTATTTTTTTTGGATTGCGGATTTTTCGATGGTGTTTGTCGGATTCTACTTCGTCTCATCGAAAAATCCACCCAAAAAAGTTAAGTTTTTGTTAAGTCGCTCATAATCGAAAATCATTAAGAAAAAAACATAAGTCCTAAACTACGTAAAATTGTAGACTTTTACAAGGGGTATTTTCGTGAAGTCCATGGTATGAGGCATCAAATTTTTTCGCATTGACGTCAACGTCTGGACCATATCATCCGTTACGGAGCTGACAGGGAACAAACACACTTACCCCCGAATACTGAAACGTTTGTTAACTTTGACGACAGATTAAGTCTATTGCTGTCATTGTCTTTTGCTTATATAGTGCCAGATAAAGGCAGTATTAGAATTAATCTGTTGTCAAAGTTAACGAACGTTTCAGTATTCGGGGGTCTCATGCTTAGACACTTACGCAAAAACTTTCGCATTTATAATTAATTTTTAGTGTGACTAGCAGCGCCCCGCGGTTTTACCCGCTATCCTACTGGATCTGTAAAAAAATACGGGATAAAAAATAGCCTATGTGTTAATCTAGGTTATATGCCGTAGTATTATTATATGTTCTGTGATATAAGCTACCTTTAGCATGAAATACTAATTACTTTGTTATGATGTTCCCTAATAAATATATCGCATCTCATTCCCCTGCTCCATTAACCATGACCCGTTTGGAAGTTCTGCAACATACAAACAGATCTGTTTACCGGAATATCGATCGATGAGCATTCGTCAGACTGTTGTAATTATTATTATTAATTGCAATAACAGCTATTTTCAGAGATTCAAGGTAACTCACTATTGAGCGAGGTAATTGATTTGGTAATTTGATAAAAAGAACATACCAAAATATTGGGTATGGATGCTGGATTTTCAATAATGCTTCTGTTAACTTTTAATTTAGATAGGTTAGTTGGGTTACGCTCTTTCAGGTGTGCAAGATGAAGTGGCAATGGGCAGGCCACATCGCTCGAAGAACTGATAATCTAACATAATCCTTATATAAGTATACCTATTGTAAGATCCTATTATAAGACATCCCTAACGTACCAAATTATTGTATATCCGTAATGATACTGGCTGTTGTTAATTTTATCCTATATTATATTATCTTTATATATAATTCATTTATTTCAAGCATAAAGGGCTCATAGCTAAAAATTCCGAGCAGTCACTTTACACAAATTAGATCCAGTCAAAATAAAAAAAAACAAATGTCATAAATTCATAATACAACTAACTTAAAAAAAAGATATGTCATCATTCATGTTGTTATCTTATATTAATGCGTAATGTGCATTTTACAGCAGTGAGAAATGTAGAGATAGTCCAGCCTTACTATTAGTAATTACAGTACTATATAATCTTAAAATCTTTGTTAAACAGTTATGTACAGTAAATATTTATTGTTTTGTATTGTATTGTATCGAAGGGAAGAAAGGTTCTTAAGTAGCGACCACGAACTGGAACACGCAGCCTAGTTAGTAGTCGCGTCATATTCGAGGGCAACCGGTGGATGCAAATGGCAAATTGTCGTTTAGTGTGGTGGTCTAAGGGGGAGGCCTATGTTCAGCGTTGGACGTTTTCCAGCTGACGATGATGATGATGATGAGGCAGTTAGGTTTAGATATGTATATTTATAATAGTTTGTACTGTGATATATTGTCATAGACATAGATATTATACTTCGTATGGTCTGGTCCAAGGGATCTTTTTCATCGGTACCAACTCACAATAAAAATAATGTACAGCCAATAGTCCGCGTACCTGAGAAAAGGATACGTTTTATCGGGATGTACATTATTGGGCTGTTTTTATCGGGTCGCGAAAAACCAGACGTGCTTTATTAGAATGGGCTGATAATGTATGGCCGATAATGTATAGCAGGATAGACGAACCAGCCTATACTGGCTGGAAGACCTCCTGTTGGAAAGAAAGAAAGCTAGAAAGTTCCTATTGGTCGACGTGCCTATGATCTCTTTTGATTCCATGCTTCGTTTGGACACGATAGTGTAAATAAGGGACAGATTAAAAATAGAAAATACAACCTTAACCTACTGTCATGAGACAAAGTTCAACAAAAGGTTTCCGGGCTTTTATAAAAAAAAACATAACCAAATCAGTTTTGACACCGTACAGATTTCCGAGGAGTTATAAAAAAAAATACCTTATATTTTTAATCTGTGTCTTATTTTTACTATCGCGTTCAAACGAAGCACTTAATCGATTCAGACATAGAAGTCAGTCATAGACACAAAGGATCTCAGCCAATGAGTGATGGGCTATCTTATATCAGGCTCTACATTGCATTATTATGTATATATTAGTACATCTATCAGCCCGTGATATTTTAAAAGGTTGTATGTTCATAATTATATAGGTATGTATGCTAGCTCATTATTTTGTAACTAAAAGTCCTTTACCGTATCTAATTGTGGCAATCATAACAATTCGGAGAAAAGAATTCACCAGAGTAAAAAAAAAGAATCCTATTGTTTCTAAAAAGGTCGAGGTGTTTTATTTATTTTTTGCTAACAACGGCGTATTAGCTTACAGTTTTTCTTCGAAAATGTTGAAAATGTGCAGAGTGAGAACTCGCTGAGAGTAGGAGCGCAGTTTTACTATGGACGATCTCAACCGAGGTCGAAGGTAATAAAGAGAATACGGATGTAACATAACAGTCGGATAGCTGCCGTTTTATCACTCCTCTTCCAATGGGCTATATTTAAAATCATGAATTCCATAAGTCACGTAAGCAAAATTCATGACATGTTATTCTTTCACGCTAGATTTATGAAGCTTTAATGTTTGAACTGCAACTGAACTGGCAACAATTGCCTCATCTCGCGCTTCAAAAATATTATGTGATTTATTTCCGAGTTGAACGAGCGACCGAAATGAACGAATGAACGAACAAGGTTTCCGGGTCAAGAGTTGATTGGAGTATAACTGCCGCTTCTGTGTTTACAAATCATAAAGTAGGGGAATTTTGTTTTTTATTGTGCTGGTAATGGCGGACTGGCTGCGGTTTCGCGTAAAACTAATGAAAAAGTCGGCGGTAATTAAAAATAACGTGTTATTTAGTTGCCTTCACACGAGCACGAGGCGAAAATGTCTGAAAATAAAAACAAACAATCAGTTGTAGCGAATGTTCACGAATCTAAACAGGGTTCATGGTGAGTTTCTCTTTGAGTATTATAATTTGCAGGTTTGTTAGATTTCTTTAAAGTATTATAATTACTAGCTGTTACCAGCGACTTTGTTCGCGTGGACCTACAATGCCAACTACAATGGCCATGACTATTGTTACGACGTTGGTCAGGCAATGATGGAATAGAAAAACGATGATACTTTCAAGAAGTCCTTTAATCGACTGCCGTTCTCATCGCCCCAACCACACTCCCTTCCTTTCGTGCTACCCTTGCTTCGTTATCTCAAAAATAGTTGCCAGTACATTAATAACAATTTTAACTATTTGAAAATCAAACAGAGCATCAGAAGAATTAGGTAACTTAACAGAAACTTACTTAGTCGTTAAACATTAATCAAAGTATATAAAGTTTAAATTAAGGTTATCTTGAGGAACTTCCATATTTTGATTAATTATCTAAATCAACGGATCAATCTATACATGACACTAAATTAGATATTTGTATTGATATGGACGTTGGAAGCCGGAGCACGTTGTAACACTATACAATGTTGCCTATGGCCGTCTCCGACCCGAGCTACATCTATGCAAAAATTCAGGTCGATCTGTTCAGCCGTTTAGCCGTAGAGACAAAGTTACTTTCGCATTTATAATATTAGTTAGGATTAGGATTAGGATTTGTATTGCGAAAGATAAAAACAATTGATTTCTCATTCATTAATGACTAGACGCGTCGTTGAGCGGAAAACACTAGAGATTTGTTAAAGATACAGTTTGATGTTGGATTTCTGCAACGCCTGATTCATTCAGCTATTTGTTTTGATCCTATATCGTTTTTATTTTTATTTTTAGCTGGCCTGCGAAAATATTATTTTTTGCTATTTTTGAACTACTAACATAAAATATCATGCTTCGTAGGTAAAAAGATATCCCAGGGATAGGCTCCGATCAGATATTGAGACACTCCATTACCTAATTTAAGAAATAAGCACAACATTGAGTATTCCATTCTTCAGCAATACAGATAAAAACAACTGTATTTCATTATATATAAGGTTGACATCAGACCTTTGAAGTAACGGTAGCTTACTCAAATTCCCATCATGATAGTATTCCGTAGATCGGTCCCGAGATTTCCACTTGACTCGTCTTGGTCGAAGTTGTTATGTTTAAGTACTTCTCGGACAAGAAGCCCGAAGGTTAAGGGTACTTTAATTAAATTCAGTCTCAAAGAACGTGTTGAACAAATTTACGTAAAAGAAATCGTTAAAAATTATTATAAATTCTACTTAACTAAATTGTAACTTAAAGTCCAAAACAGAACCAGAAATATGACATTGTTACAAGTACCAAAACATAATTATACATTTTAAAACGGACGCAAACACGAGCTAAATATGAGACTTCTCCCCAGAGCATTGTTGAAGCTCTATTTTGATATAGTCCTCAATCCATTCCTGTCCACGTCACGGAACACTCGTAACATTCCAGAGTCTCCATAACAGTAAATGTGGCCATTATATACCTACCGCATCCTTTCATTCCGTGCGGAAAATATCGCGTATACCCAAAAATTCAATAAGTCCAAATCCCGCCTCGAGATGGGCCTCGCGATTTCTGCACCATTGGGCTACAGCCTACGAATATGGGACTTAAAGGAAGTAAGAAACCCATCTCAATGATCTATTGTACGATTCCGGGGCGAAAGTGAATATATTTCTCCATTTTCGCCTCGAATGTGACTAGGAACGGAACTTAGGGACGGTTTGTCAAATCAAGAGACGTAATCTTTGGATTGCATGACGATAGTACTTTGGGGATTTGTCTGTTTACGTTGCTGGAGATAAATGGTGTGTCAGATCAAAGTGGTGGTAAAACAGGTTAAGACAAAATACGACTTAATAGTAATTAGGTACAATCACAGAACGAAATAGCAGCGCCCCGCGGTTTTATCCGCTATTCTACAAAACTCGAATATTTTTCCTGTATAAAAAGTAACAAATGTGTTTTTTTTTTTTTTTAATAATCCATAATAATTTTGTTAATCCAGGATATAAGCTACCTCCATACCAAATGTCAACCAAATCCGTTGGGCCGTTACAAAGTACGGGAACAAACACATCAGGTACATACTTACACGCTTACGTAGAAACTTTCGCATTTATAATATTAGTGTCATTCTAGCCCTTTTTGGTGGGTACAGTCCATAACACAGAAAATTAATGATTTGGAAAATAAATAATATTAGAAAATAAATTACGTAAAAAAATATATGTGATGATTATTTGTTGGAAAATTCATAATTTGGTCTGAATCGTTGACTCTCGTACGATTTTTGAGTGTTTTATTTATTTATTAATTTAATAATTTATTACATATATATTTTATTTACACAAAAAAATATATACTTGTAATTTTGGCAGAAGGTGGAACTTAAGCTTTTTACTGGTACACAGTTTTTTAAATGCGTTTTAGTGAGATTTGTTTAAGATGTTGGTAGTTTTTAACCGGAATATCAACAAAATTACAAAAGCAAGACACTGCATTTAAAATTCCAGAAAGCAACCAGAACTTTTTATCTTAATTATCTTTCATGTTGTCGTTTCCTTGCTCGGATTTCCCCTTTAAATCCTACCTACTGATTTAGAGTCACTTCCGGGAGCATTAAACAAAATCAAAGATCTGTGGATTTGGACCGTCATTTTATGGAGACAACTCAGAAGTTTTTCCTTGTTAAGTACAAACGAATCCATTAGTGGAATCCATTTTTGTTTGTAGTGGTAGGGCTCTCTTGCAGAGTCCGCCTGGGGAAGTACCACACCTTTGCCAGTTATTCAACCGCCAAGCAGTAGTGTGCAAGCATTAATGTGTTCCGGATTGAAGGGCTATGTTTCCAGCGTACATACAGAGATTTAGCATCTAACATCTCAGGGTGACGAGCGCAGTGCATTGCCGCGCATAGTTTAAACTGTTTAAGTTCAAAATTCTGGGTGGCACGGAACTATTATGGGCAAGCGTGACGCTTAACATCAGGTGAGCGACTTGCTCGTCTCGTCACCAAGTAACATAAAATAAATAAAAATAGTGGAAGGGAAAAGGCGAATAATGTCACGATAGTTTTTTTTTTTTTTTATTATTTATAGGCTTGCGTTTGACTGCCATCACGCCTGATGGTAAACGAGGATGCAGCCTACGATGGCCTAGATCTCTACATATAAAACAGTGTTGTGTCCTCCTTTCCTTCAATAAACTCGACATCACGTCTCTAATACCACAACATCTCACGAAAAAGGAACGGAACAGATGTGCCAGCGACCCAAGGTCGTGCTCCGTTATTTTACGAAGTTCGACTGGTTTAGGTAGGCTGGCAATGGCGGAAGATATAAAACAACCAAAGCAGCAGGGCTAGCATGCGCACCACGATAAAAGTTTTTTGTTATGCAAGAACAGGACAAGGCTACGATTGTGTATGCGTTTGTCTCATTTTTCACGACATGAAGAGTAGAGAAGATTTTGTCGCGGTGCGCATGCTAGCCCTGCAGGTCATAGCAGATGTTAACACCCCTTCGTAGAATTAGAATATGAAAATGCGCGAGCGAGACAATTATGGACACAAAGAAGTAACTATGCTACCGTCTCTTCCATACAAACGTAGTCTCATGTTTCCTACCTGAATAATGATACTACAGAAAATATTTGTGCCATAAAATTCAAATGTTCCACTGCCATGCTTTTTTGAATTTTGAATAAATTAAAAAAAAAAAGCATTCTGTAGTGTCATTATTGACACTACAGAATGATGTAGTGACTATGACGATACATTCTTCTATGGAATATTATATGTTTACATAGTTACTCTTGCCGTGAGGTTTTGGCATTCGATATTTGAAATTGTATAGCTGTCTCTCTGTCGCTCTCGTGCGTGCAATAGAGAGAGTTAGTGAATTTTCCTAACTTTTTGATGAAATTAGCATTTCGAGGGTAGTCTGTTATCGCCCCGAAAATCTTCACAAAATCTTTTGTTTTTAGAGTCAAAGGCTTGCATAAATCATAATCTAAGCTATGTTTTGTTTTTTCAAAAAATGTTTATGGTATTCTACTTCAACTACTTTTCTTCGTCGTATTTTCGACGCAAAAAATGTGTCACTTTAAGTGCGAACCGGAAGACGCAGCGCAGGCATGCCTCCCACTACGTGGACTTCAGACCTATAACAACAAAGATATTGCGAAATTAAAAAAATAAAATACATCAAGCAAGACGAGGTCGGGCGCGTGTCTCGCTGAGCATTCCTTGATAAAGGTCACCGAATGTGATCGAAACTATAGTTGGAATAACCGACTCAATTTAACGTGAATATTCCCGATTTATTAAAACAAAAATACATCAAGTAGTTTTCCACGGTGTATTTTATTTTATTTTTATTTTTATTTTATAGAATATGGATCCCCAACAGAAGTTACACATTACATTCACATTATGAAACATAGGCATCAAGCAGGGTGCACCCCCAATTACAGGAGACCACGTCGTGCTCATGGAGGTTCGACTAGACTAAACTAAAATGAAAATATTTTATGTGTAGATAACATATAAAAAAAAACATCGAAATCGGATAACATTTAGGGCTGGATATCAGACTACGCTTTTTATATGGACAAGACGGCGGTATACTCTATTCTTAACAGCAGTGGGTAAAAAATAATACATTCGTTACTATCCAGAAGACGTTCACTTTTCGACTAAGTTTTCTTGTCATTTTTTTTCCTCTTGTGTCGTTGTCGTTTTGATGTGAAACGTAAGATATGTTTGGAGAGCTGAAAAGTGGGTTGGCCTTCAGTTACATTCGCCTTGATTGGATTTGGGAATATTATTTCAGTTACCTGGAATTTCTGAGCCGCTAGGTTCGTCTTTGATTTTCGTTGAATTTGCTATGTTATATATTTGTATCCTGAAACCGAATCTAAATTGAAGTGCGTGATAGAAGAAAGACGCACCACAATTTCCCGACTACATTTTATATTAATTTATACAAGAATTTATATATATTTATATATATTCGTATAAATTTAGAATTTCAAACGAAATTATATCTTTTGATGTCACCAGCCTTTTTTCGAAACAGAATACGTTACTGTGAGCGCCCGCGGCTCTAGGAAATTGAATGTCATAGAAATCTTGAGCAATTACAGGCATACCAACTTTTCCGTACAGCTGGCCAAATGAGGGAACGAAAATTTCCACGGAAGGCTGTCAGTTTAGTTTCGAAATTACGATGGTGGCTCCTCCACTTATTTCTGAAGATAAATTGGGCACTGTACTTTTGAGAAGACATAACTGGGCCTACTGGAGAAAGCTATTTTGGAATAGAATGAGAACACGTCTGGGTATTACCTGTCACGGAAACTACGTTATTCCCTAACATGTTAGGTAAGGAACGAAACCTTTTGGGAATTTAAGCATAGGAAAGAAATATGAAGCGTGAGGTCTATTTTACTTTAAATTATTTTAAATAAAAAAAAGACTTCACCAGAACCATATATTTGCTTCGTCATCGTCGCATAACTATCATAATCGTGATTATCTTATCGCCAACCGTGAAATACTTATCATTGAAAGTTGCAGAGGCCATCTGTGGTCTTCTTCATCAGTTCTACTTCACTACTTTCTGAATGAAAATGCTTGACATTCATTCACTCATTATTTAAGAGCGTAGCTCTTGTCGGTGGAGTAATTTCCATGCTTGGCGGTCTTCTGCCAGCGTTTTCACCTCCCTGTACGACATGACATCTGCCTTCTCTTTTATCTGGTCTATAAAAGTTCTCCTTGGTCTTCCCGGTCCTCTCTTTCCTGCTATCTTTCCTTCTATGATGGTTTTCATCAGATCGTCACGTCGCTTGACATGTTGATGAAAATACCAAAATCGCTATATGTATGCCTATAATATTTGTGAGGATCCATGAGGAATTGAGGATTTTTTTTAAATGACAGGATTTTCATAAAAATGGGACCAATCTGAAAGAATCTCCTTTCAAATTAAAAAATAATTTTCCAAACTATCGACTGTTCTTCCTGTAAAATACTTATCATTGTGGATTTCTGATGGCTATCACTGGTCTTTTTCATCAGTTCGAAATGCAAATGCTTGACTTGTTGATGGAAATACCAAATATATCTATGTCTATAATGTTTAAGGAGTACCCTCAATTCCTCATGTATCCCATTACCAGAAAAAAAAGGATCAATCTGGAAGTATCTCCTTTCAATTTAATAATAATAATAATAATAATAATAAATATCTGGGACATTATTGCACACAAGGTCATCTGACCCCAAACTAAGCAAAGCTTGTAATATGGCTGTCAAAAACTGATATACGTACATAGATGTTTTTAAATACTTAGTGATTAAACGAACTTACCTTAGTGAAGTTCTATCATAATTATACGTAGCACTTCGTCCGAAGAAATTAGTATTTGTAGATATTATACACACATGTAGTTTCGCCTAAGTGACACCACTCTTGCACTATTGTTGAGAGAATGTAGGTAGAAAAAAAAAATATGTGAGGGTAGATGCAACTTACCTCGCCATTTTATTGTTCTGTCTCGTCATTTAGTTTAGAGCTATACGCATACCTAGGTAAGTCTGTCATTGGCATACTTCTTTATGTTTAATGATATATATGGGTTGCGCTTGCTCTTAGGGAGGGTGGGAGTACATACTAATTTCTTCGGACGAAGTGCTACGTATAATTATGATAGAACTTCACTAAGGTAAGTTCGTTTAATCACTAATTATACAGCGCACTTCGTCCTCGAAATTAGTATTTGTAGATATTATACACACATGTAGACTTTGAGAGTAATGAAGGAAGTATTGTCAATGACACTTCGTATGAAAAAATCAACTCAATATTTATTAAGCATAAGTATTGTAATACTAATAAACATACGATGAGAGAAACATTTGTATTATGCTATTAATTATAGCTACGTATTCAAATTGAAATTACATTAAAATCAAATTTTTTATTTAATATAAGCATCTATTCGCCGGATGGCGTATGATTATTAATAATTGCTCGAGCTAAGGACAAATGATCGTTGTCGATAATAACCCTATTGTAAAAACGGGCAAAAGTATTGGAATTTTGGCTCCACCCTGCAGTGTTGCGGATAGTGTCAACACTGACACCGAGCGAGTGCGCGGCACTCGCAGCTGCATGCCGTGTGCTGTGCGCTGAAAACACGGTAACGTCTACCCCGCACTCGTTCAGCGTGCCCTTTATCCAGCGGCTAAGGGTCTGTCTTCCTACTAATTTATGAGGGTTTCTCAAGCCAATGAATAAAGTATCGCATTTTCTTAAGGGCCTAGATTTATCTAAGTAACTAATTAAGGTTTGTGCTGGACAAATGGAAGGGTTTTCTTTGAAAAAAGGTAAGAAGAGAACTGGTTGCTTGGAGCCAGGTCGGGAAGTTTTTAAGATGTCTGGAATTTTAATACTGATACGATCATCGGAAATTTCTATGTTTTTAATATTAATTTTAGAAATAGTCTGTAATCTATGCGCTGTTGCGAGCATCAGTAGCGTTATGGTCTTTTTGGACAGTTTCTTAAAGTCAAGATCTTCATTAGGGTACCATGCGCTCAAGTGACTTAAAACGCAGTTAGTGTCCCAAGTAGCACTGTATTTGGGCATTGGGGGTCTAAGCCGAAATACACCTTTGAAAAATCTTTGTATTCTGTCATCCTTGGATAATCTAGGCCCCAAGATCAACGATAATGCTGATCTACATGAATTTAGCGACCCATACTGATAACCATCGCTAAACATATTTGTTAGAAAGGCAATAACATTAGGGACTGAGGCTTGATAAAAATCAACCGAATTGTTGTTGCAATACGTCCACCACTTTTTGAGACATACGTCGTACTGTTTGATGGAGCTTTCAGACAGCGAGGCCACCATGATGTCTAACGAGGCCGTTGGCAGGCTTCGACTTGATAATGCTTCCCTGATAACAGTCCTGCAGCCAGGGTAAGGGTGGACTGTATCTGCGAGCTGCAATGGGATATTAAGGCGTTATCATTGGGTGTAAATGTAACGATATCAGATATAAGAAGGGCTTTGAATAAGGGGAACCATGGCTGCGTAGGCCACATTGGAACAATAACGATGCCATATGCATTGTCTGAAATAATTTTTCTTAGCATTTTCAGGACCATTGAAAATGGTGGGAAAGCATAAAAAAATAATTCGGACCAACTGACCGTAAATGAATTAATAGCAACCGCATCAGGGTCCCTGTGCCACGATATGTATCTATTACATTTATTGTTGATTCGATTCGCGAATAGGTCTATTTCCGGCTGACCGAATGCAGATATTAAGTAACGGAATGCCCAGTCATCTAGTTCCCATTCTATATCTGGATGGGTCTTACGTGACTCTGAATCGGCAATTACATTGTCACATGATCTAATATAAGATGCGAAAATGTAAATCTTCCGAGCTTCACACCACTGCCACATCTCTTTTGTAATTTTTGTAAGATGAGGGAATTGAATACCGCCCATACGATTGATATAAGCGATCGCAGTGGTATTATCGATGCGCAAAAGTATTTGACAATTGTATAAATTCTTGGCAAAAACTTTAAGAGATATAAATGCGGCTAAAAGCTCTAGATAATTTATATGCTGTTTTTGTTCACTACTTGACCATTGACCACTTGCCGTTTGATTGTTACAGTTTCCACCCCACCCCGTTGTTGAGGCGTCAGAATATATTTCGGTAACATAAACGTCGTTTCTGATAGGGTGTGTCGAATTACTTATGGCACTTATCCACCACTGAATATCGGGTAGTAAAGTGTCGGGTATATTCATGAACTTGTCATAGTCATTTTGATTTAATAAATTAAGGTATTTACAGCGTTCTAGTTCTTTAGTATAAAGCCATCCGTATTCGATGGCAGGACAGGCCGTCACTAGTAAGCCTACAATTTGCGCGAATTTTCTAATTCTACAGCGCCTCATTTTGGTAAAAGTTTCTAGTTCGACTCTAATGTGTAACCTTTTATCAGCGGGTAAGCTTAGAGACATTTGCTGGGAATCTATTATCATACCTAAAAATTTGCATGACGTTGAGGGTTTTAGGACACTTTTTTCCTCGTTTATAATAAACCCCAGGGAGATCAGTGTATTTATAGTCTTCTCAATATTTGTTAATAGTTTTTGAGGAGACTGACTTATTAAAAGCCAATCGTCTAAATACAAAGTTGACAAATAGCCCGCATTGCGCAAGACTTTAGTAACCGGTTTCATGATCTTGGTAAAAACAAACGGCGCGGTACTTAAACCGAATGGCATAACGTTAAATTCATACATTTTTGCGTTGAAAATAAAACGTAGGTACTTTTTTGATTCATCATGAATTTTTATAAGGAAATACGCATCTTTGAGGTCTAGTGTTGCCATATAGCAGTTTTTAGAAACTAGTTTTATAGCTGTGCGTAAATCCTCTAGTTTGAAGTGATCGGTTTGTATAAATTTGTTTAATTTTTTAAGGTTAAGTATGAATCTCATTTTGCCATTTGGTTTAGGAATAAGGAATATATTTGACAAGAATTGTCCGTGGCAAGGTTGACATTCAGAAATAGCACCAATCTGTAAAAGGCTCTCAATAGCTTCATTGAAATGTTGTTTTTTAGAAGTTGTATATATCCGTGGCACGGGAACAGAATCCTGAACAACTGGCGAGGAAAATTCTATTTTGTAGCCCGCAATCCAAGAAAGGATAGTACGATCGTTTGTGATTTGAGCCCATTGTTGGTAATAGATAAGCATCCAGCGTACTTAACTGGAATTAGTAGCGGCGGCGTGGAGGCGCCGGATGTGCTAGCGGTGGTGGTGGTGGCGGTGGTGGCGGTGGCTGAGGTTGCCATGGTGCCCTGTAGTAAGTGGACTGTGGTGCTCGTGGAGCTGCAGGCTCGCGGCTCCGCTGGGGCGCACTCGGCAGCCTGCGAGCCAGGGCGGGAGCCTTTCTGTTTAAAGCTTTCGGAGCTGATGTATTCATCCTCTTTGCCGTATTTTTAGCCCCAAAATCCGCTTTGAGTTCGACGCCAGACTTCGTGACAGCTTTAGCCGACTTGATTGTATCTGATAGCTTATCGCCGAACAGGAACGTGTCGATTTTTGTGTTTGTTAAATGATCTTTCATATCTTTTTTCAGCGCTGTCAGTATAAAATTCCTTCTGGTCGCTGAATCGCCATGTTGAATATCACAAAGCAGGCGGCTAAGATCCATTAGTTTTTGAAGTATTTCATTGTTTTTATCTTTTGAATTTAGCTGATTAGTGATGACATCAGCCAGACATGATATGGCACATGTCATTTGTTTTGTTTAGCTTCGATTCCTTTATCGCGCTTTAGAGAAAGCTCTGGAAGGGCAGCTTTTATTTCAGGATTAAGCTGTGGAGCACCGATATGCAAGCAATTAGCAGGAACAGGGTATTTGACCAATAGATTCTTTCTATTGTCTTTGTTGAGGCCTTCCCGTGAAATATGTTGAAGGCGACTGGCTAATTCTGAACGGATGTCGTTGGCGTATTTTACCTCAATCGTCGGGTCTTCACCCAATATCTCCAAAACCTCTTCATCTAATTTTTCAGGTTCTACTGACAATGAAACTGGATCATCGGTAATCGTGTCCGCGGTCGGATTATTGACGGTTTCAGTATCATTAGGTGCCATCACTGACATATTTTTAGTGATATCGACGGGCTCTACGGCAGAATTGTCAACGTTGTCGTCTACGTTGGTCAAATGGTCTGAAGACCCTGGGAGCCAGTCGTCTGGGTCCAGCGCAAGTTGAGATGACTCTAGAAAGAGTCAATATCAACATATAAGTCGAGGTTATTTAACAGAGATACGTTTATTTATCAATATACTAATAGTAATTATTATACTATAGTATCTATAAGTCCAAAGATCTGTGCATTTTACTTTTATAATTTAAAAAAGGTAAGGAAGTAAAAATAAATAAAAAATAAAAATGGTTATCAGCTCGAGCTGATAAAATTTTAAATGCGGTGAAATAGCCCCAATGGCTATCTCGGTTGCATTTATCTGGATAAAAAACTTTTATGATAGTTATTAAACACTGCACGGTAAAAGAAAAAAGCTATCAGTTCCACCTGATATGTTTTTGAATGCGGTGAAATAGCCCCAATGGCTATCTCGGTTGCATTCATTTGGACTTTGCATTAGGGTTGTGGTAATGAATATAAAATAATGCTAGACACATACCTTGTCGATGTACAGTACTGCGTATTGTTGCCCCTTGCACTGACGCATCGTCGGAATCACTGTTAGAAGAGTCATCTTTTTTGCGACGTATTTTTCGTTCTAACTTTTTTACTTTACGCATTAAAGTCACTAAATCATCTTGTACGTCTTTCGAACGTTTTCTTTTAGGCATTTTAAAGCACAAAAGCAACTTTTTTAGACTGAATTTAATTTAGGTTCAAAAGCGACTGGAGCGGCTGAGCACTAAATTGCGAATGACGAGACAGAACAATAAAATGGCGAGGTAAGTTGCATCTACCCTCACATATTTTTTTTTTTTACCTACATTCTCTCAACAATAGTGCAAGAGTGGTGTCACTTAGGCGAAACTACATGTGTGTATAATATCTACAAATACTAATTTCGAGGACGAAGTGCGCTGTATAAATACTTTTATAGATATTAACACCCAGACATAGAACAAACACAAATATTCATCACATAAATGTTTGTCCTAGATGGGAATCGAACCCACGCCCCCAAGCACAGAACGTAGGTTCACTACCAACTGAGCCACCGGGGCAGTCAAACAAAGTCAAAAAGTTAAAAAAGTATTTTCCAAATTGGTTCATAAATGAAAAAAAACATATCGTAATATAAGATTTTCAATCTACATAACTAATGAGGTGCACTTAATAGAAACAATTTATTTTTTTCAAACTAAGCCGTTATTAAGAGCCTATGTTAATTCATTTCCCTTGCGCAAGTGGCCTAGTGGTGAAACCTTCGCCAATACGCCACTTGTCCCAGACCGAAATGTCCTAATGTCTTAGTTCTTAACTTTCATTGAAATCGAATCGGGCCCGTGATTCGATTTTTATATCAGCGGATGGTTTCCGACAAGTCACGAGCGTCCGTCATCGGCGTTGTTTGCGTGTCATGTCGATACAGGGGCAAAAGGGGCAATGATTTGGAAACGCTTATCGGGTGACGATCTGTACATGGTTTTTGTAGTCCTTAGCACCTTTCACAGCTGAGAACGTGTTCGCACGCGTCCTGCGTAATATTTTTTTGGCTATCTGCGTTTTTGGAAACCTTCTTATTAAATTGGTAAATCGTGGTTATGGTTAACTACGTGTTTATTGTTATGCGTTAATGGCAGAATGTTTAAATTGAACTTTTTAATTGTTGCACCTTGCGTCGAAACCGACGAAAGGCCTAAGGTTTTTGTAAAAGCAAACATAAAATTGCCAAAATATGCACATAACTCTTAATACCCAAGCTAAGTCTCAAATACTCTAAACGACAGTTAAATTGGCGAGTAACTGTAGTACTAGTTTCAAAATGTCAGGGAAGCGCTAACTGTCACATAAACTTAAATTTAAAAAAATCAAGTTCGGGGAATTTACTAGCCAAAGCACTAATCGAAAAGTATCTAAAGTCAAAGTCAAAGTTAAAGTCAGTTAAAGTCTAACTAACACAATACCTTGAGATGATGAACAGAGGCCTTAAAACTCAAACTGAAACTTGTTGCACACATCACTTAATACATTATTACATATAATATAAATAATATATAATTTTTATTCCTTATTGTTGAACTTCTACCTAATGTGTGGAGTGGGGGTAGCTAGATTAGTGCCCATGTTTCTAAATATAATTGTAAGTGTAACCTTGAAATAAGAAAAATATTACCTAGGCTAGGCTTATGTGGTGTCCTGATGCCGGGGCACTAGAATACGGCATCGGTATCCCCTATCTGTAGTAAGAGCCTACTAAGAGGAGACCTCTGGTGTCGGGGTGGTTAGAGGTGGGGCTCTAACCACCATCTACCGAAGCAAGCCCGGGAGGACGACAGCGTCGAGTGGCGGACGCTGTTGTAGGCTTAGGCGTCTCACGACAAGTGCTAGCTGTCCCGAGAAGAGCTGAAGCGTGACGCTGACGGCTCCAGTGCGTTCCCTTGGAGATCCTGAAGCCCTGGGGCTTAGTGGGTATAATCCCACAAGACCCGGCTGCACAAAGCAGTCGGGAATCATGTGAAGACATCCCCTAGCAAAAATAAATAAAAAAATGCTAACGACAGTGAAAATACGTTGCTAGAAACTTAAGTATCATTAGTATGAATATTAGAAATTCCTTATGTTTTTGTACCTTTGTTTATTCCTCTCCAAGGCACAATGTAATTTCGTCGTAACAGAATAATGGCTTCGTGAAACTTTTCATAAAGCATCTGGCTAAATTGTATCTCGAGGATCTGTATCACAAGCAGTTTTATGGAACTTTTTGTCGTTTAATATCTCGGTAAGTACTTAAAGGAAGCATCAATTTTCTCGTCGAGGTTTTAATTATATTTTAAAGCTCTAAGATTTTTTGTGGTAAATATTTCTGACGAAGGATTTTTTACTAGTTTTTATTTAACTTGCGATGTTTGTATGTAAGTATGTATGTTCGGGTCAAATCTTGCAACTCAATTTTAGACCAGTTCCTCTTATTCGATCGAGTTGAAATTTTGCATGCCTGCCAAGTTACGATGACAATACAGTATTATGAGAGCAAGCTGATCTGATGGTGAAACCGGAAGGTAGAAGACGGAACTCCTCAGTAACTGACGGTAGATTGATGCAGTTTGACTCATTTTGATCAGCCTACAGTATCAATATATTTTTTCACAAAAACAGATTAATGTTGTACCTGCCGCATTATTACTGAATAGCTTAAAGGAGATAAATTGTAGGAGAGCCCAGAAAAAATATTATTGCATGTTAGCAGATTTAAACGGCAGACACATTTATTAATAGAGCCCCAAATAATCCGGAGAAAATTAGAGTACAAAAAAAAATGTGTAATTATTGCAAAAGATCTGTAATTATTGTAAAAGATGTGTAATGTTTGCAACATCAATTACATTGTATTTATGATTGGTATAGATTAGGATATATATTTTACCCCTCAAGTGAACCCTATTTGGCAGCCGAATAATGACTTGAATCGAATAATAGCTTGATTTTAGATACATTTCCAAACGCCCAACCAACTCCAAGTTATAAACATCACGGGTACATTTGTCTACTATTTTAGTTCAAATAATAAACATACGCCGTCTGTTCATTGGGTCGGCGCGCGAGTGATTACTAACACGTGGTCTGCTAGACCGTTTGGGAGTTGACTTTATTTATCTACTTTGAGTGCGCTTGTACCTGATTGAGTGAGTCAGTTCAAAGCCTAAAGTTTCGGGTAGTTGCGGTTTTTTTTTTACGGATGGGTTATCTAAAGTGAAAAATACAGTGTGTTCGAGCTAAAAACACGTATAAGTACTCAACATTCTGTACAAATTTTAATATGGGAACAACAAAGAAACCCCTAAAAAAACTGCCTTTCCATAGAAAAATCTTTCCCCTAAGGTGTTTCCGCAGAGAAATGACATGCAATACAATAACAAATATACAAAAGAAGCAAATATTAAAAATGAAATCTTCTGACACTTCTCCGGGCTAGCAACGCATCGACAACACTAGTGTCGCCACTGTTGCAGGTGTCCATAGACGGCGGCTTGCTTCCACCAGGCAGAAGGACTGCGTGATTGTCGCTCTTACTATAAAATAAAGGGAACTTTCTGAAAGCGATTTTGGTAGCAAATGGCGGTCCCAGTCCAGAGCAACTAATTTAACTGAACAGGTAGAAAAGAAAAACAAAAAAGTTTATTTTATTTTTTGGAACTGTAGGTCTATACTTAGACTATCGTTGTGCAAAATTTCATGCATGTAAGCTTATAACTTTAAAAGTTATAAGGCTGTAAAGGATTCAGACAGACAGACGGACATGACGAACTTATAAGGGTTCCTTGTAGTGCTACGGAACCCTAAAAATAAAACAGCTACGTAAGCATTTTACTATGAAAACTGACGGGGTTTTGATAGGTTGATGGTTGAAGTCGGTTATTCTGACTTGGACGAGATCGCGCGCGTGTCTCGCTTAGGATTCCTTGATAAAGGTCACCGAATGTAATCGAAACTATAGTCGGAATAACCGACTCAGTTAAACCTGACTATTCCCGTTTTATTAAAACAAAACGCTACGTAAACATCAAAATTATTTCCCTGATTAGTTACACCGTCAACTGAGCAGACAATTGTGTTGGTTCTCTATTGTCCATTAGTAACACAACGCATACAAAATTTATGCAACCAATACTGTTGCGCATCATAAATGTCATCTAAAATTGTCTGAGTAAGTAAATTACAAGTTTATATTACCCATTCATCTTCAAACGAGTTGTTTCACTTGACAGCGTCGACATCACACTACAACATGGCAATAAACTTTCATTACCTCTAGTGACAAACTGTTCTCAGCCCTGTAGACAGCCCTGTATACTGTGTGCCACTGTGAAGGCACAAACCAGAAAAACAAAAAAAAAGAGGGACAACTGAGAATATAAACGGTGTACTGGTTGACAAATTAGAGTGAGGACGAAGAAATAATAAGAAAAAAACAAAATTACAGGCAGCACTTAATCTGTTATTTGCAAGCGTGACGAATATCCTATTCCTAATCCTAACTAATATAATAATTCAAAAGAATACAGCCACATTCGTATCAGGACCAATAAAGCTTCGAAGTATGAAGATAAATACGTTTGTCTCGAGGAAAAAACTTCGCTAGCGCCATACAAAACGCACATAAATGGATCAACGCCATCTAGCGAACTATAGGAAGTAACTTTGTCTCTCTGTTTTGATGTTTATCGCGTTATCACGGCTAAATGGCTGAACTAATCTTGATACATTTGCTAAGGAGTTACTGTATATCAAAAATACTGTCATAGGATACTTTTTTATGTCCACGCAAAGGAAGTTACGGACGGATAAAAACTGGTTGATAATATAATATAATATATTTTAAAATTTAATGTTAAAGCTTCTTTGGTGTCGTATTTGTGCTCTCTACTTCATCCTATTTAAAGACTGCAATTTCTTCGCAATTCGCCTTCTGCTCTTTTATTTTCTGCGGTGGGACTATTCGTTTGTGTTAGTGTTATAATTAATTGAAACTGGCGACTCGCTAACTGAAGGCTTCGCTTTATTTTCTTTTATGGCATCATTATTACAGTTTCCAATTTACGTGAAAATTAAAAAAAATATATTGTAAGCGTAAAGCTGGCTAGTATGTTTTCCAAAAAAGTGCAGTGGATTTATTTTTATAATACAATTTAAATTGCATAGTAATTTGACTGCGCAAGAATGAACCTATTTAGATGATTTCATTTTTAGATAACAAATAAAACTTAGGCTACATACCTACACTGTAATCTCTAATATTTTAGAAATAACCCCTTGTTCATTTTACCAAACACTGGTCTCTAATATAATTTCTCGCCGACCTGCTTACGTTTGCGCACGTAATGTATCAAAGCTTTTAGTTATCTCCCCCAGTTTTAGTTCAATATTATTTCCATTGTAGAGATTTATCACTGCATTTTCATATCTAAGCTGTTCGACAGTTTAACTAATGTACCTAATGGAATATCTCAACTCTCCAGGTAATGCTTTCGGGAGAAAGACAGGATTAGTACAGATTATAGAAAAGTATGTATCTTTTTAAAATAAATTTAAAATACATCGTTAATTTAAACAAATAAACAGGGTAATTTTTAACTAACCAAAAACTTAAAAAATAAAACCAAGCTTTCTTAAATCATACCTAGCCAATTTAGTTCGATAACTTTTAACCAAGGATCCGTTTAATAATTCGACTTTCAAATTCGAATTCCACCAAAACCAAAAACAACAATATTTAAATTAGTGCTCTAAATGACAATAGCATTACGCGGTTTCAAACAATACGGAACGCGGGGCCCCAGACGAAGCTTAGCAGTTGACAGTTGCATTAAAAAAAAGATAACAATTATCCATAAAAAAAATGTACAATTTACTTGTGTTGTATGAGAAATAAAGATATTGAACATAAAAAAGTTGCTAAGTATGATGCAAGAAAGCAACCTCCGAGAGTTTTATGGTTAATTAAAACTAAATCTGTAAAATGTCGAATAGCTTAAAAACCTAAGGGATAAATTATCAATTTTGTCGCTTAATTTTTGCAAAGTGGCAATGTGGCACTACTAAGACCGTGAGTTTGTGATGCTAATATAAAATAAAATGAGATATGAGAACTTAATTAGGTAAATACTATTACGTCATTTCGTAAGGGGTTAGGACATTTCGGCGTAGTACAAGTAGCGCATTGGTAAAACACTAGGCCACTTGCGTACGGGAAATGTTCTACGCTATTTGGTTGCTATTAAATATGTACGTAATTTAACTGATCTGAATCTTGTTGCCCTAATAACAGATCTTAAGATCCTAATTCATAGAAACTACCTAATAACCGCCAGACATTAAAATATTATTTGACCGACGCGCTCTCGTACCAAACGCCTATTCGAATTTATTGCGGAATGGAATGCTATACGATTTCCGACTGGAAATAGAACGCTTGTAATTTCAGACACAATACATAACTCAGGTATTTCATATCGCAGCCATTTGGCGCCAGTGGGTGCTGGAGTGTGGGCACGGCTTTATTTAAAAAGCTTTTTTTGGTCGATTTGCCTTTTTTACGGGAATTACATAGTGTTCAGCTTTCTCTTAAATCTTGACTTCACGTGTCTGGCCAGTATCAAGTTTAATAAACACGCAGTAAGTATTTCTAGAAAACTAAAATACAGTCAAGAACAAATTCAAGTCATGGTCACAATTCAGTCCAGTTCATACCTCTGTAATTTACTGAAGGTATGCTATAGAGTATAGACTCGTTTGTTGGCAGTAAAGTGGTGAAAGTTTTACAGAGCTAGGAGCGTATGAGTAGCATTGATTGGGTTTTTTATACAAAAAATATTGTACTATATATAGGCCTTTGTTGTCTATAGAGATCGTTTTGAACCATCTAATAGTCCTTTGTTACCTTTGGTGATCATTTTAACCATCTATAGGCCTTTGTGGTTTATAGATATCGTTTGAATTATCTCTAAGTCTTTGTATATGTAGTGATCTGAACCATGTATAGGCCTTCGTTGTAAGTATTTAGATACTTTAAGCGATCACTAATATCAGCCAACGTGTCTAAGCTAGCGCGTTATCTCGACAGAAAGGTTAACTTTCTGCCCAAAATACAGGCACTTTTAAATTTTTGATGCGTGAAATAGCTATTATTTGAAATAGAAGCTAATTCTCTCCAGGCAAGATAAATAGGTCCCCAAGTAACAAGCTTCTAATTTGTTACAGGTAACGTCTTTCCAGTGGTAACGAACTAATTCAAAGTTTGTCAAAGAGTGTGGTGCAACAGCGAAGTTTGAATTCCTCCAGGCAACTACATCTCCTCGTAGCGAAGGTACGTACATTGATTGTTATATGATTTTCAGCTTGAAACAACATTGATTCTCGCTTCATTTGATTGTGAGTGCTCCGTTTGTGAAATTTAAATAAGCTCTTTTTAAAAAACGAGTGGATATTGGACTAGTATAAAAGAGGAAAATGGGTTCATAATATATTAGCTATTTAACAATTTAAATGTTTTTACAAAGTTTGACTTCAAAAAGTGGTCTTAATTTTTTCAGCAATAATTTAGCACACGATATTTTAGTATTTTAAACGGTGCTACTAAGCCGAAAGGAGCTCATTCAAATATTAAGTTAGAACAATTTTTTTAATTTTTTTTATGTGGGACCAGCATAATTCAAGAAGGTCTGATTGCATTTTTTATTGATTACAGTTTTCCACATTTGTCTTACACACAAAGTATACGTATTCGGTGTAAGACAGAGATGACCGTATCTACTTTTTCCAGTGGTGAAAACTGTCTAAAGCCACCCCTATAACTGTTATAATTTAAATATATGTTATAACATAAAAATGTTGTAGTGGTCCCTACCACTCTTCTGCAGAATCCGCCAGGGGAAGTACGACACCTTTGCCAGTTATTCAACCGCCATACAGTAATGTGCAAACATTAATATGTTCCGGATCGAAGGGCAATATTTTACAGCGTAATTACAGGGCGAAAAGAGATTTAAGATCTAATATATCAGGGTGACGAGCGCAGTGCATTGTCGCTCATGGTTTTGAACTGTTAAAGTTCAAAATTTTGGATGTCACTGAACTAGTATGGGCAAGCGTGCAACTTATCATTGGGCAAGCGACTTGCTTGTCTAGTCACCAAGTTAAAAAAAAACTTCCTTTTTTCTATCATACATCAGACGATACAGTTAAGGCATCGTGCTACAGCTATCTCACTCTCACACATTTGCATGTATTTTGCATTTTGAATTTTTCAAATTTTGTTTTTTAAATGTTTTCTGTATTGCTAAAAACTGTAGGTATCATAATAATCTGAAATATTGTGAAGAATTTTTTCTTTCTCCTTAATAAAAAAGAAAGTTTCATTAAAAACAATCTGCGTATTTGACGAACTGCGAGTTGGACGAAATGCGAATTGGACCAAGTGCTATTAGATCATTCAAATTGCATCATAAACAGACACTACATGAATTCACACTTTACTTTACTTTTATTTTACTTTTGATTTTTATATCTTCAAGAACAAGAATGTGAATATGAGCGAGTACTATAGTTCATTCCACATAGCATGGTGCGGTTTTAACTAAATTGCCACAGCACAAATTAAGTGTGTGAATAGTTTGTTGTAGTTTGTAAATTATTTCTCTAAGAACCTACAAAATATTCAACCACTTTATTGTGCTGTGTGGTGGTCGCAATTCAGTAAAAATCGACTTGTCACCCGCACCATGCTGTGACATGGCGTATAGTATATAGGTCCTTCTTTCTTTCTTACATTTGACGATACAGCTAAGACAGCCACATTGAGGCGAACAAGGCAGCACGCTGTAAGTGGGACACTGCACAGCGAGCCTTATCTGGTTCCGCGTGATTATTCCCTTGACAATGGACGTTTGTCTGCTCAAGATCTCAGTGTGCTGATGTATTATGTCACTGAATGTATTTGAATGCGCCCGACATGAATAAATATAACAAATAATGGTTGACGTTTTTCACACAGCGCCATCTAGCCCCAAAATAAGCAAGCTTGTACTATATAGGTATATAGGAACCAGATAACTGATAGAATACATAAATACTTTTTTTTGTTGGAAATACATATATAGAATACATAGAAACACCCAGACAATGAACAAACATTCATGTTCATCACACAAATGTTTGTCCTGGGTGGGAATCGAACCCACAACCTATAGGTCAGAAGGTCGAAATCTACCCACTGAGCCACAAGGCTAGTATATATTAATACCAACTAATACGTAAGTGTTAATCAACGTCCACCCAATCCAAGGCCCGTACATCATACAAGTTAATAAAACTATGTTTTGCTTTGAGATGTTATTAAAGTATTTGAAAGTTATATAAACATAAATAATGGCAAGATAGAAGGTACTTCTAAATGTTCTAAGTGAACCTGATAATTTTTGTTTCAGAAAAGGTCTAAAAGACCGCAAGCGTAGTCTTCGCACTAATAAATAAGTTAACTTTTTTAGTAAGTTTTTGGGTGTGGAGTCTATGCCAGCGTAAGATGATGGGTAATGGTTATGTGGTTGAAATAGACCTATTGCGGATAGGTAATGTGTCCAAATGTATCATTACATTTCGTGCTCTCTTATAGTCCCCAAACTCTGAAAGATGGATGCAAACCAGTGGATGCAAGTGGCCCGTCGTCGGTCGGTGTGGCGCTCTAAGCGGGAGGCCTATGTTCAGCAGTGGACGTCTTATGGCTGATGATGATGATGATGATGAATAGTCCCCAAAATTTCTGATAATATTATTTTAGCAGGAGAAAAAGTAAGGGGTTTTTTACCTTAATCGTGTCCAAATTGGTATCTAAATCAGCAATAAAAGAGGCAATGTTCAGAAAAACGAGCTGATGTTAACAATTTCCGTAACAAGTGCGAACGTATCATCTGAACCGTGCACTTCAATCATTACCAGGAGCGCGAGAGAAAAGAAATAGGCCTGAGTTATTGCTTATACCTACAAAGCCTACTTTATGAAGGTAATATGTAGTGTATGGTTGGATAGCTAAATTGGTCGTTTTGGCAATATATTTCCACGGAAGAGTTTATCGTGGCGGATTCTGTATCGTATGAGGATTGGCTAACTTTTATTCAGGGTTGCCTTGGGTTGGTTGTTTAAAACCCTATTATACTAGTAGTTCGCGCCGAACTGAGACCTCGCGTTCCCTATATCTTCACAACCCCTGGACCGATTCAGCTCATATGAAGCTCATGTATTGAAATGAACTACTCGCCTACAAAATTTCATGAAGATCGGATCAACTGTTCGCAAGTTATCATATATGTCGCAATAAATCATTGAGTATTGAGTATTGAGTATCATCGGACAAATATACACACAAACATACAAACATTCACATACATACAAATGCCGATTTGTCCCAGTAAACTCTGAGACCTTCGCTTCGCTCGGTCAATAATACAATTTTTGTAGTGTTTTTTTATACGTAAGCTGTAATTATTTATTCATTATTGACTGCTTGTCACACTTAATAGCAACGCCAAGGCGTATGACGAGCCAGCAAAATTCTAGTCAAACTAAATTAATTAAAATTAAAATTATTATAAATTCAGAATTCTTCATAATATGAATACATTTTACACGTCAGATATAATAAAATTAAATCCTCGTTCAGGCCATTTTCTTGCCCAGCACATCTCGCTGGCCATCCAGCGCGGTAACGCTGCCAGTTTGATGGGGATGTTTGGTAGGGGGGCTGATCGTGACGGACATTTGTAGGTATAATTTGACTTTTGTGTTTTGTTTTGTTCGTGACTTTACTTTTATTAATAATTATGAACAATAATATAGTTACCTAAAAGTTAGTAATTAACTTTAAAAAGTATATAATTGGTCCAAAATATTAATTAATAATTAGTAATGGTTTAGTTGAAGTCGACACTCGATAAAAATTGCGTTGCATATTTGAAGTCATTTATTTTGTGTAGATAAAACAAAATAACGTACGACGTAATTTTCCAAAAGGTATTTCGATTTTGTTTCCATTGCACAAAATAAAAATCTTATTTGTATAATGGCTATTGTTTTGCAAGTCTAGAACCTCGATGAGATTTGAAAGCATCGTTCCGAACACTATAGGTACATCTAAATGGGCACAGTCCGTGCCCATTTAGGTTAACAGATATGGTGGTCTATGCGCACATAATTTGATAAGTTAAAACCTCATGGCTTTATTCATCCCACATCTCGTTGTTATCAATGCCCACTCATAAATGACGAGGTGAGGATCAATCACATATCCACTTTTGACACTTCCGTTTTTCTTCAACTCCAAATGATAAAAGGAGTCAACTAAGAACAAAAAAAAGAAAGTGTCAAAAGAGGATATGTGAGGTTACGATCCTCCACTCCTCAAATATAATCAATTTAATGCTATCGCTAACAGCCAGTTTGTATATAATTTACATTATCAGCCAGAAGGCGTCCACTGCTGAACATAGGCCTCCCCCTTAGACCGCCACACCGACCGACAATGTGCCATCCACAGCTGTCCACGAATTTCACAATGACGTCGGTCCACCTTGTGGGAGGCCTGCCTATGCTTCGTCTTCCGGTTCGTAGTCGCCACTCAAGAACCTTTCTTCCCCATCGGTTATTGGTTCTTCGAGCATTTATCGGTGCATATTCCCTCTACAAATTCTCTGAATAAAAATTGTGTACAACACCTATCCGAAAAGTGTCACTCTATCGAGTAAAGTTAATGTAATACCCTGTCAATCTCGCTTGCTATCCAACTTTTATATTGGAGCAATTTCCCTTTGGAGGCATGTCATTCAATAAAGTGAAGACTTGTGAGGCTTTGAAAGACGTACTCGAAGTGGTTGAAGGTCGGACATGAAGATACTGAGATTTAATATCATAGTATATTTTGCTTAGAGATATAATATAATATAATATAAGATAAATTCTTTAAGAAAAATATGACAAATAATTTGAAAAATTCTATAATATAAAATTTGTACCTACTAAAATAATCTAAACTTAAATGTACAAACTAAAACTATAAACTATACTAAACTAAATAAGTACTTAAATAAATTAAATCTAAAATATCTACAAATAAAAAACGGCATTTAGGTCGCTGTCTGCGGGTAAGGTGCCCAAAAAGCTGGCGACATTACCCCGTTGAATTGCCAAGCTCACCCTTTGACCGAGGTAAGCGCCAGCTCTTTGATCACCTGTAATTTCGACTAGGCGCCTGGACAGCTCCTTAACTAAACAACGGGCGGCCGGACCCCAAGGTCCCATGGTCTCAACCCCAAACGGAAGGAATATGTATCCCTCGCTGAGCGATTCATATTTCCTCCGTTTGAGGTTTTCCGCCATTTCCGCCGCTGCACCAGCCGCCCTCGAAGTGCTTTGGAGGTGGGAGGGTGCCAGAGTATCTGCACAAGTTGCGTCCCATACTAGTGGTCTCCCACGACTCCAAGGAACTAACGTCATGCCGTCAGGTCTCTTACCATCGTCGCGTGAGATACCGTTCGGCTCTAAACAAGCCGGCACGCTGACGGTGGCAAGGGCCCGACGGATGACGTCGTTCAGAGCAGCGTGGCGCGAGAGACGTCCAGCACTGCGGCGGCAAGATAGGCCATGGTGACCCAGGCGATCAACTTCAGCCCCGCAACGACAATTGTGAAGTTCAGTTCTGGAGATGCCCAGGCGCAGACCTATAGCGACTGAAAAATTATAAAATTATAAAATATAAGATTAAAGTATATCTACGGCGTCTTAGAACAAAATGTTTTATATTAAAAAATGTATTTCCGATGAAATGAATTTCCGTGAAGTGAAGTTTGTTCTCTATTTCTAAAATTTCACAAAAAAATATATTTTAATTTTAGAATAACTATTATACTATTATGTTGTATTAAAAAAATCATTAAGGCAAGCTTGTTAATACAACATTTTTGAAGTGGGAACCCTTATAGGATCACTTAGTTGTCCGTCCGTCTGTCTGTCAAGACCCCTTTTCTCAGGAACGCTTGTAGCATGTACTATATACTACAAGCATTCCTGAGAAATACTACTATATACTATATAGTAGTATCATGATAAGACTAATATTATAAGTTTATGAGGAAAAAAAATATTTTTCCAGATAAGCTTTTATAAAACCGTTATTGGTACCTACTGTAAGCTGATCAAAATAACTCTAATCTCCATCAATCTACTGTTCGTTACGGAGGAATTTCGTTTTCCACCTTCCGTATACATCATCAGATCAGCCGCTGTCATAATATTGTATTGTCATTGGAACTTGACAGGCATGCAAAATTTCAACTCAATTGAACAAGGGAACTGGTCTACAAATGGGTTGCAAGATTTGACCTTAACATACATACAAACATTGTAAGTTAAAATAAAAGTTTGATAATTAGGTCTGCGGTCCCTTGGAGCTGTAAAAATCAAACTTCTAATCCCCGAATACTGAAACGCTTGTTAACTTTGACAACAGATTAATTCTAATGCTGCCTTTGTCTGGCACTAAGCAAATGACAAAGGCAGCAACAAACTTAATCTGTCGACAAAGTTAACAAACATTTCAGTATTTGGGAGTTAGTCAACGCAATAAAAAAATACGGCTAGTTATGCTGCATATATTGACCGACTTATCTTTTCGCTAGTACAATGTTAAGTGTTTTTATAGCTACACTAGTTTGCCCACACGGCTTCGCTCGCATAGGCTACGGTAAAGTTAATTTCAACTCATTAGGGGTTGATTTAAGAAAAATCCTGAAACATGACTTTTTTTTATTTTTACCGAGTTTAAGTGGCTTAGCATGAAAATAATTTATTTCCATACAAACTTTGGGGGTCCATTTTACCCCCTTTTTTTCTTTTTTTTTTTTTTTTTTCCCTTTTAGGTGGAATTTCGCAGAACCCATTCTTATTATTCACAAAGACCATTTGAGGAGTATTGACTTCAAATTTCACGTCTCTATAATAAGCGGTTTGGTGTGTGCGTTGATTCCTAGAAAAGGGCTTTTTATTTTATTATAATACTAACTGTTAATCGCGACTTCGTTCACGAGGACCTACAAAAATAAAAGTAGCCTATGCCCGTCTCCGATCCTTAAGCTATGTATAAGCAAAAGTTCAGGTCGATCCGTTCAGCCGTTTAGCCGTGATAACGCGACAAACCCAGACAGAGAGACAGAGTTACTTTGGCATTCATACTAGTAGTTCGCGGCGAACTGAGACCTCGCATTCCCTATATCTTCACAACCCCTAAACCGATTCAGCTCATATTCGAACATAAAAATTGTATTGAAATGAACTACTTGCCTACAAAATTTCATGAAGATCGGATCAACGATTCGCAAGTTATCACAGGACAAATATTCACACAAACATACAAACATGCATACAAATGCCGATTTGTCCCAGTAAACTCTGAGACCTTCGCTTCACTCGGTCAAATATTCGTTAGATAAACATAGTTAGTTATATATAGATAATTTTAAGTAAAAAAGTTGTACGGAAGTATTGGTGCGTGAATCACTACTTGTACGGTTTTTCTTAATAAAATAAAATTTGAGTCGCGTATTTTTCGTAAGCCCTGAGTACGCCCACACATCCAGATACCTTATTAGAGAGAACGGCTCCTAGTGATCTCGCTTCATTACTCATCAGACGAAGAATCTTTAAACCAATCTTTAATATCGGCAGCTGTTACTTTTTCCAAGCAACCAAAATTTTCTTTCATTATCGCTTGAGCATAAAAAAATTACTTTCAAAGTTATTTTACATTTTTCTAGCAGGTTTTTAATATGAGGTAAATTTAATACAATTGTACTACCTCCATTTTGCAGCTCGATTATTAATTTCCAGTTTTGAATAAATAAGGAGGAAAGCATTAAAAAAAAACTTACGACCAATTCTGAGAGAGCTTATAATATTAAGACCGCGCTGCTGCTGGTAGAGCTTATATTTAAACTTCATTTTTATCAAACATTTTATAACTAAAATTTCTCGAATTCTTGGTTGGTGGCAATCTGCTAGAACAAATTTGGCATTTAACTCCCCTACACAAAGAATATGTCGCAACTGTAATGAATTTAACGCTTACTTGTATGATCTTGATGTGTTTAATGATTCTCTAACCGTTTTCAAAAACAAACTAGTAAAGTCTCTAACCAGAGATAAATAATTGATTGAATGTATGATGTTTTATTTTAGATTTACTTTTAGATGTACCTGGTGCAAAGGTTAGCCATTGCTATTCAACGCGGCAATGCGGCCAGCGTAATGGGCACCTTTGCGCCGGGTACAGTTAGGGGTGGGTAATTTTTTTTGTAATTTAATTGACTATATTTAAGTAAGTGTATTGTAAGTGTTATTATTGATTTCTAATTAATTTATAATTATTATTATTATTTTAGATTTATCATAGATAATGTTATATGTTCTAACTAACATTCCGATTATATTATAGTTTATTTTATTTCCCTGTCTAATCACTATTTATGGCGAATGTTGTATATGCCTATAAAGGGTGATCATATCAGTTTCATGTACTAACGAAGAAATATATTATAAGAATGTAAACTAAGATCACTGTTATCGTATCTCAATAAATAATGATTAAAGTAATAATGGGGTGAAACATATATGCTATAAAATAGAAGACAAAATGTTATACTACCCTGTCTCGAAAATTACCTTATTTCATTTTTTTAAAAGAGGTAGAGTGTACGTCATTACTATCGTACTCATCAGAAAAAGTGAATTTTTATAATTATTTATTTATTCCTAGTCTTAACTTGTTTGGCTGGCTCGCTGCTTTTTTTTATTTTGGGTAATACTGGCCACTTGCTTTTCTGAACATTTGAATAAAAAAAATAAATTAAAAAAATCGTTTGCTTTTGTTATAATTATTTATCTGAATTTTCAATTAACTTTACCTCGTAAGTGTAGTTTAAAACACTATGTATCACTCGGAAGAAAGTGCAATTCCCAACTCGTAAGAACAGATGAATCAAACAAGTCAGTCAAAAAAAAAGTCAGAACAATATAAAGTCTCACGCCCGGTTTGCGATAGACAAAAATGTGCACACGCGCTTCGAACGCCTGTTGGTATTTATTGACCGAGTGAACGAAGCGAACGAAAGACTGTTTTAAGTGGCAAATTTGCTTTCATCGGTCCGTAGTTTTTCAATCGATCTTGACGAAACTTGGCATATAGGTTCTACAATTTTATAGTTTTTTTTAGTCTTCGGCGATTTTTGATTGGTGGGGTATTTCTCCCAAAAAGAGGGGAAGTTTGCTGTGGCGCCACCGCTGCACTTAGGGTCTTAGTAGTCTTTGGCGAGTGTGGTCCCTCTTTCTCTTTATGTCCAGAGTATCACAGGCATTTTGCAGTCGGTTTTTTTTTGTCATTTTGCAGTCGGGTTTTTATTTTATTCGACTATTGATATCTCCTTTGGCAACAAAAAGATAAAAGAAACCGTTCCAAACCATTACCACAACTTACCCCCGAATACTGAAACGTTTGTTAACTTTGACAACAGATAAATTCTAATACTGCCTTTGTCTGGCACTAAGCAAATGACAAAGACAGCAACAGACTTACTCTTTCGTCAAAGTTAACAAACGTTTCAGTATTCGGGGGTTACTCTTACGTTGTTTATTATTCAAATGAGCAACTTAAGTCTTGGACATTCTGTGCTTTGTGTTGACTGTGGAACTGAGATCTACTTTTGTAGAAAAATAAACAACTCTTGAGTATTTTTCCAGTAAATTAAGATTGCTTTCGATGAAAATTTATTTATTTTTTACAATTTTTACACAGTTGGAAACAATCACAGAACAGAGAGAGGTAAAAAATTTTCCTTTTCTGTGGAAACAATATTAGAAACACATAAAACAATGATCCAAAAACATGGTCCGGCATTCTGGTGGTGACATCAGTTTACTCGTCATGTGTCATAATTATAAGCACGCTGCTGAAGTAAGCTGGTTTCATTTATCTTATAGTTCCGTTGCTGACACAGTAGGATAAAATACAACAAGTAAAAAAAAAAAAAAAAAAAAAGAATGCACAAAATCAGCAAGCCTTGCTCAGCATTTATGCTGTTTAATAGATATGATTGGTATAGCTATACAGATGTGATATAGTCTTGCAAAGGTGACAAACAGACGGATACATTCGTATATACCTTCCCATTTCTAAAATTATAGTTTGACTTAAATGTGTTTATTGGTCACGATTCTTTTGTACCATTATAATATTAACGAAACTAAACTAAACAATTTTAATTAATATTTCTCACACATTGACATGAAACGAGATGCATATTACTATATTAGACCTGACAGATTAATTTAGTGAGTGGCCACCAAGAATTCTCTACTGTAGTGAATGGGTCACAAGCTATTGTTTGCTCACGTCATCGTGCCACTTGGGACCGCCTTGCGGCCATGTTTTGTATCCTAGCCAAGCTAGTATGTTAGCAGCCAAAAACTGTAAAATGTTTTTGAAATGTTAGGAAATCAATAGTGAAAGGGGTGGAGCTGACGCCAT
The DNA here is from genome assembly GCA_947579745.1 of Apocheima hispidaria. Classification (NCBI taxonomy): domain Eukaryota; kingdom Metazoa; phylum Arthropoda; class Insecta; order Lepidoptera; family Geometridae; genus Apocheima; species Apocheima hispidaria. The sequence continues at coordinate 10,656,141 of OX388156.1, forward strand.
AATGTGTATTCAAAGTGCCGGAAATGACGTGACTTGTAACAGGTTGTTTTTTCTTTCGTCATTGGTGACCAGTCTCTAAACGTAAGTGACAGCACTAAAAATGATCTGCGTCTCTTTTCATTTTAATATGTGAGAAGAGGTTGGCACCTTTTTTTAATACGTCAGTTTATTGTAGAAAATGCTAGAATAGAATTGACATCATACGATTATCGATTATATACGTCTATCAGTATGAAGAGTCAGGAAATACCAGTACCAATACCGTATTCAGTTCTGACTTCTCGTCGTCAATTATACGAGATAGAGAATTAGGGCGCATTGGGGCATAAACACCCTTATTTTATAGCTATATGTTTATTGCTCGTCCCAGAATCATGGCTCAGACATGATTCTGGGACGAAGGGTCCATACTTGCTCGGTTTATGGCCTTAAAATGTATACTAATCGTGCCTGGCGGGATTAACTATCACACACGTGACCTTTTAGACTTAACTAGACTTCTGAAGTAGATTGGTTGGTTTTCTAAGATCGCCCAAAGATCTCTGTCAAGCAAGGTCTAACGATTGCTATTTTTAATAGGAGAAAAAAGATCCTGCACCTATAAAGTAGGCCTCCCACTGGTGAACCGACAACGTTGTGGAAGTCGTAGGCAATAGGTGGATGCAAATGGCATATTGTGGTCAAGTATGGCGCTCAGGGAGGTCTTGGTTCAGCAACGGATGTCTTCTGGCTGATGATGATGATAATTTCACATGACGAGCAAACAACGGCAGTGCTGTTATAAATGTCAATGATATTTATAACAATTTTTTTTTTTTTAATAAAACGGGTATAATCACGTTAAATTGAGTCGGTTATTCCGACTATACTTTCGATCACATTCGGTGATTTTTCTAAAACGAAATGTGTCAAAACCACGTCAGTTTTCATAGCAAATTTTTTTTTTTTTTTTTTAGTTTAATTCCAGATTATGGTTTGAGAACGATAAACTAAAAAAACGAAACGAGCAATCCCTCTCCTTGCGTACATGTAAATTGTTGCCCTGGTCCGCTCCGGTCAGTCTTCCTCTCTATTATTCATAAAAACACGCCGTAATACGTTGTTGACCTTTCCCGGTTTACTCTACTTCAACGTTTATCTAATCACGAATAATGAAACGTCAAGTGGTGTTTACACGTGTGCTTGAAAACTATATGAGTGTATTTACAACCAACTGCAAAATCAGCCATAAGACGTCCCCTGCTGAACATAGGTCTCCCCCTTAGACCGCCACATCGACTGACAACGTGCCACTTGTATCACCCGGTTGCCCATGATTTTCACACTGTCGTCGGTCCACCTAGTGGGAGGCCTGCCTGCGCTTCGTCTTCCGGTTCGTGGTCGCCATTCAAGACCCTTTCTTCCCTATCACTTATCGGTTACTCGAGTGATGTGGCCTGCCCATTGCCACTTTAGCTTGCAAACTGCATAGGGCGTAAGGAAATGAAACTAGTTTGTCCATTATTCCTCAGACAAAAGAAATAGGGATACATAAATATATATAAATAAATAAAAGAACAAGGCTTTTTTCTAAGACTCAACGCACAGACCAAACCCTGGGTTCAAATTTCACGTCTCTATTATAAGGATAGAGACGTGAAATTTGAACCCAAGATTCGACATCAAAAGGGGTGTAATGGACCCCGACGGTTTGTATGTGAAATAAAATCTTTTTTTTAGACTATCTAAACTATTTTTTAAACTAGATCTTATACTTACTTTTCGGCAAGGGACTTTCGGTTTTTAACAGGAAGATCGGTGACTCACTCACAGAGGTGGTCCGGCAAAACCAAGTCTAACGATACGAATATACTAGCGTATCACCTATAGCCTTGTCTTTCATTGCACGCTGAGCTAGGCCTAGTCGAGCTAGAGTTTATGTTTTGTGACTGGCGTCTTCTTTCTGAAACGTTTGTAACATTTCGCTTGTTTTTTTCTTGGTTCTTTGCAGAGAGCAGAAACAATTTGTAACTTCTAGCCGTGTACCGTATTTAGTTAAGTTCAAGCGCTCGGTCGGTTATATTCAGAAAATTGGCATCGAGAATACAGGAAATCGTTCTAATATGTTGCTCAGTAGCTCGCATGACATTTCAAGGTTTACTGCATGTCAGGAGGCAATAAAATAACCAGTAAAATAATTGGCTTTGGCGAAGTTAGTGACTGTATTGGAGCTTTATATACTCGTAGTTCAATTCGAGGACTTTCTAGCAGATTAGGGTGCGCAGCGCCACGAAAAATTCTGTATTCTTTTTGGTTTCCAAAAACATGATTGTGTTAACTGTTGAGTTGAGAACTGAGTTGTAAGAATAATAATTACTAATAATTCATAGAACATAATTACTTATTATTGTTAATTTTTTTTAAGTTTGTCTTTTTGGTGCATAATAAAGCTATTATTATATTGTATTGTACTTATGTACTACATGCGTGCGTTTGGGTTGGATTTGTTGACTCGAATGTGATTCAAAGTTACAACTACACTAGCTGTTACCCGAGACTTCGTTCGCGTGGAACTACAAAAAAAAGTAGGCTATGTCCGTCTCCAACACAAAAATGCAAATCTATCCGTTCTGCCGCTTAGCCGTGATAACGCGACAAACACCCAGACAGAGAAACAGATAGAGAGACATTCAAAGTTAACAAACGTTTCAGTATTCGGGGGTTACTCTTACGTTGTTTATTATTCAAATGAGCAACTTAAGTCTTGGACATTCTGTGCTTTGTGTTGACTGTGGAACTGAGATCTACTTTTGTAGAAAAATAAACAACTCTTGAGTATTTTTCCAGTAAATTAAGATTGCTTTCGATGAAAATTTATTTATTTTTTACAATTTTTACACAGTTGGAAACAATCACAGAACAGAGAGAGGTAAAAAATTTTCCTTTTCTGTGGAAACAATATTAGAAACACATAAAACAATGATCCAAAAACATGGTCCGGCATTCTGGTGGTGACATCAGTTTACTCGTCATGTGTCATAATTATAAGCACGCTGCTGAAGTAAGCTGGTTTCATTTATCTTATAGTTCCGTTGCTGACACAGTAGGATAAAATACAACAAGTAAAAAAAAAAAAAAAAAAAAAGAATGCACAAAATCAGCAAGCCTTGCTCAGCATTTATGCTGTTTAATAGATATGATTGGTATAGCTATACAGATGTGATATAGTCTTGCAAAGGTGACAAACAGACGGATACATTCGTATATACCTTCCCATTTCTAAAATTATAGTTTGACTTAAATGTGTTTATTGGTCACGATTCTTTTGTACCATTATAATATTAACGAAACTAAACTAAACAATTTTAATTAATATTTCTCACACATTGACATGAAACGAGATGCATATTACTATATTAGACCTGACAGATTAATTTAGTGAGTGGCCACCAAGAATTCTCTACTGTAGTGAATGGGTCACAAGCTATTGTTTGCTCACGTCATCGTGCCACTTGGGACCGCCTTGCGGCCATGTTTTGTATCCTAGCCAAGCTAGTATGTTAGCAGCCAAAAACTGTAAAATGTTTTTGAAATGTTAGGAAATCAATAGTGAAAGGGGTGGAGCTGACGCCATAATGTGTATTCAAAGTGCCGGAAATGACGTGACTTGTAACAGGTTGTTTTTTCTTTCGTCATTGGTGACCAGTCTCTAAACGTAAGTGACAGCACTAAAAATGATCTGCGTCTCTTTTCATTTTAATATGTGAGAAGAGGTTGGCACCTTTTTTTAATACGTCAGTTTATTGTAGAAAATGCTAGAATAGAATTGACATCATACGATTATCGATTATATACGTCTATCAGTATGAAGAGTCAGGAAATACCAGTACCAATACCGTATTCAGTTCTGACTTCTCGTCGTCAATTATACGAGATAGAGAATTAGGGCGCATTGGGGCATAAACACCCTTATTTTATAGCTATATGTTTATTGCTCGTCCCAGAATCATGGCTCAGACATGATTCTGGGACGAAGGGTCCATACTTGCTCGGTTTATGGCCTTAAAATGTATACTAATCGTGCCTGGCGGGATTAACTATCACACACGTGACCTTTTAGACTTAACTAGACTTCTGAAGTAGATTGGTTGGTTTTCTAAGATCGCCCAAAGATCTCTGTCAAGCAAGGTCTAACGATTGCTATTTTTAATAGGAGAAAAAAGATCCTGCACCTATAAAGTAGGCCTCCCACTGGTGAACCGACAACGTTGTGGAAGTCGTAGGCAATAGGTGGATGCAAATGGCATATTGTGGTCAAGTATGGCGCTCAGGGAGGTCTTGGTTCAGCAACGGATGTCTTCTGGCTGATGATGATGATAATTTCACATGACGAGCAAACAACGGCAGTGCTGTTATAAATGTCAATGATATTTATAACAATTTTTTTTTTTTTAATAAAACGGGTATAATCACGTTAAATTGAGTCGGTTATTCCGACTATACTTTCGATCACATTCGGTGATTTTTCTAAAACGAAATGTGTCAAAACCACGTCAGTTTTCATAGCAAATTTTTTTTTTTTTTTTTTAGTTTAATTCCAGATTATGGTTTGAGAACGATAAACTAAAAAAACGAAACGAGCAATCCCTCTCCTTGCGTACATGTAAATTGTTGCCCTGGTCCGCTCCGGTCAGTCTTCCTCTCTATTATTCATAAAAACACGCCGTAATACGTTGTTGACCTTTCCCGGTTTACTCTACTTCAACGTTTATCTAATCACGAATAATGAAACGTCAAGTGGTGTTTACACGTGTGCTTGAAAACTATATGAGTGTATTTACAACCAACTGCAAAATCAGCCATAAGACGTCCCCTGCTGAACATAGGTCTCCCCCTTAGACCGCCACATCGACTGACAACGTGCCACTTGTATCACCCGGTTGCCCATGATTTTCACACTGTCGTCGGTCCACCTAGTGGGAGGCCTGCCTGCGCTTCGTCTTCCGGTTCGTGGTCGCCATTCAAGACCCTTTCTTCCCTATCACTTATCGGTTACTCGAGTGATGTGGCCTGCCCATTGCCACTTTAGCTTGCAAACTGCATAGGGCGTAAGGAAATGAAACTAGTTTGTCCATTATTCCTCAGACAAAAGAAATAGGGATACATAAATATATATAAATAAATAAAAGAACAAGGCTTTTTTCTAAGACTCAACGCACAGACCAAACCCTGGGTTCAAATTTCACGTCTCTATTATAAGGATAGAGACGTGAAATTTGAACCCAAGATTCGACATCAAAAGGGGTGTAATGGACCCCGACGGTTTGTATGTGAAATAAAATCTTTTTTTTAGACTATCTAAACTATTTTTTAAACTAGATCTTATACTTACTTTTCGGCAAGGGACTTTCGGTTTTTAACAGGAAGATCGGTGACTCACTCACAGAGGTGGTCCGGCAAAACCAAGTCTAACGATACGAATATACTAGCGTATCACCTATAGCCTTGTCTTTCATTGCACGCTGAGCTAGGCCTAGTCGAGCTAGAGTTTATGTTTTGTGACTGGCGTCTTCTTTCTGAAACGTTTGTAACATTTCGCTTGTTTTTTTCTTGGTTCTTTGCAGAGAGCAGAAACAATTTGTAACTTCTAGCCGTGTACCGTATTTAGTTAAGTTCAAGCGCTCGGTCGGTTATATTCAGAAAATTGGCATCGAGAATACAGGAAATCGTTCTAATATGTTGCTCAGTAGCTCGCATGACATTTCAAGGTTTACTGCATGTCAGGAGGCAATAAAATAACCAGTAAAATAATTGGCTTTGGCGAAGTTAGTGACTGTATTGGAGCTTTATATACTCGTAGTTCAATTCGAGGACTTTCTAGCAGATTAGGGTGCGCAGCGCCACGAAAAATTCTGTATTCTTTTTGGTTTCCAAAAACATGATTGTGTTAACTGTTGAGTTGAGAACTGAGTTGTAAGAATAATAATTACTAATAATTCATAGAACATAATTACTTATTATTGTTAATTTTTTTTAAGTTTGTCTTTTTGGTGCATAATAAAGCTATTATTATATTGTATTGTACTTATGTACTACATGCGTGCGTTTGGGTTGGATTTGTTGACTCGAATGTGATTCAAAGTTACAACTACACTAGCTGTTACCCGAGACTTCGTTCGCGTGGAACTACAAAAAAAAGTAGGCTATGTCCGTCTCCAACACAAAAATGCAAATCTATCCGTTCTGCCGCTTAGCCGTGATAACGCGACAAACACCCAGACAGAGAAACAGATAGAGAGACATTCAAATTTATAATATGAGTTAGGATTCGGAGTTTAGTTTTCATTTTTCATGTTCGGTCTGTGAGAAACTTTTGTTAATGGGAATTTTGGTCAACGAAAAACTATGTTTTTGGTTTTGTTTGTTTCACACTTTTTGTGCCAATTATGTGTTGCGTGGAAAATTTAGTCATGCTCGTTAAATACTCGTGAAAAGACATCGAACTACTGAAAGATAATGTTACGCACTCATTTTACTTTTTTTTAATCAACACTCTACCTCCTTCTTTATTTTCTCTCTTTCACTCTCCACCAGATGTGTGTTTCCCGAAAAGATAACGTGAAGTTGTAGATGTCTCCAAGTCTAGACTAAACAGGTACAGTCTTGTGAGCGAGCTCTGTTCTAAACCACATCATTGGGTAATTTTAGGAGTTCAGGAGGATCATGTGGGACCTATTTGCTTGTTAACACGCCCTATCCAGAAATCTCAAGAGATGCCCAATGATTAAGACGAGTCACAGAGGCGAAGTGGAGGAAAATGGTTTGCTAGATCAAATATTTTAGGTATTTACTATGAAATAGCGGTCTTACAAAAAATATATGATACACCTAAATATATCGTCTAAGCAATGTGCTAATTGGTTACACGATGGAACGTATTTTACTCGATCATATAAAATCCTGAAAACAGGGTAAAAGTAGGTCTAAAACGAGTTCTTTATTAATATAATTTCTAAATTTGCATATAATTTTTATATGGGAATATATATCTTTAAATACTGCAGGGCACCTACTAAATTTTGGCTTTCAATTGTAATCCTATATGTATTAAACCACCTGCACCACCCTTAGCGGCCGCCTTTGGTCACTCGCCTTAAGATAGGATAGATGTACTTAATCTATTCCCGAGTTATTATCATCCTAGAATATACTCGAGTAATATCTTGGAATAAGCACTTGACCGCTCTAAGGGGTTTAGTATACAAATGGAACACTTGGATAGCTGCCATGATTTGACAAATAAATCAGCTGGATTTAGTATTACTTTCGACAGCTGGCCTTGGCTGAAGAAGCCTTGTTAAAATTTGGAGGATAAGAATAATACAATCATTATTACAATAAACATGGATATATGTATGCGTGAAGTGGTGTTACTAACATTATGCCTTCAGCAATAAAATTCCCAGTAAATATTAGAAAAATAATTATCTTTTAAAGAAAATTCGTGATCAACATTTTAATTCTAATGCAATACTTTAATTATTCAATTGGTAGGTACACAACAATATACTTGGTGTAATAAAAAACAAATATAATGCGCTACTGTAATCACTAAAAACATGTCCAATGACACTTTTCTTTTTCTCTTTATTTAGGCGAGGACACTATTGATCGTGTGTTCTTTATAAGAAGAAATCAATCACTACAAATTTCACATGGTTGAAGCGTCGAGAGGTTTTTACCTAATCTTTTTTTTAAATGGTATTTGGAGACAAAACGAGCAAGCTGCTCACCTGATGTTAAGCTTCACGCCTGCTCATAGCAATTCAGTGCTATCCAGAATTTTGAACTTCAACAGTTCAATACCATGAGTGTCAATGCACCGCACTCATCACCATGAGATATTAGATATTAAATCTCTTTATGGCCAGTAATTTTGCTGGAAACATTGCCCTTCAATCCGGAACACAGTAATGCTTGGCGGTTGAATAACTGGCTAAGGTGTGGTACTTACCCAGGTGGACTTTACAGAAGAGCCCTACCGGTACCAAAAATCTGAATCAATTCACCCTTTATGCCATTATGCTGCCCACTGCTGAGATATCGGTCTACCCTCGAAGGGTAATTGGGCCATTTCCACCACGCTGGCCCAGTGTGTTTTGACAGATTCACATACGCCATCCAATTTCTTCTCCAGAAATATGCAGATTTCCTGACGATGTTTTACTTCACCGAAAATCCAGTTGTATGTACGTACGTAAGTTCCAAAGAACTCATTGGTCCCACCCGGGTTCGAACCCACGACCACGCGAATGTGAGACGACCGTGCTCCCACTGTAGTGAGATACCACGAATTCAATAACTAAATAATAACTCCATTAGATAATTCAATGTATGTGTTCAAATCACGAAACCTTAAAAGTTACACTGAGTAGGTTAATTCATTAAACTGCAAAACGATTTGTAAAAGATTTTTTGTAAGAAAAAAAACAGTTAAATTGAGATCCTTCTCCTTTTTTGGAAATCGGTTAAAAAATATAAGCCTTTTTCAATTGTTTTTGCAAGCTTATGATACGTCTTTATACATTTTAGGTACCTATTTAAAAAGCTAAGATTTTTGGTAACGAGCAATCGAACATACATAATACCCGGTACTTACGGAAAACATTATTCTTTAGTTTTCTTATTCATGTCCGGTATTCCGATTTCATTCATTACGTATTTGGTCCCACAGCTGCTGGTCACCACAAAAACTTTTGTAACGGTCGAAAAACTCGCAAAAGGTTGTGAGGGATGTGATTACAACGAAATGCTTTCTGCGGTTTTTTTGTGCACGGGCTCAGATATTTTTACAAGAGTTGTACTTTTACTATGGAAACTGGCCTGTTTTAACAAAATTTGTTTTAATTATGAGTAAACGGAAAAAAACATGTTTTTTCGGAGTCATCATCATCAGCCAGAAGACCCGCTACTGAACGATGGCATACACGAAGACGCGAAGACGAAGGCACGAAGAAAACGGTCGCTGCTGTTCGTCCTCTAATGGTTCGGGTCGCAGTTTTCGAAGTATCTCACTGAAACAATCGGAAAAATTCCCGTACAATTAAAAGTATTGAGAATTGTACTCCCACGACTCTCGTGGCTAAGTAGGTAGTAGTGGACGTTCCGGGTCCGATTCCTGGTCGGGCAGATGCTTGGATGATCAATTTAAATATCCGATTTCTATCAAAGTATATTTAATTACGCCATATGTGTATGAAAAATAACTGTTATTGACATAGAAGAAATAGTCACAGGGTTTACGAGAAAAACCGTTGATCCTTCATGAATTGTTGTAGGCAAGTAGTTAATGCAAATCAAATTTGTTTTCGACCATGAGCAAATACAGAGGTCGCGAGTTTACTGTTTGGGGGGGAATAACTAGCTATTCTTTGGTGGCACAATCAGTATCGCTATTCAACGCGGTAATTCGGTCAGGATTTTGGGCACGCGCGATATCTGCTGGTATAGGTTTATTAGATTAGTGTTAGTTTTATTTTTTTACTAGCGGTTACACGCGACTTCGTTCGCGTGTACCAATAAAAAAAGTAGTCTGTGTCCGTCTTTTATCCTTAAGCTATATCTATGCAAAAAATCAGGTCAATCCGATCAGCCTTTAGCCGTGATAACGCGACAAACAGCAAGACAGAGAGACAGAGTTACATTCGCATTTTTAATTTTAGTTAGGATTAGATAATTGTACAGCTCCAGTTCTTTATTTTGGTTTCATGGAAGTTCTAATTTGTTTTGTTATAATAAAACGGGAATGCTCACGTTAAATTGAGTCGGTTATTCCGACTATAGTTTCGAAAAAATACAAAATACAAAATGTGTCTAAACCACGTCAGGTTTCATAGTAAAATTCTAGTTTGTTCTTTATTTCCTTGTATAATATCTTTCATGATCAATAAAACTTATCTAGCTGAAATTGTAAATGTTTGTTCTAAATTTCCAATACATGTAACCATATATCGAAAAACTCAACACATGCCATTCGCAGTCAACTTTACATGCGAAGTTGCTAACATTTTTGCACAAATTGCTGTCCAGTTCGCTCCGGGCATAGACGTTGGCCTGGCGTGTAACGACGTAGCGAACAAAAGCAACGTTACTCTATGGACAATTGGTACTTGTCGCTTTTGTTCTATAGCCGAATTCACGTTTCCAGTACTAGTTTTGGAACGAGTAGCGTCATTGGCTAACGGTTATTTTGTATTGAACGGTTATTTTATTATGCCCCTCATTATTAATTTTGGGATATATGTTTTTTGGTTCAGTCATTTAGTAGGTATTGCGTGGCGGGAAAACATGATTGCATGACATTTTCTCGACAAAAATAATAATTGAAAAGACTTTTTGTTTTAATAAAACGGGAATACTCACGTTAAATTGAGTCGGTTATTCCGACTGTAGTTTCGATCACATTCGGTGACGTTTATCAAGGAATGCTAAGCGTGACACGCACGCGACTTCGTCTTGCCTTGCATTCAACTTGGAACTATAGTCGGAACAATCGGTCGGAACAACAACAACCGACTCAATTTAACGTGAGTACTCCCGTTTTTTTAAAACAAAATGTGTCAAAACCGCGTCTTTTTTCATAGCATAATTGAAAATACCTCGATTTATACACATTTTTCGCTGACGCTCGGAATCTCTAGTGTATATTCTAGTGATTATTACACTAATAGTAAGATAATAATAATATCTAGGTTAGCATGGAACAGAATTTCGATTGTTTTCCTGGTTTAGATGTAATTAGCAATTATCTTTTTTTGACTAGCCCGCGCCTAAGCCATCTCTTTTTATCTGCGCGTGATAGTATACTAGTGATACTCGTATACGCCAGCGGTACGCGCCTAAGTTGAGGATTTGACAGTTTAAAAAGCTTCAATGTAATTTGGATTGTAAAAAAAACACTATTTTGTAGCAAAAGCACATGTCAAAATAAAAATACCAATCTCTACAACATAAGATGATGAAACTGTCAGAACCTCGGTTAAAATTCAAAAACGTGAGCAAAATCGGAAAATTTGAAAAAGAGAACACAATAACGGAAATGGATCGAAAGGAAGCACAACCATAAACTATTGTGGCGGAAGTGTCCGATAGCGCCCTCTGCATCTAAGTTTATTTATCTGTGTATTACATATTTCCATGTGGATATGCTAGTTCGTTTCATAAACTTGTATTGAATTAAATTGAACTAAATTATTACATGCGTGATGTCTTCCAACCCCCAGAACAAGCCGTAAAGGCTTTTGTACCATAGACCACATTCACACGCTTCGCCAGATTATACAGCACACTGAGAAGTATAAACGGCCATTACTAATAAATTAATACATGTTTGATGACTTCCAACCCCCAGAACAACCTGTGGCATCATAGACCAAATACATACGCTCCGCCAGATTATATAGAAGACTGAGAAGTATAATCAGCCATTACACCTCGGGTTTCTGGACTATGGAAAGCCTTCGATTCAATCGAGACCTGGCTGAGCCTTTTGGAGAAACTCAAGAGTCATACAGTCAAAGTCGGAGTTACTTTGCGCTTAAAATACTTAAAATTCGGAATGAGGATATTCACCGAAGTCACAGAAATAGCTTTCAGGATTTGCAAGCTGAAGTGACGGAGCACATCGCTCGAAGAATCGGTAACCGATGTGTAAGAAAGGTATTTTTTTTTTATGCCGTTGGTGGCAAACAAGCAGACGGGCAGCCTGATGGTAAGCGACAACCGTCGTCTATGGATATCTGTAACACCAGGAGCATCATAGATACGTTGCCGACCTTTTAAGACTCTATTAAATCTATTAACAGCCATTTTGAAGATGTTGTAGTTACTCGGAAATACCGCAGGTGGAAGCTCATTCTACAATTTGCAGGTGTGAGGCAAAAAGAATCGCGTAAAACGCACAGTGTGCGATTTCCACAGATCGGTTATGCGGATATGCGGATGAGCTTTTAAGCGGTGGTGGCTGGTGCGGTCATATAATCACGACACCAGTTCCAGGTCGAAAAATTCTTCAGAACACTCCCCATTTTAAATGCGAGCTTAGATAGAGAGAGACCCAATGACTCTGCGCATGCTGAGCGGCTCTACGTTTTCGATGAGTTTGGGATCGTTGACAATTCTGACAGCTCTACGCTGTAAGTAATGCATCTTCAATCTTTCGAACCTCTCAATAGGTTCAATTTCATTTTATTGGGAACTAGTAAAATACTCGTATGGTGCTGTAAACAAGCGCCGCGCGTCAGGTGCCGCTACCACTGCCACGTGCTGCCTGATTTTAAACTGTGCTCTTAAAATATCTATCAATACATTATGTACACTCCATATCAGTATATATTAGTAAGCGCTACATATTATTGTTGCTCCTACGACACAGATTTCTCCTAGTGCAGGGTATAAGCACCTTTTATAAAAATATCCATGTAACGTAATTGATTAAAGAACCTAGTACCTACCGCCTGTTTTAGTAAGCATTACTCAGGATGGTAACTGGATTTGGATAGTAAAATATTTAAATCTATTTCGAATCTATCACTGAAGCTTTGTATTATCTTATTATTTGTATATACCAATAAACTGATGAGAGCTCTTTACAAAGCTTGTACGTACTACCAACCTTTATTATTCAGATCAATATTAAATTAGCAAATGAAATCTGAGCACTTTACTATTGATGAATAACTTAGTAGGCAAGTGTATAAACAGGATTTACTGTTTTATTATTTACTTATATACAGGGTTATAAGGAGAGGGTATGCTAAGCCGAAAGGGGCTCATAGTACTCATGATTATAAACAACTTTAACTATGGGACCAACCCTAAAACCGAGAAAAAAATATCAGCTGTTCCATAGAAAAATGTCAATGATAGTCGACAAAATGTATGGAACAGCTGATATTTTTTTCTCGATTTCAGGTTTGGTCCCATAGTAAGAGTTGTTAATAATGATGAGTTCTATGAGCCCCTTTCCGCTTAGCATACCTTTTCCTTACTAACCCTGTATAAAATTCACACTATAATAGTTTGTTAGAAATGAGTAAAAATAATAAAATAAATATTGGTGTACGTTTCTTACACACAGCATCAGCTAGCCCCAAATTAAGTAAGCTTGTATTATGGGATTCAGACAACAAATAGTTTGTTTTTTGTAGATACATACATAGAATACATAGAAACACCCAGATACAGAACAAACATCGATGTTTGTTCTGTATCTGAACACACAAATGTTTGTCCTGGGTGGGAATCTAACCCACAACCTACAGCTCAGAAGGTGGAAATCCACTCCCACTGAGCCACTAGTCAAATAAATAAGGCTTCACACTCACCCACTACCTCACTCAGTTCCTCACAAGATTTTCTCGTATCGGGCATCTCGTGAAATCTTTATACAAATATAAAAGAAAGACTAGCACCCTAAACCATATTAACATTCAAACGTCTGCCCACCCGGGAATCGAACCCGGACTTTCCCGCTTATAAAGCAGGCGTTCTACCGACCAAGTGAGCCAGAATATTCCTACTTTGCTTTTGTATCTGTAGACGAAGCAAAGATATTCATTTCAGAAAAAATATTCTTAATCATAATCATCATCAGCCGGAACGTCCACTGTTGAACAGAGACCCCATAGCAAAAGTATTCTTAATAAATGTCTGTAATATGAAAAAAAGCGAAATCTCTGGCTTTTTTCCGCTCTGCATCTGTGTTTATTACGTTTTCAAAAAACAACCAAGGAAATAGAGAACTTTATGCAAACACAGAATACAGAATACTTTAATAATGCAAGCACAGACAGCACAGTATACTTTTTACCCCGAAAAAATGTTAAATTGAACAAATCACGGACAGACGGCTGGATTTTTTAAGGGGACTAAAGGTTTTAATATGTGTTTAACCTACGAATTAGAATTCTGACTTCGGAACCACTTGACTTGTTTTACAACATACATTGTGTTACGTATGTATTACAACAATACACGTTGTGTATTACAACATACGTAGAACACAAAATATAATGCAAGTTTTGTATTTGTATAGAAAACGTGCATTGTGTTATCGTCCTCAGTATTCTGGGTATCATATTGACTCTACATATTTCCATATTAAGACTTTAGGCGACCGACAGTGAAGAGAGATAATGGCCGCTGTAAACAGAGCTCCCCGACCCAGTTCTGACTGAGAATCATCCGCTAAGCCGCAGATTGCGGATCGCTGACAATTCTTCAAGTTCATAAGCTGGAAGGACAAGAGTGATTTACCTTCGAGTACTACCGTACTTCAAATAATACTCGGTGTATCCTTATCCTTTTCATGGCTAGTTTGAACTTTGTATTATGAAGGTGAATAATAGAGACAGATATATAATAGTGCTGTAAAATATGTTGAAAAAAAACACCCTAGTAGAGAGAACTACAGGGGGTTCACAGACCACGAAAAAATAGAACGTTTTACCTTCAAAATACATACTCGATCACATCTCTACTTAACATCAAGTGAATTTGTGATCAAATGTCTGGCCTGTCAAATATTCATAATCAGCCTATCAAAGTCCACAGCCAGACAAACTAAAGGCCTCCCCAATGAACGCGATTCGACTTGACATTGGAGGGTTTGCCCATGCGCCGGGCATGTATGTGGGTTGGGTTGGAGGACCAGTCAAAAATAAAATTAAAAAAAAACTCATTCCCGGCCGTGCGCTCGGAGAGTCAACACGTATTGGTGATGCCTCGCGTTGAAGTGAAACATGTGTCGACACCGTTATATCTTACAGACACATTCAAAAGTTTTTTAGTGACAGATTTATGAAAATTAATTTTTTGTGACAGAAATAATTAAATAAATAGTTTAAGGTTAGCAAACCTGTAAATTAGAATGTTGTTTTTAGTATAGATTACATTCCTAAAAAATACTTTTTGTTAAAGATAAATAAATGGCCCCGTATTTCTAATGTAATAGACGCGATTGCGCCGGAAAGACACTACAGGTTGATTATCGATTCAGTTTGAAATAAAAGAAGATATTTTGTAAAATAAAATTTAGAAAAAAAATCGTCGGCTCTCCAGTTAGTAAAAACCCCAGTTTAAGTATATTACTCTAAAATTTGCAAGAAAATAAGAACAATATTCATTATGAAGTTGCACGTAGTTTTCTTTTTTTTTCATCTTGAATCGTATAACCATGTGGAGGAGGTAGTAAAAAGTAATACTTCAAATAAGAGGTATGAGGCGAATGGCGTACCATTACTCGGGTAGTACGGCACCGAAGCTTATCTGCGAAGCTTATGACTATGAGAGGTGAATGAACGTTATAAACGGCGACAGTCTCCGAACTTCATAAGCCAGCATCAAAGCGAGAAGTGATTTAGTCTATACTTCAAACACAAAATAAATAAGTTCAGAAGGGCAGATCTATAGAACAAGCTAAAGTAGGCGAACGCACGCAAACAGACGCGAGCGTACGACGACGACAATCTCGAATCAAATCACTCGAATGCCATTTGATACACGTAATTATTATTTTGGTGACACTTGTTATAATTTACAATTAAGCAGAACACCATTTGACAGTATGGAATTGATGTTTTGAAATTTAAAAAAAAAAACGAACAAACAAAGAGTTACTAATAGTGTTTCTGGGAAATGATACTTCTACTAATTTTGTTTCCGGAGTAAAAGATCGAACTGAAAGTATACGGGAACAAATTGGCAAATCAATGTAATGTATATTTGTTTGATTGACGATAGCTTGAGAACCATTCGAAGTAATTCGCCAGAGAACCAAAGAGCCGTCCATATCCGTCGTAGAAACGATAACTGTTGGGTAGACGTGTAATAGAGTGGAGACCGCGAATCGGCAAACGTAGCGTAGCACGCCCTGAAACTAGATGGAGTGATGATGTGCGTAGGACAGCTGGCGGTGGGTGGAAGAAAAAAGTCAATGATCGGGTTGAGTGGCGTGCCTAGGGAGAGACTCATGTCCAGCAGTGATTAGAGGCTGATGATGATGATGGGAACCATTCATCCGATCTTCATGAAAATTTGTAAGCAAGTCAATTTAATTTTTAAGTTTGAATATGAGTAAAATCGGTCCGGGTGTTTTGTAGTTATAGGGGTCTTAAAGTCTCAGTTCGGTCCGAACTACTAGTTATACCCAAACTAGAGTGAGGCACCTCTAATGTTGCAAGAGTTAGCTGACTCAGCTCATTTAATATACACTCAAGCTTACGTGTGATGACGTAGAAGTTTCTTGTTTTTTTTTGCGAGTTGGAAATCTTCACAATATACCCGACTGCTTTGGGGTGCAGCCGGGTTATGTGGGACTATAGCCACTAAACAAGTCGCTCACCTGTTTTTAATCGTCACGCTTGCCCATAACATTTAAATGCCACCCAAAACTTTGAACTTCAACAGTTCCAAATCCTGCGCGGCACCGCACTGCGCTCGTCACCCTGAAATATGTTAAAACTCTGTACGCCCAGTAATTTCGCTGGAAACACTGCCTTTCAATCCGGAACACAGTAATGCTTGCACACTACTGCTTGGCGGTTGAATAACAAAGGTGTGGTACTTCTCCCCAGACGGACTCTTAGGCAGAAATAGTAAGTTGTTAGTTAGGCGGTAGAGAAAAAGTTTCCGAAGTTGCTATATAATTATAATCATTACCTAATCATTCACAAGGTCAATCAAGAACTCATCATTCTGTCACGTATGTACATATTCCATTCAGATGTACATTATATTGCCCATCGTCATGTCGTTATCGAATGCCTCGGCAGCTCGAACCGCTCATAAACCCTCGATAGGCCTTTGTGAATTGAAATAAGTTGTTATCGCTGAATTATGACACGTTATGTCGTAAATACCGTGTTTGATGCCGCTAGTTAAATAGTAATCAATGTTGGCAAGTGCTTGAAAACATATTCCAAGTATAGCAATCTGTGGACCAACAATTTATCGGGTTTTTGTTGCATAGCAATGGCCCTTGTTTACAGTACCTTAGTTTTTTCCCGACTGCCCACGGAGGAATGTTTTTGGGGTGTATGAAAGTATGTACGTTTGTGTAGTATATTATACGTCCTGTAGCCCAAACGGCTTGGCCGATTTTGAAGAGTGCAATACTGTTGGATTCCTCTTTACGTCCGGAGTGACAGTTTTTTGCAGCCGGGTATTTTGTTTTTCTTATAATAATATTATTTTTATGTACACTTGTGAAGGTTTTGAGTTTTTGAAGAGGACGAAATTAAAATTTAAAAAAAATACCGGTCAGGTCAATTCGTAAGAGCTCATTATATTAAAAAGGCTGAGCAGATTTTCATCAACGTAACTGAGACGATATTTTCGAATAAAAAATATCCCTCATTCAAATCAGTCCACCAGTCCACCCGTTATTTTTGGTCGGGGATTAAATTTAGTTTTTCAACTTGCCTACACATAATATATTAGTTTTTTACTTTGAATGGTTTATTTAATCCTTTTACTGTTTGTATAAATATTGGGACACATATTCATATTTCTGCATTGCAAAAAATGCCTCCCATGTAAGGCTTGCTTGTAATTTTTTGTTTGAGAGCGTTGTTTAATCTGTTTTATTTTATTTAAAGCTAAAATTAAAATGTAGGAAATTTAATAACATCTTTAGCAAAATTCCGAGCTAACATTTTGTAAAACTAAAGCCGTTCAATAAGTTGAGCAAATTAATTAAATTTAACTTGTCAGGTCTCTAGAGGCGGATCTATTTACGACGCATTATTCTCCGTTCAAGGCCCTCTGCTTATGCCCGCGGCTTCGCCTGCCTTGCGCTAGTAAAAACGTAATGGCGTTCTTGTAAGTAGAAGTTTATATTATATTTTAGGTTGCTATTGTGTACGCTGTAAGTGCTAAGCAGTTGTAGATTTCAATTCTCGGCGCAGGTAGATTTTTGGCGGATGAATTTAAATTTCTATGATTTAAATCTCTCTGTTACTTTTAAGCTTTCGCGATTTGAACACATAATTTAATGTATCAGGACTTAACCACGCTAAAACTAGTTTATTTATATACCTCAAAGTTTCGGCCAAGTTTCAATGGCCGTGGTCAAGAGAAAACTGTGCGAAATGAGGGTGTTGAGATCTACCCTCATTTATTATTGTCTTGAAAAAAAAAACTCTCTGTTTCTGAATTTATATGTCAGTTTGTGTCTCAGTATGTGTTTTATGGCAATCTTGTCACAAGGAACTTTAGTGTGGAGAGTGTCCAGAGTTCTTTTCCCCGCATAACTGCTCTATGAAGTACTATGTTTTCGTTAAAAATCTTTAAAAATAACAAAAAACACATAACATTTGCTCTCTGTCTCTGCATCAGCCTTTTAACATCCAACTGCTGGGATATCGGCATACCCTCGAAGGGTGTTTGGGTCATATCCACCACGCAGGCCCAGTGCGGGTTGGCGAACACATATACGCCATCTAATTTCTTCTCTAGAAATAAGCAGGTTTCCTCATGATATTGTCCTTCACCGAAAAGCCAGTGGTAGACCTGTACGTAAAATTGACAAACTCACCTTTTTCAAGCTTCATCTCGTGACAGATCTGCGGAGAGGTATAATAACAGGGAAACCGGTGGGTGAAAATTTTGATGTTGACAGCCTCGTTATAAATATTGAGAGCCAAAAACGTCTAGCCGGCATCTCCCTTATACATCATACTTAACAACCTTCGTTCAATTACTTTCATATAGCAACACTGGCCACACTGGCCGCCTGGGCTATTCGGGCCGGTACTGAGTTGCTCAATGGATACTTTTCACCACACAGTTTGTATGAAATCTTGTTATATTTTTTGTATTATTTGGTGCAAATTTCAGCTCCTTAGCTTCCTTTTCAATTAAAACCACGTAATGTTATTGTCATTTAGAACAATTTCAATTTATTTTGGTTTGGAAGGTTAAAAAGCAAACTATTAAAGGCATGGCACGAAATTGGTTAGGAATGATGCAAGGGAGCTTGCTTGCGAAAGGAATCCAAACGCAAATCTGGATAATTTATTTGTCATTTAATTTCAATAAACTGTTACCGAAGCTTTAGGTACGAATATTAGAGCAGTGGAATGCGCTACCCGAGTGGGTTTTTCCTGATAATTATAATCTGGGTGTCTTCAAGTCACGAGTGAATCGGTTTCTTCTAGGCAAGCGTGCTCCGTCGTAGGCTGTATCCTCGTTTAACATCAGACGTGATGGCAGTCAAACGCAAGCAAATAATTAAAAAAAAAAAATAAGTATATAATAAATTACATCCGAATAAAGGAGTCAAAATTTACCTTCTCGAACCTGATTTAAGCAACACAATGAGCACAATATTTTTTCCCGGCCAACACAATACCCCAGAAACCCCTTTCAAATGTTCACTACAGCTCAGCGAACCTACCAAAACATTTTCAGTAACTTTTTGTTACAATACCTTCTAGAATTTAAAAAAAAGTTTTCATATTTTCTTCTGCTCTGGGTTTATTACTGCCCATTATTCAAAACTCGCGAAAGTCTCACTCGGGGGGAAAAGAATTATTACATTTTTATTAATTTGATTCCCCGCCACTTCTGTGATTGTGGGTCAATTAAGCACAGTTTTATTTTCGCTATAGTTTAAATTAAAAACAATCCGATAATTGGTAAATGACTAAATAGATAAAACAAGACTAAAAATAGATAAAGTAGTAGTGGTACAGTAGGAATAAAATGCGGCCCGCATATATTATAATAAGTAAACTTTACTTATTATTATGTGGCCGCATTTTCATAAGTAAACTTTACTTATTACATGCGGGCCGCATTGTATTCCTACTGTTTTATGTATTTTTGGTCTCGTTTTATCTATTTAGTCATTTACCAATTATCGGATTGTTTTAATTTAAACTATTTTTTGTGTCTTATTTATTTCATCCTCTGAAAGCTTTCCTTTTTACTAAACTTGATGAGACGAGAAAATTCCTCACCTGATGGAAAGGGTCAAGCTTGCCCACAGCAGTTCAATGCCACCCAGAGAGAACGGACATTTTCCAGCTGGCTTAGCAAGCGCACATTTAAAATATCAGCCATTATTGTTATTGACCGAGCGAAGCGAAGGTCTCAGAGTTTACTGGGACAAATCGGCTTTTGTATGTATGTTTGTATGTTTGTGTGTATATTTGTCCGATGATAGCTTGTGAACCGTTGATCCGATCTTCATGAAATTTTTTAGGCAAGTAGCTCATTTCAATACAATTTTAAGTTCGAATATGAGCTGAATCGGTTCAGGGGTTGTGAAGATATAGTGATCGCGAGGTCTCAGTTCGTCGCGAACTACTAGTAATAAGGGGGAAAAAAAAAACTGGAACATTTTTGCACACACGGTCATCTGACCCCAAACTAAGCAAAGCTTGTAATATGGCTGCCAGAGACTGATATACGTACATAGATATTTTTTAAATACATACTTATATAGATATTAACACCCAGACATAGAACAAACACAAATGTTCATCACATGAATGTTTGTCCTAGATGGAAATCGAACCCATGCCCCCAAACACAGAAGGTAGGTTCGCTACCAACTGAGCCACTGGGGCAGTCAAAATAATCAGTAATCTTTGTTATAAAAGCGCCACATAGCTGGTACAAGCAGCACGTGTTAAAAACCCTGTAAACATTGACATATATTCTACAGAATTCTATTCGGACAGAATGAGTGTTCAGATCGCAAAATCTAGTGTGTAGTAGGTACATAAGATATCGACGCCTGTAAAAAGTAGGAAGAAAAATTAATTAAGATATATTTTTTAAATTCACCCAAGTAATACTGAAATAACGCTCACAAGAGCTAACAAACAAAAATATTGTAGTCTCCTAATTTTTTTGATATTATAGTGTCTAATTGAATGAAACGAAATGAACTGAAATGAAATATTTATTGGTAGCAAAGCTACAAGTCGGTCAGGATAAATAAGGTTCAATTATTAGAGGTAAACCCTTATAAAACAATAAATTAATATTAAATTGAATAAATTAATAGTGAATTAAAATAAATAAAATAAAATAATTAGTATTACAATCAACGTTAAGACGATAACACAGTCGACAACTAAACTAACAATATAATTTATATTATAACAGCTTAAAACAAAAGTGGAAAATTATAATATAAAGAATAATGCGTTCGAAATATGCGACTGTTATACCTATAATTATAGGCAAATTTTACTACGGGAGCAATACCGAAATCGTGGAAAAATATCTATTCGATTAACAATTTTCGTTCCCGCTCGACGAAATGAATGGAACAGTTGATAATTTCAAGAAAATTTGGTCATGTACAATAAAAATGAAAAAAAAAACCTCCGACATAATACTATATACATAATTATATTGCCTGGAAGAGATCGCTTTTAGCGATAAGGCCGCCACTTGTGGCACTAGCCTATAAGATAGTTCTGTACGTGTTTATTATTATTTTGGTGTTCACAAAAAGAGTTTCTATCTATCTATCTATATTGTGTACTATGTACTATGTACGTCGTCTAAGTAAGTATTTTCTTAAAACACGATACTTACAATAAGCGTCCTGAAACTAATAAATCGCTAACCAAAAAATTACAATTTCTTTGTATTCCGTGTATGCTCTTCATAAGGCCACTTGAATGTAACAGAGAACAATAGATGAAAAGCATTGTTTAATTGATGTTCGTAAAACTACGCGAATTTGCAAAATATTTACTTTTAACTAAAGTTCCTTTGAAGATGCATTAGACTTTGACGTTACCGATTACGTTGTTATTTCTCATGATGACACTTGAGTGATGGAGTGACCTTGTTTTGGAGTTAGGTGCACCTCACACTTAAGATACATATCGTGTGCTGAAAGATATTTGTGTTGCGTGGTATACTTTTTGTGAATAATTTGGTGTCTATTAGCTCACTTGTATATTTAAATATAGGACTACGATAATTATCTTGTACAACAAATGAACTTTTGGTGTGTGGTGCGCCTTAGACGTAATTTAGGGTCTACGTACAAAATATTTAGTAATAAATCTGTTTTTATCGTCCCCATTCTTTTCGTAGCTAGAATTTCTAACAATAAAACGTATTTTTTTGAAAAATTTATATTATATTCAATTCAATTCAATTCAATTCAATTTAATTCAATTTATTTATTCGGGCCCTGGGTTAGCACAACACTTGGTAACGTCAAATACACAGTTTTCATTTGAAATTAATTAAATACAAATACAATTATATATTGATTAATAGTATTCTTTTCTATACACAAACGTCATCGTTGCACGAATTCTGTAATTTTATATCAGAAATCTATATCGAACGTTCACGGTAAAAAAATATATATATCAGGGTTCAAGTGTTGAGAGTTTGCTGAGAATATAATAAAGTAATTTAGATATCTAATTGCGATAACAATAACAAGCGAACACACCACGAGCGAGAAATCTTTATCTACGACAGGGTAGAAACCCTGTCGTAGATAAAGATTTCTCTGAACAGGAACAGTAGTTAAAGCATTAGGATAAATTATAAACACTATACTATGGCAATTTTGAATACTGACTCCTCAGGTTACAGGTACAGGTTAAATTCGACTCACGTTAGATCAAACCTAGATTTGGCTATTCCCATTTTGGCATGTCTATATTTCGCACGCCTCACGCTTACAAGCAAATTGTAACATGATTATTTTCCTAATATTTAAGCAAATAAGCTAAAATCACTTTAGTTTTCATATTTTGAAAGACTAGTTGTTACCCGGGACTTGGTCCGCGTGGACATAAAAAAAAACCTATGTGCATGTTTGTGATAAACAGTAAGTCCTTATCAAATTTTATCAAGATCCGTTCAGCCGGTTAGCCGTGATGACGCGACAAACATGCAGATAGAGAGACAAAGATACATTCTATAGTTCGCTAGATGGCGTTGATAATTTTTTTGCATTGTTTTACGTTTTGTACGGACTGACAGATAGATAGATAGATAACTCTTTATTGTTCACACCCGAAATTACATACATAATGCAAAAATCTACTTAAAACTAGTGTCACAATTGGCGGCCTTATCGCTTAAAGCAGTTGTAATGTAGGGAGTTCTGAATCGCGCAAGCGAAGTTTTTTCCTCGAGACGAACGAATTCATTTTTATACCTCGAAGCTTTATTGGTCCAGATACGACTGTGGCTACATTCCTCTGTATTATAATATTAATAAAGAAGTCAAAGGAAGCTTATTTAAATTGCTTTGAAACAATAAAATGACTCACGCATAACAGCAGAATCCGACCTAATTTCCAACCGAGAATTCGAAAGGATATCCCAATATATCATCCAATGGCTCCAGCACATCAAAATTCAGTTAGTAATCGTGTGTTAACAAGACATTTTTGCACATGCCATATGTTTCCGTTCAATGCTGTTGTAGTCGCCGGCTCACATTTGGCTAAATTTCAAGACGACAGCAAGCGGTCGATGGCATTATGATAAGGGATTTCTGATCTTGGGAGCCTCTTCCTTTTGATTCAAGGTATTGGTTCAATGGCTAATATAATTAGTTTCCGATGTAGAGACGATACAAGTTCAACTTTGTTTGGTATAACCGTAACTAAGTTATATCTGTTTTAATATACAATTTTGAAAAGATATTCTCGAAGTCTTGTTTTTTTTTATTTGACAATATTTAATAAATATTTTGTTAATCCAAGATCTGAATAATTGTGCAGCTGCGTCAATTATGTAGGCATGATTTAATGGTTTGAGTATCACGGATGATGAATGATGTCATAATTTAATTTATGTTACTTACAATGATAACCCTTACCACCGCTGTGACACGTAACCGCAGACGCCGGGACTTCACCAGCTCTCCGATACTGACCTCTAGGCACCTATTTGTCAGAACTTATCACTCTAACGGGGACCTCTTTGTATGTTATTATTTACATGATTGCTACCGTTTATCTCCTACAGGGGATTCCTGTCGCCCAGTCCACTTTCCTTTAGTGTTCATTTATAAATACTCTGCTTCACCAAGAACTTCATTCTAAGCTCAAGTGCCGTAGAACAAGCATCCAAATAATATCTTACCAAGAAGTATAGAATAATCGTAACAAAATGTTTGCGGTCCAATTATTTGCTTGCACCGTTCTGCTGGTAGGAGTCTACGGAAGAAGTATTGTACACGAAGAATTTCAGCCTCTGTACCACGTCATGCCTGATACATACTTCGAGCCATCAGCAGTACTGATAGAAGAAGAACAAATGCATCCCGTTCGGGCAGGACGAGAGCGGCGTCAGCTACACGGCAGCACCTTCTTCAACTCTGACGGTACATCCGGTCTAAACATGAAGCTCCCCTTAGGAGGTAACGACAAGAATAAGTTCAGCGCTATTGGAGGACTAGATTTCACGAAGAACCAAAAAGTTTCCGCTCAAACTGCTGGCCTGGCGTACGAAAATATCAAAGGACATGGATTGATGTTGACGCAAACCCACCTGCCTGGAGTCGGCGACCGTTCAGCAGCTGCTGGAACCCTGAACTTGTTCCATAATAACAACCACAACCTGGATGCTAATGCCTTTGCAGCGCGAACTACTCTCAACAATGCTGCTGTGCCGAGTTTCAACACTGTTGGTGGAGGTCTTGACTACATGTTCAAGAACAAGGTAAGCATTTATAACATTTTAATTTTCCTATGTGCAGTTGTGTTTAGAAAAGTAAATTGTTATTTATTCCCAAAGTTATGAAAATATACTATCCTGAGAAGGAGGTACATTTGTAGACCTCATCTATTCTTCTCCTTTCTATAAAATAATAATAATTGTTAATCACTAGTATTTACTAAATTTCATTGCATGTTTTGAATGGCCCAGTCAAGTTACGGGACTTAGTATAGAGGACCTAGACATAATTCATAACATTTATATAAACTGTGTTTGGTATAATTTGCTGACGTAGAATCAAACTCAAACCTTTATTTATCAACATTAAATAAAATTAAACAGTCTGGAAGTACGGAACATAGAAAAAGCATTTATGCTTGAGCCATAATGCAGTAACGTCGCGGATGAGTTACTGCCGTGCTTACGATCGTCATCTGAAATAACTCTAATATAGCGCAAATAGAGATATTGCAAAATGTGAAATTTGAGTCTGTTCCGGATATGCAATTTATTTAATTATTGTATATTAATATGAAAAGTAGCTTCCAAAATTATGTACAGAAGAAAAAGAAACTGTTATTAGTTATTTCCAGGTCAAACGTTAAATTGGCTGGGCTAGGAGTCATTTATGGTTTCATGATTTAAATTTCTCAAACGCGACCTAAACCGACTTTTTATAATTGTATTATTATGTTAACAAGGTGGGCGCCGGCGTCAGTATGGCACGCACACCTTTGTTCGACAAGACGGACTACTCTGCCACGGGTAACCTGAATCTCTTCCGTGACCGCTCCACCTCGCTGGACTTCAAGGCTGGTCTATCCAAGTCCATCTCGCCTTACATGCCTCGTTCATCCTGGGAGCCTAACGCAGGCTTCACTTTCAGGAAGTTCTTTTAAAGATAGTATTTAAAGATAGATATAGAAAGTAGCTTTTTGTGCTGGGATATGAAAATACCAGTAGTATTATTATTAACGCTTAATTTACAAAACGATTAATACTACTATTAAACTATTGTCAATAAGGCTTATGACTATTTTATATTCCAACTCTTTACATAAGACGTGTCTGTAAAATCATTCTTGCGATCTTTTAGGTTTATAAAGACCACTTTCCAAAATGTATTTGTTACCCATATACCCACATGACTGTACTATTTGAATGTAATATGTCTTTAAATAAAACATGTTTTTTTAAATATTAGGTTTATTCAATTTTATTTCCCAATAGAATTTATAATTATTTTCTTAAAATAACACCAAACTATAAAAAATATTAAAAGAAAAAGGAAATAGCCGACTGCAAAATATACGAAAACAATGACTCATAAAAAGAAATCTAACAACACCTCACTCGTCAAAATCAGTCAAGCCATTTGGCTTCAGAAGGTAATATAGGACACACAAACATACTCACTTATCTTACAACACCCCGAAAACGATACATGTCTAGTAGTCGGGTAAAAAAGTTATCAACAAGGTCCTTGGAGGTAAGCGTGGACAGAATGTAGGTAATTGTTTTCTAAGTTATCCAACTCATTCTTTACACAAAATATAATACTTACGTACACAAAAGCAGATCACAAAATATCTATCGAAAACAAACATAATTCATATTTTACTATGAAAACTGACGTGGTTTTGACAAAAAAGTCAGGTCAAGTCTTGCAAAGCAAAACGAGGTCTCGCACGTGTCGCGCTTAGCATTCCTTGATAAAGGTCACCAAATGTGATCGAAACTATAGTCGGAATAATCGACTCAACTTAACGTGAGTATTCCCGTTTTATTAAAACAAAAATAATTCATATTTTGGGAGGGTATTGAAAAATGGTTAAAGCTAACAATTTGTTAAGAAACAGGAAGCACTTTTTCATTTCAGAGAAGAGGTAGGCACTTACATAATATGTTATGGAATTGCTCTTATAATATCGTTTTAAAACGCATGTAAGCACCAGTGTCAAAATAGATTAGGGAGAAGCTCAGCGTCCAAGCCAGTCAAGGTATTCATTTTAAATCATTATTTATCTCATCATTCTTATAAAGCTCAATTAAGTCTAAACGCAATCAATACATTGTAGTCAAGATTAGTTTGATCAATCAAACTGGAACCACTTGACATCAGATTAATCGACATGCCAGAATATCAATTTGGTCCGGAATGTGGCGGATTAAGTTATAATTAAATTAGAGTATAATGAATTATACTCTCCAAGGAATTGCGGCGTCATCTCAAACTAACTTCAAAATAGAGACTTTAAGACAAATCACAAGAGAAATTTATTCAAAGAAAACTTAATAAAAAGCTAATTTAAGAAACTCTGGAACTGATTTATGGAACTGATTACTGTAACTTTTGCCAACCAAATTTGGTTCGCGAATCCAAAGCCCCGTACGAACACAGAGTTGTTAAAGGTAATTTCATATTGGTTGTTCTGTTCAGTTAGTCATGAGTAATTGTTTTTTGCTGTGTATGCCAAATCGAGGATTTTGTTGGATAAACGTTGTTTTTTTTAGGGATTCTACAATAGCTACTTTAGTCTGAAAACTAAGAACTTTAATAATGCCATTTGTGTTGCTCAAAGAATAATACCTACTACATTCAAACGTTACTCATGTTCACTGAAATAGATCGGCCTCACTGTTAGCTTTGCTTTTATTACAATGATTGACACGGCTGTTCCAGTCTGATTTCCGCATAGTTCCATGTATTTTTAAGAAAGTATTTAGATTATTATTACTGCCACATATCACATTTGAGCAGTTAAAAGGATTGCAAGTCTTGATTACTTTGGGATATGCTTATGTTTACTCTACATTTTAGCTTGTACTAGTTCGCCCCGAACTGAGACCCGGTGATCCCCATAGCTTCACAACCCGGAACTGCTCAAACTTAAAAATTGTATTAAAATATTACTTGCCTCCAAAATTTCATGAGGTTCGGATCAACGGCTAGCAAGTTATCGTTGAAAAGATATACAAACAAACATCAATAATGTTCACTTGTTCCCGAAGACCGCGAGACCTTCGCTTCGGTCAGTCAAATTTATACAATAGTACAGTATTTTAAAAATGTTACTTATTTCGCATTCGTACCAAATGTTAAGCTTCTCTTGCACACACATGGGTATATTAGGGCTCATCATCATAGTCTGTTGCACTGCAGTGCACTCGTCTCGTCTTCCGCTCCCTGTTTTAAGTGCGCCTGCTTACTGCACACTGACTTTGTGACTGTTTTGCGAAATGTTTAGCGATTTGTCGATCTAGTACGTAAATGAAAAAAATAATATTACAATTCTGTACAACTCTACTTATACACGGAAACTAATGAAATGCGTTTGTTTCAACAACTATTCACGTGATAAAAACAATTTGTAAAACTAAACTCCCTAATATCTAATTACCTTCTTAAAATAAATATCAAATACCTAACTGTACAAACATAAAAAAATACGAATAAATCAGTACCCATGGAGAGGAAAGTAGAGATGGCTAGAAAGCTAGGATGTGTTGCCATGCTGGACGGTAATGTCGAGTTTTGACCACTGACCAAAGTAGGCATCGTAGGATTCCAGTCACCTGTCGCTATCCGACAAACTTTTTTTCAGGTCCTTTTATAACTTTAGAACAAATTAAGTAATTCAAAACTTGTACCAATTAAAAAAAAAAAACTAAATATGACAGATACAGTTGAATTAAATTTACAAGAATTTCGTGAGAATTCTTTCTACTCCTACTTTACCAAAGCAAATACCTAAAACACTAAACATATATATGCCTAGCTCAGTGGAATTGGAATGCTTAGTTTAAAATTATCGTATCGAGAATCAGAACATACCAAATTGCCTTAATGCCAGATTCGGAAAAGCGAAAGACATAATTAAGGCTACTAAAAATGTATACGCAAATGTACAGCATTACATTTTACTTTTAAAAGAACTACAATTGTATCTGATTTAAGCTACTAACAAACTAAAATTTTATTTTGAACCTTGCAAAGGAATCCGGTATTCAAACAGACGCCTATAGAACTAGTCTCGACTTCAGTCTAAAGTCTGTTTATCTGGCCGTTACCATGATTCATGTGGATTTCGCGCAACCAGCTCTAGCAGAAAATGTTAGCGATAAATCAACTATCATAACAATCGCGGAGTAAATACTGGCGGTAAAACTCGTCTGACCTTCTCCAAACCTAGACCATATAAATAGACAATACTTATTACCCTCACACGAAAATAATAGGTGCAAAAGAGTCTAAGCTCGACATCCTTTTGTATGCGGGCAAACTGCGGATTACGAGACGATGCAACTCATTCGCTTGATGGCCACGCTTTAACTTCAACAGTTTAAGCCCCTCGGCGCAGCAATGCACTGCGCTCGTCACCCTCAGATATTAGATTTTAAGCTCAGTAATTTTACTGGAAACATTGCCCTATCCGTAACACAATATATAACACAGTTTGAATATATATTATATATATATTACTGTATTATTATACAGTATACTGTATAATAATACAGTTTGAACACTACTGCTTGGCGGAAGAATAATAAAGGTGTGATACTTCCCCAAGCTGACTTTGCAAAAGCAATCAACTATGAATTGGATCGCATTATGGTAGGAAGCCTGAATAGTGGCGCGCAAATCATAGGGGCGAAATAATACATCATCCCGTGTCGGGCGCGATGAATTTATTTTAAAGAAAATAATGCATGCGCAATCTATTAGTTATATTATCTAAGGCCCCAAACAATGTTTACGTTTAAGGTCTTGGATCTAGTATGTAACGATTTGAATATGAGCAGAACATAAGATTACGGTGAATTATTTTGGGTGATGCCGAGATTGGTTACCTTGGGCTTAGGTACATGTATAATTTTTAAATCGTTTCTATTGTGATAAGAGAAAATTATGGTAACGGAAAATAATCAAATATGTAGACCAACCATAAATCACCATACTTTTTTTACTTCTCTGAAGAGCGGACCATTTACCTGCCTACACTGCCAATTCAAGAATGTTGCGCCATTCTTAACAAAGCAACACTACAATCACACAATGAAGAATATGAACGATGAATGATGATGATGAAAATAAATAACGCCTAGGCAGTGAAGGAAACACCTCATTTCAACTCCTTAGAGGTTGATTTTGCGCAAAATCCTGAGACATGCCTTAATTCATAATTTAATGTATCAGGACTTAACCACGCTACAACTAGTTTATTTATATGCTTTAATTCATTTTTTATAATTATTACAGAAACCGAGTTCCATTGGCTTAGCATGAAAAATATATGTTTTATTTCCATACAAACTTTGTGGCTCCATGTTACCCGCCTAGAGGTGGAATTCTTATTCTTATTACCTAGACTATTTGAGGAGTATTGGTTAATATCAGATCTATTTCATAAGCGGTTTGGTCTGTGCGTTGATTCCTAGAAAAGGGCTTGTTCTTATATGTACCAAATGCTATATTATTATTCATAATTATAAAGATATTTGCAATATCAAACTTAAATTTATAGTAGCGGAGTACTTCATTTTGTTTTATATTTATAAATTGTTTAACCTCTGTGTATCTTTATTTTATATGCACTTACAGTTATCGTTATATATAGATATATATATTTATTTATTTATTTTATTTAGCTTGTCTTTCTTGAAATTTTTTGTAACATCATTATGTAGAATAGTAATTTATCTATATTTATATATAATTTATGTATATTTATATATAATTATGTAGTAATAAATCATACAAAAAATTGCGGTGAAGTTTCAAGCTAATAAATTTTACGTCAATTTGAATCATTGATTTCAGGTCATGTTTTATTATTAGCTTTTAAAATACTTTTTGTTAAGAGAAAAATAAACAATTGATCCCTATTTTCTATTCTACGAGTGTATATTGCAGCGGAAAAACTTTAGATAATTGTTCAAGATACAGTTTGAAAAAAACTTCCGCAAAGTACCGCCCTATTCAGTCGACTAACTTTGAAACAATTATTTCAAACTGGAATACTGACTGTACTTTCAAACTCGCAAAAAACTGAGAAAGGTAACTTTGGAACTTCACGAAACCATACAAAATGAAGTTACCTCGAGATCTGACGTCCTAATTAGTAAGTTACCTCCAACTTGTCGATTTAACTCGAGCAGAAACGAGCCGAATGTCGCAGTGGTACAAATGTAATTGTGGTTAATCTGGATCCCAGTGGATGGTACTAGGTCACCGAAACTAGTGCTTTAGAGGCTGTCGGCAGTGGACCTTCGGATTACGGCTATCGAGCTTTTTGTCCAATTCCGTCAGGGATTTGAAATTAATATTGACATAGTGGCGTAGCGTGGGCTTCGGTCACCCGCGGCCATGTCACATAGTTCTATAAGTTCCAAAAGTTGTTGAAATTAAATAATATTATTGCTTAAATTGTTTAATGATCACATCTGCTCGTTTTTCTCATTTAAACACAAATAAAATAATAGTTTGCAAGTATGTCTTGTCCTACGTAGCCAACGTCGAAAGAAAAATATTATGATATTTTATATTATAAAAACATTTTATTAATTTTTTTCTCTCTCACTCCCAAGATAGTTTTGCAACACTAGTACATCATTACATATATTAAAATTTCAATAAATTCCAAGTACCGTCAAGTTAATCAATAAATGTTCTCAATACAATCACTACTCCTTAAGATATTTAAAACCATTTCTTAAGAGTGAAGCCATAGTTAGGCTCCCAGGACGAACGAGGCATATAAGGTGAAACGGATTTAGATAGACCAGCCTTGAAGTCCAATGAGGTGGAGTGGTCGCGAAAGAGGTTCAGGTTACCCGTCGCCGAGTAGTCCGTCTTGTCGAACAATGGCGTACGTGCCATACTCACGCCAGCGCCCACCTTGAGAGGAAATAGGAACTTAGTTTACTCGATCGGTCAAAATTACGTATTCATTAATCGAAGGTGTAGGACTCTTCGGTAGTGTCCACCTGCGAAAGTACCACGCATTTTCCACTTATTCAACCGGCAAGCAGTAGTGTGCAAACATTACTGTTTTCCGGATTGAAGGTCAATAATATGCTTCCAGCGAAATTACTGGGTATAGAGATTTAACATATAATATTTATAAGGGTGACTACCGCAGTGCATTACCACGCATGGTTTTGCATTGTTGAAGTTGAAAATTCTGGGCGGCTTCTGTCGTCACAACCAAAAAAATAACAAAAATTACTTGCTTACCTTGTCCTTGAACATGTAGTCAAGACCTCCACCAACAGTATTGAAGCTCGGCACAGCAGGA
The DNA here is from genome assembly GCA_947579745.1 of Apocheima hispidaria. Classification (NCBI taxonomy): domain Eukaryota; kingdom Metazoa; phylum Arthropoda; class Insecta; order Lepidoptera; family Geometridae; genus Apocheima; species Apocheima hispidaria. The sequence continues at coordinate 10,688,141 of OX388156.1, forward strand.
TTGTTGAGAGTAGTGCGCGCTGCAAAGGCATTTGCATCCAAGTTGTGGTTGTTATTATGGAACAAGTTCAGGGTACCAGCAGCTGCTGAACGGTCGCCGACGCCAGGCAGGTGGGTCTGCGTCAGTGTCATTCCATGTCCGTTGATGTGATCGTACGCCAGCCCAGCAGTTCCAGCGCCTACTTTTAGATCCTTCGTGAAATCAACACCTCCGATAGCGCTAAATTTGTTCTTATCATCGCCTGCTAAGGGGAGCTTCATGTTTACACCGGAGGTACCGTCTGAGTTGATGGCGAGGCCACCGTGAACCTGACGCCTCTCTCGTCCTACCCGAATGGGATAAGCTTGTTCTTCCTCTATCGGTACAGACGATGGTTCGGCTAAGTATGTATCAGGCATGGCGTAGTATAGAGGTCCTTGTTCTTCATACTTTATGGTTCTTCCGTAAACTCCCACCATCAGAACAGCGCAAGCGAATAATTTGATAGAAACCATTGTGACTGTTTTTACTAAACTTTTTTCAGATTCAGGAAGATACTTCGATGTTTGAATTCTTTAACACTTGAGTTTGGAATGAGGTTTGGGATGCTGCTGAGTATTTATATACGAACATTAAGGAAAAACGGAGCGGAATACAGGATTCCCCTTTAAGTAGATAAATGGGTACAAATTATAAAATGATAAGGAGAAGCAAAAGCTTGGTAGATAAGTTGAGAAAATGGGAATTACCGATGCTATAAGCGAGGTCAGCTGCTATAGTGTAATCAATATTATAAGCTCTACCCTTAGAGCCTAGCCTCAGAGTATACATTCTGTAACCCACCAGTAAACAATACAAATAAAAAAATTGCAAAAAATTGTGTCCCACACAGAGGGAGAAAGGATGTTTGGTGTTTATTTTGACACAACTCTAGCAGCTGAAGGAATTTAGATGTGGAAGTAGTTTGATATAGCTTATTATGTAGCGTAATGGCGTAGTTCGACACGGTGTTTCTAACCGATCAGCGATATGTAAAGTATTGGACGACACGGTCAGTCTTCGGGTGGGTAATCGTGACTCTGAAATCAGAGCTCACCTCTCGGCCTGTAGGAATTTAGGTACTAAATTTTTACCCGACTACTCAAGAAAGAGGGTAATGTTTTTGAGGTGTATGAAGGTATGTATGTTTGTGTGTTCCTATATTTCCTCATGTACCTAAATGGCTTTACCGATTTTGACGAGTGAGGAGTCGTTGGAATGTTTTTTTTTTTTGTGAATTTTAATACAACAATTATTAATTACAACCTGTAACAATTTTTGTTACAGGACTATGTTCAGTCCTTTTTTACCCGACTATGAAAAAGGAGGCTTATGATTTTGTCAGTCTATGTCAAAATGCCAAAACGGTGCACTCTTGAAAGTGTGAAGTTTCCTTTAATCCCCTAAATCGCTTATAGTTGACAGGCTAGGCTTTTTTCTACAACTCTCAGTCGAATCGATAGCCAGTAAAACCGTGGGGCGCACCTAGTTTATAAATATCGATTTGTAAGTATACCTACTTATGTGCTCGTCAAGATGTTTAAATGACATCGAATTAATGGCTTTCAAAATATAGCCCACACTCTGTCATAACAGTCTCTCCTACCCACTGAATTAATAGATTATTTGCTAAGTAAACACTATCCATAATGATATTGACAGTTATCAGGAACCACTATTGAAGTTGGCAAGGGTTCATGACATTAACTGAGCGATCCGAGATATTACATTATAATATGCGGTGCTCAACCCTACTGCGCTATAACTAACCTTATATCATTGTAACGAAAAAATAAAACGACTTTAACAAAATACTCAGCAAATTGAGAAATTCCGGTGGCCATAATGTTGTGTTCTTCATCAGTTCCACTGCACCAAATGATACAATATGAATACAAATGCTTGACTTGTTAATGAAAGTACCGAAATCGCTAAACGTATGCCTATAATATTTGAGGGGTTCTCTCAATTCCGCATGTATCCCATGATCAGTACTGGATGATAATAATGAGACCAATGTGGAAGTACATAATATCCTTTCAAATAAAAAAAAAAATTCCAAATCGGTTTAAAAATGACGGAGCTATGAAGGAACAGACATGAAAAAGAGGCAATCGAATTGAGAACGTCCTTGTTTTGGAAGAAGTTAGAACAACGCGCGCTTCGAGTTCGAACTGTAGGAATGAGAATCCTTCGTTCTGCTTAGGAAAGGCGCGCGGCGGCCGCGCAGTGTTTTTCAGGTAATCTTCAGATGAGCCCAGTACTGATCCTGTGAAGTTTGATACTCGTGCGAAGCCGGTGCGGGTTGCTAGTATATGATAAAATACTACTGTATATTCTGTACACAACTTCATCAGAATTAATTAAGCCAGTTAGTTATGACAGGGTAAACAACTGAGGGACGGACAGAGAGACTGAGTGACTAGCGTGAAATGTGATTTAATTTCCCTGTAGCGGTAGTTATTCGAAGTATTAAAATACCTGAAGGATCTAGATTTTTTTTGTTGAAACTGTTGCTATTGTAGATTATTTTTTGGTTGTACAAATTATACTGGTTGTTCGTCCCAAACTGTGACCTCGCGATCTCTATATCATTACAAAGCATGAACCGAGTTTGCTCGTGTTTGAAAAAAATAATTACACTTGCATGGATAGTTTGCCTGTAAAGATTCATTATAATCAAATCAACGATACGTAAGTTATCATTGAACAAACACATAAAAATGCCAATTTGTTCTCCTAGACTCAATATATCTTCGCTTTGTTCGGTCCTTTAAAGTTTTTAGTAAAATAAATCTTTTCGCTTTTGTTTATTTCTTACCCCCGACTACTGAAACGCTTGTTAACTTGACAGCATATTAATTCTAATACTGCCTTTGTCTGGCACTAAGCAAATGACAAAGACAGCAATAGACTTAATCTGTCGTCAAAGTTAACAAACGTTTTGAGTATTCGGGGGTTAGTGACACAACATTTCGAAAGAAATTGATTGATTGACTATGTTTTTCGTCTTAAAAGTAAGTCGATGAAGCTATCCAGCTGACCAAATCAATCCAAATTGAATACGGCTAAAGAAACCTTTTTCTTGAAATGAAAAGTGAGAACTTTCAGGGTTCTGTGGCAAACTAAGGAACCCTTGTAGTTGTAAGTAATGTTACATTATTTTTATTCAAAGACCATAATGATTATAGAACTAATTGTAATATAATAATTAAGTAATATGCTAAGTAGTTTAAGTAGTTTGTTTTTTTAGTGAATAAGTGAATAAAGGACCACACCAAGCACATTATTTTATTAAATGGGGAATAATTATAGGGGATTTTTTTTTTTTTTAAATTACGTTATTTAGAGTAAGTAAGCCGTCTACTTGTCCACACAAAAAGCACCAACTGTTACCCTCCCCTTAATGTTATGCAATTTCGATGATTTTTTTTCTATGTTATCTACACCGTGAAAACCATGCGTAAGTAGTGACTTTTTTGAATTATCGCAATATCTTTGTAGTACGACGAAGGTGATGTTTTTTTTTCGTGGAAATTATGACGAGGAAAAATAGTTTTTATTAATACCTAAAAACTATTTTTTTTAAACCTATCGGCGTAGATTATTATTTATACAAGACATTGACACCGAAAGATGTTTAGGTGCAAATAACTAAGTACTAAGTAGGTACTTACTAAGCTTGATTGTAATGGAAGAGGTAGCGATAACAAAAATAAATAAAGAATAACTTGAATATTGATGTTAGCAGACCGTTTCTACTTTGGGGTTAATCTATGATTTGATGAAATAATTTCCTCAATATTTGTGTGTTAACTTTATAAATAACGCAGTTAACATAGTCTAATATTTCAGTATTGTTTCAACAATGAAAATATTAGGTAAGTACTTGGTTTACGAAGTAACTACGTTATTTTTGTCTGAGATAATTTGGTCTCAGTGTTGTTATATTATTATAAAACTGTATGTCAGGTTATAAAACAATCCGAGCAATGTAGCATCTCACATTGAATTTTGTGGCGGAGGTGAAAATCTAAATCATTGTGTGGATCTAAACAACCAATAAAATAACAACGTTCATAAAAGCTGGGGGCGGAAAACATAGAAATAGCGCATACTGTTTATATGTATGTGTGTTTTTTGTTTTTTAAGGTTGCCTGGAAGAGATCGCTTTAAGCGATAAAGCCGCCAGTCCGCCAGTTGTTACACTAGTTTTAAGTTGTTTTTTGGTCATTTGTATGTTATTTCTGGTGTGAACAATAAAGAGTTATCTATCTATCTATGATTTTTTTTCTCTTCTATTTTGGCGCCACACTGTGTATTAAGCCAGTGTTAAGTTTTGTTATATTTCAAGTGAAGATAAATATTATTTCACAATTCACAATCAAAAATGTCGCAGTTTTTCCATGACTACATTTCAGTTACAGTCCAGTCCCTGGTCATGCTTCAGTACACTTTATACAATTTCCCACACTTGTACAAGATAATGAACATAATATAATTATAATCTACCGTTATTCAATATTGATACTCCAAAATTCGAAAAAACAATTTTTGAAAAAAAAAAGACGATACGGCAACATGATTTTTTCGTATCGGGGCCAAAACTCCGTAATGTATTATATAGATAAAAAATAATCAATGCTAGCAGAAAGTCTTGTATAGGGCCGGCTCCCCTGATTCAGTTCAGTTGTCAACTGACAACTTTTAAATATTCTGATAAGTTTCTGATATTATAAATACAACTTACAGTGTTTGAAATCTCACACTCTATCTACAAGAACTTGCAAATGTGGGAGTGATAGCTGTGGCACGACTTTCCCTTAATTGGAAACCCGCGCCTCTCATTTACAATTCTCAAATCCGTCTCAAGATTGTTGTGTATTCATACCGGATTTATCCTCTGAAACTCAAATCCGTAAACCAAATGCAATCTTGTGAACAAACCTAGTTGGGATGAAATAACTTCTTACTCGTCTTGTAATTCTCGAATCGAGAAACCGAAACTATACGTTGGCAGACATAATAATACCATTTGTTACATGGTGCTCGCCTTTCTTGAATGAATAAATTGAAGAAATCCCTTTATTCTCTTTGCAGTGTGTATATGAGTCGATTCACGTGTTTAGTAACATATTTTGTTTTGCTACGTTTCTATTTCTGACTTCCCTTGAGCGGACCACTTCATTGATACAATATCTTCCATAACAAAATTCTGCTTGATCACTTTTCAACTCTTTTGCATCACAATAAGGTCGACATTTTGTTCAGATTGAAATTTCACTGGACTGTACCAATTTACGATCATTATGACGCTTGTATGCACTGTTCGATTGTTTATGGAATTTCCAACCTGCGCTGTAAAAAGTTTTATATTTTATTCCATTGCTTAAATATATTTTTAACTAAATCTACTAAATTGAGTCATTGGTTAGATCATCGTAATGTATTCACGACACTATTTTATTAGTTAAGTAAATCGGTAAACCAGACGCAATAGAAGTTAGTAGGTAGGATAGGTGATTATCTTTTGAAACAAAATGTATTTACGCGCAAAACCTTCTTCAATAACATACAATCTTTGAAGAGAGTCGATATATACCAAGCACCTCATTACATTCAATATTTATCAAATACGTTGCCAATTCTGTTACCGCTCTTACTAATAGAGACTGTGTATCAACCGCAATGAGCAGACAATTTCTACCGAGTGCCACAAAAGGCGCAGACCACAGCTCGATCGGCGTCGTAAACGCCGTAACAATGGCCAGATGATGGACAGCAAAAATAGAACGTAGAGTAAACAATCGGCAACAAAGCGTTGCAAAGCCGACGCGGTGAGATTAACCAACGCTGGGCTTTGATATTCTGCGTCATGCGGGCGGAGCGTGCCGATGGCCGATACGGAGCTGTTTTGACAGCACTGACGGCTAGTTTTGCGAAATTACGTGAATGATGTCCATATTGTGTGCTGAGCTTTATGGAATCGTTGCGATCGATCGTTGATCTGTGATGCTGACATTGATCGAATCAATGTTACCGCCTCATATCTCGTTGCTCACAACTCAGTACTGTGGGATTGTTAAGGACTAGACAGTTCGGTGGTAAATATCTTCAAACTCTACGCTATGCAAAAGCGTGGTGTCAGAAGAAAGACGTAGTTGAAAATTTTGCATCCAGCAGGATTAGTCCACCACGTTTTGCTCTCGAATAAAATTTTGTATTTGTCCTTGTAACAATATAAGCTAACCGAAGCGTGGGACCACTTTAAAAAAATGTACATAATTGTTTAAAGTCGTGATCACATAATATCATGATAAAGAACAAATTGATAAGTGCGCTATGCAAAATATTTGAATAATTTTAGCAGGATAAGGATACGGAGCTAGATTATGCTCACGATTTTAAAAATAAATAAAATAAATAAATATCTGGGACATTTTTGCACACATCGTCACCTGACCCCAAACTAAGCAAAGCTTGTAATATGGCTGCCAGAGACTGATATACGTACATAGATATTTTTTAAATACATACTTATATAGATATTATAATATATATATAAGTAGTATATATAGTAGTATATATACTTTTTTATATGCGGTGCTGCTCCTTCGGCCTAGCAAATTTAATAGGGCTCGAAACAAAGTTCGGACTTTGGCCTTGCAAATACAAAGCACAATAGGTGAACATCCATAGACACTTTTAGCCTCTATTTTTAACCCCCTTCTTATCAGCTCTTTTATGTCCACTACTGAACGAAGCTTTCCCCCTATTTTGGGGGGTTGACTGCCATAATACCCACGCTTGGCAGTTAGCTTGAAGATCGCAGATTGCTTACCATTTAATAAGAGGAAGCTGCTGTCCATCCTCAGGTGGTTCTGGTCGCAGTATTAGAACACACCCGGGTCAAACAATAATTGTGTGGGACTGCTAAAAATAAAACTACTTGTTGAAAAACGTGATCACAAAGTATGACTACAACCAAAAGTGCGTTGCAAAAGATAAACGTCGGATAAAAGGTTTTATTAGAGAACTAGCTCCTGCCCGCGGCTTCGCCCGCGTTTTTCTGGGAAACAATAATCCATTGAGCTACTATGAAGGTTAATAATTATACTTATCACACAGAAACTATATATTTTACCGGGATAAAAATAGTTTATGTATTAATCCATGCCATAAGCTACCCCGAAACTATTACCAATATTTTAATAATTTTTTTATACTAACGGGAGCTGATTTTGAAAAAACTATTATTCCCGTATCTTTTTATTTTTCTTGTAGAGTATCCATACCAAGTTTGTTATCAATCAAACCAGAGAATAAAAAGTTTCATACAAAATCTAACCCCCCATTTAACCCCCTTAGGGATTGATTTTCGAAAAATCCTTTCTTAGTGTGCGTTTACACCCTTCAATAAACATACCCTCCAAATTTCAAGTCTGTACGTCTAGCGGTTTAGGCTGTACGTTGTCTATAGGTCAGTCAGTCAGTCAGGACAAAGCCTTTTATAGGTAAAGATTATTTCCATCCGTCAGATTGCATTATCATAAAAACACTGCGCAAGCTAATGTTGTCATGAATGAAATATGTCTAGCATGCGTATCACGTTTCACATTATTTAATAGAGTCAGCTAAATGATCAGCTTAATGCTGCGTTAGATTCGAAGCTTCATTAGGTCTTCGTTCCACACATTTCCATATTATGTTTGCGTCATCAATCGTGCAATGAATGAGAAATTCCATCATAAAGTTGGGCTTTTTTAAGTAATTATGTTCGAACATTGCTAATCAAATTATGAATGCCTATCTGCGCCTCGCTGTTTCACCTGCTATTCTACAGGAACGGTAATTTTTTTTCGGGATAAAAAGTAGTAATTGTGTTAATCCAGGGAATAAGCTACCTCCTTACCGAATTTCGCATGTAATAATATTAGTGTGATGATCCGGTAAATTTTTATATTAGGTTGCTTTTTTAGGGTTCGGTAACTCAAAAGGAAAAAAGGACCCATGGCAGACGGACATACTTCGTTGTCCGTCTGCCCCTCTGTCTGTTAATACCGTTTTTTTAACGCGTATCATGTTGAAATTACTCGGTTAGTTGGCCAACGTCCCCTTGGAGCTGTAAGAAATCAAGCTTTTAAGTCAACGCAATAAAAAAATAAGCCATTTATGCTGCAGATTTTGACAGTCGCAAGCAAATCAAAATCCATACGGTACTTCCCGAAGACCTAGAACCAAGCAAGTCATAAAACAAATAAAGGCATAAATCTAAAAATTATTATGTTATAATAACATAGAAAATATTGTTGTGAGTTTTTATGTGATTTTTGTTGAAGAAATGACCGTGACGTATATTGATATAGGGAATATTATTTTTTTAACTACAAAGATAAGTTTGTACGGAAGCCTCGGTGTGCGAGTCAGACTCGCACATGTCCGTTTTTTAATCAAAGATAGAATTGCATTTGAGCACCATTATCGCCCAAATTATCACAAGAAATTCAGTCTAGTCACGCTCTCGGTTCAATGTTTCAGCTGCATCATCTACTGCGCGGTTTAAGCAAAATGACGGGCGAGCTTTGTTTTGTCGCCACTATTTGAGCTTCGTTAAGCGTTGATTTGGAGACAACGATTTTGACATTGAATTTGAACTGTTTTCTGAATTTTTTTTTACCTCTAGATTAGAAGGGCTATCAAGGCAATATTGTATGGAAATCCGACGTAGCCACAGAAGAGATTTTTTTTGTGGTTTTCCTGCTAAAGCGCGTAAGCGGTTCATAATTATTTTTATTATTTATTTCTATCTTCTATTTAGTTTTTATTGCGCCAGGTAACTAGTCTAGTCTGCATTATACATACTACTATGTGTACATGTACTATATGTTTTGTATGTAAGCGTGTCGCAATGTTATAATGTATTGTTTTGTAATAAGTTGTTTATTTTATTTATTTCTATCTTCTATTCAGTTTCTTTTGCATCAGGTAACTATATAGACGCGCAACGCTTGCGAAAAGGCAAAAGCTTTGCATATAGATGTATATTAATATAGTATATAATACAATATATTATTCTATTATATACTAGCTGCAGCCCGCGGTTTTACCCGCTATTCTACAGAAACTGAATATTATTCCGGAATAAAAAATACCCTATGTATTAATCCATAGTATAAGCTACATCCATACAAATTTCATACAATTCCGTTCAGCCGTTACAGAGTTGAACCGGAACACACACAATTACATACTTACCTACTTACACACGTACACACAAACTTTCGCATTTATAATATTAGTGTGATACTTTATTATATTTGCCTATTACCGAAGCCATTTTACAAAACAATATATTGTAATTTTGCGACACGCTTACATACAGGGTACATGTACACATAGTAGTATGTATAATGCAGACTACACTAGGTATTTATAGCGGGTAGTTACGCTCTGTTGTGCATGCCACGTAGCGAAAGTTAGCGTTCCGTACGCGGTGGTACTATTATTTATTCTGGGCCTGTATTTTATCATTCCTCTTAATATTTTTGTTATAAATAAAGTCTTGAGTAAGTTTTAACACACTTTTAGTTACAACCCGTCTACTTACATTTTTATATATTATGAATGTAATCCATTGTCTGTTTACAAAAGAACTCATTAAAATCGCTTGTTAAAGCAGCAGTTAAAACTATTTTACTCATTTGCTGCATCATTCTGTACTTTCATCATAAAACAAAAATAAATATATGAACATTTCTACTTTTCACTACGTTACTATCAAAACACGAAATACAAAAACATCTTACGGTTCATAATCCCTCGTAAAAGCATTATCAGACGGGTTTTTGAGATATTTAGTAAACAGCGGACACATTTGGTTTTATCGCGTCCTTTGACTGCGAACGCTCGTTACCTGGGGATCGTGACCCTGGACAAAGCTAGATACTATTATCTACTCTGTGGCGTAAGTAGTAAAGCCTTTTGTATCAGAATACATAAACTCTAGCTTTGCGCGACTGCGCTTGGCTTTGGATCAATTTTTCTTCTAAATTTTTAAATAATAATCTTCGTTTGGTCATCAACTCCGGAGCACGTCGATCTAAAAGAAATCTAACTTTGTAACTTTTAAACTTTCGCGATTTGAACACATAATTTAATGTATCAGGACTTAACCGTGGTTTTAGCGTGGTTAAGTCCTGATACATTAAATCTAACTTTATCCCTGAAAATAGCTGGATTTTAGTTCTCAGAGAAAATATTACTTTCTCACGTTCATACTCATGACTGACAACGACCGACTAACCTTCACACTGCTCTCACTGGTGTGACTCTCACTGGTTAAGAACTAACTAATTTTCACACTGCACCTAGTTTTATGTTTCTTCAGTATAATATACCAGGAGACCAGAAATATTGAGAAGGCTTATAAAATGTGAAAAATACTGGACTGGTACCTTGTTATCACAAAATGCTTATGCTATACCTCTTCATTATTTCTGATCTCCTGATACTTTGTACACTTGGGAGTTCCGTTTTTGGATAAGAATGCATCAAGAAAATAGAACCAAATCGCTGCTTACTTTACCAAGATACAATTTTTTATTTTCAGAATTAATAGTATGTAGTCTTTGTATATTCAAGATTGTTTCGACCCGAGATATTATTATAGCATATTGTACTTTTTCTATAACCCAAGCTTTACTCGTTTTCATGTCAATGTGATAAGTCGTTTCGAAGTAATAACAAACACTGCAAACATAATTTTGTGTAAGTAACATAATTTTTGCTGTATTGCGTTTGGCTATATTTACTACTAGTTTGCCCGCACGGCTTCGCTCGCATAGGCTACAGTAAATAAAACACCCCGTTATCACCTCAATAGGGATTGATTTTCGAAAAATTGCTTTTCTTTATTTTTTATGATTAGTACATAAACCGAGTTTATTGGTTTGTATCAAACTTTGGGGTCCCTTTTGATGTGGAATTTCACAAAACACTTCCTTATTGTTCATCTAGACCATTTCAGGAGTATAATATTGAGCTCAAATTTCACGTCTCTGTCTTAAGTACTTTGAAAGCCTGTGCGTTGATTCCTAGAAAACGGTTTGTTCTTTAAATATAAATTCAGACAGAAAGTAGCAAATTTTTTTTTTCTTTTTATATATTATGTAGGTATTCTTACATATTACTCTATTCGGGGTCGTTCGTACATATAGCATCGCAAGAATCCAATAACTGTGGGAGGAATTATGGTTTCAAATAGTAATCGTCCTCCCAAAGATCGTGACCCAATGCGTGTTAAAATTTTGTTTTTGTTTTATTACTTATTTAAGTGTAATTATGTATAAGTGAAAATTAATAAAGTATCTGATACTTGATGACTTTTGAATGGCACGCATTGTCGCCAACGGCTTACCAATTCATGTACTTACCTATGCAGCTCGAAGCTACGCTCAAGCGCATTGCACGAGTAAACGAAGCTTGCGTTGTCTTCTGAACGAATAGCCTAAGTTCTAAAGTACTAGTGTGGAATGCGATAAAGAACCACTTTGCAGAGTCGCACAAATCCGATGCTTTTAGCTTTTGATAGATCTGTCACTTTATTGGCGGGATCGGAATGCGAATTAAACCACTTCAGTCGAATCCGTGCCTAGTGACTGGAGAGTGGCAGCGAATAGAGAACGTGAAATGTAGTGACTATGTGATTGAAAATCTGTTGAATGGTTTATTGTTCCGAAATCAGGGCTGTTATCGAAATCAGGGCCGCTATATAATAGGCTTTTGTGCTTATGTCATAAAGGAAACCATTCCACGCGAATTTCACTGAGCGCTCTAGTACGATTTTGAACGAAGATACAGAATAACGATCCTGCAGTTTGAGGAATCGGGCGTGTTTACATTAGCAACTTATTAAGTAAGGTTATACTCAGTCTACTTGAACTCTACTCGATTTGAAAATCGATTGCATAGTTGTTTTAAATCAGTACCTATTATTTTTATTCGCAATGTGTATGAATACACAATAAAAAATATATATATATATATATATATATTTTTATATGTCACGGATCTATGGGAGGAAAATCGATTGTAATAAATCAGTAACTAAATGAATGAAAATCAATTACAAATCGTTTGTAAACGTAGTTTGCTTGTGAACTTTCAAAATTTTCAATGTTTTCTCTCTCTTAAATTTTGGCTTCACACATGGCATATTTAGCCACTGTTTAGTTTGTCATTTTCAAGTGACGATATGTTTTACAATAAAAATAAGGTTTCTTCCAAGTCAATTTGTGTTACAGTCAAGATCAAGTCATACTTTAGTAAAGTGATGATTTCTTTACTGAAAGCTTCTACCGAGTTTTGGAAACCAATTAATTTTGTTTAACAATTAACAGCTCTCCTACAAAACGTCAAAATTCGTAATTATGAGTTATTGAATATCCTGTTGTGTATGTCTAATTATTACAATACCCAGAGCGCAGGTAGTGGAGGCTACCTACCACCAGACTGGATGTCTATGCTTACCTTCAGTACCAGCAGTAAACAAACACATGTAATTAGAGCTTTACAGTATACGAATCAAACAGTGTTCTAGTCAAACAAATATAGCTAATGAAAGGGATATTGAAAATGTTTGATGACGAAATTGTGAAAAGGCTCAACGCACTAATACTTCATATAAGTAATGGGAAAGGCAACTCTTTCTCTTTCCTTTGTTACCTTATCAACATAATCACACGACAATATACTTATTAAGACGGAATGAGGCGTTGATGAAATTTGACAGCACATGCCACAGAGGTCTGCTCGGTAAGTTTGCGATTAGATACTTTTATTATTATTTAGGTTATTTTCCTTGACAACTTATTAATTGACTCCTAAACTGACTGTTCCATCTTTACGACAAAGGCAGGCATGCGTGGCTTTAATGTAATTTGTGTAACAATTATTACAAAGATTTTATTTTTCGCTAATGTGTATTCTGATAATAGATAAAGGATATTTTGTGTATGGGGAAATTTCAGAAAGCTAACCAGACGTTACGCAGAGAAATACGACTTAAAAAAACTGGAAATACTGCAAAATATTTCTTAAAATTTGTTTGAAACATCATTTGTTGACAGAATTTTAAACAAAACGCTTTAGGAACTTATCGTTACTCATTAAACTGTGGAGCCGTGGTCCAGAACTAGCACAAAATGGCTGTTATTGGTATGTTGGAAAGACACGCTTAACGCACTCTTCAAAAATAAGAAAATAAAGGGGTTTGTATATTCTCATTTTTAACATGGGGGCGTTCAATTTTTTTACAGGAAAATTGCGCTTACATAGTAAATACAAACAAAAGAAACTACTTAGCCTACTATACAAAACGAAGAGTTGAATTACCCAGAAACCAATGGGGGTCAAAAGATAATGTAAGTGTTGTAGGCCAAGTGTTATGTGTAAACCTACCAGGTGCTCTGATTTTTTAAAATAACATGAGCTCTTCTATGATTCTATGCGGATCCAATGCCTCAACCACAGCAAACGGCTCAAATATGTAGCCTCTGCCGAGATTAAAATATTTGCGCTAACCATACCTTAATTTCAGAATTACAAGTTCGTTTGTCAATCATGCACAATATTATGAATTGATTCTAATTTACTAGAAATTAGTTAAAGTCAAGCACAATATTTTTTACGCAACCTCAATTCTACAATTTCATAGAATATTTTTGTCGTCGGCGATTTCTGGTTCGAGGGGTATCTCTTCCTAAAACAAGGGAAGTTTACTGTGGCGCCATTTGGTTAATAACGTTAACATTTAGGTCAGTTTCGAACAGAAATCTCACGAACTTATACATTGACAACCTCTTAACGGTTTTTACTCATTTAGAAATTCTTGATTAAAATTTAGTACCTACCAAATATTTAATAAAATTTAGTACTGGCGGAGAGCATTAAAACTAAATTGATGCCAGAGTAATCAGTCAATACGCTAATATAAACATAGGCCGGTGGCATTTCAAGACGTGTGATGGACGACTTTGCTGATTAGTTGTCCACTGGACGGGCAACACAGCTTAGCCATCTGGATGTGGCGTGAAAGATTAAGAAGATAATTAGAGGCAAATACTCGCATTTATATGAGAATTTCGTCCAGTCTGTAATAATAATTATCTACAGCAATTGCAACGTAAAATATTTGAAATCATAAAGCTATTTCGATTCAATAATAGCTACGATTGTACAAACGGCAATTACCAGAAGTACACAAAATCATTAAATTGTTTGAGCTCAGAAATAAACAAGCTTACTGATTTCTCAAAATCAAAAGCGAAATTCGGAGACTCAGACAAAGGATTGTTGACCTTGTGATCGTATTTTAGCAATTTCCCCTCAGAATAGGCAAGGTAAGAATACTTCGCGGGATAATAGGCAAACGGTTGAAGGATTTTAGATCGTTATATTTGTTAGAACAGAGAGAGTTTGTTACAATTAAATCGTTTATTGACCGAGTGAGCGAAGCGAACGAAGTCCCTTCATCAACTGGCAAAATTTGCTTTCATGTGTCCGTATGTTGGTATGCAGGTATAGGTATAGGTATAGGCAGGTATAGGTGTAGTAGTTTTTAACCATCTTGATGAAACTTGGTATACAAATTCTGATTGCTGCGGTGCCATTTACCGGCCGATTTTTATAATATTTGGCAAAAACATTCGGTACTCAATTCTAAACAAGAATTTCGAATATAATCAAAATCGGTCCAGAGGTTGTCAAGCTATTAAGGTGAGGTCTTAAATATATAAATAATTAAATATATATAATATAAAATTTAGATTGTGCAAAAAAGTTAGTGCCCGCGAGGTATGCTTGCAGAACTACTAGTATAGCAGAAAGTAGGATTTGAACTTTCTTATAACTATAAATAGAAGGTACCTACATTCGAAATAGGTAATTTTTGGTCAAATCTAAGTCATCCTAACTAAAATTTAAAAATTATAATCAATTTTCACATAATTTCGAGTAACCTCGAGTATCTTCGAGTATCTTCATACATCACTTTATAGTGTTATAAGGAAAGGGTATGCTAAGCCGAAAGGGGCTCATAATACTCAACAACTTTTACAATGAGACCAACCCTGAAATCAAGAAAAAAACAGCTGTTCTATAGAAAAATGTCAATGACAGTCGACAAAATGTATGGAACCGCTGATATTTTTTGTTCTCGTTTTCATGGTTGGTCCCATAGTAAAAGTTGTTCACAATCATGAGTACAATGAGCCCCTTTCGGCTTAGCATACCCTTTCCTTATAACCCTGTATACATTTAAAATAGTTCCTACACGTTCCGGCCTGGCCTTCTATTTGTGCAGTAGTAAGACAGCATGGCGAATGCCGCCTGGAGACAGACAAAAATAGCGCTAACCTATTGTGAGTGAACGGAACTGATTTCATGCATACATCACGGATCGCCAATGGCTTTGCGGTGACTAAGCATATCAGCACTGCAGGGTTGTTCTCAGTTCTTAGCCAGCCAAGTACTAGATTGTATTGTATTGTATTGGGGAGTCCCCTCTACCACGAGGGTTTTCCTCACGATGTTCTCCTTTACTGATAGCTTAAACTAATTTTGGGATTTGAACCCTCGCCCTGCAGCGTGCGGTCCAAATTTGCTAGCCACTGAACTATCATAGCTTATTTCGAAAACACAGCAATGCGCTAGGACTAGATCACTTTGTTAATGCGTTTGAACACAAAACCGCTGGAGTGGGAATCCTGGAATAACCTTGAGCTTCACCATCAAATGCGCTTCAAATGTACATGCACTTTTTAGTGCTTCCCTGGCTAACTGCTATACTCAAGTAACACTGAGTCTGTCACCAGAAACTAAACGTATTTCCTGGTAAAATATTATGAGACCCATACCACGATACACAAGGCTTGTTAACCATCTTTTACTTGTAGCCAAATGCTTAGCAATTTACTTTACTTCAAGCATAATTTTTTTTTTTTTTTTTTTTTTTTTTTTTTATTATAGGCAAGTAAGTAAGTTTTTTTTTATTTATGCCAAAAAGTTAATGTATATTTCATTTTTACTAAAATAATCTAAACTTAAATGTACAAACTAAAACTATAAACTATACTAAACTAAATAAGTACTTAAATAAATTAAATCTAAAATATCTACAAATAAAAAACGGCATTTAGGTCGCTGTCTGCGGGTAAGGTGCCCAAAAAGCTGGCGACATTACCCCGTTGAATTGCCAAGCTCACCCTTTGACCGAGGTAAGCGCCAGCTCTTTGGTCACCTGTAATTTCGACTAGGCGCCTGGACAGCTCCTTAACTAAACAACGGGCGGCCGGACCCCAAGGTCCCATGGTCTCAACCCCAAACGGAAGGAATATGTATCCCTCGCTGAGCGATTCATATTTCCTCCGTTTGAGGTTTTCCGCCATTTCCGCCGCTGCACCAGCCGCCCTCGAAGTGCTTTGGAGGTGGGAGGGTGCCAGAGTATCTGCACAAGTTGCGTCCCATACTAGTGGTCTCCCACGACTCCAAGGAACTAACGTCATGCCGTCAGGTCTCTTACCATCGTCGCGTGAGATACCGTTCGGCTCTAAACAAGCATAAATATTATCGAAAAACTTTCGTTTGGTATTTGTAAACAAAAAAAAAAACGGCGGTTAAAATCACACTAATATTATAAATGCGAAAGTGTGTAAGTAGGTAAGTATGTAACGGTTGAACGGATTTTAATGATATTTGGTATGGAGGTAGCTTACACCCTGGAACCCTGAAACCCTCGAAGCTTATACAAAGGATACTTTTTATTTCGGAAAAAATATTCGGTTTCTGTAGAATAGCGGGTAAAGTTTTTCAAAAATAGTTATGCTAGGATATTGTTACAATAATTTTAAGTGTACGACTGGATAGTTTGATGTCTGAGTTTATAGGCCGTTCGAAATTCTCTAAGATGGCTTAGCTTAAAAAAGATCATAGAAAGCACAGCAAACAATACGTTTGCGCCTAGTAAATAAATATCTTACGAATGCCAGGTTGAGTTGACAGCCCGTCAACGCAACCCTAGTGAGAGCTTTGATGTTTGCGTTCAAGCCGGTCGGCCGCGGCGATTGTGACTGGGCTCGAGGCTCTCCTCGTTTACTTTCGTCGATGAATGCTTTATGAAAACAACAAACAACCGTTTTCCTTTTAATACATTACGGCAGCTATGTCCAGATAATGGCCGTGTTTTTGGTAAGCAGAAAAAATGCTAACGACGTCTTTCTGTTTTTTTTTTTTTTTTAATAAATATCTGGGACATTATTGCACACACGGTCATCTGACCCCAAACTAAGCAAAGCTTGTAATATGGCTGCCAGACACTGTTTTTTTTTTATAATTGTTGTAATTTTTTTGTTTGGTGTGATATACTTACGATTAGTTTATTATACGATCGGCATGATGTTAAAATAACACCTTCAACATCATGTCGATGGGATAATTAAAGTAGCTTTAAAACTCTGATAGTATGTCACTACGTTTCAATACTTCTTCCTAAAGTAAGTACCCGGAAAAATCCACGAATTTGCTATCCCGTTTTTCAACAAAGCAGCCCTTTCAGGGCGTGCGAGTACATTAAAATTTGACCGTTCCACTTGATGCGATTATTGCTCTCTTGATTCAGAAACGTGGGTATAAGATCGAAGACGAAGAAGCTTCGTCAAATATGAAACTAGACTTGCGAAGTCTTGTTCTTAGTGCGAATACAACCAAAAGATGTTTTAACACTCTCTTTTACTGTCGTAGGCTAAGTAGGTGAGGCTAAACTCATTGATGACATTGACATAATTCGTACGAGTCTAAAGTCCCATTCTGCTACATAAGTTCACCCGTTTTCATTTAGATGTAGCTGCTTGTACAACCATAAACAAAATGAAACCACCAGATTTTAAATGGCTTAAGTTTTATTACCCACATGCCGATGCGCAATAAAATATAATGAAAGTTTTATTAACTAATAATAATTTATGGTTCTGCTAATACTTTCATATTTTATTGGTTACATTTATGTAATTAAGATCGTGGACTGATTGACGCTCCTTTGTAGGTAATGAAAGTTTTCTTTTTCACAAGTTTTCTCGGTTTTATCTACAATTTTCCAAAATTGTACGTTTTTTGTCAATTACAGCTTAATTACTTATCGTGGATTTATTGAAAGCAATTTTGTGCCAATAAATAAGTTGTTTTAAGAAATTACTGGTAAAATGATTACCTAGATAACATTGGTTTAGCTACAAATTTCAATAAGCTGATTTTCAGCTTGGTTTTTGGTTTAGTGGGAAATGTACTTATACTAGC
The DNA here is from genome assembly GCA_947579745.1 of Apocheima hispidaria. Lineage (NCBI taxonomy): Eukaryota > Metazoa > Arthropoda > Insecta > Lepidoptera > Geometridae > Apocheima > Apocheima hispidaria. Next base: position 10,706,507 of record OX388156.1, read on the forward strand.
TTTCAACTTGAATTTTTGGTTGGTGTAATTTCTTGAAACAATCTTTTTATTACCGCTTTTTATTAATTATTATTTTTATTTATTATGAGCCGTTTAGCCGTGATAACACGACAAACACCCAGACAGAGACAGAGAGACTTTCTCATTTATAATATTAGTTAGGATTAGGATTACAATAAGAAAAAGGCCAATACAGTGAAATGTAACAAAATGAATCTAATGCTCTAAGCCTATCAATCATAATTTTAAGGAGTGTGTAGATAGGACCTGTAAGTTGTAATGGCCAGTTTTTTTTTAATGATCCTGTTTGACGATACAAGCGTGTGACCAAGCCACGCTTGTCCATAACAGTTCAGTGCCACCCAGAATTTTGAACTTCAAAAGTTCAAAACCTACTTAAATTAAAGATAATTATAGATCTTGAATCTCTTTGTGCCCAGTAATTTCGGTAAAAAAGCGCCGCGATATCTCAATTCTTCGACATTTTGCCGGTGTAAAAGTATCTTACGTCCTGCGTCATCGTGTTATTCATTACATTTAGAGCTTGTTACAGTACTTTTTAGTAACTTTATCCAAAGTAATAATACCCTTCCTTGGACCTGCATGAACGGAAAAACATAACGCATGTGTCAAAACGCATGTGTAATATCACGTCCCCAGAAACAGTTGTCTCGTGATTTATGTAAACGGAGTGTTACCGAGTGACGCGGTCCTAATGGACTTGTTTGTTTGTCATTTGGATGAATTATGAGCCAAGTCTTCACATTAGTAATATTCTTAGTGTTTGTATTTGTGATATTCTTAGTGCGCTTAAGGAGATTCAAAAGAGCAGGACAAACAGATTTTCATGAAATATTGTCTATAAGCAGGATGTTCTGACAGTGCGACTGATAGATAGAAATATAAATAAGATCTTTATTGTTCACACCAAAATTACTTAGTGTAACACGGCGGCCTTGTTGCTAGGAGCAATCTCTTCAAAGCAATTTATGTTCCGTGAGAACGTTAGTCCATTGCAACACATAGCAAATATGATACGATTTTTTTATATCATGACCTTTGTACTGTACGCCCTTTTTAGAAGCTTATATTTAACTTACAGTATTTGTATGTATGTAAGTATGTATGTTCGGGTCAAATGCAACTAAATTTTAGATTGGTTCCCTTGTTCAATTTAGTTGAAATTTTACATACCTGTCAAGTCTGATCTTATGATTGAGACGGAACGTGGAAAACGGATCTCCTCAGTAACTAACAATATAGTGATGGAGGTTGGACTCATCTTGTTTAGCTTATAGTGCCAATAACGGATTTTATAAAAGCTTGTCTAGAAAAATATATTTTTCAACAAAAACTTATTCTTTAATCGTGTCCAGAACTCTACTGTTGACCTTAATTTACGCATTATGTTTACGTGTGCAGGACAGGTAGATAAACATGACATCTTTTGGTCCAAAGATTTATGGGAAAAGGGATAGCTGCTGGCAAAGCCTTGAAGCACAGAACTTTAATTCTGTTTCCCTTATCCGGATCCGTATATACACAATAGATGTGAAAATGTGTTCATTGTATAGGTTGTCCTTCGTCAAGGCAAAGAAACGTATCAACGTATTTTTGTGTACAGTACCTGACAGTGACATAGAATCATTCACATACATACCTATAGATTACTTCGTACGCACCGGGACCGAGATGGACCGAGTACACGATGCGTATAAGTATACTACGCACCATTGTAAGCTTAGTCGAGGGCTATCTGTAGTAGCGAGTGGGCGTCACGCGTCGCGTCGCTTCTGAGAGCCTCTACCGCACGCACATTTTAGACATATAGGCACGCTGCAATGCGATGCGTTTAGTTTAGATAATTATCTATAAAAACCAACGGAGCCTAGACAAACGCGCTACAAAAGTCATGTATGGAACTCCGCAGCCTATGAATGGATGTAATTATTTGTCGAGGCCAGTTAATGAGACGTAATGTTAGAATCCTAGAACCATATCTATAAATATAAGTACCTACCTACGTTAAGCTTAGAATAAACTTTATTAAAAAAAATGCATTACTGTTATAAGATAGCGGGTAAAACCGAAAGCAGTAGTTAGTGGACGAAAGAGACGAGTTTGCTTTGTGAGAGTTATCAACACTATAATATATTACTTTGAACATCAATGAACCTTCCAGCATTTTTACATCAACATTTTCATTAGCTTTGATGTTTTCACAACTGCTACTATTATGCTGATTTTAATAGTAAAATGAGCTTTATGGCTATTAGTTTTATTTATCTCTTTATTAATTTGTCGTGAAGGTCTTAAATAATTTTTTTACTGCTCGTTACGTTCTTCCTGTGATTTTAGTGTTTATAAATTTAAACTAAAAACACGTGAGTTAGTTTTTTTGATAGCTTCTTTTAGAACAAGTCGTATTGAATTTAATTTAAGTAGGCAGTACAATTTTATAGCACACAGTATTTTTTTCATCTGATGTCATAATTGAGCCATATTACTTTATTGGACTAGTGGGTCTATTGGCACCCATGCCGTTGAATAGCACCTTGTGTTGGGTGTAGCTAGCTTACACCCAAACAACTCAAGCTAGTCACCAGGCGCCCCTAAGAAACGCTAGCAGATCGCTGATGCTGCGCAAGCCTCCAGGACATCATCCCGGGATTCATCAGTCCACTAGATATATTGCTTCACTTTCAGCATAGTCGTGTTTTATTTTCCATCTAGTGCCAATTGTTTTCGATGTTTGTTTTTGTTTTTGATGGTCATCTCTAAATATAAAAAAACAAGTCCTTTTCTAGGAACCAGAATCAGAAATTTTTATTGACACAAAGAAATACGATATTAAAATTTGGTACAATCATTATTGTATCATAATACTCAACACCGGTCACAATATATCTCATCACATACAAAAAATATTGCTATGCTGCAATAAATAATCAATGCCCAGACCAAACCGTTCATGATAGAGACGTGAAATTTGAACCAGTACTCCTCAAATGAAGAATAATAACGGTCTTTGCGAAATTCCACCAATAAAGGGGTAAAATGGACAATCAAAGTTTGTTGAAACTCGGTTTGTATACTATAGTTTGCATAAAAAATAAGGAAGAATGTTTTACTATCTGGCTGTCTGGAAGAAATCGCTTTAGGCAATAAGGCCGCCCATTATACGACCGGTTTCCATTATTGTTTATATTTAAGTTTAATTGTCTTTTGGTGTATAATAAAGTTATATTGTACTATTAAAACTGACGTGGTTTTGATACATTTTATTTTAATAAAACGGGAATACTCACATTAAACGTAACGTTTGCCTTGCACACGCAACGTGAGCAAGACAAGACGAGGTCGCGCGCGTGTCTCGCTTGGCATTCCTTGATAAAGGTCACCCTAATGTGATCGAAAGTATAGTCGGAATATGCGACTCAATTTAACGTGAGTATTCCCGTTTTATTAAATAAAAAACGAAGCATGTCTCAGGATTTTTCGAAAATCTACCCCTAAAACGGAGAAATGGGGTGTTTCATTTACGTAGCCTTTGACAGCGAAGCCGTGTGGGCGAGCTAGTAATATCCTATTTTTGCCGATTCGCTCGCTCTACGGCACCTTTAACTTGCTTTTAACTTCACTAAGTCTAATCTCTTAAGTGGTTCTCAAGCTCACCCACGTTAAGTTGTATTTATATTAGCAGAGTAGCTTCTCCCGTGCATGGAATCACACGCAATTTTACAGGCTTCATTTTCAACCATCACGGAGCTAAGTTGAGAAAAACGATAGCGCTATTCACTTCCGCGTGCAGATAAAAAGAGACAAAGGAAGAAAGCACAAATAAAAAAAGTAAAAAAACGAAACCATGAGATCAATCAAAATTTTGTACTAAGCTATGCTAGAAATTATAGATTACTTTAGAGTAATAATAACTTGAATAGTGTAAATCGATGTTTTGCGAATGTTTTTTTTAAGCATGACACTGATATCTCCCAACTACAGACAATTAATAACGAGGCCCAGAAAACATATTTTAATTCACCATTCAAATAGATGCCCGGCCAGGAATCGAGCTTGGGACCTCCAGCAGGTAGACGCGCTACCAACTAAGCCATGAGGATACAATTCGCAGTTATGAGCTGAGCCAATTCGCTGAATTTAGATCTCTATTATGTACGAATTGCAAACGCCTGTAGTACCGGAACAAAGCTGTTCTATAGTTCAATAGACCCTCAGGGGTCGCTTCTTCTATAATCGCGTTCATTTCTCAGATTTGCATCGTTTCCGTTCCAGGGCTTTCCTTAAAATATTCACCCTGATATGATATTCATTGCGCACAATTTTGCGCGTTATCACACATACGGTTATAGCCATAATTCCGTACATACATGGCCTATTCCCTTTCATATAGCGATGTAACAGTCTTATACATAAGTTTGCCAGTCTTCTTTTTAATTGACCGAGCGAAGCGAAGGTCTCAGAGTTTACTGGGACAAATCGACTTTTGTATGTATGTTTGTGTGTATATTTGTACGTCTATAACTTGCGAACCGTTGATCCGATCTTTTTGAAATTTTGTAGGCAAGTAGTTCATTTCAATACAATTTGTAAGTTCAAATATGAGCTGAATCGGTCCAGGGGTTGTGAAGATATGGGGGTCGTGAGGTCTCAGTTCGCCGCGAACTACTAGTTTTAACGCTATTTTAGTTCCACTTAGAGTGATATTTGTCTGTTGAGATGGGTTGAGTTAATTTCTGCGCCTACCTCCACGCAGTTTGCCAAAAGCACTTTGCTTAACGAGAGCAGCTGTAGTGACCGAATTACAGCTGATTCGATTTTTAACAGTTTTCATTAACAATGTTTGGCTAGCGACATTTCCAATTTTAACTTAACTAGCTTTTGGTACAGGATTATAATATGATAATGAAATGAGCCAAAGTTCAGTTAAATGGCGATGAAAAGCTGTAATATCTATTTTCAATCTCTTTTAATTGCAAATATGAGTTTTTTTTTTAATTTCGTTTTCTTTCCACTTACACGTAATCTACTGGTGTTCATGATTTAGTACTTACATCCTAACTAATATTATAAATGCGAATGTATCTCTGTCTCTCTGTCTCTCTGTCTGGGTGTTTGACGCGTTATCGTAGTTTGTCTGAACGGCTGAACGGATCGACCTGAATTTTTGCATAGATATATCTTAAGGGTAGGAGACGTACATAAGCTACTTTTTTTTAATTTTTATTTTATTTTTATTTTTTAATTTGGTTTAATGCGATCCCTATATCTTCACAACCCCTGGACCGATTCAGCTCATATTCGAACTTAAAAATTGCATTGAAATTAACTACTTGCCTACAAAATTTCAAGAAGATCGGATCAACGATTCGCAAGTTATCATCGGACAAATATACAAACATACAAACATACATACAAATGCCGATTTGTCTCTGAGACCTTCGCTTCGCGGTCAATTATATTGACCGACCGCTTATAATGACGCCACCACTATTGGAGGAAACCAGAGCCTACATTCGTAGCTATAAGTACTTGAGATGTTAGACTCAGAAAAAAGGTTTATTAAATAAAATAGAGTAAAAATAAAATTTCTTTTTAATTTGACTGTTCAAAATCTCCTAATGGCTACTAATTGTTTTTTAATGTTACTGTTTTCAAATGTAAATCACGCTTTGAAAGACTAATTAACTCGCCCAACCTAGAGGCGGTTTTTTTTCTAACCGTGAAAAATATATCCAAAACTACATATTTGTATGTACAAATCCACGTAAGCTTACACCCACAAAAGCACACACACACACCCTACACACGCACACACATTACATATACACTTGCATTATAATATTCGCAAAAATTATCCAACAATTAATATACCAGGAAAGAACTTTTCTCTTACGTTTAATATAATAATAACTTTAAATTTTTAAATAGATGTTACCAATATTGTTATAAGTAATAACGTTTGTTTACCTAATCATGTTTTTGTTTACTTTCCTAATAGTTGAAATGAAAAGTAGAGTGCTTACCTCGGGTAAAAGAGCTATTTGGCACGAGATGGTTTGGCGTACGAGAATATAGAATATATTGACTGCCCCGGTGGCTCAGTTCGTAGTGAACCTACGTTCTGTGCTTGGGGGCGTGGGTTCGATTCCCATCTAGGACAAACATTTATGTGATGAATATTTGTGTTTGTTCTATGTCTGGGTGTTAATATCTATATAAGTATGTATTTAAAAAATATCTATGTACGTATATCAGTCTCTGGCAGCCATATCACAAGCTTTGCTTAGTTTGGGGTCAGATGACCGTGTGTGCAATAATGTCCCAGATATTTATATATACTGTTTATATATAGAGGGCGCCAATAGTTCGAGTGCTTTAATTCCTTGTGTAACAGTCTACTATTATCTAGTTTAACCTATTTTGAGCAATTTTGAGTCATATTTAATTTTATAATTACGTATTACTTTATTTAAAAGTAATTAAGTCTTAAAAGGTTTCCGACAAAAAAATCTTATTTTTCAAGCTTCGTTACAGACAAATAGGCATAAAGGTCTCCGTCCACTTATTAACTCCGCGCCAGAGCAGCACCGCCTCACCTCGCAATCTGCATGGAAGAGATCGCTCTCAGCGATAAGACCGCCAGTTGTTACACTAGTTTTAAGCCTCATTTTCAAATGTATGTAATTTTTTGTGTGATCAATATAGAGTTTATCTATCAAACCCGTGAATGAAAAACGAAGCTATACAATGCGGATTAAGATGCATTTTAGATATATAACTAAAAATTGTTGACCGAGCGCAGTCACCGCGCTGTCCACTCGACATGCACTGTACTATTATTTACTATGTATTGCCTTATGCTGCATAGTATAACTCCGTTTTTCATTCACACGGTTGTGAGGAGTGGTGGTGCTGGTAGGATGCGGAGGCGATAAATGTTCTGCGAGCTTTAGGCTTAAAATTTTATTTGGCTTACCCTAAGCTTTCATCTTTCTAATTTACAAGTAGCTATTAAACACCACGTGTTTGAGTTTAAAGACAAAACAGAGAATAGAAAATGTCAGCAAAATCCATTCCTTACTAGTCTGGTAGAGAGACCTACGAGAACAAATAGAGATATATATTTTAAAAAATATAATAAAGAAATGAGGTGCCATCACAAACGCGAGTTTGATCCTACCCTTTCACCGTAATTCTTCAACTAAAACGAGCGGCGGTTTGTGAAATATGACTGTAATTCCATATCTTCATATTTTCCTGACGGTTTCAATTGAATGTTTTATACAGATGTTGTATGTTTTGGTAGGGGCTCGAGTTACTTTTTGGCGGGAACGTGAAGAAGTCATGTCGCGGCATTGTATTATTTTACGAAGCTTATGTTATTTCGAGTGTTCATGTGTAAAAACGGTTGATTTTTATTCATTACTAGTTACACCCCGCGGTTTCACCCGCTGTTCTACAGAAGCCGAATATTTTTCCGGAATAAAAAGTGTAAAGTGTAAATAATGTGTTAATCCAGTGTATAAGCTACCTTCATACCAAATATCCGTTCAGCCGTTACAGAGTAGAACGGGAACAAACACACTTACATGTTTACTCACAAACTTTCGAATTTATAATATTAGTGTGATGACAACCCTCTTAGCATTTCTCTCATAAACTATTTAAAAAAAAAGTGTTCGTGAACGTGCACGACTCCTACACTTGTGCATAGTATTATGTCTATAAGTGTTGGTCAATAGTATTATGGCGTGAAACGTGACTTTTTGTGTTGTTTCCAAAACTCCTTAGTAACCTCCAGTGAAGTCTCCAGGCTCCACCACTTTACTGAGGCATTACTTGGATTTGGTTGTGACTGACGTCGCTTAGTTTAGACTATGACTTGTTTTAATTGTGAAATTCACTTGTAATATTACAAAACGTTTGACAAAACATTGTAAAATTTGACAAAAGGCACGGACCCCAGAGTCTGTGGAATAAAAAAATTTTAAAATTATTATATGCTTTCCGCATATAATAATTTTAAAAAAACTTATAAAATTTGGCTAAATACGTGTGAAGCTAAAATATAAGAGAGAGAAAAAACGTTCAAGCTTGGTGCGTAGGTTGACGCCAAGAGTTGGCGCTGTTATCGAAAACGTAATTTTGCTAATTTGGTAGGAAATGTTTTTTATTTAATCCAGTTTTCCCCATTTTACTTATAGTCTTTTACACATCCAAAATATAATTGAGCCCGTTCAATTCGCTGCAATAAACATAACTACTCGTCCATTTTTCTGAAAAGTGAAACCAAAATAGTAATAGACTATACAACTTTACTAATTGGTGTTGAATTGGCTGTACCAATTAAAAAAAAAAGGTTTTTTCTCTTTATATGTACTTACAGACAGGTTGGATATTTCGCACTACCTAAAAATTTGCCGAAGTAAATATTGTGGCGGAAAATACTAAATTTATTTCGACAAAAATGTGACGACGTGAAAAAATAATTATATATTTATTCAATAATTAACTAACTAACAACTTTTTCGTAGTTAAAACTTTATTATTAAATAAGATAATAATTTCATAAAATAAAATAAATTTCGGACATAGAGACTATATTTTAGAGGTACTTAACTACGGAATCCTCGGGAAGCGAGCGTAACTCGCGTTTTGGCAATTTTATTACTTATTGCAATGCCTCCAGTATCTGTAAAATATGGCGTAATAAACCGAGAACCGACTACGTTACTGCGAATGATATTTATTTTACGGGGGATTCCGTAACTCCAACCCCTTTTACGCGTCCGAATTAAATCAAAAAAATATTAAGGACATTCCGATTCGTGATGCTAAGGATTCGTATAACTTTAGGACACTTTCAGATTACGCTATTAAAGCTAGCTTTTGCCATACTTTCTCGTACCTGCCCCGCCATATAGGCAACTTCATTACAACATTTTCATCGCTTCTTTTCACAAATTTCTAAAACATACTAATTTGACAGCAATAAAATTATATGGTTCTGATTTTATTTCAATATGACAAGCTACAAAGTCTTGGTCATCGACGAAATGTAGCTAGCCTCTCGGTATTTTATAGGATACATTTCGGGGAGTGTGCTTCGGATTTGCATGATCTAATTCCCCCCTGCCCATTCTTCTGTCGGACAGCCAGGACCTCGAGAAAGCGACACCGTTTCATGGTTAATATACCAAAAACTCGTACGAAACGGTTTGATTCCACTTTCTTTATTCGAACTGCTGAGCAGTGGAATGCGCTGCCCGAGTGGGTTTTTCCTGATAATTATAATCTGGGTGTCTTCAAGTCGCGAGTGAATCGGTTTCTTCTAGGCAAGCGTGCTCCATCGTAGGCTGTGTCCTCGTTTATTATTCGGTTATTAAGTGCAAGCGTGATGCTCACCATCAGGTGACCTTTATCAAGGAATGCTCAGCGAGACACGCGCGCGACCTCAAAACAAGACAAGGCAAGGCAAGACGAGGTCGCGCGCGTGTCTCGCTGAGCATTCCTTGATAAAGGTCACCGAATGTGATCGAAACTATAGTCGGAATAACCGACTCAATTTAACGTGAGTATTCCCGTTTTATTAGAACAAAACGTCTAAAATAAAAATATAAGTAATACCTACCCCAGGAAGACGTTAGTATCCGAGATACAGAATATCTTGCTCGGGTGCTAACACTCCTTAAATAGCCTTATATACCTACTAAGCTGATGTTTAAGGTTAGTCTACCTACTTACCTAACTATCTATAAATTAAATTATCACTTGTGAACAGCTATTTACCATGTGTGCAACTTTTTTATGAGGCAAATTAACATTATTATTATATTATACATCGCGACGCCGGCGAATATTTTTTTTTGTCCTAAAGGTTTTGTTTTTGGGTCACTGGTATTTTATTTTAGTTCATCGTGGAGCTCTTAATGAGACAACCTCGGCCTTCGCTTTTGCAGTGTCAATAGTTCAAAAGTTGCAGTAATTATTGTAATTTTACCTACTATTGCTATATTTATATTCATATTCAATTTATTCATAAAAACATTTATACGTCGGTTACATTATAAGAAAAAAAGAACTAGAAAATATTTAATTGTTTGAATGTATACTACAGCGTAATGTAGTGGGTACATTCCTAAATTAAATGTGAAATAATAATAATAATAATTCAATGTCAAATGTAAATTAATAATGTCATTAGTACTTACTTAGTAAAAATAAGATAATATAATTCCTATATCCTATACCTATATCCAAAACAACGTCTGGCATTCTGAGCGGTAACTCGGCTTACATCACTATTCGCTATTTCGTCGGGTAGCATCATCTTTGTCTAACGATGAAGACGTTGGCTGGTGTCACCCACATCCCTAACGGATCTTGATGGCATACCTAGCAGAGTATGTTAGGGGACTAGGTATATTTATTTATTTTGATGACAAATTTTAAATATAGAAATATTTGTAGACTAATAAAATAACATCAATATAATTAATAATATGTATGTGGCTAGTTTGGTGGCTATGGTTGCAATTTTAATGTCAATTGATAAAATTCTTATTTTTTTAGTTTTATGTTATATTTTGATATTTATTTTTAGCTGCAGTCCATACAAAAGCAACACCTGAAGTACATACTGGAAACCAAGCCAGAAACTGGGCCCAACTCTAATGCAAAAAGCATTAGAGTGGGCAGAAAGCACTGGTCTCCCCGCGGGAAAATGCTAACTTTAAAAATAATGCTAATGTTTTTTCTCTTTTGTTTCAGATTAGTATCCTCTCCTCGCGTCTTCAGCTCAATAATGGCATGCGCCTGCACATCTGTCTCTGGGCAATCAAAACATTCCTTACGAATACAAACGGACACATACTTGTATAGTTGAACCTGTTAAGATGGTGAAGTGATAAGACAGTTAAGTGATACAATGAGCTTATAATTTAAGTGGATGTCGGGAGATATGCCTTACTACGGGTATCGGGAGAGGGGGCCCCAGTCGGACTCCGAGGGGGGTACAGCGTCCGACGGAGGGGAATCGGACTCGGAGGGGGGACTGAGTACGGAGAGCTCGGGAGGGCCGAGTTTGCCCTTTCCTGGCTTCGTGCCGGTGGTGCTGGGGTACCTGACGCAGGAGACACGGCCGCGGAGTTGGTGCTTGAAGCTCATCACTAATCCATATCCTTTTCAATACACAGTTCTACGCTTATTGATCTACGACTAAATAACTTATTAGGTGTTTCTCATATTATTGAAAAAAGAAAATAGGAAAGAGGTAGAAGATTAGAAAAGAAGTAGAGGCCATCCGCCATTGACCTGGTGGTCCAATATAGAACGAGACCTCAATAAAGCCCAATTGCTCGAAGCGACAACCCAAGATTATTTGACTTGGCGCAGGAAAGTGAAGAGACCCGACCCCAAATAACGGGATCAAGGGTAGGAAGAAGAAGAGAAGAGAGGTGTTTCTCATATTATCTATTGTTTAAAACGATTGCGTTTATATTATTCTCATGCTGCAAGCAGGATGCCAATGGATGACATAATTAAAGAGAGGCCTATCCCCGGCAGTCACACGGTGCGGCATAAAATACAATGTAAAATGTAATATTTGATAGGAAAAATGTATATTTTTTTATGCATAAAACACCATATTATCATCTCATACCACAATGAAAAAATAAGAAGAAACCAACTAAAACATTTATGAAACTTGAAATACAAACAGACGTACAAGATAAGTAAGGCTAAATATGAGGTACCTATATACATAAGGTCGAACTGTAGTCCTTTGTAACTTTTGTCAAAATGAGACTTGTTCAACTTATTCAGCCACAGCCCGAAGGCAGTTCAAATAGCCAAACCTTATTTGGATCGGTAGATATCAATAGATTCTCATCTTTATTGACTGGCATCCTTGGAACAGCCACCTTATTGAACTTTACCTTTTGCCGCTAAGTGTCCTTGAAACTTTGAAGTCCCACAAAATCTTCTACATTCCTGCCGACCTGGGCCCGTACCTTGAAGTCCTTAATTTAACCGCCGACGCTGTACGCCCGAATGTCGTTTCGCCGCGCGATAAGGTTCACGAACCTAACAATCATCGCAATAAAGACTTCACGGTACGGTACCTTTTTATCCCAATGATAGCGCGTAAACTTGTGTGCAGGAGGTGAATTGTTAGTTACATAAAACGTACACAAAATGCACAGATAATTTTGTGTATGTTTAATGCCATCACAAATACAGCGAGTCTTAGCTATGGGTGTGTAGCGTTATACTTATTCGGCCTTAGGTTGGAGTTTTTCTCGATCTATTTCTTCTGTATAATAGAGAGAGAAAGAAAAGGTTGATTGAGGTTGTGACAGATATAGAACCTCCATTAGGAAAAGGTAAAGGAGCTGGTAGACGGCTGTATAGGTACTCCAACGACCTGATGAGAACCTAGCTCAACTGACTAGACGAAAAGTAGAATATTTTTTTTTCCTTAATATCCAACCATATAATCCAATAGGAATATACCAAAGAAATCATAGACTATTACAGAGTTAAGTGTAACTTGCGTTGATTTGCGTATATACTCCGAGCAGCACCCGTTCAAGAGTTTATAACAGTTTGCTCAAAATTAGTGAGGTCTTATCACAGAAAAGAGAAAGAAGTAAAAAAAAATGCATTTGTTTGGTCTAAAATTCTAAATAGACTGTTCAGTATAGTAATATGTATCGAGCTTAAGCTGAGACAAACATACACACTTACACAGTGTTAACGCAGTAGCTACTAATTATAATTTTATTTACCAAGAAACTGGATTAAAGCAGAATTTTCGTAATTAAAACACACAAACTTATGTAACAAAGATGCTTTGTTCTCTGCGAAAGTACGATGTTAGATTATTTAATAATTAACTTTACTTGTTCCATCTCAGCCCTTCTAATACTCGTTTAACTTATTCTTATTTATTACTTATACATTTTTTTTTTACAACTTTGTCATTTTATTTTGGCGCAACTGAAAAGTTTTTATTTTTATTATACATTAGAATAATCATTAGAATTATGTCGTCTCCATTATAAAACTTTTTTTTTTCCCTCCTAAGAGATTTTGGCATTTGCCAGTGTCAAGTATACATATAAATTCTCAAGTTTTGTTAGATATTATTAAACAAGTCATAGTCACGGTGAAAGTGAGCAAAGCAGGTCACGGTCAAGTCCAAGTCATGTAAAGTCCAGTAAAGTGGTGAAAACTTTACTAGAGCCTTCTATGGAGTTTTGGAAACAACACGAAAGTTCACGTTTCACGACATTATACGATTCACCAACACTCGTGTATGTTCACGAACACTTAACGGGAAAAAATTCACCGTTTTTACACATTAACACTCGAAATAACACAAGTTTTGGAAAATAATAAAATGACGCGACGTGAATTCTCCACGTTCCCGCCAAAAACTCCATAATAAAACTTCCTTCCTTTTTAGAGGAAATACCCCTCAAATCAAACATCGCCGAAAAGAAAAAAAAAACTAAGAAATTGTAAAAAAAAAAAATAGTACGGTCGAGGTTGTCCAAAAAAGTCTGTGTCCGGGAGGTCTAATATCGCAGATTTCAGTTAGCGTTCTATAAAAAATCCACCTATTGGAGCGAGTCCACCAGTAGTATTGCACACGTATTGTTCAGGGTATAATTACATGTAACGCAACAGGAATTCTGAAGCTAAACAGACACCCGCAATTACCTATTGTGTCGTGGCTGAAAATAAAACAGCCGAATGCTGTACTTTAGGCATCTGCGTAATTTGGGATTCCATGCGATATAATTAGGATATTTATGTGGTAGGAATTTTTCCACGACCTGGGAATTAGATTTATTTTCCCAAAATGTGCGTGGAATATCGAAGTTGACGTCGAAAGTATTTTTCATAGGCATGCAAAGTAGCGCTTATTAACTCTGTTACTAAGGACGATTACATTCCTTTGATCTAAGATTGATCCTAACATTTTCGTTAAGATGGAAAAGCTGTTTTTATACAGATGTACAAAACATTTTTACGGACTCTTATTTTTGTTTTTAATTCTGTTGCGTAGCTATGGTCGAATAAGCGGTACGTTTTTTTTTAAAAATGTTACTGGCGTAGAGTTTGGTCACTCATATAATGTTGAGTGACGGTTTCGTTAAAGATGGTGAACACACCTAGCCCGTCGATTCCGCATAAACTCGCAGAACGAAACTCGAGCTATTGATTTTACTAATAGAAACACAAGAACGAGATACCATGCATTTCAGTGCTGTCAAATAAGTCAGATCTTAGCTCTCCATACAAGCATAGACGAGAATGGAGCGGGTGCGGACTAAAAATAAGTTTAAGGTGTCGCTAATGTAAGTTTTTCTTTGCGGCTTAAATCGGTAAACTTTGACAGACATTTGACAGCACTAACACACATGACACATGCTATCTATTCTTTGTGTTTCTATTAATAAAAGCCAGCAATAGCACCAAACTTCGTTGAGCGAGTTTAAGTGGATTCGACGCCACTGGCTCTCGAGTCGAGCTGCCGAAGCACACCATTAGGTGCTTGGCTACTAGAGATTTGATCCTGCACCCTGTAGCGGGCGAGTCGAACGCGCTAACCACTGAGCTAAGTACAATCGCGTTAAAATAGCAACTAAACATTATGTATAAATTGTTGAGTCAGTTTATGTAGGTGCTAGCTGTTACCCGCTACTTTGCGCGTGGGCCAATAAAAAGAGTAGCCTATATCCGTCTCCTATCCTTACGCTATATCTATGCAAAAATTCAGGTCGATCCGTTCTGCCGTTTAGCCGTGATAATACGACAAACATCCAGACAGAAAGACAGAATATACCTACTGATAGAGAAACAGCGCGACATACACGCACGGTTATACGCGGACATGCGCGCTTATAATATTAATTAGGATTAGGATTCATGCGTTTTAGCCCCGAATTTGTGCATTTAATACAATTTAAATTTCATTTACTTAGTTATTTATATTGTTTCTTATTCTTCTAATAGCACCAACTTCTCGCCATTTCTAAAACAAAAACTCACTTCGTATTAGACGAGGCTGATGTATGAACCCTAAGATTGATGAATGCAAATAAAGCCTAAGTCACATGTCTCTGAAGAAAAACGACGTTCCATTAGTCTCCTTGCCTCAATAACTGCTAGAGATATTTCAGGTCTTGATACAGGCATATTCTGTTAGCTTTATGTTATGTACTATATAAAATCGTATGAGAAACTGTTTGTAGCTACTGCTTTATCTAAGGACGCGCTTTTTTTAATTGCAGTTAAATTCATTGTCATGAAAATAACAAAAATGCATGTGGTTCCGATACCTAATGTTATCTACTTAGCATAGGATACTACCCAAGCTTTCGCACTTACCTACGGTATTGTGCCAATGTTTCTTGTGAAATTTCTGAGCATAAAGAAATTATCAATATCTAAGATCGACTAACGCATTGCGTTTTGAACTTTTTTTTAACATATAAAATTAAGTAGCATATAGGCAAGCGGGCTACCTGCAAGTAGGCACTACTGCCTAGGGAAATTGTTTGTTAAAAAAAAAATATATATATTTTCCAGTTGTAATTGTAACGCTGCATCTAAAGCTTGCTAAATGTTGAACACATTATGGAAACTTTAGTCTTAATTTAGATAGTTTAAGCATAGAGAAATTATACAAAGAAGAGAGAATGTAAGTTGTAGAAACTGTTAAACACTTAAGATGTCGCTAGTGCCTTAAACTGCGACATGATTTTAACGATCATTTCATGTAAACTTAATCTTAACTTAACCAGTTATAAGTTTTTAGACAAGCGCCTAGCTTTAAAAACGTATTCAATCGTTATTATTATGAGTTGTTTCTAGGATATAATTTACACTAGAAATTGTACTAAATTAATGATTTATGTTAAATAAAGAATTTTAAAACAAAAAAAAAAAACTGCCTAGGGATAACTGCAACACCGGAGACACCGGTGGTACGTTGCTAACTCATTGGAGTAAATGAAGTTCAATATTCTGTGTAGGGCTTACAATCAAGCGAGCGATTTGCTCGTCTCGTCACTCGCTATTATTTTAATAAATGTAATGTTGTGTTGTAGCCCAAACATATAATATTTGGGCCAAAACGTCTGGGAAAATGCTCCATTTGGAGAGATCCACCAGACCTACTAGTATTTTTATGATTACCGAAAAATCATTTCTGAAATTCTTTTGTTGTTTGTAAAAACAAGGCACGTCCTTAGGTACTCAGTTCGTACAAAAACGAACAGAGCTATTCGGGCTTGACTCCAGGGACTTACCTTGTGAATAATTTGACACCACCAGTTCAAAACTTTGACGGCCCTATTAGGCTCTAGCGTCTGGGAGTACTGAATATCTGATACAAAGATGCTACTTTCTCGCATATTGATAATGCAAATTACTAGTTGAATACGTGTATTGTATCTTCGTTTATTCCCAACTCTACAGATTCTCATTACTACCGATTTTTATAGTGGTAATAAGGCTTTTTTAGCAGAGGCCGCCTTGGGAAAAATCTCACCTTTGCCGGTTACTCAACCGCCAAGCAGTGGTCTCAAAACACTCTGTTCTGGATTGAAGTTCTACCCGCTCCGCCTTTTTCCAAATGCCTTTACTTACTCGATCGCGCTAACGTTAACTATAATTTGCATGACATAAGAGCAGCGCCGTCTAGCGTCATCTAGGTGGCACTGCTCTTACTTCATACAAATCATAGTTAAAGTAAACGCGATCAAATAGGTAAACGCAATTACAAAAACTCGCACTTGGCACTCTGTCTGTATAACGTCTTCATGACTTCAACGTTACAAATTTGGAATGAAGAATTTATATGGGTCAAACTGTTCTGACTGCCCCGGTAGCTCAGTTGGTAGTGAACCTACCAGTACATTCATAGTGTAGTCATTCATAGTACATTCATGTGATGAATATTTGTATCTGTTCTATGTCTGGGTGTTAATATCTATATAGGTATGTATTTAAAAAATATCTATGTACGTATATCTGTCTCTGGCAGCCATATCACAAGCTTTGCTTAGTTTGGGGTCAGATGACCGTATGTGCAAAAATGTCCCGGATATTTATTATTATTATTTTAAAAAGTATAGTTCTGTAATATCTTACTGTGCCAACTTTACCTTACCAGGCTACAGAATAAAAAAGACTCACTCGTCAGATGAGTCTGACTCACTTGCTCGTCTGTTCCCTTCTTAAGATTTATAGTCGAGGCTTACAAAATGTGGCAATCTGTATACAGCTTAAAGCGCCGGCACAATTAGGAGGGCGAAGCTTTAATTAAAAGCTTTCAATGGTGGTGCCGTTGATACCTGCCGCTTGAATCTCTGCTAATTAATCAGTTTATTAAATTCTTAATATATATTTTTTTGGAATGATGCCATTGTTTACCTATCTTCGCTACTAGACTGCATGAACTAGCTAGACTGGACTATCCTAGCAATTGGAATGTAACTAAAATTGACTACACCAAAGAGGACTTTACTATCCGGGAAGTGGACTTTACGAATATAATACTAAACGGTAATTATGACATATAGGGATTAGACTATCCAGAAATACAACGTGACGGCAAAGAAACTTTAATTTATACTTCTGTCTTTTATCTATGGTGACGGTGGGTCTATACAAATAAGATGTAGATAAATACAGCCCGCAAAACATTACCCTCCTTCTTAGGCAGTCAGGTAAAAATTTAAGCTTTATCACACTCATAGTTACACAAACGAATATAAGAGAACAAGATACCTGCATTTTTATTTTCTATGTGATGATTCTGTCGGGAAAATTACAACCTCAATGTTTTAATCCACCGCTGCGGAGACTGAATAATTTAGAATACTAGCATCAGCTCTATGTAGCCTGGATGCTGCAGTTCATCATCATCATCAGCCGGAAGATTCTCCCTTAGAGTGTCTAACTAATTGACAATTTACCACCTGCAGTCCTGCATCCTCCGGTTGCCCGCAACATTCACAATATTGTCGGTCCAGCCAGTGGGAGATCTACCTACACTGCGTCATCCAGTTCATGACTCACGATTAAGATTAAGTTCGTCACTCAAGAACCTTTCTTCCCTAACTGTTATCGTTTCTTTGAGCGATGTGGCGTACCATTGCCACTTCAGCTTGCAAGCCCTGAAAGCTATCTCGGTAACTGGTTCTTCGGCAAACTGGAACTTCGTTTCTGGATGATCAATTATGAAGTGGGAAAAGGCCAGAGCTACACTCTGGCCTTTTTCCACTTCATAACTTCATAATGTTAAAACATATATTACGTTTTACGTTAAATTGAGTCGGTTATTCCGACTATATAGTTTCGATCACATTCGGTGACCTTTATCAAGGAATGCTCAGCGAGACACGCGCGCGACCTCGTCTTGCCTTGCACTATTACTACTACTTGCTACTTGTCTTTTTTTTAAACACTTTAAACAACACACTTTAAAATAAACACTTTAAAAAAAAACGCTCGTTCATCTTTAGAATACTATTGCCATTGTTATATCAGTTTTCATGTTAATATTTTTTAATTAGGAAAAGGAACTCGAAAAATATATTTTTTCCTTCTTCTTTGTTAAAATAGAACATTTTAAGAAACTTAATGAGTTGTCAAAATGTCTTGTCTTTATTATGTGTTTTCTTTATTTTAAACATGTTTTTATACATGTCGAAGATTCGCGAACGGGCCTCAGTCACCAAAAAAATATAATAATATAATATAAATAAATAAATATATAATAATAATATAATAATAATATAAAGTGTATATCTACACTGTCGCGTGAATAATTATATAAAGAATTGCTTTCGCGCGCGCTTGTCAAAAGTCCTAATCCTAACTAATATTATAAATGCGAAAGTAACTCTGCCTCTCTATCTCTCTGTCTCTCTGTCTCTCTGTCTGGGTGTTTGCCACGCTATCACTGCGCACATATATATAGCTTAATGGTCGGAGAAGGACACAGGCTACTTTATTGTGTAGGTCCACACGAAAGAAGTCGTGGGTAGCAAAAAAACAGGAAATCAAACAAAATTCTATACTTACATGGTTTTGCTACGGAACCTGTTACCCTATTTAAGATAGAAATCCTTAGCAACAGACTTGTAAAATTCTATAGGAAATTTCAAATTTATTGTTGAACAAAAAGTTCAACCTATACATAATAATGCTTCTGATTTACAGCACAAAGTTCAAAGTAACACCACACAATACAGCGAACACAGAAGCGAACTATCAAATAAATTAAGGAAACCTGGTTTATATCATAGAGGAACATGCGTGCAATGAAGTTTCAAATACATTGTCTTTATATCAAACTCGGATTTTTTCACGTAGGAGTCGTTTCGGCGGTCCAGTCATAATTATTTCGGCGGATTAAATGGTATGGAAAAGTTACCATATTTTAGGTAATGGTAAAAGGAACCCATGAGATGATAACAATAGATGCTAACGAATTGAAATTTGGACTAGATTTGTTGCCTTGTCCCGAAAATAATAGGGCCAAAATTGCCCAATGTAGTCAAATGATATCATATGAAACGTCTTGGTTTATGATATTCAAAACTACTTTTCTTTTCAGGTGCAGTTTTTTTTATTTTTAAAAACGTTCAAAAATTACCGTTCCTGTTTTTATCGCTGAAGTTGGCGAACGAAAAAATCTAAATTAACTTAACAAGTCACCAGAGAAAACGTCTAAGAAAGTTAACATGTAGTTTTGAAATATAATTATTATATTTTATTGGAAATTAAAAACTTAGAAACGTATCATACTTTGTGAGAAAACAGGTATTTTTTTCTCTGCTTTTTTGTCGATTATCCGAAATTTACAAACCAAATATAAAAAACTAGCTGGCTGGTATAAAGAATGGACTGGCTATTTAATATGTAAAAGAAAATGTAACGTGTGTGTTATCGCTGAAAATCCAGAGCATTTCAGCATTTTTTTTAGAGGTTCATTTTTATTTTGTAATCCAGACTGATTTTCGAAATTTTATTTGGTTAAACATATTATCTACGCGCAGTATTTTTTGTGTGATTATCTAATCTCGTTATTCCAAACTATGCGTTAAAAGTCCTACATATTGTTGTTATTTTAATTAGACCGCCCCTTAAGAACCTAATAGTATATAGATATGAAACTGAGACAACGTGCTTGGGTGATATAAAAAAAATGTATTTCTTTCTCATTTAAAAGGAAAGAATTGAAAAAACAAGCCCACGTTTCATTTTTAAAACCCTCATTAACGGGGGATATGTCCGCTTAAACCGTAAATCAACAAACCATGCACATTCTACACATTTTTACCTTGATGGAAAAAAAATGGCCGTTACTCGGACATTAATTAATACTATGAGTGCCTGAAAATACTTTACCTAAATCAGCATTTGCTCAAATGTTGGGAAATATAATATGGGTCCCTAACGATCTGAAAATCGTAGGTAGGACACGGAAGAAAACTAACTGTTAATACAGCGGTTTTGGTTATAATTGGTATAGCCCAAAATCATAGTCTTTTTGGCAATTTTATGTTCTGATTTTTGGCATATTTTAGCAGTGATTTCGAGCTGTTGTTCAAAATTCTGGGTGGCACTAAACTGTTATGGGCAGGCAAGACTTTTACCGTCAAGCGCGCGACTTACAGCTCAGTCAAGTTAAGGGACTTAGTAGGGAGGATCCGGACACATAATTCAAAACATAAATATAACTTTGTGTTTGGTATAATTTGCTGACGTTATTAAATTAAATTAAACAGTCTGCTGGAGGTACGGAACATAAAATGAGCCATAATACATTATAGTCGTCGACAACTAACTGCCGTGCTTATGATCGTCATCTGAAATAGACTCTAACATAGCACAAATAGAGGCGATATAGCAAAATGTAAAATGTTAATCTGTTCCGGATATGCATTTTCTTTAATTATTGAATATTAATGTGAGAAGTTGGTACTACAATTATCTACAGAAAAAAAAACTTTTTAATACTTAGTTCCGGGTCAAACTTAAATTCATTGGGCTATTTACTGGTCTCGTTTGCATGCTAGTCTCAAAGTTTTCTGACCATATAATCCGAATTTGTACGACGAAATATTATTGTTCGAAGTAAGTCTAGAAACCGGAGCTTCACTTTCAGTCTGGGACTGGGATAAGAATCGTCGCTTTTAATAAAACTGGAGTTGTCAATAACGGACATTTGTATTTTAACTGGAACTGATTTATATCGTGGTATTTTTACACGTCTTCTATCTATTAAAACGTCCATAACAAATAAACAGAGCAACTGGCTTGTTTCCAAGCTAAATAAATACAACAGTCAGAATCAGAATTTGTTGTATTACTGATGCCTACCCTACTAATTAAAATAATTATAGCACTTTCTTATGGATTGACTAAGGTAGCACACCTGACAACCACGGACTGTAGATCAATGAGGAAAAATATATCCTCTCTTGTTCCTTTTCGACGGCCGTTGGCTTGGCATCAACTAAGTTGTTAAGTGTAATTATCGCAGTAGCGTCCCTATTAACATTCATACTATTTATTTTTTGCTCTTTAATTCTTCATAATCCTTAAATAAGTTATATTTAAAACTAGCTGTGCCCCGCGGTTTCACCCGCTATTCTACAGAAACGGTTTACTTTTCCAGGATAGAAATAAGCCTATAAGTTATTCCAGGGAATATACCTCCATACCAAATTTCATGCAAATCCGTTTAGCCGTTACAGAGTTGAACGGGAACAAACACACTTACATACTTACCTACTTACATACATACAAACTTTCGCATTTAAAATATTAGTGTGATATGTTTGCTTTTTTTAAACACACATCGCACATGCCACATCGTTCGAATAACCGATAACCGATGGGGAAGAAAGGCCTTCAGTGCTGACCACGAACTGGAAGACGCAGCGCAGGCAGGCCATAAGGTGGTCCGACGATATTTTGAAAGTCGCGGGCAACCAGTGTATGGCAACCAGTAATTGGCATGTTGTCGGTCGGTGTGGCGTTCCGGTCTTTGTTCAGCAGTGGACGTCTTCCGGCTGATTATGATGATGATGATGACTGCAAAGTGCGCCTATTTCACTCCAGACCATAAGAAGAACACTCTCAATGTCACTCGTCAAATACCGTCAAGCCGTTTAGGCTTCAGGAGGTCATATATATAGAAAAACACAAAAATACATACTATAGAAAAGGCATAAACGTTCTGCAAAAGCTTCGAATGTTTGCGACACTGATGGCTTGTTAGTGGCCCCGTTACGTCCAACAGGCGTGCACCTCGGCTCTGCAAACGATAACAAATTGGATTTGCGGATTTGCATTATCTTGTTGAAATACGCAAAATAAAATAGAAACTAATTGCGGCGATCCAAATACGAGCTCTTTTGAGGAAGTGGGTGCTAAGTGAACTGCAGGCAGTTCACTTATTTTATTTTGCGTATTTGCTGCTTAATTTAGCAGCAGTGGATGCAGCTAACTTAGCACTGCTGATTACTGCAGAAAAATATCAGGAAACAGCGTCCACAGTGACTCTACATCCCGTCATTTCCTCAGCTTCATGTCATGTCTTGCCAATTTACTTGACCTCAGCCACAAAAGAACGTCACCAGGTATGCTTTGCAGCCCAGATTTCGAGCGAGCGAGATGTACCCTAACCCCTATGGTCGTCCCTGCATTTGCAGGGGATGGGATGTAGTCACTGTGGGCCCTCTGCACCCTGACATTTTTCTGCAGTAACCAGCAGTTGCTAAATGAACTGCATCTGCAGTTCACTTAGCATCTTACGTCACTTGTGTCTTTTGCCTTGGGGATTCCAGTCCAAAGCCTGTTTTGGTATATGGCCTGGCCTGCGCAGCATGGCCAATCCATTTCCGTTTCAGTGTTGGATGTGTACCCTGTTTATCTATCCTGCAACCAAGGATTACACATTAGATTCTGCACTTAGGACCATCGAAGTGCTATAAAATTCACTCTCACTGGTTTGATGACATTGATGACCGTTTATTCCTGAGGTAGCCAATTGGAGCGCTTGTTCTCAGTCCCAACAACCCGGTCTTTACCCAACTTGATGCGTTTTTGTCGGAACATAGATTGTAATATGGCATCTATATGGGATAATCTGTGTCTGCAATTATGTAAATATCTGGCCCAGATTCGCACTTTCGGGCGCTATTACAAGCATGAAATTGTAAATTCTGCCTCGTACGTAACCGATGCGATCAAAGTCAATTTTGCAAATTTACCGCTTACATATTTGCATAGTTGGCAAAAACTTGTTTACTGGTACGATTTTGGTATTGGATACCCGTTGCCGGTTGAAGACCAATCATTTACATTCAAATTTTGAATTTCATACATGTAAAATTATACTGCTCAAGAACTTTCCGCTCATATTTTTACTAAATTTTTTGGGTAGGCCTGCTGTTAATGTTAGGCATGTGCGACATTTTAATAACTGGTTAGGGACAGGCTATTTAAATACAGCTGTGAACTCATTTTGGTCCTGTGCCCAATTTTAGGCGACGGTAGTGTAGTGTAGTCGTACTATAAACGTACACAACATACGTTGTACGACTTTTGGATATTCACACTCAGTAATTTTTATATCTTCGTGAAATTCATCTCATTATTTTTCGTGAAATTGTGCGTGCGAGACAACTTTAATGATATCACTGGATGTTTGAGGATAAACGATATATAATATACAAAATAAAGTGAATATCATCATGTCGTGTAAGGAATTATTAATAGTAATTAGTATTAAGTATCAGGAGATCAGAAATAACGAAGAGGTAAAGTAAGCATTTTGTTATAGACCAGACCACGTATGTATCGTTTTTCACATTTTATAAACCTTAGCTTCTCAGTATTCCTGGTGTCCTGGTACTTTACACTGTAGAAACATAAAAGTAGGTACAGTATGAAGTAGTTCTTACTTCTTAACCGTCACACCAGTGAGAGCAGTGTGAAGGTTAGTCAGTCATGAGTACGACTGTGAGAAAAGATGACGCAACGGTGTTTATGTTGGGAAATTGGATTCCTATCCTTAATACTAATGTGACAGTCAGGTTTTTTTTCCTAACCATCACAACAGTGCGCAGTGTGACAGAGCAGTGTGAAGGTTAGTCGGTCACGGACAAAAGGCAAAAACTTAGGTCGTTCCGCTGCTCTGTTGCTGCGTCAATGAGGAACAAACAAACCAACAACAACACTTTCGTATTTATAATATTAGTTTGGATAGGGATTTTTACCTGTACATCGTTTCATTGTGTACATAAAACATACCCACATAACTTTTATAGTAGGGTAGTCTGTTTCACCCCTTAAATCTTAACAACTTTTTTTGTTTTTGGTGTCAATGGCAGATACATAATTATACAGATATTTTATTGGTGAAACATTATTACTATCACAGATCATGGCAGATACATGGCTGCATAGCTTGGGTAAACCATAATTTATTTTTTCGGTGTTTTGTTTTTTTTTTTCAAAAAATGTTTATGGTATTCAAATAGCAACTACTATTTTACATATTAGACCTTACGTTATTATAGATTTTTTTGTTATATTTTCGTCGCAATTTTTTTTTCACTTTAAGTGCATAAAATAACGAAGATACCGCAAAATTAAAAAAAAAAAAAAAAAAACTAGTGCGGTTCCACGATATAGATAACATTTATAAAAAAAAAGAAAAGAAATCGAGTAACATTTAGGGGTGGGAATCAGACTACGCTTTTTGTATGGACAGGACGGCAGTATACTCATATCGATTTTAATTTTGTGTTCTGGTATTAAGCACCTATTATTCTTAACTTGTAAAAATTGTGTTACATAGTGAAAGCTTAGCTAGCTTATTATAGTCTACACTAAAGGCAGTTCAGAATCAGGGCCTATTTGTTATCTACCCGGCGATTATGTAAATGTATGACCGAGAGGTCGAGACTAGGTTCTATTACAAGGGTAAAACGGCTGGTTTCGGTTTAAACACCTTGTTATTTTCATAGGCAATATATGACAATTTAAAAGTGAAATTATAAATGTATATCTTCTATATTTATATTTATTTTTATCCCGGTAAAATATATAGTGTCTGTGTGATAAGTATAATTATTAACCTCAATGGATTATTGTTTAACAGAAAAACGCGGGCGAAGCCGCGGACAGGAGCTAGTATACCTATAAAAGACTTTGTCCTGACTAACTGACCTATAGACACCGTACAGCCTAAACCGCTGGACGTAGAGATTTGAAATTTAGAGGGTATGTTGATTTAGGGGTGTAAATGCACACTAAACAGGATTTTTCGAAAACCAACCCCTACGTTAACCTCCTTAATGGGATGTTAAAGTTTGTATGAAACTTTTTATTCTCTGATTCGATTGATACGAAGCCGCGGGAAGAAGGTAGTGTGAAATAAAGTTCTAGTAGTTCAACTCTTAACATGTATCTATACGCAGTTTAACTACTGGGACAAAAAACACCCTCTACCTCAATGATTGAATTTATCGGGTTTTCTAGTGGGAACTACCGGTTTTGTTTACTTTTAACGGCTCAACAGGACTCTTTAAGGCGAGGTCCAGTCGCAAAACAACAAAAAGTAGCATTTTTCAGCGCTTTGTTCGAAGTGACGATATTACTTAATCATGTGCAAAAAATACTGCAGATATAAAATACAACTGAAATTACGTTTAACCGAATAAAATTACGAAAATCTCTCTTGTTTACAAAATAAAAAATCCGCAAAATAACCTCCTGAAAAACCCTTCTGAAATTAAATGCTCTGAATTTTCAGCGGTAACTACAAATTTTCTTTTACAAATTAAATATCCAGGCTAGTGGTTTATACGGCGAACCAGGTATTTTATTTATTTGTTTTGTATATTTCCGATAATCGGCAAAAAAGCAATGAAAAACTATAATTTACCGATTTCTGATCAAGTATGATATGCGATTTTCAACTTTAAACCTTAGAGTTTTGAGCGGGACAGTACTCATTTCAAATAACGATCAGTCCTCGCCTTAAGTGTTGACAAAAATACGCACTTTTAGAAAAAAAAGAGGAGGTTCTTTATATGCTATCTATGCTCTAGTTACCACAACAGGATGATCTATGTGGTATACTCCAAGCTTTTCCTCTTTCAGTTACAAGACTAAGTAACGAGTATGTGTGCTATGTGAGTTTTGTGTTCACAAAGTAACTACATAAGTATGAAGTTACAGCATTCTGCTTTTAAAGCGTACATTCATACAGTTACATAAAAACTGAAAAGTTTCATTTCACAGCTTCACCACACACCGAGCTGTAGTGAAAATATTCATGGGTAGACGTAACTTGACCTTAGCTTAAGTGGAATTCTACAAAATAAGCATAAAAACATTTAGAATGATTTAACAAGACACTGTACAAATTATGAACAAATTTTACGATGGGACCAAACATGAAAACACGAAATATCAGTTGTTTCATAGAAAACCTCGACGAAATGTATGGAACGTCTTTTTTTCCATTATTTCAGGTTTTACTATGAAAACTGTCGTGTTTTTGATACATTTTGTTATAATAAAACGGGAATACTCACGTTAAATTGAGTCGGTTATTCCGACTATAGTTTCGATAACATTCGGTGATTCGGTTCTTGCACATGCAAGGCAAGACGAGATCGCGCGCGTGTCTCGCATTCCTTCATAAAGGTCACAGAATGTGATCGAAACTATAGTCGGAATAACCGACTCAATTTAACGAGAGTATTCCCGTTTTATTAAAATATTTCAGGTTTGTTCCCTAGTAGTAGTAAATATTATTCATAATGATGAGTATAATGATATCTTAGAATCTGTCCATCGTCTTACCAAAGAACCCGTATAACGTGATCTGTCCAGCGTCCGCTTTCGGCTGACGATTAGCGTCGCTTCTCTGATTTTCCCTATCTTGTTCGCACTTTATCAACATTTTTAATGCAAAAAATAAAGTTCTTTTTAGTACTACGGAACCCTAAAAAAGAGGATCTGTGACAAGGCACGGCATTTGCGGCACTTTGATTTGAATACACAATATGGCGTCAACTCCACCACTTTCACTAGTGATTCCCTAACACTTCAAAAACATATTTTGACAATTCATGTAAACAATCGTGAAATAAATTTCAATTATTTTCAATTCGATTTCAAAAAGTCCATAAACGTTATTTCAATAGATGTTCAAGTTTCAATAACAAATCTAAAACAGAACGGTAGCGCACAAGCATTCAGAAAAAAGTATAATGGTGTTGACTGAGGGTATTTTATTGGAAAGGAATTCTTTCAAAATGTCAGTCCAGTTGTAAAGAATGAAATATTAAACTGAAAGACAAGATGATTTGAAATCTAGAGCTGAAATCACGCTTCTTCACTTCGAGATAGTGCTTCGTGTACACCAAGCCATTAAACAATCAACTTTATGGTCAATTAATTACTCTCTTCCAGTTACCACACCTTAAAAATCGAAAGCGAAATTAATCAAGTTCGTTCGATGTTTAAATTTTATGAGGCGGTCGCACATTATTACGAGAATAATGTGGTCTGTAACTATGTAGTTTTTTCCCACTCTTCCGCAGTAAAATCTTTTTAAATCCCCAACACATCATCGCAAATAGTTTCATTCACAAACTCGGCGGATATGACACGCATTTTAAAAATAATGACCAACAATTGCGCTAGTTAAACATGAACGAAACGTGTTATTTTATGGCAGGTTTATGGTCACTAAAACCACAGCATGAGCGTTCAATGACAATCATTCACCGAAACCAAGGAAACCAATATTGTTTTCTTGTTATATTTTCGGATAATAGCTTATTTTGCATGGGTTTAGTTGGCTGTTGACAACAGTTACTGTAAATAACGAATGTATCTACATGAATATAAACTTATGTGGCTAAATTAGTTAGGAACCGTTTACACGCACAAGCAATCTTTTACGCCTTGCGCTTGATATCAATCAGACCTCATACTTAGTGCAGCGGACTAAACACGGACAACTAAATGGGTATAGTTGTTGTTATCTGAGGTCAAAATTGACCTCACTCACACATAAAAAAAGTTCAGGTATGAGGACAATAAGACCACAAATGCATCAATTCTACATTTCTGGAAAAAATATTCTATAATCAAATGAGTAATCAAACGAGTATTCCTATATTTAATTGTTATCTATTCAATAACGTTTTTGAAAACTATTACAGTCTTACATTATAAGTATAGTTAGGTTTGTATATAGTGGTTTTCGGAGGAGGCTAGGTTTCTATAGGAGAACAAGTTTTCTGTCCTGATTGGATGTTGCCAAAACACTTGAAGCAAACAAAATGCAGGTATATTCCAGCAAAGATTGGAACCGATTCAGTTCTCATTCGTTCATTCCAAACGTAGCACGGTCGCTTTCCGGGACAATAGATGGGCTGTAGCGTTTCCTTTCTGTAATACAAACCTTTGTGAAACCAGTCTGTTCCATATAAAATAGTATAAGATTATTCATTAAAATTGCCAAGTGGCCCGGGTTCGATTTCTTCAATAGAGCAAAATGAATTCCGTGAAATGTCGTTAAAGCACCTTTTGTGCTTGCGTAGAGGCAGCACGTGAAGCGGCATTTTAATACGCAATCGTTATCGTTTGGTTCATTTCACTTACGGATCCTAATTGGCTATTTGTGAAGGTTCGGTTACAATTGAATAGGAAACATTTTAAACGTAATGTTGGAGGAAAGTAGAACACCAATTTAATTACGTAGTGGTCGTTGACTGTGGTTAATTTTGCAGGTAGGAACTAAAACTTGAATTTAATTTTATGAACTGTACAGAGGGTGCCCATTTAAGCATTATCGTCAATAGCAGCTTATTTTTACAATGGTTCACATAATCTTTTGGCAGTTATTTAACCGCCAAGAAGTAGCGTGCAAACATGACTTTGTATCGGATTGAAGAGCAGTGTTTCCAGCAAAGTTACTGGACATAAAGAGTTTAACATTAATATCCCAGAGTGACGAGAGTTGTGCATTTCCGTACAGAATTTTGAACTTTTAAGTATAAATTTAAAACTGAAACTAAAACTGAACTTTTATGGACAAACTCACAGCTTGTCTCATCGCACAGTTGAGTGAAAAAACTCCGCTTCCTTCAGCTCTGCGTGCAGTATTATTTTTTGTTGATGGACTTTATATGTGTAAGATAATATGCGTATAACTGGAGTGAATGTAGAGATGACGGTTGATACTAAAATTAACACATCGGTTTACACCATTTCTTTAAACGTGAGTTCGAACGCTGCGATTTTTTGACAATATTTTTTTAAATTCTTTATTCATGACGAAACATACGTAAATATTTTAATGCAGTCTTGCAGTTATGATAAATTGCACTGTTCGTGTTCCACTTTAAGCATGCAAGGACGCTTTATGAGGCATTGCTATCTCAAATAATCTTAATTTGAATCAGACAACAGTTTTTATTGTATGTGATGAATATTTGTGTTTGTTCTATGTCTGGGTGTTAATATCTGTATAAGTATATATTTAAAAAATATCTATGTACGTATATCAGTCTCTGGCAGCCATATTACAAGCTTTGCTTAGTTTGGGGTCAGATGATCGTGTGTGCAATAATGTCCCAGATATTTATTATTATTTATTTATTTATATTTATCAGTTTGTAACCCATTGAAAGCCTTTCCAAATATATACTCAAATTTATTTTTAATCAGCCTATTTTAGAGATGGGATTTGTAGCTTATCCTGTCTGTAAAGTTGTAAGCCCGGGCATCTCTCCCTGTCATAGGTTATGAAGCGTTAAAACACTCATGTGGTGGGCGAAGGGATTCATTTTACAGGTCATTAGAGTAAAAAGGGTAAACAAAATTGTGGCTACGACCCTTTTTTACGTGTTTTTGACCGAGCGAAGCGAAGGTCTCCGAGTTTACTGGGACAAATCGGCATTTGTGTATATTTGTCCGATGATAACTTGCGAACCGTTGCTCCGATCTTCATGAAATTTTGTAGGCAAGTAGTTCATTTCAATATTTTTTTTTAATTTTGAATATGAGCTGAATCGGTCCAGGGGTTGTGAAGATATAGAGGTCGCGAGGTCTCAGTTCGCCGCGAACTACTAGTTATTTACAGTTTACAGTGTTAAAATTCGTATAAAAGTTCGTTTATAATGCATTCGGGTTTAGATTACGAGTAATTTATTAGATAAAACTTGATGCCGATGTTGTTAATTGGGGATGTGGTCGCGAGCAAATCAACACACCTGTGTCAGGGGTCGTAAACAAAGTGCTTAAAATTTTACGGGTTTTCTTTTGACTCGAATAACGTCTTAATATTAGTTTGCAACATCTTCACCACGTTTAGTCCTGAATTTTCGCCCGTAACTTCTTGAAGATATTGCTATTCATCACGAAAAAAGCTTTCTACGAAACAAAATTCTGTGGGTCAGGCGGAGTTAGGGCCCTCAACCTAAACAAGAAAAACTTTATAAAAGATGGGCGTCAGCAGAAATGGAAACTCATGCTTATGTATGAGTCATGTACCTCGCTTTCAGGACAAGAAAAAAACTTTCAGAATGTGTAAATTTTGCCTATTTTACTTTGTATTTTTTTAGAAATTCCTCAGGAGTTTTGGCGGGAACGTGAAGAAATCATGTCGCGTCATTTTATTATTTTCCAAAACTTGTGTTATTTTGAGTGTTAATGTGTAAAAATGGTGGATTTTTATTCATTAAGTGTTCGTGACCGTGCACGAGTGTTGGTGAATAGTATATTGTCGTGAAACGTGACTTTTCGTGTTATTTCCAAAACTCCACAGAAACCTTTTGTAAAGTCTCCACCACTTTACTGGGGTATGACTCGGACATGACCGTGACTTACTTTACTTGACTTAGACTATGACTGAGACTTGTTTTATTTGTGAAATACTTTACTTCACTTCAAATAATACAAAACTTGACACTGGCTAAATACACAACGTGTGAAGCCAAAATTTAATAGAAAAAAATAATCCTCAGAGAGTCGGAGTAGCCCGGTAGCAGAGGACGAGGTTACTTGACTTACATAGTAGTAACTCGTGGTACTTTGCTAACATCATGTAGCTGTTATCTTCTTAATTGTAGGTTTCTTTTAAACCTTGTTTAGGAATAAATTCTTAATTCTTATTCTTAAATTTGCCTCTATATTTCACTTAATAGGAGGTCGCGAGATTTTGGCGCATTCGATATTTGAAATTGTATAGTTATCGCTCTGTTTTTGTGCGTGAGATAGAGAGAGTTGTGAATTTTACTAACTTTTTGATGAACTTAGGGTTTCGGGGTAGCCTGGGTTATTGCAGCGGTAAGACACTATATATTGATATATAGTGAGAGATTGGTATAATGGTTATAAAAGAAAACAAAAACAGGCATTTAATTAATATGAGACTTTTCAGTTTGAAAATGAACTTACGCCCAGTAACGCCTGATTCAATCAACTAAAAAATGTATACTTTATTTCAAGTGTAACCCCGAATACTGAAACGTTTATTAACTTTGATGACATATTAAGTCTGTTGCTGCCTTTGTCATTTGCTTAGTGCCAGACAAAGGCAGCATGAGAATTAATCTGTTGTCAAAGTTAACAAGCGTTTCAGTATTCGGGGGTAAGAGTCTCAAAGTTTAGTGAAAAGAGTTGTATTAATACTATCGCTTTAGATAACTAAATATCAAGATAATTGTTCTGAGAGCTCAAATACTCTTAATGAGCAAAAATCACAAAACAACGCCGATATTATCATTCTCACGTAAATAGCGGCGGATCATTAGTGTGTCACGCAAAGTGTTCTGTGTACAAAACAAGCGGGCCGAAACATAAACTTCCTGTAATGACGGCCACAATGTTTCCAAAGCTTATTACTCATCGAGCCCGTATGAGCTCGCTTTGTGCCCGCCCTACCTGCACCGGCCTCTTCATAAAGATTAATTCACATTCAACCGAACCTCATTCGATGCCGGACGGAATGTAAGTGATTTTGTATTGGCCGAGTGCTAGAACTGACGTCTGAATTTTTATGCCGCCTGCAGGCTTCTGACACAGCTTACGGTAGTATTTGTAATGTGAACGTAAGCAGCTGACATGATTTTATTTTTATATTAGGTAGACATTAAAACAGTACAACCCGGACAGTATCCGATACAGCTCTCAGAATTTGCTAGCTAAAGTGGCAATGGGCAGGCCACATCACTCGAAGAACCGATAACCGATGGGGAAGAAAGGTTCTTGAGTGGCGACCACGAACCGGAAGATGAAGCGTAACAGGTCTCCCACTAGGTGGACCGACGATACTGTGAAAGTCGTGGGCAAACGGTGGATGCAAGTGGCACATTGTCGGTCGGTGTGGCAGTCTAAGGGGGAGGCCTATGTTCAGCAGTGGACGTCTTATGGCTGATGATGATGATGAGGACGATGATGAAACTCATTATTTAGAATATTTCAATATGCAATAATAATGGTCATTAGTCATGCCGCCTTCGTCTTCTGACTGATAATGTAATGTTACCCGGACATTAAAACTTGTACGGTTTTAAATACAATAACGTCGATGTCGTCGTCGTTGTAGTCTTACGCTGTTCCAGTACGCACTAATCACAAATTATTATCACCCAGTGTCCGTGTTAACCAAACAAAAACCCAACGGGCATTTAAATTTTGACATTGGATGTTTTGTGGTTATTTATATGATATAGAGATCAGATTTTAATGTCTAGTCTGTCCAGGCCAGGACTGGGTCAATGTAATGTGAATAAAGCTTACATCGACGTACTAAATTCTCATCTTATTCCCTACCGTGGTCCACCTCTACGTACACAGTTCATCTGGCTGTACGAGATCAATTATTCTTCCCGTAGTCCACCTAAGATGGGGTTTTATTTGTTTTCGCGGTCCGCCCTAGTTCACCTCGCTGTACCAGGGATAACATTTTCATCCCGTGGTCCACCTGCGTTATGGACATATACAACCTTTCAGCACAAACATTGTACAAACGTGTGAGTTGTTTTCTTCGAAGGAAAAACATTTGGAAAATATTTCCTCCATTGGATTTATAATATTACTAGCTTGCCCGCACGGCTTCGTTCGCATAGGCTCGTATAGTAAGTAATATAGTAAGTGAAATACTAAATTTCACCTCTTTAGGGGATGATTTTCAAAAATTCCTGATACAACATGTTTTTCTTTATTTTTTATGTTTAGCACACAAACCGAGGTTCATGATAATTTTTTCATGTCTGCATGTTTTTTTTTCCATACTAACTTTGGTAACATGGAATTTTGCAAAATCCGTTGTTATTGTTAACCTAGACCATTTGAAGAGTATTAGGTTCATTTTTCGCGTCTTTATCATGAGCGGTTTGGTCTGTACTTTTATATATACAGATTTCACTCTACGACATTGTCGAGAGGATTTGTATTCCGGAAGCGTTCCGCAGTAGGATGTAGCCACCCCCAGCGGAATCCACTTGTAGCTTTTATGACAAATATCATTCTGAGTAAAAATCAGAGCAAGGTCATGCAGACAAAAGGGGGAAATACATAAATTATGACCGAGCTTGCCTGTAAGCGCACTTTCGAGGGCTGTCGACGATGGAAAAGGGAGAGAACGACGTCGAAATATCTAGGCGACGTCAAGTCGAAATATTTGGGCGATGTCAAGAGATACTTTGAAATTATTTGTGCTGAACTATATCTCGACCTCGATGTTTTTTGTGGTTTGTTTTTTAGGACTTTTTTGGCTCTATTTTCCGCCTTGCTTTGTATTAAAATGAATGAATGATGTAGCGAAGATGATTTTCTTTGTTTTATGAAATAAGCAGCTATACCCCATGGTTTCACTGTAGAAATTGTATTTTCCGGAACAAAAATAACTTATTTATTTTGTTAATCGAAGTATGAACTTTACCTACTACGTAAAATTTCATCCCTAGTCGTTTAGCCAGTAGAAACAATTATACAACAATCACAGACGATCTTTTATTAGTCTGTTTTTAGTCTTTAGTCTGTAAATGTTAAGCGGAGCAAATAACTGATACGGAAACCTACGTTTGACTTCGATCGTTAAAAAGAAATAAAATCTTTTAAATGGCGATACAGCTTTGCGAAAAAGTTGCAGGAAATGAGAACATCGTAGTATTATGATATGAAGATACTGTCACAGTTACTATAACCAAATTGGAGTTATGGATAATTATGGATGAATTATTACGTTTTTGTAATATTTGCGAGTCGTTTTTGAAGCATTTGAAATAGTTTCTAACTCTGTTACTATGTTACTGTCGCACTCTCACGCTGGACTTAGCTCCATGCTAACAAGATTGACAATGACAGATATTCTATTACCCGAGAATCAAGCCACTAATCCTAGGCATAGCATACGCAAAAACAGAAATATCAATTATGTTATGAACATACTTTGAAATCAGGTTAGTGTGAATAAACTCTATAATGCACTGGGTATCAAACCGTATCACTATAGAACTGTGGTGATTTTCCAAAACTGCTGTTTTAATCGTCTTCCTGTGACAGACAGAAGAGCAACATTTAACGACTTTTTTATCGGCGACGGGAGCCGAGTCTCGACCTCGAGAACGATCAGTTGTTAAAACCTCACAAAATACGTTAGGTTCAGACACCCGGAGATGCAATAAAGTGATAAGATAAAGAGCAAATTGATAGGGCACCTATACC
Organism: Apocheima hispidaria; assembly: GCA_947579745.1. Classification (NCBI taxonomy): domain Eukaryota; kingdom Metazoa; phylum Arthropoda; class Insecta; order Lepidoptera; family Geometridae; genus Apocheima; species Apocheima hispidaria. The sequence goes on from OX388156.1 coordinate 10,741,328, forward strand.
ATGTTATTTGGAAAGGGTATTCTAAGCTGAAGGGGGATTGTAGTACTTATAATAATTGGAATCAACTCTCACTATAGGACCAACTCAAATCGCGAATAAAATGAGCTTTTCAGAATTACTTTGTATTTGTAGCCCCTGTCAATTAATTCTTAGGGTTTGAAAATATTTACCTACGATCTAACCACCAATAGATGAACAAAAAGCTTGATCAATTTATAAAAACAATAACAAAACTAGCTTAAACGAACTAAATAGTACTGAACAGTGAACATGCTGAAATCAGGTTAGGCGGTAGGACGCCCTCGAGTTCATTTTAAAATCGTCTATGGTATGCTTCCGCAATGCATTACAGCTAAGTGCTCATAAATCACAAACACGATTTGTTTGTTTGTTGGTGCGGGTTTTTAAAATTTAAACAGAATGTGTACCTAGTGAGTATGGATACTAAGATTTTCGCTATTTCGCTCACAAAACTTTGTAGGCGCCTGTACAAACACAAAACGGTTATTGTTTTAGTTGAGGCTTTAACTGGGTCTGCAATAAACTTATCTGGCTCCACTGTGTACATGGTAGCGTTACGCCATTTGCTTTGTTACCGCCCCGCGGCTAATCTCGGGTCGTTCGTTTGAACTAATTTACTACTTAGAATAGCCAGCTTGCGCAAGACGGCAAAAGTAGATTACGCTAGGATTTGTCATAAACTAAGTTAATTTCCACGTTTTATCGTGTTGCTTGTAGGCCTTACGTTGTGAAAGACCGTAATCTCCTAGCTAATTGTATATTCACTTTTGAAGTTTAATCTTTGCATAGCCTTCCAAGGCTTATGAACTTCGATTTCAATAAGTTCCAACAATGCTTAGCAAAAACACTAATTTCGATTTACGTTTTTTGAAGGACGGAAACTCTCTGAGGAAATAGTGTGTAGTTAAAGCTCCAAGTAGAGTTCCTTTGACAGTGCGTGTTTTATCGGCTGTTATCATGGTGATATTTCTTCGGAATGGGCGATAGTACAGGTTAAGAGCCTCGAAAATTGCCATCGTAGAGATAAGAAAACATTTTGAGGCAAACAGACAATATTGATTGCTATATGAAGCAAGATGCTCATAGAAGATGCTGACAAACAAAATCGCTCGTCGATCCTATTTCATTCGAAACGTAAAAAATATTTGACCTAAATAATTTAATAACAAATGAAATGTGCCGCATTTACTCAGACGTTTCAACTAACGACCGCATCCATTTAAAATCTTCAAAGCATTCATTACGAAAAGCCATAAAGTCTAATGCATAACAATGATAAACATATTAGTATGATTCCTGAAACTGATTTATGGAACAGGAACAGCGGGAATGGTCCGTAGCTTCACGTTAGAGCATTGTGAGACCTTTTAGTAAGCAGATGGTTGGTATAATAGAAACGCAAGTCAGCGTGACTCGGCTGTTCGGGCTCTTTGTAAGTTCTTACGCTCACCTATTCTTGAGATAATCTCCACGGTATACAAAGGAAATCGAGCTCCTTATTTACCTTGATGTTATTCTGGAAACTTCCGGGGAATTATTAAGCCTTTTAAATGGATAAGAAAAGGAGATTGCAAAATCAGTGGTTTATATGTATATAAATAAAGTAGCTTTAAAGATTGGATAGGAGTTTAGGTAAATACAGGACTCTTACAGATTGATGAGTTTTCCATCCTAAGTCGCGATGTGAGAAGGAAAGTATACAAGCTATTTATATATTTTTTGTATACGTTTTTAGATTCTGAATGTTAAATATCTTTAATATCACTAGAAACATTGCTCGTCAATCCGGAGCACAGCAATGTTTGCACACTACTGCTTGAAAATTGAATAACTAGCAAAGGTGTGGTACTTTCTCAGGCGGACTCTGTAAAAGAGTCCCACCACTACAAAAAGTTGGACAACTTTTTGTAGTGGTGGACTCTGATTATGCTACGAAATTTTTCTACAACTAATACTTCTTCTACTTTTTGTGGCTCTAAGAACACTTCTTCCCAGACCTACTCTACAGAAAAGCCCTAGTACTTTACCAGTTGTATCTTTGTACTATGATACGAAAATCAATAAGTAACATGACCTGATGGTACCGAAGCGTGACCTCTCGGCTTATCTATGACCTTGCATGTGGCAGGTCATCGGACACGATTAATCTTGGCCTGGCTTACAATATTTTTGTTGGGTGCCATCGATCAAGATACACTGCTTGGCTTGAAGGATTGCTCGCGTCAGATTGGAAGTTAATGAATTTGTTTGAATTTCTTTTAATGTAAGCTGATGTTAAAATTCGACAATAGCTCTGTCCCTTTGTCTTATTATCTGTTTTTTTTTGTCTTTTTATAATTTATGCGAGATATACAATTTCACCTATCGGCAAGTGACCACCCGAGAAGGGCTTATAGCTTATTGTTGGGAGGCAGCTTACAATAGGTTTTTGTTTAGTTAAAAAATATCTCTGCACAGCGCGTGGCAGGTGAAAGTACCGCGAAGAAAGCTATGGGTTTGATTAATGTTAATCTGCTAAATGTTAAATAACAAATAAATGTTAAGTAGCGTAATGTGGATATACCTTTTAGTCTCAAGCTGTGTGAAATGATAACAATGCGTGCGATCGCCTGATCCGTCGATGTTTGCTATTACGACTGCAGTGTCGATTGTGGGTATTGCGGGGAATTACGGGTAGTTGCGGTCAGCTGAATTGCAAATTGAATGATTATTTTGATACAAGTGACGCTTTGATAGGTGCTCATTCCGCGTGAGCTTTACCGCATCTGTTTAAGGATTCATTCGCATAATCGCTATACCAAAAATGTAGTATAATAGTATTTCATCTATGCTTAAACTCTATACACATTAACCCAGGTGTGTCTTAAAACTGCGACTAGAACCACCGGAGCGGCAGCGACCTCTTAGTAGATAGTGTACGTTCTGCATATTGTTTATTTATGTTTAACAGATCAGGTTTTTATTTACTTTCGTCATATTCGAAATGAAAAGCAGAGTGTTTACCAAGGGTGAAAGACCTATTTAGGCACCTCAACTAGTGGCGCCCTCGCTACGCTCGTGCACAAAATCATCTCTTGCCTAAATAGGTCGCTTGCATCCCTTGTATAACAATCTACTATTTTTATGCTATGTATGATTATTTATTGTGTTTTATGTATTTCTGTCTATACCAATTTCACGTGTATAAGTTAAGTCTCTATTTATAAAGGATGATGACTCATTATAAATAGCAGAAATGCAATTTTAGCCGCTTTACTAAAGAAACCTAGTAATTTTCCAGACAAAAATAACCTAAACGATATCACAAAATATAAGTACTTCAATACCAAGTTTCATCGTAATCCATTTAGCCGTTACAGAGTAAACATAAGAAAAACAAACTCGCTCACATAACATTTAATACCTATTAGTAAATTTAAAATAATAGACCAACATCATTAAATTTGCATTAATTTTTCTTAACTTCCCTTGTTTGCCATTTGCAAGCCACGGCTTCCTGTTTCAATGAATGTGGTACAAGCAAAGGTATTCGCAATCGAGCTTCCGGATTGTGTAATTAATGCACGCCTCCACCATTCGGGTGGAGGCTTGCTCAAATAATGAACACCACGTATGACATCCCAGTGTTAGCGAGAAGCGGTAGAATTATCGTTGTAAGTTGTTCGGGGTTGGGCCTGGGTCATAAAACTGCGACCATGACCAGCGGAGGACTGGCAGCAGCGACTTAGTATACAGAGATCGCTCTGCGATCCTCACTACAGCCAGTCGGCAAATGTGGGGATAATGGCATAATTTTTTATAATATATTTATACAAAATAGCTATTTATTATTTATTCACAAATTTTACAATTTTTTCTCTAAACTATACTTGACCGAGCGAAGCGAAGGTCTCAGAGTTTACTGGGACAAATTGGCATTTGTATGTATGTATGTTTGTATGTTTGTGTGTATATTTGTCCGATGATACCTTGCGAACCGTTGATCCGATCTTGATGAAATTTTGTAGGCAAACTACTTGCCTATTTCAATATAACTTTTAAGGTTCGAATATGAGCTGAATCGGTCCAGGGGTTGTAAAGATATAGGGATTGCGTGGTCTCAGTTCGCCGCGAACTACTAGTATAATCTAAACTTAAATATAAAAACTAAAACTACAAACAAAATGAAAATAAATACCTCAATAAATTAAATTTAAAATATATGACGCTATATTTATAAATAAATATCGTGTCATACTCATAGCTCTGATGCTAAATCCATGCATGGCTCCCTAGGTTGCCTTGTGTCACTTGGTTTCTGTGTGCAGAAATATATGACAAATAACAGAGACAGAACAGATTTTTAAATTAATATTCTATTTATTCTCTTGCTCATAAGACAGGCCTAACTCCTAACTCAGTCTGTCATTGTATCATATCATATCAGGATGGTCGTAATTTTTCTCTCGTCGCTATTTATCTGACCGTGTATTTGAAACTTGACCGTACCTCATCCATTGTTTCACTCCATTCTACGCGGAATAATAGAGAAGGCATTTAAGAAGATTCATTATTCAAATAGAGATGAATACACACATTGTATGTATATGTAGATTAGAGTTGATTACAGTCCAGAAAAAACGAGAGTCCTTACCGTGACGCACTTTGTTGCGTTGCCAGTCACCGAAGCTGCTCTACTGTGGCTCTTAGCGACAAATTCGCCGCGCGATAAATAATACAAAAAAAACACTACAAATTTAGAAATACTTCTCTCTCATTATGACAACATCGACATAACTAATTTTTATTTTGTGTGTATTAACAGGAACGTAGTAAATAAAAAAAAAACAATAAAATTGTTAAATCTCTAAATGTATAAAAATGAACCAAAGCTATCCAACACCTAGTTTGGTGGTTATTTTAATGTATTTTACAGATATACAATAAAATAGTTTCAACTATTTTATTGCGTGGCGATATGATTCGCGCAGCGTCGGCGGCAGAACCTAACAATTCATCGCAATAAGAATGTCACGGTACAATACAATACAATACAATATAACTTTATTATACACCAAAACAGACAAACTTAAAAAAACAATAATATTAAAAAAACGGTAGTATAATGGGCGGCCTTATCGCCTAAAGCGATTTTTTCCAGACAACCTTTGTATGGACAGAATTATGACATATAAACTACGGTCGGTGGTGTAGATACATAAAAATAATAATAATATGAAAAACATAAATATACATACGATAAATACAAACTATATATATGTAAAATATATACTTTAAAACGAATAATACATAGTTATACATACGTACCAATTAACACACAGAAAGATAATGTTTATAAACGAGGTTTTTAAATATAGAAAAAGATTTAGCCTGCCTAATACACACAGGCAGCTCGTACGGGCCCAGATCCGTAATTGAGTTACATTAATACGAGTGAAACTAATTAATCTATACAATACATAAGTAAGTGTCTTATATATATAACTAGCTGTTACCAGCGAATTCGTTCGCGGGGACCTAAAAAAAAGTTGCCTATGTCCCTCTAAACCCTAAGCCAAAAATTCGGGTCGATCCGTTCAGCCGTTTAGCCGTGAAAATGCGACAAGCACCCATACAGACAAACAGAGTTACTTTCGCATTTATAATATTAGTTAGGATAATACAGTTTCGTGAATGGTAATGGTAGTTATTTATAATGATGTCAATACTGTTGTTACCACTAAATTAATCTAGACTAAAATTATTTTCATCTCTTTTTAAATCAATAAGTGAGAAAAAGATGGCAAATGTTTCAAAGCTCTCAAAAATACTATAGGTCGAAACAATGGTGGAAGCCGGTGATGGAAGCCCTGGGCCAGGGACAAATAGAACTGTATTGTTGTGTAAAACTGTAGGGTTGTGTAAGTTTTTTTTTGCTGTAAGTTTTGCGTGAATAGCCAGAGCACTCACGCTCACTAAAAAGCTTCTTGCGGCGGCGTCGTGTGGCGTGTCGCCCTCTTCCAGTATGGTTGACGAGAGCGATTGCTGGCACATACGTCACACGTGAACAAGAGCTGCTTGCGGGAGCTGGACTGCTCGAAGTATATACGCAAATCTAGTAACCTAAAAATCTAGCACTTAGCGCTGTAATAGTATAAGTTTTCTTTGGTTATTCCTTTATTCCTTTTGTAAAGTTTTTAGTTTTTATTTAAAGTTTTAGTTGACAAAAATGGTTAGATTTGACAAAAGGCTGTTTTGATTTGATTTGACAAACTTTCGCATTTATAATATTAGTAAGTATGATTAGAGTGATCTTAGACCGATACGTGGTGCACTTTGATCGTCCTAAGTGCGAAATCTAGGTGTAATTTGTAAGAGAAGGTTTTTAAAGAATATACTTGTAAAAGTATTCAATTTTACTGAGTTTGTTTCGATTGGTTTGGATTCACACCAGACCACGTTGTGAAACCAAACTGATTTGTCATCTGAAATTGTATGTAACTGTAATTCCTTAACCACTACTGCACATGGTTCGAAAGAATCTCAATGCTCGTAATCCTGCTGAACTGCATCACTCTCGGCATGTACCAGCCCTGCGTCGACGACCAGTGCATTACCAACCGATGTAAAATTTTGCAGGTGAGTCAAACAAGGTTGGGAACTCTTAAAACTCCTTGGTAACTAACAACTAAGCTCTATTAATACCTCATTACACATGGGTTGTATTGTAATTATCAAGGTTTTAGGCAGTCTGGCGCAAATGCCAAGTAAAAAAAGAGACTTGAACATGTATGAAACGTGTACGAAAAAAATGGCGGCTAATCACTGTCTTGCTCTATCGATGGCCCGTTTCTATCGCACTATCTCTATCGGTATACATTGTAGTACATATTTTATACAATAGCCATTTTTCATTTTTCTATATTTTATATATACTCCCGTCTCTTAAACGTAGTGATGATATTCTCTTTGGTTTTAGGTATTTTTTTTTTCTGTTTTGGCTCCACACGTTGTGTAATGTGTATTCAGCCAGCCATATTATATATAGCCATATTTCACAATTAAAACAAGTGATAGTCAAGCAAGGTAAGTCCCAGTCAAGTCCACGTTATATTCTAACCTGTGGTACGTAAAATAAAACGTAAAATAAAATAACCTATGACGAGCCTCTTGGCCTACCTACAAGCCAACCTTTTTGTTTTTTGTGTACAATTAGTTTTTTTCCATAAATAAAATGTTGTCTATTGTCTATTGTCTTGGTCAAGTTCTTAGACGAAGCATCATGTCAAGTTGGTAGCGCGTCTGCTTTGTGAGCAGGAGATCCCGGGTTCGATTTCCGGCCGGCTGGATGTTTTAATGATGAATTTAAATATCTGATCTGGGTCTGCGTGTTAGTTATCCATGTCTTTGTGTGTGTTCCATGGCATCCCCGACACAGGGAGTATGTGTCCCTAGTGGGGAGCTATAAGCGTGAAGCGTTATTATTATTATTTATTTATGTTTGAGACTTGTTATAATTGAGAAATATTATGCTTTACTTGAAAATTACAAAACTTGATATTGGCTAAATATACTATGTGTGGAGCCGAAATATAAGTTAAAAAAATACACTGTGATGAAAACTAAAGAGAATATCTTCACTACGTTTACTATGAAAGGTATCGCCATTGAGCAAGTCGGTACCAGCCCGAATTCCGGGTCGGCCGGAGGCCTTTGTTGCTCTAAGGCTATGGCAAACAGAGAAAGCGTAACGCTGCGCTATGGCAACACAAAAAGAGGAAGTACTTATATATAACATTTAAAAAAAAAATAATATGTTATACTAGCTGAAGCGTGCCGACTTCGTACGCTGTAACGTATTTTGACCTTGAAGGTGTAGGGCTCCGTACCCTAGCTCAGCCTGAGCCCTCGGTATCATCGCAGTAGGATGGATGGTATAGGAACGCATTGAAGTCATACTTAATTACAAAGCATCATTCATTTCTTAGATACGCATTTACATAGAGTACATTGTTTGTATGTGTAAAAACAGCATTATATTATTATCATTTTAGCAACTTTGTAACAATTTACATTCATTGCCCGAGCGCAGCGAAGGTCTCAGAGTTTACTAGGATAAATCGGCATTTGTTTGTATGTTTGTGTGTATATTTGTCCGACGATAACTTGCGAACCGTTGATCCGATATTCATGAAATTTTGTAGGCAAGTAGTTTATTTCATTACAATTTTAAGTTCGAATATGAGCTGAATCGGTCAAATCGGTGAAGATATAGGGGTCGCGAGGTCTCAGTTCGGCGCGAACTACTAGTGATTATACGAAATAAGATAATTATTTCTCATGTTTGTGAAGGAACCGTGAAGAATCAGACAAGTTATTAAAACGAAAACAAAAAGGTTTTCTTTTTCTTTTTTCCACCATAAACACTGGCAGCCGACATCCAGCGTTCGAAAAGTTTGACGAAGAAAATAAATTCCGCGACCTTCTTTTGTTTCAGTTTACGCGCGAAAGAATCCCGCCGCGAGATTTCATTTTCATTCATTTGCCATTGTCGTGAAAATGTTGGCGATTTAATAATGTTCTGTTGCAGGTTTTCGACGACATTATCTTCGCGTTTTTCACCGTCGAAATGACTATCAAAATGATCGCGATGGGTACATACGGGCACGGCACTTATTTGGCGGATTCTTGGAACAGATTGGATTTTTTTATTGTCTTCGCTGGGTAAGTATGCCAATTATGTGAAGGTGTAAATTGCTATGGAAAACAAACATCTAGTGTTACTTATCTATTTAACGGCCTAATTTGAAAAATATAAATATATTTAGTTATGTAGATTAAAAAACTTAATTTGAGAAATATTTTTTTTTTGAGTTTTTTTTTGGTTCAATTATATAATATAACATAGAGGTTAACATGATCATATGACATTTCTCGCTCGGAACCCCTAGTGTATATTCAAGTGATTGTTACTCTGATAGTGAGGCAATAAAAATATCTGGGATAGCTTATAACAGTATTTAGATTGATTTCGCGGTTTAGTTGTAATTAGCAATTAGCGCGCGTTAAAGCTATCTATTTCGAGAAAAAGAGTGTTCGAGTGCTATACATTTTTTTACACGCACAGATAAAAATAGATAGCCTTATTCACATAATTGCTAATTACATCTAAACTAGGAAATCAATCAAAATTCTGTTCGATGCAACCTAGAAATTATCATTTTGGTTTTATTAGAGTAATAATCACTGTAATATAGATACTCTAGGGCTGTGGATATCTAGCGAAATATATGTCTGATAAGATAATTTAAAATAGTTTTTTTTATCGAGAAAATTACAATCTATTTTTCTTTCTTAGATATACTAGACAATAGAACCAAAAAAAAAAACAACAAACGATATCTAATCTAAATAACGAATGAGGTGCACGGAATTGAAAAACCATCGTTTTTTTCAGTTTAGTTCCTTTATTTACTTGTTTATGATTATTTTTCAGATCACTAGAGTACGCATTGAACGTGGAAAATATAAACTTATCGGCGATCAGAACTATCAGAGTATTGAGGCCACTACGGGCCATTAATAGGATACCAAGTAAGTTTTGAACTGATAAATATATAATAACTAGCTACGACCCGCGGTTTCACCCGCTATTCTACAGAGACCGAATATTTTTCATAAAGGATATCCAGGGTGTAAGCTACCTCCCTACCAAATTTCATTCAAATCCGTTCAGCCGTTACAGAGTTGTACAAACTTACTTACACACAAACTTTCGCATTTACAATATTAGTGTGATTAAGTCTTTCGTTTGAGTAACCACTTGACACACACTTGAACCCACATCTCGGACATTCCTAACAATTTTCCTGCAATTTTCCTTTCAATTTTCTAACCTAACCTAACCTAATAATGTGAATGCTATATAAAATATCCTTTATAATCCGGAAAAAATATTCGGTTTCTGTAGAATAGCGGGTGAAACCGCGGAGCACCACCTACCTAAGCAAGCTTATGTTTGTATTCGAACATACTTCTTTTCTCGGAAAATTGCGGAAATAATATAAATGCGTGTATATTTTCGAGAAATTCGTATTTTTTTTTTGGTATAGACAACTTTTAGTTATTTTTAGTTGATCTATTTTATAGAATGTTTTTAAACAGAATAAAAAGAATTACTTGCCTATTAGTCAAAACAAACAACAGCTTGTTATCGACAATTCTAATACAGTGCTAACATAATTGCGGACTGCCGTCTAACTAAACGAGATAGAAAGAGAGAAAAATATATTTTCCTGTTCTACGAGAATTCTCCATGTTACGCGCAGACTGCCGTCTGATAAACGTGATAGAAAGAGAGAGAAATATATTTTCTTCTTTTTTGCTCTCAATGGTTTTTGTTGTCCTTGGTTTAAAAGTACGTGAACTGGTTAGCATGATAAAGGTCTATACAAATAGTACATACCTATATCAATAGAAAAACCAAACGCAAAACGAAAAAGACCCATATCAAAAGAAAAAAACATCTAACCTAACTTTAACATGTCTTTGAAGAAAACACTCCTAACAGGCTCTTATAGCTTTTAACAGATGCTTTCTGGTAAACCTCGGTGGCGAAGCCGAGAGCTCTTAATACGAGGGCCATTCACTTAGTGACCCCTGAAGGCTTTGCGTGTACTTGATTAATAGTTACTAGTTTATTTCTGAGTGTAATCGATTTCGACTATCATTTACGATGACGGTTATTTGTCAATTATAATCGTTGTTTGATGGCGTAGTTGTTTATTTTCATGACGTAAATGATTACTATGCCGCATTATTATTGAAAGATAAAAACCCGTCTACTAAATGATAGCTAGATGATAGCCTAGATAGCTAGATGATAGTCTAGGTAGCTAGATGATAGCCTAGATAGACTAGATGATAGCCTAGATAGCTAAATGATAGCCTAGATAGCTAGATGATAGCCTAGATAGCTAGATGATAGCCTAGATAGCTAGATGATAGCCTAGATAGCTAGATGATAGCCTAGATATCTAGATGATAGCCTAGATAGCTAGATGATAGCCTACATAGCTAGATGATAGCCTAGATAGCTAGATGATAGCCTACATAGCTAGATGATAGCCTAGATAGCTAGATGATAGTCTACATAGCTAGATGATAGCCTAGATAGCTAGATGATAGCCTATGACACTCCGAACGTAAAGAGGAATCAAATGACAGCTCACTCGTCAAAATAGGTCGTCCGTTTAGGCTACAGGAGGTAATAAATAGGAACACACAAACTTATTGAATATCTGTTGAATACGTAACGTAATTTTGTTTTGACTTATGCTAGACCTACTTAGTTTTCGTATTTTTTTTTCTTTACAGAAATAGCTACATTCTAAACATAGACTGTTAAACTCATAACCCTCCTTTTTTGTAGTCGGGTAAAAATTAACTTTTGTTGAGTTTCTACCCGGCTGATATTTTTTCTAGGATGTAAATAAGGTTTTGTCTAAATTCCAAACTCAACCCGTCCCCAAATTCCGCCAACCCGCACTGGGCCAGGGTGGTAGATATGGCCTAATCACCCTTCGAGTGTAGGCTGATATCTCAGCAGTGGGATGTTTAAAGGCTGAAGCATAGCAGAAATTCCAAATATGAAATTGTATCATTTCTGAATTCAAATGATTGATAAAATTTAAAGTAGAGCTCATTACCCGACTGCCCAAGAAAGAGTTTAATGTTTTAGCGATTAATGTAACTTTGTAAGAATGTGTGCTTTGTAACCTAAAGGGCTAGACCGATCTTGTCGAGTAAGGTGTCGGTAAGTTCCTTTATGTCAGGTATGTCATATGATTCATTTTGCAGTTGGGTATCTATCTTTTAACGATAATACTTGTTCAACTAATTTTGACGAAATTTGGAGTGCCGAGTGCGAGTTTTTGTAATTGCGTTTACCTATTTGATCGCGTTTACGTTAATTATGATTTGAGAAGTATAGAGCAGTGCCACCTAGATGACGCTAGACGGCGCTGCTCTTATGTCATAGAAATTATAATTAACGTTAACGCGATCCAGTAAGTAAACGCATTTGAAAATACTCGCACTCGGCACTCAGCTATATTGTAATAAAGGTCCTACAATTTTATCGATTTTTTTTTCGAGTGTTTGTTTTTCTTTTAAGAATGATACTGTTGGCATTTTTAATCATTTCTCTGATCGACCTATTTCAACTCTTATTTATAAAAGTATTAGCTGCGCCCAGCGGCTTCGCCCGGTATTCTACAGAAACCGAATATTTTTCTGGGATAAAAAGTAGCCTGTGTTAATCCATGGTGTAAGTTCAACCTCCATACCAAATTCCATTCAAATCAGTTTAGCCGTTACAGAGTTGAACGGGAACACTTTTACATACTTATATACTTACATACTTGCATACTTATTACATATTATTACATATTACATATATTATTATTACATATTTAGAGACTTACATACTTACATACAAACTTTCGCATTTATAATATTAGTGTGATTATTGCACCGGCAACCGTCTGAACTGTAAGGTCAACAGAAATCTATACTGTAGTCGGGTACGATATGAAGAGGGGCCGGGAAATATCGATCCGAGCAACAAGTAGCACTCCAGGGCACTAGTGCGAATCTTGACCGGGAAATTACTTCAGCGAAAAATTCATTACATAGTCATAGTGGTTTATTTCCTTTGGAACACACTGGATCACTTGGACATTTGAAACAAACAGAAAGACTGTAGATAAATATTCACCAATAGTAAATTAAGTAAAACGAAAATAAATAGGTCGTATTTTTCATCTCTTCTTGACGAAAATTGGTATACAGGTTCTACAATTTCATAGATTTTTTGTCGTCGCCGCCCAAAATGGGGGAAGTTTGCTGTGGCACGATTTACCGGCCGATTTTAATAATATTCGGAAAAAAACATTTGGTACTCAATTTTTAACAAGAATTTCAAATATTAGCAAAATCAGTCTAGAGGTTGTCAAGATATGGTCGTGAGGAAAACTTGAGATTGTGCAAAAAAGTCAGGTCAACTGCGACCTCAGGTTACGATGGGACTGACATGCCAATGTTGGCCAAAGTCCCCAAATAAAAAGAGAATAAAAAATAAAAACACAGATGCCTGACTTTCGCACTGATGGACGGCACAAAGCTATTTAGTCTAAGAAAACTTTGACAATTACGTACTCACCTGAGAATAATACTCCTTAATAGACGGTAATCTAAAGTCTTAAACTGATTGTCATTACAATTTTAAGTTCGTAATGCCTGTAATTATCCCACTTTAAATTATACCTACTCGTTATTAGGTATTCGCTGAAGTGCTGCTCTTTGTCGAGCATTAATCACATTTTAATGATCACGACCTTTGGGCAGGTCGTTCCTAACGCGGAAATTTGTTCCCGTCCACAAGCCAGGAAGGTCCCTAATCTCTCCTGTAAAACTGGCTATCGCATTTTACAATCCGTCCCCGGCGTATATTTTATTTATTTGTACCACAGAACTCTCCTTATTAAATAAGGCCATTTGTACATAATTATTTGGTTCTGATAACGAAAATAAAATCATTAACAACTATTCACTGTTTATAAGCACGGTGTGTTTGTTTGTTTGTAATTGTCGTAAATATCCCTAATATCAATTAACTGTGTCTTTATTATTATTCTGCAAGTTTTTTTACTATCTACGTAGTTTTATTGTCTAGGTCTTGAAGATATTAAGACAGTTTATAGAAAAAAATATTCTCTCAATAATAATGACTTGTCAAGAGCATGTCAGGCTATGATTAGTAGGGTTTTTTTACACAAAATAATTTTTAAATAAAGTTTTTACTAAGATATATCAACTTGGAAGAAATAAGTTTCAGAAATGCATAGTTTAAAAAGTGCAGGGGGTCCTATCATGTCCCCCCCCCCCCCTCACATTGTGCAAGCTATTTTGTCGGCCCATTTTTAAGCCCAAGCAATACGTGTAATAAAAAATACGTACATTTTAAAAGACCTATTCAAACACCCACATGATGGGGTACCGCGATTTTTTTTCATCCCCCCTTTACATACATGGGAGCTAACCTTATCAAACAAAAATATATTTTTTTAAATTTGCCATCTTTACGTATACTATCGTTGTGCAAAATTTCGTAGAGTATAGTATAGTAGATTTATAACTTTAGAAGTTATAAAGCTGTAAAGGATTCAAAAAAACAGACAGATGTGACGAACTTATGTTCCATGTAGTACGACGGAACCTCAAAAACCGTAAAGTCCTTATTTGTCAAATGAAAGTTCTTCTGTTTCGTTAAATTTGAGAGAAACTTTGCCAAAACACTGTGAACGTTTATAACTAATTGAATCGGCAGTATTGGAATTCAATAAATCCAAACAGCGCCAGGCGGACCGTCACGACTTCCAAGCCGTTAGTATTCGAACAAAAGACGAGCTAAAGTCCGCCGAAGTTTCACTAACCCATCTGGGGCTCGCAAACAACTGGGACAATGCACTGCAAATTAAATCGAGCCCCGCTCTCGCCGCGCCCGCGGTTTCACTAATTTGCCCTCACACGATTTATTGCCCTCACGTGCCTTTTTACCCCGCTAAATTGAATCACATATTGTGATTTATTCTCCGTTTCGAACTAGCACGTGCTCACAGAAGCTTGAATACGCTGATTTTAGTTAGAGCAAAATTACAACGCTTGCAAATGCGGTATTGGCACTGCGTAATCCTGTTTCTAGTATTCTGTCCGCGGAATGAATTAATTGAAATCCATCTGCCCGTTTATATGAAACTGCACTTCCACAATGTTCAGCGAATTGCTGCCAATGTGGCGAAAGTGCTTTGTATGGTTTCGTACCCAAAAGCCAAAATAGAACAAAATTTCTCTCACTGTCTACATCTGACCCTCCGTTTGTCACGCGTTTGTAAATGAAATGAGTTACAATTCTGATTTTTTTGATTATTCGTGAAGGATCTTTACCTACACCGAATATTTAACAAGAAATCCAAACAAAACTAGTTATACTGAAAACACTTTTTCGTAATGTACTTTGTAAGCTGAGACCAAAATAAACAAACACTTTATTTCTTTCACGTGATAAGTTAATTGGTCATATTACGAAATACGAAACCTTCATAGTTTGGTTTGTAGGTATTGCTTTATTTATTTATAGACATTCTACTTGCTTGTTTCATAGCTATTTTTCATCGGGGTTATCAATCGTCTCGGGCTTGTCTGTGCTAGCTCCGTGTTTGAAATGTTTTCAGACGCAATTTGTTGCACGTAACCAGTGCAAGTTTTAGTATAAATATTCCTTAGAACATAAACTCATAGATTTGCAAAACTAATAGGAAACGTAGACATGACTTTTTCATAAGATGTATTACTACTTATAGATAGAACTCCCATTACGTAGACGACTGAAGGTGTTAATTTGCTAATTTGTTTGGAGTAGTCATAAGGCTGCTTTTTGTTTGCAGGTATGCGTATACTAGTGATGCTGTTGCTCGATACACTGCCCATGCTGGGGAACGTTCTACTGCTATGTTTCTTTGTATTCTTCATTTTTGGCATCGTTGGCGTCCAGCTATGGGAAGGTATCCTAAGGCAGAGATGCGAACTCGTACTGCCATCAAATGTGCTAAGACCCAAGTATGTTAAATCTTTCACTTATCAAATCATAATACATTTAGGCATCGAATGAGACACAATTTTAAAATTGTTAAACAAGTCTCCTTCTTTCGCCGCTTTTATAGAAGTAAGCGTTAATACAGTAAAATAAGTAGGCAAATTAAATGTCTCAATCGAATCATCCGATTGAGTTAAAGTGTTATATGGATGGAATGGCTGCTGAAACGACTCGTTCATTTGTTTCCATATTGCTCGAGCGCTCGTCTTAGCGGCACGTCCCATTGCTAAAGTTGACTGCATGCAATATTTAACGCTTACGTCCTCGCCGCACACACACGGCTGTGCCTCTACGTGTCATAAAATGTTTTATCATTGCATACAATTGTTGCACCGTTACTAGCCGACACATTTTTAACGCGCATGTTGAAAAATCACCATTCGAACTAACATCATAACACTTAAATATTGCATTCCGTCAAGACTCACCATGTTGATAGGTTTTAACTGAAACACATGCATGTTGAGCCATTTCAAAATGTGGCAAGATAAATAGGCTACATTCGATGGTTACATACAATGTCCAACATAGAGATAAAGTAGCATTACCTGTAGTAAAAAAATGCAAACATATATAACGAGTTTAAATCACAATTAGTAATTCCAGAGTAAGTAGTGCAAATGTCGTGACGATTATTTGAATCACTTTTTACTCTTTTTTTGTGAGATATTTTTTTTAAATATATATAACATAGAAACCTTTAGAATTAATACTAGGTACAAGACACCCGTCACGGCTTCTTAACTTTATGTTCCAGAGACCTGTCCGAATGGTACAGAGTGCGCGTCCGAATCAACTCGTAAGGATTTGCGATAAAAATTAATGTGTTTCTATTAAGGATACTACGATCTGTTGTTGAGTGTACCTTTACACATCTGCCGTCCAGATGTGCTACCGTATTGCTTCCCTTTCACGAATTGGCAGTTTTGAGAAATCACTTAACAACTATCACCATATCTTAATTTTTTAACAGACCTATGTCTAGAACTGCCAATTTGTTCCTTGTTCGACACACATGGGTAGCTTTTTCGATTTCCTCTTGAATATGCATAAAATACACTCTTATTTTCTTACCCAACACAGCTGTAGATATGCGTATAAATCAAAGCGATTGTCTGACTATGTTACGATAAATATTATCAGTCAATTAATAAATCTCAATACCGATAGTGAACTGTACCATTCCCATTGTCGATTAATAAGAAATTGGATTACTGAACCACAACACATCAATGAAACATTAAGCACATAACATTTGCTGGAATTATATTTTATTTGCTATAATAAGCTTCGTTTATTTTGTCAGTGTGTTCTCATGAATATTTGATTCCGCTTTTGATGGACATTACACATTAAAGTCGATACAAATAAAACGAAATAGTAAAATGCTTTATAACTTTCGTTGGTCATTCGTCTTTCGTTTACATCGAAGACACATTTTAGAGGGAAGTAGGAGACCACAATAAAATGCTTATGGCGGTCATCAAGTGTAACGAGCGGACATCCAGAATGATGTGGGTAACGGCCAGAGCTCGTATTTGGATGCGTGTACCTCCTGTCGTTAAAAGATAACGACTCAAACGCTACTAACGTTAATCTTACCTTACCTTCGATACCAAGTTCACCTAAGCCACCTTTATTAGCGCAGCCATTACCATCAATTGAACAGCTAATAGATTTGCTCCCAAATTCGGCCTTCATTTCTTGCATGTTTGCATGCTTCATATTCTTAACTAAATGTCGTATTTGCATGAGAATTGATGTTAGAACGAAACTCAAACTGTTTCATTTATGACACAAACAGTTTATCATAAATTCCAACTTCATGTCTAACTACTCGTAGCCCAGGAAACGATGTCAAGTTCAGCTGAAATTGTGGAACCTGAAACTCATTTGTTTCACGATTCGTTAAATGACCCTGCACCTGACATTTTTCCATGTATCTGTTCCAAATGGTAACGAAATAGTAGCGGTTACAGAAATAGCTCTGGATGTCAGAAATAGCGCTCCATTTGTAAGCAGTTCTCTTACCAAGCCGACTGCATCCATTACTAACAACTTCGGATCTCGTCATGAATAAAACATGCGACCTTTCGTCACAAAACACATTAATCACAATTTGAAACTTCTGAAAGGCACTTATAATTCTACCCTTCAGAGGATCGTGCTAGTTTTAATGTTAAAGAAAAGTTAGAAGATTTTTATTTTTTAGCATATCTTTTTACTACGAGTTTTCGAAAGAGCTGGACTACATTTGCACAACTCCTGAAGACAGCGGGATGCATCTGTGTGGGGATTTTCCACCTTACCGCTACGGCCCGTTGGTGTGCAATGAGACGGCCAAGCCGTTTTCTTACAACACTCCAACAAACACATCATGCGTCAATTGGAATCAGTATTATACAAATTGTACCCAGAGAGGATCAAATCCTTTTCAAGGCACGATCTCGTTTGACAATATTGGCCTTGCCTGGGTAGCTATATTTTTGGTAAGTATTCATTAAGTTACACTAAGAGCACAGGTTAAATTGCTGCGAGAAAAACGCAGCAAAGTTGGAGGAAAGCACTGGTTGCAGGGACTGAGAACAAGTGTTCTCATTGGATATCTTAAGATTAAGCCTACTAAAGCACTTAACAATAACCCATATGAGGGTGATTTTTTATCATATAAAAGCTGACGCCCGCGACTTCGTACGTGATGTAACTCTTCATACAAACCTTGTGATTTTTTCTGATGTTTAAATTACTTTTCTGGTACTTTGTAATTCGGGGCGGAGACAAATACAACAAATCAAAGATCATTAAAATGGGCCAGCCGTTCTTGAGTTCAGAGATTGCAAGCTGAAGTAGCAATGGCCAGGCCACATCACTTGAAGAACCGATAACCGGGGAAGATAGGTTCTCGAGTGGCGACCACGAACCGGAAGACACAGCGTAAACAGGCCGGTGAGCTACATTGTGAAAGTCATGGGCAACCGGTGAATGCAAGTGGCACGTTGTCGGTCGGTGTGGCGCTCTAAGGGGGAGGCTTATGTTCAGTAGTGGACGTCTTCTGGCTGATGATGATGATGCTGATCTTCTTGAGTTATAGATGATGTAACTAGCCCGACTTTGTTTTTTATACAACGATTAAGATTATCTGTCTTGACATAGATGAAGAATCCATAGGGGATAATATGTGCTATGACATATTTTTTTATGCAACTAGTTAACACCTGAATTGGTTTACAAGTTGTTTATTAGTTGATTGATTCAGGCGTAGCTTTGCGGAAGTTCATTTTCAAACAGTGTCTAAAATAACAAATCTGTAGTGTCTTTCCGCTGCAACTTTTTGTTGTTTATTCTTTAATATTTTACGACTCTGATTTAATTTTGCAGGTGATATCTTTAGAAGGATGGACAGATATAATGTATTACGTACAAGACGCACATAGTTTTTGGGACTGGATATATTTTGTACTTTTAATTGTGGTAAGTGTACTTTTTAATTTCGACAACTTTTACAAATCGACCTTACCTTTTACAAATTATTCCAAATAAATCATTCTATCTTTAAAATAATTATCGAGATCAGACAGGTTTTCAAGCCCTTTTGATTTGGGTGCCGTTTCTGTCATGAAATTAAACCACTTTATTATTCTCGACTACCCAGACAACCCGCAATCGACGTTGTTTCAATTTAGAGGAATTCAATATTTTTTTTTATATTTATTTGAATATGGGATTTATCTTTCAAAATAATAAATAACGCTTCACACTCATTAGCTCCTCACTAGGATTTCCTATGACGGGGATGCCATAGAACATACACAAAGTCTCGGACAACTAACACCTAGTCCCAGACTAGAAATTTAAATTCATAATTCAAACGGCTTCGCGGCCGGGAATGAATCCGGGATCTCCTGCTCATAAGCCAGATATACTACCAAATAAGCAAGTATTTTGGGTAACAGCCGGTTATTTTATTGGATTGCACCAATAAACACATCTCAGTGGCTTGCCTGTGTGCCTGTCGAATGGCACTAATATCTCCATAAAAACTTTTTTTTTTAACTTGGCAAGTGCGTTTATTTACCTAAATAAAATACATACAAACTAGAACAAACTGCCTAGCCTACTACGTAAAGCGAATAGTTGGATTACCCAGAGACAAAAGAAATTCTAAAAAAATAAACATTATAAAATCCGAAACGAAGATAATCGCCGTAGAACCAAAGTCACGCATAGCTCTCGGGGTTTGCAAGCTGAAGTGGCAATGGGCAGGCCACATCGCTCGAAGAACCGACAGCCGATGGGGAACAAAGGTTCTTGAGTCGAAAACGTAGGCAAGTTATCCACTAGGTGGAGTGACGACATTGTAAAAGTCGCGGGCAACCGGTGGATTCAAATGGCCAATGGGAAGACGTATTGGTTCTTTATTTATCTCGCTAGGTGGCGCATTATCGCTGGTGTTGTTTCTCTGTAAAAAGTGTCAAATAGATCATTTTAGTGAATAAATAATAAATATAGTCTGGTTATTACTTAGTTCATTAATTAACACGTATAATCTAATAACAGTAGCTAAATTTACTATGCCTTATTTAGTAAAAAAAACAGTTCGAGGATTGATATCATCGTAAAAACTTGAAAAACGATGCAGTACCTTCACTTTTCTCATTTTCATAGCTAGAAGCTCCAAAATCAAGGAGGCAGCTGAGATATGAAGCTTGAAGTGCTCATACAAGTGCAAGCAATCAGACTAATGTCAAGCATCAGCGATGAGAGCCATCCGAGATTAGTTTTACCTAATCATAGTGATGATTCCCGTTTATTGAAATTAAAGGTTATAACTGGATTTACAGAATAAAAATATTTGTATTGTATATTTATGTCGTAAATGTTTCTTTTCAGATTGGATCATTCTTTATGATCAATCTCTGCCTGGTCGTGATAGCAACTCAGTTTGCCGAAACGAAGAAAAGGGAAATGGAACGCATGAGGGCCGAAAGGGCAAGGTTCGCCTCCTCATCGACTCTGGCCTCATCCACCAATAATAGTGAACCAGCTACATGCTATGCAGAAATCGTCAAATACGTCGCTCATTTGTGGAGACGCTTCAACAGGAGAATGACTAAAAAGATCAAGTAAGTTCTTTAATTTTGAAGTTCTTTGGGCATATCTCCAGAAACGAGAACTCGATGGAGAGGCTTGTAGTGCAGGGCCAAGTAAAAGGCAAGCGTAGTGCTGGTCGATCAACAACCCGCTGGACCGATCTCTTAAAAAAGCCACGCAGTCCACCGTGGTACAGTGTACTCGCAATGCCACTAACCGCCAAAAATGGACAAGCATTGCAAGAAGCCCTGGGAAGGGACGACGACAGCGAGGAGCCTCCGTGTACCATCCACGCAACCACTCTGCCAAGAGTGCACGACTAAGAAGAAGTTCTTTAGCCCATAGAGTATACTACGTGTGATATTTGCCATGCTCCAAGACTTGAAATTGAAACTAATATAGCACTATATCAGCAGTTGTTCGGCAATGGTCGTCTTCTTGCTGCTGATGATGATGATGGTATCACATCGATTTATATCGTACTTTAGTTGTACTTACTGATAGTTTTACCAAAAGTTTTGTAGTTCCACCAACAGGCGCTATAAATATTTATTTTATACCCAAAACTCACTGTGTCGGTAAACAGAATTTTTTTATTCACTTCACCGGAAAAGTTTTTATTGTTATTCTGTCATTTTATTGCTTTGTTGTGACAAATACAAGAACAAGTTCAATATCTTGTTACTAGTTTTCCAACAAAAGGAAATATTTTCGTAGGTTTCGGTAAACAAAAAGTTGTATAGCTCTGCTTTCATAGCTTTTTATTATTCAAAGATGTCAATAATTCTCTATTCATGAACATCGCAATGTATTCGACACCATCTGAGCAACTCGATTCATTCGATATTCTATTTGGAATGTTTGCATGTTTCAGTGAACCAAATCATGGTACACGAATCGAGATATTCTGTTTGTAAATCTCTTTATCCGCGAGAACCCGAGATTTCAGTGGAAGTGTTAAATTTGTTGTCACGCTTGTTTACTTACAGATTCTTGTTTCTGCGTAATGCCGTGGTCAAAGATCTTATTTATAAGGAGAATTCTGTGGCCGTGGTTTTCATCCTTGGACATGCTAAATCCATGTTTTCATCGTTAGTTTGTTGTCAATGCAACCAATGTACATTGACATAATAGTGATTATACTCAATCTTGTGCGCACCAGACCGTTGGCTGCACGGAAATTTCACGTCGACGCGCGCAGCAAATTACCAAAACGTAATTCAATTACTCAAATATTAACGAAAAGGATAGAAAATATGTTTTTTTTTTTCTAATCCTGTTTGCTGCGGCCGGTCTCAACCGGCCGATTACATTCGCCATGTTTTGATGGCAGCGGTTGAAACCGTGCGCTCACACGCAGGAAGGTAGCAGGTCATCATTATCATCATCATTAGCCGTAAGACGTCCACTGCCGAACATAGGGCCTCTTCCTTAGACCGCGACGCTGACCGACAAATTGCAGTACCACCAGACCGGTTTGGCAGCAGGTATATTTATCTAATTGATATTTTATTTGCGCTAAAATTCAATATCGGGTTTGGGCTGATGTGAAATTCATAGACACTTTATACGAGCACAAAGCCACTTAATTCGTGCTCTCAATTTTAGACTCACATATTCCAACAACAAGCGCTGGGCTAAGCTATTTTTACCCGACTAACCAAGAAGGAAAGTTATGTTTTTAGACTATATGTAAGTAATTATGTTTGTGTGTTCCTATAACACCTAAGCGGCTTGACCGGTATTGACGAGTTAGGCGTCGTTGGATTCGTCTTAACGTCGAGATTGACATAGGGTATAATTATATTGCAGCCGGGTATTTAGTTGTTGTTTTAATAATATTTCATTATTTAAAAAAACATATTTTTGTGATGAATATGTGTTTTTTTTTTCCCCGGCCTACGTACTTTTTCTTAAGGTGCAACGTTTCGCTCATCACGCGAAATTCAAATTTTCTTGCGTTTTTTGTTAATTACAGCTTAATTACTCATCGTGGATTTATTGAAACCAATTTTGCGCCAATAAATAATTAAAAAGAAAAATAAGTACTAAGAAATTACGGGTAAAATGATCACCTAGATAACGTTGGTTTAGCTACAAATCTCAATAAGCTGATTTTCATCTTGGTTTTTGGTTTAGCGAAAAATGTACCTACACTAGCTTTCAAATTGAATTTTTGGTTGGTGTAATGTCTTGAAACAATCTATTTATTATCGCAAAATTAGTTTTCATGGATCTACAATGAGTAATTAAGCTGTAATTGACAAAAAACACAACAAAATTTGAATTTCGCGCGCTGAGCGAAACGATGCACCTTAAGCAAGGTGTTTGACTACAAATGACATCATGTTAAGTGACGGTTTGGTTGATGATAGTAAACACACCAAGCCTGGAATGGGAACTGGCTATCAAGAGGGGCTGCTGAAACACACCGTTTTAAGCCACGTACAATGAATGCGCATGTTTGGTGTGTTCGTCAGCCTTCCACCTCACTGCTGTGATATCAGCCTAACCTCGAAGGGTGATTGGGCCATATCTATCACTCCGGAAATATGCAGGTTCACGATGTTTTCCTTCACCGAAAAGCCAGTGATATATCCGCACGTAAGTTCCAAACAACGAGCGTCCTGCCACTGAGCTACCACGACTTATGTCAACAATGCAGCGCGGAGGATGACCACGTGACTGCCGCCTGCCACCACTACCGCGAGCTACCACCACCAGGCGGCGGCCGCAGAAGAATGTGTAGTTTATTAGTATATAGGGGCCTGCGTCTCGACCTATTTTTCCTCCAAACATAAAATAACACAAAACAAACTATATGCTTTGTAAAACATAAAATATAAAGCATATTGTGCTAATTAAAATACCAAACGGATTTTATTCCATACGTCATCAGCTATAGGCATAGGAACCCTACCAGGACCCAGACAGGCAGAGAAAAAAGACCAGCGGCCTCGAGTGCCAGCAACTTACCTTGTCTTGTTTAGTGTAGTGAAGTTAAAACGGCCAATATTTTAACGATGATCGATGGTTGATGAAGATGGTTTTAATTTGCAGACTATATCGTTATCAACGAGCTCAACTGCAATGGCGAACGAGCAAAGAAACTCTTCAGCTCCCAGCGAGCAAGCCGAAGCAGCATCACCCCTGCTGTCCCAGGGTGCATCCTCAGGTACGGGCACTCAGCGCCACGTTTATTATTTTCGATACATGTATGTACTCGTGTATGTATATATTAACAAGTTTTGGTATGAGTAGGTTTTTCTATCATAGGACTTGCATAAGGGCTTGGCGTGGAATGTGCAAGACTCACCTCGGGTTTATGAAACGTTTGTCAACTTTGACATCAGATTAATCTCGGTTTTCTGAAACGTTTGTTTGACAGATTAAGTCTTTTGCTGTCTTTGTCATTTGTTTAGTGTCAGACAAAGGCAGCATTAGAATTAACATCTAAAATCTCAAGGTGACGAGTGCAGTGCATTTCCGCGCATGGTTTTGAACTGTTGAAGTTGAAAATTCTGGGTGGCACTGATTTGTTATGGGCAAGCGTGACATCATCAGCTTAACATCAGGTGAGCGACTTGCTCGTCTCGTCACCGAGAAACAAAAAAAAAATGAACTTTGTCAAAGTTAACAAACGCATCAGAAACCCGAGGTTAGTCAAGATTCAATGTCAGATAAATCGAGGTTTTTTGAAAACACAGGGTTATTTTTAATTCACTAATAACCTATATAATTATCTAAACACTTAAACTAATTTACGGTTATTAAGGCTTACTGCCTTAATAAAGGTCAATTAATTTAAAGTAAATAGATAATAATAGTATAATAATACCTTTTAAAGTAACCTACCTACCTACCTACCTACCAAGTAGTAGCAGTACCATTAGGAAATGGCAATAACATTACGCGATTTCAAATAAGAAGGAAAGCGAGTGAAACTTTGAAGCAGAAATTTGCACCAAAAAATTAATAGATTAAAAAAAAACTTTAAATATGTTCAAGGCATAAGTTCGAAGTTCAAAGCCTATAGCGTCAGGTTGCATATTTATCGGGTTTTTACCCAACTGCCCAAGAAGTTGCCAAACAAATTTTGAAGATAAAAGAGTTCCCGCATAAATAAGACATCCTTGAGTAAATGTGTTATATCTAAGTTTCAAAACATATTTCCGTAGTTAACCCGCAAAGTGACATTTCTAAATTATTATCCTGTTCACATAAAGTTCAGATGGCAGAGAGTAAGTTATTCAATTATTCCAGAAATTCCAAACTTTCCACGAAAATATCTTGAGGGCTCATAATTACTTTGTTACGTTCGCTACGGGACGAAAAAAGCTTTTTTACATAGTAGGTATTGTTAAGGATGGTCCAAAGGGTGATGTCGTTCCCAAAAATTTTGATTCCTCATACGAAAGGCTTCACGAAAATACCCCATGTATGTTCTACGATTTTTGTAGCTTAGGACTTATGATTTTTTTTATTTTCATAAATGAGAATATTTCATAAAGATATTCTAACTTTTAATGGGTGGATTTTTCGATGGTGTTTTTCGGATTATCACTCGTCTCTCTTAGAAAAATCCACCCAAAAAAATTAGAATACTTTGAAGCCGCTCCTTTGGAAAATCCTTAACAAAAAAAAAAAAACTACGAAAAAATCGTAGAACATGGGGTATTTTAGTGAAGCCCTTGGTCTGAGGAACCTAAATTTTTCGGATTATGTCACCGTTTGGACCAGCCTATATATTATTACGTTTAGGAATATTTTTATGCGCATAACACATAGTTCCTTTAAAATAACAAATATCTCAAATCACTAATTGTATTTGAAGTTTACATATATTATTTTTTGTAGTGCTACTTGGTGTTAGTTTTTTTGTAGTGGTATCTATTGTAGAGTCTGCATGGCGAACTTCTACACCTTTGCCAGTTATCCTACCGCCAAGCAGTAGTGTGAAAACATTACTGTGTTCCGGATTTAAGAAAACGTTTCCAGTGAATTTACCGAGTACAAAGAGATTTATTCTTATCTTATATCTCGTCTTGTCATTTAAAGCCCCAATTTTAATGTTTTTGTTTTTAGCTTGGGAGTGAAAAGTGAAGAATTATTGATATTATTGATTACTGAGTGAAAGTGACCGATTACTAACGAGGTTTTAGTTTGAGTTCATACACACGAGTTGGTAATCGCACTTTCTTCCGAGTTATACGTATATATAGTATATATATATGCTTTATACTACAATTACGAGAAAAATAAAAGACAAAATAAATTGAAAATTCAGATAGATATAACAAAAGGAAGCAAGTTGCGCACTCGCGATTTTACTTTTTTTTTACAATTAATGTTCCGATAAAGCAAGTGGATGTATCATTAATATATTTCATGAGGAGATATCATTTTGCGGACTTGGCAATAATAGCTTTTTGTCTCTTGGCGTTATAAAAGACCTACAGGTAATACTGGAAACGAAAAAAAAAAAAAACGCCCGAACGCATGAGTTTTCATACGTTTTTTTTTGCAAATTTTATGTAATTAAAGCAACACGTCTGTTCCGTTCAGGCCGGTACCGAGTTGCTGAATCTATATGTACGTGAGTAATGACGTACATATTCCCTCATTTAAAAAAGTTATGAGTTACTTTCCGAGAAAGTAGCATAAAAGTTATGAAGTATGATGTAGGTTAGCTGGCTGCGAGGGGTATTGCGTTATTTTTAAAAGTACTTTGTATACAGAGAGAACTAGAAATTATTTACTAAACAATGCTGTGTGAAAATATATATCTCTACTTATGACTAGTAGACGGTTGTTTCGTTTGAAATATGTTAATTATTTTTGTTTGAATAATACGGGACTACTCACGTTAAATGGAGTCGGTAATTTAGACCAAAGCTAATAGTTTTCTAACTATAGTTTTAGTTGATTATGAGCGCAACGCAAGACGAGGTCGCACGCTCGGCACGATTATAAAACTCCTTGGAAAAGATCTCAGGATGTGAGTCGCTTCGTACTATCAAAACCATGTCAGTTTTCAAATTAAAATCTCAATTCTTTTAAACTTAAATTTGATAAAAGTGTTCTTTGTCTATAATGCTAAATTCGAGTTTTGGTGGGAACGTGAAAAAATCATGTCGTGTCATTTTATTATTTTCCAAAACCTGTGTTATTTCGAGTGTTAGTGTGTAAATGTGTGAATTTTTACCCGTTAAGTGTTCGTGAACATGCACGAGCGTCGAACGTTGGTGAATGGTATAATGTCGTGAAACGTAAATTTTTGTGTTGTTTCCAAAACTCCACAGAAGGTTTTCACCACTTTACTGGGACATGACTTGGACTTGACCGTGACTTGCTTTGCTCGCCCTTGACTGTGACTATGACTTATTTGATATTATTTAACAAAAAATTTGAAAATATATAAGTATACTTGAAACTGGCAAATGCATAAGACGTGCGACGCCACAATCCTCTCAGGAGGAAAGAAAAAAAAATAGCTAGATTCTGCGCCGTTGTCACACCTTTACAAGGTAACCGTAGCATATTGCTACGGGGCTCTACGAAGATGCTACGAGTTACGAAATTTATATTATTCATCTAATATTATTACAATGCTTATTGCAATAAATATTAATTTGACTGTGTTTTTTGAACCAATTTACAGTCTTCGTGCTTATAATTCCAGTCATGCATAATATGTTTAAGCATAGAGTAACTATAGATTTTCTTTGGCTTAAGTAATATGGCAGTTACTTTGATTTAACGTGATCTACTACGATATGAAGGAAATAAACCATCAAGAATTTATTTTGCGAACAAAACCATCTGTAACATTATTTACATAGCTATCAAATCAGGAATCCAGTTTTGGTGGTAATTTAAATGTATTTATTATTCTCCACGTGTTATTTATAATTTAGACATACTTGTTACTGTGTTACTAAATTCATATTGTACGCAGCGAAAGTAGTTAGTAGTAGAAAGTAGTTTTCTTTTCGTAAGATTTTGTGTATCTTAAGGTACACAAAGATCACAAAAAACACTTAAAGTGCGTTGTCGCTAAGTGGAAAGCAAGCTTTAAGGAGTTGAGGAGTCTAAGGAGTTACGCGACCATCGCAAGTTCACGCGATTGTGGACTCTTGACTTTCATGCGATGACTAAAATGTAAATTAGGACACCTATTCCACATCAATATGCGTTTGATCGTGGGTTCGTACGACCAAAATTCGCGTGAATTAAGCGATGATCGCGTAATCTCTTTCAATTAAGACCACGCCTTATACCTATTAATTTTAATAATGTATACTTGCATCCCAATCAGAAATGAAATACCTAGTAATATATTGATTAATAACATTACCAATTGGCATCCAAAAATATTGGCAATTTTTTTTAATAATTGAGTCTTTTTAAAAATTTAATAATATGCGTTCGTGTTTGATGAAAAAATGACTATATCCAAGGACAACGCCACTTCATTTCTAGTGGTTGCTATATAGTACGTACTATTACCATGTCTCTTTAACTCGCTTTCTTGTCTGTCTATTTATTTCTATATTTATCGTCTTGGTACGAATTACGCATTCGTTTTTCAAATAACTTCCCGATGAGCTTAGAGATTTGAATCTTTGAACAAAACGACCATCGCAATCGCAAGTATGACAATCGCATATTTAGTTTAAAAAACGTGGTATAGAATAATTGAAAAAATATTTTAATTTAATAAAACATATTAAGAAGCAGCTCCAAAGTGATCATTCATTTTCTGTTTATTAGAGCAATGGGGGCAAGCCGACTGAAGAGTGCGGGGCGGGGGCAGAGGAACCCCTCAGCCGACCCAGCCTGTTGCGCGTCCCTTCACTCTCCGCCGCCGATTTGGAGGTACGACCTTGACACACATCCAAGCACCTCGCCTTGCCATATCATCCTTACACTTAAGAGCTGGCTTACAGTACTTTGTGTCGAAGCCATACTTTTCAATCGACTTCTATAAGATAGGATTTTGCTTTTTTTTATGTGTTCCACGATATCTTCATCAATTGTGAATCGATTCTATTGAATAATTTTTTGAACAATTACGGTACGAGTATATCTACGAAATTTTCGAAACAACAACAACATTCATTTCTTCTCGGTCCCGTTGTAGGCAAACGAATAATAATAACTCTTTATTTCCAGAAATTACTATATTTTTTGTTTTATAACTATGTCACTTGGAGTATCAAATATATAGGTAAAAGCTCAAACTTTAGTCCCAGGTAGACAACGTGACTTTTTTTTAAAATCAAAGCCCTTTATCTTCATCTTTGTCGAGTAACACTTGCGTTGGTGTTTGAGTTTAATACAGGGTAAGTAATAAATCTTGGATCATTATCTTTAAATCCAGTACTCAGATCCATGTGGGATCTACAGATTAGGATCGAAAAAGAATAAAAGTCTCTGAAGATCCTTCTCACCTTGAGTTACATATAGATAGATGCATTCAACTGATATGCAGATATTCAGATATGCATCTGATCAATGGGAATGAAGTTTATCGATAGATTCATGATTGCAAAATGGGATCTAAAGAGAAAAAAGTCTCTGCAGATCCAATATGCACTGGATCTAAAGATAATGATCCTAAATTTTGATAAAATAATGTAATGTGATATAATTTCAAGAAAATCCTTTGCGAAATTAAAGATATTTGAATACTCACTCGGCTAAAGTACTACTCTTTTTGAGCTCTCCACTATGTTCATTTATACTTACATAACATACTTTCTTTAAAATTGCATATAACAATTGGAGTACAAAAAAAACTAAAATAAATAAATTGGACCGCATTAAATTGTCTATTTTACATTATCTTGTCTATTTTACAAAAAAAAACTAAAATATATAAATCGGACCGCATAAAATTGTTTATCTTACATTATCTTGTCTATTTTACGTTATTCAAACAAAAAAGAAACTAAAATAAATAAATCGGACCGCATAAAATTTTCTATTTTACATTATCTTGTCTATTTTACATTGTTAAAACAAAAAAAAAACTAAAATAAATAAATTGGACCGCATAAAATTGTTTATTTTACATTATCTTGTCTATTTTACATTGTTCAAATCGATTGCACGTAATATAAATCTGTTCTATAGAGAAATGTTAAACAATAAATACAAATTACGCAAGGTATGTCTGTCAATCACCGAGGGAAAATTATATTACCAGAGAATGTTCAATGAAGGCAATGTAACCTTAATATTTTATAATAAAGGGAATCATTAGACGTCTGCCTCTTGTTCTTATTGCTGTCGTCTCGGCGGAATGATTCTAGATCGGTCGATATTACTTCTGTCGAGTAAATTGCAACAAGAGAGAAACAAACACGTTCACGTTCTATGGTTTTTAATTTATTGGATCTACCTTGATCCACCAACTCTCCTGCAAGTAAGTGGGAGGCTATTTCAACACCTCACATGTCAAAATCGGTAAAGCCGTTTAGACTACAGGAGGAAATCACAAACAAACATACCGTTTAAATACTTACATACATCCCATAATATAACATTGTCCTCCTTTTTGGGCAGTCGGGTAAAAATAATGTCAAATCTCTAAGCTATAAGTTCGCAATATAAGGAAAGAATATAATACAATTTTCATATGACAGTAAAGGTACATCTAAATTCAGGATGGGCCGGCGAGCTAGCCTGTTGCGCGGCCAGTTCCTCCCGACTTGGATTTACGACCTTGTCATCCATCTACCTGTCTCACTTTTCCTGGCGCGAAAAGCTCTGGATAAAGTTTTACCAAATGAAAAATATTTGTTGGGTGTAAGAGTGATATTTTCTTTGGGATGTGCGCTATATCAGCAGTTATTTCAAGTGCGATCTTACAGCACGCGTAGAACGCAAGGGCTGATTTTTAAAAATAGCGCTGTCCACTATTTTTCTTCTTGACCATCTTATTATAGAAAAAAAAAAAACTTTAACAGCCGTCCAAAGGCTAAATTTGTTAGAAATGTTTTATGAAACAAGAAGAAAGAGAAACCTTTATTCTAAAAAGACCTTCCTCTATTTTAGACTAAAATGTTGAATACTAGCTGCGCCCCGCGGTTTCACTCGCTATCCTACGGGAACCGTTTAATTTGTCGGGATAAAGAGTAGCCTATGTGTTAATCCAGTGTATAAGCTACTAACCAATTACAAAGCTATTCTTAGCAAAATTCATCCAAATACTTTCAGCTGTTACAGAGTGGAACGTTGAACAAACACACTTACATACTTA
Source organism: Apocheima hispidaria (assembly GCA_947579745.1). Taxonomy (NCBI): domain Eukaryota; kingdom Metazoa; phylum Arthropoda; class Insecta; order Lepidoptera; family Geometridae; genus Apocheima; species Apocheima hispidaria. The sequence continues at coordinate 10,772,401 of OX388156.1, forward strand.
CATCAAACTAATATTATAAATGCAAAAGTTTGTGTTTAAGTGTGGAAGTAGGTAGGTGTGTTTGTTCCTGTTCAACTCTGTAATGGCTGAACCGATGTGAATGAAATTTGGTATGGAGATAGCATATACCCTGGATTAGCATATAGGATACTTTTTATCCCAATAACATATTTGGTTTCTGTAGAACAGCGGTACACACAAACTTTCGCATTTATAATATTAGTGTGATTCGACGTATATTCAATTTAGCCAACGACTCGTTTGTCAATTTATGATAAGTAGTTTAGAAGTTATGAGGGAACAGATGAACATACATACATACGTAACTGCCCAAAATCATAACCCTCCGTTTTGCCTCGCGTAGTCGGGTAAAAAATAAAATGTTTGTTTTATTTGCTAACTGTGAACTAAATAAACCAATAGCGTGAAAAAAAAAGAGAATAAAACAAAAAAAAGCAGTATTTTCCATTAAGTGCCTGATGCCGTCTCGGTGAGGAACCTTGACATGAATCCGGCTTCCTTTCACTTCCTTAAAGGATAAATGTTTGCGAAACATCGGGAAGCCAGATTAGATCGAGCAAATGCAATGAATGCTGATCGGAGACGAGATGGAGGGCTATAACTTTAGCTTTACCGAAGATATTGAATCAATTTTGGAATAAAAATGACGTGACCTTTTAAAACTTCTATTTCATAAACACGAAAAAGTTAAACATAAGTTATAAATGTTTAAGTACCAAACTAAACATACTAATTACTTTCTTTAGCATAGCATATAAAAATTTGGATTTGAATTGAATTAGATTTGAATTTTAAAAAAAATACTACTCTTTTATAACGAGGATAAACATAGTTAAGTCGGTAACAAATTTTCAAGTACATATTTTTTATCTATGGCAAAGCCAAAAAAACTCATGAATCTTTTTGGTTTTGGCTCTGTAACGGTTACAAGTACCAACTTTCCTTTGATTACTGTTTTTTTTTTTCATTTCCAAACAGAACGCAGCAAACCTGTCTCTTCTGTCGCCACCATCGCTTGCCCGCCGGCGCTCCTCCGTGATGTTCAGCGACACAGTCCTCCTCCACACGCCGAGCACGCCACACGTGGCACATCCACATAATGTGTGCTCCTCGGAGAAGATGACGCAGACAGGTTGGTATCTATTTTGCGAAAGTTCATCTTCTTATCTTCGCCTAATTTTCACTTAAGAGGTAACCACGCGACGTTTTTTCCATACAAACATATTCCCGTATTTCCTCCCCAAATAATGACGCTACAGAAAATATTTTTTGCCATAAAATTTATATCTACCCCTGCCATGTCCCTATTTTTTTTTTTCAATATAGTTAACTAACTAAGTTAACTAATGAAACTAAAAATCTTCAAAGATGACAAAAAATTGCCCAGTTTCGCCGCCACTTTTAAAAATCCATTAATCAAATTTGACAAACTTAAAATATAAGCAAAACATAAAATAATTGAAGTATTTCGTTTTATGTCATACTAGTAAAGTTGTTACCTACGACTTCGTTCACGTGGACATAAAAAAAAAGTATCTTATATCAGTCTTTGTGATATACAGAAACTAATTATCAATTTTTTTTTAAATGAAAAAAACCGACTTTATCACAACCATTTATTAAAATTGGCTTCGACATAGTCGCTTAACTATCATAATTGAGATATATATTATTATTGAGATTATTATTGGCGCCATCCGTAAAATATGGATACGGATACATTGAGGAGTTACGGTGGCCATCTGTGCTCTTTTTCATCAGTTCCACTTCACTAACTAATACTTTCTGAATGCAAATGCTCGACTTGATGATGAAAATACCAAAATCACTATATGTATGCTTATAATATTTGAGGAGTTCTCTCAATTCCTCATGGATCCTATTATCGAAACTGGATTTTGATAAAAATGGGACTAATCTGGAAGTATCTCAAATACAAAAAGATATTTCTCGGCTTATAAATGACGGCGTTTTGAGGTACCAAACATGAAAAAATAACAGTTAAAAATAACATAATTGAGAACCTCTTTTTTTGGAAATCAGTTATAAATGGTTGACTGTTACTTTCTTACTTTACTTTTGCAGTCGTTAACATAACAACACTTCCGTTTCGGGCAACAAAACACAAGCTTACCTGTTGCTTGTTCCCACCTCGAACTTTTCCACCTTATCTCTGAAGTTTGAAAAATCCAAGACATTTGATATTCAATGAACTGTTTAACAATTCAATTTGTAGATTCATTGTGTCAGCGTGGCTGGCTTAAGAGTCAAAGTGGTGAGTCTAGAGACGGTAGATCTAGACTAACTATCTATTAGACCGGCATGTCAACGGGTATCCGTCAACAAACACGTCCATGGCACAGACAATAGAACTTTTAATATCTGCTAATTTTAACACGGTTTGCTATATTTTAATTATTTATTTTACCTCTACTGACATAGTGTCTAATATAGTAAGTTCCAGCCGCAAACTTGTGCTATTGTCTAGTGTGAGTGGCACGGACTAATCAGTTATGTTATGGATACTCATCTCTTCGCTTCTTCTATCCTATCTAGAACAAAAATAGGAATTGGTCTGTGTGGATTCTGGTTTTCTGGTTTGCTTCACATATTTCAGCATAGGTTTATTAGCATTTCCGACTCTTTCTTCTCCTTTCTTTGATGAATTACTGTTTAAACGTTTCTGCCGTGTTGGGAAAGCATTTCTATTGTACGCACACAATATTAAAACTGAGGCTTAAGCCATTTATCATAATATCTGCGTAGCTCTATAAATCCTATTAAAATAAAATTTGGCTTCAACTTAAATCAGAAGAGCCGAGTACAATTTCGCTGTATCGATTTAATTGAAATCTAAGAGGCTTCTCTGATTTTCTATTAGTTTACCTGAAATTAAAGCTCGATAAAGCTTTACGTGGTTTTGGAAGAGGTGCTTAAATAAATTTGTTGACAATGTTTTTAGATCAGTCTCTCAATATGTAAAAGGCCTTAAAATACATGCTATTATATTCTTCACGTGATACAACTATTCAGCTTGCATAGGCCAAAAAACCAATGGTGTTTTTACTATTTTTGCTTGGCGACATAGAAATAGTTTATGGATTGACCACCATTTCAATTGAACCCACGGAGAACAGGCAGCAGCGTCTTCTTAGCAAATGGTGAGCGTTCTGCGATCCCCAATCCGCCTGCCGAGCGTGGTGATTATGGCCCCTTTTTTTTTAGAGGGAGGTCTTTCTTTAGCAGTGGTGTCTTCTGACTAATGATGATGAATGACATTAAAATCAAATCCTGAAGTGCAAAGACTGATAATAAAAAAGATATTTTAATAAAACAGGAATAGTTAGGTACGTTAAATTGAGTCGGCTATTCCGACTATAGTTTCGATCATATCCGGCGATGTGATCCAAGCAAGTGTAGGGCAAGACGAGCCCTGCGTGTCAAAACCACGTCAGTTTTCATAGTAAAACTGATATTGAGACTCCAAAAGTTTCCTTTAAAGCTAGCAATGAAAATGCTTTCCACTTGATGTCCACACACAATCCTGAAGCACGTAGTGACGCATTTCTATTGGGCGTAGAGTTCGACCTGCCGACAGACACGGTGGAAGACCGCGCGGCGGCGGGCGGCACCATGTCGTGCCAGGAGTTGCTGGCTCTTTCTGGGGCGCTGTCTGCCGCGCTGCCAACGGGACAGGTCGCGCTGGACTCGTTCTTCGAAGAACTCACTAAGGGCATCAGCAAAAGGGCTGGTGATGAAAAGGGTGATACTAAGGTGAGTTGCTTTGCGGTCCCATAACTCAACAATTAAAAACGCTTATTTTAATTTTACGAGTAGATAGATAGAAACTCTTCATTGTGCATATTAGAAATTAATGATTTACAATGAAAGTTTCTCCCTGAGCTTTCATCAGTTATCCTACAAGAACTATATTTATTTCTTCGATAAAAATTTGCCAATGTGCCAAACCAGGGCTTCATCTACCTCAATGCCAAATTTAATTCATATCTTTTACAATCAAAAATGGTACATGCTCTCAATTAAGGTAGTGCATTTAATATTAAACCGGACAGATCGCAGAATAACATTGTCAATAATTTAAAAAACTTACTCTAATGATAGATGGATAGTAACTTTACTCTTTTTTGGACACAGACAGACACATTCAGTCACAGAGTGACAAATTAATGATAATTGGGTTGGGACAGTATTCAAAATAAAAACTTTTTTTATAAGATCCTGTATACTAGAGCGCACAATATACGTGTTCACAATACATATACATCTCTTTCAAAGTCGTATTATTCATAAACTTTACACGTAAATGAAACACAATTAGTCCCAAAAGACTCTTCACCATAAATCCCTTAAGGGTAGAAAATTAAACCACAGAATAACAACACGAAACAAATTGTTCGCTCCAAATTTATTCGCCACAAAAACAGGCGTTAAATCCAAACTAAACACTCAACAGAAACTACGCAGCTAGCAATTACGACATACGACCAGTTTGTGGTAGATAAACAGTACTGTATTCCGTGAACGTTAACACCCTAGCTCCCATTACTCTGACTGCTAAGTGCTAGGTAATCTAGTATGAACTGTTAACTCTCGTGTCTGTTAGACACGCACAAATAAAGCCTTTCATACACGAAGAGATTCGCAGGATAACACTATTAATGCCGCAGTATTGTTAAGGTCATGAGGTAAAATAATTCAAATTTAAATCGTTTATTCCATCAAAGTACAGATTAATAATGTAGTACCGAAACTTGAGGATCAGGCCGTCCCGACAAATTAAACTATTTAAAAGTACGTTGCATGAAATTTTTGTTAAAGGAACTACCACTAATTAAACAATAGTAACAATAGTTCCGCAAAAAGTAAGTAAGTATTTTAAAAATTTAAAGGTTTTGTTAGTTTTAGTTCTACAGATTTTTCAATTGATTGATTATTACATTTTTGTACCATTAAATAGTGTTAAAAATATAATGTTGCAAAAATTAAAAAATAGCAAACAAAAAATAATTACAAATTAGTCAAGTTTACTATTTTTCGTGCATTAATTATATATTTAAAAATCTTAGAACAGAGCTTGTTCGTTATCTTGTATAGAACATGCTCACAACCCCTTCTGAGCCGATTGAAAAGCACCATGTTTATTCGACGTGGTGGTGGGGTCAACTTTGCTTATCATCCCCACTTCGTTCTATCCTCGACATTCTCAGATACCTCCAACTCCCTCATGGCACTTAGCAGTACATCCTTCCACATTGTCTTGGATCTATCTTTAGATCTTCGACCGATGACGGAATGTTGTAGTGCTAAGACTCCTACGTGGCCACCACTTTACGTGACTATTCTACTGCCGTCAGAGCTATCTATCTATATCTTACCATGTACATTTTGCTATTGGTCTAACATTCTTCATAGAAATAAGTTAGAACTCTATTATCCTAAGTTGATTGTTATCGTATTGGTTTATTGTAGCCATCTGGACTTTCCTAACTTGGCAGCATTTCTGGGGTCTGCGAGTTGCAGCCAACTTTTCTCATTACAGACTTTTTTTATCTCAGATCGGGGTTAGCAAACTTTAATTCAATCGTTTAATGTAAAGGATCGCGTAGCTTTTTCTTTTCCTAAATCTGCTATTTGGCAAAGCAAAGACTGCCAACAATCCAATAAAGCTTTTTGATAAAAATATAGGTCAGTGCAGGTTACACATTACACAATGATGTCAACTCTGATGTACCAGTTTTTAAACTAATGTAATTTTGACAGGTATAAAATTGTTGTCATCCTTTTCCCACATATTGAAATGAAAAGTGATGCAGAAATGTCATAATATTCGAAATTTTTGTTTGGAATTGAGTACCGAATCATTCTTTCAAAAATTAGCAAAATCGGCCGGTACACGGTGACGCGGCAATATTCCTCTCTTTTTGGGGGAAATACACCACAAATCCAAAATTGCCGACGACTTAAAACATCTATAAAATTATAGTTTTGCGGCTGTGTAAAAAAATATTTGTGCTCATGAGGTGTTCTGTTCGTGGAACTACTAGTAATAATATTATATTACATAAAGTTTTTATTATATAAAACTCAATTACTGTACATTAGTCTCGCAAAAACTCGGAAATGGCTCTAACGATATAACGTTTACATTTATTGAGGTGGTTTAGGAAAACGGGGCGTAGCTACTAATAAATATATATATATATTTTTAAACCATTAGCAAAAAAAAATTAATTAGCAGCGCCTCACGATTTCACCCGCTATCCTACAAGAGCCGAATATTTTTCTAGGATTAAAAGTAGCCTATGTGCAACCTATGCCCTATGCCAAATGTCATTCAAAACCGTTCAGCCGTTACGGATTCGAGTGGGGTCAAATACTCACACACATTCACAAACTTTCTTGAGTTTGTATTAAAATAATATGAATATACCTAAGTAATATATATATATATATATTATAAATATATATATATATATATTAATAATATATATATATATATTTATAATATATATATATATATATATATATATTATAATAGCAAAATGGCTTATGAGAAACGCTCTTCTATAATATTTTTACCCAAAATAACATTTTAAATTCATTTATATTTGAGGTCATTTGAAACTTGACCTCAATAATATATTATATTTCTCAGCTTAATTCTTTGCGATTTTTTACATATTGTAGTCCTGTCTCCACGTCACAGCCTTGCACGGTATGTTTAAAGATTATTTTTTCTAAACGTGGCAGCACTGTCTTCCAATTCCGGTCTCTCAGTTGGGAGTATGCCGCCATCTTACTTCATTCGTGTTTCCGTGCTCATAGCCTTCGCACATTAATCAGCAGTAAAATAAAAGAAGATCATGGGGAAAAGAAAAACTACAAGAAGTGAACAAAAAATTAAATCTAAGATAAGAAGACTTCAAGAGAAATTAGAAAAGCGTCGACGTCGAATTATTTCATCAGAAAGTGATCCAGAAGGTTGGTTTTTTATTAAGTGCATTTATTAATATAACTAGAAGGAATTGTGATGCGTACTACCATGAAGGGTTGTTACTGTCACTACTTATATTTCTTCTCCGGTATTGTCATACCCAAAGAAAAGGAAATGTGATGCGTACTACCATGAAGGGTTACTACTGTCACGTAATATTTCCTTTCGTAAGCACATTTTATGATGCGAGGCATCGCCTGACTTGGGTTATCTTTTAAATCTACCCTCCATGTGCTCAAAAAATTGACACATTCGTTCCAGAATCCGCCGATGATCGTACAACGGATCCGTCACGAACGATCTCGATTTCACCCGACCGCGCGGCCGGAACGCCGCCGCCCAGTCCTTCACCTGGCCCGTCGCGCGCTCTATCGCCTAACCAGATACCCGCTTCGTCAAGTGCCTCGGCGCCTGATACGCAACCCGGCCCGTCGCAGCCCGTTATTGCTGAGATTGACGATGAAATGCTTGATGATGAAATTCTCGCATTACTTGGCGATGCCCCAAAACCGGATACTAAATTCGGAAAAGCAGTCCATAAAGACTTGGCCTTAAGATGGCAAGATATACTAGCAAAAGGCCTTACGAAGGAAGTAAAAGAAAAAATTCTTATAGAATATTTAACCCCAGAAAATTGTCCTTTACTAGTGGCGCCAACATTAAATCCAGAGGTAAAAGCCGCCTTGGCGGATCCAATGGTCAACAGAGACACAGCTATGATGTCAAAACAAAGGCAACTTGGCATCGCAGTAGCTGCACTAGGACAAGCAGTCCAACAAATTTTTGCAAAAGCAGACCACACAAAAAATCTTAAACCTATTAGTGATGCATGTCGGCTGATATGCGATAGTCATAACGCCGAGACGAAAACACGACGTGGGTTCGTAATATCATCGATCAAACCTGAGATAAGAGAGACTTTAACAGACTCCAAAAGGGACTCTTTATTATTCGGTGAACAGTTATCCGAAAAACTGAAATCAGCCAAGGTTGTCCAGAAGTCAAGCACAGATCTAAAACCTATAAGGAATGGAAAGTCTCAGATATTTAATAAAAATAATTTTATTAAAAACAACAAAAATGACAAACGTTTAAACTGGAGAACCCTGCCTCGAAAAATGCCGTCCAGACCAGATGCAGGGAAACCGCGGCCTGCACACCGGCCGCCGGTCACAAGGAGCAGCTTTCAACAGCGGGAGACGGCGGAGCGTCCACAGGCCGCGAGATCCATCAGGAGATATTGAACGAGGTACAATACTCAGGTCGGCTTCGTCACTTTGTTACAAAATGGCGCCAAATTACTGATGATCCTATCATCTTACAGTGGCTACAAGGTTATAAGATTCCATTTCACTCAACACCATTTCGTAATGATAGTCCTAATGTTTACCCAAAAAATAAAGAGGATCACGAGGACTTTAATACCGCAATTGCATCTTTATTAAGTAAAAACGCCATTTCTAAATGTAATCATGCTGAACAAGAGTTCTTATCGTCTATATTTTTAGTAACGAAACCAAACGGTGATAAGCGTTTTATTCTAAATTTGAAGTGCTTGAATAAATTTATAAGGAAGTGCCACTTTAAAATGGAGGACTATAGAACCGCTTCAAAATTAATAACTAAAAATTGTCACATGGCTACTATTGACTTAAAAGACGCATATTTTTTTTTGCCTATACATAATGACTACAAAAAATATCTTCGGTTTAAATATAATAATATTCTATATGAATTTAACTGTTTACCTTTTGGTTTATCAACGGCGCCTTTTGTTTTTACCAAATTACTAAAACCGGTCATGGAGTATTTACGATCAAAAAACTTTACGTCAGCTATTTTCTTAGATGATATACTTTGCATAGAGAGAAATTATGATGAGTGTCAACAAAATGTAATATTTACAAAGAATTTCTTACAAAATCTTGGTTTCATAATAAATCACGATAAAAGCTGCTTGAAACCGAAAATGGAATGTAAATATCTAGGTTTTATATTTGATTCCAAAAATATGTTACTTAAATTACCTGATAATAAAAGAGATAAAATTAGGGAACGCCTAGAACATTTTAATACTGTAAAGAATTGTAAATTAAGGGATTACGCAAGATTTTTAGGTCTATTGACCTCAGCATGTCCAGCAGTACAGTATGGATGGTTATACACCAAATCATTTGAGCGTCTAAAATATCTATGCCTACTCGATAATCCGGATTATGAGCAATCGATTGCTTTACCTATTGCGGTAAAAAGTGATATGAGATGGTGGATTGAACAAATATATACAGTTTGTAATCCATTCCGATTTAATACATTTAACAATGGAGATATTTTCAGACGCTTCAAAAACTGGTTGGGGTGCTTACTGTGAAAATAGAGAATCCCATGGGTTTTGGAAAAGTAATGAGAAGCATTTACATATAAATATTCTGGAATTAAAAGCAGCTTTTTTCGCGCTTAAGGTTTTTGCCAGAGATTTTTACAACTGTGAAATCTTGATACGTATTGATAACGTAACTGCAATTTCGTGCATAAATAGAATGGGAAGCGTTCAGTTTCCTCATCTGAATGAAGTAGCTAGAGACATTTGGGAGTGGTGCATATGTCGTAAATTAATAGTATTCGCATCATACATCAGCACCAAGGATAATCTTGAAGCAGATTCGTTGTCTCGTAAAAGATTTCTTGACACAGAGTGGGAACTATCAAATATAGCATATCAAAAAATAATTAAGAATTTCGGGCAGCCTAGTATAGATTTATTCGCTAGTAGATGTAACACTAAATGTCCAATGTATGCATCATGGAAAAATGATCCAGATGCATTTGCTATAGATTCCTTTACAATTTCATGGTCTGATGTATATTTTTATGCATTCCCACCATTTTCGATGATTTTAAAAATGTTACAAAAAATTATTCATGACAAAGCTGAAGGTATAGTAGTTGTCCCGCATTGGCCCACTCAACCTTGGTTTCCAATTCTGCAAAAAATTGCCGTATCCGATTCATTACATTTTGGCCCGGATATAAAATTACTAAAATCTCCTTTCAGATTACCCCACAAGCTACACAAGACGCTTATCCTGGTTGCCGTCAAGTTATCAGGAACGCTTTACTAAACAAATCTATGACACCAAAATCAATCGATATTATATTAGCATCTCTATCGGATAATACGTATAAACAATATGATGGATGCATAAAAGCCTGGATATGTTACTGTAGGGAAAATAATTTTGATTATTTAGATTGTTCTGTCACGGCTGTCATAAATTTCTTAACTACAATTTTTGAGAATGGTGCTAGCTATGGTACAGTCAATTCATATAAGTCTGCATTATTGTTACTTTTGGGGTCTAACATTAATGATGAAAGGCTAAAAAGATTCATGAAAGGTGTTTATAGACTTAAGCCTCCAACTCCAAAATATAACTTAACCTGGGATCCAAACCACGTATTAAGCTATTTAAGTCGACACTGGCCCAATGATAATTTAAGCTTAGAAATACTTTCAAAAAAGACTGTCACATTGTTAGCTTTGGTAACCGCACACCGAGTACAGACGTTGTCTCTTATTAAATTAAATAGCATTCAAATATTTGATTCGAAAATTAGTATTACAATTCTAGATCTGATAAAAACATCCCGATTAAATGCGCCACAACCCGTATTACAATTGCCATTTTTTACTGATAGACCTGAAATCTGTCCGGCGAAAACTCTTCTAGCTTATATTGAAAACACTCGTTTTTTACGGTCTAATAGTCACAATCACTTATTTATCAGTTATAGAAAACCACACGGCAAAGTCACTTCTCAAACGCTAAGTCACTGGATTAAAGACATACTTGACAAAAGTGGCATTGATACAACTATTTTCAGCGCGCATAGTGCTCGGCATGCGGCTACCTCTGCAGCTAATAGGTTAGGCATAAATATAGAAATGATTAGAAAGACAGCAGGATGGAGTAACTCATCTTCTGTATTTGCAAAATTTTACAATAGAAATCTAGTTACAGATGAATCAACCCAATTCGCTAGAGCAATTCTTTCTCATAATAGTACATAACTACAATTATAAATAAAATACTATAAGAGCAATTATAATTATAAAATAAGGGTACTACACTAAAAGAAAATAAATGATTTAAATATTTTTAATTAATTTTCTCTGAACATCCTACAATATGTAAAAAATCGCAAAGAATTAAGCTGAGAAATATAATTAATGATCAAACGAACTTACTTGTACGTGAAGTTCGATCATAATTATATGATCAGCTTAATTCGAAGCGATTTATAATAACCCCCCCAGAAAACGATTTCTATCCCTACCCCATGCCACTAAATATTTTATTTATTTTCTTATTCTTTAAACTAAATGAAGTAAGATGGCGGCATACTCCCAACTGAGAGACCGGAATTGGAAGACAGTGCTGCCACGTTTAGAAAAAATAATCTTTAAACATACCGTGCAAGGCTGTGACGTGGAGACAGGACTACAATATGTAAAAAATCGCTTCGAATTAAGCTGATCATATAATTATGATCGAACTTCACGTACAAGTAAGTTCGTTTGATCATTAAATATTACTAATACATATATAATAATGTATATAATATATATATACATTATTATATATGTATACATTATTATATATGTATTAGTAATATTATATTATTGAGGTCAAGTTTCAAATGACCTCAAATATAAATGAATTTAAAATGTTATTTTGGGTAAAAATATTATAGAAGAGCGTTTCTCATAAGCCATTTTGCTATTTAATAATCTTTCGTCATAATCTCAAAATAAGAACTACACTGAACCTATACGATTTAAATCACTCCTACAGAGGAATCTTCTGAAGGCGGCGATTTCGAGGCTATTAGAGCCCTTGTTTTAGTGCGGTTTCCCGAATTTGTATTATCTATTGTATTTTATCTTAACAGTTTTGTTTTGTGGTCTAGATTGTAGAAATAGACGACTTCTCGTGCTGCGCCGATCTGCTGGCAGCCGAAGCGCTAGCTAAAGAAACCAGGAAGGGTCGCTTGAAGAAAGCCTGTTCTACTATCTGGAAGAAAATAAACAAGTTCTTCAGCATACTAAGGAAACACGTCAAAAACATCGCCAACCACAAATACTTTCAACAAGGTTTGTTTGTACACGAACTATATAAATACGTTTTGTTTTAATAAAACGGAAATACGTTAAATTGAGTCGGTTATTCCGACTATAGTACAATAGTTAATTAAAACAAAATGTATCAAAACCACGTCAGTTTTCAAGTATTCTTTCATATTTCATGTATTCGCTTAATCTGCAGATAACAACAATATTGACAGATAAAACAATATTGACGGTATGTCAATTAAAATTGACATACCGTCAATATTGTTTTCTACTAGCTGTTACCTGCGTCTTCTTTCGTGTGGATCTACAAGAAGTAGCCTATGTCCGTCTCCGACTCTTAAGCTATATCTATGCAAAAATTCACCTTGATCCGTTCAGTCGTTTAGCCGTGATGACGCGACAAACACCCAGAGAGAGACAGGGAGACAGAAAGACAGAGAGACAGATAGACAGATAGACAGAGAGACAAAGTCACAGATAGAGAGACAGAGTCACATTCGAATTAATATGATATAGTTAGGATTTTGTTTGATCTATTGCAATATTGATTCTCAATCTAATCAATTTTTCACTTAAAAATTGGAACCGACGCGCAATATATTTTTTTTTTAGATATATCAGGCTAATAAAGTATTATCCATCGTATATCCCCCATTACAGGTATCCTGCTAGCCATCCTCATCAACACCCTATCAATGGGTATTGAGTATCACAATCAACCCGAGGAATTGACGGTAATTGTTGAAATCAGCAACATTGTATTCTCCGCCATTTTCGCCGTGGAAATGCTACTCAAGATCGTGTCGGAAGGGCCATTCAAGTATATTTCGAACGGGTTCAACGTGTTTGATGGGATTATTGTTATATTAAGGTAAGTATCGCAAAAGGCAGGATTTATGAAATAAAAACGAGACTAAATGCAGGTTTTTGACAATTTCCTTTGTTTTGAATTTTTGCAAATAATTTGAAAATGAACTCAAATTATGAACCCTGAAATGATAAAGCTGCTTTGATTCTGTTGTACCGTTATATAACTTGTACTATACTATGGTAGCAATAAAGTTTTTTGCGTCTCTTTCCACTTCCAGGTGTCAGAAAGTGATAACGATAATCTTAAAACTTTCAAAATTTCGTTTACAAATTTACAACAGAATTGAAGGCAATGCAATCGGTTCACATTTTTAAGAGCATGCTAGAGAAAATTATGTTTAAAAAAAATGTATTATTATGGTTTCTCCCAACAGCGCATTTGAACTCGCCCAAAGCTATGGCCACGAAAGAGACTTAGCGGGTAGTTCAGGGCTGTCAGTATTGCGTACATTTCGACTCTTGCGCATATTGAAGCTCGTTAGATTTATGCCCAACTTGCGTAGACAACTGTTCGTCATGCTGCGAACGATGGATAATGTGGCAGTATTCTTCTCGCTCCTTGTATTATTCATCTTTATATTCAGGTAAATATCTCGTGTTTATTACTATTTACATTTAAGTTCTCGCCTAATAATATGTTTAACTTCAACAAAGTGATCATAAATTTATAAAGCTAAATAAAACCTAAACGAAACTTTTTAAATTGCATGAACCTCTAAAACGCTTTTAAATTAAGCCGAGGATTAACTTCAATTTCAGTAAGTTGATGGAAATACGAAACTGCTACTCGAGTTTTTCAGTTTGTTCAATCCTCTGAACAGAACTTTCTTTCTCAAAGTTATTTTTTATTTATATTACCCTTCGAAGATTTAAACAACTGTAAGCTTTATTAACTGACTTTCATTTCATGGTTACTTGAGGGTTCTTTAATTTACCACTAGTCTATATATTTAAGCTGTTCATAAACTGGCCTTCGAAATCTACTTTACCTTGTTTTTATTTGTGAATTGTTAAATTAGTCCCAACGTATGTCTCATACCCGTTACTAGATTAGATTGAAGTCCCAAGCAATCACTTAATGATTGCTCTATCATTTTTCCGTAGCCAAAGAAGATTTATTCGACAAATCCATAAAAAACTATGAAATTCTGAATGTTTCTACTTAACTGTCACACCCGCATCCCTTAACCCGTGCACTAACTGTGAGTGATTTCTCCTATTTTCTTTTCATTCTTATCCTTATATGTGTCACTTCTGTCTTCGACATTCCACAACACACGCCACTATCCACACTCTTTACAACTTTTATCTTCTATTTATTATATCTTATCTTACATATAATATTCATAGTGACTTTCACGCTTTTGTGCTTTTCGTCCACTTGAGTTTTATTTACACTTGCACTTTATCGATCATCTTTAGATTATACCCACACTATATTATCTATATTCTATATCCTATATATTATCTATGTCCTCTCTGTATGGAAAGATGATTCGTGTGCGTATGTTATTTAACTGAATCTTGCGTGGTAACGTTCAGCATCCTCGGTATGAACCTCTTCGGGTGCAAATTCTGCGAGAAAGACCAAGACGGCGACCAAGATTGTGACAGAAAAAACTTTGATACGCTCTTGTGGGCCTTTGTCACGGTGTTTCAGGTATTCAACTTTCAAATTCAAATACCTAACAGACAATCCAGAAACAGACTGAACTTGCAACATTACTAAACGCTTACAAACGGGTCCGTCAGCGGTCAACACTCATGACAGTATGACAATCCCTATAACAGAAGATTGTCTTGTGACGGCTAATCGACTAACCACGCGAGTACACAAACGACCACACCTTGCTGCAAGAGAAAGCTTCTTCTCACACGAGCACTTATTGTAATATACGTACCTATAAATAAATACAAAGAAGAATCTCGCTTGCAGCATCGTGATGCCAACAAGCGTTCAGACGCGTAACAGCTACCTTAGAGCCCGCGTAGTGAGATAGAACCATCCGTAACAGATTGCTCCAACATCATTAGTGTCACGTCACCCGTTGTTCCGTCCAGTACTCCCATTGAAATTGTCGAGAGCACATTTAGTCAGAGAGCTTGTTGAACGTAGGTTAGCTTGAGGTCGTTCGGAGCCGAGGCGCGCGTAACTTCCTCGTCAGTTCCTCTACTTACTTAACTCCCACTACGACTGCACTCAGTTGAACAGTATCTATATTATCACTTTGCATGCTGCTTCTTTTAATTATATCTTGAATACGAAATTAGTGGAATGACATACTTTTTACTCCTATGTAATTTGCTATAAAATTATCATGTCTAAAGTTTCCACTAATTTTGGAAACCCCGCACCCTCGTTTCTGATTTCAGTAACAATCTAATTTTCAATTACTTTTCCTCTCTTATCAACTTTTAATTTTATTATGCTGAATAAATTTGACCCATATTTTTTTATTTTCTTCTCTATCTTTATTCATTGCGTAATTTAAGATAATGGTGGATTTTTATTAAAATTAATGCATATTTTGTATGTTTGAAACCACAGTTAAATTATGGAACAATATGAATGTTTTTTTTTTAATTATGCACTTTACTTTTGCCTATTTTGTCTTCTTTATAATTTTGATTGCATTTCTATTTTAATTTCATTATATGATAATGAGGCAGTATATAAAGTATAAATACCATAATGCGATGTTTCCTGAGAAACTTAATTGCACTAAATAACACAATGTTAATTACCGTACCTGTATAATTTAGATTAATTAACAAACCCGTTGTTGGTGGTTATGTCCCAACGGCGATAACACTGCTTAACCAAATTAGGCTTGGACCTTGTTACTGCAACATTCAATTTATTTTCTACGATTAGTTTATGGATTGTAATGAAGTAAAACTAATTTATTTTTACGGGCACTTTAAAAGTTCACACAGTCACATTTAGGAGCACGTCACTAAAAGCAAACCATTAACATTAGTGACTAGACTGTAAATAGTCCGTAACATTAGTTTTAATTCCGTTTTTGGAACCAGAGGGGGGCAGTGTTATTGTCGCACGCAACATATCGTCATGTGTCTCGGATGCGGCGTTTCCGCATAGCATTTTGTTTTTCTTTCATTTTTTCATCGGGCTCGCCACGCGCAGTATTCTGGGCATGTATCTATTCGGTGGTAAGTTTTGCAAGTACGTCGAAGACAATGGCACCGAGCGCGACTGTACCTGCCCCGAGATCGTCTCGCACCATCCCAAATGCGAATGCGACAGGAAACATTTTAATAACATCCTGTGGGCTACCGTCACTGTTTTCCAGGTAAGCTTAGCTCAGCCCACTAGACTAGGCCCCAGAAATATTATAGTCGGTTTATTTGCGATCCTGTTTGAATAATTATTTTTTAGAGGATAGAGGACGCGTCTTTCTCGTAACGGCAAACTTATTCCGCATTATTTGTCTTATTTGACAGCTCGATGACTGTCAATAAAGACTAATATTACCTCATATACGTTTCAATTGGCTTGTACTCTTACACTGTAAGCGAGAGATACGCCGAAGTAAATAGATTTAGAGCTACATAATGCATTTTAACGAGCGCTCAGAGTAGTTAGTGCATCTGGCTTGTAGCTAGTAGCCCTAGGATATGCTGGACCTTTTATGCTTGTGTACTCAAATCGCCGTCTGTATTCCCGTTTCATAATAACTCTGTGTGTAGTGTACACTAACACACCAACAAAACACGCGCCGACACTAACACGCTACTAACAAATATGTTTTAAATATTTTGTTAATTTTATTTTCTTATGATGAATAATTGACATTTTATTACAAACACCAAAAGGCACAAGTTAATATAATATGACAGCACACCTCGCTTATTTTGATTTATTAAAGTGAAATAAATATTTGACGATATTTGATGTGGTAGAATGGCTTTGAACGCTCGAGTCGAGTCCTCACATTGACTAAAATGTTTCAGGTTTTAACGCAAGAAGACTGGAATGTTGTGTTGTTTAACGGAATGGAAAAGACGAGTCATTGGGCCGCGTTATATTTCGTGGCACTCATGACTTTCGGAAATTACGTGCTATTTAACTTATTGGTAGCTATTCTAGTCGAGGGATTTAGTTCTGAGGTAAGTCTTGAGTGAGGCGGTAATTAATGTTCACATTATTTTAACCGAATTAGTGAACGTGTTCTCATGTTTAATTCAAATCTCTTAGCGAAATGAAAGGAGAGAACGTGAGCAGCGAGAACTGGCAAAATCTAAATTGTCGAGCGAATGTTTCTCTGATAACGAGTTACACTACGATGAGTCAAATTCGCAGTCTAGTGATAGCTTCTCTCAGGTAATCATAATCAAGCATTTCGTAGTGAAAATAGTGAATTAAATAAAGTAGCAAATCTTATAAAATAATATTGTTAAAATCACACTAATATTATAAATACGATGTTTGTGTGTAAGTAGGTAAGTATGCAAGTATGTAAGTGTGTTTGTTCCCGTTCAGCTCTGTAACGTCTGAACGGGTTTGGATGAAATTTGGTATGGAGGTAGGTTATTCCCTGGATTAGCACATACGCTATAAATTATAATCTATATGAAATGAAAAATGTAACCGTTCTTGAAGAATAGCACGTAAAACCGCGGGGCGCAGCAAATAAGAATATATTCAGACATTTATTTTGAAGCTCAAAATTTAGCATTAAATATGCATTGTGATCAATTTTAGTTAAGAAAGTTTAAAAGTTAAGTTTAAGTTCAAAAACATATTTCACTTTTACTTCTAATTCTAGAGTCAATAACGTCGATTCTGTTATGTTATTATCTAAACTAAAATTAATAGCTCTAGAATTGTTGCCATTCCTTCTTCACATATTGAAAAAAAAGATGCAGATATGAGTCCTGCCAGATTGGTTTTGTTTAGTGAGTGGTAAAATATAATCGACCATAAATTTGTATCTCCTTATTTACCTACAAAATAGAGATACACCTGCGTGTGATAAATTTCCCTGACATTTATTTAACTCCCGTACCAGAACGAAATAAAGAACTACTGGCGGTCAGCGGACGACGTAAGAAAGGCAAAGAGCGACGTTAACGGACACAAGGCGAAGTCTATGAAGCGGCGGAAAACTAAATCCACCCACCATCCCACGCTCTGCAAGGACTGTGCCCAGTCCAACAAATGTAATTTACAGAAGGTGAGGTATATCACAATTTGGTTCATTACCTTGGAAAAAGGTTTCATTTCGGGCGTCTCGCTGTTTGGATTTCATTTGGAGGGCTATTTGGAAGTGCTGGTAAGTAACGCGAATAAAGTATACCTACCTACGGTTGAAAGTTGCCCTCTCAAGTCTCTATGAAACCTAGCCGAGACTATTCAGTAAACAGGGATGTATTCAAAGGCGCCGCGAGCTACTTCAGTATTCATATAAGTGCTTCGACAAACCTGAAATGAATGCCTTCTTACTATTCAATTTGGTTAGTGGATATGTAATAAGCAGTTGGGTTATTCAACGAGAGTTTCAAAGTACTTTGATAGCATAATAAAATAGAAATATGTTTCAGTTTTGACAGCCTTGTGGCTCAGTGGGTGGATTTCCACCTTCTGATCTATAGGTTGGGGGTTTGATTCCCACCCAGGACAAACATTTGTGTGATGAACATGGATGTTTATTCTTTGTCTGGGTGTTACTATGTATTCTATGTATGTAATTAAAAAAAAAAGTATTTATGTATTCTATCAGTTATCTGGTTCCCATAGTACAAGCTTGTTTAGTTTGGGGCTAGATGGCGCTGTGTGAAAAACGTCCACCAATATTTTCCACCAATATTTAGTTACTGAGTCACGCTGACTGAGAAAAATATATTTAATTCGTTTAATGTTTAAAGTTACACGTAACAGCTGAATTTACGAGGCTAGGGTTCAGTATTCTAGAAATGTTTGCCGTTTTGCTATTTGCGTTCTTCGATATTCTCAGAACCAATATCCGTGAAAGGGATATTGAATAACACAACTTCGTGTTTGGATTTGCGAAAACAAGATAATAAAGTCACGTAGTTTTTTGTATTAATGTGACATTTTTGTACTGATAAACGTATTTTATCTCTAGATGAAAATTTAAATTTGAATAAGACAAGGTTATTATTTGTCTTGAATAACTCGGGCGCAGAGCGGGTCAAAATCGACAATTTAATGTGCCAGTCAAAAAACGAACTAAGATTAACGAACTGTTACTTTTTTCATGGCTGTACGTATAATTTATTTATTTATTTATTTGGTCAAGTTTAGTATAGAATTATCATGTTTTGTCATAATTACATGGATAAATATAATATATCAAATAGATGATATAATACTATCAAATTTATTAATAGTTATTGATTTTGGTTCAGGATCAAAAAATTACTCACCCTTATACGTAGACAAAAAAATCGTAGTATTTATTTTAGTAATGTGTGCAAGAGTATTTAGAACACAAACCTTGCAAATTAATTGCATTGCTATGACGACATAAGGTTGAACCGTTTGTCTGTATTTTTAAATAGTGCTAAACTCAGACCCGCTTTTCCTGAATTTTGCACAAGACCAATCTAGGCAGTAATTAATATCTCTGGATAGCATTAAGAGTCGTTTAGATTAATTATTTATTTTATTTTGACCATTTTGAAAAATAGTTATTTTCATTAGGAATCAAAGATGTTGGCAAGCAGCGCTGGCAACACAGACACGTCCATGCTGCCAATGATAACTCACACCGCGGCCACGCCACAGGATTCCCCGTCCACTACCTTGGAGCCAGGAGCCTCTTTCAGAGACTTCCACGTGGCTTTGTCATTGGAACGATCTTCAATGCTGTCAAGCTTAGATTCTATTGACCGCACTTCTGTAAGTTTATAATTCTACTATATAAATTCAGACAATTGGAGGGGTTTTATTTTCAATTGTTTCAATTGCATTAATCGGAATTTTAAGTTTATTGATACAATAAAGGATTCGATTCGAGATCTACACTGTCCGTCTCCATCATTTACTGTCAGGATGAAGAAGACAGAGAGCGTAGATCTCGAATCGAAACGTTTCCCGCTGATTTCAGAATCTAGGATAAATATGACACTTAATTAACGAAGTAGCATGCTGGCCTATTTAAAAAAGTTGAAGATTTTATATATCAAAATTGTGCTGAATTTTAGATTTAATATTGAATTGCATACTTACGTGATAATTATATGACCTATTTTATTCACAAGCTTTACACAATAACATCTATGTGAATCCAAGGAAAATCGAATAATTTTTCATCGTTGTCTGTTATTATGAAATTAAAGTATTTTCAGTGCGCCAGCATACCCGGTCTTCTGAAACCGCCTAACAGCTACACTTTAACTCTACACTCAGCTCAAGTACAGCTTGGTGCTGAAAAGGCCCGCCTTCCTCCCATTTCCCTCGCCCCTCCTCCTCTAACCCTCGCCCCTCCTCCCCTTACCCTTGCCCTACCCCCGGTAAGAGCCTCGTCTCCTGCGACTACTCCTACCACTCCAAAGTCTATCATATCATCTCCAGTTCTGCCCGAGAAGAATTTACAGCTGGCTATCGTTGTGAAGGAGAAAGATGATAATGTACTGAACACGAGTGATAAATCCAGTTTGCTGAGTTCGCAGAAGTAAGTTAATCCTCTTTTGTCTTTTTATTTTCTTTTTATATTAATTTTAGATCAGACCAGAAACATCGCAGGATGTGAAGCAGCGTCCTCTTTATAAACGGTGAGCGTTCTGCCATCTACAAGCCGCCTGCGAAGCGTGGGGATTATGGCAACACCTCCCCAATATAGTGCCGAGCTGATAGGGATTAGATTGACATGAACGTGTGTGAAAAATTAAAACCTGAATTTCTAATAGTATCTATGTTATATGTAGTACCTGTTTTAAACATCGCAAGTACTTACCTAGATTCAGATCTGATGCAATAATAATAAAAAAGCTAAAGAAACCAAAGCTACAAGAAAAAAAACCTAAGCAAAAAAGCAGACCGTCTAGTCCTTTATCAAGCCTACACAGGAGATTTAAATGTATGTGTGAGAGAAGAGAGAGAGAGAGATAGAGCTACTTATGCACTTATATCAATGAGTTTTGTGTTTGTTTCATTTTAAGTGTGTTCCAAATATCTTTTAACAATAAAACTTGATAGTGTGTTCATTTTAGGATTTTGATAACGTATAATAAAATCGTTAATTTCATTGCAGAAATGTTAGCCTAGTGACGGCGCCAATTGGCGAAGATAAGTGTAGAGTGCAAAGAGGGTACAGCTGGAGGCTGTCTAGGCCAAGCTTGAGGAAGAAGAAACAAAGAACTGGCTCGGACTCCGATGCGGTGGTCCTTAATAACGGGAGGGATCATGCTGTTTGCAACGGTAAGTTCACCGTAAAAAATCTATTAGGCATTAGTTAAAAATCTATAAGCATTAGGTAAAAATCCATTAGGCACTAGGTAAAAATCCATCGGGCATTAGGTAAAAATCTATTAGGCATTAGGTAAAAATCTATTAGGCATTAGGTAAAAATCCATCAGGCATTAGGTAAAAATCTATTAGGCATTAGGTAAAAATCCATCAGGCATTAGGTAAAAATCTATTAGGCATTAGGTAAAAATCTATTAGGCATTAGGTAAAAATCTATTAGGCATTAGGTAAAAATCTATTAGGCATTAGGTAAAAATCTATTAGGCATTAGGTAAAAATCTATTAGGCATTAGGTAAAAATCTGTTAGGCATAAGGCGATAAGCTATTAAGCATTTATATACCACGTTGTTTTTTCTTTCAAATCCAACTTTCTTCTTTTGATTACTTTCCTAAATTGAAATAGAAATAGGCTGTATTTCAGAATGTAATGAGGTGTAGCCCAATATCAAAGTGTAGTTCAGTTAAGTCGTTGTAGCTCAGTGGGAGCACGATTGTCTCATATTCGTAAGGTCGCGAATACCTAACCGGGCGGGCCCGTACCAATGACTTCTGGGGAACTTACGTGCGGATAATTATCGCTGGTTTTTCGGTGAAGGTAAACATCGAGAGGAAACCTGCTTATTTCCAGAGAAGAAATTCGATGGTGTATCTGAATCCGCCAACTCGAACTGAGCCAGCGTGGTGGATATGGCCCAATCACCCTTCGAGGGTAGACTCTCAGCAGTAGGATGTTAAAAAGGCTGACGCAGTAGACTAACCCCCAAATACTGAAACGCTTGTTAACTAACAGATTAAGTCTATTGATGCCTTTGTCATTTGCTTAGTGCCAGACAAAGGCAGTATTGGAATTAATCTGTTGTCAAAGTTAACGACCGTTTCAGTATTCGGGGGTAATTTATCAATCTATACTGAAACTTATATTTATCACCAACTTATCAATTAGTCCCATTCACCGGCCTGGAATCCTGGTAGATTGCGTGATCTTGGTGATTAAGCTGCTGATGATGCTGAAACCGTCTGTCACACTAAGTTTTACGTCTCACTATACTTTTTGTCTGTAAATTGTGTGATTGTACATACATATAGCCTAACCTTGTAGATCATTGGGAGGATTTCCGCCTCCTGAGCTGTAGGTTGTGGGTTCGATTCCCACCCAGGGCCAACATTTATAGGATTATCATGGATGTTTGTTCTTTGTCTGGGTGTTTCTGTGTATTCTATTACATGTATTTACAAAAAAATATATGTATTTATGTATTCTATCAGTTATCTGTTTCCCATAGTACAAGCGTGCTTAGTTTGGAGCTACATGGCACTGTGTGTGAAAAACGTCCACAAATATTATTAAAAAATATCAACGTAGAACGAGTTCTGTGATAAACAGTTGCAATTAATTGTCAGTTTCTAATACTATTGTTTTTAAACATTACTATTAGTACTCACGGGATATTTACCACGGTTATTGTTTTTGTTGAGTTCCCGATATTAACCGTGGTAAATATCCCGTGAGTACTAATAGTAATGTTGTAAACAACCACGAAAGTCATTAATTGTCAGTTTCTAATACTATTGTTTTTTTTTTTTTTGTAATTTCCCAATCGTAGGTTCTAGTTTACGCAAGAACGAGCTTCTTTTGTCTTCAACAATTGTGATCAAAAACGACACCCAGTCCGAGATGCCGAACAACAGGTCGCGCGGGCAGCTCCCGGCGCCGCGAGTTATAGCGCAGCCAGCCAGAAGGGTGTCGGCTCACAATATGCCTTTACTGCCTGATGTAAGTTATCACACAAATATAAAAAATTCGAAAGATTGTGTAAGTGTGTAAGTATGTAAGTATGTACGTATGTAAGTGTGTAAGTATGTCAGTATGTAACTATGTAAGTATGTAAATGTGTTTGGTTCCATTCAACTCTGTAACGGCTGAACGGATTTGGATGAAATTTGGTATAGAGGTAGGTTATTCCCTGGATTAAGACAGGCTATTTTTTTTAACCCGACACTAATATTTTAGTGTTTAAACACTTTACTAATATATTTCATATGGTCTAGGTGAACAATAGATCGGATTTTGCGAAATTCCACCTCTAAAGGGTTAAAATAGACCCCTAAAGTTAATATGGAAATAAAACCTCCTTTTAATGCTAAGCCAATGACATCCGTTTTATGTACTAATAATAAAGAAATGCGTGTCTTAGGATTTTCCGAAAATCAACCTCTAATGAGGTGGAATGAGGCCTTACAGCTTTGCCCGCACAAGCGCCGACAAGCTATTCTTTTAAATTCTTCTTGTTATCCAAAGGTATCATGGAAGGCTCCCGAAGCGGGTTTCTCAGCAGAGTCTACAGTAAGATTAGACACGACAAAAGCGCCGCCTCACAGGCTATCCCTCACAAACGACTACATAACAGGTAAGAATTAATTATTCCTCCTTCATTCGAGCAATTTTCTCACCCTCCTAAAATAAATGTTTTCCTTAATTTATTCTTCTACTTTGAATAATTAATTAATTGCCGCTATTATGACACCCAAGGAATCACAATTAATTAACTTTGCCCTCGTTATTCTTAATCGAATTAAAAAAAAAGTTGTTTTGATCTAGTAAATATTTGTATGAATTTTGTAATTTGCACTTGTTTTCTGGTAAACGAATATTCTGTATTTTGTATTTCTATTTTGCTCTTATGATAAGTAAAAACAATATAATATTACATCACCGACATTGATGCTACGAACCTCTACGGCGTAGTCCTGCCTACGGCGTACCTACGACTTACAACAAATTTTAAGGTGCTTTTCAAATAACAGACGATCTTGCACGGGTTCCGCGCGAAACGCTCAGAGCTTATGTTATTATCGACTTTATTTCAATAGCACTAAAGTTGTCGCACACGCAAACACAAAATTGTTAGTACACATGAAACTTTCATAATACACAATGCGCGAGACCATGTCCATTTCCGCGTGCTCTCACTGGATTTTTCTACTGGTAGGATTACGAGGGCTAGATAAAGACAGCGATTAAACAAATTACATTTTAAGGGCGATAAAAAAAAAAAAATTGAACGGCGCGTATGTGAGTGACATTCATATTTCGACGATTTATCGACTGGCAAATTTTCCGGCCGATGTAGTAACTAACTATGTTTGCCATAGTGACAACAGTATCAGAAGTAAAGGCCAGTAACCTAGCAACGCCGCCAACCCAACTCGCGCAAGCGTCGACGCGAGCGCCGCGGAACGAAGTCTCTTCTTTACCCACGAGGCCTAACAATCAGCCTCTACCGTTGATAAAGCAAATCAATGAGGAGGTAAGTCTACTGTCTACTGTTATATATATTTATTTACGCTCAGAACTTTTCTTCCTATAATAATATTAGATCGCCTTTGTGTGCTTTGAAATAATTCGATCCATCCGGACTTGGTCAGAATATTTGCCAGTTATCCAACCGCCAAGCAGTAGTGTGCAATCATAAATGTTCTCCGGGTTGAATGGCAATGTTTCCAACGTAATTTCTGAGCATAAAGAAATTTAACATCTAATATCTCAGAGTGACGAGCGCAGGACAATGCCACGCAGTGTTATAACTGATATAGTTCAAAATTCTGGGTGGCATCGAACTGTTATAGGCAAACGTGACGCTTACCATCAGGCAAGTGTCTTGCTCGTCTTGTCATCTAGTTTCATAAAAAAAAGGCGCAAACCAGAATATAGTGATGTTAAGTTAATGAAAATAAAACTTAACACAATCAAGTGAAATTACGAATTGCGTGTGAATTTGCTCGAAACCAGTAAAATTTAATAAGCGTTAAATTTCTACAGAAGCAAAATATTAAAGTTCCAAAACACTGCTAATTAAGATCGACGGCCTTCGTTAGTGAAAAGATTACAGAGTCATAATTATGTTATAAAATAAAATGAATGGGTTTTACTGAGTCTCGACACGTACTAGAGATCATTAAAGAGGAAGCACCCCGAACGGAAACTGAGATAATTATGGTGAACCCTGAAACCTACCGAACCGAATATTGTTATGGGGTTGAAATTAAACCGAATCGGTAAATTAATAAGTGCTCTACGGACACTGCCGTAAAGTTTTCGCAAATACTTTTGTCCTAAGTGCTTACAAAATACGATAAAAACTACAATTAGAACACAATTACTTAATACTACTTAATATTATTTAGTCATTTTGACTATGGTCGGAATATAGATATAGAATTCATACAAATTATTCACACAATTAATTGTGCTGTGGGGTGGCCGTAATTTAGTAAACCTCCATGACCTTTTGCAAGCATCTTCCCTAAGTCATACCAAGAAACTTTAGATGCAAACTTTTTTTTTTTTTGCTATATAACCATACCAAAACTCGTAAAAAAGTATGCAAAAAGACAAAAAAAATGCGTCTTACCCACGAATAATGAAACGTTTGGTAACTTTGACAACAGATTAATTCTAATACTGCCTTTGTCTGACACTAAGCAAATGACAAAGACAGCAATAGACTTAATCTATCGTCAAAGTTAACAAACGTACAGTATTCGGGGGTTAGGGCCTTAAATGGCAAAGAAATATGCGGCTTCAAATGAGAAAGAACGTGAGTATCTTAGGAGCCCGAGCTATGGCATCTACAAAATACTTAGCTAAAATTTTACATACAAGCTCAAAAATTTATGAGGACTCAGAAAAATAAAGTTGTTAAGTAGTACGTAAGGAAGCTGCCTGCCGGAAATTGTTAGCTTGTTATCAATAACCCTGTATAACCGACTATTATCTTTATTATTAAGAAAAACTTACCATTAAGAAATGAAATAGGGAAAAAAATCTGCTAAAGCTAAAATATCAAGATTCGATACTGAGCTACGTTACATTACGTAAGACTAGCTCAATAAGTTACGATAAGTTTGTCGACCCGTTGACAAAGTTATTTGAACTCATGAAATCAAAATGTATATTAGCCGATACTAAAAGCCTTATAAAAGCTAATAGTCATTATCAATACCAACTACGCAACGTCATTTATTGCAATAGGTATTTGTGAGTTTCAGGGCTAAATACATCAGCAACAGTAAAATGTAGGAGGCAAAATGTTTTACTACGACAACTGACATCCTAATAAAATAGATAAAGAGATAATAGGTTTTCTTAGATAAAATGTGTTCACGACCGTACATAAACATAATATTTGAATATTTTCACACAGATAGAGTTCAGTGCACGGTCGAATCACGACGAAAGTTCAAAAATGGCTAGATACAAGCAGTTAAAGGTACTTAGCATTCCGAAGGTCTTGCTACACGATCATTACTCTCATCTTAAATCATCGCGACTAACACCAACTAGCTTTCGCGCTTCTGTAGATGCTAACGACATTAGAGATTGCCTGAAAATGTTTAAGTGTAGCAGAAATGGGCACAAAGTTATCATACGTTTTCGTAGTTACTAATGCAATGCTAGAGTTCGGCACGTTTTTTTTAAATTAACTGCAGTTTTTGATTACTTATTATCTCTTAGATTTATAAAAATATTTAGGTGTTTAAATTATATCGACTATTGAGGGAAAACTAGCAGTATATTTTCACAAAACGTGGACGAAATCAATTTTAAAAAACTCGACAAGACATCGACTGATATAGTAACTAAGGATCATTCCGATCGGATGCTATAAACAAAATCATGAAAATGCTTACTAATTGGATAGCCCGCTAATTATCAGTCCGTCGAGTGAGAATCCACTGCCGTTCCATCCGTAAGAATTATACATTTCGGTAGCAAATAATATTAGTGGATAGCCCGCAATTTTTTGTGTTAGAACGTTATTTTTAACTCAATATCTCCTTTCAGATGGCCATAACTAACAACGTTTGTATATTCTCCTCGAGATTTGACAGAAGAAATTACAGATTCAAAGACCTGTTTCGATTTATGGAGCCAACAGGCTGCCTCAAGGAAAAGGAGTTTTATTCTTTGTACGTCTTCTCTCCAGAAAACAAGTAAGCTTTCTAAATATTATAAATATATTTGTTTAAGGCTTTAGACAAATCTGGATCTTCTTTGAGTTTATTCTATGACCTGTGTTTGCTGCAAAATAAAACTATTTTTGTTGAGATAGGATCTTTCAAAGACTGAGGTACAATACAATATAACTTTATTATACACCAAAAGACAATTAAACTTAAATATAAACAATAATAGAAAACCGGTAGTATAATGGGCGGCCTTATCGCCTAAAGCGATTTCTTCCAGACAACCTTGGGATGGACAGAATTATGTATAAAAACAATACGGTCGATGGTGTAGATATCTACATAAAATATATATAATATAATATATGAAAATACATGCATAATCCTAAAACTTACATAGAAATACGTACAATAATTACACACTATATATAAGTACTATAAAACTCACAATAGATACACATTATACATACGTACCAATTAACTTAAAGAAAGATAGTGTTTGTAAACGAGGTTCTTAAAAATGGGAAGTGATTTAGCCTGCCTGATACATGCAGGCAGCTCGTACAGGTACAAAATAAATAGTGTTCCCAAAACACACCTTGTTGTCTACTTTAAGCCCAAAAAATTATACTAAACACTCTTGAGTGTGTCATCATAATTTAGAGTAATCTTTATCCAACCTACTCTTGGAATACATCTGAAGAACTCTTATCTTAATTTGATGCCCTCGAGCATCAAGGGCTTCCTCCATAAATAGGGATCATATTTTATTAATTAAAATTCCACGAATTCTGTCACCATCTCGCATGAAACCGCTGTTTAGAACTCCGAACCTGTCTGATACATAATTTAATTTAATCAATGTTATTTCACAAAAAAAAAAAGTTTTCTGTGAAAATTTCGTTTTATGAGAAGGGAAATAGGAAACGGCATGTTTTATATACACACATATATGGTACATATTTCATGCGGTAATTAGTATTTTGTAGAGCAACGAATCGCAATATGACGTTAAGCTACTACGAGTAAATGATGATTTCCCAAGTGAGTAACATAGATTTTGTTTTAATAAAACGGGAATACTCACGTTAAATTGAGTCGGTTATTCCGACTATAGTTTCGATCACATTCGGTGACCTTTATCAAGGAATGCTCAGCGAGACACGCGCGCGACCTCGTCTTGCCTTGCACTGACATAGTTTGCCTAACATAGTTTTGTGGAATAAAACTAAGTACCCACGTTATACAAAAAAATATTGTTAACATGTAATTCCCGTTTTAATAAGAGGCTTAAACCTAGACCGAGTATTGTCCCCTATCGTTCGCGTGATCCCCATTTTAGGGCCGAGGGTTTTATTCACATATTCTATGTCTGATTTTGACAACTTTATTGTTGAAAAGACATATTTAGAAAGTAGACGGTGTCGTCTAGATTTTATCATTCGTGTTAAAAAGTCGTTACGAAAAATCGAATACTAACTAATATTATAAAAGCGAATGTTACTCTATCGCCCTGTCTCTCTGTCTCTTTGTCCAATCGTTAGTCGCGTTAACGCGGCTAAACGGCTGAACGGATCGGCCTTAATTTTTCATAGACATAGATCCGTCTTAAGGGTCGGACACGGACATAGGCTACTCTTTTTTCTTTATATCTATTTTTTTTTATATTTCAACGCGAACGAAGTCGAATTGTTTTTTATATCTAAAGGGTAAGTCAGGGGTGTAACTGAGATTTAGCCGCACTGTAGGCGACCGATGGTGACACCCAATGAAAAGTTTATATTCCAAATTTTGAGCACTTTATTTTAGGCTGAAGGTAGTTTTGCACATATAAATACTAGGCAATGCGCGTCGTGCGTGGAGGTGGCGCAGCGACGACTAATTTTCTCGATGATTTAGCTCCCCACCTCAGCACGCACCCCGCTCATTCCCTTTGACATTTATAATTAAAATAACAATAATTGGTGGCGCGTCGGTCGTTAACATATTCCACCCTAGTGATGCTTCGGCATCACTCATTCTCAATAGGTATTCGAGCGACGCGCGCAGCTGACCTGACAAAGATACCGGACTTTGTTTTCACCTTTACTTTCCTTACTCGACCATCGGTGCCCGGAAAAACTTCCTCGATTAATCCCTTCGGCCATAGGCCACGGGGGCTATCCGGGTCCACCACGAGTACAAGGTCACCCACTTGAAGATTCCTCCGCTCTTCTTGCCACTTCGGACGCGGTAGCAGTTCTGGCAGAATTTCTTTTACCCACCGGCGCCAATACATATCTGTTAATCTCTGAGCGATTCGCCATTGCTTGCGCAGGTAAAAGTCCGAGTCCTCAAATATTCCGATGATAGGCAGACTGGATTTTGATCCTACCAGAAAGTGATTTGGGGTGAGACTCTCGAGGCTGGTTGGGTCCACAGAGACGTGAGTCAGGGGTCGGCTATTGACTATATTTTCGACTTCTGCCAGAAGCGTATTCAGGGTCTCATCTCGAGGAGCGCGTTCGTTCAGTACCACTTTCAGGCTAGTCTTAACACTCCTGATCAGTCGTTCCCATGCTCCTGCCCAGTGTGGACTGAGAGGGGGACAGAAAATCCATTTGGTACCGTGGTTCAGGGCTTCCCTTTTAAGGTACTCCTCGTCTAGACCTTGAATTGATCGTTTTAGCTCCGTATGGGCACCCCTCAGGTTTGTTCCGTTATCTGAATAGAGAAATTTTGGCCAAGAGCGTCTCGCGGCCATCCTTCGTAGCGCCATAATCAACGAGTCGGAGGTAAGTGAGGCTACGACGTCTATGTAAATGGCGCGTATAGTCATGCATGTGAAGAGAACACCATATCTCTTCTCCCGGCGTCTTCCCACCGTAACTTCCATGGGGCCAAATAGGTCCAAACCGCAGTGGGTAAAAGGAGGTTGATGATGTGCTACCCTGGAGAGGGGAAGGTCACCCATTCTGGGTATTTCCGGTTTACATTTTCTTATTCTGCACGACATGCATTGAGACGTCACAGTCTTGGTTACTGGTCTCAATCTTGTGATCCAGTATTTTTGTTTTACTTCATTCACCACAGTCTCTTGGTTTCCGTGTGCGAAACAGTGGTGATAATGCTTCACTATCAATTTAGCTATGTGACTTCGTCCCTCTAATATTATAGGATTTTTTGTTTCAGGTAGGACTCCAGGAGCAGAACCGATGCGGCCACCGACGCGCAGGACTTCGTGTTCATCGAGGTAAGGCGATAAGGTAAGTAACTTGCTTGTTTTCGGAACACATCTATTGCTTTGAATTTCAATTATCTCCTTCTCAAACGATTGTGCTTGAGATTGTTTCAGAAGCAGTGCTTCAGCCCGTTCCATGGTGTCGTCAACTGTGTAAGTACGCTTCTTACATTTATTTATAAATTTCAGGACCATAGCAGTAGCTCGAAGCAAACGAAGCCACGAAGAAAATCGAGTAGCTTCAGGTACAGGTAAGTTCACTTCTTTGATTTCTGTATGTATTATATTTATGCATTCCGGATCTAATTTTGTTTCTTTTCTTTCAGGTTCCAGAAGCGAAAAGTCGCGAGGCCACTGGTCTTCCTCGCTACGGAGAAAGGTAGGTCCATACATCCATTCCTTTTCTAACATTGAACAGTCATAGCATGGCCTTGTGGCGACGTCAGCCACGTTCAATTTCGTGTTGATGTATCTCCAATCATTTATTTCTGATAACTCGTCTATTTCACCGAGTCGGTGTGCGACGTACTGTTTATAGTTACGCGCGGTATTTCTTATCCAATTAAGTACCGTACTAGAATCACACCAAAAATATTTTCTTTCCGGTTTCATTTTATGTTCATTTATTATTGTTTCAGCGAGCCTGGCAGCCATCACTGCTGCCTGAAGTTCCAGACGCGGTACGGAAACTGGTTTGACGGGCGCAACACGGCAGCGACTGCTTATAAATGCAACGTGTACGCAATCTTTGTTTTTCCAACGCCAATATCCGACCGCAGACATCGCTTGTGTACTAGCATCGCAAAATAGATGTAGCTGTAGGCATGCATAGCCATCCTGTGGCGGAGCTCTGTGCCCCGACTCCTGCGCCGGCGGACTGAGGACCGGTTTTATTTCCGTCTCACTCGCGCTCGCACGTGCTGTCGCGTTCTGATAGTACCTGGGTAGGCTTACGTGACGTATTGATTGCAACATTGTTATCCATTTTACCCACTTATCGAATATTGTGTCGGGCACAGGATCATCCCAGCTGATCTTTGTTTTCCATGTTTCTTGCATTATTAATTTACCGTTAATAATAAACGGCGACAAGACACCATAAACATCGAAAATAGACATGATTACTCTTAGCATTTCTCTCTTATTAGGCCTCTGTGTCCCATTAATTATGCGTTCAGGAATCTTCTTAAAAGATGCGTCGAAACTCAATGTATCATCGGTCTGGTTCCAGATAAGACCGAGTGTTCGTTCACCGTCGTATTCCTGTCCGACCTTGAATTTGACAGCCCCGTCTCCCAGCGTAACATTAGGTAGACTATCCAGCACTTGTTTACTATTGCTGGTCCAGTTGCGAATTTCGAATCCGCCCTTCTTGTGCACGTTCATGACGTCATGGACCAGTTTTATAGCGGTTTCTTCGTTAGGTAAGCTGTCTATGTAGTCATCCATATAGTGTTGTGTGTATATAGCAGCTGCTGCAGTGGGCTTCGATGACTCATACATCTGAGCGTTCTTGTTTTTAATATATTGGGCTATGAATGGACTGCAGTTAGCGCCAAAAATTAATGACGTCATGGTGCAGACATTTAGGGTTCCCTCTGGTTTTTCTCTGTATAAAAATCGGAGAGCGTTCTGGTCTTCTGATTTTATTTTGATTCTTAAGAACATGTCTTTTATGTCTCCTTTTACGGCTATTGGGTTTTCTCTAAACCTCAACATAATCCCGAACAATGACATAAGTAGGTCAGGACCCTTCAATAAGTAGTCATTGAGGCATAATCCTTTTGTTTTCGCAGCCGCATCGAATACTAGGCGTAACTTGTTTTTGTTAGGGTTGTCAACGCCGAAGTGCGGCAAGTACCAAGTCAATGGTGAAGGTTCTAAGTCGCTAAGTTTTTTAGCGTAATTGTTATCCAATAAATGGTGTATACGTTCCATATATCGCTGTGTATACTTTTCATTCTTCTTCATCTTCTGTTCGACTCCCTTGAGTCTAGATATAGCAGTCGGAAAGGAATCGGGCATCACACTCCCTCTATCCTTCCAAGGTAAGCCGACATGCCATCGACCATCAATTAATGTAGCAGTTTCTTCCAGAATTTTCTCGGCGCGTAGATCATCAGAGTTTTGCCTGGGCTTGGAAGAAATGCCCATGGACTCGATGGAGAACGACCTTCGTACATCTTCCTGGATCTCTCGCAAAATACCTTCGGTCTCCATCACGTCTTCTTCACCGTGACTGGTGACGAACAGTGTGGAGTGACGCACAGAACCAGGTGAGTCGGTAGGTACCCTTCCATGCAGGCACCAGCCCAGAGGAGTCCGGGTGGCACAGGGTTCGTTCGGTCGACCCATCTTTGTCTCGAGAGGTACGAGTAAATGATAATTATCTTGTCCGATTAAAACTTGTGGTTTCAGTTGCTCTGTACATAATTCACGACTGACGTCATGTAAGTGTTTAAAGTTCTTCACATTCACTTTAGTTAAGTTCTGCTTAGGTAAGTTAAGTTCATCAACAACGCGCGCACTGATTGTAAACAGTTTGTTATCAGCGCCGGACAAAGACAGGTTTGCCAGCTGAGCGTCGCACACTAGCTCGGTATTGTCCCATGCACCACGCACACGTAGGCATTCCCGGCGGCCGCTCACCCCCACCCGTGCAGCCAGTGACGCGCTTATCAATGACACAGTCGAGCCATCGTCGAGCAAGGCGGTCGTAGTTTCTATTCCCTTAGGTCCGTGAATGTTCACAGGTAGAACTTTTAATAACGCCGAACTGTTTATGCTTTTATTTTGATTGACACTTTCAGTTTGTAACACTTTCACTGGCGCAGATTCACTGGCGTCCTTTCGCGGTTCATAATGAAGCATACGGTGGTGAGCCGCACCACAATTGTTTACGTCGCATGTAGCAGCGGGACATGTTTCCCGGCTATGATGCGCTATTAGGCACTTATAGCAAATTCCGAAACGTTTCACATGAGTCCATCTGTCCTTACGTAATGACTTTTTAAATTTCTTACACTCAGTTAGTTTGTGAATATGCGTACGGCAATAACGACACTTTTGTTCACTGTGTTCGTTGATATTTGACACTGTTTGTACATTGTTCACTTTATCGTAAAATTGTTTACGCTTAAACATGTCCAATTTAGGTTGAATTAAAGTAGCACTACACGTAGAAATCTTCATAGCTTCTTCGGTGAGAAACTCAGATAAAACTTCGAGTCTAGGCTTAGGCGAGCGAGCGGTGATTAACGGATAGCTGTAATCGGTCCACTTGGATAGCAAAATAGTGGGTAGCTTGGATAATATAACGGTAGCTACTTCGACTCCCTGTAGGTACTCTTCACGGCCAAGGGCTTGTACTGCTGCCACGTAATTTTTTACTTTTACCGAGAATTGCACTATTTCTCGATAGTAATCTGCCGATAAATTACTCATCTTTTTTATGTCTGTCATAATGTGAGACAGGATGACGTCAGCGTTTCCAAACTGTAGCTCTAATGTAGCCATTACAGCTGCAGGCGAGGTTCCACTGACCAGTAGTGATGATACAGCTTCTTGAGCTGCACCACGGAGACACTTTCTTAAACGCCATAGGTTTTCTTTTTCAGTGAAAGTGCACACTTCAGTGGATTCCTGGTAAGCCTGTTTGAACTGAAGCCATTCCATCGGGTTCCCGTTATAAACAGGAAGTTCTCTCGGCGTGCTGAGACGACTGAGCAGGTGAGAGTTCTGCTGGACGGTCGAGGAGGTGACCAAGTGCTTGAGCGCGCTGGCGAGTTGCTGAACTGGACCATCCGTGTCGGTGTGACCCGACGTTTGCGGCATGCCGTTGTGGTTTCCAATCATTGTGGCATGCTGCAACTCCAGCTCTTGTTGGCTACGCTCTACCCACTTTTCAACATCACTACCGCGATCGTTTGGCTCCGATATTTCTGTTGGTGGACTGTATTCTTCCTCTAGGTCGGCAAGATCCGCCGCTAATTTTTTATCTATAAGTTCCATTTCAATACGTGCCTTCGCCTTAGCTGCGTCTAGTTCCAGCTTCTTTTTCTGGGCATTTTTAGACGACGACGATGAAGGTTTCCTCGACTTGACGGCAGAGTAACGCGTGGTTTGTGAAGGCGGCTTAATAACCAATAGTTCCGACTTCACAATACTATCAGAGCATGACTTTGCCAATTTTGTTTCATCGTCTCTCTTGGTTTCAGACGAAGGCAATGGATTTTCTTGTTCTCCGGTAACCGTTTGTGGCTTTGCCTGTTGTTCTTTTTTCAGCTTGCGGGTAGTGCTGCGAGTATTCACCATGATTGCTTTCTTCGGCGGCGGAGTGTTGAACATTTGATCGGTTCGAATGACCACTGTAGGCGACCGATGGTGACACCCAATGAAAAGTTTATATTCCAAATTTTGAGCACTTTATTTTAGGCTGAAGGTAGTTTTTGCACATATAAATACTAGGCAATGCGCGTCGTGCGTGGAGGTGGCGCAGCGACGACTAATTTTCTCGATGATTTAGCTCCCCACCTCAGCACGCACCCCGCTCATTCCCTTTGACATTTATAATTAAAATAACAATAATTGGTGGCGCGTCGGTCGTTAACACGCACCATTACGAATAAATAACATTTTTCATACATTTTTATTGCTTCCATGAAGAACCTAGTGGTGAAACATATTAAGATAGTACAAAGTTTCATAAAGATCGCGTCGGTTACAGCAAAACTGGATGAGAGAAGGATAATCAACAGAAAATAATGTTCAGATATACATCCTAATATTACAAATTCGAATGTAACTCTCTCTATCTGTCTGTCAATCTGTCTCTCTGCCTCTCTGTCTTTATGTCTAGGTTTTTGTCACTTTTTCACAGCTAAATGGCTGAAAAGAGGCGTACAGCTAGTAATTTTATATATTCTTACGTAATCCATGTGTCACTATAATTTCAAACATTTACTTTCTCGTACTATCTAATTCCTTATTTTGCTTTAGAATGAGAAGATTGTGCATATGGATGGTCTCTCGCGGCTGGTTCGACAACATCGTTCTCCTCTTCATTGCGCTGAACTGCATTACTCTTGCGATGGAGAGGCCCAACATTCCGCCCGACTCGAAGGAACGAGCATTCCTCTCGAGCGCTAACTACGTGTTCACTGTTGTGTTCGCTATAGAGATGTTTATTAAGGTATACTCTGCAATTTTATCTACAGAAAATCATTCCAGGCTGGTACTGAATAGACTCATTTGCGCCACTCAGTTGGTACCATCGGAAAATACCTCTTGGCCCGGTCCTTCCAAAGGGATATAATCCATGAGTCATCGGCACCAAGCAAATGACAAAGACAGCAATAGACTTCATCTTTTGTCAAAGTTAACAAACGTTTCAGAATCCCGAAGTAAATAAAGCACTTCGTTTACTTCCCTTTTTTTGTAAAAATTTACAAGATGTAAAGAAAAATGTATTTACATAAAAGAAAAGTTGTAAACATCAACTCACCTAAAACTCTAACCTAAAAGTAATTAGGTATCATTTAAACTACCTAGGCCTTTATTGTCAATTTCAAGCCAATTCAACGAGGCCAAAATGCTAGCCGAGTTGCTCGCTGGATACCAGTTTAAGTTTCTGCCCGAAATACAAGATATCATTTCGGTTAAGAGCAGATTTTCAGGTTCTTAATACTTCGATAGCATTTAGATATAAATTGTAACGCTTTATTTCTGGTACAACAGTTTTCAATCACTATAAAGAATTGGACAGCTTTCAAAACCCTTTTAAACAAGCATTTGTAAGTATGCCATAAATCGTGTATTACACTTTTTATGGCCTCTATGTTTTAAGACATTCTGCCATAAAGGGCAGTCACGTATCTTGTAACGACTTTTAGCTATAACAATGTTGCTAGTTTCTTTCAAGGATATATTATAATAATAATAATAATTATTATTATTATATATTGTGACTATTATGATTAGGCAAGACTATTAGTATTTTTACCTGACTGCCCAAGAAGTGTAATGTATTTGGGGTGTACGTAAGTATATAAATATGTAAGTAAGTATATAAGTCTTAGCATGTTTTTGTGTTCCTATATAACGTTCTATAGCTTACATGGTTTGACCGATTTTGACGAAAATTTGCGAAAGAGATAGCTCTGGCCGTTCTGGGCGGAAACGATCCATAAATCTACGTTATACCCGGTCTGGACCGGCATCGATTCAACTCGAGTCGTTCAGCAGGCCTAGCACGGGCGCCGGGATAAAGTTATGTCCACTCGTGTTGTCTTCGCGTCAACGTGACAAACCTGCAATATGGATACATCCGTCTCGTTCGCGCGGGATAAATATGGTGGACAACATTTCATCCCGGCGCCGTTGCTAGGCCTGCTGAACGACTCGAGTTGAAGCGATGCCGGTCCAGAGCGGGTATAACGTAGATTTATGGATCGTTTCCGCCCAGACCGGCCAGAGCTATCTCTTTCGCAAATTTTCGTCAAAATCGGGTAAACCATTCTATACAAGAAACTTCATATCTTGTTTTTTTAAGGACGTTTATATTGCTGTCAATTTATGTATAAGTATACCTACTATTTTATATTTCGGCAGGTAGTGGCATCTGGAATGTTCTACGGCCACGAAGCGTACTTCACTTCTGGCTGGAATATCATGGACGGTTCTCTAGTTATTATATCCATTATTGATCTGCTAATGTCTCTGGTGTCCGAGTCCAGTCCAAGAATATTCGGAATACTCAGGGTAAGGACTCAAAAATGGCTAACTTTGAATCTATTGTATTAGAAACAGAAGAGAAAAATAATTTATTTGTATTCGCAATCGGAATCATCGAAAATATGTTTTACACGTAGTCGGTGCGACGTTTTGTTTACCGCACCAAATTCAAATTGTCTCGCGTTTTTGTCAACAAATAATTCTGATTTTGATCGAAAATGCGAAACGTTATATATTTTTATTTGAACGTTTTCAATGTAGGCGATTAGAAGAAATAATTCAGCTTGTCTTCGCAGAATAACTGTTTATACGTACAATGTTTTTGTACCTGACTGTTCAACAAGTAGGGTAATGTTTTTGAGGTGTATGTAAGTATGTTTGTGTGTTACTTTTTCTCGGTCTTACTCTCTTACCATTTTTGTCATTGTCATATCTCTGTTGTAAACCTAGACTTAAGGCTTAGCTGAATAAACATTATATATACTTTAAAAAAAAAATATGTTTGTGTGTAAGACGTCCTGCAGCCTAAACAGCTTGACCTATTTTGACAAGCGAGGTGTCGTTGGATTCCTCTTTACGTCCGGAGTATCATTGGCTACATTTTGCATTCGGTTATTTTGTTTTTCTTTTAACGATATAAATTGTTCTTCCATAGGTATTTCGATTGTTGCGGTCCTTACGACCGTTGCGGGTGATAAACAGAGCACCAGGCTTGAAACTAGTCGTGCAAACGTTACTGTCCTCACTGAGGCCCATCGGGAACATCGTCCTTATTTGCTGCACTTTCTTTATAATCTTCGGAATTTTGGGAGTACAGGTTAGTACCATTTTTTTTTCTTTCAATAGCTTCTTTTCTGAGCCATGCAGTTCTTAATCTATGTGAGGTGTGTTAACTTTATTCGATCACACCGTCGCTAAACATAAGTTAAGCTGGGGTGAATTGCCTAGCCTGTCAGAAATAAAAGGTTACTTTTAAGTATTGCACTGTGCACTATTCCGTGATATAAGTACATTAAGGTAGTGATGTGCTTATAATGACAATCACAAATCAATGTACGGCGATAAACCAAGCAAAAAAAGGCATAATTGTAGTTCATCGGGCACTAGCCTGAAGATTCTGATTTATTTGCGACTGCAGCAAAAGCAACAAAATATGCGGCATAAATGGCCATATTTTATTATTGCGTTTACTTGGAATCTTGTTTTTTTACAGCTCCAAAAGATCGTAGACTTCGGTATTTGATATTAATTTCAACATGATAACGCATTCCTGAAAAAAGTGGTCTTGACAGACAGACAGACAGACGGACAACATAGTGATCCTATAAGAGTCCCTTGTTTCCTTTTGAGGCGTGGAACCGTAAAAATCAACAACTTTAAGGCTCTTTTATTTCATTAGGTTTCCAAATCCGTATCAACTTCGTAGTTAAGATTAAAGTTTAATTACAATAAGCACGTTTTCATTTATACGATTGCCGCTTGTTCCGTAAATGCCAAACGTGCAAATGAGATAGACCCCAGAGATAGCTCTCTGGATCAACTCTCTAGTACTAACACATGCCTATAATGTTGGCGTGATAATATTTAGGCAGGTTAATTAATTTATACTATACCTACGGCCTACGAGGATAAATTATTATATGGGTTGTGTGTGCTCTTATTTTGTCTACGAAATGACATTTAGGCTGGTGTTGTTGTAGAATTTTATAAGGGCCAACTGACATTTATTATGACATTTTAATCTATTTTCGCACACCGTCTTTCTCCGTTTTTCAGAAGCTAAATCCGAATAAGATAATGTGATTGGCATTTAAACTTACCGTTTAGATCGGCTTGTAATTGTCTCAAGTAATTAAATTCAACTACGTAGTTTCTCGCTTCTATAATATTCTTGGCTTAATTGGTGACAGATTGTGTAGGCAGCAATGAATCATACCGAGATATTGTTAAGTATATTGACATCAGTAAATGAGAACTTAGGAATATATGACAAAATCATCAAATTATGAATAAAAGATTACATAGAATACACAATAAAATTGATTCCAAGAAAAAAATACTTGTTCTTTTATATGTATAGGTATATATAGCCGGTATATTATTTGAATGCTGAAGCCATTGTAACCACAGAGTAAATAACTTTTTAGCCAATGTGGCAATATTATGTTTTTCGTAATACCACACATAATAAGCAATATTATGTTGGATAACGTGTAGCAGATATTTTTAATTTATATGCAGCGAAATAATAATAATTTTGGTCTTTGTATAATACAAAACAATGACTCTTTTATAATGTTTTACAGAGTTTTAGTTATAAACGTGACTATAACTTAATATTTTCGCAGCTGTTTAAAGGAGCATTTTTCTACTGCGAAGGAGCAAATATTAAAACTGTAAAGAACAAGTCGGAGTGCCTCGCGATAGAGGGCAACGTATGGGTGAACAGGAAATACAACTTCGACGACCTGGGAAAAGCTCTCATGTCCCTGTTTGTACTAAGTTCAAGGGACGGTTGGGTCAATATTATGTACACGGGACTGGACGCTGTAGGCGTTGACCAACAGGTGAGCTGATTTATTAGATCCTACTTTTAGGTATTCTGTGACGATTACTACGCCTAATTAATAGCACTTTTGGCACTTCACTTTGCCTACACCAGGACATTGAAAACGTAGGCTATGTTCTAGTGTTATATTTTATTTTACATATATAGTCCTATTTCTAGCTGTGACATATTTATCTATCCAGTGAATCACTCGGATCATTATGTATGCCCCATACGTATATCAATGTAAGTTTGAGTACTTATATACGCTGCCAAAGAAAATAATTCAACATTTTTCTCTCGCTAAACGTTATTAAATTTATAAACTTATTTCATTCGGCTGCAGATGTTCCCAACGGGCTATCAAATTATTACTTACACCCGGTGCAAGAAAAACATTTTAGAAACAAATTATCATATTATATTACCATATTTACCCTTTTTCCAGCAAACAAGTTGAAAACAGAGTTAATAAAAGTGCAATTTTCTTTTGCAGCCGATTGTAAATTATTCGGAATGGCGTCTACTTTACTTCATCGCGTTTATATTGCTCGTTGGGTTTTTCGTTCTGAACATGTTCGTGGGAGTCGTCGTCGAGAACTTTCATAGATGTAGGGAGGAACAAGAAAAGGAGGAGAGAGTTCGGAGGGCGGCGAAGAGAGCGCTGCAAATGGAGAAGAAGCGACGCAGTAAGTATCTGTAAAACTTTATCACATACCAAATATTGGTCTATAAGAACTGTCTAGACAATAGTCAAGGCAAAATCTCTCAACCTGCATCATAATAAAACTTGAGCGCAAACAAGCGCATGTTAGTATATCGCACACACTCGCACTCTAGACCTTACAGGCAGTTGCCCTTAGACCTATGAGTGCGAGAAAATACGACATACAACTGTTTAGTACATGTTTTGCTCGCATTCTATTCTACGCAGGCTGCAAGGTTTTGACTCGACTATTAGTCAATCACAATGTCGTAAATTTACATTATATTTAGTGTAGTCTTCAATGATATTTTACTAAAGATTTTACCTTCAAAATGGCGCTCTGGATTCGTCTCCGCTGCAGTCCGCTTACAGCCGATGCGAAAGAAAGAGCCAGTGCGAAAGAAGATGCGAAAAATTAGAGAGTTAAAAATATAGCTACAATGAAATCTGTAAGAAAGGACAGATTCGCGGGGTCATTTTAAGTGCGCTAAAATCGTATCTCTAGTAAAATATCATTGATAGCCTTCCAGATGTTTATTCAATTATTTTTACAGAGATGCACCAAAAACCATACTACTCGGATTACTGTCAGTACAGACTATTCGTCCACAATGTTGTCACATCAAAATACTTCGATTTGGCCATTGCCGGAGTGATCGGCCTCAATGTTGTGACCATGGCTATCGAATACTATAGAATGCCACCAGCTTTGCAATACGCACTGAAGATATTTAACTATTTCTTCACCGCAGTTTTCATATTAGAAGCTGTTATGAAATTAGTGGCATTGGGTTTCAAGATTTACCTAAAAGACAAATGGAATCAACTCGATGTGATAATCGTCATACTGTCGATAGTTGGAATTGTTTTAGAGGAATTGGAAACTAACATAATCCCGATAAATCCTACTATAATGAGAGTAATGAGGGTTCTAAGAATAGCCAGAGTACTAAAGCTTTTGAAGATGGCGAAAGGAATAAGAGCATTATTAGACACTGTAATGCAAGCGTTGCCTCAAGTGGGGAATTTGGGGCTACTGTTTTTTCTACTGTTCTTCATATTTGCCGCTTTGGGAGTTGAGCTATTTGGAAGATTGGAATGCTCTGATGAAATTCCATGTCAAGGTACGAAACGCAATTAACCGAAAATGTTTCTTTTAAGTTTTTTTCTTGCTCAAAAAAAACTGTAATGTTACGGAATTTAAAGCATTTAATTCTACATTCTGTAACAAATACAAGTTGATTCGATACAACAATCTAGAACATTCATCATCACCCTCATCATCCTTCATTCATTTCATTCACTCGTTCATTCTAAAAATGAACATGCGATTGAATAATTGATATAGAAAAATATTAATAGAAAACGTCTTATTTTCCACAGGCAGAGCCTTGAATTTAGTTGGATGCCTTCCAACAAGCGCTTGTGATATCATATAATATCGCAAAAAATCAATACATCAGCCTACTTGCTCACTCGTGTAATAAACTTGCCATATTGGATTTTGAACAACCAATTTGCCTTTAAGTAACTTTGTACTCAGACAACGCAAAGCTTTTCAGGAAACGTGAAAACACTTGTTGGGGGTTTTTGTTCTCATTGTTTAACATTATTATTTAATACAAATGTCAATTGATATTCTAGTTTGGAAGATAGATTTTCTATCTGAAGTACTTAACAATATCAGGTACCTGATAACCGAGCGCCTAATATACAACAAAAAAATGTAAACTTCTCAAATTTTCATATTAAAAAAACTAAATTATTTAAGTTCTGCTTGTTTTATGGGAAAAGAGAAAACTGGCCATAACGATTACCACAAATACCGCGATTGTTTACTATTAGCTTATATATACCCTTTGATAAAAATATAACACTGCTAATAACGTAATTATATTATTGATCAAAGCTTATACCGTGTGTTCACTATTTTGGCAGGTCTCGGAGAGCACGCTCATTTCGCAAACTTTGGCATGGCGTTCCTAACTCTATTCCGCGTGGCGACCGGAGACAACTGGAACGGCATAATGAAAGACACGCTGAGAGAAGATTGCGACAGCTCCGTGGACTGCGTGAGGAACTGCTGCGTTTCTACCATCATCGCACCCATCTTCTTCGTAGTGTTCGTGCTTATGGCGCAGTTCGTGCTCGTCAATGTTGTCGTCGCTGTAAGTACCTATTACTCTCATTCATTCGCAGAAGTTCCGTGTAAGTAGTTCCGCAGTTTGTTCATATTGAAATTTGAAAATTAGATTTGCATGAACTATTTTCCATCAAAACTCTATGAAGATCGGTTCAGTTGTACCCAACGGTCTGTCGGTAAACATACAAACAATCATAAGAACTCTAATTTGTATTGGTCAATTATCTTAAAATAGTTTATCCAAGATGCAACAATATTGTCTTCTTCAGGTGCTCATGAAACACCTAGAAGAATCCCACAAACAAATGGAAGACGAAATGGACATGGATGTTGAACTTGAAAGAGAACTAGAGAGAGAGGCAGATGACGAAGAGGACCGAGCGCTGTGCCACGCGCTGGAACAGTGCACGTCGCCGCCGCGGCCGCTCAATAAGGTACCCTCTCTGCCGGCCAACTTCACCTACAGTGAACCCCAGCCACCGCCGGTGCTGTCGCCTGCGCGGCGGCGGCGCACCATGCACTCCCACCACGCGCTGCTGCCGGTCGCGCCGCCGCCTCGCCGTGCCTCTCTCTCCCCGCAAGCGTTCGGTCGCCGCCGACAGGACTCCGCCTCGGAACCCCCGCCGGCGTTATACGAAGAGGACGCGCGGTTCATTGACGCCGATGACGGCGATGAGCTCGAGCCCGGCACGCCGCCCGCGAGGCGAGAC
This sequence comes from Apocheima hispidaria, assembly GCA_947579745.1. NCBI lineage: Eukaryota > Metazoa > Arthropoda > Insecta > Lepidoptera > Geometridae > Apocheima > Apocheima hispidaria. The sequence continues at coordinate 10,815,923 of OX388156.1, forward strand.
TCCTTCGCGCAGAACCGCCGCCAGCGCGCCGATAAACGGAACTCCCTGCGCGGGGAGGAGGCGCGCCTCCTACGGCCCGTGCTGCTCGCCGTACCCTCCACGAGACAGAGCCTCAGGAGCACGGGCTCTAAGCGGAAAATGTCCACCGAGTCAGCGGCACCGAGCGAGGCGAGCGCCGCTGGCGCGTCGCTTTGCTCTCCGATGTTGACGCCGGAACCGAAGGAAGATCCAGTGATTAGTGAGCAGGAAAAGATTAGGATAGTGATAGCGGAGAGAAGGAAGATAGAGGGCGGGCGGGAGGAAAGCGTGGAGCTGGCCGAGCGCGGCTCCTAGTCCCGGCGAGGCCGGCCGCAGCTCCACCACGAGGTTTACATCTAGGCGCCGCGAAACGTGGCGTCGCACCCTGTCCCGCTCTTCTCTCCTCTGCGAATGAACAAGAGTGAAAGTTTGAACTCGGTTGCGTACATTCGAACAGTGCAGTGTACTAATTTTATGAATTCGATGTGTTTCGACTGCTGCGAGCGCGCTGCATTCTCATTTTCAACCGAAAGCTGGTGATTGTTGTCGTATGTTTTGAAGTGATATCTTTCTCCTAATTTTCTACTTCCTCGCCTTTACCTTTCTTTACCGTTTGCGGCCGGTTCAACTGTTCAGAGAGACTTTAATCAATTTAATTTAAGATGTATAAATACGTAGATAGGTATTAGAACTAGTCAATTTGTTGTGGTGGAACGTTTTCTACGAGAGCTGAAGTTCACTTCGTAATTTTATTATTAGTACGGTGCTCGCTGTTAAAGTTTTATTCGTTATTTATGGAAATAGTTTACCGTAAGAGTTTCTAAAACCTCAACGAAGAATTGTTTTGTAGACGGTAATTGAAATAGTTTTTATGGTAAATCGCAGCGACTCGTGTAATATTGTGTGTCAATTTTAAATGTTAGTATTATTTACGATGTAAGAAAAGGTTTCAAATCATTGAATTAGTGTTATGTAATTTTAATCCAACGATTTGAAGTGAAGCCTTTATCGTTATCATTTCATGTGAGTAAATAGAGTTGTGTAACTTCAAGAAAAACTTTTAGTCATCGACTGTTTAGATTCGTAGCGAATTGTTACTAGCTAGATTTTGTCAATCTATAAAAACAAGATATTCGTTAAATGAATTCTCTAGAAAAGTAAATATAAAATATTTTCTGAATAAAATAAATCCTATTTTCTTACAGAACCGTACGTAACTTAGACATGTAACTGGCAATACGCACATAACGAAAACCAACTGAATTGTGGTCAACGATTAAGTTCTATTTTTAATCTTAGGTTATTCAATTTAATTGGCAATATATGTTGTCGCTATAGTGCCAAATGTACAAAATTTGCTGAAATTTTTGTAAGCCTATTCAATATTGTTACAGCTAGTCACTCTTTAAAAACCTCTTTACGAGCCTATTTACTTTTACGAGTAGGTCACCGAACAATATCCAAATTATGCTAAAATACTCAAAGTATTACAAATTTGCCGCTAGACTATTGTTTTGGATGTGACTTAGCTTGTGGTTCTAGTTACGGAAGTGTCTAGTTAGGGAAGTCAGCAATAAATTTTATACTTCAACTGTGCCTTTCCTATTTCTAACGTGTTAGCTTGTGGAGTTGAATGTGTAGACTCTCAATTTAATGTATACTGTAGGAGTAAAGTTGGAGGGTAGATTCAGGGTTAATATCTGCGGTGTCGGCAAAGCGATGATATACAGGACAGTAATAAAACAAGTTCCAACAAAAATTTATGAAGGTTCTTTTTCATCTAATGTTGAAACACCAACTTTAATGGTAATCTTGTATATTATTGCATTGTGGAGTCAGTGGAAATTGACCCTTATGTTGAGACTATTAAGTTTTTGTTGTACTGTCATGTGTAAAGTTTTGTAATTAAGACATTTTCCCGTATATGAGATTAACTTCATCATTCCGAACTAAAAACTACTCTATTTTGTATTCGATGTTCGGTAGAACAGACTTTAGCATTTAATGTTGGCTTTACTGTTTTTTTACTTATTTTTTCTTCTTATAAAAATGTTTACTTATATACCTAGGTACTTCTATAATGACTTCTTTAGACCTTTATTTCTTCGAAAACTATATTTCTAATGTATTATCTGTCTTCCAAATTAATCTGTCTTTCAACATCGATATTTAAATATTATTTTGAAGTTATATAAGTATCTGCAATAGATTCCTATACGATAGAGACAAATTACTATTATTATTTTTAATGTTTGTTTGTTTTATAGTAATATTATTAATGAATTGATTAACGGGAATTTAGTAAACGATAAGTATAGTATTTTCGTGATAAAATTAAATTTCGTGATAATGAGAATTATATTGTTTTTCGGTACTGATTGTATAATTATCTTTAAGTGGTATGAACAATGTTCATAGTCGAGTACACCTGTTAACTTAGCTGGTGATCTGTCAAGTTACGAACCTTATGACATGTTAGGTTGAAAAATAAATCTGAATTCAAATCTGTCTTTCACTATATCAACTCCTAATAATTATGCTCATCGTCCATTTATCAACTCCGCACACCACCAGCTCCGCCTCGCCTCACATGTGAATGGTAATCATAAAGTCCATATTACATTTGTCGTAAAGTCCATGTCGAGTGTCTATTCACTAGACATGGACTTTACTACGCGGTGACCGCGCGCGTTCTTCTATTTTTGCCTACAATAAAATTGACCTAAGTCGCATAATATAACTCCGTTTTTCTTTTACTCGATTGCGAGGTGGGTCTGGCGCGGTGTTGAAAAGTGGACGGAGTCCTTTAAGTATCTATTTCAATCATCGATATCCCTCTAAAACAAACAGGAAACGGAACAAAACTGAACCGGTGTAAGCTGAAAGATGGACCAACTACCTTTGTCATAGGTATGTATCTGCAATAAAATATCTAATTACCTAATCTTATGAATTAGATTAAAAATCATCTATTTAATAACTATCTAATTGTCTTTAAGTATATCCCTAATTTAGTTAATATTTTATTGTAAATAATAATCCGGCAGATGTACGATGAAGTCATACATCGTCATACATAAGTGTTGCTAGATTAAGATTTAATATCTTAATCCAGCAACTTAACTTAATGATTTAACACATCCTAAATCCTAAATAATGTTATAAATTCGAATATAATTCTGCGTCTCTGTCTATCTGTCTATGAGACAGACAGATAGACAGACAGACAGTTTGTCGCGTTATCACGGGTAAACGGCTGAACGGATCGATCTGAATTTTTGCATAGATATAGCCTAAGGTTAGGAGACGGACATAAGCTTTTTTTTTACGTGTCCTCGAGAACAAATTCGAACGTAGCAGCTAGTATGATATAATAATAACTAGACCCGTGTAATATGCTTATTCGTCTTCGTTAGGACATTCCTTTGTTCGTCTCTGAAGCCAGCATAATTTTCGCCTCTTCGTCTTGTTAGCACCGGATAGAGCTTTGATTGCATAACTTGATTCAACATGAAACCACGCCACGGAGCCATTGTTCTCACCTTCTAAGCTCAAGCTTAACTTCTAATTATTCGACTTTCTCCACTGTTTTTTTACATATGCAATATTTGAATCTAATATTGGTTCTCATTTCTAAATGAACAAATAAAATATTACCTATCTACTCGTTTTTATAGTATTCTTATAGGGGCTCTTACGTCAACTGGACCTATCTAAAACTGAACCCGCGGGATGAGTTGACCAATTTACAAATTTTATTATTTTATTATTTCTTTTTGGAAAATTTGGAAGAAAACAATTGTATAATTTCAAATCTATGTAAAAGTTTAAAAAAAAAAATTTTTCTACTTTTCACCATTATTTCATAATTATTTAGAGAAAAGTCTCTCTGATCACGATACATCCGTTTTTGTTGAGAAATAACGCCTGATGATGGATATTTTTTAATAAATGTGATTGGCTTTCATTCTCCATGATACGTCATAATTATCATTATTTTACTATGAAAACTGACGTGGTTTTGAATACTCACGTTAAATTGAGTCAGATATTCCGCCTATAGTATTGATCACATTCGGTGACCTTCATCAAGGAATGCTGAAAGCGTGACAAGCGCGCGACCTCGTCTACTTTATTAAAACAAAACAGTTAAATAAATTCATAAATTGAGTCGGATATTCCGACTGTAGTTTCGCTCACATTCGGTAATCTTTATCAAGGAATGCTATAAGCGTGACAAGCGCGCGACCTCGTCAACTTTATTAAAACAAAAAATATCATCATATTTGAATGACTTAGGCGACCTCCGCGGCACATCTCCGCTGTGAAACTACACATTCGGTAATCTTTATCAAGGAATGCTATAAGCGTGACAAGCGCGCGACTTCGTCAACTTTATTAAAACAAAAAATATCATTATATTTGAATGACTTAGGCGACCTCCGCGGCACATCTCCGCTGTGAAACTATAGCATCTAAACCGCTACTAATTTAAATATGAACTTCATGACGTGTCAAGTACAACAGATTGTCCAATATCAAACCACGGAATTGACGATAAAATAAAATAAAATAAAAATAAAATAAAATAGCCTTTATTTCCCTCTGATTAATACACGAAACAATATTTTTTTTTTCAAATTAATATTTTTATATGTACTTAGTTACATTATTTCTATACTTGTCTAGGGCACCCAAACCTGGGTGAAGGCCTCCTCCATGCCTTGCCATCCTTGGCGGTCTTGCGCTAGACGGGTCCAGGTTGAACCTGCAACCTCAACGACGTCGTCGCACCATCTTCTCCGAGGTCGTCCCCTTTTCCGTATCTTATCTCTTGGATGCCAGTGAACGATGCGTTCGCTCCATCTGCAGTCTGATGCTCGGGCGAGATGGCCAGCCCACTTCCATTTGAGCCCACATAGCATCTTCACTGCGTCCAATATCTTGGTCTTCTTTCTAATGTCCACATTCTTGACCTTATCTTGAAGTTTAAGGCCCAGCATCGAACGCTCTGCTGATCTTTGAAACGTGGATAATTTCTTTACCAGTAGAATTGACGATAGCTTTACTTTGAAAATATATCATTTAAAATGTTCTACGAAAAACTATTTAGGGTGCACATTTAAACTATATCCTTTTCGTTGCTACGATTTTGCGGCGGAGGTGCGGTTCTCGGTTTTGCTTGACTAAAGACTTCTATTTTGTATGTAATATTCTGGTTCATTTGAAATATTACCCGTGGAACCAAAATTTAAATTGCTTGACTTATCCAAAAATCTGTAAAAGAAAAATTACTATGACAGATTGAAAAGATTTGTTTCAAAGTTCCAAGTTTTGAAACTAAAAATAAAAAAGATAAAAAAAAAAAACAAAAATATATACCGCAAGAAAATCAAAATTATTCGAATTAGTATCTCAAAATTGTCTATTTTGAAATAAATAATATAAAAACTAAAAAGACAATAGAAAATTAACTATCCCTACTGCTCTCTTGTCATAAATCCTATTATAGCGGAACCTAAAAAAGAAAACCAATTTCAGCAAAAAGTTTAGCTCAGTTTACCTCTCTACACAAAAGGGAGCGCAACAGGCGAGTGGAATCGAGTTTAACAACAATCTTTGCAAGCGTCCCTATCGTGTTACCGAGCGCTTACAGTCTCATTTGCATAATTCCACGAAACGAATTTAAATGAGCTCTTTGTCATGTTGAACAACATAATGCCCGCTTCAAGAAAAGATGAGGAGTGAAGGAAAGGATTTACTTGTCAAATATTTAAGGCCCGGACTCAATTGGTTGACTTAAGCCTCAAGGGCGCAAACAGAATTTCATCAGACTAGAGTTAATTGATGAAGGATTCTGGAAGTCTGTTGTCTTGTTGATGAGCTTGCTACTACAGGAAAATCTTAGAATTTTGTAGCCTTTTTAATTACTTCATAGCTTACTTACTTATTCATACTTAGTTTTAAATTAAATCTACGCTTAACTCCTTCGAAGTAGCTCTCTTCGAGACCCTTAATAACAAGTACGTAGGGACCTAATTACTTTTTTACATAAGCAGCTCGAACAGGCACCCTTTGCTCCGAAACACCAGTGTGCAAATTGATTTTGAATGTCGAATGTCACAAATTGAAATTTTGGTGCGTTCGGAAATGCACTCTGTACCCTAAACATTAAATACAGTTTGTTAAAATTTTAAACGCGATTTTGGTTTTTGAACATTCGAGTTATGAGGTACGGTAATTAAGTATGCCTCATATCAAATCTTGCGGTGGATGGTGACTTGCTACTCAATAAATAGGCCCCCATAAATTAGTGTCCCGTAAATTGGTTCCGGAGGGGCAACATTGGTATGGAAGGCTTAGGAAATCGAGAGCTGTGCTGCACTTTCAGTGAGCGCTACTCGCGGCGTTATGCCTTTAAAGGCAGAATTAGACGGTTAATTTTTGCTTTTATTTTCGATGCTTCTTTGAACTGTCTGCATAAGACGTTTCATGTGTCATTTTTGATGTGCCTTTGTAACGAAAGTCTTGAACCATCGGGACGCTTTCATCGGACAATCGCCACTGGGCAATTCGACCCGTGTCGGGAACTACAACCGACCTCGCTGCGCAATAGTGCCGAGGTCTACCAACCTCTCTTGCTGCCTGGCTGCTTACTTAGCTCTGCTCCAGCACCCTGAGGCCGTCTACCACCTTCGGCCGCCTTTCGACATAGGGAAGTACAGTGCTACGAAGTGAAAGCAGAAACTGATCTTCAGGTCGATCAACCACGACTCTATAAATTCATGTGCCCTCCTTCTGAGCTAGTTTGGTAAATTCATTTGTTTTACTTTATTTTAATTTTAACCTTTGTTTATTATTTGTAACGTAGATTCACTTTTTGCTGATTAAAATCTGGTTGTACTTATGGTCAAACCTTAGTTTCATTTTACTATCATATTAGGTAGGATAGAAGCTAAGGGGCTGTGTACGACTAACCCGGTACATTGGAATGGATGTCGCGAAGACAAGTCGATGATGACCGATGAAAGACCGATCTTTCATCGGTCATCATCGACTTGTCTTCGCGACACTGTGAGAAAATGAATGGAAAAACAAGAAAATGCTTGTCTTAACATTCACATTGCATATAACGTGTAAATAGAAGAATAGATAAGATAAACTTTTATTGTAAATAACTGTGGTAACGAAGGTCTTTCAAATTCATTTACTGTTCATCTTTCACTAAAGGTGAATCACTTTAGATGAACCGTCTAATTGAGCCTTATGGCCAGTCATCGAGGCGAAGACGAAAATGGTTTGCTAGATCAAATATTTTGGGTATTTACTATCAAATAACGGTCTTTCAAAAACTATACGATACAACTAAAGATGTTGTCTAAGATATGTATGAGTGAATTTATGTGATAGGATATTAGGATAATTATTAAATAGTTCAATAATTAACTTCTCACGTAAGCGAAATTGATTAGTATGCCTAATTAAACATACAAGTCTACTGACAAAAGTAATGTCACGAACAAAACAAAACACAAAAGTGTGATAGGATGTATTTTACATAATAAATAATAGTTGAAGACTTGTACTAGTGTATATAAGTTTGGTATAGTATTATGTTTGCCACAATGTGCTACAAAAAGGTGCAACTTGGTTTTATTGTGAGAGACGTATTATTATTATTACTATAAAATGTAGCTTATAACACTTCGGACATAAAGAGGAATCGAACGACACCTCGCTTATCAAAATCGGTCAAGCCGTTTAGGCTACAGAGCGTTTTCGAGGAACACACAAACATACATATACATATATATAGTCGCGAGTGAATCGGTTTCTTCTAGGCAAGCGTGCTCCATCGTAGGCTGCATCCTCGTTTAACATCAGACGTGATGGCAGTCAAACACCTATAAATAATAATAAAATATAAAAAAAACTTACATACACCTCAAAAAAATTACCCTTCTTCTTGGGCAGTCGGGCAACATTGCTCTCTTTTTGCACAAATAACTATTTTCCGCTAGCGACAAATTACGCTCTCTCCTCGAGCGCTCAAGGCAAGCGGTGGTCTGGAAAAACCTTGTACTTAAGTTTAAAACAAATATAACTTATTTTCTTGCTGCCCCTGACATCGGGTAAAGTTGTTTTCATGACTGTAATATTGTTCATTTCTCGACGGCCGCGTCTGCCTGGAGCCACTCTGACCCAAATGCAAAATTTTGTTATTCCAGAAATCGGCGGTTTGTTGAACAAAAAAATGTTTTAATACTTCTTAATTTTTATCTAGAAAGTTCTAATCACAACAATATTAATAAATGCGAAAGTTTGTGTTTAAGTTTGTCAATAGGTAAGTATGTAATGTAAGTAGGTAAGTATGTAAGAAGGTAAGTATCTAAATAGGTAAGTAGGTAAGTAGGTAAGTAGGTAAGTATGTAAGTAGGTAAGTTTGTAAGTAGGTACGTATATAAGTAGATAAGTATGTAAGTAGATAAGTATGTAAGTGTGTTTGTTCCGTTCCCGTTCATCTCTGTAACGGCTGAGCTGGTTTGAATTAAATTTCATATGGAGGTAGCTTTCACCCTGGATTAACAAATAGGCTACTTTTTATCCCGGATAAATATTCAGTTCCTGTAGAAAAGCGGGTGATATCGCGAAGCGCAGCTAGTCCATAAAACCCTAATAATTTGTTGATGCGGTTGATGCCCCGGCGGGTAGTATATTAACCCAGGGGGCATCAATTTTGTAGTAGTAGGACTTTTTTGCAGAGTTCTCCTGGGGAACTACTACACCTTTAAGAATAGTTGTTTAACCGACAAGCTGTAGTGTGCAAATACTCATTTGAAGGGTAATGTTTCCAGCGAATTTACGGAGTATAAAGAGTTTTACATCTACTATGAAAGAGTGACAAGAGCAGTGCATTGCCGCGCAGAGCTTTGAAAATTCTGGATGTCACTGAACTGTAATCGGCAAGTATAAACCTAATCAATTCTTTTTAAGCGTGGCGTTTACCATTGTGCAAGTAGCTTTCTCGTCTCGTCACTACAATAAAAAAACCGGTAGGTACCGTAAAACAAATATGTAATTGAAACTCACTTTACTCAAGAAAAAAAGAAATGGGTTTTTTAACAATATGTAGTTTTCGTGTAATCAAAAATCAAGGGCTTTTCAAATCAGAGAAATAAACAAAAAAGTTTAAGTTACATTAAGATAGACAAATAATTTAACTAATGATGTAACTAGCTGTAAGTATAGCTAGGTACATCATTAGATATGTAAAAATAAATTAATATGTCAACAATTTCATGATGAAGATCAGACAGCTTAGAATACCTACGTGAAACAAAGGTAGAAATGTTAGGATGTGCTGTACTTGTATCTAAAATCCCATTCTAGCTTATCGGTCCACGGAACTAGTACCAAATGCCGTCAAAGAAAACGAAATCTATTATCAGCCAGTTATGATACTACCATTTACATACTTTCTGGGTTCAAATTATTAGTTATAGCAAAGACCCACTTATCGGTTTTGGCGGGAACGTGAAAAATTCATGTCGCGTCATTTTATTATTTTCCACAACTTGTGTTATTTCGAGTGTTAATGTGTAAAAGCGGTGAATTTTTACCCGTTAAGTGTTCATGAACATGCACGAGTGTTGGTGAATGGTATAATGTCGTGAAACGTGAATTTTTGTGTTGTTTCCAAAACTCCATAGAAGGCTCTAGTAAAGTTTTTCCCACTTTACTGGAGTATGAATAGGACTTGACCGTGACATGCTTTGCTCGCCTTTGACTTATTTGACAATATACAACGAAACTTGAAAATATATGAGTATACTTGACACTGGCAAATGCATAAGACGTGCGACGCCATAATCGTCTTGAGGAAAGAGAAGAAGACCCACTTATCACACTGGACAACTTTCAACTTTGTCCCCAAACAACCTGTTTATTTACGCTCAAAAAGTTTCCGTTGTGCTTTTATCTCTTTTTTACAATGTGTAAATAAGTTTACCATTTTGTTGCGAGCAGCCGTAATGGACAAACTTTACTTGTGTCCTTCGTTAAAATTACGAGTTGTCAAACAGAAAAATAAATTTAATAGTCTGTACGTTTTTGTAGAAAAAATATTTTTCTAGACAAGCTTTTATAATAACTTTTATTGGTACTGTAAGCTGATCAAAATGAGTCCAAGCTCCATCAATCTACTGTTAGCTACTGAGGAGTTCCGTTTTCCACCTTACCTATCGATCATCAGACCAGTTCGCTGTCATAATATTGTTACGTTATTGGAACTTGACAGGCATGCAAAATTTCAACGCAATTGAAGGGGAACTGGTCTAAAATTCTGTTGCAAGAAATAACTTTAACATACATACCACATACACACCTACATAAAAACATTATGTTAAATAAACCTTGTATAAATAAGGCTCCTGATCGATAGAGAGTACCTGCCCATACAAATAATATTCCTTGTTCATATATGAAGCTTTTTATATTCCAAAACTTGTTGTCTATGTGTAATAAGTGGATTTTCACCATGAATAGTTTATTAAAGTGCACGATCGTCTAATTTTGTGTTGTTTCAAAACTCGGTAAAAGCTTTCAGAAGAAAAGCCACAACAACTTTACTGACGCACGAGTTGGACTGGAATGTGACTGAATTTTTTGATAAGGACTGAGACTTCACTTGGAATAAAAAACGATGACTGGAGCCACTTCAACCATGCACGGGCTTGTAGATTAGGTTTTTGTATTTATTTTTTATTTTTGTATAGAATTTAAATTGTTTTAATTTTAAGTAGGTAGATTGTTTGTTATATTTTATTGTAATTAATATTTTATTGTATATAATAAAATATATTCACATGTTGTTCCTGCCAACGACGTAGGTAATAAGAAGAATTCTCTGTTTCCTTCTTAAAACGATTTTCATGTCGTAGGAACTTATCGAGCATTTGATGGCAAAGTTAAAAGAACTTGAAAAGTTTCGTACACTTAGTTTTACACTTTCCTATGGAGTTTGGTATTTAAATGTGATATTTATAAAGCTATTTATATGATGTTACATAAAAGGTAAAGACGTAGTGTTCATATAAAGGGATATAAGTATATGGCCTATATGGCCAGTAATTGTATAATTGTAATAAACTAGCTTGTTGCCTGCGACTTTGTTCGCGAGTTCTCGGCTAAGCGGTGGAACGGATCGAACTTAATTTTTGCATATATAGCTTAAAGAATCGGAGACGAGCATAGTATCCTTTTTTTTGCACCTTCCACGCGAACGAAGTCGCGGATAACAGCTAGTTTCCCATAAATAACATATTTCTATTTACCCGACCTACTTGATTAATGACTTATCAGTGGCAAATTTAAAAGGTCATGTTAAGAAAAGTTTTCAATGGAACTAGTAATGAACATATTAAGTTTGTTTATTAGCAAACAATAAAGCATGTTTGTATTGTATTTTCAGTATACGTATTATACCGGACCTTTGTAGTCTGAATTAAATGATTTGAATTTGAATTATTTTTGATTATATTTATCAATAATTATTTTTTTAAAACATTACTTACCTATCTATCCTATTGCGTATTTTATCTATTGTCTGTGATATAGAGCCAATGACAACAATGGCAAACACAAATAAGTAATCAAAAACCACTAAAACTAGCCTAAATTTCCTGTTTATTATCAAAGGGACGATCACATCAATAACCATAATGGAAATAACAATTTGTCGTATAAATTATGGCAGGATAGTTATCTGGGATCGTTCTTGGCATCGTCAGGGCATTTGACCAAAATTGTCCACTCAGTTTGGAAAAACGTGCTTTTTGTTAAAGTATTTTATTTACTAGTATATAGTTCTCGCCCAACTAAGAACTTGCAAACTCATAACTTCACAACCTTAGATGAGACCAATTAGTTCACACGAGAACTTAATTCGTTTTGAAATTAATAACGTGCTTAAAATTTTATGAAGATCGGGTCAGCGGTTCGCGAGTTTTCGTCTGACAAAATATACACACAGCATTCAAATAAATTAAAAAAAATATGTATGCTTAAATTTGTATATTATTTGTTGCATGTTTGTATGCTTAAATGCCGATGGGTGGTTCCGTAGTCTCGTAGACCTTCGCTTCGTTCGATCAATAACTGACGTAGCTGTGCTCGACGATCTTATCTGCGAATTTCAGTTTTCTGCGTTTTTTCAGAAACCAACTGGTTTCAATAAGTTGTAAATAAAAATCAATATAATAACCCCCTTCCAGCTAAGCATATCAGTTCTGACTAACTCTAAGTAATAAAGCAAGGGCGATATGATAAAACTATGGGTCGTTCTTCGACCCCGACTACTTTGCCCCAATGATGGGAACACGGGAAATGTATTTCCTCGTGGGCCCACTGATTAAATTACTTACCAAAATAAGCTAGATAAAAATACATGTGAGTCTTTTTAATTTAGTAAGTAAATAAGACACGGTAATGCAATTAAGTAAACATGATAGGTAATGTAGGTTATTTGAAATAAACCACCTATATTTACTAAATATCTCTCTTATTATCTAGGGGATTTACCTTTACTTCTATTGTATTAGCTGTTTGTAGGGATAAGACTCTTTTGCAAAGTGCGCCTGGGGAATTTCCACAACTTTGCCAGTTATTCAACCACCAAGCAGTAGTGTGCAAACATTATCTTCCGGAATGAAGGGCAATGTTTCCAGGGCAATCGCTGGGAATAAAGAAATTTAACATCTTATATCTCCGGGTGACGAGCGCAGTGCATTGCCGCGCATGGTTTTTAAGTTCAAGTTCAAAATTCTGGATGGTACTAAACTGTTATGGGCATGCGAGACGCTTGGTGGCGTGACATCAGGTGAGCGGCTTGCTCGTCTCGTCACCCAGTATATTAAAAAAAAACTATTTTCACAACCGAAGTGATCACACTTTCGCTATATTGTCCTTTCTCTCTTTATAGCATTCTTTCTCTCATACTCTCACTCGTATAAGATTCTTTTACCCATTCTATATACAATAATAAGATACTTTTCCCCAAAATATCGATTTCAAATGATTCTCAATCACATCCGCTATACCCACACCGATCGGAAGGTCCGACACTCGATCATCGGCAGGCCTTTGTCCAATTAATTGCGACGGAAACCCAATCATGGTTCATACTTTAAATTAATCCCAACATGGGTACTTCTCACTCTCTCTGAAATCGCTTACTATGAAGCACTGCTCTGTATAAAATTACACAGTAAGCCTTGACCACTAGGTTTATTTTAGAAAACGAAGCACTAATCAAATATATATATTTTTTTACAACAATAGAATCTAGTTGATTTTTGCTGCGAGTGCGATTGCGATTCTAGAATTGCGTAGCGTAGCGTAGCGAGTGATTCTTAGTTATAATCCTGAGCGTAACGCGAGGAATTCAAATACACGAGATGGAAATAACTTTGGTCTGGTGTGGCACCCATAACTTTTCACCTCAGCACGATAACATATTAGAGGTAAATATTAATAATATTATTAAATTAGGTATGTAATAACTCGAGTGTTCAAAAACAAAAATGGCGTTTAAGATTTTTAACAAATGAATTTAAAGTTTATGGTACAAATAATTTTTTGTGCGTTTCCTAACGCACAAAAAATTACAATTTATGATATTAGAAATTAAAATGTATTTTATTATTTAGTATTTTTATGTGTGACGAGACGAGCAATTTTTTTGCCTGGTGGTGATAGTCATACTTTGCGCATAACTAACAGTGCAACCCTGCGCGACAATTACAAATCATCTCTAGACTCCGCAATCGGGACGATCGAAGCGCACGAAGCATCGGTCAACAAACGCCTAGTAGTTTTTTTAATAATGATTTTATCGAGAAAATGTCTTGTAATCAATAATCATGTTTTTAAATTCACCAATACTAAACGATAGCTACTGACCGAGGCAAGGTAGGTGGAGCGTTGGTCGTCCAGCTTGCAGCAGATGCAGATGGGTCGATATCGTAACCATCGCGGCTCGAACCTAGACTAGATTGGCACAGGACCGAGGCAGATGGCATAGCAAGAGAGAGGCCTATACTCAGCAGTGGGATAAGGAGGCTGTGGATGATGATGAGACGATAGAACCAAAAAAACATTATCTTAGAATAAGATATCGAATCTACATAACTAATGATGTGCAAGGAATTGAAAAATCAGATTTTTATATTCTACTAGCTGTTACCCGCGATTTCGTTCGCGTGGCCCAATTAAAAAAGTAGCTAATGTCCGTCTCGATTATTACTCTACTAGTGAAGTAAAATAGTTTGTGTAAAATAGTTGACTGGTTTAGTTGTAATTAGCAATTAACCTTTAACTATCGCGCACTAAGTAAAGTCATCTCTTTTCATCCGCATGCGATTACTAAGTTTTTTCGTATTAGCCCCTCAAGGATTGTTTGAAGGTCCGCAAACAATAATCATTTCTCGAGTAATCTTCAAAGGTTCCAGGAGATTATAATACAAAGGTCTGGAAAGCGTAAGTCGTGTTCAATGTTGAGCCGATTCTCTATCGAAAGAAAAAGTACAAAGTGTTCTATTTTTCTTATCAGATAGTTACAAGAGTATTATGGCGATTTGTAGATCTGTTTTGTAGATGAAAAGATTTAGATATGTTCATTTTCCGCCGTGGTTTGCAAGTTCCCAAGGTAAATTGTGTTTATCTACGCATTTCCATTGACTATGTGGGTTTTAAATCGATATTCAACATAGTCAAACTTTGTCGTGTATCGCGGTATCGTGCATTACATTGTTAGCAGATACTTAGGTACTCTTAGGAAGACATCACGAATCTATTTGTTTGTTCATAAATTCACGTTACATTACATTGCATTATCAGCCAGAAGACATCCACTGGTGAACATAGGCATCCCCCTTAATAAATAAATTACGTTAATTTAAATTACTAAATTTCAATATATATTTTTTTCAGACTTATCTATGTAAGGACCGTCTGTACCGGTAAAGGTCTCCTGTATAGAATTGCATTAAATCTTGTACATATCTTGCAGTTTTGGATCAAAGCACCAGATCTTTGTTTTTTCGTGTCCTCTTTGAAATGGTCTTCACTTACACTTGTAGTCGCTAGGGAACCTGTTTGTCACGATTTTTTCCCACCTATATAAATAATATCTGGTACTACTCTTCGGATGTGACTTCTCTTTCGACATCTTTGGCTTTAGTTACTTTCCCATTTCCTATTTTTCTAGGATACTCTCTGGTAGAAACTATTTTTAACCGACTTCTAAAAATAGGAGGAGGATCTCAAGGCGACTGTTTTTTTTATTGAATTTTAATTTCTATATTCTTAGATTCTTAGATCTCTTCTCTCTCTCTTCTCTTCTTTCTTTTCTTAGATATTTTTGGATTTACATACTTCTTATTTTGTTAATGACTTCCATGTCGAGTTATACGAATGATCGGTACCAAATGTTACTGAGCGTGCGTACCAGAGTACATAGTGCAAAATGAGAGCTCATAAATTAGGTATTTTTCCACATTTAGATTCAGAGTTGCCAGCTCTATACGGGTTGGGTTTTTCTACTACTATTCTTATTCTACAAAGTAAGGTTGATGTAATAACTTATTTAACTAACTATTTTACTAACTAAACTACTTTTAGTAACTATTTTAGTAGTTATAGTTGCGTAACGTGTTCGGTCATGTCTTATGATGCCTACCCCCGGCCCCCCACAACGTTGATATGAACATCTGGTTCAATTTGGATCCTCATTCCAAAGAGAATATAAATACTACGCCTCATTCTACGGGTTCAATCGAAAAACCGCAGATAATGGCAGATATATGTCAGCCCTTGTGTCAGCCTCAATGTTGACATTAGGTGCGTTCGGATAGCCCCTTGGTGGCTAAAATAACTATCACAAACGCCAATAATGATTACATGTAGCGTTCGTTTTGGGAATGTGTGTGCAAAAGTTGCATTATTAACTGTTTTCGCACACCAGATATTCGGATATGTCGAAAACAGCTAAAAATGCCATCGTAATCTGCCACTTTTGACCCACCTCGCGATATGGGATCGTTGTGATCGTTTTCTGATATTAAGATTTTGACGTTTGTTTTTCGCGGTGTTTTGGTGTTTTGTTTGTGCGCGACTGTAATTTGTTCGATTGACGTCACTGCTGGTGATTGTAGCGTTCGTTTTAGGTAGGGATCGAAAGTGGTAAAAATTGCAAAATTCTCAAACCGAACGCTTTACATCAACGCCAATTTTGACAATGCTAAAAATAGCCACCATAGGCTATCCGAACGTACTGATTGTAAATCTCAGATATTTGTTTATGATTTTGAGGTCAGAAAAACTGGCGTTGCTGACGGTAGCTGCAGGAAGATTCGCATCATAGATAAAAAAATATACTAGCGTAATTCGCATAGTAATGCTTGGAACAGCATATCTAGTTCAACGTGGAATTGTGAAGCAATACAAGTTAAATGAATGATTAGAGCATAGCCCAAGCTCGGCTTTTGGATTGACATCCGTTAGTCTTTGCTGCACTCCTGTAAGTAATATGTTTTCCTTCCATTGTAAAAGCATTATCATAAGTTTGCCTTCTATAATTCACGCAATATCTAGCCGGTGAGCTTCTAGCTTTCCAAGTATCATCTAGCTGATGCCTTCAGTAGTTTGAGACTTAGTTTCTATGAATAGATCAAAAGATTCCACCACTAGTGCTTCTTGATTCTGTACCCCGTGCCGTCAAAAATGCCCTGCACCGCCGCCCCCTGGAATGTTTGCGTGTAGAGTCAACTTTTTTTTCAAAAGTATATGGTCTTACTTTCGAGATAGCCTTCGGGTACCACGCACCGCACCAAAAAATCTATTATAGCTGTTATTTTCATTTGAAATTTAACACAAAAGCCATAAAATTTACCGCACAGAAAAAGCGCGGGGGCAGTTTATGGAAGTCTGATTTATTTTGCGTAATAAATAGACATAAAGTTATATTATTTTATTTCCCCTGAACACTGTGATAACTCCAGTTTTATGTGACATCAAACGCAGTTTTATCTTACGTATTTTATTTAAGCTTGCGTAAACTCCGTGTATTGTGCTTGGGTCCTTATTTATACAATTTTAAGAACAAGCACGGGTTTCCCCTTTGTAACAAGTAATATAGTTAAAAGAAAAACAAAATGTAGCCTATGACAGTCCGCACGTAAATAGCAATCCGACACCTCGCTTGTCAAAATCGGTCGAGCCGTTTAGGCTACAGGGCATCTTATAGGAACAAACATACTTACATACCAAAAATATTACCCTCCTTCATGGGCAGTCGGGTAGAAAGTGCGTTGTGCAAGACATTTGAAAGGAAGATTGGAAGGGTTTTGAAGAAATATTCAAAGTTTTTAGACAATCTATCTGTACGTATTATAAGGGAAATACCACTCGCTCTCATTGACTGACTAATAAAGAAATCTCGATAAATACTTAACCTCCAAACCAGACATTTGGCAGGTAGATTTGCATTTTGGTAGTCGATTCGGTAGTCACAGACCGAACTTTCGAAAGTTTATGAAGCCGCGAGGGAGATGCGTTTGTGAATTGGGTGCGGTTCGATGATGTTCATTATCTTCTCCGATTAGGTTGTACAGTTTCGTGGATAACATTTTTAAACCAAAACACAATTTTTACAAACAAAATTACATACTTACACACTTAGACACAAACTTTCGCATTTATAATATTAGTGTGCTGATATCGAATAGATACAAGAATCGATTAAGTTCCAGTGATAAAATATCCACATGTGTGAGTAGAAATATGAGTAATATTGATAAAAGATAAGCAATAAGTACAAGCACCACATTTGTATACGGTAATAGTAGATTCAGTTATTTAGAAATATTGTGTCGTCCATTTCGATTACATAGCCCGGAGTATATTTTATAGTATTTTTAAACACTATTATATCATAAGGTTTTAATAATTGTATCTGATCAGAAAAAACCTAAGTACTTAGTGTGTTTAGTGTATATGTGGAAATCAACAAAATAATACATTTATAATAAATTATTCTTGAAGCAAGTAGTGATGAATAAGTGTTCTTGTTTCTGCTGGAAAATAATAATATAGAATTACATTAGAAGTAAGTATTCTGATTGTTATTCAAATTAATATACGCTATAGATATTATTTTGTCGATTTTAGGGTGTACTGTTTTAAAAGACGAGAAAATTGCAATAGTGTGCAGCCTACACTCATAGCACCCCGCTAGGATTTTTTGAATCGGGGATA
Source organism: Apocheima hispidaria (assembly GCA_947579745.1). NCBI lineage: Eukaryota > Metazoa > Arthropoda > Insecta > Lepidoptera > Geometridae > Apocheima > Apocheima hispidaria. Next base: position 10,834,253 of record OX388156.1, read on the forward strand.
CCGTGGAACACACAAAAAGACTCATCGACAACTAACACCCAGACCCAGAGCAGATACTTATCATCATTTAAACATCCGACCGGCCGGAAATCGAGCCCGGGATGTTTATAAAGCAGCTAATGCAGGATGGTCGTCAAATTATTAATGTGCATTGAGAATAAATTTAAATGAAACAGATTGTCATACTGAGGTCTGAACAGTGCAAACCCGATTTAGGTACTCTATGCGTAAAGTACGCCATTGTAGATTTGGCGCTGAAAAGGACATTTTGGACTTTTGTTGGAATAATTATGGTTTGAAACGTGGGCGCTAATATTTTGACGTAAAATTGTTGAAGTGCATTGAGAATAAATATAAATGAAAAGTGTCATACTAAGATCCGAACCACAGAAAAAATAATTACTTCTGTTTTCTGTGGTCCGAAGAGTGCAAGGCCGATTTACTCTATCCCTAAAGTACGCCATGGTAGATTAGGCGTCCAAAAGGTCATGTCGCTCTTTTGTTGAAATAATAATGGTTTGAAATTATGGTGCTAATATATATATTTTTTTATGTAATGTGGTGCAGCGGTTTATCATTTAGTAAGTATGTATATTTTATCAACATCGTTAGTTTTTACGATTTTCGTATTATCATTTCAGAGTCAAGTAATAAACGGATGCTGTACCTAGCTACGAAGAAAGGTCGGCAACGTATCTCTGATGCCCCTGGTGTTACAGGTATCCATAGGCGACGGTGATCGCTTACCATCAGGCGGCCCGTCTGCTTGTTTGCCATCTACGGCATAAAAAATAATATTGACTTAACGATCATAATAACAATCAAATAACATATTAAAATTATGAACTCGTATTATGATAATCATCAGAAAATGAGAGATAGCAAAATGCGATACACCTTCGTGTTTGTCATCATTGTGGTAGTTGTATTCCTCATGTGGACCCAGCATGATTTTACTGCAAGGCAGAAAACTGAAATAGAAATACTAGCCTTAAAAGTCAAAGAATTAGAGTCTACAATGGATATTGAAATAAAAGACAAAGTTGAATCAAGTATGAACGTAAAATTAGATTCAAAAGATATGAAATCAAACGACACAGATATAATAACTACTGATCTTCAAAAGACTACTTTGTATAACGTTGATAGACCAATTAAAACTATTCTGATTTGGACACTACCAAATCATGACCCTCTTATGTTTCTACTGAGGGACAATGAAGCTTTCGTCAAAAGAAGATGCAAAGTAAATAACTGCTATATAACAACGGACAAAGCTTATTTGGACATAACAGAATTTAATGTTGTTCTATTTAACGGACCAGAAGTCGTAGATAAAAAGCATCCAAAACTGCCTCCTACGCGGTCTCCAAAGCAAAATTATGTGTTTGCTAGCATTGAATCTTCGGACTACTACCCAATATGCGACAATAGATTTGATGGTTACTTCAACATATCTTGGACATATAAACTAAATTCCGATATATTCTACGGCTACATAATTATTAGGAACAGTGAAGGACAGATAATAGGTCCGCAAAAAGAAATGCATTGGTTGAGCATCGACGAAATGAAGCCCATAAACGAAACTATTAAGCAGAAATTAAGCTCAAAGAAGAAGCTTGCTGCTTGGTTAGTTTCGAATTGTAAGGCACCAAGCGGAAGAGACCAGCTTGTGAAACAAGTGCAGGATGAACTAAAAAAGCTTGACACAAGCATGACAGTCGATGTCTACGGTAACTGTGGGACGATCGCTTGTCCTCGACACCGTATGCCTCACTGCTTACAGATGTTTGAACGGGATTATTATTTTTACTTTTCGTTCGAGAACTCTTTCACGGAAGATTACGTCACAGAAAAATTATTGCACCCACTTCAACATTACTCCGTGCCAGTTGTATACGGAACAGCTAATTATACGAGGTAAAAATTATCATTTATAGCGATATCTTCGATATCGTACATCCATCGTAGGGTGACCAAAGTGAAACTGTTTCAAGGTTTCCTCGCCTGCTTTTTTCTTCTTTCTCTCAATTAGAATAGAATAGAATAAAATGTATTCAACATAATAACTACATACATAAAGTAAAGTATATATTTCAATTACATTAGTTAGGCGTTAAAAACATCAAGAGATAACAAATAGAAGGTAAAATAAACATAATTATAACAATAATAATGTCGAAAAGGAACTCAGCATAAATGCTGAGGGTGTCGGACACTCAGCGCTGATTTTCAGAAGATTTTCAATTCCTCTTGAGACTTCGGTAGAACTAGGAACCCGTGTATTATGGTTATATTATAGTCCCTGTAGTGTCGCTTTGTCCACTGTTTGTTTGTCCGTATTTCTATCACAGCATTATAACTTCAATATTTTATAAAAAATAGTAAATTAAATTAATTAACTCAATGCCATAGGAATAAAATTAGAAAGATTTTTGAATCCCAAACATCTGAATAGGGTGATCAGCACATGCGAATAAGCTTGTCCACAGAACGCATCCCTTACCGTTACTTTTCCGAAAAGCAAGTGAAAATGGTACTATGACTTAGAAACTTTGTTTGTTCCTTTTTTTTTCTCTATACCTTTGAGTGAAAAGATATCACGAGGATGGACATGGGATCTTTTTACCTGTCTGCCCCAAATAATACTAAATACTAAATAATATGTAGCTTGACAAGGTAGGATTATTTAAAAATTGCAGGAGGACCACGCAGCACCGTTGAACTTACGTAAAAACTCATTAAATCTTTATTCAATAATTATTTATTTCTTTTCGGAAAACGTACAGTGTTATATAGCTAGCTTATAAATGATATTATTTCTGAACACCGTTTATTAGCTTTCGAATTTTGAGTCTAGAATAACAAACTTACTTTAATTAAACTAACTATTAAACGTAGCCTGTTTGCTACAAAAAGATAAAAGAGAAATATCTTAAATATTCTTCCGTAAGGGAAGTAGGTATTAATGAAACTCGAGAGTCCTAACTCTCGAGTTTTATTAATACCTCCTAAGGTACCGTCAAACCAATTTCTAGTCATTAAATTGCGGGCTTTATTCGGAGATATATTATTATTGTTAAGGAAAATCATTAATTAATTTATTAAAAACCCCTCTCGTTTCAGATTTTTACCCGACGGAATGTATCTCAACGCACTGGAACTTGGACCGGAACAACTAGCGAAACGCATGTTGGAGATCGTAGCCGACAAAGAAGAATACTATAGTTATTTTAAATGGATGAACCACTATTCGTTCCACGCAGTCGAAGAAGTGCCAGAAACAGACTTTTACTGTAAATTCTGTGAAGCAATGAATGATGAAGAATTGATGAGCAGAACTACAGTGATTGAAAATTTTAAAGAATGGTGGAATCCGCCTACGATAAGAAAAGGGGCCTGTCCATCAAGACTGTGATTTGATATTATGGTGTGATTATAACACGTAAATGTTAATGATCGAGCGAAGCAAAGGTCTCAGTTTACAGGAATAAATCGATATGTGTACATGTATGTTCGATGATAATTTAGTGTAGCTGGACGACCAACGTTGCGCCTACATTGCCTCGGCCAGCACTTTGCAACCTTACTCCACCAGTCGTCACTATGTTTTAAAAAATATTGTGAACTTCCAGTAAGTTTATGTTGGAAGTTTTGGCGGGAACGTGTATAGAGATTTGTGTATTTTTGTAAGAGCTCGATATCGTGTCATTCAATTATTTTTCAAAACTTTTGTTATATCGAGTGTTAATTTATAAAAATGGTGGATTTTATCCATTGAGTGTTCGTGAACGTGCACGAGTGTTGGTGAATAGTATAATGTTGTGAAACGTGACTCTTCGTGTTGTTTCCAAAACTCCATAGAAACCTCTATTAAAGTCTTGACCAGTTTACTGGGGCGTGACGTGGACGTGACCGTGACTGACTTTGCTTGACTTAGACTATGACTGAGACTTATTTTATTTAGTATTATGAAATATTTGACATTACTTGAAATATTACAATACTTGACACTGACTAAATACACAACGTGTGGAGCCAAAAGCTAAGAGAAAGAAAAAAAAGTTTATATTTGTCCATGACAAATTCAAAAATGTTTTTTAAATTATTTTGTTTTGATATCGTTTGTCAAGAGATCGAAAAATCATTACTTTTAGTTTTAATCGAACTCTTCCATAAAATTAAAAAATATCAAAATGTATATTTAAACATTTGTAATCTGACGGTAAATAGAATTAGGAATTCCTATTAATAAATTTCTAATTATTAATCCTATAATATAATATATATCTTATAATTATTACTTTATTCCGATAAAGTAATAATCTTTTTAAGTCACACAATATTAATCTTTTTGGAAATTCACATTCAGTTATTTTATATTTTCTGCAAAGTGTAATTGCGCGAGCGAGACAACTGCGACTGGGACTAAGTGCTCTAATTTAAATTATGAACAAAATCTGTCAAGGTTTTATGAATATGATAGGTATGTTATGTATATACCTTTTATTCATACATATTATGTACCTTGTATTAATAGATAATATTAACCTTGTATTGACACATATTATGTACTTTGTAGATCCGCGAGGGCTCAATTTGGAGCCCTCGTTAAACTAAGCTTACCAAAACAAAATAATTAATTGGACGTGGCACTCATAACTTATTCAATAAGTCTTCAAAGCTATTTATTTGGGTTGGAAATGAGACCAGAATAGACTATCTAACTAATGGAAATGTACAAAGCATTGATAAATCACATGTCTATGAAGTTGGAGGCGCTAATGAATTACGTAAACGGACCATCGACTTGCGGGATCGTTATTATGATAATGATATTAGAATCGAATCCTAAGACCCAGACTTCACTAAAGTGGAGACGAGACGAGCGGAGAGTAGCTATAAATAAATAATTATTGCTGGACGTTTATCACACAGCGCCATCTAGCTCCAAACTAAGCAACCTTGTACTACGGGAACCAAATAACTGATAGAATACATAAATACTTTTTTTTTGTAAATACGTTGTAGGTTTTTACAAAAAAAAAAGTATCAGCCGGACAAGAACAAACATCCAAGTTCATCTCAAATATGTTATAAACAACCAGGATTTCGTTATTACACATCTTGTCTCCGCTTAGCTTCGGTGGGGACGGTTAAACAGAGAGGAGAGGAGATGTCTCATATTTGCTTACCGCGAACAAAATTTGATATGTGAGCTACGCCTTGCAAGCTGACGACGACGGTGGAGACGAGAGGAGATGTGAGCGGCGTGCTTGTGCGTACGGGACTGCTAGTTCCCCTGCGTCGCACGACCTACCCGCCACGCCCGCGCCGCTCAACTCTTGCAAGTACATTGCCGCACGCAGCTCAGCTCCTCTCTAACCAGTACACATCTCTGCTATGATCTAGCCACTACGCCAGTACTTCGCACAGCTTCGGTGGAAACACTCTAGCTGTTAAGCATCTCTTCTTGTCTCCGGTTCGCACATCTCCGCTTCGATGAAGTCTGGGCCTAAGAGTGCATTTCCACTGAAGCAGAGACGAGCGGAGCAGACAGGAGATACGAGCAGGAATCAACCACTCGCATAGTTTAAAATCAACATCTTGGCTCCGCTCCGCTTCAATGGAAACAGTGATAGCGAAAACAAGAATTACAGTTACGCTTAGTATTTGTAAGTATGCTTGTTATTTATTTGTAGATAAATAGATTTGTAGACAAAGTAAATAAAAAATAATTTTAATTAAGTTTATTGAAAGCCAAGTAAAAATATCTCCGACCGACCAACTGTACATGTTCGATCGAGTTACGAGTTATAATTTCCGGATGGTAGAGCGCCGATCGCTGCGCCCTCTGTAATGTATTTTGGCAGGTCCGCAGGCAGGGTGTCTGTGTGGCTTGGGGTATGGAAAATGCAATTTTTAGCTCGTTCACGCTTCAGTGCACACCGATAGAAATCTTGTTTTGTTTATTTTTTCCATCTCATTTGTACATCGGTGTTTATATCTTGTGTCTAGTTTCTAAGTTTTTCATAGAAATAAATAAATAAACGTTCATAACGATCTCAAAACCAGCGCTTTTATAAAGTTTTCTTTGTGTTACTAGTGAAGTTAAAATACTTTAAAGAGGATCGTGATAAAAAAGTAAGCAGCCAGTTCAATCAACAATTATTAATTGTAAGTAATAGTAAAACCACCATTGGAGTGAACGCAAGACTGGTTTATTATGTAGGTAGATACAGGTTTTACAACTACCCCATATACATATACATTACACTTCCCCCCTTAATAAGAAAAACATATAATGTAAAAAAAAAAAACAAAAATAAACAGAGCTGCTTAAGAACATAATCAAACCATAAACAAAAGTACAAAGTAATGTAACCTATAAGTACAATAAAAATATACTTAATAGCTTAATTGCAAACTAACATAGTACATTCTTGCATACAATATTTTATCTTATACTAGTCTATCATTAAACGTTGCTAGGGTCTGATTGAGCACGATAGAACCACATGAAAAATAGTATAAGCCTAGGTACTGTCAAGTATATAACTTTGAAATCCTTGAGTATTTCACATGTAGTAGGCATTGGATGCTAGTCTGCTTAATTAGGTCTCAGTGGTTAGTTAATATATGTTAAATCAATGTTTGTAATTGAGTTTGGTTTTACGTGGACGGAGGTTCGGGCGGCTGGGCGTACAAGTACCTTGTTGTGGGTCGCGTGGCTCAGCCGGCGAGGTATGCGCGGCCACGGGCGGCGCCGCTGCGAGCGGCGAGTCCTGCCCCATGCCGTACGCGCTGACGGGCGAGCTCGGTACAGACGACGTGTCTACCGGCAGTGTGTTGTCTTGGCCCAGATCGACCGATTTATTACCTGCACCAAACGCCCACGAATAGCGCTTAGATTTATTTGGCATTAGTTGATCGGCGTGTTTGGTGCTCGTTTTGTTCCCCTCCGCGATCACTTTGTAGGTGACCGAACCCGTTCGCTCCGTCACTGTTCCTTCGTTCCATCGAGGACCATGCCTGGAAAAATTTCGTACCAATACAGGGTCTCCAGCGGCGAAGTCTCGCGGCGTGCCGCCTGCGTGCGCGACTTGCGCACGTTGCGCCGCGGCGCTGCATTCCGCCGCGCTGGGCGCGCGCAACTGGTCGAGTCGCGTACGTAGCCGGCGTCCGAACATCGCAACCGCGGGCTCTTTCTGTGTGCTGCTATGCGAACTGTTACGATACTGAAGTAGAAATTTGCTGAGTGCCGACTCTATTTGCTCCCCGTCGGCCGTAGCCTTCTTCATTACCTTTTTTACCGTTTTAACTGCATTCTCGGCCGCCCCGTTACTTGCGGGGTGATATGGCGCCGTCAGGATGTGCTGGATGCAATTTCTCTTTAGGTACATCTCTAGTTTGGTGGAAGTAAATGGCGGTCCCCCGTCGGTCACCAGCTGCTTCGGCACCCCGAATCTAGCAAACATATCTCTTAGCTTACCGATCACCGGCTCCGCTGAGGTACCTGAAGTCATCGCGGCCACCTCTATCCACTTTGTATGTGCATCTACGACGACTAGGTAATACTTCCCGTTGTAGTACAGAAAGTCCGCATGAAGCCGCGCCCACGGCTCCTGTGGCCAAACGTAAGGCGCGGGCGGCACGTGCGGCGGCGCGTCGCGCACCGCGCGGCACGCGGCGCACGTGCGCGCTCGCTCCTGCAGCTCGTCTTCTATCGAAGGCCACCAGACATAATTTCTAGCGATTTGTTTCATGCGGACCATACCCACGTGACCCTCGTGAATGTCCTCGATGATGCGTTTACACAAGCTTCTCGGAATTACGATTCTGTATCCCCATACGATACAGCCGTGATCTACCTGTAGTGTTTCCTTTCGGTGAAAATACGGCTTTTCGTTTTCTACTTCCGTCAGGTCTGGCCATCCGCTTATAATGTACCCATAAATTCTACTCAGCATGCTATCCTTCATAGTCTCTTTCGCGACGTCCCTGTGACTTAGAGGAAACGTCTCCTCTACGTAATGGACGTACGCAACCTCCTCTTCGCTGACCTTCAATTTACCTTTAGCTAGAGGCAGGCGCGATAATCCGTCGGCATTACCGTTTTTATCCGTTGACACGAAGGCTATCTCGAAGTCGTATGCGGCGAGCCGTACCGCATACCTCTGCAGACGACTGGCGGCCGTCTGAGGGATCCCGTGCTTGGGACCAAATATGTAAGTGAGCGGTTTGTGGTCGCTGCGTAACATAAACTTACGGCCAAACACGTACTGGTGATGCCGCGCGACCCCGTACACAATGGCCAGCGCCTCCTTGTCGATCTGGCTGTACTTACGCTCGGCGTCGTTGAGAGTGCGCGAGGCGCAGCACACGATGCGCTCGCTCCCGTCAGGGTACACGTGTGAGAGGACAGCCCCCAATCCGTATTCGGAGCTATCCACGGCCAGTACCAATGGAAGCTGCGGCTCGTAGTGCGCCAGAGCCGGCCCGCTCACCAGCTGCTCCTTTATGCTCTCGAACGCCAGTTGGCACGCCTCCGCCCGTGTCGATTTATTCGGTAGCCTAAATAACAAACTTCATTTTTAAAAAAATCGCACTTTTCTATTTTTATGCGCAAACCAGCTTCTTGTAGCCTAGACAGCACGGCCTTTAAGTTTTTCATGTGATTATCCCTATTTGACCCAGTTATACAAATGTCATCGATAAAACATACTACATTTTCTATCCCACACAGCGTTTCTTCGATTAACTTCTGAAAAATTTCTGGTAAACATTTCAAACCGAAAGGTGCCCTACGGTACATAAACACACCGACGTGTGTAGTTATAGCAGTGAGTGGTTGAGACCCCTCGTGTAACATTAATTGTAGGTATGCATTTTTCAAGTCTAATTTTGTGTACTGCTCCCCACCACTTAGCGCTGCAAATAACTGTTCAATGCGCGGCAATGGGTAATGCACATCTTTCAGCTTCGGGTTTACCGTTATCTTATAGTCGCCGCATATACGAATCGAACCGTCTCGCTTGATAACAGCTACAATCGGCGTCCCGTAGTCCGACCGTTCGACCTTGACTATTACCGACTCCGATTCTAAGCGCTGTATTTCGCGTTCAACAGGAATGCGCATCGCTAAGGGTATCGGACGAGCTTTGCAAAATATCGGCTCAGTGTCTTTGAGATATAACTTAATCTCCCTTTTAAAAGTTCCCAACCCGTTTTTAAAAACCTCTGGAAATTCTAGTTTTAGTTTAGTAACGACGGGATCGCATTTTTCATTCAAATTTAAAATGTTGATTGATTTTAAATTTAATTTACGCATCCATAGACGGCCCATTAATGGTTTTGCGCCGTTTGCGATAACGAATAGAGGTAAAACTGTTGTCTCGCTTCCTCGCGCCACCGTCACTTCGACGCGACCGAGAGGTACGATCTCGCCGCCCGAATATGACCGAAACTTTGCCTCATCATTAATAATAGGTAAATGGGATAAACAGTCATCATAAAATTGCTTTGACACTGCCGATATTTTGCTACCGGTATCTACTTCAAATGAAACCTTAACATTTTCAACTTTGAGCTCTAAATAATATGGATCGTCCTTACGGTTTGTTCCCGCTGCTGGCACGGAGAAATGATATAATCCGTCACTAGCGTCACTTTCCGTATTTTCTTCTTCGATATAATTTTGGGATTTTAACCCCCCGCTATTAATTTTTTTTTCACTTTTTGGACATTTGAGGGCCAAATGCCCCTTTTCACTGCACTGATTACAAGAATAAAACTTATACCGACACTTGTTAGGCGTGTGGTTGACCTTTCCACACCGCCAGCAAGCGGTACTGCGCCCTCGCTACGTAGGCCCGACACAAACTGATCCCTCAGATTCTCCTCCAGCGTCGCACCGAAGTTACAGTGAGTCGCGAGGTGTTTCAGGGTTTGTAAGAATGTGCCGACATTTTCACTCTCCGCCTGTCGCCGCTGTCGAAATATGTGCCGCTCGGCGATCTCGGACCGCTTCGGTTCGAGGTGTTCACGAACTAACGCTACCAGTTCCTCGAATTTCTTGTTCTCTGGATGGTTTGGCGAACACAGGTCACACATAAGGTCGTACGTGGTGGCGCCGACGTGCGTAACCAACGTGGCGACTCGTAACTCGGACTTGATTTCATTTAACAAAATAAACTGTTCCACGAGTCGCACGTAGGCACACCAGTTCGCCCTGCCATGAATATCGAATTCATGCAACTTCCCGTACGGCATCTTTGTTAATTTCGAAGATTTTCCAATAAAACTGCGCCAATGTAAGTAATAGTAAAACCACCATTGGAGTGAACGCAAGACTGGTTTATTATGTAGGTAGATACAGGTTTTACAACTACCCCATATACATATACATTACATTAATGATAATCAATCATTGCTTAATAACCGATGTCTTTCATCTCTCAAAAGTAATAGCTTCATAATAAATTAAACTGGTGGTCTTTACGCTGTAACCAGCGTAAAAACCGCCAGTTTAATTTTAACCATGAATATGAACCAACTATATGATTCGTGTCCATAATCACCGCTTCTAGACATTCGTCCCTGACTGCGGCCCTGCTTTCCTCCCTACGTCTGATATTCCGAAATTTGCGCATAAACTCGGCTAATGAGATTCCGAACGTGATGTTTCGGTGACAGATAATTTGGATGCGATGTAAAGAAAAGACATCTCGAATGACAAATGAGGCAAGCGTTTTTGAGACAATGACTCAAAATATATATTACTAGTTGCTACCCGCGACTTCGTTCGCGTGAACATAAAAAAAGTATCCTATAACCGTTTTTGTGATATACAGTAACTCCTTATAAAGTTTTATCAAGATCCGTTCAGCTCACAGATCACACTAGATACCGCATGACGCGATTCGTTGGTCCTACAAATTCAAGTTTGAGATAGGCGCGGGTCGCGGGGAGTGCGACCGAGCGTTCTCATTGGCTATCTCAAGGTTACGCCTACTAGCGCCTAACAATCTACCAATCAGAGTATTTTTTTATAAGTGTATTTAGGCTGGTGCGTGGTGCGCTTCGAGCGTCCTGAATGCAGAATCTAGGGTTTGATCTGTGATGCAGCCGCTTAGCCGTGATAACGCGAAAAACATCCAGATAGAGAGACAAAGTTACTTCCTATATAGTTCGCTGGATGGCGATGATCCATTTTTGTGCATTTTTGACGTGTTTGACTGGCAGTTGTAATGTAGGGAGACCTGAATCGCGCAAGCGAAGTTTTCTCCTCGAGACGAACGTATTCATTTTTATACCTCGAAGCTTTATTGGTCCTGATACGACTGCTGCTATATTCCTCTGAATTTTATAATATAAGTTTCCAAGCTTTGCAAAATAGTGAAAAGATTGTTTGTAAAAAGTTCTTAGAAATAATATAGATACTCAATGTTCGGTTAAAGAACGAACATAGTCTAAAATAAATATTATTGTGTTTACATAAAAAATGTGTAAATACAGTTCGTTGATGCCAATTGGTATTTTTCTTTGAAATAGTGCTAGTTGTCAGTGTCTTAGGTTCCATGTTATCCCTGACACAGGGAATGTTAGCGGAGAGCTATGAGAATAAAGGGTTTCTGCGGGTTCCGTAGTACTACAAGGAACTCTTATAAGTTCATCATGTCCGTGTTTCCGTCTGTCTGAATCCATTACAGCCTTATAATTTTTTGTATAATGAGGGTAGCTCCCATACATGTTCAGGGGGAATGAAAAAAAAAATTTTTTTTTAATCATTGAATAGGTATTTTAAAATTAAGGTCTCCTAAACCAATTTTTTGTCAGATGTAGCGCTTGCGAAAATCCGATAGTAGCTTACAATGTGACCCTCCCTCTGCCATTTCTATACTACGCATCTCAGAAATGTATCATCTTTCGAGTTGATAGATTTCAGTAAAACTTTTCTTTTAAAATCGTTTCCAACAACATGGTGATAATAACTTTCATATAATCCGACGTGTCTACGGAACCCTACTAAGCATGTCCCGACGTTCTTTTGACAAGTGATTTTTTATTCAGTTGACTTAAGATCCAATATAAAATATTTATAATAATCAAAGATTTAACTTTTTTGTCATTTTGTGTACTTGTTCTATTCCAGAAGCCCAATTTTTATTCAACACATTATTTTAGTATGTTATAGCTGTTTAAAAATGAACTCAACCAGTCTCTAACGGAAACCTCGACACAACGAGATTTACGGAGAACACGGATGTACAGGTAATTTAATTTATTTCTCGTTATAAAACAGATACAAAACTGTCAAACAATTTTCTGTAAAGCTAATTTGGATACGTAGGTCAACAATAAGAAGAATAGCAACACCATTTTTTTTTTATTTATGGTTGGTTCGAACAAAAATATTGATTTCTCAACTGCTGTGGTATCATATTTTTCCTATCCTTGTTTTGTAATTTCTTTAGAAAACCGTCTGGAATAAAATGCTTAAACTTTTACGTTTTGATCACAAATGCTTTGTCTCTTAAAAAACATGTGTTCAAATCGAGTTACCCCAATATCCACATACTTCCATAATAATAATATTTTGTATTTTCTGTTTGATAAAACTGTTTTCTGTTTTGTATTGTGGCTATGGATCTTTGTAATACGAAATAAAGTTTTATTTAAAACAAAATTATTATTATTATTGACATTAATTAATTAATAAAATTATTAATTATGAATGCAATAATTAATAAAATTATTAATTATTAATATTTATATTTTTATTTTATATTATTAATATTTATTATTAATTTATTATTTAATTTAATTTTATGTTTATTTTGTAATTCAATTGAATTTTTTATGTGCAATATAGCCCTTTGTAGTCTGAAATTAGAATTTGAAATAATAATATTATGTGTAGGATTTTGTTTGGGGCCAATGATAATTGTACTTGCTGCTCCCCTTGAATCAGCGCCGATACAAATGTGGTATGTAAATGAATTCGCTTCAAATTGCAATATGTAAGTGGATTTTTCCTGTACGTGATAATACGTGCTTAATTATCACGCAAGTGGCCGGAAAAGTTTTGCAAGATAAGGAGATACGGTTTTATTTTAATTTTCTCCTAGTAAAAAAATATCTTTCACCTCATTAGCTCAAACAGGCACCATTTGCTGCGAGAAACCAGTGTGCAAAATCACATTTAACTATCTGTGTCAGCAAAGTGAATTTGAATTTCGAATATCACAATTTGTAATTTTTGGTGCGTTCGGAAACGAACTCTAAACTTTGAATACATTTGTTAAAATATTAAACGCTTTTTTTTAAAACTCTATTTATTACGTACCAAATTTAATTATATTATTATTATTAAAGAGTTACAACACAAACATTTACAACAAGCACATACACACACAGACACTTTTTTGTTAATGTTGTTTCATTATATTATAAATATTTACATCTAATATATTTTGTTATGTGCTCGTTGCTGAGGTGAAAAGTTGTATACGTGCCATCCGAGACCACCTTCGTACCTTTGAATCCTTTGCCAGTTTGCCTTTCCAATTAAGGATAATTAAAATTGAATTTTGATAATTATACATCAGGTATTATTTTTCTAGAATGACATAAATTGGTGCTTTGAGTGAATAGAACTGCAACCACAGTCTCCTCTATCTCCCATAGTTTCTAATCCAGCACGAGGCGTAATTTCCGACAAGTTAATAGTGACCGACGTTTACTGACATTAGCGGAAGTTTAATGGCGACAAAGTTCCGAGTTGATTCTTGGATGGCGGCGTAAGGCGACAAAGTGGGGCTACCGTTACCTACAAAGCATTCTTACTTTTTATTTCTATGCAACCGAGTGATGAGACGAAAGTCGCTCGCCTGATGGTAAGCGTCATGCTTACCCATATCATATCAGTTCAGTGGTGTCACCTCAACAATCCAAAACCTTGCGCGGAAAACCAGTCGATCAGAAAAATTAAGCAGACATAAAGTCGTCACTACGTCAATAAAAACACGTCCTCAAATATTGTGGTAGGCCCTCAGGACGTCGGAGGTTGTCGATAAAAAAACTCGAATGAAGTACGGTGAGTGAAAAGCAACTTTAGTTACAGAAATATGATTTTATTATTCCAGGAAACTGGAAAGTGTGTCAAAAGGCACATGATTATGACGACGTGACGTTCTCTTGTTATATATATATGTAAATAAATAACTGCCGATAATGCAAGTATGCCTCCACTTACGCTGTGCTTTCACCTCTTTCTTGTGGAAATATCTTGTAATGCTGTAAATAGTTTTCAACATAATAAGACTTTGCATTAGGTTGATAATAACTAACAGCTAACGATTGACGTTCACCAACGTCGCCGGAAGTTTAGCTCCTAAATACTTACTCCTGCAAAAGTTGGAGAGTTTATCGCTGAGCCGTGGCTCGATGTTCGACGGTTTTCACATTACTTATTCACGATGACCTTTGACGTCTAATGGGAGACGAAAGTTAGGAAATGGCCCAAAATCAGTTGATATGTTAAAGGTACTTAGATCCAAGTGATTATTGGTACAAGTCGGAACGTCTTAGTATACTATGGAAACTGACATGGTTTTGATACATTTTGTTTTAATAAAATGTTTTTTAATTTTGTTTTGATAAAGGTCACCGAATGTGATCGAAGCTATAGTCGGAACAACCGACTCAATTTAACGTGAGTATTCCCGTTTTATTAAAACAAAATGTCTTAGTATACGTTTAAAATGTCTTATAATAATCATGTTGACTAATGTAAGTTTCTACCTATTTTAGCGAACGACAAGATTTTTCTCTGTTGCTCATGTATGTGTATGTACACTTATGCTCTAATCAAATTAAAAATGTTAAATAAAAATATTTGAACATATCTCTGGGTGAAATGTGAATATAAGCAATTTAAAAATGTCGGCTGTGCGAATTATGTCTCGTACGCGCATTTTTATCATTTTTGAAGATAAAAATATCACAGAGTACGTAAACAAAATACCCGGTCAGTTATCTTTACAACATCAATGTAAGTAAAGTAAATTTTATGCTAAGGTTTTCAATTTTGCCAAAAAATTAAAAAGAAAACGAACGCACGTTTCGTCAGCTGTCTGATTATTGACGCCACGTGCGACACGTATTATAGATTGATAGAACTTGTGCGACGGAACAAAATTCTTTATAATCTATCAGATGGAAATTATTGCAATAATTGCCAATTACTCCGGGCCGTAAGTGGTCAGGGTCCTGTCAGGGGCGAGGCTTCAGTTACCCTTGTTCACACACAACAGGATAATCCATTCAGTGTATTTCGTCATGGTTGGTCCCATAGTAAAAGTTGTTCATAATGATGAGTATTATGAGCCCTTTTCGGTTTAGCATACCCTTTCTTTATAACCCTGTATATCACTTTATTTTTGCCCAACATCAAAAAAAATAAGGGCTTTGTTAGATAGCATATTATGATTGCCAATTTAATACCGAAAATTTTAGTGAAGTGGTATCCTATCAGTGAGCATTATGATGAGTATTATGAGCCCTTTTCGGTTTAGCATACCCTTTCTTTATAACCCTGTATATCACTTTATTTTTGCCCAACATCAAAAAAAATAAGGGCTTTGTTAGATAGCATATTATGATTGCCAGTTTAATACCGAAAATTTTAGTGAAGTGGTATCCAGTCAGTGTTCCGTCAGGTACGTGAAAAAAATGTGTTCATGCAGTTTCGTGTCAGGTGTATCCGAGCTGATTTTCCCGTAGTTGTATTAGAATGCAGATGAGCGTGTATGTGAAAGTGGTGCAAAATCAATAAGTATATACGGGATTATGGTAATATGTTGAAGCTCGGCCGATCGCATTTTCTTCGCTCGCTTCATGCTTCATAACTTTTTAATCTAGTTAACTCTGCATCGGTTAGAATTAGAATAAGCTTGATTTATTTTCAAGTGGCTTTAGTAAAGAGCTCTTGCCTCTCAAGGTATTGGATTTAATTCCACCTCGTAGTTTTTCACCAGCAATGAGGCGTTTTCAAAAAAAAGAAATAGTTTTACAATACTTACTAGATGGCGTAATAGTCAGAGAACTTTACCTGTCATTGTCAATTCTGTCGAAATATTTATTGTTTTTTTTTAAATCTTAAATTTAAGCTTCATTCGTTGTGTATTTAGCTAGTGTCAAGTATTGTAATATTTCAAATGAAGTCAAATATTTCACAATATTTTTTTCTTTGTAGTTCTAGTTTGTTTATTTAAGTTTAGATATAGAATATATAATATAGTTTATATAATATTTTTAACTTTTTAGCTATTGGCTAAATACAAATGTGAAGCCAAAAAATACGAGAAAAAAAATTTCTTGTCATGTCAGAAAAAGTTCAAATTACATGTAACGCCATCTATTGTGTACTTTTATTACTAGGTTTTTGTTTTTTTTTTAGAAAACGCGTCATCAGGATGGTTATTTTATTTTTTATTTATTGAAATTATAAAACCATTTCGAGGAATCGCCATACTGAGTGATCAGTAAGTTACCTATAACTTAAAAATCGAAAATAGTAAGAGATTATTATTATTTTAGCTTCATTTGACATTACGATGACGTCACTCTTGGCTAAATAGAAAGATATTCCTGAGCCTACGAACGAAAAAAGTGCCGAATGTCATTGCATTGACAATGTCATCAACAAAAGAAAATTAAAACGTAAACATAACCTCTCAAAGGGAGTTTTGACGGGAACGTGAAGAAGTCATGTCGCGACATTCTATTATTTTCCAAAACTTGTGTTATTTCGAGAACGCGCACGAGTGTTGGTGAATAGTATAATGTTGTGAAACGTGACTCTTAGTGTTGTATCCAAAACTCCATTGAAACCTCTAGTAAAGTCTCCACCACTTTACTGTGGCTTGACGTGGACTTGACTGTGACTTACTTTGCTTGACTTAGACTATGACTGAGACTTATTTTAATCCTGAAATATTTGACTTCACTTGTAATATTACAATATGTTTTGGCTCCACACGCTGTGTATATTTAGCCAGTGGCAAGTATTGTAAACGTTTCACAACATTATACTATTCACCAAGTACTATACTATTTTCGAACGTGCACAAGTGTGCACGTTCAAAAACACGTAATGGATAAAAATCCACCATTTTTAAAAACACATTAACACTCGAAATAGTACTTGTTTTGGAAAATAATACAATGACGCGACATAACTTTTTTTTTTTTTTTTGTTTCCTCCTAAGAGGATTATGGCGTCCCACGTCTTATGCATTTGCCAATGTCAAGTATTTTCATATTTTTTTCAAGTTTTGGTGAATATTGTCAAATAAGTCAAAGTCACAGTCAAAGGCGAGCAAACCAAGTCGTGGTCAAGTCCAAGTCATGCCCCAGTAAAGTGGTGAAAACTTTACTAGAGCCTTCTATGGAGTTTTGGAAACAACACGAAAATTCACGTTTCACGACATTATACCATTCACCAACACTCGTGCATATTCACGAACACTTAACGGGTAAAAATTCACTGTTTTTACACATTAACACTCGAAATAACACAAGTTTCGGAAAATAATAAAATGACGCGACATGATTTCTTCACGTTCCCGCCAAAAACTCCGCGACATAACTTCTTCACATTCCCGCCAAAACTTATTTTTTTATCATTAGAGGCAACGGCCTCAATATTGAAAACCAAGTAAGACGTCGTCAGCCACGGCATTTATATTATTATTTGTAAAGGATTCAGACAGACATACAGATGGACATGACGAGCTTATAAGGATTCCTTGTGGTACTACTGAATCCTAAAAAAGGGTGAAATCTTAGATTATAAGCATGAAATAATTATTTCTTTCAAATTATGCCTTTTAATTGAATCAAAGAAAGCAAAAATTATCACATAAATACACATTTCTCTTTCAAAAGCTAACGCAAAAAGATCAAGCGGATTAATTAGTAAATTACGGGAAATTTTATTTGAGGTTTTTCGCAATTTATTTTGGCGGATCGGAAACGAGGTAACCAAATGGAGGTTATATTTTTTATTAAACATTAAAGGTAAAAGAACTGTGAGGAATTAAATCAACATTATAGTCAATTATTATGAGTAACCCAAAAAGGTTAATAATGTAGGCTTCTTAGTGCTTAGAATCTCAGGTAGCTTAGGATATAAGCATAATTATATAGATAAGTTTAAGGGTATCTCTCTACCTTTCCGGTCCATTCACAGCTTTCTTTTATAAATCTGTCCAACCTACTTATATTATGCCACCAATAAAAACCACTGTGATATAACCTAAATCACTCCAATCAAAATTTAGTTACCCGACCAAATAGGGTAATCACTTTTTAATGGAACGCTTAAAATGTCATGATCAAAAAAACTGTCAAAAATTATGCCCCATTTTAAAATCGTGTTTTGTATGGAGACTATCCTTCTGGACTTTATTTATAAGGAGAATTCTGTGTATGCCACATAATAAAAATAATACTACAAAAATTACAGAATAATCACTACGAGATGATATTTATATAAATGACAGCTCTCACTACATCGAAATAAAGTTAATTTTAGCACACAGTGAAACCTAACTACCGGCGATGAATACCTATAGACGAGCAACGCGAAAAACATTTAAAAAAACACAGATTAAAAAAACAAACGTTGATTGTGTGAGCAACAAAGTTTGGACGAGTTTTGGCGGGATCATGGAGAAATCGTGTCGCGCTATTGTATTATTTTCCAATACTTGTGTTATATCGAGTGTTAATGCATAAAAATGGTGGATTTTTATCCATTAAGTGTTCGCGAAAGTGTACGAGTATTAGTGAATAGTATAATATCGTGAAACGTGACTTTTCGTGTTGTTTCCAAAACTCCATAGAAGCTTCTAGTAAAGTCTCTATCACTTTACTGGGGCATGACTTGGACTTGACCGTGACTTTCTTTGCTTGACTTCGACCGCGACTATGACTTGTTTGATAATATCTAACAAAACTTGAAAATATATAAGTATACTTGACACTGGCAAATACATAAGACGTGCGACGCCAAAATCCTCTTAGGAGGAAAGAAAAAAAAAAGTGGCCTTAAGGTAGATATTTTTAATTAAGAATGTTGATGCTGGTGAAGGTACGTTAAGTTCCAAACTAAGACAATTAAGTGGACTAAGACGTAGATAGGCACGCTACTTATCTTGTTGTGAACCAGACCCTACTTGAACTGGACCTTCTGTATAAACTTTTGTTCCCAAAAGCTTAGGGCTTTAATCACCTAACCCTAGAAAGATCTGTGTTTTTGAACAGGGTTACTCTAAATGGTGCTACTTAACCGAGGTACATTGAAGCTGATACCACCACCACCATTATCATGACCATCATTACTCCACCAGAAGTGAGAAGGGAAATTCCTTGTATTGTTTAAATTAAAAATAAACAAGATGACAATCGACAAGAGTACAAAAAAAAGTAACTTAAGTAAGTAGTAAGTAAGTTTTCTCAGGTAAAAAGTTGCAGAAACTCGTACGGCTCCGTGCGGCTTAGTACCGTCGACATTTTAGAACAAGAACGTACATAAATAAATATTTACTAAAAAATAATAATTCATATGGTCAAATTTTCTGGATCGCAAAAAGTCTGTGTTAAGGAAATGACTCATTTCAGAATTACTGTAAATGAATAAAAAAAGAACTTAGAAACAAAAACCTACCTACGATTCAATTTTAAGTACCTACATCCGAAGCAAAAAAGGTCACATTTTTAACCCAATCTAAACTAACAAGCAATTAATTTGAGTAAACAATAAAACATGAAGCATCTCGGTCGTGGCAACAAGTTCATTACTTATCATAAAAGGATCTGAGGAAGGCGGTAAGTAATTCCAGAGCAGTATAATTAAGAAATTGCTCTTCGTGTTCATTATCTCGTTTATTCACGTTTTATTGCTTAGTTACACTAACGCTGACACCCATTTCTGTTAAAGTTTTAAGATACTTGCCGCGGTAATAATCACACTAATACACACTTTTGTAGTTCGACCCGAACAGTAATCTAGTTACCCCTGCATCTTTACTACCCGATTTTGCCCAGTCCTACTACCACTTTGTCGTTTTGTAATATTACCTTGCCGCTTTTTATCCCAGTGAAATATACAGTTCCTATAGAATAGGTGCTAGTAAGAATAGATAAAAAAATAAAATAAAAAAAATAGTAAAATATAAAATAAAAATATAAACTGTTTCCTGAAGGCGAAATCAAATACCAGAAAAAAGAATAATCTTTTGCCAAAGTTTTTAGGTAAAAAAAGTTGACAGAACAGAAATAGCTGCAGTGAGATGGAGACTATAGGTGGAAATGATGATGATTATAGACACGGTTCATAATTACTTTTTAAGTCCATATATTAGTTTCCCAGAGAATGTAAGTTACTTTCTTGGCTCCTTTCCAATATTTTTTCGATCCCGCGTTTTTTCTCGACCAAAGTAATATGATATTTCACCGGAAACCTTCCGCCAAGCTTTATGGCATTTTTACTGTAAACTTAAGGTGGGAATAATTCTATAATTCTTAGGGAAAAAAAATATCCTTATAAGGTAGGAACTCTTATAGGATCACTTCGTCGTCCGTCTGTCCGTCTGTATCCCTGTCAAGACCCTTTTTCTCAGAAACGCTTAGGGCATAAAGTTGAAATTAGTATCAAATAATTAGGTCTACGGTCACTTAGAGCTGTAATAAGGAGAATTCTGTGAGCTGTAATCAAGATTCTAAGTCAGCGCTATAAAAAAAGTATGACTTACAATTTCGCCATTCTTCTTTATAGTTAGACTAAATGACAAAGATCCGACTTATGTTTTCGTTAGAACAATGTGCGGTGCTTTCGTAGTGTTATATAAAATTTTATGTAAAAAACTTTATACTTAAGCCTCGGTGCGCGAGTCAGACTCGCACTTGTCCGTTTTAATGGTAGGACTTTTTATTTTTTGTAGAGTCTGCGTGGCTAAGTAACACAACTTTGCCAGTTATTCAACTGCCAAGCAGTAGTGTGCAAACGTTACTTTTCTCTAGTCTAGCGTAATTATTGGGCATAAAGACATTTAACAACTCGTATCTCAGCGTGTGCAATGCCGCGCATGGTTTTGAACTGTTGAAGTTCAAAATCCTGGGTAACTGTTATGGGCAAGTTTAACACTTAAGATGGGGTAGGTAGGCAATGTGCTGGTCTCGTCACTCAGTATATTAAATACATATCGAAAAGAAAAGAGAAAGAGAAAGATATAAAAAAAGTCTCTTCTGTGATACATATACTATAGTCACGAGAATGATATAAGTTTGATTATAATCAACGTATAGCTTCGTAACGCATTGAGAACGTCCACATTTTAGAATTGGTTCAAAAAACGATCATAGTAATTGACTTCGATTCTGTTGTACCGCTTACTAGGACTGTATAGTTAAACTAAATCAATCAGACAGGAGTAATAATAATAATCTTTATTCAGTATAGACAACTTATGTACATAATATTAACTTCAGATGCCATGGGCTAAAATAGGCTATAAGTATTGAGTGGCTGCTGCCGAGCTAGGTTTACACCTGTATTTCGGCAGGCAGCTTACTTCCCTGATAGCTGTCAGACGTACGACAAACGAGTGTACTCGTATCAAATTGTAAAATATTGTATTATTGTAAAATTACCTCTACTCTTTTTATTTCGATCTATTGTATTGTGGCAACAATTTTGGGTTTAATTTAAATTTTATTCCGAAATGGCACAACATAATTGACTGTCCAACTGCAACACTCAGATGCCAGTCAGGTCCATAGTACGGGACATAGGGGCTTACGAAAAGCACTTCTTGCTTATATGAATGTCAATATGCATCCACATCAAGAGACGATTCATGCATTCAACAATCAACAATATATCAATATATTAGAGTTCAATTTCGTGTGTGGTTTGTATATCTATAACGGCGTCCGGCTAAGTTATCTGGAGAGTTGACTAAAGGAGTCACCAGCGCAATTTCTGAACAAATCGCATAGCCTTGCATAGAACATTTTAGTACTATAATTTGGCCAGCTCTACAGATAAGTTGGTAAAGTGTAACAGGTGAGTGTGGGCACCGAGCTGACCATTCTCTGTAATGAGAGCGAGGAGAGCCTCGATGCAAGCTGAAACGACTACAATAAATGGAATTGCAGCAGAGCGCTGCAAACTGCGCTGACCTAAATACGTTAAAATTAGATTCATTTTCTGCAGCTGAAATAAAATTGTAAAAAAGATATTTAAAACTATGGATCGAAGTATGGAACGAACTATATCGAATACTAGCTGCGCCCCGCGGTTTCACCCGCTATTCTACAGAAACCGAATCCTTTTTCGGGATAGAAAGTAGCCTATGTGTTATTCCAAGGTGTAAGCTACCTCCATACCAATTTTCATTCAAATCCGTTCAGCCGTTACAGAGTTGAAACACACAAACACACTTACCTTCTTACACACAAACTTTCGTATTTATAATATTAGTGTGATAATGGAACGAAAAGTGATCTGAGTTTGATAGATTTTAGAAATACCCCTATTATGGCTGTTTGACAATCTCGCCAGAGCAATTTTTATTCAACAAAGCAAAGCATTTTTTTATTTTTTTTTTATATTCAACCGCCAAACAGTAGTGCAAACATTACTGTGTTCCAGATTGAACGGCTGTGTTTCCAGCGTAATTCCTAAGCATACAGAGATTTAATATCTCACAGTGACGAGCGGAGGACAGTGCCACGCAGTGTTTAGAACTGCCATAGTTCAAACTTCTGGGTGGCATTGAACTGCAAGCGTAAAGCTTACCATCAGGCGAGCTACGATCTCATCTCACCACGCAGTTCCATAAAAAGAAAAAGATAAAATTAAAACGTCTTCATAAAAGTCTCTCAGACTTTTTTTAACAAAGCGGTTATTATCGGCCAACAAGATCTGAAATCTTTTTAAGTAGCAAGGTAAGTATTAAAGGGTGCTCCTTGTTTGATTTTAAACGCTTAGACGAGATCGTTAACGTTAACAAAGATTCAGATAAAGTATTTTAGCAAGTAGTTGAGCCATTTAAAGCCCTTGTCCCGCAATGATCTCGCTCGTTCATTTTCAAGTCATAATTAGTGAGAACTTGGCACGACTAAATACCCCTTAACGAACTAGGAGCTAGTGAAATAAAAAGATTCATATATTCATATATTCTTTATTTGCCACTAGTTGTACAAAACTCTTATTATAATAGAATATCCACTTAAGACTTAGTCACCCATTTCGGGCATTGCAAAATTACGACAAAATTAAAGATGTCAACAGAAGTACGATATCCAACTTTTCAGAATGCTCATATAAAAAACCTCTATGTTTTTAATTTGGATGGATGGATGATGGATGGTGGATGGAGGGATAGCGACAGTGATGGTTTGAATATTACTATTAGTACTCACGGGATATTTACCACGGTTATTGTTTTTGTTGAGTTCCCGATATTTCGGCACAGTTGCATGCGCCATGTTCACGGGTAGACTATATAATATCGGGAACTCAACAAAAACAATAACCGTGGTAAATATCCCGTGAGTACTAATAGTAATGTTGTAAACAACCACGAAAGTCTAAAACACTGGTTTGAATATGTTGCAATTTGCCAAAACTATATAGAGCCCCTAAAAGGTTTTTAACCTGAGCTGCTAAAAACCTCTAAAAGGTTTTTAATCTGAGCTCTATTTATAGTTTTGGCAAATCGCTACATATTCAAACCATCATTGTCACTGTGCTGTCAGTTTTTCTTTTTGTATTTTTTCTATTTACAAGTTGTTTATTATGTTTTTAAGATAAATTACAGAATAAAATACAAACGCTATCTGGAAAATGGAAATTACTCGTGCATCTAAGCATATAAATACTGTGATCGATCACCTATATCACAGTTTAATATTTATATTGTGATCAATGAAAATACAAATAAAAATATAGGATGGAAACGACTCATCCTTTTAATAATAGGGAGAATTCTATGGATCCATCATTCATTTTGGTAAGAAATAGAATAGGGAGAATCCTGTGGATAATAGTAGCATTTTTTGTTTCTAAAGTTAGTTAGCTTCTTAACTTTACCTACTATATAATTATGTACGTTATCTGTAACTGTATATGTGGTATATATAGGTATAGATCATATTATTTTGTGTGGATTTAGTTATTCTTGGCTTTTTTAAATAATAATAATAATTAGCGCACGCAACGGAGAGAGCTATAGTCGGGCTTTCTTTGGGCGATAAAAATCAACGAACCAACGTCATCGGCAGAGCTTTCTGAAGTGCTAGCTGAAGTGGCAATGGGCAGGCCACATGGCTGGAAGAACTTATCACCGATGGGGAAGAAAGGTTCTTGAATGGCGACCATGAACCAAAGGACGCAGCTTAAGTAGACCTCCCACTAGATAGACCAACGTCGTTGTGAAAGTCACGGGCCGTTGGATACCAATGGCAGATCGTCGTTCGGTGTGGTGCTCTAAAGTGGAGGCCATTATTCAGTAGTAGACATCTTCTAGTGATGATAGGCAGCCTAATTATCCTAGGCACGTCACCATTGACCGCAGGTTCCTTAACTCATTGTAAGTATCGTCCTGACCACAGATAAGGTTGGGCATCTCCCCGCTCTTGGCGACATTCTAGGGTTAGATTTTTATGATATTAATGTTGTAAAAACAGTCATTTACAAAAATAAGAATACCTCTTTTGTTATTTATTCCGAGTAAGGCGCTAGTAAATGTAGCCGGTCCACTTTTTTGAAACAAAACCAATCTGTTCAAACATTATTATTTTCCGGTATATTAAAGCGTAATAATTAGTTTATTATCACGTTTACGGCATGCATGCTCTCTCACTCGCACAATCAAAATTTTTAATTAAAATTACAAAATTACTGAGAATGACTTTATTACACCAGTACCAAATGTTTCTGCCAAATATTTATCAAAATCCGCCGCTCCAGCAAACGTTGGTCCCTTTTTAGAGGAAAATCCAATCAAAAATTGCCGACGACAAAAAATAAACTAAACAATCGTAGAACCTGTCTAAAAAATGTTAAGATAAGTCAGTTAGTTGAGTTAATTGTTTATTTTTATTTTTTATTGTTTGTTTTTGTAAATTTCGCCAGTTGTTGCAAAGACTTCTTTTGCCTCGCTCACTCGTTCAACTAACAAAAATACAAAATAATTTAATCTTTAGGCCGCTATTAATAGCAGGCACCGTGCCCATTATTCTGTCCGAATTGCGTATTTAAATCATAATAGTCAAATCGCTCAATTTTAACTTTCAGGTGAAATTTTTCTATGAATTTATTTACTCTTTAATAATATTTATATTTTTTCATTAATAAACAGTTCACGCGTCGTCATTTAAATATTTGCCGTTTTTACATTCATCGAAGCATCAACGATTTTTCAGTTCATTCGTTTTAAATCAAATCACACAATGAAATAAAAAGTCTTGTCTACGTGCGCAAAACTGAAATCACACTAATATTATAAATGTGTAAGTATGTAAGTAGTTAAGTATGAAAGTGTGTTTGTTCCCGTTCAACTTAACCGGCTTGACAGATTTGTATGAAATTTGGTATGGAAGTAGCTTATTCCCTGCAGTAACGTATAAAGTAGCCTGTGTTAGGCTACTTTACTTTTCATTACGAAAAATTTCACCGTTCATGTAGAATAGCGGGTGAAATCGCGGGGCACAGCTAGTGTTAAAATTAAAACGGAAAAAATATGTCTCAATCCGCGATTTCTAAACGTATTTCTTTTTTGTTGTAAGTTCCAGTCGCAAGCTCTGATGACAATTAACGTGGCTTACATAAATGTAAGTACTTTAAAGTTTAACAATGGAATCTTTATATAATAATTTATTTATTTATTAACATACTCAATTTCCTTACCACATTGTTCTCATATACTTAGATCGTGTCCATTAGGACACGATCTAAGCATATCCTGCAGTTTCAGTTAGAATATAGTTGTATGGAAATTAGGCGCTGAGTAGTGAGTAACCATAAATAAAACCATAATTTGACATTTATAAAATTTGCTGACATTATTATTAATCATATTTTATTAAATTATTTGTTATTTGTACTTATTTTTTGCTGTGACGTTTGATTAGATATTTGAAATTATGTAATTATGAACTAAATATATTGTAAATGTGACTTGCCCAGTGTAACTACCAATGTTATAAGGCCAATAAACGATTCTATTCTAAACATTTACCCTCTTATTAATAAACGCGGATTAACCTTGGATTAGTACCAGGTTATTAGTCCTTTTCGCTCTTTTCGAAATTAGAACTCGATTGACAAAGACAGAAGACTGAGTTATTGCTCTAAGGTTTATTCGCGTTTATTATTAAGGGGTTAAATTTTCAAGCTCTACCAGCTGAAGATTAATAAAAGCGCGCGTCCTCAAACAAGGTCCCTGTTAAGTGTAAGACGACGAACTTGTTAACGAAATTAAGTTGAAAAAAGCTCCCGGACAATTTCCTAATGGACAAGTTTCAATTTTATCAAGATTCCGAGACTGCGAGGAATAACTGAGGGAAGATGTTAATTTAATTCAAGAAGCTGTAATCAGGCAATCTTAAAGCGCCTCTTCGATAAGTTATTTTTTCCTGCAGGAACTCTTTTGTGGAGTAATGTTTTTCTGGTGTATTTAAGAACTATGTTTTCGGTGATCGGTTTTAGACTATCGTGGTTATGTAAGTGAAATACGTGGTAAATATCCCGTGATTACTAATAGTTACATATTTTTTACGTCGTATATTGCAATCTAATTTGAGCTAAGCTTTTTTCGGGGGTACACTTTTTTGTATGATATTGTCATTCTCTACATGTAGATTCTCTATGGTTTAATTTAATTTTATATATCATGCAGATCGTTGATTTTATAAATAAAAACATGTTGATTGATTGTGCTGGCGAGAGATCGCGTATTATGTAAAATCAGCTAGAGTCTTCCTTGTGAATCATCACGAAGAAGTTGAACAATGAACTAAGCTGTCTATATTTAACTATTATATGTATACGTTGATGTGGGTTCAATAATTTGGTTGTCGCTTATTATTGTAGCCTTAGCGCAGTAATAAATAAACAGCAAAATTAAACACACTATGAGATCAACACATTTACTCGGCCCCTCGAGCCCTGCCCTCATCT
Organism: Apocheima hispidaria; assembly: GCA_947579745.1. Taxonomy (NCBI): domain Eukaryota; kingdom Metazoa; phylum Arthropoda; class Insecta; order Lepidoptera; family Geometridae; genus Apocheima; species Apocheima hispidaria. The sequence continues at coordinate 10,861,512 of OX388156.1, forward strand.
GTGTTAGCTCTCAAGTTAACGGTCTTGAATCAATATTTGCATGCCCTCTGTGCCTTCTAAATCCGACCCCTTTATAAAGTTTCGATAGCCACCAACTTCTAATAGATTAGTTGTTATATTACTTTTCTTTATGTGCGAACTTTGCGAACTTATGTTGGGACATTATGCAAGTCGATTTTAATTAATTTAATTTTGAAGTAAGTAGTCCACGTACAGATTTCGCTACTTTTTTAAAGCCAAAATACGAAGAGTTCTATTAGCTAGACGCTTATATTGTCATTCTGTCTATGCTTCCAGCTCTTAAAAGCGTGGGTTTATTTAACTGCAGTTTTTGTTTAAAATAAAAGCTATTTTAATTGGTTTATTACTTAGTTGATTGAAAAACTGCCTAGTTGTTATATGTTAGAAGTTATTTTTGAATTGACGTAAGAATTAAGATCGCTTATGGCTTCTGGCTCATTGTATAATTATGATATTTTACAAATGTAATGCGTAATGTAATTTTCTTGTAATGTAATTTGTAATGCGTCGTGTAGTGTTGCCACATTTGTACTTCAGCTCGTTGGTTCAGCTACAGAAATCTAAATTTTCCCTAACCAAAACCTATCTATAACATCTGTCAAAGCTAATTTAACAATATGATTCCCAGTTATTACTTAAATAGGTGCTTAGAAGCAGCGGTGGGGTGTAATTTATTGCCAAGCCGGCTTGTTCTCTACGGAGCCATGTTTTAAAGGCGAAAAGAATTTCGCAACAATATTGTGATGATTTTCTTGTACGCTACTAGAATAGTGGCATATCAGAACACTCCACGTCGACATCCACAGTCTACACAATGAGCTAGGAATTATCGGAACCAGCAAAACATCCTGATAATAGTGAATATGTCATTGGTGGACCTTCTCCAACTCACTTAGCCTTGAACGCGCGATCTGTACACTATTGTGTCGTATAATCGTGATATTGGAAGAGTATGACAGTAACCAAGTATGACTCTGCACGAACGCGACATTGTGAAATTATCTCATTTTTAAAACGTTAGGTATGTTGTGCATGTTTGAGAATATGAAGTTGTTACATTGTGCTAGCAAGCCTTGTATTGTGTGAGTATGACATACAGACGTCTCGTTCTTGCGAGTTTTAAAAAATATAAAATGTTACGTTCGTATAATGTAGTATAAAATACCTTATTTTGGAATTCAGAAGGGATAAGACTTATTTTTTTATAAGTCTGAGGCTGAATAATCCTAAAAAAATATTTAAATGTATGATCCTAAGACTTAACAAAACAATTCACAAAACATATTTACAAACATTTGCCAGTACTAGAGTACACGGCAGAGGGAGGTGAGTAATAAATGTTTTATTTAATAAACAAGCTACAAGTTTCTCTGATTAATTATGTAAAGTTTCCCAATTTTGCTAAATTGCGTCAATATATCACTACCACATTTTCGTCTGTAACTTCATGAATGGTTTTTGGAGTGATGAAGGAGGTAAAATTTTGTAATTTGAATTTTTCAAACCAAGTACTGCACCTTTTCGTTAGCACCATACTTCAGTGGCACAGATTACGATCATCACACCTGTCCTTTAATAGGTGATACATGCCAAACCGATGCATACGCTAATTTCTGACTAACATAGCCCAATCTAAAGGTGGCTTCACGCTCTGTAAATCCACAGAAAAACTACAGACGACTGACTGCCGCCCACAGACGGCGAGAAATCGAACTGAAGCTCATTCTTCCCACGGTTCGAGACAGGGAGTGCCGGTCCGTAAATTCGAAGCACTAGTGAAAGAAATAAAGACTCCTACCTCTACTGCTGCGGCTTGCTCATGCAAGCGCGTCCGTGAACCCATGAACCGTGGTAGTCCGTCCGGCTCGAGATAAAAATCCTTCTTGATACTCTCTTTAATTAATCATTCATTCAATATGTGAAAGAAAAATTAGGCTAAATAATTTTTTGTATTTTTTAAATAATTTATATTTTAACGACTAGAGTTAATATCTAGAAAGAATAACCCATTGGTATTTTCCTCCACTTATTCAATTCTCTTCACTTTATACACAAACGTTTGCGATTGAGGAAATTTGACTCCAAGAATTTTCTCCAGTCGTTCAGAGCTGACTTCGTAGATGGTATCCCAGCTTTCATACCTGGTGGTATTTTGAACAGATGTGGATGTCATCCATGCTCCTGTCAGCGTTACATTATTTGCTTTGCATACCGTATGCCTGAAATTGTTGAGGAAAGTAATAGTAAATTCGCTGTTCTACCTACGACAAACTTCAATTATTATGGTGCTTTCATAAAAAAAAAGTTGGATTTATATAAGCGAATACAATCTGGAACTAAAAGAAGATATACAGGCATAATACCAACCTCAATAGTGCAACTTCAGCTGTAAACCTAAAGCCTCTGTAATCAGGGTGGATTGCAAGACCAGCGTCATCGAAATACTGATTGGCTCCATACCTCATCAAAATATTGGGAACTGGACATAGTTTATTCCAATTATGGAGTATCTCATAAAATCTTTTTACTTCAGCTGTCTTTGCCTGTTAATCATAAATAATATCGTTTGTAATTTAAATCCTTATAATGTATTGTAAACAATTATATTCATGTGATTGTCGTCACCATTTACATCATCATGATTCGAATCGATTAATTAATAAAAGTATTAATGACAACTGCTTTTCTGTTTAAAGGTTCTGATTGTGATAAAGATAAAGAATGTTTATTTGCACAAACACGAGAACATTATACATTATACATTTACATGTACAATCAAATGGATGTTAAATTAGTTTTTGTTGCTTTAAATCATGCTTTGCCTAGAAGACGTACAAATTTATTTGGAGATGGCACAACACTGTTATTATTTTATTGTAAAATTTGGATTTAATATCATTAAAATTAAGAGACAATTATGTGCTCTGTGTTGTTCCTTTAAACAGAACTTACTTGTATTACATCCTTATACTTTTCTCCATTCCTACACAATTTAAGAGAATTGAACCCAACCATTTTATTACTATTGTCATCTACACAACAGATGGCAGTGTGGTATGATGGGTTTTTATATAATTTTGCCGCAATTTGTCTGTATTCTTCCATCGCTTTAGAGTTTTTATGAATCCCTGGATAAAAATGCAACACACTGATTAAAAATAAGGTTTTTTTACTAACATACTGAATTTCTGAAGTGTTTCATAGTTGTGCAATGGCCATCTTTCCCCATTCCAGACTGCTCAGTTTTCGGGTTTTATGGTCCAAGCCTTGTATTCTGAAGCCATTTCAAACCTATGCTCTCCGACTCTGTCATCCTGACTGAGATGACGTGGACAGAGAGTGAATATAGAATTGTAGATCTCGAATTGAGACCTTTCCATTTGAGCTGAGAATACGGCAAAGCAGAGTTTGTGCTATGTGAGTAAACTTGTCACGCAACAGTCGTTTTTAGGGTTCCGTAGTAGAACAATGTACCCTTATAAGTGCGCCATGTCCTTCAGAATCCTTTACAACCTTATAACTTGCAAAGCTATAAACGTACATGCATGAAATTTTTCACAACGATAGTCTGACCTCGGGTTTCTGAAACGTTTGTTTACTTTGACAACAGATTAATTCTAATGCTGCACATTATTTGACACTAAACAAATGACAGAGACAGCAAGAGACTTAATCTGTTGTCAAAGTTAACAAACGTTTCAGAATCCCGGGGTAAGTATAGATCTCAAGTTTCATATTTTTTTCTATAATATGAGTAGTGTCCATACATGTTAACATGAGATTTAAAAAAAAAACGTTGTACCCCATCACGTGACAGACAGCTTTGAAAGAATTAAAAAAAACATAATTTTATATTAATGGGGTGGCTGTCATCATACACGTAAATTGGGGATAAAAAACATTGTTCGCCAGTCCACCATGTGTGTTTTATTAATGGATAGGTCTTTTAAATGAAGTCAAGTTTTCTTTCACCCTTTGTTGTCACATGTATCGCTTACGAAAAATTGGCGGAAAAAATAGCTTTCAATGAGCCACGTTAATAGATCTTATTATTTATAAATTATTTTGGGCAACATGTGGTAATTACTTTTTGATATAAGACGTCTAATGAACCCTAGTAAGCATAGCCCAACAATGTTCTTGACAAGTTATTTTTAGGCTCTGTTTTGTTTTGCCAATTGTTTTTTATTTTCTTAGAATAAAGACAATAATATTTTAATAAAACATTCATCTGAGGATTACCTGCTATAGTATGAGTAGCTTCATGTTTTACGTAGTACTTCATTTTGAAATCAAGGAACTCTTCAAATCGATGACTTGGAAGTTGTTCCCAACGGAATTTCACTTTCTCGCTGCCGTTGATGGACTTTGAAAATTGAAGCCAAACTTTTGAAATGTCAGACGCTGCTTTCATAATGATTGATATACTTAAAAACGACTGCTTTAAAATAAAATAATTATTATTAATGCATATTTACATCGATTTCATTTTAAATACACCAAATTACCGGGTATTGTAGAATAGTAAAAAATACTAATCGTGAATTTCAGGACGATTTCAACAAACAATACCTGGTTATTATAAACTTATAGTTATTAATTTAAATTCTTAAAACTATCTAGAAACGTGACGCCAATAGGGACGTAACTGTATGTATGTAGACGGGTTTAAAGTAAACGCATTCAATTCATTTCCATATAATATATTAATTTGCGTAGCTGTGTCATTATCGAAACTACATATTTATTTATTATATAGATTATACAAAGCAAACATACCTCTATCACTTCATGTTACTATGAAGTAGTTCACCTGTTGGTAAACCAAGGTTGCATAAAATTTATTCAACTGAAATTTTGAACAAAAAATTTTTGCTCGGCACTGAACAGTACTAGTTACTGTGATGGACTACTCATCAACGCCGTGTACAGGGTTACAAGGAAAGAGTATGCTAAACAGAAAAGGGTTCATAGTACTCGTCATTATGAACAACTTTAACTCTGGGATCAAACCTGAAATCGAGAGAGAAAAAACAGCTCTTCCATAGAAAAATGCCAATGACACTCGACAAAATGTATGGAACAGCTGATTATTTTTTCTCGATTTCAGGTTTGGTTTCATAGTAAAAGTTGTTCACAAACATGAGTACTATGAGCTCCTTTCGTCGCTTAGAATACCTTTTTCTTATAACCCTGTATAAGTGTATAGCCAGAAAATCACTTCCGGGGTGGTCGATCTCTGGATCAGAAACAACAACAACAAAACAACTTACACGACAACAACGACTTACAATAACAACTGTTACCGTATCACAGATCCGAATTAAGAGCTTCGTCACATGAGTCTCCGTCTCAACCATTTGACAATATATTGATTATAAGCCGTGCTTATCATTACTATTAGTACTCGTGTTTATCATAATTAGAATAAATCCTAACGCAAGTTTTAATGAACACCGTGTTTTTAGCACATTCCTGATGACTAACAAAATTGAACAAACTGAATAACTGACAAAATTGCACCACGTTTGCATGTGTTTTTCCTATTCGTTATTCATTATCAGCCTATCATATTCCCACTGTGAAGGCCTTGTCTCAGAGAGAGGGTGGGCCCTAATCCACCCAGCATGGTGGATTAGGGCCATCTATTGCATGTTGGTGAATGGCATATGTTTTGGAACTTTTGAGGTTCTTGGACATACCGGTTTCTTTACGATTCTTTTCCGGGTTTTAAGCGACGGCATCAAAAACCTCACATAATATATTTAAGTATATACTAAATAAGTCATTGGTTGAGGGCCGAGGATCGAACCAGATGGCGTTAGATTGCGAAGCGCACATGCTACCACTCGGCCACCATCGCTTTGTATTTTATTTGTGTGTCGGCTTAGTGTCTTTGTTTCTAAACGTCGATGTATTGTAACGTACCCTCTGCCTGATCATCATCATCATCAGCCATAAGAGGTCCACTGCTGAACATAGGCCTCCCCTTAGACTGCCACACGGACCGGCAACGGGCGAGTTGCATCCACCGATTGCCCGCCAAACTGGAACCGAAACCGGTTGAGTTACCTCTGTCTCAGTTGGGTATTAATGTCAGATTAAATGAATATAAAGATAATAGAATATAATGTAAAAAAAAATATTTTCATCTTACGTATGCCGCTATATCAAATAACAATTTCTTCTACGTATGGAATCAAATATAACAGACAAATAGATTAATTGCCGTTAGTATAACGCTGGCCTTTACCAATTTGTTACCACTGTGTGCTAAACAATAGAAGAACTATAAAATAAATAAAACACTCGTTAGACAAAGGACCAACGATAAAACACGACGGGAACAATAACATCACTTTCCGTGGAACTTCGTGACAAATTCCTTGTTTTCTTCTAAAAAAATGTTTATCTAGTTTAATAAACACCGAAAGGTGAGAATTACGAGAAAAGTTGTAATTTTAATTTTCTTTGGGGATTAAAGGTCCTTGAATGATACAATTGTACTTGGAGAGCATGGCTCACCTTTTAATGGTAATACGAAAACGTAAATAGCCGGTACTCAAAGATCTCAGAAGTAACTAGCTGTTGTAGCTTGAGCTTCGTAGGTGTGAGTAGGTCAAGTAGTTTTTAAGATTAATGTGTGTGAATGGTATTTTGCTTTGTACCTTCATATAAGATGTAGTATGTCTTTCTTTCTTATTATTTTTATTATTATTATCTTAACTAATATTATGAATTCGAATGTAACTCTGTCTCTCTATCTATCTATCTATCGGTCTCCCTGTCTGTCTGAGTGTTTGTCGCGTTATCACGAGTAAACGGCTGAACGGATCAAGCTGAATTTTGACATAAATATACCTTAAGAGTCGGAGACGGACACGGGTCTTTTTTGTAGGTCCACACGACGAAGTCGCGGGAATCAGCTAGTTATAAATAAATATTCAATTATTTGAGTAGTCAGTACCTGAATCAGAGAATCCAAGAAATTAACAACCATGAAATCATCGGTGTGATTAATTGTAAAAAAAGTATTTCATTCTTTTTATTTTCGTACTTTTTCTTATTTTAAAATAATTCAAACAATGGGACTTTCTACTTTTTTCTTCTGACCGAAGATTCTATTGATCTGACCTTTCCTCATAATAACTCACCTAAGGTGTATCTGAAGGGTGTATAAATCAGATTGTTCTCAGTTCCGTCTCCGTGACTCGACTGCATAATAGGCAAACGGCAACTTGTGGGAAATGTTGGAGGTAAATCACCGTATTCTTTACGGTGCTCTCGGGAAATTGGGCCAAGTTTCCGAAGCTTCCGATGATATCGATGGCATGGTCGAACGCGATTTATTGGCTTGGCTTAGCAAATTATATGAAGCCTTAAAAATCAAGAAGATTTTCCTCCTGAATCTTAAATTATCTGAAAAGCCAATTAGGTGAACAGATTTTATGTTAAAGTCAGTAAAAATAAATTAGCTAAAGTAACTACTATATTATTTTGTGGTAAGTATATAAAATTAATCATAATGGTAATTTCTAGAACTCATATGTATATACAAAATAATTATACAAGGTGTTACTGAAATGTGCAACAATATTAAAAGGTATGTGTATGTATTTAGTAATCATTATGAATAACTTTTACTATGGGACTAAAACTGAAATCGCGTAAAGTGCTGTTCCATAGAAAAATGTCGATGACACTCGACAAAATGTATGGAACAGCAAATATTTTTTTGCGTTTTCAGGATTGGTCCTATAGTAAAAGTTGTTCATAATGATGAGAACATACATACCTTTCAATATTGTTGCACGTTTCAGTAACATCCTATTCCTAACTAATATTATAAATGCCAAATTAACTCTGTCTCTTTCTATCTCTGACTGGGTGTTTGTCGCATTATCACGGCTAAGCGGCTGAACGGATAGAGCTGAATTCTTGCATATATATATATATATATATATACAACAGGACAACAACAAAAAAGTAGCCTTTTTCCGTCTCCGATCATTAATTTAAGCTATATATATATATATATATAGCCTACTTTTTTGTTGTAGTCCTGTATATATAGATTTAGATTTCGTATATGGGGCTCAAAAAGGTCTTCAGGGCATACTATAAAACACAAACGGTAGAAAAAGCACAAGGGAAGCTACTTCTCTGCGGAGGCTAAGTGGATCGATCTTGTTAGTGACCTTGGAATCGCTAACAATTCTAGTGGAACGCCGCTGCATGGGTTGGAGCGTCTGCAGCTAGTGTTCCTACGCTAATTCCACGTGGGAGCAGTTCTCCACGTGAGATTCTCCGCACCTGTGATTTGTACAGCCAAAGTCGCTGACCCGGCGTGAAGTTTAGTTTTGCTCTGGAGTTTCTTAGAAACGAGTTTCCCTTCAATTGACCCGGAAACTGGCCCTTTTTAGAGATGTTAAGCCAAAGATCTTCACATTATTAACTTGTCTGGAGCACCACCGTTGGGTTTTTATTTTTACTATTTATTACAAATAGTGATACTTCGAGTCATAAAAAGGAATACGAAGCCTGAGGGACACTTAGAAATGATCTAATTTAATTATAAAAAGTGGCTGTAGGTGAAGTACTTGAGACTTTGCCTCAAGTACTTCACCTACAGCCACTTTTTATAATTAGACTTTGCCTCAAGTACTTCACCTACAGCCACTTTTTACATCATCATCAGCCAGAAGACGTCCAATGCTGATCATAGGCATCCCCTTTAGAGCGCCTTACCGACCGACAACGTGCCACTTGCATCCACCGGTTGCCCGCGACTTTCACAATGTCTTCGGTCCACCTAGTGGGAGGCCTGCTTACACTGCTTCTTCTGATGCGTGGTCGCCACTCAAGAATCTATGTTACCCATCGATTATCAGTTTCTCGAGTGATGTGGCCTGCCCACTGCCATTTCAGCTTGCAAACTCTGAAACCTATATCGGTGACTTTCGTTCTTCGGCGAATATCCTCGTTCCGGATTTTATCGCGCAAAGAAACTCCGAGCATAGCTCTCTACATTGTCCGCTGTAATTTGCTCATAAATACAAATAATCACAATTTAGTTAAGCCTACAGTAACAGTACCGCAGTAAAAGTTAGGCAGTGTTGTGAATACTTATAGATAAAAATTAATTCGCTAATAATATCTAGAAAACAATAGTTTTGGGAGATTTAAATAATGTAGTGTAGTGATTTCCTTATTTGTTATGTCTGATGATAAGTACGAGTATAAAAAAGATAACAAATAAAGGTGATATCTGCGGCTGGCAAGCCGAGTAGATAACTACAGTATAGTAATAGTAGTACAATGCCAGCGCCACGGATTTGGACGAGGTTCTCTAGAAATGTGAATGGAAACGAAGTAAAATTTCGGATACAAGAAGTCGGAGCTGAACAATATGAAGAGATTTTAAAGTTATTTTTAGAATACTACATGCCTGAAGAAGCAGTTCATAAAGCTGCTGGTGAGTACTTATTTATATTTTGTTGGTGGGAGTGATGAGAGATCACGAGATGCCCGGGAAAGGTTAGTTTTCCGCGGAGCACAATTTAAGTATATGGCTGCTCTAGAGGAACACTATTGGAGCCTTACAACACTGCACTTCAGCCCCAACCAGGATTGCTGACTGATGTCTCAAACTATTCTTACAACAATAGAGTGCACAGCACAGTCTTCCTTTCTTGTTGGCTTGTATTGACGAATATACAATGTATCTCACCTATTTAGGTGCAACGTTTGGCTCATCGCGCGAAATTCAAATTTTGTTGCGTTTTTTGTCCATTACAGCTTAATTACTCATCGTGGATTTATTGAAACCAATTTTGCGCCAATAAATAAGTTGTTTTAAGAAATTACGGTTAAAATGATCACCTAGATAACATTGGCTTAGATACAAATCGCAATAAGCTCGTTTTCATCTTGGTTTTTGGTCTAGTGAGAAATATACTTATACTAGCTTACAACTTGAATTGTTGGTTGGTATTACACCAACGATTACGATTATATATTCTATATTATTATTATATTATTATATTATTTATTTTGATTATTATTATTGATTATTTATTATTATATTCTTGATACGACTTATTTATTGTCGCAAAATTAGTTTTCATGAACCTACGATGAGTAATTACGCTGTAACTGACAAGAAACGCAAGAAAATTGGAATTTCGCGCGCTGGGCGAAACGGTGTGAACCTTAACAAAATTGAGGTCAGAGGTGCCCTTTTAATAAGTTCCTGTGCAGGCGTAACGAGCTAAATATCTTTTATCTCTAATCTTCCATGAAACCAACGCCAAACGCTTATTGTCTACTCATTAGGTCTGTCAATACAGATATAATACGTTAATAAAGGTGATTTAATAATTAGATACCGAACGTTTAAGATTAGATTAAGATTAGGGTGTACCGCCTACCTTGGGGCTTATCCTCTAACTTTGAAACGTTCGTGATTCTGATTGCGAGAGAATGCCATCTCTCTGTACCAACTTAGTCGCACTATGCGCGGTCCCGCTCGCGCAACTATCGGTTTCAGAGTTACGGGATAGGCCCACTTGTCCATACAAAATAGCGCCAACTGTTTCCCACTCCTAAATGTTATCCGATTTCGATGATTTTTTAATATGTTATCTGCACCGTAAAAACTTTGCTAATAGGTTTGTTTTTAATTGTTTTTTTTTTTTAATATTGCGATATCTGGTACTTGTAAAGTGACGAATTTTTGGCGTTGAAGTTGTGACGAATAAAATGTTCTTCGACTAACTGTGGGAGGACAATTGTTATTTGATACAATAAGTCCTCCCACAGATCCAACTACGATTACTATCTAGTAATATCATAGATATCTATTACTTTAGTAGTTGTTTTAACTGTCACATTTTTCTCAGGTATATCCAAAAACTATGAAGCGATTGCAGAATACAAAGAGCACTACTTGATACCTGCGATGAGTGAGCAATGCCAGATAGATGCGTGTTGCTTGGACGACGACTCAGGCGCTTTGAAAATTGTCGCTGGTTCTATGATGTACATCGATAAGAAAGATGGAATAAAGTGGGATGGACAGCAAAAGCTAGCAGTAAGTGTAGATATAGACCAACCGACTTGTAACTAGAAGGAACTATACTTCGTTGCTTTCGGATGATTCCTAACAGCTGCAGATATCTAAAGACTTCTACTTCTACCTTTTCGGCATATCATACCATTTCCTGATAACCCTTTAGAAATCAATGTATGAGCCGAAGCTAAAGCAAGACGCCCATCTGTAAAAACCTCACTTGCCAACCACTACATTTACTGTAATGCACTAACAAAGTCAATATTTTTTGACAGCTTGTTAAAACGGAAGAAATGAAGAAATTTTTTGAAATGGTAAATCACATGGCTGACGTCTACTATAATGACTTCAGGGACAAGCTGGACCTAGACCTATATTATGACGACGTAGGAATAGTAGTCCATAAAGATTATAGAGGTCTTGGTATCGCCGGAGAGATTTTTAAAACCAGGTTTGTTTTTATTAATATCTCTGACGAACTGCATCTGACAGTTTCTTCAAGTATCCGTTAGAAAAGTAACCACCACCATCAACCTTTAAGAAAAAATAGTAAGTCTCTAAATAGAAAATAGATACGACTCTTTTTCAGGGTGCTTCTGGGGAAATGCCACACCTTTGCCACTTATTCAACCGCCAATCAGTATCTAGTGTACAAACATCACTGTGTTCTGGATTAAAGGGGAATGTTTCTTTCGAAATTACTGAGCATAAAGAGATCCCATGGTGACGAGCGCAGTGTATTGCCCAGAATTTTGAACTGCCGAAGTTCAAAATTTTGTGTGGCATCATTTTCTTACCATCACGCGAGCAACTTGCTCGTCTTGTCGTCCAGTGTCATAAACTACATGGCTTCCTTGCGACATTTTCCTTTACCTATTCCTCAGTCAAGTTTCTGGGATTTGAATCCACACCTTGAAGTCAAGAGTCTGCACTGTACCTGAGTATTTTCTCTTAGACCTTAGACTTAATTAGTTAGTTACTTATACTTAGAATACACTTATTAACACACAGTCACAGTCAGATTCAGTTCAGTATCCAAACAAAATTCCATACTAGTATCTTCGACTTGCTTATTCGATATATCAAATAGAAAAAGACAAACAAGAACAAGGTAAATTATACGTTTTATAAAGACCTCAATTCTGTTGTACTATTTACTAAACTAAACCAATCTGACATGACTTGAATTATCTGCAACTCTTTTAGTTGCAATGTCTACATAAGTTTTTGTGGAAAAAAATATTTTTCCATACTTTATAAAATCTGTTATTGGTACTGTAAGCTGATCAAAATGAGTCCAAACTCCATAAATCTACTGTTAGCTACTGAGGAGTTCCGTTTTCCACCTGTATCCATCATCAGATTTGACCTTAACATACATACATACATACAAACATTACAAGTTAAATTAAAGCTTACAAAAAAAGGTTGGCAATAGTTTAAGTGCTGTCAAATTTAGCTTAGTTTACAAAAGGGTCCAACAGAATCGACGTCATTGACTGAGACTGATAGAGATTGAGAATGACAGTGATAACCAAAATCCCTTGATCTTCCAGTTTTTCTCGTATTTATGGAGTTATAAAGTACTCTTTGCCTTTTAGGCGTGCAATACAAAATTCTTCATCAACAACAAAAACATATAAATGCGATCATCTCACATCTGATTAAGTCACAGAAGAGATATTGTTTTTTACTGTAGATTAAGTAGTGAAATATCTTTTCACGATGAAACTGGTTTTGCGGCAAACAAACAGAAAAAGAGAAGGACAATTAGACAGAGAAGAAAGAGTTAATTTCGTATTTAGAAAACTATTTGTATATGTATTGAACGTCATAAATAATGTTATAATACTAGTGCCGTTTAACAGAATGATGACCTGCAAGGAGTACGGAGTTCCTGCGGCAGGTGCTTGGATGACGTCAATAGGATCGCAGAAGGCAGCCACAAAACTTGGTTGGGAAACTGTTTCGGAACTAAACTATAAAGATATTGGGGAAATAGGAGGAGTCACCATAGATGAAGTAGTACCGTCGGCGAAATATATGATTATGAAAGTATAAAATGAAATTATGTTGTTTTCTTGTAACTTATCAAACGCTTCAGCTGTTCAAAACTAAAAAAGCTAAATTAATAAACAATTAAAACAATTATTTCATTCACGACATTAGTTATGTAATTTAACGATTTTCTGTTGAGATGGAGAAAATACTATTCCACATAATTTTCACGGTACAAAGATATTGAAAAAAAACGATTTACACACGTCGCTTGATATCTGAACCCGTAGTGTATAATTATACAAGTGATAAAGCTCTAATAGTGATGTAATAATAATTTCTAGGATAGCATAACATAGAACTTTGATCGATTTCCTGGTTAAGTTGCAATTATCTATTACTGATTTTTGACTAGCGCGCGCTATAGCCATTATTTTCCATCTGCACGCGAAAGTACATAGTGTTACGACGTTAGTCCTGATGATGATGGAATAGAAACACGAAGATATTTTCAAGACGTCCTTTAATCGATTGCCGTTCTCATCGCTCCCGTCACCCTCCATTCCTGTCATGCTACCCCCGCTTCGTTAACTCAAAAATAGTTGCCAGCACATAAATTATAATTCTAACTATTTCAAAATCAAACAGAGCATCAAAAGAATTAACTCAACAGAAACTTACTTAGTCGTTAAACATTATATCAACGTATATAAAGTTTATATAGCTTATGATGAGGAACTTCCATATTTTGATTAATTACCTAAATTTACGAATAAGCTATGTAGCTGACACTAAATTAGATATTTATACTGAATTGATATTGTTATGGATGTTGGGAATCGGAGGAAGTTGTAACAATAGCGCCCATGGAACAGTCGTTGTTGGGTATGATATTGGAACAGACCTACAAGAGTTGGCTGGTAAAGTATTGCACCAAGTGCTATTAGATCATTAAAAATCAACGTGTATACTAGGAGTTTGGTTAGACAAAGACACATTCTAGGTTTTCATTACTGTGGGATCAACCCTTCAACCGATTTAGTTGTTATAAAAGATACAATACTCGTTTTAGCATTTTATAACCACGGAAGGCGTATAATACTAGATTTCACTTCAAGTAAAATCTTACATGCATGGGGTCGCGGGTTCAAACCTGGGAGGGCCGTACCAATGAGTTCTTTGGAACTTACGCACGGATATAATTATCACTGGCTTTTCGGTGAAGGGAAAAACGGTGAGGAAACCTGCATATTTCCGGAAAAAAATTCGACGGCGTATGGGAATCGGCCAACCCGCATTGGGCCAGCGTGGTGAATATGGCTTAATCACCTTTCGATAGTAGGCCGATATCACAGCAGTAATATTAAAGTCTGATACATTTATTTATATAAATGGAGCCTACTAAGTTAATCAGGGTAGTTAAGTGAGAGAGAAGGATCGTTGCTATAAGCACCAGCAAACAGTGGGATGGGATTTTCATCAAGTACGAAGTCCCGGGCAATGGATAGTAATTTAAAATGAAGCAATTGTAGCTTTTAAACAACCCTTTTCACTTTATAAGCAAACATTTTTGGTACACTTTTGATTTCTAGGTCTTGATTTAGTTTTTCAGTGCTAACTTCTTTGATGGTGTCCCAACCATCTATTTTAGTTCTTTGTTGAACGATTGATGACGTGATCCATGCTCCTGTTAATGGTACACCATTCGCTTTGCTAACAATACTCCTGAAACTAACAAGCGCCATGTTTATTATTCTTTTTCGGCGGTCTCAGTCGAAAGTTATCTAAAGGTTAGGCTAAGTACAGTTTTTGCACGCTTTATATTGGGTTCACTTGAATGCTGTATTTGAATCTTATCCTGTGAGTTGTGTGTAAAAAATATTCTAGCTCTACATGATAGAATCATCTATCATCTATCATCATCTATCTATCATCATCATGTATCTTATCTACATGATATTTTGAAAACGAATGTAATCGTACAGACCACAGAAGTGTTTTTGTTTACATATATCTTTCTCTTTTGCAAAGGTACATCTCCAGTTTCCGTAAAACGATTTTAGTTAAACAAAGTTGAAAGCCTAGACCACATACCACTTATTAGAGAAGCGCATGTCAACCCATCTCTTCATTCTACAAACTGCTAGGATAATCTAAAATTCAGCAGCGGTATGTTCCGTGGTTCAACTTATAATACTCTCATATTTTCCTAAATTACGTCCATAAGTTTGATTTTGATGAAACAAAGCGCAACCGCCGGACTTCACAAAACGTTTATTTTAAAAAATTGCAAAAACTTAAATCCATGCCTTAGTTTCTGAGTTTATCCCGGAAAGACAAGCAAAAAATTTGTAAACTATATTTTTGGGTTCTGTAATTTAATTCAATTAATTGTATTATTTTTAAAGTGAATATTATGGATCTTTATCTGAAATAAAAATATTTGTATTTGTATTTTGTTGCTCTCAAATACTCCTAAAAAAATATATTCAATGAGCAGTAAACCCTTTGTTAGTTTTATTATAAATGGGTATTTATATCTCAGAGTCACGTCCGCAGTGCATTGCCTCGCAGGAGTTAAACTGTTGAAGTTCAAAATTCTGGACGGCACTGAACTGTTATGAGCTAGCGTGACTCTGCGTGACGCTTACCATCAAGCGAGTGACAAGACACTAGGTAGCACAATAAAAAAACATAACATGAGTACTGTACACCTACCTTAGTTTGCCGACGACAATGGACTTTAACAAAATGACATAGCATTTCACAACCGTACATTTACTTTACTTTAGAAACTTACAGTTTCTGGGATCTCCGAGGAGCCTCCCGTTGAAGGGTCTAGCTTCAGGTTTCCGTATTTTTTGTAGAATTAACAAAAACCTTATCATAAACTTCATGACTACCGGCTTCCCCCAACAGATACTGAATTGCGCAAACAAAAACTTCGCAGTTCGCAATAAAAGTAATTACACAATTCAGTATCTACTTGCTACTCAGATGAAATACCTCATAGCAGACTTAAAAGACTTCCTACATTAGAACCGTCAGTCCACACAAAACTACTAATAATGTCATCTATCAACAAATGGATCAACGCCATCAAACCAAACTCAGCCACAACCAAACCAAACTCCTTTGTTGTCTTTTCATTACTAACCGGCTGTCCCAATTTTATGAAAATTTAAATAGTTATGGGGCCTTATCATGTAACTTTGGTGGCCATAGCCTTCGCGTGCCGTCCCACTCGCGCCAACTGAGCCAGCGGGATAGCAAACGAAGACCATCGCAACACCAGAGTTACATGATCTGTAACATCATGATCATCATACATGATCAGCCCATGGTCTGAATCATGAGAACGGGCAAAGGCTACTTTTTGGTTTTGCGCGGTCGCAGCTACGGGTCATCATGATCATCATTATCAGTAGCCGGAAAAAGTCTGAACGCACCTCTCCCTTAGAACAAAAAACAAAAACATTTTTTTGTCACCCTCAGTAAAATTAAATTTAAAAAAAGAGTTTAAATTTATATTGAGAGTACGTAAATGCGTCCAATTTTCCTTCTGCTCACCAATACTGCTAATAATATTAATATGCTGCTAATAATATTTTCTGCTGTATTGAAATATAGAACAATATTTGCAGAATGTTCGGGTTCTACAAATATTGCTGTGTAGGTACTTCAAATACACTGTGTAGAGTAGTTAATTCGTCTGAATTTTAAGACTTACCGGCCAAGAATCATTGTAAATTTCCCCTTTTTTATACAATTTTAAAGAATCAAATCCTACGATTTTATTAGTTTCGTCGTCCACACAACATATGGAATTATGGTAAGAGGGGTTTTTGTACAATTTTGACAAAATTTTCCTGTATTCGGATATTGCTTTAGGTTTACTGGAAATGCCTGAAAATAACAAAAACATCTCCACAGTCCACAGTTGTCTCGCTCGCGTATTTTCACACTATTGAAGATATAAAAACACTTCTTGTAAGCTCTTAAACGCCCATTATTGTACGCAGCCTCCCCCTTATTGGGGGGTGGTTGCCATAGCCCCTACGCTTGCGGCAGACGGCTTGGAGATTGCAGAATGTTCACTGTTTACTAAGAAGACGTATCTGGTCGTCTTCCGGTGAGTCTGGTCACGGTATTAATTCTATCCTGAACATACTGATCATCACTCGAAGCGTTTTGTATTGCATCCCGTTTCAATTTTGTAAATTCTTTCTTCATTCAGAGCCCAGCCTCGAGCGTCCCAAGGGCTCGCTAAGAGCTTAGGCGATGATCACGGAGGTATTCATATTATAAAACTCGAAGACGATACAGTTGACATCAGTCGAGCATACCACTGACCGGAGAGTCCACATAGAAAATAACAGGATCATCCACCGGCAGAATAGACGAAAATGGATGATAACGAAATTGAGGAAGGCTGACCCTACAACCACCTTGTGTGATACATGGTCGGGAGAATAGGGTTTTTATATTTTACTAGCTGATGCCCGCGAAGCTCGACCTTCAGCCTCACTAAACTCTTCTTATAAACCTTGTTCTCACAATTACGAACATAAACAAGAAATCATCAAAATTGATCCAGCCTTTTTCAAGTTATAGCGTGACCAGGAGAAATATGGGTACAGACTAGGTAGGACTAGGACTAAGACTAGGACTAGGTAGACTCACCAGCCATTATATGCGTAAATTCGTCGCTCACGTAATAATTAATATTAAAATCAATAAATTCATCAAAACGATGATCTGGTAGTTTCTCCCATCGAAATCTTAATTTTACATCACTTTTAATAGTCTTACAAAATCGGAACCAAATGTTTGACTCGTTCATTGTGATCAACTCGATGCAATTCTAAAATGAGTTCTTAAATATCACTAGCTTAAATACTTTCAGCCTGAATTTTTATTCATAGATGAAATACTTCAGGTACATCATAAAAAACGTTCTCAAGCAGATACCTGCGAAACTGTTCGCAAATGACCGCTGCTTGCAACTAATGATAAGTATTAATTTCACGGGTCGCGCCAGGAACATCTTGATAATTCATTTTTTCAGCCGCGCCTCTTCGTGTACTACATTAATGATATTCCAATCCAAACACGTACCCAGTTGGCATGCTTTGCGGATGATACCGCCTCGCTTAATTCGTCAAAAGATGTCAATGTCATTGTTAGTAGGCAATGTCATAGTAGGCTTCAACTTAAGGTGCAACGTTTCGCTCGGCGCGCGAAATTCAAATTTTCTTGCGTTTTATGTCAATTACAGCTTAATTAATCATCGTAGGTCATGAAAACTAATTTTGAGATAATAAATAGATTGTTTCAAGAAATTACACCAAACCGAAATTCAAGTTGAAAGCTAGTATAAGTACATTTCTCACTAAACCAAAAACCAAGATGAAAATCAGCTTATTGAAATTTGTAGCTAAACCAATGTTATCTAGATAATCATTTTACCCGTAATGTCTTAAAACAACTTATTTATTGTCGCAAAATTGGTTTCGATAAATCCATGATGAGTAATTATTCTGTAATTGACAAAAAACGCAAGAAAATTTGAATTTCGCGCGATGAGCGAAACGATGCACCTTAAGACTTTTTCACTATGTACTTGGAAACTAAAACTTGTAAAAATAAAGTTGAAGCCATTCTATTAAAATGCCTCGCAGACGATTAAAAATTAACAACCATCATATTGATTGGAGCCCTAATGCGAAATATCCGAGAGAGGTTCTAGACAACAAAATTAACTGGTAGGGTCATATTGATCATCATCATCATCAGCCATAAGACGTAAGACGCATTTAAGAACGGGCTCCACGATTTATTTGCGGATTTGCCTAGTGATTCTAAGAAATCTAAATATCACATCAATGTAATTACTGAAATGTGTGAATTTTTGAACCTTTTGTATTTCGTTAACTAGACAGAAACACAATTGAAAGATATTTCCACGATCCTTTATTTTTTTTGAAAATGGTGCCTTTTTGCTAGATTTCTATCTTCTTCTTGGAAATTCCTTCAGTTAATTAGGTAAAATAATTACTCAGCAAGTAAAATATAGTTACGGTCCAATGAGTAGAGGAAAATTATATTTGAGATTTACGTCAAATAGTTCTGTGCAAGTTTAACAATAATATTTTTTGTCTAAATTTTACTTTTTATTAAGGTAAACTGTGGTCAAACCCCTAAAGTAATAAAAAATTATAGTAAATAGCTTTTGTCAATCTTCGACTTTTTACTCATGTATGCTGTAGCTAAAAGTCTAAACCAAATCATAAATTCCCAAAAAGAATGTTGAACTTGCATAAAGCTACAATACAAAGTTTAACCAAGAAATTAACTGCTAACCGATAAACCTGCCTTTAAATTAATAGGTATACAAAAGTTCCGAGCAACAAGTAAAATGAAGGTCAAGCTTTTACCTCATTTATTTATCGTAACCGTGCCTTTACCCGTCACTATTGTAATAAATAAATTCACTTCATTATTCATTTCATCAATAAGCGAACAATCATGTGTGTTGCGTGATCTCCAAGCTGAGATTTCACCAGAGCAACATCGCGCGGCGTTGCTGCTCTACATAAAGAAGGCTCAGAATCAAGTACTTGATTTTTCTGAGATGAGTAGATATTAGCTGCGTGTTAGTTTTTCCGTATCCAAGTGAAGCGCCTCAGTATGGTAGTGGGTGGTATTTTTTTATTCGCCTGAGACGAGGCCACTAGTGTACCTTCTTCTCCAAGAAGAAAGAAGTCCTATAAGCGAACTGAATGTAATAAGATAATCAAATTGAAGACAATATAATACGCAAAGATATTTTTCATACTTATAAGACTAATTCTTCTATGCAACATTAGCAATTTTCGTTTCAGGCATTTTAATATTGAGATAAATTAATTTCAGACGCTGTGCAACTTACATTCTGAGTTCTAGGTATTTTTTATTGCTCTTTACTCGAATGCCTAACAAGGAGGGTAATGTTTTTGGGGTGTAGGTATGTAAATATTTAACTAAGTATGTTTGTGTGTTCTTATATGACGTCCTGTAGATCGCTACATGGCCTGACCTGACATCATGCGAAAGAGATGGCTATATATAAGTTTCTGAAGGAACGAAAGGGAGAAGCTATCGCCGTGATAGTTTGTTTCTTTTACTCCCGTGAAATTCAAGTCTAGCTGTCCCTTCCGCGCGGTGTCAGGTCAGGCCATTTATAGGCGCCCTAAATGGTTGACCGATTTTGACAAGCGAGGTGTCGTTCGATTCCTCTTTATGTCCGGAGTATGAAAGGCTACATTTTATAGTAATAACAATACATCGCTCACAAAAAAAAAACAAGTTGCACTTTTCCGTAGCAAATTGTGGCAAACATAATACAAAACCAAACTTATATACTATATAAGTAAGGTTTAGTATTCAGTTTACACTTGTTAGTCATCGTGCTCATAAAGTTGCGCGGCCAACTCTTTACAAACAACAAACTGAACATCGTAGAAGGTCGAAAATCAAAGCTAGTCCATATCAGTCCATATCCGACGTTAGATGGACAGTTAAATTGACAATTATAGCTTCATTTCCCGCAGGCACTCCAAAACGTCGAACGAATAGTTCCCAGTTACCTGCTTTAATTCAGAGTAGATCTTGGCACAGTGAAACCAGAACGAACATTCAAAGATACTGTCAAGTTCGAATCGTGACAAACTCATGGCAAAGTTCCGTAGCTATCTTAAAAATAAATATATAAACATGATTTAGAAATCACAAACAAACATATAACAAAAATATATATATTATATATATATTTTTTTTCATGCTAAAATCTGGGGCTAAATCTATTTAGCCCCAGATTTTAGCCTGAAAAGTAGATTTTGCAAGTAGATCTTTAACTAAACATCGACTTGGGTCGACCGTACAAAATATATAATTGTAACCTTTTTGACTCTAGTTAGTTTTTAAAAGTAATTTCGGTTTACATTCTTGTATTTGCTCAGATTTTCCAAAAGCATGAAAAGTAGATTTTGTAGGTTTTTTGGACATCAACTAGGTCGACCATACAAAATAAATAAATAAATAAATATCTGGGACATTATTGCACACACGGTCATCTGACCCCAAACTAAGCAAAGCTTGTAATATGGCTGCCAGAGACTGATATACGTACATAGATATTTTTAAATACATACTACGTAAAATGTATTAAATGTATTATTGTAACTTGACTTTAGTTAGCTCTTAAAAGTAATTTCAATTTGCATTCTTGCTATTGCTCAGATTTTTTCAAACAGGATGAATCGATTTCAGAGTATTTATTCTGTATCTTCGTACAAACTCAAACGCGGCCGCGTTAACTCCATGAAATTCGAATGTAATGGCATAAACAATACCATTCCATGCCAAATCCGTGTAGTCTTAACTTAACGCAGCCGCGATATGACACAGATACAGAATAACGGACCAGGGACCCTATTCGGAGATATGACATTTTATCTCGGTCACTCTCACTCCCATTAAATTCTAAATTAGAGAGACAGTGACCGAGATAAAATGTCATTTCTCCGAATAGGGTCCCAGCGTGAAAACTTCACTCAATTCAATTTTAAAACATCTTTATTTAAACATTAAAATAAATACAGTAAGTACTAACGCTAGTGTACATTCTTCCTAGCGGTACAAAACATTGGAGAATGAAAAAGAATATTGTTTCTCGCAAGCACGCAGGCTTATATAAAACTTAAAACAGGTTTTTTTTTTTTAAAATAAATAATGTAAATAAATCTTCACTGACACGAAGTAAAATCGAAACTTACTATATTCGACTCAACTTTTGAAAAAATGGGAAGTGATTTTGAAAAATAGTTTCACAAACCTGCGATACTCTCAAAACACCCTCATAAGTATCGCACCCTGCTGAAAGTAACCATTTCTGTTACTTTTCATGACCAAACGACTGACCTGGTGGGCTGACCCAACACTTTTTATTTTTTCTTGAATGGAGAGTGCGTCAAAGCAACGGATACACTTAAAATATCTTCTTCTCTTACAAAGAAAATGTGAGGAACTGAAGATATACTGCATATAAATATATTACTGATAAATTGCAATAACTAAGAATTCAGGAGCTCTATCACAAAATATCATAATAAAATATTATATTTTACTTAACGACCTACTTAATAACTAATTTTGAGAGTTTACTAAAGATAGATAGCTTGACAATATTTGGATCTACTTATGAACCCTAAGTGGCCGAAGTTTATAATTAAATCACATTTAAAAAAACTGAAAAGGCATGCTTATATCCACAGCTTATATCCCTACCTAGGTTGATTGACTACACTTTCCGATTAGCTAGTAGGTACATAAAAAGTAGCAATTAACTTTATGTGACAGTTAGTGCTACTTTGACATTTTGAAACGAGTAAACCTACAGCTGTTGCTTGCTACTTTAACCGTCGAGTAGCTTACTTCCTCGATGTGTCTTCGTACAGAAGTGGTCTAAGAGCTGATAAGAAGAAGCATACTTGGGGCGTTACTTAGTAATGATGAAAGAGGCCCTTATTCTTAAATTTTACTGTGTGCTAGATGGTATACCTAAGGCGTAGGTGAAAAACGACGCGTCCTCGTTATCTCGAAATACTGTTTCAGCGTCGGCCTTGGATTTTATACTGAAAACAGGGCTAATGCATTGTTAATTTTTAATAGCGCTCCCGTAGATCACGAATGAGGCTTAAAGTGGTAACTCGGCGTTTAATTTCCATATACTTTCGTAAATAATTTAGAAAACACAATTACAAATAAATCAATACTTTTTTTTTTAAATACTCATATTTCTTTTATTTTGTAAACTACTTAGAGGCAAAAGTAACAAAGTAATAAGCAGGCCAAAATACAACATTATAAGTTTGATACAATGTATAATATTTGTATTATATTTCTGTTGGAGCTCAGTGAGAGCAAGCTCGCCTCATATCCGTGGGGTCGCGGGTACGAACCGGGCGGGCCCGTACCAACAAGTTCTTACCGATACCGTAACGATTATACCACTGACTTTTCGGTGAAAGAAAATATAGTAAGGAGCATATTTCCGAAGAAGAAACTCAATGGCGTAATGGGATGTTAAACGGCCGATGCAGAACCATCCGCCAAAGAGACCTAAAACTTGACTGTTGCTCAGAAAAATGACGACATCTGATGTCGTAATTTTTCATGACATTTGCCGGCTATTGTGATAGGCTAACAAGATTTAGCATTATCAATCAGTCAAGCTATTGAGTATTTTTAATAGGTTTCTCGATTCCACCACTCAACGAAATTTTCTACTGTAGAAATTTTACTACAGTTAATATTGTTCATGAACCTGCAAAAAGCACAGTAAGGATCTGTATCTGGCGCCTCTTCAGGGTCACGATAGGAATAATGATTATGCCACTTGAAGAAATCGTGATATCTGTTTTTATCTTTAATGATTTTAATCATATAGTCCACTAGCTTTACAACACTCATTTCTTTAGCATTTATATAAATTCCATCGGGCATAAATCTGAAACAAAATAATACTCATAAGACGTTACAAAAAGTTGTTTAGACTACAAAGAGCTACAATAAATTTGAGTTTATCCAAGTCACATCATTGCTGGTGTTAAAAAACTAGTCTATTGATACAGTATGAACCTGCCTCAAAGATGCCAAGATCTCGAAGTAAATATCTAACAAAACAAGCAATATGATTAAAACATAAACAAAATACCCGACTGCAAAATGTAACCTATGTCACTATGAACCTAAAGAGGAATCCAGAATCGGTCAAGCCGCTTAGGCTACAGCAGGTAACTTAAGAACATACAAACATACATACTTATATACATACATATTTATTTACATAGATCCCAAAACCATTGTAAACATTATTATTAAAAACTTTTTTTTTTTATTACTTGGGCAGTCGACTCTTGGGCAGTCGGGTAAAAAAACCCTCATTGCTTCTAGGTGTAACCTTGAGATCATCATCATCAACATCAGAACACTTTGTATCTGTCCCTGAACCTGCGCCTTTCTCTTACTTTGATGCGTTTTTGTCGGATCTAAAATCTCGTAATGCGGTATCTTTAAGGGTTTATCTGTGGGATAATACTAATGAATCTAAAGTGGAATTGGAAACTTAACAAACTATGACAGATGAAGTAAGCAAGTAGCAAAGAGACGGCTGATGTAAAAAATATTTGAACAAGGAGATAAGTTATCCGTCCCTTTTCGTAGCGGGAATGGTGGGAATCAACACCTTGGAGCTCAGGCGCAAGTGTGCTATAATGGTACACTTTTACCTGTTGCTCCACAACAGGATAGACAACCCGGCCACTCTGTCGCGTCTCGCGTTCGTCACACCGGAGCGGGCCCGGCGTCCGCACACGCGGCGCCTGCTCGCGGCTCCGTGGGCGCGCACCACCACGTCTCAGTACGCTCCCACGACTCAGGCCATCTCTCTGCTCAATGCCCTGATCGCTCAACAGCCGGAGGTTGACTTTTTTTTAATTAAATTATGTATGTTTGTGAATGTGTGTATTAGATTTTTAAGTTGACATTTATTTTGTAGTTATAATTTTCAATTAATTAATATTTTGGACCAATTTTATTATATTTGACGTGTAAAATCTATTTATCTATATTATGAAGAATTTTGTATTTGTAGAAATTTTAATTAATTAAGCTTGACTGAAATGTTGCTGGCTTGTCATACGCCTTGGCGTTGCTGTAAGTGTGACAGGCATTTATTAATAAATAAATAAATAAATAAATAAAGTGGAGAGTTCAGAGTCCAAGCTGCAAGTATTACGTAGGTACGAATATATTAAAAGGATAGAGAGTATTACATTGCTTATTTCTGAAACAACAGGGGCGGGTGAGCTTAGAGATTACGTAATTACAACTGAGCTTGACAAATTCTAATTCTAACGGAAACGTATAAGTTGGTGAAGGTTGGTTATAAATTACTTACTTTCGCTGGAAGGGGGGGGGGGAAGTCAATAATGGCTAAGATTCTTGTATGTAAATCTTTCTATACTAAAACCTGGATTTGGCCAGAAAAATAACGAGGTAGATAGTATAGAGAGAGTGTAGTGATCACCTGTTATAATCGGCGCTACCGTAAACTATAGGTACAGCGTAATTTTGGAGAGCATAAAGCAACTTCTCAGTAACATAATCGCCACTAAATGAGTTTTCGAACGCAAAATAAAAATAGTAGTCTCTTTGTAATTTTTGCAAACATCTTTTCATAGATTTTCGTGGACACTGTTTATCACCACATCTGCCGTAGACATCGACGGTCATGTTGTATTTATATAGTTCTGTTATCACCTTTGACGCAATTTTTTCTCTGTTACTACGTGTTTTGCAGTTTGAAACGAACCAAGCCGCAGCGATGCTCTTATTGGCTAGTTTTGTTTTTATTGTGTCGTTGATCGGTAGCATTTTATTAACTCTTATCCAAGGAATATTCGCTTTTGGACCTATGACTATTCCTTCGTGGTTTCTAATTGTTATGTACCCAAATTTTATATCAGATTTTAGTTTATATGTCCATGTAAAGTTAAACATGCCATTGTATCTAGTATCGAACAGGTAATTATTCGACGATTCCATGCTGGCGAAAATGTAGCTTTGATTAGGAGAACGCTGTTTTGGCATATAATTTTGGGGCTCAGGGTCTGTTTCGGGACCATGAAATACAATTGCGTGAAATTCCGAAATGTTGTTAAAAAACGCTCTATCCCACGTTATGTGGCAGTTTTTAAATGAGCAATTTCTTTTATAAAATGTCCCGCTTCCTCTACCTAAGTCTACTAATGGTTTCTTTTGAGTGGTCCATATCAACACGTACTTTACACTAAGATTACTTTTAGTTACTTGGAAAGTTTTTGACAATTTTGATAAGTAACGTGAACGCATCGCAAACACTATTATAACTACAGTTACAAAGGCAAATATCACAAATACAGTCCTCTTAAATTTTCGTCTCATTTTTGCTGTAAGCACTTGTACGCGCTCTCAAATTTTATGTATTGAATATTGATGAATTAATTTTGATTAATTCGAGTTACATTTACGTAATATGGCACTTGATGTGATGGGTTATTTAATATTATTTTGTACAAAATATAAACAAGAAAATATTTATAAACAATGGCGGAAAGAGGATGAACAAACATCCTTTAATAATATTAACATAAATACAAAAAAATCTTGAGTTGATAACTGTTGTTGATTTTTACTTGTAACGAAAACATTATACTTATTAACTAGGCGACTATATATGACCGCCAGTATGTCCCAATACATTATTTTGATTCCAAAAAATTATTTGCTAGCATTTGGGCACGTTGCCTGAAATTAGAGATCGTTTAAACTATCTATAGTTCCTTAGGCTTTGATAGTTTAAACGATCTCGAATTGCTTTTAGGTTGTAGGGACACACGTCATTGTGTAAGTTAAGCAGATGGCGCATTTATGACTGACGACTTCAGAGTCAGCAGTTATCCAATAGCCGCGCTAGTGTGCACCCGCTCTCAAAATGTAGTTATTATAGTAACTGTAGATTTTTATACATTAAATATTTATTTATTTATTTATTTAATACTTTATTGCACACACATACAACGTATTTGGTACAACAGGAGGACTTAATGCTAAAGCATTTTCTACCAGTCGTCCCCGTGGTTGAAGAGAGGGAGATGTAGGCATGCATCAAAAATCACGATTAACAAATAAACTAAGGAAATGAATGAAAAGGAAAATAAATAATGACATTTGATAACAAATTAAAAATGACAAATATACTTATGCTACTTATATAAATAAATATAAACTACGTAGAGAGGATATAATAATACAATAAATATGCAAAATATACAATGAATAATCATACAAATAAATATTATTATCATATATAAGCATTACATAATACATACAATAAATAAGTAAATATATAAACATATGCCTAACATAAACGAGTGGTGGGTTATAAATTCTTGAAATAGTGTTTACGCACCAGACTTTTGAAAATGGCCTTTGATGGAGCTTGCCGTATTTTAAGAGGGAGCTTATTCCATAGGTTTACTGCAACAACTCGATAAGAGTCGCTTACAAATGAAGTAGTGTGACTACGTGTAAATATGTATTATGTATAAGTGAAATAATATGATGATCACCGGAGCCCAGACTTTCATTGGGTACATCTAATCCCGGTACTCAGGAGAACACGCAGACAGATTGGCGGTTGACGATAAAGCATTAGAGATGACGTCACACATTTTTGTAACCGCCTCAGTTAGTTTGTAGTTATAGTATATACCTACTGTTGTTACAACAAATTAAATATTTTCCAAAAATGTTCAATTAAACACAAAGCTCAAGCTCATAAGCTACAGGCAGGCTAGCTTCACCTTGAACGGTCCCTTCGGCCTTTGAACGTCCATTTTACGTCCGGTGCATGTCCAGGGACGGTCCCTTGGTCACGCCGAGTGCTCGGCCTCCGTCCGTCCATCCCGAAAATCCCGATGTCACAAACTCCGACAATGTGTCGCCTTTTGATCTTATTTTCAGTTGCAGTACTCCAGCTGTCCGGAGTAACCAAACAACTAATTAGCAGTTTTTAGTTCCAATATTATTCCTGGCTCGAACAAACAATTGGTCTACTGGCACTAGGAGAGCCTAATTGTATAAAAACTTGGTAATAGTGATTTATTTTTATTGTACTGTAAATTGTATGTGTTGTCTTTGATGATAATGGTATGGAACTGGCGCTCAAATTCACAGAGGTGTTTTTAAGTGATGATTTAACTAACGTTTCTGTATACGTTTCTTGAATAACAGGGTCTTAGATGATTGACGTGAACTTAAATATTTGATTGGCGTTTTAATATTTGGGTGTGAGACCTCTTGGAAAAACTCAGATACCGACGGCGGCAATGGTGAGAGCGGGCCACTTCGCTTGAAGAACTGAAAACCGGCGGGGAAGTAAGGTTCTTGAGTGGCGACCAAGAAACGGAAAACGCAGCGTGCGAGCCCGGGGAGGACAACAGCTTCGAGTGGCGGACGCTGTTGTAGGCTTAAACGTCTCACGACAGGTACTAGCTGTGTCGGGAGGAGCTGAAGCGTGGTGCTGAGGGCTCCGGTGCTTTCCCTTGGAGATCCCGGAGCCCTCGGGCTCAAGCACCAAGGCAGGCCACCGGCTGCACCCCAAAGCAGTCGGGTATCTTGAGAATATTTCTCCCTCGCAAAAAAAAAATGGTCGGCCTCTCACTAGGTGGACCAACGACATTGTAAAAGTCGCGAACATCTGGTGGATGTAAAAGGCAGATTGTCGCTCAAAGTGGCGCCCTAAGGGGGATGCCTTTGTTCAGCAGTGGTCTTTCAGCTGATGACGATGATGATACAAAAACATTCCTTCATAAACGTTATTTGAAAAATGAAAGAGCTTTTGCCAACGTTGATACCAATAAATTGGCTAGAACTATTCAGTCTATGAAGTTTAACAACAACTTTAACAAAGCTTGTTAAGCTGGTTCTTCAGATGAACTTTCAGGGTAGTTTCACAAGCGTGGGTTATCTATCCCTTTTCTATAAGGTAGGCCTTTGTTCAGCCGTGGGTCTTCTGGGATTATGTGATGATGATGATGATGATGTTAAAACAAAATTTTCCTAAAAAAACTTGCTCACCTGATGTTTAGCGTCACGCTCGCCCGTAACAGTTCAATGCCACCCAACATTTTGAACATCAACAGTTCCAAACTCTCCGCGGCACCGTTATACACCGTCATAAATTAACGAAGAAAGCACGTCGTAGATTCAATTAATATTTTTATTGCTGCAAGAATCCCTCAGTGCTTGAAAATTAAAATACGAAGTACACAAATAATACGAAGATCTTAAAGCGGTGTATATAATATTATGTAATATATGAGAGGTTTTGTCGATATTCTTACCTATTCGCCCTAAAAACATCTTAACGAAATTGCTACTCCAAAATATCGATATGAAAATCCAAAGCCCTCCACAAAACCTTTCTTAAAACAACAATAAACAAGTTCTTGGAATTCGTGTTCTTTGAAATGGGGTGAAATTTCTAAAATTCCCGAACCAAAAGGTATTGTGGAATTCCATACTTAGGTATCTGTATTGAAACTTGACCGAGATAAAGTTGTAAGGATCACGGCGCTGTAAGTAATATAATTTATAAGTCATCTATAAGTTTTCCTTGCTTAAAAACTTGTAGAAGCAAATCTATTATTTTTGTGAATAGCGTTAACCTTACTGCATCAGAAAGTCCTTAAGTAATATATAATTATTATTTTTTATTTCACATATATATACACTTAAACTATTTGTAAAACATCATTTAGTTTATTTCTTTATAGTACCTATATATACACATAATAATAATACGATTTGTTTCTACCTACTTAAGTTATATGTTTCGACCTTTTATTGGCTGTACTATATTTTTGTTTAAGATTATTTTTATATTATGATTTTGTGCTGTTGGTCTATTAATAAATAAAATAAAAAATAAAAAAATTGTTTAAGTGTGCTTGTTTGCTTATTCCTATGTCACTAAGCGAAGCGAAGCAACAGTGTTGTTATGACTGATCTTCAGACTATAATTATTAAGTAATAAAAGTTGAAAATTAAGAAGGTCCCTAAACTAGAAACGTGTTTTTTTGTCATAGCGCAGTCAATTTAGCGTTTGACCCGGACTTATTTTATATCTGTTTTTTTTTTTCTGTACATAATTGTAGAACCAACCTATAGTATTAATATATAATATTTAAGCCGGAACAGGCTTAAATTTTACATTTTGAAATATAGTCTCTGTTTGTACAAGGTTAGTTTCTATTTCAAATAACGATGACACGGCAATTAGGTATTATGGCTCAAGCAAATATGCTCTTTTTATGTTTCGTACCTCGAAATTATTCAGCAAATTATACCTAATTATATTTATGTTATGAATTATGTCCGAGATCTCCATATTAGGTTCCATAACTTGACTGGGCTATCATTTCTTGTTTTTAGCTCTGTCGTAAAAACGGTAACACATGCATGCGTCAAGCGTCAAACTCTAAAATTTAACAATAAATATTTTAAAAAATAGGACATATACGCCAAGATCGCGCTATGGACCATGAACTGAATGATGGCAAACACAATTATTATTTAATTTTATTACAATTGATTTAACTTTTGTAGGTAAGACCCTCGTTGCGCGAATCCGACTCGCAATTGGCTGTTTTTTTGTAATGTAGTACTTTATCTTCGGCAAATTTTCTTTGGGAAAACATTTTAGTTGAATTCCGTTTTAAATAACAGATGAATGTACAAAGACTTTAAGGGCATCGTCTGGCACTCCTCATAATCCCTCCTGACAAGAGGCTTTAATCGCTGATTCCAAATGATTTCAGCGTTGCGGGCTGACGGCGTAAGCCCCGTCCCGACAATTCCCTTTTCACCTCTAATGATATTTTAATTTTTAATCTATGACTCTCTGTGGATTAACTCTTTCGTCAGGGTCGAGCGTCGGTATTATTATGTAGGTACACAATTAGTATTTCTGAGTTAAAATAATGTTGTCTTAATATTTTTAATAATCAGCAGTTTTGGGTATGTCCTAAAACAGCGACCAGGAACACAGCAGCGAAATCTTCGTAAGCGGTAAGTGTTTTGCGATCCCCAAGCCTGCCCAGCGCTTAGAGATTATGGCAATAACCTACCTCGCGCCCTCGGAGTTCTTAGTTCAGCAGTGGACCTCTTCTTGCTGATAATGATGCGTGGTTTACTGTTTGTTATAAAATTTACTACGTGTAGATTCACCACCCTACTTTTGCGATAGGGACATTCTGCGACGAAGCTCTGGAGCAGTCACGTTATAATAGTTTTTTATTATTATTTATGTTGTGTATATTGTCAAATACTGTTTATTTTTCAAAAATCGTAGCTAGCTATCGTCAGCATCAGATGCCTACAAGCCTGATAAGCACGAATTCTCCCTCGAACTTTTTGTCTCAATGCATTTCTCTCACCTTGGCCGAAACACTCCGCAGAATGTAGGTAAGTGAGATCAGGGCACGAGCGAACACTCAAAAGATTCTCAGTACTTTACTCGTCTATACTTTGATGTCCTGAAATGAGGTGCTTTAAAAATTCGAACTCGGAAATATTCGCGGCCAAGTTCAAGAACCGCGTCGACGACGCCACTTGATAATTTTTATGCCAATGTGCTAATTTGGAAACGGAAAATTGTAAATGTTCTGTATTGTGTTTATTGATCGAGCGAAGCGAATCTACGGGAACATACAAACATTGACTGACTCTAATATTCATTATTGTTGTCTAACGATAAATATTTGTATAATAACAATTTACGAGTACTTACTACTAAAAGGACATAAACAAGTTACGACTGCAATGAATAATCGTGCTGGATATCATGATCAATGCCGTAAAGCGGCATTACGATATAAGCACGGTTAACACCGTTTTTAATCTAATCTTTTAATTAACTTCGAGAACATTCCAAACAAATATATATATCTATATCTTCTATATATATATAAAATAATAAAATAAAGTCGCTTTCTGCATCTGTGTGACTGCCTGTCTGTCTGTAATTATATCCGCTAATTAATTTTTTAATTCTGTAAAGCCGAAATCAATTTATTTTTATAAAAATCTGCATCTGTTCTCTTTGGATTCCACCACCTTTGAAAGTCCTTATAAACTGAAGTTCTTTTTACAGCCTCTTCGTCGTTTAATATTGCGCACATTCTACAGTATTCGTCAGTTTCCGGGCTGTCACTAGTTTTTTCATATTTATAATGATTCTTCCATCTAAAATAATTAGCGTATTTGTCAGGATCTTTTATGAGTTCATTCATTTCTGCTGCTAATTTTTTGACTCCGAGATCTAACGCGTTGAGATATATCCCATCTGGCATGAATCTGTAATAAAATTATTTGATTTATACACAAGTATACATAGTTTATACAAGAACAACATCATAAATTATTTTCTACCATAGTAAGAGTAATTACTTTATTAACTTTTGAAGTTTTTGAGGTTCTGAATTAATACTATTTATACAAAAAAAAAAAAAAATTTTATACAAAAATTTGCAATCAATCGCAAACTTCAATCGCCTTGGGTTGACTTTAAACAATCTATATTTTTTTGGGTTTCCTTCTAATTCTCCTGGAATCTCCTGATCACAATGAGAGAACCTGGGAAGTATACGCTTTAAAAAAAAAAAAAAGTAATTTTCGTAATCAGTCCAGCCGTCTTCGAGTAATCGGGGAACAACAAAATTATTTTTTCAAAAAGCTCAGATTCAATTTCAATAAAATTTATATGGAACTCTCTCTTACCTACCAAACAAAATTAAGAATCATCAAATCAATTCATAATTGGCGGAGCAATCGCATAACAAATATCGAAAAAAAAAACATACTTTCGATTGAGAACCTCCTCCTATTTTGAAGATGGTTAAAAATGCAGAAAAAAAAACTGTCTGTTAAACCAGTTTAGATGACTAAACCAATTTATCTTTTAATATATTAGTCTCTCTTTCGTCAAAATCAAATATGGAAATAAGAAAAACTGTCCATTAGCTTTTAATATATTATTAGTCTTTTTTTCGTCAAAATCAAATATGGAAAACTGTCCATGATTTTTTTAGTTTTCACAATCCGATTATGGTCAAACCTTTCCAGGCGTTTAGTTTTGATTTTGCCTTTAATTAAAAAAATATCAATCAAAAGTTTTCTATGTACTAACCTAGTATAATTAGCACCACCATAAACAATCGGTACCGCATCATTTTGTAACGCACGTATCAGCTTCTCCGTGACATAATCTTCACTAAACGCATTTTCGAAAGACAAGTAAAAATAATATTCTTTCGCTATCTTTTTATCACAAATTTCTTCATCATCTCGACTACATACATGTACTCCACAATCACCATAGATATCTAGTGTTTGCTTATAGTGTAGCAGTTCATCTCGAAGAGCTACAACGAACCTTTCTCTCCCACTGCCTGAGTAGCAATTGGAAGCAAACCATGCAGCAGCTCTTGTTTTAGTTTTCAGTTTCTGCTTGAAACTTTCTGTGACGGGATTCATGTCCTCCAATTTTAAACAATTTATATCCGTTTTTGGACCGATTATGTTATTTTTTAAATCTCTAACGACGATATAGCCCCATCTTAGATCAGAATTTAACTTGTATGTCCATGTCCAGTTGAAATAATTATCGAAAAGATCAGTGCTTATGTAATAAGTAGCTGCTGACTCTATACTGGCAAAGACATATTTTTGATGCACTGATCTTCTATTAGAGAAAGTGAAGTCATTGTATGTAGTAGTCTCCAATTCGGTTCCCGAAAATACTATCGCATCAAATTTTAAATGAGATCCTAAAAATATTTTATCAGTAGTCACGAAACAATTAACATACGTACAGTTTCTTGTCAAAAAAGTTTTTTGTCCTTTACCCATATACACGAGAGGAACGTTAACTGTAGATTCTATTGTCCATAGCAAAATATGTTTCATATCAACAATTTCACCAGAATGCGTGTTTTCTGTAAAGTCTCTAAACAAAACTCTTTGTGTCACTTTCACGGTTTTTAAATCTGTTGATATATACAATATTAAAATCAAACATAATACTATGCAAAATAAAAAACAATAAAATTTCATTTCAGCGCGTGTTATTTGTTCCGCTTATGAAAGAATGCGTCTGCGCTGCGAGGCACTCTATTTCTAACTGAGATGAAGAAAATCTTTTACTACTTATTGTGATTACGAATCCGAATGCATAAGAATAATACTTAGTACTACGACTTCGTTAGCGTGGCCTTACAAAAAAAATATCCACGTAAAAATGCCTATATCTTTCTCCGATCCTTAAGCTATATCTATGCAAAAAATCAGCTTGATCCGTTCAGTCGTTTAGCCGCGATAACGCAACAAACTCCCAGACAGAGAGACAGAGAGACCGATAGACAGATAGACAGAGTTACATTCGAATTTATAATATCAGTTAACATTTATACAAACTAACCTCAATAAAATACTTAAATATGACAGACAGTTACAAACACATTTAATAATTATCCTTTTCTTGCGTTTATTAACACACTGTTACTTATTGTGTGGGGTACAAGATATCGACAAAATGATCGCTAACGTGAATAAAAACCTATTATATAATACTTAAGCTTGAACTTTTTACAAAATGTAATGTTTTTTTTAACCTTTTGTTATGTATACGTAGGCCCTAGAAAAAATACGAAGCATACTGAAACCTATAAGTCATTGCCTATGAGTATGTTACACACCTTACACCTGGGTCTAATCAAAATGGATTAAATAATACATTTAAAAAAAAAGCATGTACTTAAAAACTAAAAAAATATATATACCTACTAGAAGCACAGATACTTCAGTAGGCATGTAGCTTGTTTTTTTTTTTTAAATGGGCCACTATAGGCACTAAAATTTCAACCGCTTACCTCACACCTTACCGCTAAGGCATTCATGGGAGATCAAGACTGACAGCTCGTGACTCGAGAAAAAATTGTGTTATGATCAATTACGATGATTAGCAATAAATCGAACTAAACGTATATATCCTACCTTCAAAACGTCCAATGGCGTCCAACTATCAATTCATTTATGTAAAGGTAAATTTTAAAGTGACATTTGGACATTTGGATATTGTGTTCATTAAACGTTTTACTACTTCAACTTTTTTGCTAAAGATCAGATTACACCTAACTATCAATAACCTTATTGTATGCTAGCTTTTGCCTGCGGTTTCACCTGCCCTGTAGGAAAACAATATCAAATGTCAGTTAGGCATAGTGTAGCTTTC
Source organism: Apocheima hispidaria (assembly GCA_947579745.1). Taxonomy (NCBI): domain Eukaryota; kingdom Metazoa; phylum Arthropoda; class Insecta; order Lepidoptera; family Geometridae; genus Apocheima; species Apocheima hispidaria. The sequence continues at coordinate 10,896,539 of OX388156.1, forward strand.
TACCAGTGTAGGAACTTTCAGAATCGGTGTAGTAGTTCTAGAGATTAACTCCTACAAACAAACAAACAAAATTAAAAAGTTTACCTCATTATAATATGAGTATAGACTGTATAGAGTATAGACTGATGCAAGGATTAGGATTAGCAACGATTCGGTGGATCCCACCATTCCTTAAAATTTTGATAGACCTTGCGTTCTTTTACCAAACGTTCATCATTCAGAATTGTACAAAATAGACAGTATTCATCTGTTTCAACACTATCCATTTTTCTGTGATATGAGTAGTATTTTGTCCAACGGAAATATTCGAAGTAATCATCTGGATTTTTTATCAATTGATTCATTTTCGCTGCCAAGTCTTCGGCTCCAAGTTCCCTGGCGTTTAAATAGGATTGTTCTGGTAAGAATCTGGAAAAAAAGGTAATTTGTCTTTTACGTACTAAATCAAGAGTCTTAATAATTATATATTATAAGTTTACCAATAATATTTATCATTAAACTTTGTGCACAGGAGTACATAATGTAGAATAATTTGAAGTTCACAGTAAAGTTATGTTTTACTTGGGTGCAATGGTAAAATGGTGTATGGAAAAATGGTTCTATGTTCATTGGCTAAGCCCCGAATTACCTCTTCTTCTTACCTTGTGTAATTTGCAGCACCATAAACAATTGGAACGGCGTAATTCAGCACAGCATTCAATAGTTTTTCTGTGGCATAATCTTCACTGAACGAATTCTCAAAAGATAAATAGAAATAGTATTTCTCTTTGATTAAATTAAAGCAGGCTGACTCATCACCGCGTGAACATTTCAATGGTCCACATTTTCCATACACATCCACTGTGAGATCGTATTGCTTAAGCTGGTTTTGAAGATCTTTTACAAACTGTTCTCTTTTACTTCTAGAAAAACAATTTGAAACAAACCAAGCAGCGGCTTTGGTTTTCGAACTTAGTTCTTCCTTTAATTTGTCGCTTACAGGCTCCATATCTTCAAACTTGATCCAATTCATGTTCTTTTGCGGTCCAACAACCTTATTATCCTTATCTCTTATTACCATGTAGCCCCATTTGACTTCAGAGTCTAATCTGAATGTCCACGTCCAATTGAAGTACCCATCAAAACGATTTGAGCACACTGGGTAATAGTCTGAGGATTCTATCGACGCGAAGGCAAATTTTTGGTGCGGAGATCGATCTTTCGGTAATTTTTCTTTACTCATACGAATAACTTCTGGACCAGAAAAGGCTATAACGTCAAATTTTGTGGTATCTCCTCCAAAATATTTCCTATCATCAGTAACAAAACAATTCGTGTAAGGGCATTTTTTGTCAATGAAACCTTGTCGCCCTTTCCCCATAAACATAAATGGAACATTTTTCGCTAAAGTCCATTGGAGAATATATTTGAGCTGTGTTGAGTTTTCGTCTTCATCATCGATATTCAGATTTCTTGGGACATCAGTTTCAGATTCGTCGGCATTCAAAATCACTGTGAAGCTCTGTGATTCGGATCCCTCGTTTGTAGCGGTATCCAATAATATGTAAAATGAACACACTATTAATCCTATAAACGATAAAAGCATGATCTTTTTTAGAAGTCTCATTTTAAATAATTTATTTCAATCCGATTTCGTAAATCTGTTCGATTTCTTCCTACTAACACTGATACGTCTATTTTTACTTTGCAAAAGTTGGACGCGCTGTTCCACAACCATGCTGTCACTAGTCACTATTAGTAGATACTATTATCTCTTCCATATAATCGTTAAAACGACTTATCGGGGTCGTCATATCTAATCAATCTAAATGCTTGGATAAGTCTGTAGTTATCATCGTGCAAATATCAATAATACAGTTTCCCCTAAAAGTTTTACTGTACGCACTTGTAATCCACATTCTGCTTTACGCCTAGTATCAGGTTCTCTCACGATAAGTGTCTCTACGATATTTCATTTTAATAGTCGTTTCATCGATTCGCCTAGCAGTGAAGTAAACTTACAAGATAATTGATTTCTAGCCTCAGACAAGAAAAAAAATTGCTCTGCTGTGTTTCTAGCAATCACTTGTTAAGACTTATTTGCATCGTGATATTTACAAGCGATTTTTTCCCCTTTTTCCGAAGGCCTTTGCAGCGTGATGAGTTTTAGTAGTGTTGTACATTTATGGTCTTACTCGCCTTTCTAGTAAGAGGTAATTTTTTACTGTCGCCGCAGCATACAAAGGCCATTTTTGAACCAAGTTGAAGCGGACGGTAGTAGGTTTCATAGCGATAGTAGCTCAGTTGTTAGCGCGTTCAGATCGCACACTGCAGTTGGTTCAAACCCCGACAAAGAACATGAACTACCGGTAAAGAAAAACATCGAGATGTAGTGTCATTCGGGCAAAAAGACGCGTCGGGTAAAAATATGCAGGGGAGATTTCTTTGAGAATGGTGAGCGGGCGGGGCAGCTTGGTAGACGGAAACATTTGCGCTCGGGCCGCCATCTTGCGCTTCGCAAATGGTGAAATTCAAAACAAAAGAAAAAATGCTCCAGGGAAAAACTTGTGATGGATTTATACATTCTTTATTTGAGATAAGTTTGTTTTGTTGGCTTTACATGGATATGAAGCCACTTTCTCCAAAATAAGATTCTAACCTAAAATTCTTGGAATTTGAACTAGTGAAAGTTGTTTCATTTACTGGCCGATCGGGCATTAGTGCGGGAGCAGTAGCACACATGCAAGCTTAGCCTACACGTGCTAATTTTACCCCCAAAAGCATAATTTTTTAAATATTGTTTGAAATATATATTTTACAACCTTGATACAAGGACATAAGAAGAATTCTGTGCCTTGATATTAAGTATTATTTTGTATTAGAATATAGAAACATGCGCACTTATAATAATTTTAAAAACACCCGACAGACAAATAATTACAAAATACAAAATAATTTATTCAAGGAAAGGAACATTCACGATTTTATAGTCACTAACCGCCAAACTGGGTGTTAAAACCCCTTGTCTTGGTAGTTATTTCCTTCCATGTGTCTTATATAATATGGTTGTTGTACAAGGACTGTAGAAAAAAGAACTGTAGTTAAAAAAGCTAAAGAACTGTAGTTTTCTAAAACATACTGAGGACTTACTATGGATATAATCTACTAAGGATTATTAAGGACTCCATTAACAGGACGCATTGACATTCCGACGAATAATTTTTATTTTGAAATTTGATACAAGAACTAAAGTAATATGATTTAAAAAAAAACTACCAGACTTCAAAATGTACTCTGGAACTAAAGAGGAATCCAATGACACTTCACTCTTCGTAATCGGTTATGAATAGAGTAGGTATACTCTATTCATCCTATTCATAGCATCCTTGTCCATACAAAAACCGTTGTCTTATACCACAGTCTGACACCCACCCCCAAACATTATCCGATTTCGATAATTTTTCTATATGTTATCTACACCGTGCAAAACTATACTTGTATGTGTTTTTATTTCACATTATCTCCGTTGTTATAGGCAGTAGGGACAATTTTTTGCGTCGCAAATATGACTTAGAAAAGGAGTTGATAGAAAACCATAAATATTTTTTGAAAAAACAAAACGGCATTGATTATGGTTTATCCTAGCCAATTAACACCAAAAACAAAAAAAAAAATAAGATTTAGGGGGTGATAACAGACCCAAAACCCCCATAACGCTAATTTCATCAAAATGTTAAGAAACTTCACTAACCCCCGAATACTGAAACGTTCATTAACTTTGACAACAGATTAATTCTAATACTGCCTTTGTCTGGCACTAAGCAAATGACAAAGGCAGCAATAGACTTAATCTGTTGTCAAAGTTAACAAACGTTTCAGTATTCGGGGGTTACTCTCTCTATCGCACGCACGAGAAACGCCAAAACCTCGCGAAAGGACTATCCTCTTAACCCGTTTAGGCTATAGATAGTATAGACACACAAACACCCCAAAAACATTACTCTCCTCCTTGGGCACTCGGGTAAAAAAAACCTAGATAAAGAGTAGCACAAAAGTTTATTTCACCAGACTCTAAGTACAAATATTTTAAATATTATGATAAAATAAATTGACGTCCACTCAACTCTTATACAAAATTACAAACAAAAAACTTAATCAATCAATGGTGTTGATTCCGTTGTGTTTTCGCTACTGACAGGACGAAAAATATATGCGTCTCTTTTAATTTCAAAGAGAAAAGTATAGTAGAAAAGCTTAGTTTAAAAAGTGGTGCAACAAATCTGTGCCATAATGACCTCGATTCTTTTGTACAAATTTACTAAGCTAAACTAAATTTGACAGATCTAAAACTGTTGCCTTCCTTGTCTCGCATATTGAAATATTAAGAAATAGATAATTTTAGTGCTGCCAGATTTGTTTAGTTTAGACATATGTGAAACGGAATCGACGCCAATGTTTCTTGTGTTTATAACTTTTCTTGCCAAAATGAAAATATAGAAAAGCTAAGTTTTTTTTATTTTATTTAACCAATGGCATCGATTTCGTTGAACTACTCACTAAACTAAACCAATTTGATAGGACTAAAATAATCGGCTTCTCCTTTTATTTTCAATGTTTGTGAAAAGGATAGCAATTATTTTAGAGCTGTCAAATTTAGTTTAGTTTATCAGGCCGCAATTCCACCGTACACTCACTAAACTAAATTAAGCTATCCCTGTCTTTTACTATACAGGGTTATAAGGAAAGGGTTTGCTAAGCCGAAAAGGGCTCATAGTACTCATCATTTCGAACAACTTTTACTATGGGACCAACCCTGAAATCAAGAAAAAAAAATCAGGTGTTCCTTAGAAAATGTCAATGACACTCGACAAAATGTATGAAACAGCTGATATTTTTTTCGCGATTTCAGGGTTGGCCTCATACTAAAAGTTGTTCATAATGATGAGTACTATGAGCCCTTTTCGGCTTGGTATACCCTTTCCTTATAACCCTGTATAGAAACACAAGACAGCATGAATGATAGTGCTGATAGTGTAGCATAGTGCTGTCAACTGATTTTTCTATACAAGCTTAGTAGGGATGATGAGTACGAAACAGGTGATGACTAAAATCACTCGTTTCGCGTTTTAAATCGGTAAGTAAACTTGTTTGACAGCACTAAAATTCATGCTATCTCTGTCCTGTCGTGTTTCTATTTTATATTTAGTAAAAGACAGCGATAGTTTATATTTCGTTGAGCGTGTACCGCTACGCGTTACCCGTTATCGACTAAGCAGTTGCACGCGGATTCCACCACTGAAAGAAATCATCCACAGTGCCTCCGATAAATTCAACTTCGTTTATAAAATCGCAAAATTTACAATAACTATCAGTTTCTGCACTCTCTTCGGGGCTGTGATAAGAATAATGGTTGTGCCACTTAAAAAAATTATGATATCTGTTTTCATCGTTTATGATTCCGACCATCTGATACACCAATTCTGCGACGCTGATATTTCTGGCATTCAAATATATTCCGTCTGGCATAAATCTGTGAAACAGAAAAAAAATGTATTTTCGTATTTTATCTATTATATATTTATGTAGTTTGTAGTACCAGAACTATTTTGCTTTTTGACCACCTCCCAGAAGTTCCACACCTTTAGGTACTAGTTATTCAACCGCCAAGCAGTAGTGTGCATGGTACTGTGTGAAGGGCATATCCCTGATTGTTTCCGGTAAAATTACTGGGCATAAAGAGATCATCGAATATCTCGGGGTGTCCAGCGCAGTGCATTGCCCCGCATGGTTTTTATTTAAGTTGACATTCTGTATGGCACTGAACTTTTATGGGCAGGAATGACTCTTACCATCAGGCGAGCGACTTGTTAGTCTAGTAGACTCATCTGCATTAAAAAAAAATACTACTAATTTAGAGACACCTAGGCAGACATCTCGACATTCAGAAATTAGTCTACGTTGCCAATGCTGTGGGGTGTAGATATTCTTAAATTAATTTATAAATCATAGATCAATAGATTTTAGTTTGTGTTTATTTTGATATAAAGCGTTTATGGGTCCGAAAAAAAAAACATTATTAAACGTGTTTACATGGTACCTTTTATAATTAGCCCCGCCAAAAACCACAGGCACAACGTAATTCTGTAAAGCGCTCAGCAACTTTTCAGTAACATAATCATCGCTCATGGAGTTCTCAAACGCAAAATAGAAGTAATAATCCCTTTGTAGCATTCTCAAGCATTTATCCATCATATCACGTGGACACTCTTGGTACCAACACTTGCCAAAAATATCTACTGACATATTATATTTGCCAAGTTCCTCTTGTATCATTAATGCCAATTTTTGTCTGTTATTAAGAGATTCACAGTTCGACACAAACCAAGCAGCTGCGAATTTCTTTTGTTTCAACTTATCTTTGATTGTCTCGTTGATTGGTAGCATATCATCTGCACTGATCCAAGACATATTCACTTTAGGACCTATTACTCTGCCATTGTTATCTTTTATGATTATGTACCCGAAGTATATGTCAGAGTTCAGTTTATAAGTCCAGGTAAAGTTAAAAACTCGATTGAATCTTATATCAGGAACATAATAATAGTCCGCAGATTCTGTGCTGACAAAAATGTAGCTCTGATTTGGTGAACGATGCGTTGGCAGAAAAAGATTGGGTCTTTTAAAAACTGTTTCAGGTCCGTGAAATAAAATTACGTCGAATGAGGTAACATTGTTGAAATAACTGATGTTAGATGTGATATAACAGTTTGTGGCCACGCAGTTGTTTTTAATGAAAGTCTCGTGCCCTTCAGCCATACTGGATAGTGGTGCTCTTTTTGGTCGGTTCCACAGCATCACATACCTTACGCTAGGTAATTTTATATTTCCTTCAAATAATTTACTTCTTCTTATCGTGAACCCGCAACTATTGAAATAAAAAACACACGACTTTAAAAATAATATTAGAGATCCCAAAGCGCAGATTAGGGATATATTTTTCTGTAACTTCATTTTTCCAAGTTTTTTATTCGTTCACTCACTTGCACGGTTCTCTGAAATGAACCAGAATTGTGAATATCGAGCAGTGTTTTGATTTATTCAAGAATGTTAAACAGAGTTTTTGTCATCCGCTCGGTTTCAAATTCAAGCTACTTAGCAGGTAAGTACATACATTATAGAACTTAGATTATAGAACTTACTTAGATAAAATTAAAACTAATATAGACATTTGTAATTTGAGACATGAGATATGAGACATGAGACGTGAGACTTGAGACGTGAGAAATTAGACATGAGACATGAGACATGAGCCACGGGACACGGGACACGGGACATGAGACATTATTTTCTGTGCTCATGACATAGTTACATTAAATACATTAATTACTAATTTACGAGATTCATTCAACCGTACAAGATTATAGTAGTTCAGTTAGTGTCTGCTGCTCATAACAATTCAGTTCCACTCAAAATGTTAAAACTTTAAAACAGTTCAAAATTCTATGCGGCCCCCACAGCGATTCTAACTCAAAGACCTATCATAGTTAATCAATATCTCGATGTAGGTCAAAGTTGAGCATCCGTCGATGATCTTATAATGCTTTAGAAGTCGGCTTCGTCGGCTAGTTCAAAAACAGTAGTCAGTAGTAGTAGGCACTCGGTAGTGTGTTAGTTAAGTTTAATAGACTAGGTAAAAGCAATGTGAACGAAATATTATTCATAGTGGATATTCCTTCTAATAGTAGACCCTTTTAGCAAGGGATTTGCCTCGACAAATCTTCTTGTGGGTCCTCATCTCACGTAACATATTGACAGACCTATTTCATTGGCACATACGCAAGGTGCCAACCGAAAAAAAAACTTTTTTATGTCGTTCATATGGAAAATCGATAAGAAAATAATCATAACTCCTAAACTATGAAAGATCGTAATACATGGGTATTTTTGTGAAGGCTTTGGTATGAGGTACCTACATTTTTTGGATTGACGTCACCCTTGGACCATCCTGTAATAGTATAATATTATAATAATAGTATTATTATAATATATTGCAATATTGCAAAGCGACCCACCATGGTTTTACTTACTTCAAAACGTAATAAAAATGTTTGTTTAAAGTAAAACCTAACTAATGTTATATTATATTATAATTCATAATGATTATATTATATTATATATTTATATTATAATTCATAATTCAGAGAAATATAGCCGCAGTCGTATCAAGACCAATATAGCTTCGAGGTATAAAAATGAATACGACTCGAGGAAAAAACTTCGCTTGCGCGATTTAGAACTCCCTACATTACAACTGTCAGTCTATACAAAATGTCAAAAAATGCACAAAAATGCCCAACCAGCGCCATCTAGCGAACTATAGGAACTAACTTACTCTCTGCCTGGATGTTTGTGGCGTTATCACGGCTAAACGGCTGAACGAATCTTGATAAAATTTGATAAGGAGTTACTGTACATCACAAAGGCAGACATAGGATACATTTTTTATGACCACGCGAACGAAATCGCGGGTAATTATTCAATAAATCTCTAGATAATTACCTACGGACCATAGATTTATACGTATTCTTACGTAGTTTGCCTTTAGTATTGTAGTATAGTAACTTAATTATTTAAACTTTTGCACCTGATCCTATGACAAGGGTATCTATTCTACAATTTAAAATTGCGTGGGGAATTGCGTTATGATCAATCGCAGTTTTATTAAATATCAGAAGCGAAAACACCGGAGAAGTTACTCAATACAGCTAAAATCTTGTTGAATTTTATATCAAAAATATTCAGATTCTCAGACCAATCTGCGACAAAATAGATCCTGACTTCGGGCACTTTTATGAGAAGCGATCGAACAAATATGATGATCATAAAAGAGAAACAAAGAAAAATTTGATTATATTTGATTTATACAGCTCACTGTGCAGACAAAAACAGTGAATAATATCAGCTTTCGAGTCATAATGGCAAAATAAATCAGGGGAAGGGATCGCCAATCCATCATTCAGGATTGGGGGCTGACGGCGCGACGACGAAAATATGCCCAGTTTATTCTGTACCTATGATGGGAAAAGGATGACCAGACATCTGTTGCCCGCTCGTTGAACTGGAAATGGTTCAACATTAAACAATCTGGAGCTCAATTTTCGTATATCATATATATAACTAATTTGTACGTATTTTTCTTGATGCAGGAAGTCATTACCTACCCATTATTATAGGGTACGAAGGCAAAGACATTTTATAAGGAGAATTCTGTGTACGAAGGTTTATATTATAAATATACTGCTAATTCTGAACTATAAATTGTACTTTTTCTGTACAACGCTCTCTCATCAGTCCCAGTACTCAATACAATTATTGCAAAAAATAAGATATTTCACGAGCGTAGCGAAGGTCTCAGAGTTTACTTGGACAAATCGGCATTTGTATGTATGTTTGTATGTTTGTGTGTATATTTGTCCGATGATAACTTGCGAACCGTTGATCCGATCTTCATGAAATTTTGTAAGCTAGTAGATCATTTCAATAAAAAATTTAAGTTCGAATATGAGCTGAATCGGTTCAGGGGTTGTGAAGATATACGGGTCGCGAGGTCTCAGTTCGGCGCGAACTACTAGTTATATGTATACGTATCTTAGCTGATAGATAGATAGATATTTATTTATAAGGAGAATTCTGTGATATATAGATAGATAATAGATGATATTATAAAAAGTTTGCATTAACCTTATTGGTTCAGGATAAAACTCAAAACTAAACTTCTTAAACAGCAAAGCTTACTGCAACTCTGTCCAAAAAAAAAGTAACTGTCAATTGAAGTTCCTTGTGTCGTTCGAGTATCAAGCTATCAAATTTTCTCCATCAATGTGCTTCTGAAATTTAAAATAAAAAATTTACAAAACATACTATGCGCCCCATTTTCGTCTACAAGAAATATTCGCAATATTTTAAAAATGTAAAAAGGATCGCATGGTAGGTAACGCTAACCTATATTAGCAAAATATTATGTTTGGTGCGTGCATATTAATTAATGCAACTGAGATTGATCAAACAGATTAGGTCGTCTAGTGAGGTCCAATGAGGTCTATAGGTCTATATCACTCACCAGTATATATTACCTATACTCGTAAGTGGTGCCAAAGAAAATTCTTAAGGGACCTAATTTGGTTTATAGAGTTTACAGAGCTTTATGGTTTTGTAAACGGAGTAGATCAATGACCCAGCCTAGATCCTCAAGATCAAGATCTCGGGAGAACCATGTAGTCAAATTTTAAAATATTGATATCTTAGATTGATATTAATTCAATAGCCAAAAGCAAGGAAAGTTTTAAATTATTCGAACAACTAATCAAAGACAAAAATATATAAGGAGATTTCATCTAATATATACTCGAAACTATGCAATTTTTCACTGTTTTGACGAAACAATTCAATGGTTCGACACATTTTATTATAGCTTTGAGAAGTTCAGACTGATTGCAACTACTTTTCAAAAAGGCTTTCCGTGCTTTTCCCTTAGTCATGGTACTCCCAAAGACATAATATAAGGAGAATTCTGGTTCTGGGGTACTCTTTATATTTTCTTACAGTGGTCTGTCAGTTTTATTTTTAAACTCCTAGACAAGCTTTGCCATCGCAATTAGGTACTAAATAATTTATTCCATCTCATCTTTGCATTAATCCTATTTGTTTTTCTACATCTGCAATTTATTAATTTCAGGTACATATACTACACATTCTAAAACAAACCGCTATAAATGAATATACAAGAATGTTATATAGAAGAACTGGTAGACCGTTTCGAGGACTTTGTCAAAAAGTCTCTCATTCTCCTTACCCTGGCAGTCGGATCTGTTGTAGTAATGGTATTTTACGTACTTAAACTAGTATGTTTCCGTTGCCCAGAGGCACCTATCTTGCCCTGCCCAACAATTAGACCAATAATAGAATGCACACAAAGCATACCAAATTTCTGTGATGACATGGGTGAGTATTTAATTTCAACGTGATGCGTATATAAGTAGTTAGAGGTACTTAGCTAAAACATTTCATGTCATAATAAATATATTCTCCAGGCATCAAACACCAAAAATACTTGTTCATTCTACAGAAGCGGAAGCATAAAGTTTATATGCAATCGGTGTTATTGTTTTCTTGTTATAAAGTACTTGTCCTAAATTTTAAATCTTTTCTTAAGCATTTTCCTGTTTTTTTTTTTTACAAAACATCTTGCTTTTATGATCTTCTTTTAAGCATTTTCCAAAAACAAAAGTTGAGTAAAAATATTTCCTTTCCAGCAACAAAATCATGCCACAGAAGAAGCATAAAATGTGCTCGAAGCAACACCAGCTTAAGCAAAATGTGTCCTTCCAAAAGGCTCAGCAACTGTATGCTTGTGTACCGAGATCCCGTCTCAGGATCAGCCACGATGCCAATCCCTTTACGAGTAACACGTGTGCCAAGCTGTAACGAACTAGTGCTCAACGATATAGGATACACAGACTGTACCAACGTAATTTCTCTACTTTTTGAATCAATTACTCAGGGTATTATTAGTAATTCTTACCTTCACGACTATTTTGATTACAACAACTTTAATGACACTGTCGCTTGGTACGAGTAGATTGGCAGTTTTGTCGGAATTTCTAATCACAACACAAACATTTGTCTCCGTAGTTGTAGAACTATATGACGGCCAAAATGCGTATGTCTGACGGCGAAAAGTGATTCTATGATTTGCTTTGTTTTGCTGTTCTAAGGCTCTCGATATTTTTTCTCTAGGATAAGCCCGAGCCCGAAAAATGCAAAAATTCTGGCACCGGCACTCTAGTAATTCCTCTTCGGAAGTGTCACAGTCAACCAATTGATACTTCCGTATCGATGAACACGAACTCTGTAGACGTGGACAGTAATGGCCCCGCTGCTATGGGCTGCTGCCGTGAAGTAGGTCTAGCATTCTCACTTCTTCCACACACCAAAGTATGGTCACATCCCTTTTAAAATCTACGCTCTAAATCATGTTGTGCTTGCTCATTTAGTAAATATAACATTTTGCTTCAGTACAAATAACTTAATTGTTCGTTTTAATTTTGACACAATCTTGAGCCCCATATACTTAAATAAATTACCTAATTAATGAACTGATAAAAATATCAACATAGTAACTATGTGATGATCTCTTTTGACGAGTGGTGATATGACTTGGTGTTCCACAACAATTGCGTGCGTTGGCTGTTCTAAGACTCGAATTTGTCTCTAGATTAAACCTGATCTCATCAAATGCAATAAAAGATGCCCCATCATACGAGTGATTCCACTTCGCAAGTGTCTCAGCCAGTGTCCCGCTAAATCACTCAACACAGCACCTATAAAAGTGAATAATATTGGTATTGCAGCCATGGCGAGTTACAGTGACGCAGGTCCTTAGCATTTTCACTTTTTTTAGCAGTCTCACATCTACTGTAGCGTCACTTCGTACTAAACGTTTTGTGTACTGAAGCCTTGATTCTGCATTTTTTTTTTTTTTCTGTAAATAATAGATCTGCGTAAACTTGAAGTTGATGCCTCGTATAAACATGCCCAAGATAAAGAAAAGAATGACGCTTTTAGTATCGGACGCCAAGGCACATTTTGGGTCGATGCGCCTATAAAGTTAATTCGTTTTTTTTAAGAGCAATAACTTCTAAGTTCATTTTAATATCCTCTTATTCAAAGCTCTAATTCGTAATACACATCGTAAGCTCTGCATTGATAAAATTGTAATCGTATTTTGCTTTTCCACTTTAATGGACTGTAAGCGGCACATTCCTAGAACGTATATATTGCTTCCCTAACATGTTAAAAAGTTCCGACGTGCGTCCGAATAAAAAAGCATTATCAACTCTTTTGTTTCAGTTTGGTGACCTGCGTCGAAAATGTTTATATCGTACACAATCCAAACGTTCGATTTGTTCACGGTAAGTTTTGAAAACATGAACTTTGTATTTATATAGGTGCTATAATTATTTCTCTATACATTTACTAAATCTATATGTATAAAAATGAACCCCTATTTTTCCTGGTCACGCTGTAACTTGAGAAAGGCTGGACCGATTTTGATGATTTATTTTTTGTTGTGCTCGTAATTGATAGGACAAGGTTTGTATGAAGAGCTTAGCGAGGCCGAAGACCGAGCTTCGCGGGCATCAACTAGTAGAATAATAACAATGATTAAGTTTCTACGTACGTACATAGAACATAGTAACTTAAATGATAATACTTCCCTTAAAATAATGTAGTTGTGTATAGAGATTAATCAAAAAGCATTTCTTGTAGAAATTGTGATACAAAAAAGCTCAAACCTTATAAATTGCTTATTTTCAGAATATCGATCCCTTGCTTACCTGTGGTTGGACAATGTACGGGTAAGTTTTATCAGTTCGTACGTACTAATAATCATCATCAGAAGCATCTCTATCTCAGATGAGAAAACGAGGGATAAGGGTGTCTACACATGGCCTGACCTGACAGCGTGTGAAAGGGACAGGTAGATTTGAATTTCACGGGAGCAAAAGAAACTATTAAGGTAGCGTCTCCCTTTCGCTCCCCCAGAAACTTAAATATAGCCATCTCTTTCAATCGATGTCAGGTCAGGCCATGTAGCGAGGCCTTAAGGTGGCCGAGTGCACAGCTGCAGGACTTTATGCATATTTCCTTTGCCAATCTTCCCTATTTTACGTCAATCTTGTCCACGTTATTACAATTATGTACCTAATTTATTCATTATCCTAAGTAGTCTTTTAAAATAATAGAAGGTTTTAATCCCCGGCGGAACGGAAAAGGTAAGTATCTGTGTTTGGAGAAAGAGGTTGTTTGTATTTGTATGTCAGTTACATTTTTTCTCCAAAACGGCTACAGTTTCGTTTTTTTTTTTGCGGTTTCATGACGGGTTTCATGCAATGCTGTTTGCTGTTTAAAAGATCTCTTCTGAATTGGTCAGTGTATGTTTTTTATTTACTTACTGTTTTTTTGGCCGACCGAAGCGAAGGAATATCTTGAAGAACAAATTGCAGTTTGTATTTTCGTTCGACTTAACCGTGAGTACCGTCACACCCGGACACTAGACTAGATCTCCATACAAACGCCGCATTTTAACTATCTATTATGTAGGTTGTCACCACATATGAATAGTGCGAGTGAGACAGTTGCAAAAGTTTTTGCAAACGAGAATCTTCTGATCTGATGTATAAATAAGTTAAAATCAGTTACGTTATTTGAATAACCAAATTTTTGTAGTGGCCCTCTTGCAGAGTCCGCCTGGGGAAGTACCACACCTTTGCCAGTTATTCAACCGCAAAGCAGTAGTGTGCAAGCATTACTGTGTTCCGCATTGAAGGTCAATGTTTCCAGCGTAATTGCTGGGCATACAGAGATTTAACGTCTAACATCTCAGGGTGAAGAGCGCAGAGCATTGCTGCGCATAGTTTTGAACTGTTTAAATTAAAAATTCTGGGTGGCACTGAACTGTTATGGGCAAGCGTGGCGCTTAACATCAGGTGATCGACGTCCCGTCACCGAGTAAAAAAAAAGTATTAGGTACTACTCAAAAAGGTACTTAATTTGGAAAAAATACAATGAATACGGTACAATTTTGAAGTTTAAATATGTGCAAAATCAATCCAGAAGTTGTGAAGTTATAGGGGGTCGCCAGATCCCCCAGTTCGGGGTGCACAACTAGTTTATATTTATTAGTGTATATCCATAATCATTTTCTTTCTTTCAGCGGGACCAGCCCCATGCACAAGCTTTACCACACTACATCGACGCCGATCTCGACATTCCTGCTGCTCTAAGTGTTGCCATTGAAAATAATTATGTAATACTTTAGCTATTATAAAACATAGATTTAGTTACACCATTACATTATTTATTGATAATTTTATTCTATTAGTCTCGTTTGTACTTTGTTTGGCTCAAAAATAATTATTAAAATTCCGAAATAATTATTAATTTTTTTGGCAATTATCGTTATATTTAAAAACACCTGGCTAACTTTTTTTGGGGGCGGATCAATTCAGGTTCACCATTCAAGTTATAAAATCTTAACAGCTTAGAAAAACACGCGATTATATAGCATACTAGCTGCGCCCGCGGTTTCACCCGCTATTCTACAGAAACCGAATATTTTTCCGGGATGAAAAATAGCTTTTGTGTCAATCCAGGGCACATCCATACCAAATTTCATTCAAATCCGTTCAGCCGTTACAGAGTTGAACGGGAACAAACACACTAACCCCCGAATACTGAAACGTTTGTTAACTTTGCCGACAGATTAAGTCTATTGCTGTCTTTGTCATTAGCTTAGTGCCAGACAAAGGCAGTATTAGAATAAATCTGTTGTCAAAGTTAACAAACGTTTCAGTATTCGGGGGTTACATACTTACCCACAAACTTTCGCATTTATAATATTAGAATATAGAGTGAGACGCAGGAAGGGACTGATATCATAAATACAGGGTAACCTAGTTAGGAGTTAAGGCCTCGCTACATGGCCTGACCTGACATCGTTTGAAAGAGATGGCTATATATACGTTTCTGGGGGAGCGAAAGGGAGAATCTATTACCTTAATAGTTTGTTTCTTATGCTCCCGTGAAGATCTTTTTTTTTTTTTTTACTTCGGACTAGGCATTCGTTTGACCACAATCTCACCTGATGGAAAGCGATGATGTGGTCGAAGATGTAGCACGCTTGCCTAGGAAGTACCTATTCACTCTTTTATTTGCATTTTAGATCTTATTGAATCAGCAAATAGTCCCCCATTGTACAAGTCATGGGCGGAATGGACAATCCATATCTGGACAAGTGCATGGAGTAGAAACCTATGGCATAATATCGAATGCAACTTTTCTTCCTTTTACTATGAATCTACTTAACAATCAATACAACTAGAACAGTCAATTACTTAACGAAATTTTAATTAAGTTTTTGAATGAGGTGCGCATACTATTTAAATGTTTTTGTGTAGTTAATTTTGGGTTTTTTTTTTGTAAATTTGAATTGTAATTGTAACAGTAAATTTTAAACGTTATTATATCAAATTGTTTCTTTTTTCAATACCTACAATAGAAATCACACTTGTATCTTACTTATCTATACCTACCTATAATTATTATGATACTTAGGGAGTTTTGGCGGGATCACGAAGAAGTCATGTCGCGCTATTGTATTATTTTCCAATACTTGTGTTATATCGAGTGTTAATGCATAAAAATGGTGGATGAGTGTTGGTGAATAGTATAATATCGTGAAACGTGACTTTTCGTTTTGTTTCCAAAACTCCATAGAAGCTTCTAGTAAAGTCTCCACCACTTTACTGAGGCAAAAACAAAATAGGGAAAAAAAATACGGAAGACAAGGCGGTATGGCCTTAATGGCTTTAGCCTGCCCAGAAATGGGCGAATAAATAAAATAATAATAATTATGATACTTAGGTTATATTAGTACTTATATACAAAAGAATCAAATAAAAAGTTGATGGTAAGTAAAGGGTATCTTTTTATTGTAGACAGGGGTAGGTATTAATAGGGACGGATTTTCCCATGGATTTAGCATCATCGTCCAAGGATTTTCCTGTAAGTACGACAAAAAGAAAATAATAATAGAATACCTATTAAGTATGTACCTACATAATTATAATGTAGGTAGATTAAAATAAGACAAAGATCAGAGCCGGCGAGCATAATCGCTCTGTCTCTTTCGCACTTGTTTAAAGTAAAAGCGATATATGAAGATGCAGAGATGCTTAAAACTGATATGAAGAATTTTGCGAATTGAGCTCAGCTCATATTATTATAATATTACAAGGGAAAGGCGACATTAAATAAATAAATAAATATCTGGGACATTTTTGCACACACGGTCATCTGACCCCAAACTAAGCAAAGCTTGTAATATGGCTGCCAGAGACTGATATACGTACATAGATATTTTTTTAAATACATACTTATATACATATTAACACCCAGATATAGAACAAACAAATATTCATCACATAAATGTTTGTCCTAGATGGGAATCGAACCCACGCCCCCAAGCACAGAACGTAGGTTCACTACCAACTGAGCCACCGGAGCATTGGTTGCAAAAAATAAACTGGTACCTAGGTATCTATAGCTCACGAAATTTTAGGTTGTTTGTATCTTACGAGTGCCTTATGTACCTACGCATTGCAGACATCTGTGGTTACCACAGAATTCTCCCTGTGTACCTATGTGGTTACGAAGAATTTTTAGATTTCATGCCGTTCCCGTTCGGGCCGTTACCGAGTTGCTCCATAGATAAGAATGTATACTAGAGTTGCTCAATGGAAAATACCTAACAAAAGACGCTGGTTTGATTCGAGTATTTTTTTAATTAATTTCATATATTTTCCAAAGAAAACTGAGGAAACCTTAGACGAAGCATCATGATCCTTGGAGAAAACTAAAAGTCAGTCATAGACAGTGAGTAAATCACTTGACGTATCATAGACAGTATAATTGTAATCATAGATGAATGTATACTAGCGTAATTGTAATGCCACTGCCACATAATCTGCCACTTTGATAGTTTATTGATCAAAATATCCTGCAATGTAAGTTAATTAAAATAACCAAGTAAAAATGGGGAAGCGGCCTAATTACGTCTATACGGGTATGTAAAATTAAAATATTAAATGTTTCTTATGTAGAAACTAGTATTTGTTCGTGTAAGACACAGTAAAAAAATCTCAATCCACACTTTTTTTATCCATCTTCACTTATTACACGTTTGGAGATCAGAAACACTTTTTCAAAAAAAAATACTAGTATTTCCATTGATAGCGGATACAATTCTCCAATTGTGCACCAAAATTTAACCCTGTAGCACAGAATTCTCCGTTGCCCTGTAGTGGTAGAGCTCTCTTGCAGAGTCCGCCTGGGGAAGTACCACACCTTTACCAGCTATTCAACCGCCAAGCAGTAGTGTGCAAGCATTACTGTGTTCCAGATTGAAGGGCAATGTTTCCAGCGTAATTACTGGGCATACAGAGATTTAACATCTAACATCCCAGGGTGATGAGCCCAGTGCATTGCCACATAGTTTTGAACTGTTGAAGTTCAAAATTCTGCGTAGCACTGAACTATTACGGGCAAGCGTGACGCTTAACATCAGGTGAGCGACTTGCTCGTCTCGTCGCCAAGTAACATAAAAAAAAAACTAGTTTTGACTAAAATCACTATGAGGAAACGACAGACAGATAGAGACAGCAAAACAAAAATAGTTAATTAGTTTTTTACTAATCCCCAAAACATATATTCAACATTCCATTTAAAATGCCAGAGTATATTTTGAAACTTCTAACGCTGAAATTCTCAGTAGTCTCACCAGTAAGACTGCTGGGAATGACCACTTTAGACCACCATATTATTTGAACGAAAGACTATAAATTGCTCGATTATTTTGTACATCTTTTATTTATTTTCAAATAGACATGAGCCAGAATTAACTAAATTTACCCAAAACTATCTCTTTACTAGTTTGTCGCAGCGACTAAAGCTATGAAAGCTATGATAATACTCGCTGAGCGATGCTCGCTTGGCGGTCTAAGAGGGAGGTCTATGTTCAGCAGTGGAGGTCTTCTAGCTGATGGTGAAGCTATTTTATTTATTTTCTTATTTCTCAGGCATGTACACCGAAAAACGACGAATACGTGGTTGCCACCAGACTTCTGGCGTTCTAGGGCCAGAGCTAACCCGTTTGGCCCACAGCTACTTCTGGTCAGCGTACTCCTCAGTCAACTGCAACTGCATAGCGTTGGTGACTGTCTGCCTCGTGGTGCTGCTTAGCTACATGCTGCCAAACATCTCGCACAAGATTCACAGGACCACTGAGCTCAAGGCGATGAAGAAAATGCTGGATGTGATGGCGGTGAGTTATTGAACCTTTCGAGCCATTCGCTAACATATTTATGATCGCTATCAGCTGCTGTGAATTGCAAAAAGTTGAATGAAAACACCTAATTTTATTTTTATTTTTTTAGTAATTAACTTATTGACATCATTGGCTAGCCTTGTGGCTCAGTAGGTGGGTTTCCACCTTCTGAGCTGTGGGTTCGATTCCCACCCAGGACAAACAATGATGAACATGGATGTTTGTTCTTTGTTTGGGTGTTTCTATGTATGCTATGTGTGTATATACAAAAAATGTATAAATAAAAAAAAAGTATTCTATCAGTTATCTGGTTCCCATAGTACAAGTTTGCTTAGTTTGGGGCTAGATGGCGCTGTGTGTGACAAACGTCCACCTCCGCCTCCTCCTCCTCCAACAACTCGTAGATAATATTCCATTAGAAAAACTAGCAAGGCTAGTGAAAACATAGGATCTGCGACCGTAAGCAATAACACAATAGTCAAACGACAGTAAAAATATTTATATATCAAAAGGATTACTTACAAGAGTGACTTATGGCCTATCGTTTTAAAATGAATGCGGGATTCCAAAACTAAGTGACGACATTTCTTCAAGTGACTTAAATAGGACAAATCATTCTTTTAAGCATTTTAGATTCAGTTTTGACTGCCTGGTCTTGTTTACTCTACCTGTATAAGCCGAGAGCGAACAAACAAATTGTAAATCTGAACTAAACATTATTTAGACGGCTCGTAGATAGTAAATGCTAGTAATAAAATTGATGTGATAAAAAAGTAAAATTGAAAAGTCACAAAACTGGTCGAACCCGACTTCGCCAATTAGGTAATTATTGTGAAACTCGCGGGTAGCCGGTGGTCGCAAATGGCAGAATATTGTCTTCAGTGTAGCGCTCTAAGGAGAAGGTCATTGTTCAGCCAGTGAACATCTTCTAGCTGATAATGATGATGAGTGTTTGGGGGGTAATAACTTTTCACGCCCTAAATGATAACGAAATCTTATGATCTATTTATCTATCTACTACCTTAATTACATTGGTACATCACTCAATAAAACTCCTCCATAATAAAACAAGTGACTTTTAGATTCCAATTTTAACTGTTGTTTCAACAACAAATCATTGTGTTTTCAAGTGCCATACCTGGGTTTTACTTTAATGTTATGGTGAACAATCGATCGGCGATATCCTGCAACAATGAGGGCTTAGGACCCCGTTGTTCTTATGTAATTGAGCTACAGTTTACAAATACAAAATGCAACTGCAACAAAATGCAACAGAAAAATGCAACTGTAGCTCAAGTAGATGACAGCACACCGGGAGGAATCGTTGCAGGTTCGAACGCCATTGATTGCCGGGTTTATGAATTGTTCACCATAACATTTTTGTAGATTCCAGTCAAGATGTTGTGTCTGCCATGCAGAAAGAAGTAAGCCGAGCGGAAGTCGCGTGCCTCACTGTGGCTGATCAAATAGGCTCCCTACAAGGTTCCATGCGCGATGGTACGACAGAAACCGTAAGTATTATAATGTCGACTCTTTTGCGGGACTCCTGGGGAGTCCAGTACCACACCTTTGCCAGCTATTCTACTCCCAAGCGTTAGTTTGCGAACATTACTGTGGTCTGGATTGAAGGGCAATGTTTCCAGTGAAATTACTGGGCATAAACATATTTAACATTTAATATCTCAAGTTCTCAGTACTAACTAAAATGTTACTTTACTTTCAGCAAAGTTTATAAGTTATGCCCAAACTGATAGCTCAGTAGGTGATCATAGGAGATAGCTAGTCTGATCTTAGTCTAATCTCCTAGAATGTCTAATATGCTAAAGAGCCCAATGTTCTATTATTACGTCCAGTCCCACAATATCTAGTGTATGCTAATGACTACTGTTCAAACATGTCCAGAGTAACTGTACTGTCAAATCACCTATAAGGTCTAGTGTCATAAATAGTCTAGTGATTTTATGACACTCCACGGGTTTTTGGCATCCCTGACACAGGGAATCTTAGTAAGGAGCTGCGAATATGAAGCGTTATTTATTTATCGTTTGTTTTGGTTCCAGTTAACTAATCAACAAGACCTTGCTGTGTGCACCAGTGACTCTATGCGTGCGACCCAATCTGCGCCGGTGCAGGTCGAGAAGAAAATGGGCTTCTTCAGGCGAATTTTCTTTCCCTACAAAAATACGTCGAATAAGGTGAGGTTATACCAAAATTTTCTCGTTCTACGCCAGCGGCCGTCCAGCAGCTAACGTTAGAAGTCATGACAACAGGAGGCTTCACACTCCTTTACTTCTTTTGCAGCATTCTTCAACATTTGCAGCTTCATTGCTACACTGGGTCTGTTTGTTCTCCGGTTTTGTATTTTGTTTGGTCTCTTTCCCCCTTATTAATAAACGCGGATGAACCTTGGAGCAGTTACTCAGTCTGTGTCTTTTTCAATCGAGTTCTAATTTCGAAAAGAGCGAAAAGGACTAAACACGTGGTAACTAATCCAAGGGGTCGCCACGTTTATTAATACGGGGGTTTGGTTTTTACCATTTCGACTACCATTTGCTTGCTTGCGTCGTTAATTAGCGAAACAGAAAATTGTGGATGTGACGTTTTTAGAGCAGCCTTATACCTATAGCCTACATCAAAAATTCTTATAAATATTTCTTTCTTGGTAGACTACTTAGGGTGGATTCGACCAAACGAGTGTAAATTTTATTCTTAGAATAAATCGGAATATTTTCTATACAAAAGCTGTCAAATTATTCCTCATATAACATGTTATCTGACGTTGGAAATTCCAGCCTAATAAAGATAGATTACACCTTATCAAACATTTAACAAAATGATAATCCAAGAAAATCTTGTGAAACTCTAAAAGAAAAAATATTTCCGTTCTTCTTAATTATTATTTTTTCTCAGCCTTACCTTGGGTTACTGAAACGTTTGTTAACTTTGACAACAGATTAAGTCTAATGCTTCCATTTCCTGCCACTAAACAAAATTACAAAGACATGCAGCAATAGACTTGATCTGTTGTCAACGTTAGCAAACGTTTCAGAAACCCGAGGTTAGCCTTTTTTTCCATTGCGAGCCGTTCGTTTTTTCAAGAAGCACGAAGGTTTTGCGCCATCCCATTCCTCTGAGTTTTCGTTACTTTCAGGAAATCGCCATCATGTCTTACTTGTATACGGATTCGTTTGACAAAATTAAGAAACCCGAAGCAAATCCAGCCGAACCAAGAAATTGATAAATTGTCTTTAATTTATTCGATAACTACTCAAACTATTTACCAATTATACGCCTTTAAAAGTGAAAATAAACTACTAAATACATCTCCTGTCAGCATTTTTCTTTTACTCGTGGAAAATTAAAACCATCGCAGATAAATACGTTCATAGGTAAGATAGATTCAATTTTTTACCACGCCATTACTACCCACTAGAAAACCGTCCCAAGCGTGCCCCAAGCTTATCTCTTTCTGGAGGATATACAGAAGACGAAAAACAACATAGGCGATCCACGTTAGGGTTATTAGTGGGTTATTAGATGCGAGAACACAGACTATTCAAATCCAAGGTCTATACGGGGTGTAACAAAAAACATATTATATAACTCAGGGGGTATAATTATTCTCAGCATTACGAACAACTTTTACATAAAAACAGCTGTTCCATAGAAAAAGTTCATTGACTCTCCACAAAATGTATGGAACAGCTGTTTTTCCTCCGCAATATCTGTAGAAGTTGTTCGTCATTATGAGTATAATGACCCCCCGAGGTATACTATGCCAGGGTTTTCAAAACAGCCCGTATAAATAATTTAGGTGCAAAGTACTATATCTGTCTAGATTGATGTACTTAGATTCAAAAGAAGTCAAAGAAATACTATGCAGCATAGTAGGTAATAGACATCGGTTATACCGAAAAACAGCGAAGGTTCCCACTACTACACACGGTTAGTACAACAATTGAACTAGTGGGGGTTTTTACGCGAAAACTTGGAAAACCATATCGTGACATCGTCCATCGCGAGTCACAGTGCACGTAGGTATAGATACTTATTTTAATTATGACGTAACATGCGCTATTTCAAAAGTTAAAGGCCTGAAAGCTCCTGAAAGTAAATGGTTGTTGCTATCCTTCATCTTAATGTACCTCAAACAAACAGTCTGTTCGCCGCTTGTCCCTTTATGATTTTTTCTAACTAACGATATAAGCATGGGTACTAACCTTTTTTCACTGCGTCTTGCTCGAACCAATGAGGATTTATTTGACTTTGACATACCATACCGAAATGTTGATTCAGGATAATGTCGTATAAATTGTACTATAGCTGAGTTGCAGAAGTAATTCAAATTATGACCAAAAAACCGTAAAAATATAAACAAATAAAGTAAATTCTTAGTTAAACGGTTGCAAATTAAATGAATTTCAAGGATAATCCACAAAATGCCTAACAGGAGCATAAAATCTTTAGTGTTTGAAGTTTCCATGATTGTAGTGACCATCGGTGTAGTTGGTCACCTCACTGTTAACTTCTGGGAAAGATACTTCGTAAAAAGCGAACTAGCCCAAATGAAGGAAAGTTTACACACTCTAAAGGTATCGTACTATCATCTAACTTACTAACTCAGTCTCTAAGACAAATAGACAAATAGACAAATATTTATTTGTGGAGAAAAAACACATTATGTACACAAAAGCAAAAAAACAATAAGGTACTATCATACTAGTTTACACAACATTGTTTTTCGCCACAAACCGGTCCCAACTCAGCATAATACTGGTTGCGAACAACCAGCGCTGGTCTTCCGCTGGAACCGGCGGTGACGTCACCCGCTTATACCGCACGGTACGGTACCGTACTTGTACACAAAAACAAACAAAAACAACTAAAATATTAACATAACAAATACATATTTACCATATTATTGGCAAGTGCTATTTAACAATACACACGCAGTTTACATCTCTCAGTTTTTTAGTTATTATATAGACGTGCGCTACCATAACTATTATGGCTGTTGCCATAATAGGGGTTGTTGTCATAATCCCCACGCTTGAATGTTTACTGCTTACCAAGAGGACGCTGCTCTACGTCCTCCTGTGGTTCAGGTCGCGGATAATCATTATGTCTGTTTATGATAAGGTTGCAAATGTTTTGCAGAAAGTTTCGATCTTGTTGTAGATGAATGATGATTTGAAATGTATTATTCATCATTATCATCATCATCCGCCAGAAGACGTCCACTGCTGAGTACAGGCCCACTGCATGGAGACCGCAGAATGCTCACCGTTTATTAATTATAAATTAATTACTATCATTGAGATAAAAATATCAAACGCAAAAAATTAAAAGTCTTACTATGAAAACGTGGTTTTGATACATTTTGTTTTAATAAAA
Source organism: Apocheima hispidaria (assembly GCA_947579745.1). Taxonomy (NCBI): domain Eukaryota; kingdom Metazoa; phylum Arthropoda; class Insecta; order Lepidoptera; family Geometridae; genus Apocheima; species Apocheima hispidaria. Next base: position 10,920,858 of record OX388156.1, read on the forward strand.
CGGGAATACTCACGTTAAAATGAGTCGGTTATTCCGACTATAGTTTCGATCACATTCGGTGACCTTTATCAAGGAATGCTTAGCGAGACACGCGCGCGACCTCGTCTTGCCTTGCACATAAAGTAAATTCTTAGTTAAACGGTTGCAAATTAAATGAATTTCAAGGATAATCCTTGAAATCGGTGACCTTGATAAAGGTCACCGAATGTGATCGAAACTATAGTCGGAATAACCGACTCAATTTAACGTGAGTATTCCCGTTTTATTAAAACAAAAATTAAAAGTCGTTAGTTAAATAGACTGTGGGGTAGTAAATTAATGTTTTTGATTGCAAGATCTCCATAATTTGACGAAGTCACGTACGTACGCGTGGAAGCGGATTTATCCTGTAACTGAACTGTGTGAATTTAATATATAATAATAAAGAGTTAATCTATCTATCTATCTAACTGTATCTATCGTTTGTGGATAATTATCCACGAGAAACGAACTGATTAGTATAATCGGAAATTATGCCTGGCGTACCTACCGGAAGACGCAGCGTAGGCAGGCCTCCCACTGGGACCGACGACACTGTGAAAGTCGCGGGAAACCGGTGGATGCAAGTGGTACGTTGTCGGACGGTGTGGCGCTCTAAGGGTTTAAGGGTCGGTGTCGCGTCAATGTTCAGCAGTGGACCTCTTCTGGCTGACGATGATCCACAAACGAATATATATACGAGTATTTCATAATATTTCAGAACACCTTGTTTAAAATTGGCAATGCATACGACGCACTCCACATGGATATAAAAGGTCTAACAGATATATCCGCGAAAAATTCTCTGCTAAGGGCGGATCTTGAGTCTAAGAAATATATTAACACTCTAGACAGAAGAAGACTTCACGACATAGAAGTCAACGCTATAATCGACGCTAAGTATTATGCCAAACCTCTAGATGAGAAAAATGAAGGTTTCGACTTCTTTTTTAAAACTAATACAAGAGATAAAGTTTCTTTCTTGCCAGTTACACCTAAAAATGATAAAAAAGCTTGTCTTTCGGCGAAACCGGCAAATAATAATGAACCGATCGATTACTACCCATTTGAAAACAATGAAGCACGTAACATGATGACAAATGCTAACCTAAAAACAGCTACAAAAGCTATTGCCAAAGACAAAACGAATAAGACAACCATGACGAGAAATCCACCAAGATCCATTGGCGCTGGAAGTTTTCCTGCTAATGTACACGATAAACGCAAACATAGATAAATACTCAATAGACATAGGTAATCAAATTATTCCAACAAAGAAAAAGAAACAGTAAACCTTTGATTTTTGGGACTATGTAGCTACTTTTGCACCTGTGTACTCAAAAATGAATTTAAAAACTATCTACGTAAACAAGGGCTAACAGAATTATATACACAAACTTTTAAACTATGTCAATATTGCCTAATGCCAGTTTTTTTTTTTTAAATCAGACCCACGTTGTAATTACCTACCTAGCGAAACTACTCGGTGTTCTATATTCTAAAAAATAAGAAAACTTTGAAATGTATGATTGTTTTTTATTATTTTGTAAACAGCAAGACAACGGATCCATTTGAATATTGAATTACGCTTAGCTAATAATTAAACAGTTTATGAGAAATTGGTAACCCCTTCGTTTATTTTGACCCAAAGGTGTACAAATATGGTGCCAGCGGTGCATTAAAATCACAGTTTATCTGTGATTGATATCTTACCTATTTGTAGAACGGAGACTCAAAGCCACATTTGCCTTTTTTTTTGAGACTTTTGTCTTCATAACTATGTAAGTTAATAAATACGAAAAAGGCGTGATAGAGATGAGGGCAAGACAATCAGTTATGTTGTACCTACTTAGATTGGTATTGGGTTTTTTTTAACCCGTCTTTTCATAAAAACTATTTAGCAAAAAGGTGTTTTGTCAACTCACCGGTGACAAGGAGAATTGAATGCTCTTCTTAGCGAAGTAGTTGATAAGTATCACGGTCGAAGGCTTAAACTAGGCATATTTTAGTAAAAACCAGCCAAGACGTTTCTGAATGAGAAAGTGTATGGCCTTGCAGATCACAAAATTGTCTTATGTTCCTTGGTTGAAGGGGGGCAAGGGCTATTCGGGCAAGGGCTACTCGGGGAAGGGTCACTCGGGCACACGCTATTCGGGCAGACGCCATCCTTACACTCGTCTATGTACGCCACTGACTTGACCAGACGGCTTGTATTTTTTCCGTTACAACCCATTTTGGCAAGATAAACATCGACGTTAGGTAAACTGAAATGGTTTTTCGGATTCCATCCAAATTGGCTACTCTCCAATGTGTTAGCTAGAGACTCCAAGATTTCGAGCTGGCCATGGAGCCTCGGCAGATCATGGGAGAATTTCGATATTTGTATTTCTAAGACGTGGTAGCCTTCATTCAAGTGCGACAGATTTTTCTGAAAATGAATAAGTGACATAAATAGATTGTAGTGAGTAATATTGGTAGAGCGTATCAGACAACGACTTCCATAATAGCCACCACAATAATCAAACAAAAGTATAAAGACAAGACAAGGACAAAATTCACTATAAAAGTCCGGTTATAGCTATAGAGGCCGATAGAGGCCAACAGCTTCGACATCCAAAAAAATAAAAAAAATTCACTATCTAGTTTAAATTTTAATGTGCATGACGTGTCGTGGCTTCCTGTTATTGGAAGTGCATCCAACGTTTGAGTGCGCTAGGTAGGTTTGGGAATCCATATTATTACAATTATTTCTTTGTTTATACGTCTTTATTCGGTGAGAACAAACAAAAAGTAGGAACTAGCACACCTTCACACGAACTTGATCATCTATATAAAAAAAAATAGCCGACTGCCCAAGAAGGAGGGTAATGTTTAGTCGCCGTATCTAAGTATATTTTGTGTAAGCGGCTTGATCGTTTTTGATGAGTGAGGTGTCGTTGGATTCTTTACATCCGGAGTGACATAGGCACTAGTCATATTAAACATTTTGAATTTTGCAGTTGGGTGTTTTCTTTATCTTTTAATACTAAGTAGGTACTCATTACTTTTTCACTGGGATCTCTGAATATAATAATAAACTAGCTGTAACCCGCGACTTCGTTCACGTGTATCTACAAAAAAATATAACCAATGTCCGTCTCTATATCTATGCAAATAATCGTGTTTATCTGTTCAGCCGTTTAGCCGTGATAACGCGACAAACACCCAGGCAGAGAGACAGAGAGACAGACAGACAGACACGGACAGACCGATAGACAGATAGACAGATAGAAAGATAGACAGATAGACAGATAGAAAGACAGATAGACAGATAGAAAGACAGATAGACAGAAAGACAGATAGACAGATAGAGAGACAGAGCTACCTCGGGATTCTGAAACGTTTATTGACTTTGACTACAGATTAAGTCTATTGCTGTCTTTGTAATTTGCTTAGTGCCAGACAAAGGCAGCATTAGAATTAATCTGTTGTTAACCAGCGTTTCAGAATCCCGAGGTTACATACGCATATTTATAATATCAGTCAGGATAATAATCGACGGTGTTGCCAAGAATAGAGCCCTCTGATCTAAAACGTCGCGAACAATTTACCGTAATGTCTTCAATATTCTTCGTAATGCGCGTCATGTCGCACTTAGTTTTACAAGTGGTGCAGTGATACTCCAGCATCAAATAAATTAGCGCCATAAGCGCTGACAAAATGAGGAAGCTACACAGCCCGCTGAGGAAGCCCCCAGACTTGGATCGGCAAGGGGGCTCTTCACAAGGTGAGGGCGCGCATGACGGGGAACGATGCCGACAATTGTTTCTACGGTTGCACCTTCTCCTTCTGCCACACTCCATTCTTATGGATTCTTTTTAGGGCCTTTCTTAAGGGATAACTTCTTCGGGCCGGTGTTTTTTTTTTCAGTTGCTTAAATAGGGTAATTTTTTTACACTAATACATTTTTAAAGTATTTTTTTTGTTATTTTTTTGTGGGGGACATTTTCGTACAAAATTTTGGACGTAGATCTATTAATGAGAGAGTCAACAATTTTCGTATGACATTTTATGTTTTTGGACCTTTGACCAAAGAGAATACAACGCATTTGACCTTTGAATAGTACAAACTCTTACTAACTTTGCTTTGAAAGATGGAAAAAATCAGCAAATAAATAGGTTTCATTCAAAAAAATACCTATCTCGTTTCAAAATTTTTTTTTACTTATTACACAGCAAGCACAGAATTCTCCTTATAAATAAACAGCAAGAAACAAAATTCTTTAAATAACACACTATATTTATCTATATGTAACATGCTCATTATTGTGCGACAAGTATAAATATATATCTACTTAATTAAAATATAATTATGCTGCTATAATAATAAAAACACATATTCAAATACCTAAGGTATTTTTTTATAAGGTTTTTAAGGTTTTATTTAATGTGTATATGTATTACCCACAGAATTCTCCTAATAAATAAGGTATTACCTCTATGGAGAATTAGATATTATACCTACCTCACAAAATAAATAGGTATATTTTTTGTGTAAATTATATACTCTTACATTTTATTACGTATAAGCAAAGACATATAAAGAGAATTCTGTGCGTATAAGCATGTATAATGTAATGATAATTGTATTGTATGTTCGCAATGTCGTATAACTGTTGCCCACATGTCTTCGCTCGCATAGGCTACAGTCAAAGACATTATTTAAATCTGTAGCTACAGTAAATAAAACACCCCATTTCACCTCTTTAGGTGTTGATGTTCAAAAAATCCTGAGGCATTTCTTTAATTTTTTATGCATAATATTACACAAGCCCGAAAAAAATTAATTGCGCCACCTATCACATCCAACTATAATTACATTTACCTCTATCAACACGTCATCATACGATCATCTATACGCTTGCAAAACGATGCCGGCAAGTGCCATCTAGCGACAGGAATGATAATTGTATACAATAAAGCGTCATCTTCTGACTATCGGGTAAACTACGAAGTTATTTATTTTATTTAAACGCCTTTGTCAATTTAGTTCGTGATAACAAGTGCAGGTGGCCCCTATATGTAGCAATAAAGGTACAAATACAAAGATTGAAAACTAAAAGTCTAAAAGCTAACAATAGAGCAAAGAGTAATATAATATAAGGAGAACAACAGAGGCCCCTGTCAAAGCGAAGTCTAAAGATAAGGCAGGCCAAGTACAACTAGTAATCTTTGTTTGGCTAGGGCGAAATGCCCTTTGCTTTAACGCGCGCCGCGGAGCAGTAGCTGAAAACTCAAAAAAAACCTAATTATGTTTTTGATTGCACAGATAAATAAAATCTATGTTTGATGACCCAACTCGATGAAAATATCATCGACCTAACCGTGACCCAACCTAATCCTCTCCTATCAAGGTAAGTAAGTACAATAGGTAGATATACAAGATAACAATATAAAAGAGTGAATTGAGAATTCTATGGATCCACGTATACTATGGCGTGGCCTGCCCATTGCCACTTCAGCTTGTAAACTCTGATAGCTAATACATAAGTGACTTTGGTTCTTCGACGAATACCTATCCTCGTTCCGGATTTTATCGCGCAAAGAAAATCTGAGCATAGCTCTCTTGATTGCCCGCTGTGCGACTCTAAGTTTCTACAAAAGGCCAGTGGTCAAGGACCATCATTAGTGCTAGAAATAAATATTCAAGCTTGGGGATAATGGCAACCCAGATATATGGTTCGCGCCTTGGTTCTCGCGGACAGCCGTCCAACAAGCAAAAGAGAAATGGACGAAAATATAAATTTATTTTCCTCAGGAAAATACCTCTAGCTTTCACTTTTGTTCTGAAATCTGTATGGTGATGTGGGTGATTATGTTCCTTGTGTGGGTGATACAGTCTATCGGTAGGCGAACACTACGAAACTAAAGGGTGTTTAGGTACCTACTAATTTGCTACGGATCCCTGAAAAGAGATAAAGCAAGATTTGTTTGTTGCCATCAATGATATTTTTATATACTTATTTATAAAGATATTTAGTAAAATATCAATGCCTGTTGCTAACTTGTTGCTAACCAAATCCCTTCTCATTGTACAATTATTGTGTTCCATAATCTTTGGTTCCAAGGGTTCCATTACCTATGCCTATTTCGTTTTTCAAATCGCATTTTATAGTGATGTGGAAGCTATTATCGATAGTTTTAATTTTCAATAATTTGTACTTACCACTAAGCATCTAGTAAAAATATTATTAGATCAATGCTACCGAATTAGTAGTAGTAGTTAGTTCTTTTAATAATGTAAGTGTAGTAAGACTGTTATATTTTTTTTAAATATCTTCATAGTTTATTCACCTCTGTTTAATGCTTATTTAAGTAAATAACGAATTTACTTAATTATGATTTTTGCACCTTCAGGCAGCTATTATGGAAAAATAATGACGACAAAACGCACGTTCCGCGCGATGGCGCCTGTTCACCAACGTGCGTTCAAGGGATTCAAGCGCATCATGAAATCAAGACACTGCTTTTTTTGTAGTGCTTATAATGAGGAGCCAACCAAAAAAAAAATAGTTCTCAAATACTTACTAGATGGCGTAATAGACCTATCGTTTTACCTGTCATTGTCATTTCTGTCGAAATATTTTATGTTTATTTTTTAAATCGTAAATTTTGGCTCCACACGCTGTGTATTTAGCCAGTGTCAACTATTGTAATATTTCAAATGAAGTCAAATACATAGTTACGTTACTTGAAATTGTCTAAATACACATGTGGAGCCAAAAAAAGGAACACGTACATTTTTTTGTCTTTCATGTCTTGACAGTGACAGAAAAACCTCAAGGTACATCTAACGCCATCTACTTTTATTACCAGGTTTTTTATTTTTTTGGAAAACCTCTCATTTGTGTGAATTATATTTAATAATATAATAATGAATATATACAATAATATTATAGCAAACATTATAGACGTATAATGATCTGAAGTAAATATTCAGCCTCATGTATGCCTCCATAGAAACTTACATAGTAATGATTATTAGACTACAAATTCAACAGGTGAGTTGTTGTAAAATTAGTCTGAACCATACGAATTTCACTAAAGTAAGTATACCTAACAATAATAATTAGGTATAAAATCGAATTTTTCAGATTTGAACTTTGATTTTATTTGAATACCATTTTAAGGATGCCACTACATCCCAATCAGTACCGGATAGAATTCTAGGCTTGAGTGAAAGGTAATTAAGGTAGAAATTAATGAAATTCTTATTGGCGTGTAGTGTAGTACTTAAAACACAATTTTTGTCATTACGATTTTGATAGTTTAGCAAAGCTGTTAACATTCGTTCGTTTGGATCGTTACGAAAAATCTGAATGGGGCCTAGGTGTTTGAAATGAACTAGCAGGTAAGTAAAATCTCAAGTAGGTACCTATATAATTATAACTATTAACTTGTCGAAAACTTGGCATGCGCAACCCTACTGTCGCCAGCCAGTCGCTGCATGATGTCATTCAAGCACACACTCACACATCAGTCGTCGTGTGACTCGGTCGCTTCGCTTGCTGACCCGCGCTGTTTACATTCTATACACAGTTACTCCACGACGCGCCCGTGTCTGTGATTTAATTTATTATTTAATCTAGTTAGATAGTTTTTTTATATAAATATGGCCAACAACCGTGCTGCCAAATCCGGATTTGCCGCTGAGGCTCAGAGAAAGGTTAGTTGAATACTTTTGGATAAGTTGCCGGTAAATGAAGTTTTAGCGTGGGAGTGTCTATCAAAACAGGTCGTGCTCATTCGTGTATATCGATCCGGGATGCTGGGTCCAGAATTATGTTACCAGTGTCAAAGCCATGACCTACTTTTGCAGATGGAAACTTGTTGGCGCCACTGTGACAGATCACTAAACATAATTATTATGAGGGTACCCACATTGACATCATGTTTTGTTTCTAGTTAATTGTTTGTTGATTTGTTTAATGTTGTGATCGGTCTTTGATTAGCAAAAGATAGTCCCACTTGCATCAATTAAGGTATGTTATCATTCCCCAATTTGAAGTAGGTAGGTGAAGAATAGCTTGTGATAATAGATAACTTACTCAGGCAACTAATCACTAATAAATCTATCCTAAAAATACCAAATTGTTTTGAAAATATTTTGGTACATTGCTTTTAAGCTGAATAAGCTACAAAATATAAAAATCCTGGCAACAATATAACTAAGTAACAATATACTTGGACCACACAGCTCAAATGATATCGCCAGGTGTATTCTAAACGTGGCCTCCAAACAGGATCTCTCAGCCAAAAAGCGTGAGACTGAATAAAAAAGTTAGCTAAAGCTCGATCGGACGTATAACGAGAAACGTTGTATCGTAGAAATCACAAGAGATTAAATTTATCGGAGCTGTTTTAAAAATCGATTCGTTTAGGTAGGTAAGTATATAACATAAATATTTAACTACAAAAAGATGATTCAAAAACTTTGTAATTTTGATCTACCTATATGATGATTATTTTAAAGCTTTGGTTCGGATTCGGATGCTTAGGTTTGTTAGGTTAGTCAGGTTAGTTTCAATAGGATATATAAAAAACCAATATATATAATTATCTAAAATTAAAATGTATTTAGTGTAGGTATTTTACTACGAACATTTTAACTTGCTTCAATACCTACTCAAATTAGATCTGGTAAATACAGGTGTACAAAATTAGCCTTGCTTTGAAGGGCAGGACGATAAATGGTTACCCTATTGATAGTATTGTATTACAACATTTCATACCTTCTACATACCAAAAAAATTCAAGAAGTTAGAATGTGTCTAATACAATACAATACAATACAATATAACTTTATTATACACCAAAAGACAATAAAACTTAAATATAAACAATGCTGGTTAAGCATTTTAAATGCAACGCTATCTGTAGCTGAGGTTTGTCAAGGTTATGCAGGATGAATCAATTTTTACATTAAAAAAAACAATAATGTCTAAGTTTACAAAATTACTTATATATAAAAGTCCAAAAAGTAAAATTAACATAATTATACCATCTCTAACAGTTTTGAAGAAATGTGCTGTTTATACATTTAAGAAGTAATTAAAAAAAGATGGAAGAGATTCACATAGATTTTCAGAACATTGCAATGATATTTGATCAACTGAAGAATGTACAGTTCTGATTGTGACGTTTACAGTGAATTTTACTGGTTTTGCCGTACATGGTGTTACGAATCAACGAACAGTGAAAAAAATATATTTTAAAGAACAAACAGATGTCGCGTACATACCTACTCGTAATTAATTGGATATTGTGATAACTGCTCGCGGTTTGCGTAACAAGTTATAAATAAATATGGTTAAGCATTCGGGATTTTATTGCGTATTGTTTTATTAGCTCAAAATTAGTCTGCCAAAAATGATGACCAAAACCAAATGGCTTGAATTTTGTTTCAACTTTTATTGAAGTCTATTAAATTTAAATGACTACAATAGTATTAATAAGTTCTGTCTTCTAAAACTAAAAATAAGCATCTTTGTGAATGCATGTAACCTAGTTATCATTCTGCTGTATTCGACTTTCAAGGAACATGGTCATGCTAAAGCCTTCAGACGTTTCAAGCCTGCAATACTTGCCCGGTCAATAACCTAACTTTGCTTACTCTGCCGAGCGAAGCTGGTAGCTTTGCGAATATTTTATGTGCGGCAATACCTATCTATAGTTTACGAGCATAAAGAATTTCTTGAGTAGAAATATTAATATAGTTACAAATAAGTACTTACCTGCTTTTAAATTACTGCCACTGACCATGCAGTGAAACTTATTAATATGTATAACTTGTTTAGTTATATACTCACCTATTATTATTTCATTAAAATGCAGTTTTTAAAGACCGTTATAATCAGGACTCAACTCTTTTCCTGTATGAAAGCGTTGGATTCGGGTCAAGGAGAATATAACTCAATCGAGATTTTATAACCGGTTTCTTCTCCGGTGTTTTTTGTAAGACTCTGTGGTGCATGCAACCTGCTATAGTAATAAAATGTTGTTTTTTTTTAATAACAGCTGTTAACATAATTATTTGTTTTAAAATATTAAAAGCAATGTTAAATTCTCAAAACCGTTATATATTATTGAGGACATGAGGTTATTAAGTATTGTCATTTCATTTTTTTCAAGTTTGTAATGCAGGTCAATGTTGTTTTGTTCAATTGTTGATGAGTCAAAATACCTAATTGTTCAGAAATGTAAAGTTTTGTAGTTCATCATTGAGTCGTGGAATTTTGCATCATCAGCTGCTTAGCAATAATTAGCATTACAATTGAATGTATGACGCTACCTACTCAATTAGTCACGTACTTATACACGTTATGTGTTGGTGTCTACAGAATATTAGGTACAATGCACGTTATAAGTTCAATATTAGCAAATCAGTTACAGATGTTCAATCACTAGCATTGAATTTATTTTATACTAATAGACACGAGATGGTGAGTCATATATGGCTCGGTTCTGTTACAACAGCAGACCGCACCTTGTAAGGTATGGCCTTTACGCAGGATTCATTTATATGGCTTAAATACAGACCACTTTCAAAACTCAACCATATGCTCGTGATTGACGTGTGACCAAATTTCTCTTTACCGTTTCTGCATATGCCATGAAATATTCATTCTGTATTAGGATTGGAGCTAATTTAACAATGCAACCGTTAAAAGTAGATTTAGATAATATTTTCTAAATAGTTCTTACTGAAACCTCACATCGTCACGTTGTGTGGCCCAGCTTGTAATCGGATCCGTCCTAATGTTATTGTTCTATTGTTTTTGAAATATGGAAACCTATGTTTAAGTAGTGGGTAGGCACCTGCTAGCAATAATATTATTAAAATACTTGAATAAACTTTAAACAATAATCAATCTATCAATACCAATTTGTAATTAGGAACCTTAAAACCAATAAGTTACTCCCGTAAGTTATAAGTACCTTTCGTACCTCTTTACTTTTCACTTAACTAACTTTTAATTGTAATCTTCAATATTAATGTAAATAAGAAATGTACAAGAAAGCACGGACACGTAATATGCAGTTTAAAATAATACTTTAAAACTGATCCTCGTTTAACTGTGCAACAGGAAAATGTAATCTTCACTTTTGAGAGTCGATGGGTCGCTGCATCGCATTGACCGTGCCGAGATGACCTCGTTGTGACCCCATTCCTGTCTCCTACTAAAATTGTCAATGTTGGAGCCATTGTAGAGCTTGTAAGGCAGCTGTTTTATACCATTTACCTTCGTACAATTGTACTATACGTATTAAGTACATCAAAATTTACTCGAAACTTAACGTGACGTCCAGGGTAGAGTAATTTTATGATATTTCCTAGTGTGACTATGAAAACGTGCGAGATGTTTGTACTAATGCGGAAATGTATTCTATAATTTTTAATGTTATTGTTACAGAAATACAATTTGCCGATTATTGATAAACACTTCAACTGCTATTTCTTGCAATATCCTCATGTCAATTTCCTTAGATATTTGAGTTCTCAAGAACGGCACGTCACGTCACATAGGTGTCTCAACGTTGACTTTGAATCATAGTTATTTATGGTATGAACAGATTTTTTGTTACTGACCCGTGTATGGAAGCAGGGATTAGTAATGAATGAACACTCTGATATAAATAAACGGCTTCTGATATTTGCAATCTTACAAAGGCCCTATTTAGCTTTTGGCCTCGATTTACTAGAAACGGAAAATAGTCCAGAAAATTCGCTCCTGTGCCTGTTATAGAACGTTAGTAACATTTTCAGGTTTAATTGATTTTATCTTTTTATCAACTGCATGTTGGATAATAATTTAATATACAAATGAGAGTATTAATTAACGACCTCCTATGTATTTGATTGTATATAATATTTTAATGAGATTGTTAAATTATAGTAGGTATTACATAAATGTTCCATGACTAAAACTTCTAAATAGCGTAATTCGGTAGCAAAAGGAGTGAAGTAAAGGTTCGTTTAGGTATTGACAAAAAGCGCAAGACGTTTTGATTTAACTGGCTCCTCTACACTAACTAAACAGTTGAAACGGGGACATTGTTTGGAAGAAACTACTTCCTTTGTCTTCGAACACAAATTAGATAACAGACTAGAATAATAATGAAAGGATTGCGTAGACGCACCGTCATTATCAGCAGAGACTATCCATGAGGTTAATTAAAATTCTGAATCGGTTGGTTCACTTGGCGTTCATTGTTTCTAGAAATTTCTAATTTTAACACGAGTTTTTTTTACAAACTTAGAAAGGAAACCATTTACCTGAAACAAACATATTATTTACTATCAAAATCGAACATTATTTTATATACAAACTAGTTGATTGCCACGACTTCGTATACGACGCAAGCTAGCTCTTCGTCCTCTCTAAACTCTTTGTATAAACCTTATTTTAACAGTTATTCTGCTGTTCGGGGCGGAGACAAATCCAAAAAATCAAAGATCAATAAAATTCGTCCAGCCCATCTTGATTTATAAATGGTGTTACTAAACTGACTGTTTTATATATATAAATGTAAAATCAAAAAAAGTTTTTTATCATTAACATAAAACCAATAGTGAATAAATTAAATTATTTCAAGTATTTACCTACCTTAATTAATAACCTCTGATGCCCATAACGCTAGCTCATTAATTTGCTGGATGTAAAATGTAAATAAACAATACCTTAATTCATAATAAAATCAATAAAATATTGATTATCTTTAATATTTTTCTCCTTAAAACATTACTCTGAACAGCTGTTCTTCCTAAAGCAGATAACGAAATCATACAGAGATTCTTTTGCAATCGTGGGCTCGTTAAAGCCAAATCCGGCAGCGAAAATTAATCTGTCTTTTTTTCTGTTACCTAACGGCTGGCAGACTGGCCTCAAGTAAATTCTGAGTCACGCCCGAATCCTTATACCATGACGTCAGCTGGCGTATGAGTTGCTATAGGTCGTTTTGTCTGCTAGAGTGGCGACTGTTACGCTAATGATTTCATAATACAATCTTTTGAATCATCGTTATTAAAAGTTCAAACTTAAAATATTAAGGATTCGCTTTTACCGCGACTCAACACGCGTAGTGTAGTGATGTAAAATGTTTTGATAAACTTAAAATCAACCCTGTCATCGCTCCCGTTCATTCGTTTGTTCGTTCTTTTCACTCGTATCCCAACTCTATCCTATGTAACCCTGTCCATTCTGTTTTTATTTTATTCGACTACCTATCGTACCAGTGCTGTCCCGGTTCCGTATCGCTCCCTTACTCCGATCCACTTCCATCCTTCACATACAAACATAAAAATCTATAAACTTTTTAATATTAGCAATGAATTGTGTGTCAATGACTGTGAGTACTCATCTTTATGAACTACTTTTACTTTGGGACTAGCCGTAAAATCGAGAAAAAAAAAAACTGTTCCATATAAAACTGTCAATGACACTCGACAAAATGTATGGAGCAGCAGCTTTTTTCCGCAATTGCAGGGTTGGTCCGGTAGTAAAAGTTCTTTTCACTCGTATCCCAACTCTATCCTATGTAACCCTGTCCATTCTGTTTTTATTTTATTCGACTACCTATCGTACCAGTGCTGTCCCGGTTCCGTATCGCTCCCTTACTCCGATCCACTTCCATCCTTCACATACAAACATAAAAATCTATAAACTTTTTAATATTAGCAATGAATTAATGTAAAATAAAACGAAATTATATTTAAATTTTCTTAGTATGTCCTTGTTTTATATGCAAGAGTTGCATTGGCCTAGTTTTATTGCTACCTTTTTAAGTCGTTGTAGGTAATTGGGACATGCATCAAGGGCAGGTGGTATGCACGTGGTGGCCCACTGTTTTTAATTACAGACTCTAGAACGGAACTATTTGCTTTCATGATAAGGTACTTTCTACGTGACGAGAGTGGATTATAAAATAGCATGACACGACCACGACGATTTCACAATAAGTGTTGTAAGAAGTGGGGTTGAAATAAAAATAAAAATTAAGAAGTATAATTTAAAACAAGTACTTTAGCCACAGTTTAATGTGTAATAAAATTAATTGTTCCTGTTTTAATTTACTGAATGGCTAATTACATAAATTAATATCGTAAGCTTTTATGATAGCATGACATGTCATGCATGACCCACCTTATTAAAATCTTTTGCCTATGATAGGTCGGTATAAGATATTATGAATAAAGAGACCCCAGGGACCAATTAAAAATGTTCGCCATGGGAATAACCCAGCAATATTTCCGGTAACTTTGTAGGTACACATTAGTAATATAAGAGTACAGTCTGTATTAGCTACAAATGTGTTTAGTCATTTTACTTTTATTTATTTCCAAAATGTGTTTAAATTAACCATTTAGAGCCATAAAATAAACCGGGTTCACGGTTTATCTAAATAGGATGGCATTACTGTTCGCTCATTCGTTATCAGCATAACCTTCAGCTTCCAACGGTTGTTTGCACAAACGATGGAAATACCTATACCGTACGACCGAATTGTCTTGTAGAGTCGAATAGTGGCGCCTTTATCGTATTTATTGAACAAAACAGAACGGCTTTCGTGGAAAACTTTAGTTCTGTCATTTGGCCAACCCTATCGATAAGATGGTCGTACTCTACTCTACCAAGAAAATCGTATGTGGAATAGTCACGACTAGAATTTTGTTTTCAAATTAGTGCTTTAACCATCGATATTGATACTGGTCTGGTTCATGCGAAAGAGATATATACAGGGTTATAAGGAAAGGGCTAAGCCGAAAAGGGCTGTGAGTACTCATCTTTATGAACTACTTTTACTTTGGGACTAGCCGTAAAATCGAGAAAAAAAAAAAACTGTTCCATATAAAACTGTCAATGACACTCGACAAAATGTATGGAGCAGCAGCTTTTTTCCGCAATTGCAGGGTTGGTCCGGTAGTAAAAGTTCTTCACAAGCATGAGTACTTCGATCTCCTTTCGGATTAGCATACCCTTTCCTTATAACCCTGTGTATGGATTTCATGGGCGCAAAAGGGACAAGTTATGACTTTAATGGTTTGTTTCTTTTACTCCCGAGAAATTCAAGTCTACATATCCCTTTCGTCTAAATCAGATCAGGTGCGTGTGTAGAGGCTATTAACGTTAACGCGATCGAATAGGTAAATGTAATTGGAAAGACTCGCACTAGGGTGGACAAGAATGGGTGTGGACACAAGAATGCATATCATTTTTATTCCAGTTTTTCATTGAACTTATCTTGCTCATTCTACTCCACTCTACAGTAGGTAGAACGAGCGAGAGCGCGAGCATTGTAAGACTGTTGTTGACTGTGATTGTTTTTAATAAGAATGCTATGAAAAGTAGAGATCGGCCTGCTGTAACTTTTTCTTCTAGTTAATAGCCTATTAAAGTGTATTTTACTACGTAAACATCAAAACTTCAATTGTGTAATTATCGCAATTTCAGATCAACAGTAAATATAGCGAGGAGCTGGCACAGGAGTCCCTAGAATGGATCCACGCTATCACGGGCGAGCCAGAAAACCTCTCCGGAGATATGGACAACTTCTACGAGGTGCTCAAGGACGGAACACTGCTCTGCAAGTGAGTGTAAAATCCTCATTATGAGCGCTATGTAGTTTACCTGTAGGTATAATGAGCACCTAAGTATCTAATATATTTAAACCTTTCTATCTCACAATCAATCACACACAATATACCAAAACAAAATCGATACTAAAGTTGTGTGTGATCAAACACACTAATAAGTATGATCACATAAACAAAAACAAATTGCTAGCTTAACTACATAGCTGCCGCTACTACTTACCTAGGTACTAGGCACCTACCTAGTTCATATTTTTCGTAGGTAGATAATTTATAATTGTTTATACAAAGAGTTCACGCTTATCGTATTGTTTTTGTATGAATAAACTATCGATTTCGATAAAATTGATGGAAACAACAGGCACTACACTAATAAACGAGCCAGATATGCATAGTGTTGGGAAAAAAATATCGAAAGAACCACGTTAGCTACACTCCTAGACTTGTAGACACAGATGAATAGAGCAAGAAATGCGTCGTGAAACGGTCAATACTGTAGGTACCTGTTTAATTTGTAGGACTGTAAAGTTTTGTTCAAGTTGTTTTGCAGGTACCATGTTAAGATGTGCTAGTTAATGTTTGTTTGTTTTTTTTTCACAAATGACAATATTCTGATTTATTCACTTCTTAAGTACACAACGTACTTAGAACGGCTTCCGTTGCTTGTCAGCTCAATGGGTAATTCTATCCCTCGCTCAACTTATATGGAAGGGCGCCAAGTTTGCTCAGCACAGTTCCGGCCTCTCGCTCCTCGATTAGATGGTAGGTTCTCGCTTATTAGGACAGGTAGGTACAGGAACTTCGATCAATATTATTTTTTAATATAGCAAGTACTTCATTAGTTTTATTATTACTTCATCGTACAATGAGGTATTTTTTGATAGTTTTTACTTTCCTTACCCAGTCATATAGGGCACTAATTGACGTTTTTTTTTCCAAACAATCAAATTATTAGGTGGGTTATTTCGACTCGTAGCCTTCTATAACTAATGATAAATGTGATAAATAAAATAAAAAAGAGAAAATCTTTAGAAACAGTCTACTGTCATTTCTGAGTCAATTTTTCTTCCCATAAATTAAAATAAGGCAAAAGTTTGTAATCTGAGTAAAATGTATTGCTTTCTATTTTCAGGCTAGTCAACAACATTCAGCCGAATATGGTGAAAAAAGTGAATACATCCAAGATGGCCTTTAAGTGTATGGAGAATATCAATGCGTTCCTGGAAGCAGCCAAGAACCTCGGAGTGCCAGCACAGGAGACCTTCCAAACTGTTGACTTGTGGGAGAGGCAGAATCTCAACTCAGTGGTCATCTGTTTGCAATCGCTCGGCAGAAAGGTGAGACTGCTTTCAATTTAGACGTACCTGAGCTAGCTACGCATGAGTAGCAGTAGCATTTATATAAAAGTACTTAGCTAGTCAATTAAGTATACTGAAGACAGTTATAATATTATTAGGATTATCATTAGTACAATTTACGTTTTAATCCATGCGAACTAAAAAATTAGAATACCATGACTGTAATAAATTGTAATACCTTAATTCTAATTATGTTATATTTTGGTTTTCAGGCTGGCAACTTCGGCAAGCCTTCGATCGGGCCAAAAGAATCCGAGAAGAATGTAAGAAACTTTTCCGAAGAGCAAATGCGTGCAGGACAGGGCGTTATTTCGCTTCAGTATGGTTCGAACAAAGGTGCCACCCAGAGCGGTATCAATTTCGGCAATACGAGGCATATGTAAGCCTTTCTAGGCTAAAATAATAGCCTAAGGCTAAGTTTTGTGTATGCAACTACACAAATGCCTTTATTCAAGTCAAATTAAGAGATGGTCTGGCTTCGCTATATAAAATCGTAACTAGTTTAAAAGACAAAACACGCTTCGCAATGAAAATAACTTTGTTAAGACGAATCTAATAAACCCAGTACGTTGTTACCAGTACCCAGTAAATTTACTAGTATTTATTCAAGAATTCCGTTACCCACCTTTCAGTTCTTTCATCTGGCCAGCTCAATCGTGCTGTATTATTTTTATTATCATCGGAAATAAAACATTTACAAAGTTGTAAATTGACGCCTACAGATACAAGAACTGGATAACATTTGGATTCTTAGATAATATTATGTATTTTTTTTGTACTGAGATTTTATTTACACTCCTGATTGTGTGTGGTGGGTACCCCGGAGACGTTCATGTGAACTTAATAATTATAAAGCGTGTAAAATAGCCATTTTATTTTTATGCAGTCTTTTTGTTGCCAGACTACCATTATAATAATAATTCATAAACGTATTAATTCATAAGGCAAATAAAATTATTAAGATCTAAAATTTAGAGTGGACCATTCCAAATAAAATGAATCTCTTGGCATTTTTAAAAGACTTATAGCATCATTGCGATGGCATTCCCAAGTAAGTCTTTTTTTTGGTAATAATTACATTGACTATTATTAGCATTTTGTTTCTTTCTGGAAGTAACATGATGTGATTTAAATCTTTAAAGGTTTAATACCTTTGAAAAGTAGTAATTTGAGATATTAATATTGCCTATAATATTATTATAATGTATATTTCATATGATTCCATTTTCAAAGGTACTTATTGTGCCAATCTTTTTCTATTTATTCATTTGAGTAAACAGTACAATTATAATATTTAGAATTACGAATCGTATTAATGTTTTATTAAATTTTGTGCCTTTTAAAGTTCCATAGGAGCAAAAATAATCCTTATTACTTCCGTATTGAAATTAATTTTGATTAATATAAGCATATACAAGCAGTAATTATTGTTAAATGATTTCTCATTCCATTATATTTTATTTAACTATTTATTAAAATTAATCATTCCATGTTTTAGTTTGACGATCAAAACTACAACACTGTGATTAAAATAAACTGTATACTTACACTTAATTAAACCGTATTGTCGTATACGTAAATCTGTATGACTTGACGATGGGTGTCAATGCCTACACTTTAATATCTTTTTGGAATATATAACATTGTAAACATTTTTCTTAACTATTTATTTGACTCAATAAATAATTGTTCACTTTCGTACTGTAATATAGGTGACGTTTTGATTTTTCTGTAAGACGACTTGTCAGTTTCATAAAGTGTACCTTCGTGAAAGTTCGTAGAATTATTAATAAATTAAGGTAAAAAAATTCTTTTAATTATCTTCCTGCATAAAAACCTGTAGATATATCCAGATAAAATATATTATTTCATCAAAGTAATTTTATATTTGACATTAGCTGCAGCACATACAGAAATGTAATTGCCAACAAACGGTGCCGATTTCATCTTTGATGATATTATCATTTTTTGATTGTATATTTCTCTTATCTAATACTGAACGAATTATATCGTTTTCCATTTCAATACAATAAAAAGACTCGTGTACACGCGTTGGGAATCGCACTTTCTTTCCGAGTGATACATAGTGCGATACTTTGAGAAGTACTTCTCAAAGTCCCTTTGAGGGAAATTAATTGAAAATTCAGATAATATAACAAAAGCCAGAGATAACGCACGCGATTTTTCTTTTTAAAAATGAATGCTCACACATAGCAAGTGGCCAGTATCATTTTGCGGACTTGGCGTTACAAACTTTTTGTCTTTTGGCAATATTAGATAACTAAATAACAGCAACTACTCTAAATAAATAAAAAAACGATATAACAATCAATTTTCATTATACTTTAGCTGTGCGCTTAGCGCGTTATTAATAGATTTTCATTTTTTTTTGTTTCTGTTCGCATACTTAGTATAATGTCTGTCATTTAAAAAAAAAGTAAAGAGGCACTTTCCGTAAACATGTAGTAATCTGTTGAACGTGATTGGGCGTGAGATTTGAGGGCACAGCTGTGTTAAATTACCGTTTTTGTTTTACTAGCAACACAATAGCGTGGCCTTGTATTAGTCCTTTACAAATTACTAATCAAATTAAGAATGATATTACAAATAAGGTACAAATAAATACAAATTACAAATCGTAATGTTAGGTCACTTTTTGGACACTACCAAAAACTAAACTACTTTTACTACTACTTTTTCTGAATAGAACCTATAAAATAATAAATAAATGATAAACATTTTAGAATTCTGTCAAATTCAATTTATGGAGTTTACAATTCTACAACATTACAAAACCAATTTGAAATGACGTATATTTTAAGTATACGCACATAATAAAATATAATTATAATAATATAGCTTCAATGTCACCTAAATGCATAAATAACTTTTCAGATGAATGAAGGCATAGCGCGGCATCAGTTTGTTTGAATAGCATCGATATCGACCTACAAAAAACTTAACACTTCACAGCCCTACAAGAAAGGTCAGTTTTTTGACTGTCTGTCAGTGTCACATGAAATATTACAATACTTGACACTGGCTAAGAGTGACTATGGAGTTTTGGCGGGAACTTGAAGAATTCATGTCGCGTCATTTTATTATTTTCGAAAACTTGTGTTATTTCGAATGTTAATGTGTAAAGATTGTGGATTGTGATGAGTGGAAAAAAAGTAGTTCTAAAATACTTACTAGATGGCGTAACAGACCTATCATTTTACCTGTCATTGTCATTTCCGTCGAAATATTTTATGTTTATTTTTTAAATCGTAATTTTTGCTCCACACGTTGTGTATTTAGCCAGTGTCAACTTGGTAATATTTCAAATGAAGTCAAATACATAGTTACGTTACTTGAAATTGTCTAAATACACATGTGGAGCCAAAAAACACGAGAAAAAAAAAGGCACACGTACATTTTTTTGTCTTTCATATCTTGACAGTGACAGAAAACCTCAAGGTACATCTAACGCCATCTATTGGGTACTTTTATTACCAGGTTTTTTTTTTTTGGAAACGCCTCATTACTTCAGAGCTTCGCCCGCCCACCTCCGGCACCTGTTTTAAATATTGGCTCCGGTAGTCCGGTGACACTGCTTTATTTAGACAACTTATTTGTTTAATCTTGTTTTGGATCTATCCAAAGAAAACTGACTGGGAGTTTTGGCGGGAACGTGAAAAAGCCATGTCGCGTCATTCTAATATTTTCCAAAATTTGTGTTATATTAAGTGTTAGTGTATAAAAATGGTGGATTTTTATCCATTAAGTGTTCGTGAATGTACATGAGTATTGGTGAATAGTATAATGTTGTGAAACGAGACCCTTCGTGTTGTTTCCAAAACTCCATAGAAACGTCTAGTAAAGTCTCCAGCATTATACTGAGGCATGACGTGGACTTAACCGCGACTTACTTTGCTTGACTGACTATGACTTATTTTAACTGAAATATTTGACATCACTTGGAATATTATAATACTTGACGCTGGCTAAATACACAACGTGTGGAGCGAAAGAATAAGACAAAAAAAAAATATTGTCTGTTGCTGATTTTTTTGCAAAAATTTCGATGTAACTATTTTTCTTTGCAATCTTATTTTTGAGGAATTCAACTTTGTAATATCTTATTTCATTAATGCTCCTAGAACGCCTGAATCCGCGTAATTACTTTTTATGTTTTAAAATCTAGCTTAGAAGGAGTCTCGCAAAACGAAACACGCAAAAATGATCGCTGAACAACTTCGTATTTCATTCTTGATTAACTAGAAGGATAATAATGTCGCAATCGCTGGAGGTATTTGCAAACGGTTGGGCGGTCGACACGACAGCGCCCGTTGACCTGACGACCCCGGCGACTGATAACGACGTAAGTAAGTGGCCCCCTGCGGACTTGTTTGTCGCTGATAAAGCGTCCTCTATTCTGACCTTATCAGTGTGCCTCCAGTGGACTTGGTATTATTCCGTTTTTATCGTAGCGACGCTCCTGCAACTACCCCTGAAATGTCGTCAGTCAAAACTCGAATATCCGAGTCTTGTACGTTATTGTGAGCCAATACGCTTTACGAATCTGCCGCATCCTATGTGGCACTAATTTTATTGTTTTTGTGCGAAGTTACTTACTTACATCTACAATGGAAGCTTTTGTTCAGGTAATGATTACAAACTTTAAAATACTTATCTTTTGCCTGTAAAGTAAACATTTGGCCTTTCATCTGGTAAACCTACTTCTTAATTTTGTTTTATTTACGATACTATTTTTCTACATATAAAATGTTCTATGAGTACTACGATAAATTCATCAGTGGGATAGCTCTGGTGAGATCTTTTCGCAATCAAAATAAATCTTAAGCAAGAGATATGCTCTTTGCATCCATTTATTTGTGCCTCAATTTCACCCAAACTCGCCACCAAATCACAACTACATGCTTATATTTTCTTTGCATTCTTGATATTATGTTAGTAATATGCTAAAAAATGAGACTCGAACATGTATGAAACGTGTACTAGAAATAATGGCGACTATCGCTGTCTTGCTATATCGATGGCTTGACTCACTCTCATCTCTATCGGTATTCAGTTCTAGTAAATGTTTCATTCTTTAAAAAAAAATAACTTTGGAACTCCCGTCTCTTAAACGTAGTAAATGTAGTGAAGATATTGTCATTGGTACATACATCACCAATGTATGCATATTATCAACTTGTCAACTGTTTATTCGACCTGTACTGACATATTAATATCATGTAAAATTTTATATTTTAATTAGAATTCATATAAAAATTGGAAGATGTGTCTGAGTTGAGTACCTACACTAGGAATTCGTAATTTTTTTGATTCTTTCATGTAGTGTTAGCATGAAAAACCCAGTTAAGGTGCATCATTTCACACATCGCGCGAAATTTAAATTTTCTTGCGTTTTTTGTCAATTACAGTTTAATTACTCGTCGTGGATTTATTGAAACCAATTTTGCGCCAATAAATAAGTTGTTTTAAGAAATTATGGGTAAAATGATGACCTAAATAACATTGGTTTAGCTACAAATTTCAATAAGCTGATTTTCATCTTAGTTTTTGGTTTAGTGGAAAATGTACTTATACTAGCTTTAAACTTGAATTTTTGGTTGGTGTAATTTCTTGAAACAATCTATTTATTACCGCAAAATTAGTTTTCATGAACCAACGATGAGTAATTAAGCTGTAATTGACATAAAACGCAAGAAAATTTGAATTTCGCGCGCTGAGCGAAACGTTGCACCTTAACAGTTTTACTTCTAAGCTTCTGTTTCTGCAACCAATCACTGCCAGTGGACTGTGGAAAATTTGTCCATATACAGCGCAGAAAAAAAAAACAATTATCATCTCTTTGTAAATACTGGTCAGTGGTTGTGACTTTGTTTTAAATGGGTCTTGTGGGCTTATCTGCTTTACATCTATATGTAGCATATCCTTGAAGATGGTGACTTTGGATATCTACCAACAATAAGCAGACCAGCCTTTAATTATCCGTTGACATTAACAGCAGTAACAATATTGCCATAGCGCCCTGCAAGTTCTATTTATGGATTTTTACAATGTGATTTATTTGTTCACTTTACGGGATTAATGGATGTCGGAGTGCTATTTACAACTGCTCCATGACACATTAAACTGTAAGTCACATGCCATTTGAAATTAAAAAGAAGGGTTCTTCCATAATCCACCCCTAATCAAATCAACTTAAATTTTCTAAAGCCCTGTAATTTCACTGGCAAGATTCCCCTTCAATCCAGTACACACTAATGCTTATACCACAGCCTGAAGGGTTCACACACTACTGCTCGATGATTGAATTACTGGCAAAGGTGTGGCGATTCCCTAGACGGAGGCAAAAAACTTGTACCTCAAATTATAAATAGTTATTTTACACTTATTACACATCATTATCGTACACGTAAATATTATGAAAATAATCACCTCACTGAAATGATAACATAGCTCTGAGCAGTCCTGGACAATTTGCACACGATTCTTATTCATGCTTCTAAAAACAATATCAACCGAAATAGTCGTGTGAATTTCCTTATAATGTTTTGACGACCCTAACTTATCGGATCACTAATTACCCCCTAGTCGGTAGGCACGTTAGCCTGATATCGCCAAAGGTCGGATCACGACCTAACCCCCCCTCCCCCACACCCCACCACCCCGTCGGACTTGATAACGATACATATAAAATACATTTTATCTATCCGAACGCGCAGTAATAACTCAGTTATCATTTACCACTCTATCAGTCCACACGTAGCGGCTTCGCGAGCTTGCATCTAATCTTTTGTTTCAATTTAATTCGTTTGTTTTAATCCAAAATTCCTCATGGCTAAGTTTGTAAACAGTGATTTCTTGTCTCCTAACTAGTTTTGTGCGTTCCGCGTTCGTGAAGACTTTCAAACCACCCGCATCTGTCGCGGTTCGCTCCTGTTTTCACAATTTATAAAACTGGAGATAACATACATGCATTTTACGAGCGAGTTGTTGCAAAAGATGACAATTACACTAAAATATCGCGTGAACCCTATCTACTACTCGGACTATTCGGATACGATTTCGGCTCTCATTTGAAGCTACATCAAAAGGAAACCCTCTGCCATTGGCTTTACAATTTCGAATATTACAAATTCGGCGTATATTCGAAAGATATCACTTGACCTGAAGTTGAAGTCTGTGATACAGAATGGATATTATAACCAACGTAAGTTTTAAAATTGCTTATCAAACTTAATTATCATGTCACTCTGCACTGAACTGAAACGTTGCTCTTTGGTGATAACAATTTGCTAATAGCAACTGATTGTTCACAGTATCACCCGGTTTTTAAGGCGTTTCTGGCTGGGTCCTTCTCCGGGACTTTCAGCACGATCCTCTTCCAACCCCTGGATCTGGTGAAGACTCGTCTGCAGAATCCGAGTCAGCATGTCGTTGCGGCGACCGTCAAGTAAGCAGCAATTTTGTAATTTTCATTTTTAAAAGGGTTTGTTTCATTTGTAGCTCTGCGTTTTTAGAGAGAATTTAGAGATAATTTAGAAGGTTTTGTCTAAAAATTAACAATTGTTTCATCTGATAGAATTGAAGTCTTCAATGGGCATATGACACTTTACACCTGAGGTACGATGAAAATCGTCCTCGCAAACTTTAGAAGAGCCGGAACACATGAAATCCTAAAACACTAGTTGCTTTTGCCACACAGAATATCTGTTATACTGCTATGTATAGAATCTTTTTGTAGCACATACTTTATTTTGTCTAATAATTCACTTCTCTTTTTCCATTCAGTAATTAAGTATAGAAAACACAGCAGTTAATCGGAGCGCAAACAAAATGACCAAAAGTCTAACAATACCAGACGTTGTTATCATTATGTCTATTTAATTTCTTCTTTGTGTCGTCAACGTTTGGTAGCAACAAGATATAAAATTGTTTATTCGAATGACGTATACACACTTATTACATACTGCCTATTTAATATCAATATAATCGGTAGACCTTTGACGTCGCCGATATTTGATAGAATCTCGTTTTGTCTCCGATTAAGCCAAGAAGATTTTATTGATATCAAACTAAATTAAATATGAATTTGGAATCATAATTCATTTGTCGTAATGGGAAATAATAATAGTTTATTGTTTATTATATTAATCGTTAGATACCGTTATCGTCACACTGATGAGATCACCTTTTTTTTAAATTACGTACCATATTATAATATGGTGCCTCATCAATATTACAATCTAGCCTTGGGACTAAGTAATTTAACTTAAAATTAATCTGCTAAGTAGAGTTAAGAACGTGTCCACTAACTCTTTTCTTATTGTCTCTATTTAAGGGAGGACACTTTGCTCTCGTGTTCTGTTAACACTGTACAGTATACTATTTAATTTTACACTGTCACTATCACTAAACTAACTCAAAAGGTTTCGTCCGTTTAAGTCTTCTCACTATATTCGTGTTATCGAGGAGCTGGATAGCCTCGACGTTCACGTGGTGATGAAGTCTTCGTTTCGTGAGCTTCGGCGAATTTTCTAATAATATTTGTAACAACTTCCATCTTTAGGTCCCGATGGAGAAAATCAGATCACTGATTCGACATTTTTATATCGCAGAGCTTGGGTTCTCCATTATCCTAGTTGAGTTGTAGGCAGGTCATCATCGAAAAGATACTGCCAAACGCCTAGTCAATTTAAAAAAGCTTCCTGGCGGGCCAGTATAACCTGACCTTTTGTATTTAATCGTTTTATTCGTTCCAGTGGGCGACTCCAACCCGGGATGATAACAATATTCGCAAACATCGTGAGGCAGGAGCAAATCATAGGACTGTGGCGGGGCATGGTGCCTTCCATCGCTAGATGCGTCCCGGGTAAGTCCTTACAAACAAAACCACTGATGTTTATAGCCATCTTCATCTGTGTCATCTTCCAAAGCACGCCAATGACTGTAATTGTACGCCAATAACCTTGGTTAGTACTTACCTGTCAACATCCTCAGTTTAGCCGTATCATAGATTATACGTAATATATAGATGCCGTGTTGATATCGTTGTTTCGATAAAAACTCCAAAGTTGGAGGAGTGCGCGGGCAGCGGGGACTGCGACCAAGCTTTCTCATTGGCTGTCTCAAGGTTACGTTACGCAAAATCGCGCCTAGTAATCTGATAATCAATGAGAATCTAGGGTGATTTGTCAAGTTACGGGACTTACCCCCGAATACTGAAACATTTGTTAACTTTGACGACAGATTAAGTCTATTACTGTCTTTGTCATTTGCTTAGTGCCAGACAAAGGTAGTATTAGAATTAATCTGTTGTCAAAGTTAACAAATGTTTCAGTATTCGGGGGTTAGTATAGAGGACCTGGACAGAATTCATAACATAAATATCCAATTGTGTTTGATATAATTTGCTGACGTAGATTCAATATTAAATTAAATTAAACAGTCTGGAGGTACGGAACATAGAAAAAGCATTTATGCTTAAGCACTTAATACATTATCGTCGCCGTCACTCACTGACGTGCTAACGATCGCCATCTGATATATGTACACTCTATCTTAGCGAAAATAGAGACGATATTCCAAAATGTAAAATTCGAGTCTGTTCCGGATACGAATTTTGTTTAATTATTATATATTACTACTTGAGGTCGATTCTACAATTATGTACAGAAAAAAAAACTGTTAATTAATTATTTCCGCGTCAAACGCTAAATTGACTGGACTATATTAGATGTATAGTGACAATTTTTAGAGTGCCTCAAGGCATGACCTTGAACGACTTAAAACGCTTTCTACCAAAGCCCTGCCCTCTTTTGATTACGATGCATTTTTCTGTAGGTATCATGGATAATCTCTGATGTGCGATAAGAGACATAAGATTGGCGATTAGATGCGTCGGCGCCGTTAACCTGTAGAATGTCATTGGCCTATTTTGCTAAAATTTATTATCATTTGAATCATTTTGATAATACCGATAAGTTAATGATAATTCAATGATGTCACTTGTTTTGGGGCCTTAACAAATTAGCATTGAATGTCATGACTCCAAACCTCGCCTGTGCGTAGATTCACGTAGATAATTAGGTAAACTACTAAGCCCACGACTCTATATGAAAAAAAATTACCATAAATTTATAATGACGCATAATTACAATAACATAGTTGTATACAAATGTATTGAACCTAATGATTTCCATACAAACTTTGAGGGTCCACTTTACTTAGGGTCACCTAGACCGTTTGTGGAGTATTGAGTTCAAATCTCACGTCTCTATCGTAAACAGTTTGGGCTGTGTTTTGATTCCTAAAAAAGGCTTGTCTTTTATATATACTAGCAGCGCCCTACGGTTTCACCCGCTATACCATAATTATAGTATATTTTGTGTTAATCCAGAGCTTAAACAATCTCCATACTAAATTTCATTCAAATCCGTTCAGCCGTTACTGAGTTAAAGTGGAACAAACACACAAACTTTCGCATTTATAATATTAGCTGCGCCCCGCGGTTTCACCCGCTATCCTACAGAAACCGAATATTTTTCCGGGGTAAATGTAGCCTATGTGTTAATCCAGGGTAAAAGTTACCTCCCTACCAAATTTCATTCATTTCCGTTCAGCCGTTACATAGTTGATCGGGAACAAACGCACTCACATACTTACACACTTTCGTATTTATAATATTAGTGTGATATTGTGATAGATATTCGGCGCGTGTTTTCAATGTGGGCTTTGATTACCCAGGAGTTGGTCTGTACTTCTCGTCCCTGCACTGGCTGAAGGCCAAGATGGGGAAGTCTCGGGGAGATCTGGGAGCAATGGAGGCCGTGATGCTCGGCGTGGTGGCGCGGTCTATGAGCGGAATCGCGCTTATACCAATGACTGTCATCAAAACTAGGTGAGAAACTGCTTCTTTCTTTCAATCAGGTTAAGTTTTTGTAGGTCCAGGGATCCTATTCCTGTGCGCTAGAGATTATCTCGGTCACTCTCACTCCCATTAAATTCTTAATTTGAGAGACAGTGATCGAGATAATTTTGAGCGCACAGGAATTCAAGTCTGTTCAAGTCCCTACGTGTCATCGCGTAGTTTTACCAAGCTTTTCTCTTATATCTTGGTTCCATAAGTTGTTTATTAAGCCAGTGTCAAGTATTGTAATATTTCATCTGAAGTCAAAATAATATTTCAGCACTATCTCTATCTTGTGTTTCTATCAGTAAAAGATAGCGATAGCACTAAGTTTAGTTTAGCGAGTTTACATGGAATCAACGCCATTACCTTCATATTTTGATGGCTACATTTACGCACTATTTTTTTAATTATTTTTATTCTGTTACGTAGACATAGCGACAAAACAAGATTGTTATTATTAAAAGTATGACGTCTGATGGGCTTGTCATAAATACACAATAATACCACATCATAAGTTGTTTTGCGCAGTATTATCACTTATCAGTGTTTTTCAGTTTATAAATTATTTGTTATCAGTGAAACCACCATTTCTTTTAGCAATCGTTAAGTATGTAGACCCTGCGATACAGGCTTTCGCCTAGTGCAGGGTCTATAAGCAAATTAAAACCTTTTCTAGTGTTAGCTTAAATGTATTAGCAATATGTTAGCGTTAAGGGTATTTGAAGTTGGGTTTTTGGACAGTAAAAATATTTGTATTTGTAAATTTTTATCAACGATACGAATAACAACGTATTTAATTTAGTGCAACGTACTTTTTTTCACGAACATTCCACGTACGTCTTTATATGCTGATGCCGGTCGAAACGCAAAAGCCTTTGACGCAGTTGAAAATTTAACTACACTGAATTAGTAATGATATGACTAATTTTAGAAACAATTCTGTTGTATGATTTATTTAAACTAAACTTTTTTTTATTTAGTTTAGATATTGTTGACAGCGCATGGTTTTAAACAGTTGTAGTTCAAAATTCTGGATCAACACCGTCACTATTGCCTGCAACAGTTCAGTCACTGAACTGTTACAGGCAATAGTGACGTTACCATCCGGCGAGCGACTTGCTCGTCTCGTCACTATTAATAATAAACTTAGGTCTAAAATTGTTATCATATTTTTCTTACAGATTTAAAAAAGTTTGAAAATAGGAAAGTACACTGAATTGGAAAAATTATGATATTATTATTACGTTTTTCATCCTCATTGCAGATACGAATCAGGCGTGTATAAGTACACCAGTCTCAGGGGCGCACTTAAGGCCATTTACCGGGCGGAAGGGCTCCGCGGCCTGTGCTGCGGCCTCGGCCCGACCCTGGCGAGAGACGCGCCCTTCTCGGGGCTTTATCTCATGTTTTACACTCAGGCGAAACAGGCCATGCCTAAAGGTACGAGTCTTTTGTTGTTTTTGGTCGATTGTTGAAATGGCCCAAAAAAATTTACTTCCAGTAAATAACACGAATAGCAAAAAAAAAAAAAAACATAAACCCGGCTTTAAAACTTAGCTTATGATACTCCGTATACAAAGATTAATCTAACGACTCCTCGCAATCCAAAATCGGTTTAGCTGTTTTTTTTCTCTCTTAAATATTGGCATCATACATTGTGTATTTAGCTGGCTAAAGCTAAAGCTGTCAAGTTTTGTAATATTGCAAGTGAAGTAAAAGTATTTCACAATTAAAACTAAGTCATAGTCTAAGTGTAGTAAATCACGGTCAAGTCCAAATCATACCCCAGTAAACTGGTGGAGTCCTTACTAAGGGTTTCTATGGAGTTTTGGAAACAACACAAAAAGTCACGTTTCACGACATTATACTATTCACCAACACTCGTGCATGTTCACGAACATGTAATGAACAAAAATCCATCATTTTTACACATAACCACTCGAAATAACACAAGTTTTGGAAAGTAATATAATGACGCAACATGACTTCTTCACGTTCCCGCCAGTACTCCCGGTTTAGCCGTTTAGGCGGTAGGTCACATTTATGAGCACACAAACATACACTCCAAAAACATTACTCTCCTTCTGATCATTCGATCCAAGTGTAAAAATATTATAGGCATTTCTAACATTTCCAGAATACATGCAATCTCCGACCGCAGCGAGCATGGTCCACTTCACGTGTGGCATTGCCGCCGGCATTGCCGCGTCCCTCGCCACCAACCCCGCGGACGTGCTCAAAACCAAAATGCAGCTCTACCCGGACAAGTTCCCTAATGCTTTTAGCGCGGCCGTTTATGTTCACCAGGTGAGGAATGTTAAGTTATGGTCAAATTTTGCTGATTCCTACAGGTTTACAAGACAAAGGTGTCTATTATGTTGTATGATTCTCTAAAGTAATCTGACACGACTAAAATTATCCGCATCTCATGTACGACATATTGAGATGCAGCTTTCGTCTGCGCAGAACAGTGCAGACCGGTTTCCGACAGTAGCCGAACTTGTATATTCTATATTAGACTTTATTTTCAAGCGTCAATGGCAGAGTATTGCTTGCTATGCATTATTAGCTATTCCCGCTTACACGATTCGTACAAGATGGCGCACGGGCAGCGCGTTTTTGCCGCGAAAACGATCGACCAATGACAGAGCAAGATTTTAGCGCGCGTAGTTCTCTATTTTGCCATTGGTAGATCGAAGTTTCCCGCGCTACTAAAATTGATATACTGCGCAGGTCGGGAGGAATTATTTGTTGTGTAAACTGTAGTAACTGGCAGCCTTATCGCAAATAATATTTTATTCAAACGTTTTGACGTAATTGCATGACGTATCAGTTTGCAAACCATATTTTTGCGCAGTTACAGACATTACCCTGACTTTATACAGTCATAACCAAAATATACCCTCTGAGACCATGTCCCCGACATATTATTGATAATTCATCCCACACAGGGGTTTTAATTAGGGTTACACATGAGGTTATCATTTTTGCTATGTATCTGTAACGACTTGTGGGTTCAGTTGAGATGTTCTGGGGCTATAGATACATTTTTGTTACTTATCTCGCTCATTGAGATGTTTTTTTTGTACGTTCTTCAGTTTAGGTACTCCTCCAACGTTGGTCGGAGACGTGAAGCAACATTATTGAATCGGTTTTTGTTTCATGCAAAGTTTGCTACAAATGTGTTTTGAGCGGTACACGTCATACGTGTAGGTTCGTCATTGGATCGGGGGCTTTCGGGCTTTTTGTTTCTTGCTTTTCTTTATTTCATAATCAGTTACTTATTCCTAATACGTTAAGTTTTCATTAATTTTCTATGCACACTTTTTAATTTATTATGTTTTCGAGATGTAATTTACTACATTTCTATTCTCAAATTTTACAACATTGAGATGTAAAAGAGTAATGGGGACAGAGACAAAGTCGAGTCCGGCATAGTTGCCATCCTGATAACACTGATAATTGCCCCAAGGGGCAGGTCGGCGGAATGATAGTGCGTTTCCTATTAGGTATACTAAGTTTTAATGAGATTGATAAAATTCAGCTGTGATCCGCGTGATTTTGGGATTTTAATCAGTGTCGGGTCATAGGTCTTGTAGCATATGGCTTATCATATCTTAAAGCAGCGGCGCGTGCTAACTTAGTTACTACTTGTCAGTACTTGTACTTTAGAATTACTTATCGTTACTTTTTTTTCTCTTTTATTCTAACTCTACATAGTGTATTTAGCCACTGTCAAGTTTTATATTTCATTCAAGTGGAAAAAAAAAAAAACAAGGCTCGACTAAAATCTAAATCCAGCAAAGTAAGTCGCGGTCAAGTCCAAGTCATGTCCCAGTAAAGTGGTGAGGACTAATAGAGGTTTCTGTGGAGTTTTAGACACAACACGAAAAGTCACGTTTCACGACATACTATTCACCAACAAACGTGCACTTTCGTTTTTGTCACATTAAGATTTAAGAGACGCTCCCCCGATTCTCCCTTTCTCGTTCGCATTTTGTCATCATTTTTTATTTTTTTTAATTAGCCTTAATTTATATTTAGAATACCATTGCCAATGTTAATAGTATTTTTAATAATTTTTGCAATGTACACATTACTTACCGCAGTACTCATCTTACTTACCAATTATCTCTTGTTGCAGACTTACGGGATGAAAGGATATTTCAAAGGAGCCGTTCCGAGGATGCTGCGTCGGACAATGATGGCCGCAATGGCGTGGACCGTATTCGAAGAGATTACTCGATCTATTGGCTTGAAATGAAACGTTTAAAATCCTCACGTGAGTGAGTGAGTGATTTGGGCTAGTTACGATGGCTGACAAGCTGAGAAGTTACGCCATAATTGTTAAACTAAAGCCAGCGCGAGAACTTATTTCTGCACAGATTATTGTCTCTTGTAATTCCACTATAGCTTTAATAAGCAGTGATCATCGTCGGTTACATCTAACGTCATCTAGTGAAAGATGGCGTTACTTATTCTGTAATAATATTGTTTTTTTTTTTCAAATCTGCTAGCAATGTCTCATAACAATTAGATGTGTGGGATTTGTTTTAATTATATCGATACTAGCTAAACACAAAAAAAATGTGGAGTCAAAAAATACGCATAACGCATTTAGCGAATAACTCCATCTATCGAGTCCGTCAAAACTATTTTTTTATCGGCCCCCTGAAGTACCCTTTTTTTTGGAAATTCTAGCATCCTACCGATAATTTGTTGTA
Source organism: Apocheima hispidaria (assembly GCA_947579745.1). Taxonomy (NCBI): domain Eukaryota; kingdom Metazoa; phylum Arthropoda; class Insecta; order Lepidoptera; family Geometridae; genus Apocheima; species Apocheima hispidaria. Next base: position 10,953,516 of record OX388156.1, read on the forward strand.
TTTTAAAATAGTTTAAACTTTATAAGAATTACAAGTTGCAAAAATAGGGTAGATTGTCTTTATGTAATATATTTGTTTAAAGCTATATTCATAATTATTAACATTTGTTTCATTTTCTGTTTAGATATTACTTTAAAAAAATTAAAGTAACAAAATGAAGACATAATGTAACGAAGTGGATTTTGATTCTTAAAAAATTAACAAATATCTATCAATTTTCTTTAAAATCTTAACTAGATTTTATATATTAAAACTTTGGCTGTGATTCTATATTTCTGTTTTCTAACTTTAAAAGGAAAATTAACCCGGCAAATGATACTCCAGATATAACGAATCGCAATCCAAAATCGATTGAGCCATTTAGCCGGTAGATCACAAATTAACACACAGACATACAAACTTACATCCGATACACATTATCCTCCTCGGCAGACGGGTTGAAATAATAAGGCATATCCGATAAACACCCTCCTCGGTAGACGGGTTGAAACAATAAGGCATATCCGATACACATTATCCTCCTCGGCAGACGGGTTGAAATAATAAGGCATATCCGATAAACACCCTCCTCGGTAGACGGGTTGAAACAATAAGGCATATCCGATACACATTACCCTCCTCGGTAGACGGGTTGAAATAATAAGGCATATCCGATAAACACCCTCCTCGGTAGACGGGTTGAAACAATAAGGCATATCCGATACACATTACCCTCCTCGGTAGACGGGTTGAAATAATAAGGCATGTGAAAGAAAATTAACAAAATTTAGCCCCATAATTAAATTAAAGCAAGGTGTGGTGCTACGAATATTTTTGGTACAAAGTTCCTTACAAATTTTCGAATAGTAATATGTTTGTTTTCTGTATATTCTTACTTTACCTATGTGTTGAATCTTTTGTTTAGTCTAAATTGTAGTTTTCATTAAAATAATTATACTTTTGTGTTTGTTGTTCATGTTTGACCAGGTGTATATTTTTATAGAATAGCTGTAAAATGGGAACTAAGAACTATAAAATAGGAGATTATTATATTAGCTATGTTATTAGTTTAAAATACATTGTGATTGTTGCTTAGTTTTAATCATGTACAGATATTCGTTTATTTTGAATAAACTTATTATTGACAAATGGATGGGTTTTTTTTATAATTTAATGTTAATTTTTATATTCATAACATACTAGCTGTTACCGGCGACTTCGCGTGGACCCAAAAAAAAAGTAGCCTATCCGTCTCCGACGCTTGAGCTATGGAAAAATTCAGCTTGATTCGTTCGGCTGTGACAAGAAGAGTAACACCCAGAGTTATTATCGAATTTGTTGTAAATTTTTATTGGAAAGATCAAAAAAATTACAAGTATCTAATTTCATCAAATAATTATATTCTTCAGACATGGCAGCCTGCCATCTATCGGCAATCGGCATCATGTGAATGCATCGTAAGTAATTCTATCGTGATAACGACTCTAACTACCGTAGGTATACAAAACTGGTTGTCTACGAGTAGGTTGGTAGGTGTCTACCAACCTGCTGATCTACAACTGGTTGTACTTGTTCAGGACTTGTAGGACAGATTCCGCCGAAGTATTATCAGCTAAATCCACACTGCATGGATAATTTTCTTGAAGCAAAAACAAAGACGTCACAAAATAATTACTTACGAGGCTGTGACCGATAGATGGCAGGCTGCCATATCTGAAGAATATAACTTTTTGATGAAATTAAAAAAAAAATTAGGTACATGGAAACCTATTGATCTTGTCAATAAAATTTACAACAATTTATACAGGGATTCAGCCAATAACATACTGTAGGCAGCCTTCCTTCATCATACCCACAGATAGGTATCTGTGGGTATGATGAAGGAAGGCTCGTACAACTTTTGTTCCATGATTTAATTCGTTTTTCAACCAAAATAAAAAGCGTCTATTACTAACGCACCACCCAAACCATCCAGCTGGGTTGTCGGTTAGGAAAACTTGTACTTAACAGACCAGCAGTCTACTGGGTGGTTGGTTAGGTAAACTTGATAATCTAGAATATCTAGATGGTAAACCACTTAGATTATCTTTTACGATAATCTAAAATATTATGAATTATCTTATCTTTCAAATTAGGGCTCTAGACAATATAACATTACGCGGTTTCAAGTATGAAGCTTAGGACATTTGCACTAAAAAAATACAATGATAAAGAAATTCCATACAAACATGAAATATTTTTTTGTGTAAATATATTAAGTTTGTCAAATACATGGATCCTGCCTGCTAGAGGTTGTTGTTGTTAGTATTTTCTTATATAACACATATAAGTACACAACAATAACACAAGTTTGTAATTTCAAATAACAAGTCACCCCTGGTATACGAGGTCAATAGATGTAGGAGTGCAGGTGAAAAATTAAAAGTACAAACCAAAAATATAATAAATTTGATTTATTTATCGTTGGAAATCCAACATTTCTATATACACATTGATCTATCACACCAACTTCATATAAACTCGATGCCTTCATACTTAAGGTCTTCTATTAAAGTGTCCGGCAATAGCAGTTTGCTGTCAGTTGTAAATGCTGTGATGTATGTAGCTGTCTTCCCTTGATGCTCCACTGTCTTCAGAGCTACAATCGCTTCATCGTCCGTTCCCGGAATGAACTTGAACGAAGAGAAACCGTAATCCGGCAGCCGTTTTGTGATCTGAAAAGTGCATATATACCTTTTTAAAACCATGGTTTAATAACATTTCGCCAAGTCACGTGGGTGAAACTAGCCATAAGTAGTTACATAAAGCTAAACCTGCAGGCCTAGCACGGGCGCCGGGATAAAGTGATGTCCACCCGTTTTGTCTTCGCGTCAACGTGACAAAGCTAGAATATGGATACGTCCGTCTCGTTCTCGCGGGATAAATATGGTGGACAAAATTTTATCCCGGCGCCCGTGCTAGGCCTGCTGGTTCTCGGTATTTCGTTCGCACTTGATCAACCTTTTTAATATAAAAATAACAGAGAAAAAAAAAAGTGTGTTGTTAATGTCGTTAGAATACCGTTGCCAATGTTTTATGACAATTTTCATGTTCATCTCTGTTATTAAAAACTAGTAGTTCGCCCCGAACTGAGACCACGCGATTTTCAAATTGACAAGCTTTTTATTATCGTATTGATATTTAATTTTTTAATAGGTAACGTGGTAATTATGAGAACACTGAGCAGGGACCCTATTCGGAGAAATGACATTTTATCTCGGTCACTGTCTCTCTAATTTAGAATTTAATGGGAGTGAGAGTGACCGAGATAAAATGTCATTTCTCCGAATAGGGTCCCTGAGTTGACATTTAATAGGTAGGTAACGTCGTTCTTATGACAGTTAATGATTATGACAACACTGAGCTATTCTGATACTGATGCCGTTACTGGTTCGGCTTCCAGACAACAAATTTTGTACATCACCAGCACCTAACCCCTAACACCTGCTGTGGTTTTCAGGTCAAAAGGTTTCATAGTAGTACCGTCCGCATTATCAGATTTTATGTAGGTTGCCTTTAGTATATTACCTACTAGCATAGATAAAATACAGGATTAGGTACCTACTGGATGAACAGAAGAGATAATGAAAGGCTAGAGGCGACACCGCTGTATATTGTAATGTCCCATTTAATTGTGGTCTCTTTGCCAAATTACGATCAAACCCGCTAGCAAAAAACCTTACACGGTTAAATATGCTCAGTTTGTCTCGTAGTAGGTAAGTTTATATCCCGGGCAAATTATACAACACCACGCATGATCACAAAGCTGTAATATTAGTGACTGACAAGAAGTTAAGAAAACTGACCACAAATAACCGGTAACATGGCAATTTAACGCGTCTAGTACATAGTAGATACAATAGCTCAATGTTCGCCATAATCATAATTATCCTATTCCTAACTATTATAAAATAAATAAAATATTATAAAAATAATAAATATTATAAATGCTAATGTAGCTCTCTCTATCTGTATCTCCGTCTATCTGTATCTCTGTTTGGGTGTTTGTCGCGTTATCACGGCTAAACTGCTGAACGGATCGAGCTGAATTTTTGCATAGATATTGCTTAAGGGTTAGGCGACGGACATAGGGTTTTTTTATTGGTGTACGCGGACGAAGTCGCGGTAACAGCTAGTACATAATATATCTGGTATGATCATCGCGTTGCTTAATTTACTTCTAAACTTCTTATTTATTTATTATGTAAATTCTGTAACTGTTAGCGCCACCTACCTACATCATACAAAAAAACTTATGAATCGGCATAGTAATGCGCAAGCAACACCATCTGTTGGAGCCTCGACGCATCCCTCAGCCACAAAAGAAATTTCAACCTTAGCCTCATTATAATACGAAACAAAGATACAAAGAAATTAAGTGCATTTTAGTAACGCCATCTAGGACGTTTTGTTAGAAACGAATATTCGGTACAGATTTTGTTCCCTTTTTCCTTTCGATCCCTATATCTTTGCAACCCCTTGACCGATTATGCTCATACTCGAACTTAAAAATTGTTTTGTCATGGACTACTTGCCTACAAAATTTCATGAAGATCGGATCAACGGTACGCAAGTTATCGTCGGACAAATATACACAAAAACATACATACAAAGGCCGATTTGTTCCCGTACACTCTGAGATCTCGCTTCACTCGGTCAATTAACATATTATAATAATGATAATAATCATTTAATGACATAAGATTAAAGGTTATACAATCTCACTCTCTTGTATCAGACAAGAGATGTCAGACCACACCATAGGTCAATCTCTCTTTCAGTAATTTGATAGAGTTAAATTCACCCAGGTGAGGTGGTGCGATTCACTCACCTTTACTGTCAGTTTCATGTTTGTAATGAATTAAGCAGTCAAGCATAAAAAAAAAATACACTTACCTCCAAAGAATGTATATTCTGGAAGTTGGGATCGGCAGTAATCATGTAGTGACAGCCCATAAGTTCGTCCAGTGTTTCGTTGTACGTATCATGGCTGCATTTCCTCGGTAGGAAGTACCATCTGTTCTTGACTGAGGACCAGGCGGCAGACTCGTGGATCATGTAGCCCGGCCAGCTGATGCCTATAATGGCTCGTATAGCCTTATACTGGTTTATCCAGCTGAGGTGTTGTACCTGGAACACATTGGAGGTATTTTTAGGGTTCTGTAAAAGAAATTGGTTATGGAACCACAGACTACCGTAGTTAACAAAAAGCAAAGATAAGTGGTAGGTACAAAACATATGAATCCCACATTATGGTGACCTGTGTTGTGGGCTCCAGGCTTTTCATAATACTGAACGAAATAATGAAATGTAGTCAGGAATATCAGAAATCTAAATATAAGACAATACAAATTATGTAACTGAAAGGTGCAACAATATTGAAAGGTGTGTATGTATGTACTCTTCATAATGAAAAACTTTTACTATGAAACCAGACCTGAAATAGTGAAAAAAAAACGACTGTTCCTCACATTATATATGCATGAGTAAATTACTAGTTTATTTTTGTGTGGAAGACTTGCACTAGATGGGTTTTATTACTGACATGAAAAACTATCGAATAGTTACGTGAAAGTGTTTGATATTTTCACAACTAAACAAATTGTCATCTGGGTATGAATTTCGTATGAAATTTACCTCTCCATGAATGTTCACAGCCTTCACCCACATAGGGTCGTAGTTTTCAAATTCTCCGCTGGCTGTAGACCATTCCTTGCCCATTGAGCCTATGTAAAGGATTTCATCCTTGATTGTGGCCCACTCAGCTTTGAAACCCTTCTCTGCGTAGCCATTGCCATCAGCTAGGACTACCCAGGGTATTACTCTGTTGTTGTTCAAGATTTCGTATATCTGTAATATAGGATGATTACTTAACATCGCTGATTAACCCCTGGTTTTTCATGCATTTCTTTCACCTTAACCCACCAAATACTGAATGCTCATTAGTTGCCTGTTGTCATCGTTGCATCGGCTGTCTTCAACCAATGAGCGTTCAGTATTTGGTGTGTTAAGTTGACATGAGTTTGACAAACATACCAGAAACCGGAGGAAAATCATAACTTTGCTTGAGTTTTGTTAATGTTTGAGGATGATTATGCTATCACAAAGTAAATGCAACTACAGTTGAATTCCAAAATGGACTCAAATATATTTTCTTGAGTTTGAGGTTGAAACCCAAAAGTCATCTTTTCATCGGTCATCAGTAAAGTGAGTGAGTGAGTCAGTCGAGTGTTCAGTATTATTTAATGTGTGGAGGTCCCATTTCAAGTTGGACAGATCATTATTTTAGACAAATTTGGAAGAAAAAAACCACTTTATACTCATCGATCTTTACCTGCATTGGGGATGCCAATGAACACGCAAAGACTGATGATCGACTGATTAATCGGTTACGCATGAGACAATCTGGTCTCGCGCACATGGGGCCTATTTACTAAGACAATATTGTGGTCCGTCGCGCGCGTCTCGGTTTAACAATACAACCCTCTTTTTTCAGTAAAAAATAATGTAAAGCTTATAAATAAAAATGAAAGTGTTGTTCTCACCATGCCTGTTCTGTCATCAAACGCAAGCAGCCTGCCATCGTAAACTATCAACTCTGATAACTCCATGCCTCTCCCTTTTTGTGAATAACTCGAACTCAGAATCAGCGAAGGCTGGGTATCCCATGTTACACTCACATACTTTTTTAATCTATTATAACTCAAATACCCCTTTTTATAGTAACTTATGAACTGATTAGGTTTACTTTTACTCTTGGAATCTCTATCGAGATCTGACACGATCCCAATGCGGAATGTTACGATCTCCCCTGTTGACACAAATGGAGCGGTCAGGGGGTATGTTGTGTTGTACTGCCTTATGGAATTCGTCCATCTGTGTTCTGTCGCCACCAGACTAGCAGTCCACCAGTTGTAGTAAGATAGCAACAATATAATTCCACCTATAAGTAAGATTAGATAAATAAAATGAGGTTGTATTCGGACCGTGTTGCCTACACGATACGTCGCTGGAGTTCTGAGCGCTTTGCGCCAGTCACGCAGTGTCCCTCTCATGTTTCTATCGTCCAATTCGTGGTAGTCGTACATAATAACTATATTATCTCATACTTATTGATTTGTAGGCTTATTTTAATGACTAGCTGGTTAAGAAATGGCTTTTCTATCTTGTTTCACGACGAAGTCACGATTATCAACTAAATATCAGGAAGCATTCACTTTTAAATTGCTGTATTTTTTGATAGCACGAGTGAATTGTGGTGGCGAGTTTAACTCAAAATCATGATTCATTTTAGGTGAAACGTGTAATTATAGAAATTAAAATATTATTTCGATTTTATCAATGATCAATAGAACACGCACATCACATCAGGTGTCGATAATGTACAGCCCAATAATGTACGACGCGATAATGTACGGCATGGAATGACGACCGATAATTGGTGTATCCGACTACCTGAGAAAAGTACACGTTTTATAGGGTTGTTTATTGGGCATTCCTGTACATTCCTGTCGTGCTTTATCGGCACGTGCTGATAATGTACGGCCGATAATGTACATCCTGATAAAAGACAACCCAGCCCGTATTAGCTGAAAGACTCTGCTCCTATTGGTCGATGTGTCTATGATCGGTTCTGATTCCATGCTTCGTTTGGAAGTGATAGTGCAAATAGGGCACAGATTAAAAATAATTTAACCAACTGTCATGTTACAAGACATAACAGATTTGACACAGCAGTGATTTCCTAGTAGTCGTTATAAAAAAAAAAAAAACCTACTAACTGTTATCCTAATATTTTTAATCTGTCTTATTTTTACTATCGCGTTCAAACGAGGCACGAAATCGTAAGATGTCATAGACACAGAGACTCTCAGCCAATGAGGGATAGGTTGTCTTTTATCAGGCTGTACATTATCAGCCCGTGTCAATAATGTACGGCATGATAATGAGGCGTTTTCCAAAAAAAAAAAAGTAGTTCTAAAATACTTACTAGATGGCGTAAGAGACATATCGTTTTACCTGTCATTGTCATTTCTGTCGAAATATTTTATGTTTATTTTTTAAATCGTAAATTTTGGCTCCACACGTTGTGTATTTAGCCAATGTCAACTATTGTAATATTTCAAATGAAGTCAAATACATAGTTACGTTACTTGAAATTGTCTAAATACACATGTCGAGCCAAAAAACACGAGAAAAAAAAGGCATACGTACATTTTTTTGTCTTTCATGTCTTGACAGTGACAGAAAAAACTCAAGGTACATCTAACGCCATCTATTGGGTACTTTTATAACCAGGATTTCTTTTTTTTTGGAAAACACTTCATTGGTGTACCAGTACATATAATATAAGGCTGTACATTATCGGCTGCGAATTATCAGCCCATGTCGATAATGTACAGCCGATATTTCTCGACCCGATAATACACAGCCTGATTTTCATGTACCAGTACACCAATTAACATGCTGTACAATACGGGCTGTACATTATCGGGTCGTACATTATTATCTCCCGTCACATCACAACTCACAAGCACTGACTGACATGTGAACGTAGTGACAACTTGGTGACAACGGTGATAGTTTTTTTTTTCTCTTTCATCTTATGAGGATTTTGGCGTCGCACGTCTTATGCATTTGCCAGTGTCAAGTATACATATAATATATTCTCAAGTTTTGATAGATAATCAAACAAGTCACAGTCAAAGGCGAGCAAAGCAAGTTACGGTCAAGTCCAAGTCATGCCCCAGTAAAGTAGTGAAAATTTTACTAGAGTCTGATTTCTTCACGTTCCCGCCGGAGTGCGGTTTAAAATGCGCACATTGTTACCATTTGCACTGTCAGCGTGCAAACAGTCGGTTTAAGATGTGCATTTATAGTCTCCTGTCAGCTATATGACGTCATTTGAGCGTGCTCACGGTGCTCACAACAATGAGGTAGTGCACTGTGCTAATGTCAAATTCAAATTTTCATCTGTGAATTCCGTTATTCTCTATATTTTATAGGAAAAAATTGATTTAATGCAGGTCAAAGTCTTCTGTGAAGACATAAATTAAACTGTGGCCATCAAATTATGAGACACTGAGACAGATAACCTGAAAAATGATACTATCTGACATAAGCACGCTAATGATCGGTTTAATGAGGCGTTTTCCAAAAAAAAATAAAAAAAGTTCTAAAATACTTACTAGATGGCGTACACTTTTGCCAGTTATTCAACCGCCAAGCTGTAGTCTGCAAACATAACTGTTCCTGATTGAAGGTAATTCCAGCGTAATTACTTGGCATATAGAGATTTAACATCTAATATCTCAGGATGACGAGCGCAATGCATTGCCGCGCAAATTCTAGGTGGCACTGTATTGTTATGGGCATGCGTGAAGCTTAACATCAGATGAGCGACTTGCTCGTCTCGTCACCATATTCCATAAAAAAACACGTCATGGTACTTCTATTATTGCCACCAAGGCTAAGGCCAGTACTAAGTGCATACATTGGCCTTGGTGCCAACATAAAACTTGTTTTAGATTGTAATGCGCTGTACTTAGTAATCCATTAGCTACTCGGTAGCCACGGAATGAGTAATAAGCTATCTAAAGATGCTATTCCCAGCTATTCCGAGCTCGGGTGCAGGCGGCTTTATTCAAATGCACGTAAAGCTCAGAGAAATAAAAATAGCAAAGAAAGTTATGATTCCGATGGTATTGGTTTGATAATACCGTCGTGCGTCTGAGGCCTGCTGCCGAGACCATAATAGCAGCTAATGGGACCAAACCGTAATCGAAAAAAAAAAACAGCTGTAAGCTGTAACACTCGAGAAAATGGGACAGCAGATTTTTTTTTTCTCTATTTCATAGCTATTCCCACAGTAAAAGTTGTTCACATTGTATTATGGGTCCCTTTCGGCTTAGTATACCCTTTCCTTATAACCCTATATAGTAAATGGTCACCAAATCATAGCGAGCAAATTAATGAACTATTACCTAAATAAACCAGTATGATGACCATAAAATGTAGGCAAATTACCAAATTTTAATAAAGTATACTGACGGGTCTTGATCGGGAACTGAAACGTGGTCCTTGACTACTGGCCTTTTGGAGAAACTCAGAGTCACACAGCGGGCAATGGAGAGAGCTATGCTCGGAGTTTCATTGCGCGATATAATCCGAAACGAGGATAGATAGATAGATAACTCTTTATTGTTCACACCAGAAATTACATGCATAATACAAACCAAAACCAAAGAACCAAATTCACCGATATAGCTGTCAGAGTTTACAAGCTAAAGTGTCAATGGGAAGGCCACATCACTCGAAGAACCGATAACCGATTGGGAAGAAAGGTACTTGAGTGGCGACCACTAACCGGAAGACAAAGCGTAGGCAGGCCTCCCACAAGGTGGACTGACGACATTGTGAAAGTCGCGGGCAACTGTGCAACAAGTGGCACGTTGTCGGTCTGTGTGGCGCTCTAAGGGGGAGGCCTATGTTCAGCAGTGGACGTCCTATAGCTGATGATGATGATAAGTACTGACGGGTAACTGATTCGAAAATTTTAAATTTCGATTTTTAATTAGCTGAACACGGCTCTTAGAATTATCTACGAAATATCGAAAAATTATAATGATTTTATTTAATTATTTATTAATTATTATTTATGTTTGCTATCGTGCAGTGGTTAATGTATGATAGATGACCGTCGGAACTGGTATATAGCGTTCTCTTTATTATAAACTAGCTGTTACCCGCGATTTCGTTCGCGTGGACCAATAAAAAAAATGTAGCTTATGTCCGTCTCCAACCCTTAAGCTATATTCAAAAATTCAGCTCGATCCGCATGGCCGTTAAGTCGTGATAACACGACAAAACAAACACAGACAAACAAACAGAGACAGATAAACAAAGTTACATTCGCATTTATAATATTAGTTCCGATATTGGTTGGTTACCACGTTGGTGGACGTTTTTCACACACAGCCCCATCTAGCCTCAAACTAAGCAAGCTTTGTACTATGGGAATCAGGTAACTGATAGAATACATAAATACTTTTTTTTGTTGTTGTAAATACATACATAGAATATGAAACACCCAGACAAAGAACAAACAAATGTTCATGTTCATCACACAAATGTTTGTCCTGGGTGGGAATCGAACCCACAATCTACATCTAAGGCGGAAATCATCCCACTGAGCCACACGACTAGTCTATAATCAGAGTGCCTATAGTGCGAGTTTTTCCAAATGCGTTAACTTACTCTATCGCGTATGAAATGCTAGGTGGCACTGCTCTTACTTCATACAAATCATAGTTAAGGCGAGGCCCAATCGCAAAACAACAATAAGTAGCATTTTCAGCGCTTTGTTCGAAGTAACGAGATTACTTAATCAGGTGCAAAAAATACTGCAGATAGAAAATAAAACTAAAATTAAGTTTAACCGAATAAAATTTCGAAAATCTGTCTTAGTTACAAAATAATAAATCACATAATGACCCCCTGAAAAACTCTTCTGAAATCAAATGCTCTGAATTTTCAGCGGTAACTACAAATTTTCTTTTAAAAATTTAATATCCAGGCTAGTGGTATACGGCGAACCAGGTAGTTTTTTTATTTGATTTGTATATTTTCGATAATCGGCAAAAAAGCAATGAAAAACTACAATTTACCGTTTTCTGATCAAGTATGATATGCGATTTTCAACTTTAAACCTTAGAACTTTGAACGGGACAATACTCATTTCAAATCACGATCAGTTCTCGCCTTAACGTAAACGCGATCGAATAGGTAAACGCAAACAAAAACTCGCACCCCGCACCCAGATGTCATTACGCACTACACGGAACTTTACGGAACCTTAAACACGTTTTGCTTTCACTGAATGAAGAAATTCAAAAGTGATTACTCTCGGGCGGACATCCTGTACAAAAAATGTAATTGAAATAAAATTAAACCGAACGATTCAGTAGTCATCCAATTTATATTTTTGCCTTATTTTTTTACTTATAGGTATACATCCGCCTGGCATCAATGACTCGCATTACTGTGTTGATAATTACTCTCGCTGCGGTTCACTTGATTTGAAAACCATTGGCTTCTATTGAATGTGAGGTAGATATCTACATATAAATTATCCTTTTGCCTGAATGCACTTTCTGCAAAACAAACTAGGAACTTTCTATTGGCAATTTATCAAATAACTACATTACTATTAACACTCACGGAATATTTACCACGATATCAACACTTTTTTTTTTAATTTTACCACGATCGTGGTAAACATCGCGTGAGTACTAGTAGTAATGTAGTAATGTAGTAAATATCTACTGAAGATATTTTTCTACCTGAAAACTACATAGGTTGGTAGATAATAAGAATCTATAGAGATCGTCGTAAGGCTTAAAAATAAACAAGAACTTCTATGGAGGTAGGAGGGTACCTAGTATGCATGTAATGTGACCTTTTTTACCCGACCACGAAAAAGGAGGAAAATACAATTCAAAATTCAAAATGGCATGGTCCATCTAAGGTTCGACCAAAGTAAATTGAATGGACTGGCCCAAGTAAGTGAATTTTGAAGTGCTCACCTTGCTTCAGTCGCTCTCGGTCTCTAAAAAGTGCGACACGTAAGTTTGTCAATACATGCGATCCAAATATCCGCAAAAATATGCCTTCATATTATATTATGATATTATATTCGCTATTTTTTTTTTATGACAAATGTACTACACATACTTTTAACTACGTATTAGAGCCTTAGTTCGATTGTTTTGACTTGTAATTTTCAAGGATTTGCGTGGTAAGGGTCCGTCCATTAATTTTACTTTGGTCGAAGATTTAAGTACATAATTTTCCAATGAGTCGTAAAGTCCCTTTTACCGTAGTGTGATGCCAATATTAGTATGTGACAAGACATTTTGAATTTTAAATTTCGGAACACCTCCTCCTACGACATCGTCAATTCGTCAGCCACTTGACGTAGTCATCCTCCCTGGGGAGGACGAGCCTGGGCTCGTCTAAGTGGATGGTTAGAACGACCTCTAACTCTCTAACCATATCCTCGAGCCCATGGATCCTCTTTTATAAGGCTCTTTTTTTTTTTTTTTCTCTTTCCTCTTATGAGGATTTTGGCGTCGCACGTCTTATGCATTTGCCAGTGTCAAGTATACATATATATATTTTCAAGTTTTGTTAGATATTATCAAACAAGTCATAGTCACAGTCAAAGGCGTGCAAAGCAAGTCACGGTCAAGTCCAAGTCATGCCCCAGTAAAGTGGTGAAAACTTTACTAGAGCCTTCTATAGAGTTTTGGAAACAACACGAAAATTCACTTTTCACGACATTATACCATTCACCAACACTCGTGCATGTTCACGAACACTTAACGGGTAGAAATTCACCGTTTTTAAACATTAACACTCGAAATAACACAAGTTTTGGAAAATTATAAAATGACGCGACATGAATTCTTCACGTTCCCGCCAAAACTCCTTCGTAACCATCTAGATCTGTCAAAATCGGGTTCGCCGCGCTCCCGGCCAGCACTATCTCTTTCACACATTAATTACTAGTAGTTCGTGCCGAACTGAGACCTCGCGACCCCTATATCTTCACAACCCCTGGACCGATTCAGCTCATATTCGAACTTAAAAATTGTATTGAACTACTTGCCTACAAAATTTAATGAAGATCGGATCAACGGTTCGCAAGTTATCATCGGACAAATATACACACAAACATACAAATATACATACAAATGCAGATTTGTCCCAGTAAACTCTGAGACTTTCGCTTCGCTCGGTCAATTAAAAGGTGCGATAGTCTATTCCATACAAACGTCATACCTGTTTTCTTCCTGATTGACACTACAGAAATTTTAATTTTTGCCATAAAATGTATATACTACTTCCATAGCAACATTATATATGTAGATACGTACCTATACATAAGTTATCCTAATCTTAACTCATATTATACATTACAAAGTAACTCTTTCTCTCTGTCCGGGTATTTGTCGCGTTATCACGGCTGCACGGATCAACCTGAATTTTTTCGAGACGGACATAGGCCTTTTTTTTGTGTTAGTCCACGCGAACAAAGTCGCGAGTAACAACTAGTAATTATATATATTTTATTTTTATTTATTTTATTAGGTACACACAACAGATCACCGATTATACATGATATAACATTTTAAAAAGGTTCTATTCGAATCCGCGATCCAAACCGTGAGCACACAACATGGTTACAACAGCGATGACTTCCTAAACTAAGTAATTGCGTTATAAAATATTTTTTTATAAGAACTAATCAAGCGTTTGACCACAATCTCACCTGACGGAAAGCGACGATGTGGCCGAAGATGTAGCACGCTTGCCTAGGAGATACCTATTCACTTTTTTCTTGAACAGCCCTGTATTGTATCTGTTCGGAAAGACAGACGCAGGTAATGAGTTCCATACCTCTGCTGTTCTTATTATGAAGGTGGACATACTTAAGTAAATTAATTATTATATATATGTGTACATATATAACCTATCTCTCCTTAATATCATGTCCAATGTACCTATAGAAGTAACATCGTGACCGCTGGCCGGCCATTGTCATTAGATGCGGTTTCACATTATTTGCAAAACAAATTTGCTTTGTTCACATTACCTGCCACGGTGGTACATTGTTACAACTGATTCATGGACTTGCTGAATTGATATTGAGTAAGGAAATTACTGTTATTTACAAAGATTACGTAACCGTACTGTCAGGCACCGTAATACTTAACCGATTAACTTACTCTACTGATTTAAAAACCCTACCTACATACTTTGTGTCCACTACTTAACAGTTGAATTATTTTTTCACCTCACAACCTCGGATAGATTCTATTTATCGTTCGAAATCTGAGGGCAAAAGAGCATTTCATTCGCTGACGTGGAGTTTTTAAAATTCGAACCTTTCTATTAAATAATGTTCCATACCATTCAGTCCACTGAAAATGCATTAAAACTTATTTCACATCAGCGCGCCAATAATTAGAATAAACGGAACGGGAGGTTTTTTCTTTCTTTCCTCCTAAGTGGATTTTGGCGTCGCACGACTTATGCATTTGCCAGTGTCAAGTATACATATATTTTTTCAAGTTTTGTTAAAAATTATCAAACAAGTCATAGTCACAGTCAAAGGCGAGCAAAGCAAGTCACGGTCAAGATGAAGTCATGCCCCAGTAAAGTGGTGAAAACTTTACTAGAGCCTTCTATGGAGTTTTGGAAACAACACGAAAATTCACGTTTCTCGACATTATACCAACACTCTACACGAACACTTAACGGGTCAAAATTCACCGTTTTTAAAAAGAAAATTTTGTGAAACAGTAACAAAACTTGCTTTACTATGAAATCACTGATTTCTTTTGAAATAACATTAATCTTACTCTTTTCAAATTTATATTGTTATCATTTTATCACCACCGTCAAGAGACGGTGATAAGTATTATGTCTACGACAAAAAAAAACTCCCTTTCCCCGGTTAAACACTTAAAAAAAACCATATAAAAACATTATTTTTTTACGCACAAAATACTACAACATCAAACATCATAAAGTAGGTAGCCTATTTAGTAGAATATACATAATAAATATTATAGACATTAGATTTCTAAATTAAAAAAAAAAACTCCGGTTACATGTAAACGGTTATAACTCGGGTTAAAAACACCTTTTAAAACCTTAAACCCCTTTTTTTCCCAAAAAAATAAATAAATAGATGCAAAAAAAAAAAAAAAAACTCGGGTTAAAATACTTTTTATAAAAGCATCTTTAACTACGATAGAAAAAAAGAATGAAAATGAAATTATGAACATCAAGAACCAAAAGTCAAACATTGAAAGGCAACATTTAATTTTGCAAGTAAAACAAAGGGCCTAACAAACTTTTCAATTCCACCGCACTTGATGGACATAAAACAATCCTATTACAGACACATTAAAACACGACATAACAAAACATTTCGCTAATACAATTGTAATTGACACAAATGGACCCCAAACGAAAGTGAACGTGAACCAAAATGAACGGCAACTCAACAATATTAATCGACAAACTTACATTTGCAGACGATTGTAGCGCCACTTTCTAAGCAAAACTCATGCGACACCACACCGCTGTTAATAATTTATATGTGTGGCTGTCGTCTTATTGTCCCATAATAAGAGAAATAAACGCAAAGTAAACGCCTATAAGCGCCCACATTCACATTAATTACAAAATTTATTAGCAAGCTTTATTCTATTTCGGACTTATCGCGCTGTAGCACGAAAACTATAGATCCACATTTCGCCGGCTGTGTCGATAACTTTGCAAGATTGTAATATAGAAGCATCGCGTTGTTTTTGCAGACATTATCGTGGAGATCATGAGTGGCCATTTCACTGATAGACATCAAATTCGTATTAAATTTAGACTTAATTTGCGGTTAATTGGCGCTTATGTTCGCACTTGCGAATTAAGTTTTTGTGCGATAATAGATTGTGAGTGTTATGATTCATCGATTCTTTGTTTTATTTGCACTCGTGAATGGAAGAGTTGAGGAATTATGAATGTGTACATGAGAATTCACTCATTGCTGGTCCACCACAAAAAAAAATACAATAAAAAAATTGAAATTTTACTTTGTACGTGAGAGTATTACGTACTCTACCAATTATTATATCTATATATTATTATCTATAGCTCTGCTTATACCGCAAATAAATAATATTTTTCCAGAGACCTTTTCAAAAGCACTGTTCAGTGAGGAGTTCTTTTCGTTATGTGTCTCAAAAACTTTGTCTGCATATTTTAAGAATTTACGTTTGTACATAAATTTTAATCATGTTTGTACTACATTTTATTTAATACTAGTTGTTACCCGCGACTTCGTTTGCGTGGACACAAACGTATTCTGTGTCCGTCTTTGTGATATACAGTAACTATTTATCAAATTATATCAAGATCCGTTCAGCCGTTTATCCGTGATAACGCGACAAACATCTAGACAGAGGGACAAAGTTACTTCATATAGTTCGTTAGATGGCGTTGATCCACTTTTGTGCATTATTTTACGTTTTGTATGGACTGACAGTTGTAATGTAGGGAGTTCTGAATCGCGCAAGCGAAGTTTTTTCATCGAGACGAACGTATTCATTTGTATACCTCGAAGCTTTATTGGTCCTGTTACGACTGCGGCTATATTCCTCTAAATTATAATATTAGTTAGGAAGTTAGGATTAGAATAGAATTAGGATTAGTTAGGATTAGGATAGGATTATTGCAAGGCATAGAAAATAAATTGGGTAGTCTACTACACCGGACTCCGCCTGGGGATGTACCCACTTTAGCCAGTTATTCAGCCGCCAATTGCTTGCTAGCAAGTATTACTTTGTCCCGGATTAAAGGGCAGTATTCTTTGAAATAGGGGAGCATAAAAATATTTAAACAGCTCATAACCTCAGAATATTCAGCGCAGTGTTTTAACCTGTATAAGTTAAAAAAAAAATGAAAAAAAAAATGCGTGTCATTGTATTATTATTGGCACGTTTAGCGCTTAATCAGGTAAGCGGCTTCTTAGACTATAGAATAATTGGAAACTGATAAGCAATAACATGCCAACCCACAAAAAAAAAAAAAGTTTTTGATACAGAACGATTCTTTGGCTGACAAAGAAGCGTTCTGTATCATTAACAAAAAAAATATTTTTTGTGGGTTGACATGTTATTGCTTATAATCCAATTATAATAATCGTTCTTTCACACTTTGTTCTTCGTTCTTTGTTTCTTTGGTCAGACTCATGTCAGTTGTTAAAGGTTACTTATATAAATACTATAATATTTTTTATATCTATATACTTATCTATAATAATAAATAAGCCATTTTCTAGGAATCAAAGCACAGACCGAAACGCTTATCAAATTTCAAATTTATTTATTTCCAAATTACAAGTACATTGCAATAAATTATATGATATCAAACATTATAAATAATGATGTAGGTTGTTGAACGTGACAATGTCGTTATGACAGAGACCTGAAATTTGAGCTCAATACTAAGTACTGAAATGGTCTATGTGATCCATATTTTAAATATATTTATTTAATTAAATGTTTCGAAACTACACCCCTAAAGGGGAAAAACCCCCCTCAAAGTTTGCATGGAAATAAAGTATTGTTTTCTTGCTAAGCTAACGAAACTTGGCTTATATACTAATAATAATAAATGAAAAAGAAAGTCGACTCTAGCCCCGGCACTTGGGCGCCAGGAAGAAACACCCCAGGGTTTTTAGTGGGTAGGCCGCACTTCAGGCGGAGAGTCCCACCCCCCCCCTCCCCCCGGGTGGTATGCATTAAGCATTTTCACGGACCAAAAAAAATAAAAATAAATTGATTTCTTAAAATCGACCCCCTAAGACATGAAATGTGGTGTTTTGTTTGCACCACATGTGGTGTTTGGTGTTTTGTGTCTATGCGAGAGAAGCCGTGCGGGCAAGTATAAAATCTATTCGGTCTACCATCGATCCTCTAAAAGAAATCGAATACAAGCACCCCGAAACCCAGATCGTGGTAAAGCAAAAAGCGACGGCGATTACAGTAAGTGAAGTTTGCAAAAATGAAAGCTGGCAGATTAAGCCGTAATAATTTTAAAAGAAAAAAATACGAATCGTCGGCATTATTTGAGTCTCATTAAAGGCCTAAGTAGGCAATTACTTCGAAGAGGCCTTTAGGTAAATACCTGCGATTCGGTCTAGTTATTTAATTTCACACTAATATTTTATATACGAAAGTGGTGTCCGTGTACGTGTGTTTGTTCACACTGAATTGTATAACGTAGGTATTAATTAATAAATTTATGAAATTTGGTATGCACCAGCATATCATCAGCACGAAGACATCCAGTGCTGAAAAAAGGGCACCCCTTAAGGGGGAGGAGTTGCAATAATCCCCACGCTTGGCAGGCAGCTTGGGGATCGTAGAAGACTCTAACAAACTTTCACTTTTTGAAACAGCTGTTTCACGGAAAAATGTCAATGACACTCGACAAAATGTATGGAAAAACCGTTTTTTTCTCGATATCAGGGTTGGTCCCATCATTAGTCAAAGTTGTTCCCAATCATGAGTACTGTGATCTCCTTTCGGCTAAGCATACTCTTTCCTTATAACCCTGTATATATTATATATATATATAATATATATTAATATTAGTATTTTAGTATTATTGAGTATTCCCGTTTTATTAAAACAAAAATATATATTAGTCGCTAATACCCGGTCTTCGTTCGTGGACATGAAAAAAGTGTCCTATGTCCGTCTTTGTGATATAAAGTAACTCCTTATTAAATTTTATCAAGATCCTTTCAGCCTTTTAGCTGTCATAACGCGACAAACATCCAGACACAGAGACAAAGTTACTTCTTATAGTTCGCTTAATTTTTTTTTCTCTTCTTTGAGTTCGCTAGATGGAGTTGATCCATTTTTGTGCATTTTTTGACGTTTTGTATGGACCGATGGTAATGTAGGGACTTCTGAATTGCGCAGTTGAAGTTTTTTCCTCGAGATGAACTTATCCATTTTTATAGTTAGTTAGGATTAGGATATCTGATTAAACACAATGGTGTATAATCAGGTTAGAATCCTATACTTAGAGGTGGATATGCAGTGGGAGTAGCGTTCTTTACCTCATTGATGGTCAGTCTTCAATAATTTTCAATTCATCACTGGAATAGGAATTCAAAATTCAGGAATCAATCGCTCTTTTCTTTATAGCTAGAGGTAGCTTACATCTTGAATAGCAATTACCATTATGTTACTGTTTGTTATCCCGGAAAACTAATAATTATTTTCTGTACAATTTCAGGTGCACCCGCGGAGTACAGCTAGTCCTAACAATAGTTTAGGTAACGCCTTTCACCAGCTAAAAGTAAAAGCACTAATTAATAGTGTCTATTCTGAGCTTTGCCGCTTCATTGCTTAAAATTAAAATTTAGATGCACTACATTTTAGCATGACAGGTATAAAATTGATGGTTTGTTGGTTGGTAAAAAGAATACCTATATTGTTATATATCTACTTACATAATTGATTTGTTTTCTCATAACTATTAGTAGTTTTTTTTTCTCTTCAATTTTGGTTTCACACGTTGTGTATTTAGCCAGTGTCAAGTTTTGTAATATTTGAAGTGAAGTAAAGTATTTCGTAATTAAAATAAGTCTCAGTCATAGTCTAAGTCAAGCATAGTACGTCACGCTCAAGTCCACGTCATGCCCCAATAAAGTGGTGGAGACTTTAGTAGGGTTTCTATGGAGTTTTGGAAACAACACTAAAAGTCACGTTTCACAACATTATACTATTCACCAACACTCGCGCACGTCCAATAGCACAAGTTTTGGAAAATAATGCAAACATGACTTGTTCAGGTTTACGCCAAAAAAACCCTCCAGAAAGTTTGCGGCAACACCTGGACGAGATTAGCACAAAACGGTCGAATGTCTAAAGAGGAGGCTTATGCTTTGCAGTGGGCTGAATAAGCTGTCGATGATGATGCCTAAATCCCTGGATTTATATTTGACCTTGGTTGTAAACACCCGTATCCTATCTACCTTATTTAAAGTGGTGAAAGTGTTTTTTTTCTCTTTGAATTTAACTGTTTATTCAATTTCGTTGTAACGGTTTTCGACAACATAGCTGTATCTAATCCTGCCAAAATTCGTTAACAAGCCGTGGGTAAAAAAAATGTTTTTAATGTTTTTTAGCTAAGTATTAAATTTATATAATTTCGACGAACTGGCATGTTTTGAATACCTACGTCATAATACGTACTTCCCCGTACTCCGTAGAAACCTCTAGTAAAGTGTTCACCACTTTACTGGGGCATCACTTGCACTTGACTGTGACTTATTTTGCTTGACTTAGACTATGACTGAGACTTGATTTAATTATGGAATATTTAACATCTTTTGGAATAATACGAAACTTGACACTGGCTCAATAAAATGTGTAGAGCCAATTAGAAATATGTTTTTTTTTTGCCTTTAGAAGGTTTCGGAAAGTAGTTCTAGACTTTAAGTGGTAACTAAGCGACCGGATGTTCCATACAAACGGATTCTCCCGGTTCCAAATAAAACATAGGTTACTTTTTTTATCTCCACGCGAACCAAGTCGCGGGTAACAACTAGTATATTATAGATGGAATAGATGATCGCAGCTACCTCTTAGAAACAACATCTTGAACAGCGCGCCCTATTCAAATTTTCTTGCGTTTTTTGTCAGATACAGCTTAATTACTCATCGTCGGTTCACCACAAAAAATGCGCCTGTATAAATAGGTTCTATCAAGAAATTACACAATTCTAAGTCTAAGCTAATATAAGTAATTTGTCACTAAACCAAAAACCAAGATTTAAATTTACTTATTGACATTTTTAGCTGGACCATTTTCTTATAATTAAATAAACATTTAGCCGCAATTTCTTGTTTTTTTTTTTTGCGAAAATCTTAGTCGGCGCTCTTGTAAAACTTTGAACATTAAATATTACCTGTTTAGCTAAATTGAGTACAAATAAAATTATATTGATATCCAGAAGCTAACTGAAAAGTCGAGATCTTTATGTAAATTTACGAAATAACCGTCCGTCTCTGCCGTTATCCGTCATGGTCACTGGTGCAGTTCACGACTCCACGCTGCGCTTACTTAATGGCTATTGGTTTGTAAACATAACAACTTTAGAATTAGATGAGTACCTACATTCAATTCATGTTTTGTCTTAAGTTTTCCTTAAGAACATTGTTAGAATGCCTTAAGATGCCTTATGTCTTCCGAGGGCGAGAGTCGATCAGGCTGGATTTTCATCTACGACAAGTATTAAAAGACTATTATTGTATATGAAAAACAAAAAACTGGACTACTAAATGTATAGCCTGACACTTCAAAATCACACTAATATTATAAATGCGAAAGTTTGTTTGTAGGTGTGTAAGAATGTAAGTAGGTAAATATGTAAGTATATAAGTATGTAGGTGTGTTTGTTTCCGTTCATCTCAGTAACGGCTGAACGGATTTGAATGAAATTTGGTATAGAGGCGGTTAACATTCAGGATTAACACATAGTCTACTTTTTATTTATTATTTTAGCAGATGAAACCGCGGTGCGCAGCTAGTAATATTATAATTTGAAATTTTGTGTGTAAGTATGTAAGTGTATGAAATTTGGTAGGCAGGTAGCTTACACCCTGGATGAACACACATTCTTTTTATTCCGGAAAAATATTCGGGTCTGTAAAATAGCGGGTAAAACCGCGGGGCGCACCTAGTTGGACTTAATCCTAGACATCGTAGAATGTGTCCGTCGTATAAACGACCACCTGTTTTGTATGTGAGTAGAATACCCTCAGAAAAAAGGAAAAATCGAGAACAAACTTTTTTTGTGTTTTTATTGAGGTACTTTCTTACCACTGAGTAAGTAAATCAGTACGCTATAGTCACCACAACAGTACATGCTTATTTTTTATAAAAAAAATGTGTTAATGTGAGTGATGTTATGTATTAATTTTTAGGAAACGTCAATAATAACACTAGCTGACTTATTATGACAAGTTTTGCTAACTGTTGCAATAAGTAAGTTTATGACCGCTGAGAACTTGTTTCCCTGACTGTACATTAAGTACAATCAATCTGACAAGCTTCCTATCCTATTATGCCTCTGTTTAGGCACTTTACTGCCTATTTCCTTTAATTATTGTAATTACAGCAATCTGAATCTAGCAACGTGTATTCGAAACGCGAGCCAGGGCTGCCTAAGTGGCTAGCTGCCTAGATCCTATTAGTTTGTTCAGGTACCTATTTTACCCTAAGGACCTCTTTCATCTATTAAAGCCACAAGTAAAGCTACTCGTCTGTTAAAGTGACCGGTAACTTTAGTTACTAATTTCAACCCACAGACCAACCCGCGTATGATAGAGACGTGAAATTTGGATCCAATGTTTCTGAAATGGTCTAGGTGAATAACATGAACGGATTTTACAAAATTCCACCTCTAAAGAGGTAAAATGGACCCCCAAAGTTTCTATAAAAATAAAAAAAAATTCATGCTATGAATGCCAATTAAACTCGGTATGTGTACTAAGCATATAAAATAAAGAAAGGCATGTCTCAGGATTTTACAAAAATCAACCCCTTAAGAGGTGAAATGGGGTTTTGAAATTACTTTAGCCTATGCGTGCGAAGCCGCGATATGCTAGTATTATACAAACAGAATAAAATTAAAATTAACCTAAGACTTGTACTCGCCAATTTTCACTAATCGGAAAGTAGCTAGTTAATCAAAATTTTACTTTTACATGGTGAAAGTGACCCTAAGATGTGCTGTGTTTCTTATTAAGATATTATATATCTACCTACTTATAAGCAGAAGCTTATACGCAGAACTTGTAAGAAAGCTTAGCATTTTTTGATTATCTGGGTATTTACTAGCGATGATAGCAGTGGTTAACGTGTCAAATGTCAACAGTGAGCGTTTGCGTTTGTTTTTTTTTAATGGGACAGTATGAAGAAATCATAAAACATAGCAGATACAAAGAAACTGTCAAAGGATCCAACGGGTCTTTTTTTTGTAAAAACAATTTTGGCATTATAATTTTTTTGGTTAAGCGTGAGTTCCGGGAATAAATTAGTTATTTTCTTTTTTCTTTTAATGTGGTTTCACTCAGTTTCACGTTAGGATCATTTCATTGTATCAGAAGAGAAAACTCGGATTAGTACAAGCATTTACCTATATTTATTAAGTTTGTCTTAATACTGCTCCGTTTTTTTTCCTTCCAATAAAATGAAACGACGCTTACATGAAACTGAGTCGAACCGCATTAAAAAATTAATAAAAACAACTAATTTTTATGAAGAACTCACGCTAGACCAAAAAAATGAGAAAACGATTCAAGACAGTTTTCCTGTATCTTATAAGGATTCGGATATGCCCATACTGTCCCAGTTAAAAATCATTCTGTATGCGGAGAGAAATATCGCGAGGAAACCATAGTATGGTCTGGAATGGTTTAAGATTACGTTTTAGTGGTATAGATATCAGATTTTCAAAATTGAGGGACCGCTCCACAGATTATATTTATCTGTGGACCACTCTCATGTTCTTAATTTTGTCGCCAAGCACGTTGTGGTGTGTTCTTATTTAAGGATAAACTCATTTTTTTGTATAATAAATAATAAAATAGTAGCTAATGAATGACATGACGAACAAGTCGCTTACCTGATGTTAAGCGTCACGCTTGTCAATAACAGTTCAGTGCCACCCAGAGTTCAACTTCAACGGTTTAAAACCATGAGCGGCAATCCTGAGCTACAGATGTTAAGCATCTGCATGCCCAGTAATTACACTGGACACATTGCCATTCAATCCGGAACACAGTATTGATTGCACACTACTGCTTGGCGGTTGAATAACAGGCAAAAGTGTGATACTTACACAGGGAGACTGCAATAGAGCCCTACTACTACAAAATTTATATTTACTTAGATACAAATTTCGAGACAGAAGCTTGAGAAGGAGAAGAGGGGAAGTTTTTTATTATCCTTGTCCAACAATTACTTTCTCTTTTTTCCGTCATGTTATATAATATATACTATACAAACTGAACATATGTGGACACTTCCAAAATAATATAAACTAGTTGAAACCATATTATAATCAAATTCATCATAGTAAATATGTGTCCCGTTACACTTGGACCTACTAGTTGTCATTACCTAGGGCTAGGTATAATTTATTTATTTATTCTTATCCCTACCAGTAGATGACAGGTATGTAATCAAAGCAGTAGAGCTAAGAGTCATCTAGATAGATTACTTTAGTAATCTATCTAGATGATATATGATATAGATGATATCTATAGATTACTTTAGTAATCTATCTAAGGTATTTCTAATTTAGTTATTAGAATGTATTATTATTAGTTTGTATGTTTATAATTATATTGGTTTATTAGAGTATAAGTATCACATAATCTACATCATTGCACACCCCGTCTTCTACCTCTTCTATGAATCCTCTCCATCCTATGGTTGCCTGGAAGAGATCGCTTTCAGCGATAAGGCCGCCAGTTGTTACACTACTTTTTAAAGTCTGTTTATAAATTATGTAAAATTTGTGTGAACAATAAAGAGGTAATCTATCTATCTATCTATCTACTTAGCTTTTCTCCACCTGGTCTATGTCGAGAATTAAAAAAATTAATGAATGTTTTAAATAACAAGGCTTGTTTAGTTCTGCAAACCCTATGCAGAAAAACGCCTCTACATTTTACGGCAGATGATATCGAAGTTCGCCTAAAACAGATAGTCATCTTATAGCTAATTAGCGAACAAAGTTTTTCTTGTTACTGTGAATTTTCTGCGCGTGAAGTTCTATTGAAATTAGTTTTGCTGGCACTGCTCTTAGATCTGTAGATAATGAAGTGGACTGTTTCGTTTACTTCTAGATAGGATACACAAAAAACTTTAGAGTTTGTATAGGTACATTGAAATGCTTGTATATAATTAATTGATAAGATGATACAATTGCTCACCAGATGATAAGTGTTATATTTGCCGTATAAAAATTTCAGTAATGTGTACTTATAAATTACATTACATTACATTATCAGCCAGAAGACGTCCACTGCTGAACATAGGTCACCACACCGACCGACAATGTGCCATTTGCATCCACCGGTTGCCCGCGACTTTCACAATGTCGTCGGTCCACCTAGACTTATATACTTATACACTTATAAATTATATACCTACTTATAAAGTTTGTATGGAAATAAAATATTTTTTCATGTTAGGCCAATGAAAATCGGTTTGTATAAAGCATAAAAAAAAAAAGGCATGTCTCAGGATTATTCGAAAATCAACCCCTAAAGAGGAGAAATGGGCTGTTTCGTTTACTGTAGCCTAGGCGAGTGAAGCCATGCGGGCAAGCTAGTGTCAAATAAGTTTAGTATAAGAGAATCGCCGCCATTGATGTTTCTTGTAATAAACTACTAAGATTTATACTTTAGCTAAGGCTAATCGAAAACACGTCGCTATCAAGCATGCAATGACAATCAAGTAAGCATTAGCATCTAACCGCCAAGTTTAAACCCTAGTTTAACGTCTCTCAAGGTGTCTGGATGTATTGTCCTGTTGGAATTAACCACTCCAGCTGAAGACGATGTATTTCCTGTTAATTTTACGCTTATTTGAATGCGCCTATAAAATGCAAAAACGAAAACGATCCGGGTATGTCCTAACCACTGGAGGGCGGGCAGAAGCGTCCTTTTAGTAAACGGTGAGGGTTCTGAGATCACCAAGCCACCTGCTAAGCGTGGGATTGGCAAACCCTCAATAAGGAGGACGCATTTGTTCTTCAATGGACGTCTTTGGCTGATGACGATATTGATAAAACGTATAGGCATTTCGGTGCATTGAACTATTATTACTACGTAATAAGACGGCGCACATCACTACTGTGCCCCGTCCAAAAAGATGCCAGCTGGCTACATTTCACTCAGTTGCTTGCTAGCTCTTGAGCGCCTAATACTTGTTTGTTTTTACGTTGAAACGCATTAAATAATTCAAGTAATACGGCGTGCAAAGGAATAACTTTTCATAAGTGAGCAACTAGATAATTATTTTTGACCGAGCGAAGCGAAAGTCTCAGAGTTACTGGGACAAATCGGCATTTGTATGTATGTATGTATGTATGTTTGTGTGTATATTTGTCCGATGATAATTTGCGAACCGTTGATCCGATCTTCATGAAGTTTTGTAGGCAAGTAGTTCATTTCAATAAAATTGTTAAGTTCGAATATGAGCTTAATCAGTCCAGGGGTTGTAAAGATATAGGGATTACGAGGTCTCAGTTCGCCGCGAACTACTAATTAAATTTAATCGAACATAATACCTATATAGCGAACGTCATTTGTCATCGACAAGTTGTTGCAGAACATTGAATGAAACGCGTAAGAGCCATGAAAAATCACTACGCTTTCGACCTTTTGGTTGCGAAAAAAGTATACCTCAAAAGCGTTCTAGCGCTTTTACGTATACGCTTAGCAAAATGGAACATTACTTTTGCTTAGGAAAGCTTCACTATACGTAGTAATAATAGCTCAATGTTTCGGTGTAAGTTTCCGCGTGCGACAATCGACTCGTCCACGTTATATCAACCCTAGAACCCGGGGCCTTATCCCGTAACTCTGGTGGCGATGGTCTTCGTTAGCTATCCTGCTCGCTCGCATGGTGCGAGTAAGTTGGCGCGAGTGGGACGGCACGCAATGACCATTGACACCAGAGGTACGGGATAAGGCCCCTGGAAGCAACAGGGCCCGTACCGTGAGGTGCTTATTGCGATGATTATTAGGCTCAGCCGAGAACGCTGCGCGACCATACACCTTATTACGCGGCGATACGGTTCGCGGTCGCGCAGTGTCATCGGTTGAACCTAAAAATCATCGCAATAAGCACCTCATGGTACGGGCCCAGGACTATCTAACTGTGAAGCCGTGAAAGCAGTGTACGGGACCGTATTTACGTCAAATCCAACGAGTGGGAAAGTGACAGAGCGATTAATCATGCCTTATTGCACGCGTCGCGCTTTTGTAGCCATTTATGGCGAGAAGGCTACGCTCCGCTGTGCTTAGTAAAATTATCTTCATTGCGACGTATCTAGATCTATTCATTTAATGTCCCCGATTAGGTGTTTAGGTGTTTTAGTTTTTTTTGCAGTTTCCTTGGGAAAGATTTTCTGGTCAGTAATACCCAAGAACCTAAGTACCTTCATACACCTTCACCAAAGAAACTCATCCGTTGGTAAGTTACTGTTATTTCATTATCGTCTTTAGAACTTTACTACCCACCTGCCTTAGGGAACTGTTTAGGGAAAATTTAGTTAGTCATGAGTAATAGGGCACTAAACTTGTGTTCCTTACACGTTGGTGTAATGTAACGAGAGGAATTTACTGCCAACTATCTGCGTTCCATGGTTTTATCCGCGACTAACATTGCCTCGCGATTTCACCCGCTATCCTATGAGAATAATAATCGTATATAAATCGGGGAAAAAGCGTACAAATCCAGAGTATAAGCTACCTCCATCCAAAATTTCATCCAAATCGGCTCAGCGGCTACTGAGTTGAATGGGAACAAACATAATTATATACGCAGTTACATTTTATGTTATGTTATACTATTAGTGTGATTTAATTTACTCTATTCGACCATAGAGTAATTTAAATCGAAAAGGCTAACTAGCTTACCCAAAATATCTCTACTTTTTACCTATTGACTACCTATTTACTATTTTGGAATACCTACATTAAAAAAATATGTAAGTAATTGCTGTGCTAATAAATGTAATTTAATATGATACAGTTTATAAATGCCTAATAATCAAGTGCGGTAACAAAAGTGCCATTAGCTATGGCATATAGACATTATATAAAAGAAGAGTGTCAACGACCATAGCAAGATGCGTAACCCGATTGTAGTAACTGATAAGGATGTAAGATGTCGCTAGTAAATGACATTACATGATCGACACATTTTCTGCTTGACTTGAAACAGAAATTCTATCTAACTCATTTGGAGAAAAACTGCGGTTTTTATTAATATTATAATTTGAATACCAGTAAAATTATTAATTTTATATATTATTTACAAATCACGCTCAATAGACGTTGGCGTTTATTACATTATTCGTTTAAACTAAACTTTAAATCACGGATATATATATACCAATACTATGTTTGCACAGGCTTTTAGATCGGTTTGAACATTATCTGTCTAAATACGTTAGCGCCATCTAGTTTAGGACGGAGTTACCCTGGTTTTCGCTATTTCTTTTAGACTTTATCAACATTTTTTTTATTTGGTAAGCAAGCAAAGAGAAAAGGTAAAAACAAAAAGTCAACACACAAAAGTCATAAAATATTGGCAGTGGTAGTTATTTTTATATTAAAAAATGTTGATGAAGTGCAAACGATAACCAGGGCTACTCCGCTCTTCATGCAGATTTTTCGTGGTACACTTTTTTGTATGGAATACAAAAAGTCATTCTTCCCGTATAAATTTTCTATGGCTATAGCTAGTGCCTTAATGAATAAAAGGGACAATCGCTTAGTCATAGCAACTTAGCAACTGTTCCACTAGAAAGTCGTAGCCACGATATTTTCAGTATGCTTTTATTTTAATACTTTATTAAGTAAGTATACTTATTACATAATTTAATCGTTTTCATCGCACCACGTAATATGAACATTAATTGTAATAGACTTTTATTAAGCGGCCAGTGGTATTTTACTATTTGTAGGTACATTATGTAACCAAATTAGCGAGTCAATCATTACTTCTGGTATACGTATTCTCGTAGATGCGTCCCTTTTGATGAGATGGTTATAAAAAGTGATCGAAAACGGTTAAGTAACCATCTAAGCACCTACGAGAGGGAAATATCAATTTCCTGCCATTTATTTCCTCCTAAAATAATCTAATAGTAGGTAGGTACATAGCTACATTGGTTGCATCTGCTAACTCAGTTATATGCTCAAATACGTAACCCCCAAAGTGTGAAAAAGTTTTTTTATGCTAAGCCAATATTAAACTAGATTTCTGTACTAAGCATTTAAAAAAAAAGGCATGTCCCAGGATATCCGAAAATCAACCCCTGCAGGGGGTAATGGGGTTTTTGTTTTCTGTAGCCTAGGCGAGCGAAGCCGTGCGGGCAAGCTAGAACTCAATAAAGTCATATCATGGGTAAGTTAATTTAATCAACTGGTAGTGGGCTTAAACATTTGGATTATCTATAGACCTTTAATGGTCTCTGGATGATCCAACTGTTATTTTTATGTAGTAGGCTAAGTTGCTTAGGTAGTTTTAGTTTGTATGTATTTTGCTTTATTAAATCATACTAGCAGCCCGCCCCGGCTTCGCACGGGTAATTAACCAAAATTTGAAAATTAAAAATTATAATACACACTCATAAACCCTTCTGTTTGCGTAAGGTAACTAAAAATAAAATTATAAAGAAATTTTGAATATTATTATTTTAATGAACTTTTATTTTTATTTTAATGTTTTTTTTTTGTTATTATTTTCTATTTTTATTTTTTTTTCAAATTTTTGGAAAAAGATCATATATACAAAACAAAAGCCATTCAACTTATTGAGTCAGAACTTCCCTGTAAACGATATTTGACGTTGTTTTATTTTGTGGCAGCAAAATAAATTGATTTTCAGGAGCTCCGACCCGCGATATGCCAACATACAGTTGGCAATGAGTAAAACAGTCTTTTCGTAGGTCGATCCCTACTAATTCGAAGGTTTGGCCTTGGGACTTGGGTTGTTGTTGTATAGTGGATTTTGACCTGTTGGTGGTAAAAGGCTACCTATGAGATGGTATACTTGTCCCTCTATTTTAAAAGTTGGCATGAAATTTTGTTCCCTAATTTCTTTCGCGCCAAACGAAGTCATTTGAAAGAGGCTATTGTACTTTCGTATGTTGGTTATAAAATGTCCAGATAGTGAATGATTATTTGTCAAATGATTTTTTATTGGCTGTGGCGGCTCCTCAATATTGGGGAGACTAACTTTTCCAGAAGCACAGCACATACCATTAGGTTCACCGGCCCATTTTTTGGCAGAACACTTAGAGCAAATCTTATTCATGGTTCCGATTTGGACGGAAGACTGTTGAGCATAATCAATCTGTAGATCGTATCTGAAAGCTGATCTGTTACTGTGAGCTAAAACTCGATTACAAACTCTAGTCGTTGACGTCTGTTGTCTTTCTCTCTGATCTCGTAGGCGTTGGGAACGCTCAGAACTCGATTCCCTACTGCGAGTTTGTATATTTCTTACATTTTGCTCTTCAAGCCGCTGCAAACGGTCTGTACTCGACTCTCGCGTGCGGACTTGGGAAGTTCTCAAATTTTGTTCAGCAAGCCGCTGCGAACGCTCGACACTCGACTATCGCGCCCGTACTTGAGAGTTTCTCAAATTTTGTACAGCAAGCCGCTGCGAACGCTCGACACTCGATTCTCGCGCCCGTACTTGAGAGTTTCTCAAATTTTGTTCAGCAAGCCGCTGTGAACGCTCGATACTCGATTCTCGCGCCCGTACTTCAGAGGCTCTCAAATTTTGTTCAGCAAGCCGCTGCGAGCGCTCGATACTCGACTCTCTGACACGCGATTGCGACGCGTATTCTCTCCGACTTGCAAGACGATTTTCAGTTTCCGATGAAGATGCTTCATTACGACGAATTTTTGATGCCCTCGCCTGGGAACTATTTCTAGAAAGTTGAGATCTTGATCTTTTGGGCATTTTAAAATGATAAAAAAAAAAAAACTGCCTTTGTACTTAAGTATTTGCTAACTCTTGAACAGGAATTACCTATACGAAAATGTGATCAAAAAATTATAAGAACTACTAAATCACTAAGCTGTTTGGATAGCTAAATTACAATATAATTTTTGATGCCCTCGCCTGGGAACCATTTCTAGAAAGTTGAGATCTTGATCTTTTGGGCATTTTAAAATGATAAAAAAAAAACAAACTGCCTTTGTACTTAAGTATTTGCTAACTCTTGAACAGGAATTACCTATACGAAAATGTGATCAAAAAATTATAAGAACTACTAAATCACTAAGCTGTTTGGATAGCTAAATTACAATATAATTTTTGATGCCCTCGCCTGGGAACTATTTCTAGAAAGTTGAGATCTTGATCTTTTGGGCATTTTAAAATGATAAAAAACAACAAACTGCCTTTGTACTTAAGTATTTGCTAACTCTTGAACAGGAATTACCTATACGAAAATGTGATCAAAAAATTATAAGAACTACTAAATCACTAAGCTGTTTGGATAGCTAAATTACAATATAATTTATAATCAGTACTTACTGAAAAATATTGGTTTAGTTCTGAAAAGAACTTTTATTTAGTTCTAGAAAGAATATTTTTTGTTGATTTTAATTACCTACTAAGCAAATTCAAAATATTTTCAAGCTAGCTTTAAAAGCTATAGAATTATTCGATTCCGCACACGACCATTGCGTAGGGAGCCGACCCGCGCGGCACTTCATTTCTAGACATTCTTCCCGCACGGCCCGTACCCCAGTGACGCCTACATTGCATAAGGTGCTGCCTAGCTACGCGAGCAAGGTGATCACGCAACTTTTTTCTAATACTTACATTTTTAAACTCGTGATATCTTTCGAATGGAATGTCCGAATTGAATAATTCAAAAAGTTATATAAAGGTATTGAAGCAGTCATGACTATGAAGTAATTTATTTTGATAAAGATTAATACCTAGATACGAATAAAGAGCCTTTTCTAGCGGCGGCACTTCATATTTTTTTTTTAAATTAAAGAATACTTATTGTGGCATAACTATAATAGTTAGACATATGCTGTCGCGACACTTTTTGTAAATAATGATGTGTTCTGCAAAGTTGTAGTACATTATTTTATACTATCATCAATAGTTTTCGCAGCGCACGCGATGTAACTAATATTTTAGGTAATTTCATTACACCTTGGGTTTCATTATTGGAGTTTTAGTAAGGATCCCTAACTTTTTTGAAAATATAATATAGCCTATGTCACCCGGGGATAGTGTAGATTCTCAACAGCGAAAGAATTTTTCAAATCGGTTCAGTAGTTTCGGAGCCTATTCAATGCAAACAAACAATCAAACAATCAAACAATCAAATCTTTCCTCTTTATATATTGGTATAGAAAATAGATTAAATTTACAGGCAAACTTTGGGGGTTAATTTTACAGATGAAATTTCGCACAATCCGTCAGATCATTTCGGGAGTATTGCGTTCTAACTCCTATCAAAGGTTCAAAGGCCTATGTTCAGCAGTGGACGTCTTCTGGCTGATAATGTAATGTAATGTAATGCGTTCAAATTTCACATCTCTATCATAATCTGTTGGTCTGTTCGTTGATTCCTAGAAAGGCTCGTTATTTTATATTATTATTAGATAATGGGCATGATATCTTCTACGCTATCTTATGTTCCGCTTACTTATTTTACGGTTTCACGTTTTTCTGAACTCGATAATCATCCTGGGTTCCCATTCTTTGTTTTGAGTGAATAAAATAATAATGCATCAACTCGTTGAGACTTTAATGGGAATTGCATACGGTTAGTTTACTTTTAGCGGTGAATGATTTTGCTGGGCTTAATATGTTAATGGTTGTAATTAGGCCGATCAGTTATATCTATGTCGCTTTATGTGTGTTGATGTAATAATAGCTTTGACTAGCCTTGTGGCTCGGTGGGAGGATTTCCGCCTTCTAAGCTGTAGGCTGTGGATTCGGTTTCCACCCAGGACAAACATTTGTGTGATGAATATCGATCTTTGTTCTTTGTCTGGGTGTTTCTATGTATTTATGTATTCTATCAGTTATAAGCACTATCTACTGAGAAGAAGGTAGGTATACTAAGGCAAGAGTTCTAGCTAGTTTTTTTGAAGATACTAGGCTCTTTGCCGCAATATCAATAGAATTGAAATAGTAGCATTAAACAAATTTGATCATTCTCAGGGCTATGCTCCTCCACTTTGTCCGGTCTGCTGCAGACTTTATGGCGTCAAGGATGGGCAGACTGGTCAGTAATTTTATCAGGCCTGTCCATCTCGTAAGGGATCGCCCATGCACGCGACCTGTTCCCGTCGACCTTTCCTACTACCATAAGTTGTTCAAGGTTTCCAGGATATGTGCGAGCAATGTGTCAAAATGATTCAGAATGCACTGGAAACAGATTGTTGACAGTCTTGTTATGCGGATCTCCTTTAGAATGGAAACGTTGTTACAGCGAGTGCTCCCTGGAATGCGCATCATATGCCTCCAACACATTTCGAATGCGTCAATTTTAGTTCTTTCCTCCTTCCTAGAGTAGAGTAAGGATTAGGAGAGAGATTAGGTTTTTTTTTACAATAATAGACTACAGTTTGACGATACAGCTTCCGGATATCAAGCGATATTTTTTCGGATATATAAGTAAAACTCGTAACCTGAATAAAAATTCAATAGGCTCTCGAGTGGAAGCTCGGCACGAAAGCGTCCAGTGACTTTATTGTTGGCGGAGATGTTTTAGAACAGCTCGTAGCTGTCCCTGGAAGAGCTAAACCGTAGCGTTGAAGGTGCGTTCCCTTGGACATGCCAGAGTCTTCTGTCAAGCATAGCGCAGTATAACGGTTTTAGTTGATATAATCCCACATAACCCCGCTGCACCCTAAAGAAACCGGGTCTATTGTGAAGATTTTCCTCTCGTCAAAAAAATAATAATCTCGAAACGCAAAGCACCTGTGAATATTAATTGAAAATCGAAGAATAATTTCAAGAAGTGATTGTGACGAGGGACTTTTTGACGTCAAGTAGCATTTATTATATTATTCGAATAGGCAGTATTTAACTGTAGTTAACAGGCAGGCAATACAGCTCTTATATGGCTCCTAATGGCAGCAAATATCGTATGTAATAAGACAATTATGTTTTCTTTTGTTCCAAGAGAGATTCGCAGATTCGCAATGTTACATAAAAAGGCTTACTTTCTTTTGTGGTCTAAATTGAATCACGTGAAAAAGTTTAATTTTCCATAGTGGTTACGAGCAACTTATTCCACTTGTTATGTGACCACATCAATAAACTCACGCGTAGTTTAGGCGGTTAGAATGGACGATCACCTTGTCGTGTTATCGAACGGCAATTGGTAAAGTGCTATTCTCGGGCATTCGTTATTGTCTTTCTCAGATGGTAGTCTATTGTTTTTATTGAGATTAATATAAGAGAAACAGATAGAAACAATGTTGAGTGCATCAGAATTGTCATGATAGAGTGGCCTGAACCGCTCGATAAAGCCGCTCCATATAAAGAAAGAAGTTTTCGTTTTTTGTGATTTAGGTCCGTAGGAGCCGGCCACCCACGGCTTAAATATAAGGTTTGGTGGAGGCGACGAATGACCAGAATTATTGGGCCTATTTTGGGGAAAAACTTAGCATTGCCATCCAGCGTGGCAATGCTGCCAGCATTCTGGCCACTCTCTCCTCCACCAAGGGGCTTGTAGATTAGGTTTTTGTATATAATTTAAGTTATTTTAATTTTAAGTAAGTCGGTTTATTGTAAATATGTATATAATAAATATTCTTAAAATGTTACAAACATCAGAAAAATCTATATTAGAAACAATATGGGGTCAAACGTTGTAATTTTGTTTGTAACGCATGATCTTGATGGATGGGATTATAAATAATTACTACAAATGTTGTACAATACACAAAACATTTAAATACGAGTGCATAAACAACGCACATTTCTTCACAAAAAGCGCGCCATGTAACACAAATGTACTGCACACAAAATTAAATGTGTCTTTGGCGTGTGTGTCTTAGTAGCCATATGAAATATCAAAAAATACTTTTTGTTCGTAATTCTAATATAAATTCGGAATATTCCATTACGTCCCCCCGAACTGTCCCCTCGGGGGAACAGATAGGAAAACCTGTTCGCTTTGTCCCTCTATTACCAACGAGGTACAAATCGAACTAATTATTTCCTGTCTGCCCCCTGCCTTTTCTTATAGGGGGACAGGCAGGAATAAAAGTTTTGGAAATGCCTTTTTTGTGTTTAATTTTATTTTTAGTGGGAAAAAGGAACCGAACCTTTTTTGCACTGAAATACGTAAAATATAATATATATAAAATAGACTACTAAACTATGGAATAGACAAAAAATAGACCACCAAAATTTATATAAATGTATGTATTAATGAATTAATTATATTTAGCGGAGAAAATAATTATAAATGTTGATTTCTTATTTTTGTCGATCATAAAATTATTTTCTCAATAATAAACACATTAGATACCATGCTTGTGAATACCACTTTTAGTTAAGCTCCACTACGGCTGCTACTAACATGAAACTGAACAGCCATTATTAAGCTGTTCAAAAATCGTAAATCATGGGAATCTTTCGCAGGAAGGAAATAATGCCAGTAGCCAGTTTGGATCCCATGAAGCCTTGGGAGGAAGTCCTACAGGACACAGTACCATAAAACGATTAAAGTGGTAGCTAGCCTGTCTCATCGGAGTTAAATTATCCCCTGCCTGGGAAGCTGGGATGAGATGGGATTGAGGATTGAGTGTAACGTCCTGTTAGTGTGATGGGATAGCTTTTATAATCAGATTGATAAGATCAGATTTTGCTTGTTTAAAGTAAAGGTTTGCTCCTCATAAGTCACCTATCTCGTTCGAAATTAAAAATAAACCTGTCAATAATCTTTAGAACTACAATGCGATGTTTTAAAGCAATTTTTATGATAACATTTTCGATTGTGACAAAAAAAAAATAGCCAACATTTTTTGTTTGATCGCCTGATGTTAATATTAAAACTAGGCGAAGAAAGCAAACTCCATGTTTGCATGGAAAACATTTTTTCCATGTTTAATTTGTTAAACACATACCTACGCCGTCGAAGCATCCGTCCCTTACGCCTTAAATCAACATTAAAACAAAATCCCTAATAATATTATAAATGCAAACATGTGTTTGTAGGTGTGTTTGTTTCTTTTTCACGCAGCAACAGAGCAACGGATCGACCTGAATTTTTGCATGGATATAGTTTAAGGGTCGGAGAGTGACGGTGACCGGTGACAGCTGGTTCCTGAGGCATGTTTCACGTGAGTGAAACCGCGGCGGGCATGTAGTAAGTAATAAAAATGAAGCAAAATCCTTTATCAACACTTCATTCGTTAGCAGTTATTAAGGGTCAGACAAAAAAAATATGTAGTTACTACTAAAGTACGGCTCGCACCGTTCTGACCACGCAACTGTCATGCAATTCAGCATGACAGTTAACAAGTACATCACACATCTTAATCCTTAATCGCCTCAAGTCAAAATTATCTAGCGAAAGTCAAACACCCCAACTGCGTATAAACGCGCGCGTTGCACGCGGCGCGTCATTCGCGAGACCGCGACAGACGCAAGCGCGCGCACGCCGCAACGCGCACGCAACGCGCATACAGAAAAAAAAACGCAAAATTATAGTGCGAAAATTATTGTGTGGAAAATTGTGACGATTTTTTTCCAATTGTGTGTTGTTGCGGGAATTGTTCCGGTGAGTGTTTTAAATGTTTTAATTTTTTTAATAAATTTAAAAAATCTTGAATATGTTGTCACATTTAAGCTGGTTTAAACAGAAATTTAAGCCACTTCTGAGAAATATTAACATTATTTACATTTATCGTGAAAATAATGACAAAATTAAATGAAATAATTAAATATATTTTTTTATTTTTAAAGCCACTTACTTAAACATAGATCACCAGCTAAAAAAATATATAAACTAATATTTTTTTTCTTTTAAATAAATAAATAAAACCCGTAGGAACATAACGTCAATATAAACGCGTTTAACGTACGTTTACTAGTTTACTAGCCGTACGCACTAGACCATTTTAAATTAAATTTACATAGCTGGACGTCAATTTTTTTAAATTAAGTTTTATTCACAAACAAATTACATACAATTCAAAGTCGTGGTAGTTTAGTGGGAGAACGCTCGCCTCACATTTGTGAGGTAGCGGGTTCGAACCCGGGCGGGTCCGTATCAATGAGTTCTTTGGAACTTACGTACGGATGTACCACTGGCGTTACGGTGAATAAAAACAGCGTGAAGAAACCTGCATATTTCCGAAGAAAAAATTCGATGGAGTATGTGAATCCGCCAACCCGTACTGGGCCAGCGTGGTAGATAATATGGCCTAGTCACCCTCCGAGGGTATGCTAATATAGCACCCAGCAGTGGAATGCTTAAAGGCTGATACAGACATGCAATGAAAACCTGATAGATAGAAAAATGTAAATGATCACAAATTTGAATAAAAAAAAAAACAAACTAGGAATAGAATGAATGAATGACAGATAACAGAAAAGTGCACAGAAAAAACCTTGAAAACCTGTAAGAAATTACAACTTAAAACCAGATTAGGTAAAATAGGCTACATTTATTACGTACATAAAGTTTATTATAAAACAACCTTTACGAGATCCAATGCAATTTTAACTATAGATTAGAAATATATGAGGCCCTTACACGCTTTTTATAATCCTGGTTATATCCTTTGATGAGTTTATTCCAGCACTTAGTTTACGAGGTTAAACTTAATCTTTTAATTACCTACCTTATGATGAAAAAAATCTCACCTCGTCTATTTTTCATGAAACTTTACAAAAGTTAAAAATTGAAAGTTCTTATTGGTTTTATTTTGATATCCTACTCGTTTCAAACAGCCAAGGACATGCCAAATTAACAGAAAAATATGTATTTTTTTGCGCCGATAAATACCTTTTTTCAGTTTAGTTAGTCTCTTTATGTGAAACTAAGTTGTCCAGATTATGGAAACTCGTAAGATGACAAAATAAAATAAATAATGATAAAAATACTGTTCGACTATAGCGGGACAGAATTTTTGACAAAATTAGACACTTAGTTAAAACCTAGTTTAGTTAGTTTAGTTTTAGTTAGTTAGTTTAGTTTTTAGTTAGTTTTAGTTTTTTGTTTTTTTTTTTAATTCTCCTACTTTTACCTAGTTTACCTTAGTTTTTAATAGGTTTTCAGGATTTGATACTGATACAAATAATTTCTTCATACAACTTATTTGTAGCGCAAAATTGGTTTCAATAAATCCACGATCAGTAATTAGGTTGTAATTGAAAAAAACCCGAGAAAATTTGAATATTGCGCGACGAGAGAAACGTTGCTCCTTAAAGTGATAGCATTGTACCGACAGGTTGTACCTGTTACCATGTGCCACTGAAAACAGTGCCGTCATCATGATGCCCCAGTAAGTGACAGAACTATTTCCCCAGACGTTTCATGATCGATTAAATCGAATGAAAAAAGATTCAAATCAATTATTCTACATGGACGTTACCGTTTTGATAATCGGTTCAAATCGAACAATTTCCGTGAAAGTTTCCAAGTGCAAATTACTAGTGAAAATGTTGCAACCGTTTTTTTATGTGGCTAAGCCCCGTAGCTTTAGTATGGGACGACTAATTTTTTAATTAAAATTTCAAACTTAAAAATAGTAATGTGCATTATGCGGTGAGCAGAATCTTTGAAATGGTGATTACAAAACAAAGTTAAGATTACAAAACTTGTCAATACAGTAGTGTGGTACAAAATATAAGTTAAGAAAAAAAAAACGTATGAGTTGACGAATCAAATTGCGTACAGATCTTAAAATCACAATGGTCTTTAGCAAAAAGTAAAATCTCTATCAAGACTTCAAGTAATCTACTTGTCTATGCTAGTATGTAGTACTTGTCTATGCTAGTAGTATACTTGGTTAAAACTTTAGCTAAGTGACTATCATTTAATCTGTACCTCTACAGCGGCATTTTACTTATCTAAAGCGTCTTTTGCGGTAAATTCCTACCTACTCTAAATTCTGAAACGAATTGTCCAAAATTTTCTAAAAAAGTTTTAAATCTAATTTTGTTTGCTCTGAATCGCCTTAATTAAACATTTTGGCAAAGACAAATTTTTAAAAGAACGGAACTTAACTAATAGGCATTTTCGTGAACAAAAAGACGCAAACTGCGTTCAAGCCGATATTTTAATTCGATGCGATAAATTAGAATCGAAATTTGATTTTTATTCTATGAAGATAAGTTAAATGTTAAAGTGACTTAATGAACCATTCACACCTGGTGCGACGGGTTTGACTGTGATTTCGGGGAACGCATCTTCCTCCACAGCAATAAATAATAAATTAAATAATAGCAATAAAATATTTTAATAATAAATAAATAATAAAGTTTATTCAGTAAAAACACAAAAACAGATCTAAGCGACCAGGGAGACTTTTTAAGCATACAAATGCCTGTGTTAAGAGTCCCTGCTCTTTCTTAATATAGCACATCTTTACATAATATGTGACAGGGTGTGTGTGTGTCACAAAATTCCTCAAAATACCAATAAAAAAGCAAAAAAATAAACAAGTGCTATTATTAATAATTTAATTTTGGTTGTAATTTTAGCCTGTTTTATTTTAGTTTAGATTGTAATAAAGATATTATTTCATCAGTGTTATTATTACAAGAAAAAGAAAACAAAACCAAAGAAAATCAAATTGACTGCAAAATGTAAACTACGACACTCGGGACATAAAGCAGAATCCAGTAATACCTCACCCTTCAAGTCAAAATCTAAATCAAAATCGGTCAATAAAAGAGAAGAAAGAGAGTAATACAGGAACACAAAAACATACATACATAATTATATATTACGTACACAACATAAATATTATCATCCTTCTTGAGCAGTCGGATAAAAAGAAAAATAAAATGTCTGAGACAATGAGGTCCCTTTATAGAAAAGATACGCAGCGTCGGCGGGACTGCAGCGTAGTCTATGAGTTATTATTATTGAATTGCCACGCTGTCCTGCCTGTCCGCCCGCAGTTTGACATATACATCACTCGTACATTTCAGTACAAATATATCATCAGTATATCATCAGTATATCAGTATATCGAGTCGAAACGCTACGTTGCGGACCCCTTTCACTCCTCACTCTAGCCTGTAGTGCGCACAAACCAAAACTAAACTAGTAGTTCGCGGCGAACTGAGACCTCGCGACATCTATATCTTCACAACCCCTGGGCCGATTCAGCTCATATTCGAACTTAAAAATTGTATTGTAATTAACTACTTGCCTACAAAATTTCATGAAGATCGGATCAACGGTTCGCAAGTTATCATCGGACAAATATACACACAAACATACAAATATACAAACATACATACAAATGCCGATTTGTCCGAGTAAACTCTGAGACCTTCGCTTCGCTCGGTCAAAAAAAAATGTACCATAAAACAGTCACAGCCGTGTCGCATCACTTATCATCAGTAAATTCAAAACATTTTTCTACCAACTTGACGGTCTATAATTCTATATATCTCCTATTGCTTACGCCAAGCATTCCCAACCGGTCCTGCATGCGGCCCGTAATTCCCATCTTATCTACATTCCCTTGAAACTATGCCTACTATTTTAAAAATTTAATCCCCTTTTAAGCACTGGTATATAAATTGCATTATCTTATGCGACTCGAGACATAATCTAGCCATTGAAGTAGACTTAGTTTATGCACCAACATTAAATTAACTACAATTACACTTGCGCAAGTACAAATTATTTGTTACCTCAGAACTTCGTCATTTATGAACCAATTTGGAAAATTCTTTTTTAATTTGAAAAGAGATACTTCCATATTAATCCCATTTTTATCAAAATCCAGTTCTGATAATGGGATCCATGAGGAATTGAGAGAACTCCTTAAAATTATCATTTTCATCATCAATTCAAGCAATTGTATTCAGAAAGTGTCATTTGGTGAAGTGGAACTGATGAAGAATAACACAGATAACCATCGGAAATCCACAATGATAAGTATTTCAAGTAGGACGCCCACCCACAAGGTGGACGGACGACCTGATAAAGACCGCAGGAACGCGCTGGATGCGAGCCGCTTCCATCCGCTCTTCGTGGAAATCTAAGGGGGAGGCCTATGTCCAGCAGTGGACGTCCTGTGACTGAGATGATGATGATGATGATGATGAAGTATTTAACGGGTGGGGCCAAGAACATTCGATAGTTTGGAAAAATATTTTTTAATTATATACAGCGTTATAAGGAAAGGGTATGCTAAGCCGAAAAGGGCTCATAGTACTCATCATTACGAACAACTTTTACTATGGGACCAACCCTGAAATAGAGAAAAAAATATCAGCTGTTCCATAGAAAAATGTCAATGACAATCGACAAAATGTATGGAACACCTGATTATTTTTTCTCGATTTCAGGGTTGGTTCCGTAGTAAAAGTTGTTCATAATCATGGATACTATGAGCCCCTTTCAGCTTAGCATACCCTTTCCTTATAACCCTGTATAAAAGGCATAAATATAGCGATTTTGATATTTTCTTCGACAAGTGAAGTATTTGCATTCAGAAAGTATCATTTGGTGAAGTGAAAA
This sequence comes from Apocheima hispidaria, assembly GCA_947579745.1. Taxonomy (NCBI): domain Eukaryota; kingdom Metazoa; phylum Arthropoda; class Insecta; order Lepidoptera; family Geometridae; genus Apocheima; species Apocheima hispidaria. The sequence continues at coordinate 10,995,643 of OX388156.1, forward strand.
TGATGAAGAAGACCACAGACGGCCACCGGAACTCTTCAATTTCGTATTTCACGCGCGGCGCCGGGATAATCTCGATTATGATAGTTAAGCGACTATGACGAAGCAAATTTAAATTAATGTTTCTCATGAAGTCGGTTTTTTAATTTTTTTAGTTTTTTTACTTTAAACTAGCCAAAGAAGTAACATATTATTCTTCTCTTCCCCACACTACTTTGAGCATTTTTTGCAATTAAATAACGTAAATATTTATAAGCTAGATTAAATTTGTTTAGATTTATAATTTAAACAATTTAATTCTACCTTTTTTTTCGTTTCGTTCTAAAATATTGTCTGCGATTTATTTAAACAATAAAATAATGTTTTGATTCGACTTTAAAGAAGGACGAGGTTTTTAATTCTGAGGTATATTTTTAAATGTACCTATCCATTGAGCAACTCGGTACCGGCCTGAGGGTCGGCCAGAGACCTGTGTTGCTCTAAGTACAGCTATCTAACACTATATATCCGCAAACATTTTTATGTTTTTATTGCAAGTAAAGTGTTGTTTTTGATTATTTAATCTCGTCACTTCAAACTAGGCGCTCAAAATACTTCCTTTAGTAGTTTTTGCGTTTAGACCTCGCCTTAATCCAAAAAGTTATGGCATTGCAGTTCCGTCCGCTTTTCTGACTTTCCCGTGAGAAACCTGTATTTTCCGGGATTAAGAGCAGTAGTTCCGGACATTAACTTAACTTGAACAAGTTTATACTCAGTAAATTTTTTATAAACATAAATAATTTTCATAGGATATTAATACACCATCTACATAATATTATATGATTCTGACTACTTTAACCTTTTTTAGACAATTTTATTATCTTCTTATACAAATACAGGTAATGGGAATACACTACATTATTACACTACATTTGTTATTACATAAAATAACAGTTGAATTATCCAGAGACCATTAAAGGTCTATAGATAATCCAAATGTTCAAGCCCAGTTGGTAGCGTACCCAGCGTGCTGGCGGCATTACCATAAGTAAATTGTAGATCATCATCATCATCATCAGCCAAAAGACGTCACTACTGAACAAAGACGCCACACTGAACGAGAAACAAAGTTACAGATAAATAGAGATAATAATATCATTTAGATTATAGCCTTACATAATTTTCAAACCATAAATATGAACATCATGAAGGTGTCTGTTGCCATGGCAACTGGCTATTGATTTGCCAACAGAGTAAAAGTTTTGACCAATAAATCCAGTGTGCATAACCAGGGTAGGAACTGAAATCAGACACATTAAGGCTAAGTGCTGAATCAAGCGTCAGGGTCACCGAGCACTGTAATAAAAATCAGGACGACCTATTATATGTATACTAGCTGTTACCCGCGACGTCGTTCGCGTGGACTTACAAAAAAGTAGCCTATGTCCAACTCCGACCCTTAAGCTATATCTGTGCAAAAATTCAGCTTGATCCGTTCACCTGTTTAGCCATTATAACGCGACAAACACTCAGACAGAGACCAGAGACAGAGTTACATTAGAATTTATAATATTTTGTACCCATCGCCGTCGAGACAATGGGCAGTTGGGGCTCTGAGGCAAGGAATTTGGATCGCGAGATAGGGCGCAGAATGAAAGATAATGGTGGTGACTCCCGTTCCGGCTCGTTCCTGGTGCAAAGGATATCCATTGCCATTCAGCGTGGCAACGCAGCCAGCGTTATGGGTACCTTTGCACCGGGTACAGTTAGGGGCGGATTATTTGATTTTATTAGTGACAATGCCATTATAAATTTATAAGAAATTGTATAATAAATTAAAAAAATATTTAATCACATAAAAACAATACTTATATTATTAGTTATGATTATCATTCTAATGCTGTGCACTAAAGTAGGAACAATGTATGAAAGCAGGCATGCATTCAATTATGTTTAAATTTAAACGGTCGAGAATGACTCCCGACCGACGTTAAATTGTAACGTGAGTTAATCCGTTTTAATTATATTATTTAAAATGTTAATAAATAATCGCATAATTTAAATGAATTCAAAACAATAACTTTACATCAATATAATGTCAATATTAGACCCATTATTTACATACGGACCGCAGAACAACGAGAGAAAATAAGAGAAAATGTGTTATTCGTTTGTTAGACGGCGGTCGGTGCCAACCAAATTGTTACGTGTGTTAACGCTGTTATAAGAATCCAGCGGCGAAGACTTGTGTCTGCCCTCTGCACCTGAACATTTAGCAGAAAGCAACATGAGAACGAATATTTTGTATCTCCGAAATATACAGTAAAACTGAACTGACAATTCGTATCTAAAAAAACACCAGAGTGCCGTTAGAATCAGCTTGCTCGTTTACGTATAACTGATCTAGCTAGCGTTAAAAAAATGCTTCGGTTATTCAAGCCAGTCGACCAAACGACCCTGATCTTGGTCTTTCGCGCAAGTGCACGAAGACCTCAAATGCAACTGCAATAACCAAACAAAACATGACAGCAGAAAGCTGAGATCAAGCAAATTGCAACAAGAAACCGTTGAATGCCCAAATTGATTTTTAATAAAAATTATGTTTATTTTCCGAACGTGGCGCAAAAAGGCGCCGCCGCGAAAGTCAGTCCCGACGTGACTTCCGGTCTATAAGTGATGGAGTTTATTTTTATTGATAGCTGATATCAGCTGGATGTTGGTTTTCTCACATGGATCAGATTTCGTTAGCTTTTGCTATGCCTTTTTGTATATTATAACCAAAATATACGTATATCTATAGGGTAGTTCATACATATTATTAAGGAGATTTATCATTTACAGCCAGTTGTATACTGGCTTTCTTTTCCAAACCCTAAACCTGGGTTCAGACTATGTTAATAAATTAGTCGAACTAAATCTGGGCGACTAAAAGTTTGTCGTTCAGTCATAGTTCGCTACTAAATCACTCATCATTGGGCTAAATTATCAGTATAGCTCGAAAAGCTTTAGCGGTTTTCTGTTATGCACGAATCGTTTTCATTATCATCACCATTGATTATTATTTAGTAGTTAAATGATCATCATCATCATCAGCCGTAGGACGTCCACTGCTGAACATAGGCCTCCCCCTTAGAGCGCCACACCGACCGATAACGTGCACTTGCATCCACCGGTTGCCCGCGACTTTCACAATGTCGGTCCACCCAGTGGGAGGCCTACCTACGCTGCGTCTGCCGGTTCGTGCTCGCCACTCAAGAACCTTCCTTCCCCACCGGTTATCTGTTCCTCGAGTGATGGGCCTGCCCATTGCCACTTCAGCTTGCACACTCTGAAAGCTATATCAGCGACTTTGGTTCGTCGATGAATATCCTCGTTCCGGATTTTATCGCGCAAAGAAACTCCAAGCATAGCTCTCTCCATTACTCTGTGCGAGTAGTTAAATATTTTACTCTAAAACCAAAATGCACGCCTGTATTTTGGGCAGAATAGAAGCCTCGCTATCCAATGGGGCAACGCGGCTAGCGTTTTGGCTCGTTGCCTGAAATTATTGACCGTTTAAACTATCTATAGGTACTACAGCTTTAATAGTTTAAATGATCTCTAATTACTTTTAGTCAGTTTGTAGAGTAATAGTTATTAGTTTTTATACATTTTTTAAGTTTATGTTAATAATAATAATAATAACTTTTTTAATTCAGGCTTGACACCCATAACACAGAATACAGAGAACAATAAAAAATAAAAATCACAGAGGGCCTACTTCCGATTCGCACTCTGGTGCACTTCCCTCCACGATTTAAAAATCGTTAATGTTTTATTAGTGTTGAAAACGACATAAAACATCTCTAAAACTATGTACCCGCAGAATATTTACAACACGAGTAGGAAAACGCTGATAGCTATTTTATAAATTAATCCTGCTAAGTCATAAAATACTATTTCGTTATAATGAAGTTACGAAACTAACATTAAACGGTTGAATATTACCACAACGCGTATGTTTCAATCTGTTGAACACTTTACAATTTAAACCCAGTAAAAGCGTTAAGTACTTTTAGGGAACATAAAATCGCAACAAAGCGGCTTTTATTGAACACTAAAATATTTATGCGAATACTAATTAAATTGCTACAAAACGAATTTCATTAAGTACCTACTTACTTGAAGTTCTATTGGATAATAACATTTCATTTAAATAACATTTGTAACATTGGTAAAAACGATTGAGATAAAATCAGAGCGACTAATAGTAATTGGTCGCAGATCGTGATTGTGGTCCAAGATTATTGCACATTAAGCTTCTTACTACACTAGTACTACTTTGTTGGGATTTTTATTTTTAGCTTATGAATGCAAAATAAATCGGAATGTTACATTAAGTTGTTGTAAATAGTTTGTGAATAAGCTTTACGTTGATTATTCCAATTAGCAGATTAATAACAACAAAATGTTCTTTATATTTTATATGGGAACCAGTGCGATCCACCCCAAAAGAAGGGTTGTTCCGTCTTCGCCCCAATAGATCTCATCCCATCACGTAATTTTCTTAAATCAATCCACTTTCCATTATTGACTCGTCCCTCATCTATTTTTTTATTTTTTCTATTCTCGAGTCATCCAAATTTTTATTACCTGCTATTATTAACTCATCCCGTGCCGACATTTTCAATAAAACCACACTTTGTTGGGTACAGTTAAGAAATATCTGCAGAAAGCTATACAGTTAGCTGCACATTACGAATTTTCCTGGATAAAAGTATCATGTGTATGTTTGTATATAGTGGTGTGCATCGTATATCCCAACTTCCCAACTAATATTATAATTACTCTGTCTCTCTGTTTATCTGACTCTCTGTCTGGATTTTTGTCACGGCTATACGGGTGAACGGGTTGAGCTCAATTTTTGCATAGACATAGCGCAAGGGTCCGAGACGGACATAGGCAATTTTATTTTTTCGTAGTTCCACGCGAACGAAATCGCGGGTAACAGCTATTACTGTATTCGATGCACACTGCTTTCTTTCCTTTGGTCAAGATCGGCTTCAATTAGCCGGGAAAAGGTAAGCCGACAGAAGAGCTAAGAGACAATGGCGTAGATTCCACTTAAATGAAACTTAGTGCTATTGCTGTCTTTTATTAATAGAAACACAAGAAATAGATAGAAGGCATTTTAGTGCTGTCGAACGAGCTTACCAATTGAAGGCTTGTAGAAAAAAAAAACTAGCGACACTTAAAGTTGTTTTTAATCGGCACCCGCTTCGATCTCGTCTAAGCTTGTATGGACAGCTAGGATCCGACTTATTTGACATCACTGAAATGCATGCTAGCTCCTTCTTGTGTGTCTATTAGTAAAGGTAGCAATAGCACTAAGTTTCTTTTAGGGAGCTGGGAGCTTACGTGGAATCGACGCCTGTGTCTGTCTTTTGGGTAATTTTTCAGAGAACTAAAACATTAATAACGATTTTTTTTCAAGAAAAATGTGTGGTTTGAGGACTTTCTTCAAGACTTTATGATTGGTTTGTAAATAGTGTTAGTTTTGTCTGACTTGCACAATATTATTAGATATTTATTTATCAATGATGATTGCAAAGTTTTTAGAAGACAAAGATAAAGTCAAAGAGATGCACATTCATATTATACTTGTCTTTTCTTTATTAAACTAAATATATATGTATATTTAAGAAAACAGCGAAACCGCGGGTGCAGCTACGTTGTTCAAAGAATGATAGATTCACAATAGGGTGGTGCCATCTTGGACATCTAATTTCATTCATTCAACAGTTCACACGGCACATCGAACGAAAGTGCGTGAAACGTGCGTTTTCTGTCTGACGCATGCCTCGGTAATGATTCGCCAAAATTAGTTTTTGAGACGAAATCACGCAAGCACGTTACCGATTTCTCACTCAGTTTTTGAAAGTTCCGGCATGTTGGCACTATTGGAAAATAATCTAAGATGCTGCTAGCTGAAATATTAGGTAATTGATTAGTTTAGGCAACACAACTTCATCTTTTGATTTTTAAAAGATTATTATAATTCACTGTCTGGCTTTTTTTTTGTTTGATTATTTTAATATTATTTTACAGGCTTTGATACTTGACATATGATTTAAAATTAAGTATAATGGCCTTAGCTTGTATACAATTTCACAAATGTTTTTTTAAAGTTAATTTTATTATTCACATAAAAACATTAGATATGTACACTAAAATCATTTGCATTCGTTGAGTAAAATAAGGCTTCTCGTAGAGTGCTTACTTCTAGTGCGTGGCTTTCAATGTGTTAGTTAATCAAAATCACATCACCAATATTATGACAGGATTAATTTTTATGAAGAGTTTTGGCGGGAATGCATTTGCCAGTGTCAAGTATACATATATATTCTCAAATTTTGCTAGATATTATCAAACAAGTCATAGTCACAATCAAAGTCAAGCAAAGCAAGTCACGGTCAAGTCCAAGTCATGCCCCAGTAAAGTGGTGAAAACTTTACTAGAGCCTTCTATGGAGTTTTGGAAACAACACGAAAATTCACGATTCACGACATTATACCATTCACCAACACTCGTGCATGTACACGAACACTTAACGGGTAAAAATTCACCGTTATTACACATTAACACTCGAAATAACACAAGTTTTAGAAAATAATAAAATGACGCGACATGAATTCTTCACGTTCCCGCCAAAACTCGATGAAAACCTTCACTATCATTGCACTTACTTTTTTCCTTTTTTGGTTGACATTAGCATCTTATTATTACCATGTCTCATTTTCTATCAGATTTCACTTTCGCTTCATGAAATATGAGTTTATAACACGTATATAATGACCCGATGGTTACTCGTGACTTCCGACCTCATTGACTCTTAAAAGTGTTTTATGAAACCAAGTCCACTTATTACGGGTAATTTAGTTCTGATATCTTGTGAAAATAATATTAACGTTTGTTGCGGCGTTATTTCTACGGACGGCAGGACGGTATAATACAATTTTAACTTTATTAAAAAAAATGCTTTCTTCCAGTCATGGATGGCCAAAACTGAAGGGGGAAAAAAAATCGGTGGGCAGGTACTAGCATTGTGGCTCAATGGGAGGATTTCCGCCTTCTGAGCTGTAGATTGTGGGTTCGATTCCCACTCAGGACAAGCATTTTTGTGTAATGGACATGGATTTTTGTTCTTTGTCTGCGTGTTTCTATATTGAATTCTATGTATGTATTTAAAACAAAAAAATAGTATTTATGTATTTTATCAGTTATATGGTTCCCATAGTACAAGCTTGCTTAGTTTCGGACTAGATGACGTTGTGTTTGAAAAACGTCTAAAAACGTCCAAAAATTATTTATTTATCAATATTGTATAACCATTTAAAGAGAGTAAAGTTCAGTTATATGGAAGTTCGCATAAATATATCCGGGTTATCTCGTAGTACACCGCATTTATGCAAATAATAAAACACGACCCGTGATCACACAGCGAGCTCTATTGAGTGACTGAATACAGTTGAGAAAAACCACAATGAAATGGGAAATCTCAAAGTAACGCGCTGTCACCTAGTACTTGAACATCTAGTTTTTTCGCTATTTCAGACTTGGTCCCGTAGTAAGTGTTGTTCGTAATGATGAAGTAGAATGAGCTCTTTTCGGATTAGTACCACCTTTTCGTATAGCCCTGTATACTTAAGTACATATACTCTGTGTACTTGATTGGCTAGTTCGGGAATAATAATAATAATATTGGCAAATCTGTTGCAGCAGACATGATTGTGGAGATGGCCACTCATGTGCCCAGTGATAAATAGATACGTGAGAAATCATTGAGACATTAGAAACTTATTTTTTTGGCTTTTGTAGCTGAGAAGGCCGACCAAATGATTTGCGAGATAATTATTATAAGACTAGCTCTGCTTTGAGTGGTTTGTCCTTAACTTTTTTACCAAGTATTTCCGTCGCAGGTGCGCACCGCGACAAAATCTTCTCCACTCTTCATGTCGTGAAAATTGAGACAAACGTATACATAATCGTAGCAGTGTCTTGTTCTTGCATATCAAAAAGATTTTGTTGCGCATGCTAGCCCTGCGACTGCCCTGTTGAATGCGTCCAAATATTGCAAACTTCTTGCCAAAATATGAAAATCGGTTCAACCGATAAACGGGAATATTCACAATCAAGCAAGAGGCCATCAAGTGACAGAGTTATCTACTTTCGCATAATTATAACCCAATTAGAAACCTAGTCGATAGTAATATAGTCAATTTTACTGTATATGTTTCTATACTTGGATTTTATATAAAAATTGCCAGATATTTAAAAAAATATTCAGACATTTAGTCTAAAAATAAATTCCTAACTAATATTATAAAAGCAAAAGTAACTCCGCTATCACGGCTAAATAGCTGAACAGATCTTGATACAATTTGATAAGGAGTATATCACAAATATGGACATAGAATACTTTTTTATGTCAATTCGAACGAAGTTGCGGGGAACAGCTAATAAAATAATATAATTATACTGAATGTTGGACGAATTTTATGTATCTAAGTCTAAAATCCGATAAATAATAATGTATTATGTTTGTGTATATCCGGACGTCCGTAACCCATATTCTGTGCCGTATGAATACTATAGGCTCTGTTTTGGCGGGAAAGTGATGAAGTCATGTCGCGTCATTGTATTATTTTCCAAAACTTGTGTTATTTCGAGTGTTAATGTGTAAAAATGGTGGATTTTTATCCATTAAGTGTTCGTGACCGTGCACGAGTGTTGGTGAATAGTATAATGTTGTGAAACGTGACTCTTCGCGTTGTTTGCAAAACTCCATATAAACTTCTAGTAGTCTCCACCACGTTACTGGAGCATGACGTGGGCTTGACCGTGACTTACTTTGCTTGACTTGGATTATGACTGAGACTTATTTTAATTGTGAAATATTTGACTTCACTTGAAATATTACAATACTTGACACTTGCTAAATACACAACGCGTAGAGCCAAAACATAAAAGAGGAGAAAAAAAAACTATAGGCTCATGGATCTTGGTATGATGCTTCGTCTAAGATAGGCTCAGACCACAGAAGAGAGAATCTAGAGGTAAAAAAAAATCCTCTTCTGTGGCTCAGACACTCTCAGACAATATTATCTAAGAAGTATTCATTGACAGCTTGTTAGCTACTGCCTCGAATCGCTTGTGTATTTTTTGCTATCGTGTATACCACTATAATTATATCCGTATATCTACTGTAATTAACATATTATTAGGCACTTCTATCGACAGACCATGTTATTAAGTCTGTTAAGATATGAGCCAGTAAATTTTTATTCTTCGAAGATTAGTTTCAGTGTTTACAATTCATTTTTACTACACGACGGCAAAAGCAAAAGAAACGTGTCTGTATATAGTTATCTCGGAACTATTGTTCTGAGATAATACAGACACTAAGTAGTTATAGTATGTTTGTATGCCTCAACACCTTCAACCGATTTTGATAAAATAATGTATCGATAGATTTGTGACTTGGTAGGTGACGTTATTCATACCAATATTATAATTCAGATTTTCATACCGGCAGCCAGAACCAGCCTGGCACAACTGCCAAGTAAAAAAAGAGACTTGAACATGTATGAAACGTGTACAAAAAAAAATGGCGGTAATCACTGTCTTGCACTATCGACAACTCTATCTATCGCACTATCTCGATCGGTATTCATTGTAGTACATGTTTCATACAATAGCCATTTTTCATTTTTCTATATGGAACTCTCGTCTTAAAACGTAGTAAACGTAGTGATGATATTCTCTTTGGCCAGAACAAGCCAAATCAAAGCTTAAATTTCATTCCAGCCAAAAACATTGCGCGTTTTTCAGAACTGCTTTAGAAAAATGCACAAAAACTAACGCCATCTATTGAACTATAGAAAGTAACTCTGTCAATGTATGTATCTCTGTCTTTGATATGGATATAGTTATAATAGATATAGTATATCAATAACGATTTGGACAGTTTTTTTCGAAAAATGGCCATGTATACAAATTGAACGGGTGTGTAGGGTAGTAGCCTACACTGATAATTACCGCGGGCGAAGCGGCGACTGAAAGCTAGTTTATCATGTAGACCGAAAAAAAGAGCCGTTTTCCTTTTTGACTTCATGACCTCACCACCTATTTCATCCAAAAAAGTTGAAACGTGGCAATCTTCAACATTGACAGATATTGTTAACGATTACCACGACATGGCGCCATCTATTTCGGATGAAAGAAACCGAATGAAATGACATGAAATGTCAAAAAAGAAAACCGCTTTAATAACTACAACGTAACAATGTAAGAATGTAGAGTTACTTCGCGTGTGAAAACAACTTGTCGATGCAAGTGGATGGTGTTTTAATTATAAACACCATACACATATCAGGTTTTGTCCATATAAGGACTGAAGTCCTCTTAGTAAACTAATAAGTACCTACTGCGATCAATAAAACATTACTTTGTTGAGTACAACTCATCTGTAGACATCAATAATTACAAATGGTAAAGATAAATGCCAACCACAGAATTCTCCTTATAAATATTATGTCTTTGAGGCCAACCTCAGTCAAATTATCTTCCTTCAGAGTATTCAGGCTTCTGTAAGCCAAACGCGTTTCAGCATTTGCACACCTTGAACGCAGGCCCACGCTTTGTGTTATACAAGGTGATGTAAAAATCCACCTTGGTATGATTGCAGACGGTATTTGATAATTAAAACACTGAGGTTATATGCAATAGTAATGTAGATATAATTTTAACAATCACGGTCGGCTTACACAACGTTCGCGCGCTTCGGCCGTCAAAAGCAAAGTGCCTGCTCGAGCCCGCGCTCTGCCAAGTGTTGCCAGGTAAGGGCCCACTGAGATGCCAGTAAAAAGGGGCCAAAGTAACCTCAAATAGGCAAAATACATTGAAACCTTACACTCGTCCATCCTGATGACATGTATGTCCTCATACATGTACCAGGTGGAACCAGGTGAAACCTTACACTTGGCAGAACGAGGTATTTTGTTGTTAATATTATAATACAATAAAGCCTATAATCAAAACAATAACAATAATTCAGGCACTACTACCAAGTGAAGTATACAATGTTAATCATTTTGACAATATCCAGGATTAAACATTTATAAAAACATATTTTCAATCTAGAAGTTATCTTCATAGCTATAGCCAAATGATCATTTCAAAATATCCTTGTAACCAAATAAATCTTACATCTATCCTTGTAACCTTGTAGCCTTGTAACCTTGTAACCTTGTAACCAAATAGCTTATAATTATCCTTGTAACCTTGTAACCAAATAACTTATGATTATCCTTGTAACCTTGTAACCAAATAACCACTTATATTTATCATTTAATCAATTAACCATTCTTATATCCTTGTAGCCAAATATTTACCAAATTAGCAGATAAGTGATATCTATACATATATCTATAATACGTATATTTTATTTTAACCTTGTACCCTCCAGGCGACGGATTTTATTCCCGGTATATATAAAACTTATTATTGAATTATTTTAACTGCGCCTTGTGTGGTATCAGGCCAAGACACGAGCATGTCTGCATCTCGCTCTTGACCTGAAACGACACAAAACGACATGGCCATATTATTAACATAAAATTTTTAGAGGCTTAAACTAGAACGGACACACTAAATACCGAAAAGTTTAAAAAAATGAGAAACAGGGTATTTAATATTGAAATAATAATCATTCAGTTAATTCGTCATTACTTTGTTCATTATCCGTATCATCTAGACTCAAAGAGGTAACGTGAATCCATGGTTTCATCCTGTCTGCGGCAACCGTGGTTTTACGTTTGTTTTTCATTCCTTCAAACCCCGCAATTGGAGCAATTTTGTAACGATCATTTCCTAATACTTTTATAACCCTGAAAGGGCCTTCGTAAGAAGGCATTAGTTTCGTGCTTTGGCCCTTATTTTGGAATGCCACTTTCGTGACTTTGACCAGATCACCTTTGCTGTAGGTACGCGCAGGATGCCTACCCTTATCATAATATTCTTTTTGTGTAGCTTGGGCCTTATCAATTTTCTCTTTGACCTCAGCGCGAAGGCGCGATAGATCGGTAACCTCACGGGCGTCTTCTACAATCGCATTTAAAACCGGCTTGATTTCACTATTCATCGCTGTACCAAACATAACCTCAGCCGGTGTCTTACCTATGGTTTTCTGGACTGTATTGTTCAATCCCCATTGTATTTTCCCCAATTTCCTATCCCATTCCTTCTCGTCATCTCGTATATTTTGCGCCGTCAAAGAGTCGAGTATAGTTCGGTTATAGCGCTCTACCTGACCGTTTGATCTCGGACTTGCTACAGCGTTCAATATGTGTTTTATACCCAGGTCAAGGCAGAACTTCCTAAAGGCATGTGCAGTAAAACAAGAACCTCGATCGCTAATTAACCTGTCAGGAGCTCGAAATATATCGAATATGTCTTGCAATGCCTTAATTACATTTTGAGTATTAGTGTTCCGGACAGGTCTGATAAATAAGAACTTGGTGAATGAATCTACGACAGTGAGTATGTGTGTGAACCCTCTTTTAGATTTTACAAACGGTCCAACGTGGTCGATGTGCAAGGTGTGGAATGGGATTGCGGCCTTTTCTATGGGATGCAGTAACCCCTCTCGACCGTTACTAGTTTTCTTGGCGTACGCGCAATCGATACAGGCACTAACATATTTTTTTATAAATCGCGTCATTTTTGCAAACCAGTAAGATTTTTTAATACGCTCTAAAGTTTTTTCGGAACCGACGTGGCCGATATCATCGTGATTCAACTTGCACAGCTGCCACCTTGCACCCTTTGGTACTACCCACCTAACATTTTCTTTATCACCCCCAACGCACCTAAACAATCTATTATTCCTTAAAACGTAGTTGTCTTTAATGTAATCCAATCCCTTGGGATCAAGGTCGCTACTAACAATATCTCGTATCCTACATAACTCAGGGTCTCCCAACTGTAGGGTAAGTAGCCAATCGTCATCGGATATAACAAGCACTGGTGGATATCTCACGGGATCCAAAGTATCCGCATCATAAGTAGGGTTCCTGGAAAGGGCGTCAACATGACTCATCTTCGTCCCTGCTCTATATTCAATACTACAGTCGAACTCCTGTAATGCGATCCACCAGCGGGCAATCCTAGGTATAAGATCCCGCTTCTCAAACGTGGAACGCAGTGCACTACAGTCAGTAACCACTTTGAAATTCCTGCCTAGAAGATATACCCTGAACTTTTTTAGAGAGCATATAACCGCCAGCGTCTCTAGCTCATATGAGTGAAAGTTCTTCTCCTCGGGAGTCGTCTGGCGGCTATAATAAGCCACGGGATGGAATGGATCTTGACTTCCTAGCGGACGCTGAAGCAATATTCCTCCTATACCTATTCTGCTGGCGTCTGTGTGGAGCTCTGTTTCAGCCGCGGGGTCATATAGAGCTAAAACTGGCCTTTCCACAAGCTTAGATTTAAGGATCAAGAACGAGTCTTCCTGTTCAGTTGTCCACTCCCATGTGGCGTTATTTTTTAGTAACTTGGTGAGTGGATGAGCCAATTGGGCAAACGACTGAATAAACTTTCGGAAGTAGCTTACGAGTCCTAAAAATTGACGTACGTTGTGCACATTTTGGGGTACGGGAAAATCTATTACGCTCTGAATTTTTACCGACCCCGGACGCATACCAGCCGAGCTGATTTCGTAGCCCAAGTAGTCAATTTTATTTTGTAAGAAACTGCATTTTGATATGTTCAGCTTGAGTTGCGCTTTTTCTAACATGTTGAGGACTTCTTCCAATCGATCCATACACTCAAAAGGAGTCTTACCAAAAATCAGTAGGTCATCTAGGTATACTGTAGCTTTATTGAATCGAGCTTGTCCCAAGACTCGATTCATCATCCTTTGAAAGACAGCTGGGGCGTTTGCCAAGCCGAAAGGCATACGGTTATACTCATACTGACCGTCCGGCGTGACAAACGCGGTCAAATGTTTGCTCTCTTCCGAAATCGGTACTTGGTAATACCCAGACATTAAGTCAAGTGTGATGAACCATGCTTGTCCGGACAACCTCGCTATCTCATCCTCTATTATTGGGATAGGGTACCTCTCCTTTACGGTAATCGAATTAAGTAGTCTGTAATCCACGCATAGTCGTATGCCACCGTTCTTCTTCCGTACGAGTATTATCGGGCTAGCATAGTCAGACGTTGACTCTCGAATAATACCCGCTTTTAACATCTCGTCGACCATTTCTCGGACCTTCTCCCGTTCATGATGTGAGAGTCGGTACGGCCTATAAACTACAGGGCGCTGGCTGTTCAACTCAATGTTCATTTCTGTTACATTTGTACAGTCAAGGTCTACCAAGCTATGTGCAAAACACTGTTCGTGACGCCGTAACATGTTTAGGAGCTTTGTTTTGGCCTCATTGGAAACTGCTTCGCCTATCTGCACTAGATTTTCGTCGAGCTGTTTGGTTGGGGAAGATTCGGTACGTGTGATCGTAGCCAGAGAATCTCCTGTGCTCACTAGTCTATAAACCGATTCTACCCTTTCAGCCCTCGAGAACACCGAATTTTCCTCGAGGCAGCATGGGACCGCGCATGGTTGTATTGTTACGAAAAGCAAACCGTCCTTTACTTCGTAAACCCCACCGCAGATAAGGTATTGCTTACCTAGTTTACCTACTACCTTTGTGTCGACTATTACGCAACCAGTAAACGGAGTCTCAGTCATGGCTCTAACGCTAGCAGTCCCATAAAGCCTGCAATACGCTGGTATCCTGATTTTCTCTAGCCGTTCGTCGTCGTCGTCTTGTACGTCAGTAGGTATTTCGGTGTCGACGTGTATGAACTGAAGCCTATTCACGTCCTTATAGATAACTATGTGTGGTTGCTCCGTGAAGCTTTGACCAATGAGCAAATGTTTCTCCAAGAACCGATCCTCTACTACCCGACACAAAACGTTAGCATCAACGCCGTCTATTGACAAGTTCAATTTCGCTGAGCCCACCGAGCATACAAGTTGGTTACCAAAACCCTTCATAGAAGATGGAATATGGTCGTGAGTTAATCCGAGTTTCGCAAACCTGGACTGTGCAATCAACGTGACTTCACTACCAAGATCAATGAACGCTTCGAGTGGCACACCTTCCACGATTACTTCTTTTATAAACTTGTTGCATGGCTTTGTACTGGATATACGCATAGTTTGTGCCACTGTGTCAGCCTTCGTTGATCCTGTGTCCAGTTTAGACTGACACAGTTCAGACTTATGTCCTATTTTATTACAACGACCGCATTTTACTAGAGGCTTAGGGCATCTAGAAAACGGGTGTCCTCTTTCCTTACAATTGTAACAAAACAGGACAGGATTTAATTTGGTATTCGCCCGATTGTTCGACTTATCGTCACCCGCATTAAAATTCCTGTCCTTTGAAAACAGCTGGGGAACATAATGCTCTCTATTATTGCTAATTAAGAACTTTAGTAACTCGTCAGGCTCGTCACATCGCAGCGCTAAAGCACTAGACCTAGTGGTCCTATCACTAATGCCGTGGATAATGCAGTCGACGGCGCGCCTACCGGTAATATCGCACTGGTTGAGGAGTGCTAGCTTTTCGTAAAAATAGTTTTGAATAGGTTCGTTAATCCTACTCTTTCGCTTTAACATGTCTTCAAGCATCTGTCCGTAGTTTTGTTCGCATGGAAAGGCATTGAGCAATTTGACTTGCCACTCCTCCCAGGTGTATAATATAGAATTCTGGCTTTCGTACCAGGTTTTAGCTAACCCTGACAGTTTCTGCATAGCAAAATGAACTACAGCCCTTTCATCCCAGCCGTAAACCTTTGCACACTCGTTTACTTTTTTTAGCCAAATATCCATACGCTGATTTTTCTCTGAAGGTTTAAACTCGGGAATAATGTTTTTACTATCTCTATTTGAAAACTGTGTGCTTTGGCCTGGCTGTGATGGGAGGATGTCTTTAATGGACTGGATAATTTGAGTTACATCTTTGGTAGAAAAAGAAGGACTACGTGACCTTTTTGTGAGGTGCTCGGCATGATGTCTCCTATTGTCCGGATCTGGCGGACGGCTGCGGCTGCGGTGGCTGCGGCTACGGCTGCGGCTGTCGCGCCTCGTCCCGTGGCGTGACCCACGCCGCTCACTCCGTTGTCGGCTTTGTTCGGCGTCTCGTTCTAGTTGCAGGTCGATCTCCAACAGACGAACCCGCTCCTGCTCTTGTCTCAGCGCAACTTCGCGCTCCAGCAAACGGCGACTGTGGCTGCGGCTATGGCTGCGACTCCGTCGAGTGCTTTCATGACCATGGCCTCGAGAGAAGCTATGCCTGGAGCGCGAACGGTTGCGTCGAGGAGTTGCCACGCTTCGTACTTTACTATCTCTCGGTTCCATCCCCTGAAACTCGTATCATGAAATTGTGTGCATTAGAAGTGGGCCCGAGTTACAGAGAAAATATTTTAAGGTCTAAAGAAAATTCAAAATAACTCGGAAACCGTGCGTCCTACGCAAAAATTACGAATAGGTTTTTTTTTTTTTTTTTTTTTTTTTTTTACCCTCGTTATATGTTTCAATGTCAAGAAATAAGTATGTAATAAAAATTGCTAATATTATATATATATATATATATTATTAATTAAATAAAATTCACATGGATGGTAAACCACATATTTAATCAAATGTAACGGGACCGGAAGCTCATGGTATAAGGGATTATTTACGTTAGCGTCCAGCTGTGTTGTACAGAAGTTCAAAGGTAATCACTAGTTAAATTCTCAGTTAATTTCAATCAGGTAATCAGGTTGGTAAAAATAACATAAGATGCAGGCGTGTACTTACAATTTTTCTTTATCCCTGGCTTCTGAGATGTAAAAATCCACCTTGGTATGATTGCAGACGGTATTTGATAATTAAAACACTGAGGTTATATGCAATAGTAATGTAGATATAATTTTAACAATCACGGTCGGCTTACACAACGTTCGCGCGCTTCGGCCGTCAAAAGCAAAGTGCCTGCTCGAGCCCGCGCTCTGCCAAGTGTTGCCAGGTAAGGGCCCACTGAGATGCCAGTAAAAAGGGGCCAAAGTAACCTCAAATAGGCAAAATACATTGAAACCTTACAGTATGAATCTTTACGCACCACGAGCGTAGTTTTTTACATGCAAAAACTTAAAATAGGAATCAATAGGCGTCACGGTTGCCTAATTGAGTGCTTAGGGAATGCAATCTCGGTATAAGAGCAGGATCCCGCATGTAAGATGTGGGACTAATCTCGCTCGTAAAATGAGCGGGCTACGCGGGATTTGCGAGATTGACGAAAAACGAAGTGCGCGTGTTACTCTGACAAGGACGGACACGCCAGAGACGTGCGGGTGTGCGTTGGCACGGACGTGCTATGCTAACTGTCAAAGGTACCTAATTCAAATGAAGTTTGATTGTGTAGCGAGTGCACGAGAACGGGTGAGGGCGAGAGGAGAACTTTCTTTCCCGAAGTTTTTTTTTTCCAATTTCCAGCTTGTATTTGTAATTTTGACGCGATGTTGGTGCATGCACTAAACTAGCTTTAATTTTTTATTTAGCTTTAATGGACTTTTACGTATCCTGTGAGGTCTAACTATTAATAATTATTTCTGAAATTGTGTATAAAGTGTATTCTAGAACTGTTGCTGTTTAAAAGTACTTTTTGAAGGTAGAAATTCGAATGAACGAATCAAACTAACTTAGACAAAATTTATGGAACAGCTGATTATTTTTTCTCGATTTTTTTTTGTTTTTTTTTTTTTCATTGTTGGTCCCATAGTTTTTTTTTTGTTGTACTGTTATGTTACTCGGTGACGAGACGAGCAAGTCGCTCACCTGATGTTAAGCGTCACACTAGCCCATAACAGTTCAGTGCTACCCAAAATTTTGAACTTCAACAGTTCAAAACTATGCGCGGCAATGCACGGTATAGTGAAAGGTGTTCACAATCATGGGTACTATGAGCCCCTTTCAGCTTAGCATACCCTTTCCTCATAACCCTGTATATATTATAAGCATTATTATTATATTATAAACGTTATTATTTCAGTTAGTCCTTAATGTTTTACAGCCAAACCTCATTTTAGATTATGAAGCGATATATTTTTATTATCATTGGTTACTTAACAATAGATCAAAATCATTACTGAAATAGATTTTATTACACTTTTTATCTCCCCTATTTTAATTGCACGCGCCGTTAATTTTTCTCATTACCTACAAATAATTATTAACTTCATCACTTTTTATTTAATTATTAATTAGTTTTCTTTGGTAAATTATAATTATATGAGCTCGTTTAATTCTCGATGATCTGTGCGTCCTATGCCCATCTTCCACTGTGAAGCGAGATACGAGTGGCCACAGAAAAGTTGCTTAGCTAACTTTGAAGTGATAGCTTTTGTGTGTAATTTAGGACTGCGAGCTCAAAATGAGAGTACTATATAGCTTGTAATGGAAGTTAGTCTTTACAGCGAAGAATCGAGTAGTCGAGACATAATAGCTGGTCGGCGCCGCTCGGCGGTCGACGCCTTCAAGAATTAGCAGTCTTCATTAAAGCACATAATAAGCTATTATTGTATTATTTCTGTATTAGCGGTAGATGGTACTACTTGCTTGAGAAGTGGCTTACTTGATGATGTAATAGTGAAGTCAGAGAGAGTGAAATGAACTGCTGAAGCAGAATATATCATATTCTACGCAAAATATATGATATTCTAAGCAGAATATCCGAATATCATATCATAATAATAGAAATCATATTCTGAAGATAGATAATAGAATATCATATTCTGCTTCAGCAGTATCTCAGCAGTAACTCGTATATACTCTCTCCCTCTCTTATTTCATTTACGTGTCGTGACACGTGATCTAACAACTCCTTGTAGGTACTAGTAGTTAGTACCAAACCGACCGACCCCTATACCTTCCCAAATCCTTTACCGATTTGACTCATATTCGAATTTAAATATTGTATTTAAATTAACTACTTGCCTACAAAATTTCATGATGATCTCATGAGTGGTTCGCATGTTATCATCAGACAAATACACATACGTACAAACGCTGACTTACTACTTTCCCATAGACTCTGAGACCTTTGCTTCGCTCGGCCAACAAACGGTTTGCAATTAGCATGCCAGCCAGTTTATCGTCACATAGAGAGCTTCGAGCATTTAGGTTATCTTTCCACGAGAGATTTGGTAAGCTGCGTAGCGAGGGATTTCTCTGATATCAACTAATAGGATCGCTTTAGTTTCATAGTTATTTAAAGCTTAGCTTTGATGGAAACGGGTTAAGCCTAGTAACACACTAGTATCACAATCTTTTAACATACTCGTTGAAACGAGGGATGCGCTTCTTTTTCGAACAGCTACCTCGCGCAAAAAGCATCACCATAAGAACATAATTTTTAACCGCTCCGCTTACAAGCTTTGGTGGAAATAGACAAAACTTTCTTAGCTTAGCTTTAACCTCGTTCACCTCTTAGCTTCCTCGCACTTATCTGGTGGAAAGGCAACATGCACACAAGTGCTTGTACACAAGTGGGGCAAACAAGAAAGAAGCAGACATTTACTACAGCGTTAGTTCCGTGCATTGTTACTGAACAGCTTCTAGGACGCATTAGCTTTTAGGCCGATAATCTAACCTTCTTTGTAGACAAGGCGTCGTTCTGGCAAATGTTTGGTGAAGCAAACCCAAACATCGTATAATGAAATTCACTGGTTATACACTTTTATGTATTTATTCTTCTTCTTTCTTATAATTTATCTATGTTTTATATTTATTTATTATTATATTATTATTATATTATATAAACTTAAGTTATATTTATAAATCTCCTATTTAAAAATCGTATGTCTCACTGCGAGCAGCTCACAGCCGAGACTGCTCGCACTTCTCGCTCCAACTCCCTCGTCTCTATCCCTACTCCTACCCTACAGCGCCATCGTAACTTTCGTACCCGATCTTTAAACAACCAATAGGCGCACACCAAATCTTTTACAATTCAATTTACCGATTTATAATCCTAAATAATAATTAATTTAACATTCTAAAATATTAATTATTATCTAATTATTCTTAATTAATTAACAATCACAATTGTATAATAACACTATTAACTATTCATTATTCTGGAATATTGGCGCAAATCACAACAATCGGCACAGTGTGCAAATATTTGATCAAGTAGAATATTGACCTTTGTTTAGACAAAGTTATTATGAAATGTTACTACATTATTTTATATAAGAAGGATGGCGAGTTTCCATGTATTTTAAGACCCGCCTCTTCGACGACGTACAGTATACAGATATTTTTGCAACAAAAAAAATAATTGAATGTTGGTTGCAGAAGTTGGGAAAAAAAATTGAGGTTATGTTTAGTACTACATAATTATTATTATTTTTCCGCGATGTGGAAATCTTCACAAGAGTGCTTTGGGATGCAACCGGGTTATGTGGGATTATACACACTAAAACGCCCCCGGTGGCCTGTCTTGTCTGAGGGCTCCGGGACCTCCAAGGGAACGCACCAGAGCCTTCAGCACCACGCTTCAGCTCCTCCGGGGACAGCTAGCAGCTGTCGTGAGACGCCTAAACCTACAACAGCGACAGCCACTCGAAACTCTCGTCCTCCCCGGGCTCGCTTAGTTCTGAAAGAGTTTTTGATTCCCTGTTTCTAAAAATATACCAGATATTTATAAAAATTGTTAAAAACATGGTTTAGAAAAAGATACTTATTGCATTCATGAACGGCTCTAATTCTATTGGCTTAGATAAGAAACTTAATTACGCACTTAATTCCATTATGCAGGCTCTAAAGTAATACCTCTTGGAAGAGAATGTAATATCTTATTACCATCATGGTTGACCCTCCTGGCTTAGTTGATAGCGCGTCTGCTTCATAAGAAGGATGTCCCGCGTTCGATTTCCGGCCAGACAGATATTTGAACGATGGATTTAAAAATATTGAAATATTGGCTATAGGGTCTGGATGTAGCTGTCCTTATCTCCGTGTGTGTTTGTGAATGGCATTCACGACACACGAAGACCTTTTTTCTTGTTGACTATGGGTAAATATTCACAAGATATCCTGTTGCTTTGGGATGAAGCCGGGTTATATAGGACTAACTTGCCCACACGGCTTCGGTCACAGACTATAGTAAATTTCACCTCTTTAGGGTTGATTTTCGAAATATCCTGAGCCTTTCTTTATTTTTTATGATTAGTACATAACACCCGTTCTTATAAAAATAAACACCTACCCACACCACACACACACCCGAACCATGAACACACCTGGACTATAATTGGAGTATTGGATCCAACGTTGATTCCTAGAAAAGGGCTTGTTTTTTTATATGTATAGATTAGAGGACGATTTTCGAAAAATTCTGAGACATGTCTTTCTTTATTCTTTGTGCACAGTACACGAACCGGGCTTCGTTGGCGTAGGGTGACATTTTCTTTTATTTTCATACAAACTTTGGGGGTCCATTTCGCCCCTTTCGAGGTGGAAATTCGTGAAATCCGTTCTTATTGTCCGCCTAGACCTTTTGAAGAGTATTTGGTCCTTTCACGTCTCAATCATGAACGGTTTGGTCTGTGCGTTGATTCCTATAAGAAGGCTTGTTCTTTTATTAGATTGTACCCACTGAAACTCCCTGGTGGCCTGCCTTGGTGCTTGACTGAGGGCTCCAGGATCTATTTCTACGTGTTTTACTTGGTCGAAGGAAAAGCACTGAAACCCTCAGCACCGCACTTCAGCTCCTTCTGGAACAGCTACGAGCTGTCCTGAAACTCCTCCACCTATGACAACGTCAGTCAACCATAGCTATAGTCCTGACACAGAGATACCTAGTAGAGTAGTCATAAGTGTAAAGCATTATTTATTTTGCCATAATTGCTTGCCATTTATTTTCTGCATAGCGTTTGCGGACGGTATTGAATTTTCGTCAGTACGTTAAACATTATTTTTATTAAATTTTTCAAAAGAAACAAATCAATGCGTGCAAATCGCTAAACGCAGACACGATAAGCGCTGGCGTGCGACGATGTAACGTAAATTCTAGCAAATCAACGACACTCCAGGCTATAAACTAATCAACGCGGCTCGAGAAAAATAGCATTGCGCTATTTTGTACTACGTACTAGAGAAGACATCGCCTTACATTGCGGTACATCGGGGAATGTTCTGAGGAGTATTTTGATCTTTTTCCTGCGTCAGAGTTCCACCACCGCTTATCTCGACACCATCAACAGGCACAGACCACATCTTGAAATCCCAAACCATGCAAAATGTGGAATGCTCTCCCCCATTATTTTCGCGGAAATACAGCATGAAGCGTAACTTTAGGTGGCGGTTTGTTTCAGCGGAATGTCTGCTTGTTTGTAAGCTCTTTTTATTAAAAACAAACTTCCCATACGACTGAGGTCAAAATGAAAAATTTCACTCAGTCACTCGCTAGAAAAAAAAACTTATTCGCTTAAATACACTCACGGTGTCTTAGTACTCACTTCCATGTTTATGTGAATAAAGCAAGATAACACGTGTTCACACGCCGCGCGTCTAGCAAGTGACTGAGTGAGGCAGAGTGGTCACAATTGAATGGGACATCGCAATGTTAAGCGATGTCTTCTCTTGTATGTCGAACATAATAGCCCAACGCACGAAAGGTGCTTTCGTGCTACCTTCATGCTCTAGGCTATGTATTGCAAGGAAATAGTTAAGGAAATAAGCAAGTTTTCTGCCGTCGTCCTGTTTTCCGATACAGGATGTGTAGATGTTTCTTCAAATTGATTCTGGGGAAGAAGCCTTTGCGAGCTATTAAACCGTCAAGGATTACATTACTGTGTTCCGGATTGAAGGGCAATGCTTACAGTGAAATTACTGGGCATCAAGAGATTTAACATTTTGTATCTCAGGGATTATTGGGCGATGAGCTCAGTCCCTTGCCGTGCAGTATTTTGGACTAAACACATTGTTACCTACTTGTTATTAATTTGATAACGATAAGATTAATAATATTAAATTACATTTATTTTGGAATAATTAACAGTGTGGACATAATTATTTGAATTATTAAATATAAACTCTTGACTTATTTTTTTACATTTATAAAACTTGCTGACATTATTACTAATTATATTTTATTAAATTATTTATTATTATTACTTATTTTTGTTGTGGCTTTATATATTTAATTATATTTAAAATTATGTACGAATTATGAACTGAACACGAATATTTTGTAAGTGTGACTTGCCCAGTGTAACCAATATTATAAGGCCAATCAATGATTATATTCTATTATACTCTATTCATTCGAAATTCTGAACTGTGACACACACAGAATTTTAAGCGTGGATATCATCAGGAGAGCGACTTGTTCAGCTTGTCGTTCAGTTGCATACAAAAACTAGGCATTTGGATGAAAGGTTAGATATCGTTCAACTTTAATCTACCTTCGTATCAAGCGTGCATCTAGATGCACGCATGTAAACAGCTAAGTGCCGTATATTCAATAAAAAAGCATACTTGATGACTTTATCCTTGCGTGTACCAACTAACTATACAACACGTCATTAATATTAATACCATCTGAAAGAGAACAGAGCGTGCGAACTGAAAATTAAAATATCCGTAACGCCGGCGCGTGCGCAGGGTACCGAGCAGGTAACTGTTTCACTGCGAATTGTAACTAGACCGATGAAAAGATTCGTACTCTGCATATTGCATACGATGATGCCTATCGACTCACCTACTGTCTTGTAGGCTCCGTTTTAAGTTAGTTTGCATTACATTTTTTTTTAATTTTCATATTATTATTCTGGTTGATTGGTTAGACACTGAAAATATTCTAGGTTATACTCGTGATATTGAACAAGTTTGACGATGGGACCAAATGCGAAATCTTGAAAAAAAACGACTTGTCTAGCCAGTGTATTAAAGGAGAGTTATTATTGACCGAGCGGAGCGAAGGTCTTAGAGTTTACTGGGACAAATCGGCTTTTGTATGTATGTTTGTGTGTATATTTGTCCGATGATAACTTGTGAACCGTTGATCTGATCTTAATGAAATTTTGTAGGCAAGTAGCTCATTTCAATAAAATTTTTAAGTTCGAATATGAGTTGAATCGGTCCAGGGGTTGTGAAGATATGGGGATTGCGATGTCTCAGTTTGCCGCGAACTACTAGTTATTTTTTTAATTATGGTAAACGGTTCTTATATTGGCATTTTTTATATGAATTAATAAAATAAATGTTTATTTTGAGCTCTAAAATATTTTTCTTTCTTATAAAAAAAAAATGGCGAATTTTTAAAAGTGATGGAAATAAAGTGGTTAGGTATAATGTACTGAAGCTGCCAACTAGAGGCTTTTGGATCCCTTCAATCTTAAGAAAAGGTCGAGACAGAGACCTTATAACGCTTGCCAAGTTACACAATAACCAATCGGCAACCGGCAAACATCTTGAGCAGAAAGCGGCGTAGTGGGGGAAAGTTGGCGTATATCCGCACGTACGTAGAAATCTCCCGCGCAACCTCCGTTCCGCCAAAGAGACCTAAAAATTAACTGTTGCGCAGATGACGTCATTGCTCAAGATGTTTGCCGGTCACTGTACCAGAATCACTGCGAATTTTAACTAGACCGATAGAAAGATTTGTTGATTTGTATTGCTTATTGCATACTCTGATAGCTATCGTCACACACACACACAGACTTACAATTTGAAAACTTGAAGGGACCAAATAGATATGCAATATACAGACCATAGGTCTATCTACCATATTATCTAGAGGTCATCTCCCACATAAATAAATAGGTATCTTTTTCAATATAGTATTACGAGCTAGTGAATATATATTTTTTATTTTAAATGACCAAAGTGGCCGCCTTTCCACCGTGCACTCACTAAACGTAATTAAGCTATCGCTGTCTTTTACTAAATAGAAACACAAGATAGAGATAGCATGAATTATAGTGCTGTCAAATTAGTCTGATCTTAGTTCTCCATACAAACTTAGACGAGACCGTAGCGGGTGCCGATTTAAAACAAATTTTAAGTGTCGCTAGTGTACGTATTTCTTCGCGGCTTTAATCGGTAAACTCGTTTGACAGAACTAAAATGCATGCTATCTTTTTATTGTGTTTCTATTAGTAAAAGACAGGAATAGTACTAATTTTGGTTTAGCGGGAATCGACGCCAGTATTTATTAACTATTTTAGTTTAAATAATGTAGGTATTTTTATAGATTTTCGAGTATGATTATAAATCGCGTATCTAATAGTTTTAATTAAGTTTACACGCAATTAAGACATAAAAATACAATATAGCGACTGATTTGATTTAATAGCGGAAATATTATTTAATTATTTCTTGATTTTGCAATTGCTTGGCGGTCCACAGAATTGTCTTTAAAAGGAAATCCAGTTTGTTAATGAAACATTGGTTCCTATAAATATTTTTTCAATTGTGACTATATGTATCGAAATCAAATTATTATTGTAGTTTTGAATTTAACGTTACAATTAAACGGACACCATTTCGGGCCTGACATTAGAGATCGTAAAATGACATTGTAAAGAAGTAGGTAAACGATCCCCAATTATTTGCTGAGATTTAGCTAAGTTTTTTTAGTTTAGTCGTGTTTCAGGGTTATTAGAGTTTCATTAATCTTAACATATCTTACTTACTTATATTTAAGACTAGCTGCGTCTCTGTTTCACCCGCTATCCTTCAGGAGTGGTTTAATTTTTCGGGATAAATAATAATAATAATAATAGTAATAATAATTTGACCAAGGCTTAAAGGCTATACAATTTTGTTTGCGCAGTAGAAAATAGACATATAATTTATTAGTAGACGCTAACAACAATTTTCACCCGTACCCGTACTACCCGTACTAGTAATAAAACTGTGCTACTGGCGTCAGAGTCCTCCGCAATATGTACTTTAGTTGTGTTTGGATCGAGAGGTCATTAAGGATAGAGCATGAACGGATACAAAAAGCGCCAATTGATTCCCATCCCTAAATGTTATCCAATTTCGATGTTTTTTTCATGTTATCTAAACCGTGAAAACTATCTATGCTTATAGGGTTTTTTCTTAATTTCGCATTATCTTGGTAGTTATAGGTGAGTGGCGAATATATTACGTTAAAATTATGAAGCAATAATTAGTTTGTATTAGAATACCATTTTTTTTTTAATGTAAGCCTATCAGCGTAAGTTATTATTTATTCAAGCCTTAAAAAACTTTTAAACTTTTAAAAAGTTTTTTATAAGATTTGGGGGTGATAACAATTTTCCCCCGAAACGCTAATGTTATCAAAAAAATTTTTAAGTAAATTCATTAACTCTCTTTAACGCACGCACGGGGAACAGAGCGACAGCAATACAATTTTCAAATACGTACTGCGCCAAAACCTCGCGGCAGGACGACCCTCTAACAGATTAGTATTCGCACGAAAAACAAAAGTTGCATTTTTAAATAATCATATCACTCGGTAACGCAACTAGTGGTTTCAACCATTCGAATTTATTTTCTATTAATAGAGAATATTTTATTTCGTATGATATTATCGTGCGAAATCATATGAACGACTCAATAATAGAGCCCCATGTCCGTTGCGGGAGCAATACATTGTGGATTTTTAACTTGTGAAATTCTATGAAACTTGTCATGCTGGATGCTGTACGACGTAAAGTTATGCTCAATATAAAAAAAAAGTGTTATAACGAAATGTTAATGAAGATAAATGTACGTAAACAATTTCGAAAGTATGATTTCAAGGAAAAGAAAACATTATACATTAACTACAATAATTACCCTCGTACGGGGGAAGTGTAATAATTAAATACCAATTGTAAAATTAACTTAATCAAGACTTTCTTTTAATTAGTTGTACGTTCTTACTATGGAAATCGGGTGCTAATTAAGTTATATTAAATTTTAACTAGGTCATAATTTTTATCGAAGTTTTAAATGGTTTTGTCTTAAACCTCGTACTTGCATCTAATTAATTAGCGTTTGCCATTTGTTTTCTTTTACAATTAATTGTTTCAATATTTTGTTATTGGTATACTTACTTGTCCATTTTATTGAGTTTCAACAACAACGTCATGGGAATTAAGGCTTTTTTTCAGCAGTTTTTCAGTTTTTCAGTTTTTGGCTGTTGATGATAACAACAACACGACAATATTTATACAACAACAGTACAATACAACTTTATTATACACCAAAAAGACAATTAAACTTAAAAATTCACAATAATAAAAAAGAGGTAGTATGATGGAAGGTCTTATCGCCTAAAGTGAGTTCTGCCGGGCAACCTTCGGCTGGACAGAATTATGATTGAAAAAATACGGTCGGTGGCGTAGGTCAAAACAAATATGAAAATACTTGCTGCCTACATAATATAGCAATATATTTAGTTGCTGTTTTCTTTAAAAGCGACAAAAGGTTAAAAAATATATACTCATAAAGTTTTATGAAAAAGTACAACGTGCTTAAAATGAACTCTCTACAGTCAAAAGATTAAACAATAAATTCAGAAGCGCTGCAGCTATTATCTACCTAAACGAATCTACGCAATCTATACAAAACATCCCCATGGTTTTCAATTTCATGTCAGCGTAGGTGGTCTCATTTTCATCTGTCATAGCTAGGAGATATTTTCTACGATAGTGAACAACTGAAATAGATGGTAGGTTGTAGGTAAATAAACAGAGTAGCGAAGATGCTGTCTTTACGACCGGTTCCGACACCTCTGATATTCAGATAATCTGTCTTGATACAGGTTATTCAGGTGAGTTAGGTAGGGTTAGAGAATTGAGAGCTCTGCTATTTATGATCTACTAGTCGTTACCCGTGACTTCGTTCGCGTAGACATAAAATGTGCTGTGTCCGTCTTTGTGATAAACAGTAACGTCCTATCAAATTATCAAGATCTGTTCAGCCGTTTAGCCGTGATAACGCGACGTACATCCGAACAGAGAGTTAAGTTATTTCATATAGTTCGCTAGGTGGCGTTGATCCATTTTTGAGCATTTTTTGACATTTTGTATGAACTGACAGCTGTTGTAATGTACGGAGTACTGAATCGCGCAAGCGAAGTTTTTTCCTCGAGAAGGACGTATTCATTTTTATACCTTGAAACTTGATTGGTCTTGATACGACTGCGGCTATATTTCTCTGAATTATAATTGACCGAGCGAACCGAAGGTCTCAGAGTTTACTGGGACAAATCGGCATTTTATGTATGTTTGTATGTTTGTGTGTATATTTGTCCGATGATAACCTGCGAACCGTTGATCCGATCTTCATGGCAAGTTTTGTAGGCAAGTAGTTCATTTCAATACAATTTTTAAGTTCGAATATGAGCTAAATCGGTCGAGCGGTTGTGATATGTACATTTTTTTTTAAAACGCAAACGAGATAGCATTACCTAGCAAGTCCTTAAACATTTGTATTTCAACTTCATATCAAACAAATTATCGTAACAACCCAAGCTCATAAATAAATTAAAATCTTACACGAATATTAAGCAATAAGCAGCCCTGTTCTATATAGTGCAAAAAGGATATTCCTTTCTTAGATTAAACAACAAATATAAATGTCAGTATTTACGCAGATAAGTGCCGAGCCTAGCAAAATCATACATCGAGTATTATGTGTCGTTTAAACTTATGTCACGGCTAAATAAAAATAATTGCTATTATTAAACAAAACTACGTTTAAAAATAATTAAAAAAACATACAAGAAGATTAAGCAGTCCTTTGCTATATCGAACATCAAGGCTGTACCTTTTATAAATAAACCTTATATAGAAGCTATTTAGTAGAAGCAGCTAGCAACATTACATCTATAGCCAGAGACGCGCTGATTAGCACTAATTATGAAAGACATGACGTTAGTTAAGTTCCTTGTCATTATTACGATTCTAATATCGTCTAATAATACGCCTTATACGGTCTATTCATAATAATCAAGCGTACAGTGTACAAGTGGACCTAATCCTGAAGCACCTCACTTGTGGAATGATTACTATTATTGAGCCCTCAAGAGCGGAAAGAAGCTATTTAACAGACAGCAAAAGATAAAAATAAGACCGTAGCGTAGTGTCATTTATACATTTTGATGTTGAATAAAGTATCTATTGATTAAACCTGCCTGATGGTGGTGAAACAGGTCCTCGTTATTAATAATTAGTTCATAAACTTGTTATCATCCTCATGTTTTTAAACGATACTTAGAAAAAAACCTGCTATTATCAAAGTACAATATTTTATTTCAATTTTTTTGACCTTTAATGGTCTCTGGATAATCCAACTGTTATTTTTATGTAGTAGGCTAAGTTGTTGTAGTATATATGTATTTTTGCTTAATTAAAAAAAGTTTTTTTTCATGAGGTCACGATTATTATTTATTTCATGTAAGTATTTATTAATAAGCTTAAAATAAGTTATTATAGTTATCGCGGGTCAAAAGTGAGGCGTTATCCCGTAACTCTGGTTGCGATGGTCTTCGTTTGCTATCCTGCTCACTCGCATGGTTCGAGTAAGTTGTCGCGAGTGGGACGGCACGCGATGACCATTGCCACCAGAGTTAAAGGATTAGGCCCCTGGACAAGATTGGCACAGGACCGGGATGAGTGGCGTTCAAGAAGAGAGACCTATGCTCAGCAGTGGGCGACTACGGGCTCAAAATGATGATGAATGATGATGAAGTTATCTCATTGCCATGTTATGATGCGTTTTATGCTCCACTAAATGCGACTCGAAACTAGGTGTTCGGTTAATAAATGACGGACATACACTAGGATAACATAAAGTTCGATAAGTTGTAGGGTCCTACATGGCCAACAACATAGTCAGTTCAAAAAAAAAAAGTATAACATTACGAACAACTTTTACTATGGACGATTTTGGCGGGAACGTGAAGAAGTCATGTCGAGTCATTAAATTATTTTCCAAAACTTGTGTTATTTCGAGTGTTAATGTGTAAAAACGGTGAATTTCTACCCGTTAAGTATTCGTGTAAATGCACGAGTGTTGGTGAATGGTATAATGTCGTGAAACGTGAATTTTCGTGTTGTTTCCAAAACTCCATAGAAGGCTCTAGTAAAGTTTTCACCACTTTACTAGGGCATGACTTGGACTTGACCGTGACTTGCTATGCTCGACTTTGACCTAGACTATGACTTGCTTGATAATATCTAACAAAACTTGAGAATATATATATGTATACTTGACACTGGCAAATGCGACGTGCGACGCCAAAATCCTCTTAGGAGAAAAAAAAAAAATAACTTTTACTATGAAAATTCGTCGAGAGTAAATAATTACTAGCAAAGGTCAAAAAAAACAAAAAAAATAATTGCGACAGTAAATTAAAATGCCAGCAAAACTCACTGTTAACACCGTTAGCCTCCCAATTTATTTGTTCCGCGCTTTAAATATTTAAACGATCACGGCAACAATCTGTCGTGTAAACATCAACTAGTTTGCATTTTTACACGATAGCAAGAACTTAGTAATTCGTGAAAACAGTATCTTAACTCACGCAAAAAAATGCGTCTATTCTTAGTTGCCACCACTGCCACTACTGGTGGCAATTGAAACATAAAATCTTAGTTTTCACCAGGTAGGAACTTTTTTTGGAAAAGTACTTGGCCCTAATGTAGCAACTGGTCATTTTTGAAAGTCTGTTTTGTTTTTGAGTCAATCATAGAAGTAATTCTATGATTGGCTCAGAATTATCACAGATTGAGATTGGTATCATATACAAATTGAATATTTATTATCTTATGTTTTGGGAAAATATATACATAGACGATTGGTAACAATTCGCTTGAAAGAATAAAAATCTCTGGTTTACGCTTTAAAACACTAAAACGTTGTTTTATATTATTGATATTCATTAATGTTATGTTATTATAAAATAATGTTAAAGATATCTTAATAAAAAGAAGTTAAAAATATCTAGAACATCGGAGATTTTTTTGGCTATAATTTTTGAGTAAACACGAGAAAAACCGTTTAAGTTTCTCACAAATTTCTCTCAAATTTTCACGACCCCATATCTTCTATAATTTTGCTACGCTAAATACCACCCTAAATATTCCAGATTAAGCCTAATGATCCACTGCGGTGATAACTTGCCTTGATTAGATACATTATATTTACATCCATTTATTATTTTTACTTCAATTCTGCTTTGTTTTTCTGTCGCTTGCCCTTTATGAAGGTTCTGTATTCAGATTTATGTGTATATTTAATCGTTTCCATTTTTATTTCATTATGATCACATCAATCATTAATATGCTTATATTTATTGTTCGGCCTTTTATAATAACTAAATGACGTACGGTTTTAGAAAATGGTTCTGACACATATAATTTAGTTTTAGTTACGGATACCAAAACATAAGTAATGTTTTTGTCATCTAGTTCAATTATTTATTTCCATCGATCTTTTGTAGTAAGCTAAATTACTGTCTTACATCAATCTGCAAATACTAAATGTAGCTAAGCATTTCACAGTTGAATGGAATTTCCAATGCAAACGACCATCGGGTGCGCCATCGATACCGGCGCCGCTTGGTTCTAGTTTGATTAACATGGAAATTGGACACGCGAATTAAAAAAATATAAATACGCATCTTTAGTTTCCCTATCCTCGTTCATATTATATACTATCATTGTTATTTTGTTTCTTTGTCGAGGGGTAATCGCCAAAACTATGGTACCGATTATTAAAAAAAAACTTTCCTAATAGAGTGAAACAATTAACTATATTTTGTTCATAGCGCGGATGGTGCGCCATGGGAAAAAGCCAGTCTCAAATACATATATGAATAATCGTACAACTTTTAAATGAAGCTTCAAACAACAAAATAAATGAATTGGATTTATTTGCATGCACTGTTAAATTAAACCAGATACAAAGATCATTAGTTTTCATGAGTAGTTCTGTTCAGTATTTTTGTCACGTATTATATTGTCTAGACAGAAGGAGAAAGATATTTAATTTTTAAATAGAAATAGTAATAGGTGAACACTTCTTCTTAGCTACTAAAACAGTTACTAATCTCAAGCCTCTTCAAAGTTTATAGCTTACCTATCACCGTCTAAAAAACCGCATCGTTATTCATCAAGTGTCCATTTTTTGTCCCAATCTGCCATATTAACGGGACCGACTATTTACATAGCCACGAGTGGACAGTTTGCCTCTTATAAATGTTTAATCATGACCGTGTATAAGCAATTATACAATGTATATTGTTTATATACATGCGAACAATGGCGGAAAGTGTTTGCGAAACTCTTCAAAGACTGTGAGTTTTTTACCCTTATTTTTTGCAGAAAAGTTGTTTCTCTTAGTTGGCACGAATTGTAAAGTAATTGGCGATTTGTGACAGTCCGAGATGCTGATGACATTTAATAGATATGAGAAAAAAAATGTACTTTTAAAGCTTGTATTCTTTTCTATAGATGGTAAAAGGCTGTATACACGTACACGTTTGATTATTAAGCGCATTTATATGGTGTAGAGCTTAAAATATTTAAATTAAAAAGAAACGAAGATGCTTTTTCAATATTCAAGGAACAGGAACAATGTATTTACATTTCAACTATAACATGAAAATTGCGCGTGAATAGAGTTTTGACAGCTACCGTAGCTTTTATATCTTTCGCTTGTCCATACGTAAACCATTACATTCATGACTATTTCCGTTTGAATAATTGTGAATAAGTTTGTGTTATGAATTGTGTTAAATCCCTTTACTTAACAATATGTTTGTAATAATGTAAATTGGTAGCCGCTATGTAAATGTAATGGAGCGATCAAATCGCCTCCTAATTTGCACACTCCCAGCGGTAAAAACGCGTTGACACCACACTAATGTTGAAGATCTTCACTTGTACACACGTGTTATTTAATAACACCGTTCAGGCTGCCAATGCCAGTTATTCAATCGCCAAGCAGTAGTGTGCAAGCATTACTGTGTTCCGGATTGAAGGGCAATGTTTCCAGCGTAATTACTGGGCATACAGAGATTTAACATCTAATATCTCAGGGTGACGAACGCAGTGCATTGCCGCGCATAGTTTTGAAATGTTGAAGTTTAAAATTCTGGGTGGCACTGAACTGTTATGTGCAACCGTGACGTTTAACATCAGGTGAGCGACTTGCTCGTCTCGTCACCGAGTAACATAAAAAAAAAATGTCTAGTGTCCTAGAATGTCTCATATGCGTTCTGCGTAGTATTTAAATCATCACCTGTCGTATTATTTTTATGTGAAGCCTCGATAGGTTAACTCTAATCATGATGGAGATTAACGTCAAAATTCGAAATCGCACAGTTGGGCAGGATAGGTAATCAAACGTCCATAATCAATTATATCTTAGATCTTGTTGATAGATGGTAGATCTTGCTGAGATTTTTTTGACCGATATTAAATAATTAAGATCATCCAATGCTGATGATATCACTAGAATAGATGATATCTTACGGTAGTTATAGTTATCTTAAATCTGTTCCTACTTAACCAGCTTTTAAAGCAATGAAAACCTTGGGCTACGAAGATGTTCACTCAAAAACCGCAACGTTGCATACAGAACCAAATCGGTTCAAGAAAGCACGCTTATGATTTTAACCAACATTACAATATTTTAGTTTTTTTTAACCGGAATTAAACTATGCAGTCATTTCTATAGTGCATTTCAATATTTGCTATTAGCACGGCTCTCTAGAACAGTCTAGAATGCATAACTTTGTCAATAGTTCTGTTAGGTACCTAAGTATCATAATTCTCATACGGACACGCAGGCATGCACGTGATTATAATTTAATATGTCCTGAGATTCCGCTGGTATACTGATTTTAACGACTCGTCTTGTTATTCTTGTTATGGCACTAAACATAAAATATACGAAGGTATACTTGTTGTGTATTTACTAGTGTTAGTATTTTTCGCATCTCTATTTAAATAAGTTAGAACTAGTCTAATTTTCATTCTAAAGAGTTTTAGCTTTTATATTAAGGAGACAGGTTGTAGGAACAGCTAGGAACATATCGGTAAATCAGGTTTGATATTTATGATAACTAATATAACTATACTATATTTATGACTATGATATTCACGTGACTTTTTCGCGCGACGACCTAAAACGGACGGACGGATACACGATCTTTTTATATGTTTTCTCAGGCGGAAACTTCTATTTTACGAGATCTTTTGCCAATTCATCATTGTATTTTTAAATGTAAGCTTGCAGTTTTCATCAAAAATATTCCAGCCATGGGAAAAGACTAGAGGATAATTTTCTCACACCTTTGATAACACAGTCCAAAGCAATACATGTCAGGTACGTATGGCGTCAAGAATTTCGTGTCGAACGCGATGGCATGCCGACATAGTCAATATTCTGTACTTACGAGTCTACGAGTAGTGTGAACGATGCTGTGATGGTATTTCGACTGCTCTACAAACTTAGAATATGGTTGCTTTAGAGCAGCCAGTTATCGAGTTTAGAGGCCTAAAAACACTGTTTTTAAAAACTTATTAGACACCAAAAAAAAAATATTAAAAAAAAAACCTCGTAAATCAGTCTGCGTTTTTCTCTATTACAATGTATATTTTTTATATTTCAATGTATGTGTATGTACTTAATGTACTTTGTTTAGTTAATAAAGGCACATGCCGTTAAAAAGAAATATATTTAAATATTTGTAGATATTTTAGATTTAATTTATTTAAGTATTTATTTTAATTTTGTATCTAGTTTTAGTTTTAGTTTGCATTTTTAAGTTTAGTTAATAATATAGCTATAGTTTGATATTATTATGATGTATCTACTTTTAAATATTTATGAATAACTTAACCTACTACATAAAACGAAAGTTGGATTACCCAGAAACCATCGAAGTTATCAAGGTATTGTGTATGGCTGAACTTCTTGTCCAATTAACTACTTATTTAGGACTGTACTTCGAAAATTGACGTAACTTCACGATTCAATGGTATGATGGATTTGCGACCGTTATCACCACCTAATAATCAAAGGCTACCGCGGGCTGGCGATAGAAATACCAGAATGCAAAACATGGGCTCTATTAGAATCTACTCAGATGGTGAAAACGCACTTGGATAGCATTTGCAAATCGCAAATAACAAATATTTAGATATTTTTTTACGTAGACTGAAATAATAATATTCAATTGACGATAGAAAATGCAATGCTTAATGTACCGTTAATATACTCGTAAGTTAAATGGGTTTACTTGAGCACTTAACATATTGTTTTCAATTGTCGGTGATTTTATCCGACTGCATAAGAAGGAGGGTAATTTTATTTTAATAAAACGGGAATATCACGTTGTTACATTGAGTCTGTTATAGCGACTGTAGTTTCGATCACAACCGGTGACCTTTTTCAAGGAATGCTAAAATGTGTCAAAACCACGTCAGTTTTCATGGTAAAGGAGGGTAATGTTCTCAAGTTGTGAGTAAGTGTTTAACTATGTGAGTTCTTATATTCCTCCTGTAGCCTAAACGGCTTGATCAATTTTGATAAGTGAGGTGTAGTCTTAAGACATAATTGTGGATACATACATAAGTCTGGAATGTCTTATGCGACATTTAGCAGTCAGGTTTTTTAATAGTAATATATGTTCCATTTAGATGATGTATATTCTCTACTTCTGCCAACTGGTAGTGGGTTTGAATATTTGGATTATCAGTCTTTAGACTAGAATAGACTCTAGGTGATCCAACTGTTCGTTTTATGTAGTAGGCTAAATAGTTTAGGTAGATTTAGTTACCGTGTATTTTTTATAACGAAATGGGCCAGCGGTTGACCACAACTCACCAGAAGGAAATGGATAAGAGCACGCTTGCCCATAAGCTGCCTATTCTCTCTTGTCTTGAAGAGAACCGGTGGGCTCATCCCGTAACTCTGAAAGCGATAGCGAGAGTTGCGCGAGCGGGACCGCGCATAGTACGACTAAGTTGGTACGAGCGGGATGGCAAACTCTCGCAATCAGAATCACGAACGTTTCAAAGTTAGAGGATAACCCCGCAGGTTGTACTTACTAGGGGACACTGAAGTAGGTTGCACATTC
The DNA here is from genome assembly GCA_947579745.1 of Apocheima hispidaria. Lineage (NCBI taxonomy): Eukaryota > Metazoa > Arthropoda > Insecta > Lepidoptera > Geometridae > Apocheima > Apocheima hispidaria. The sequence continues at coordinate 11,031,852 of OX388156.1, forward strand.
TGCTCACTAGCAGTTCGAACTGAAACTTGTTTTTTTTTAATTATAATTTTTTTTAATATAATAATTTCTCAATTATTTTTTAATAATTGCAGGTGCTTAAAGTGCCATTTTTTTTGTACCCAAAATACGACGATGAAAAGTAGTTATTATTAGAAAACCGAGATTAGAAAAAAAAAACTTAGATTATAGATTATCCAAGCCAACAAAATACCAAAAACAATATATTATTAAGATTTAGGGGATGATAATAGACTACTCCCGAAACGGTAATTTCATCAGAAAGTTAGGAGAATTCACTTACTCTATCACATACACGAGAAACAGAGCGACAGTTATACAATTTCAAATATCGAATGCGCCAAAACCTCTCGGAAGGACTATCCTCTGAAGTGTGTTATTACCCTTATTACAAAAGCAACCGAGAGGCAAAAGTCGAGATAAAGCTATATTCCTTCCAACTAACGAGCCTATCAGGAAGTTGCTACCTGTTTATGATGACTAGACCTCGAAGGATCAAATAAAATCTAAGATATAAATCAGGAAAACGTTAATTATATTATGCGATTTGTTTATGTGGTGGCCTGGGGGCTGGAGGCCCAACCTGGAATTTGCGAAATAAATAGTCAAGAATTTAAGTAAAAATAAGATAGCCCTTCCGCGAGTTTCGGCACATTTGATATTTGAAATTGTATAGCTGTCGCACTGTTTCTCGTGCGTTCTATAGAGACAATACAATATGGCTTTATTGTACACCAAAAAGACAAACTTAAAAAATAATGAACAATAATATTATAAAAACGGTAGTATAATGGGCGGCCTTATCGCCTAAAGCGATTTCTTCTAGACAACCTTTGGATGGACAGAATTATGAGTTAAAAACTACGGGCGGTGGTGTAGATACATAAAAATAATAATAACATGAAAAAAAATATATATACATAAACCTACTGACAGTAAGTCAGTCTGACAGAAACAGTAAGTGAATTTTCGTAACTTTTTGATGAAATTAAACGTTTCGGGGGTAGTCGTTATCACCCCCTAAATTTTAGCAAAGTCTTTTGTTTTTGGTGTCAATGGCTTGGATATACCATTATCTATCTATTTAGCAACGTAATTAGGGTCTAGAGACTGGGAAAACGCACTGAAAAAAGAAGAGATTTTTTTAATTTTTTTTAAATAATATACTGGGTGATCTATTAGATAATGGACAAATTCTAGGATATCATTATAGTCGTCATTATGAACAACTTTAACTAAGTTTTTAACTTTTTGTAGTGGCGGACTCTGCAAGAGAGCCCCTTGCAGAGTCCGCCTGGGGAAGTACCACACCATTGCTAGTTATTCAACCGCCAAGCAGTATTGTACAAGCATTACTGTGTTCCGGACTGAAGGGCAATGTTTCCACGTTATTACTGGGCATACAGATATTTTAACGTCTTACATCTCAGGGTGACGAGCGCAATGCATTGCCGCGCATAGTTTTGAACTGTTGAAGTTCAAAATTCTGGGTGGCACTGAACTATTATGGGCAAGCGTGACGCTTAACATCAGGTGAACGACTTGCTCGTCTCGTCACCGAGTAACATAAAAAAAAAAAACTAAGTGATTAACAATGACATCGCAAAAAAATTACTCGCGATGTTTCGCGATTTCAGTGTTAATTTCGAGTACAATGACATTCTTAAAATATTTCCGTCGTCTAACTGAAACACCAGTATATATGTAAAAGACGATATCTGTAAAAATATGTATTTCTTTATTGTACAGAGATAAATAAAAACTCCATTTATCAACGTTCTTTATCGCTGTGATATAGTAATATAGCTATCTAACAATTGAGATGCGTTCACACTGCGCGAGTAATGTCACTTGTATCCTGCAGTCGCATGCGTGCGCGCATGTTACCTTGTCCGTGTGGATACGCCATAAGCATTATGCATGTGCTTACTAATTCACAAATGTTATGGGAACACAAGCGATGATTGCTTCTCAATCATAAACCTTTTGATTTGATCTCGTTGTGTAATCATGACAGGCTTTAATGCGCATTCATCTGCACATGTAATCTTATATTTATTGATTGAGGAAATTAAGCCCCGACAGAAATCAAGATGGTTGTTTATGACGCTTTTTGCCTATACATAAGTTCTTCGATCCCTTGTAATAACAAATTATGAGACTACTTACAACCAGCATCAAGCAATCAAGAAGTATATGTGTGGTTTAATAGATTGAATTTGTAGTGGTGTTATTTTAGTTTGCATTATTTGACAAATTAAAACTTTACAATATGAAATTTATTGACCGAGCGAAGACGTCACAGAGTTTACTGGAACAAATCGGCATTTGTGTCTATGTTTGTATGTTTGTGTGTATATTTGTCCGATGATAACTTGCGAACCGTTGATCCGATCTTTTCATGAATCATGAAATTTTGTAGGCAAGTAGTTCATTTCAATACAATTTTAAAGTTCGAATATGAGCTGAATCGGTCCAGGGGCTGTGAAAATATAGGGATCGCGAGGTCTCAGTTCGCCGCGAACTACTAGTTATATATAATTGACATAACGAAACACAAACTCTTTATACTAACACTATTCTAAATACAATCTAAACTTAAATAAAAGAGCTAAAATTACAACCAAAATTATTATACTTTTAATTATAGATAAAAAATCAGAGCTCAGGTCAGTATCCGCGGGCAGGGTACCCAAAAGGCTGGTGACGCTACCTCGTTGAATAGCAATGCTAATTCTCTGGCCGACTTAAGCACCAGCCTTTTGGTAGTTTATTATTTCTATCAGACGCTTAGAAAGATCTTTAAAGAGTAGCCTTGCGCTTGGACCCCAAAACATATATAAATATTAAAAAATAATAATTAATAATAATAACATTAAAAAATAATATATATAAGAATTTAGGATTAAAAGAAGAAGAAAAAAACCGGCTCCAAAATGTACTGCTTATGACAATTTGGACTTAAAGACGAATCCAATGACACCGCACTAGTGAAAATCGGTCCAGCCGATTAGTACAGCAGATAATATAGGACCACACAAATATACATACACCAAAAATGTTACCCTCATTTATGTAAAAATATGATACAGACCGATACAAGTACGTATAATGTCATCATCATCATCATCATCAGCCATAAGACGTCCACTGCTGAACATAGGCCTCCCCCTTAGAGCGCCACACCGACCGACAACGGCCCACTTGCATCCACCGGTTGCCCGCGACTTTCACAATGTCGTCGGTCCACCTAGTGGGAGGCCTACCTACGCTGCGTCTTCCGGTTCGTGGTCGCCACTCAAGAACCTTTCTTCCCCACCGGTTATCGGTTCCTCGAGTGATATGGCCCGCCCATTGCCACTTCAGCTTGCAAACTCTGAAAGCTATGTCGGCAACTTTGGTTCTTCGACGAATATCCTCGTTCCGGATTTTATCGCGCAAAGAAACTCCGAGCATAGCTCTCTCCATTGCCCGCTGTGCGACTCTGAGTTTTTCCAAAAGGCCAGTAGTCAAGGACCACGTTTCAGTTCCATATGTCATCACTGGCAACACACATTGATTGAAGACCTTCGTCTTCAGGCACTGCGGGATTTTGGACGAGAAGATATCACGTAATTTTCCGAACGCTGCCCATCCGAGTTGGATTCTTCGGGCGACCTCTTTGTCGAAGTTGGACTTACCTAACTGGACAGTCTGTCCAAGGTAATTATAATGGTCAACTACTTCGAGCGCATCGTTCCCAACAACTACCGGTACGGGTGCAACATGGGCATTCGACATGATTTTCGTCTTGTCCATGTTCATTTTAAGACCCACCTGTTGGGAAACGCTACTGAGGTCGTTGAGCATAATATTGAGGTCCTCTAGCGACTCTGCCATGATTACTATATCATCGGCAAAACGAAGGTGAGTGATGTATTCGCCATTAATGTTGATGCCGAATCCGTTCCAGTCCAAGAGCTTGAAAACGTCCTCCAATGCGGTCGTGAACAGTTTTGGAGATATAACATCTCCCTGTCTCACGCCTTTCTGCAATTGGATTGGCTTCGTGCTTTCGTCCTGCAATCGGATTGACATGGTGGCGTTTCTATACAAACACTTCATCACCTCGATATACCTATAGTCAATATGACATCGCTGAAGGGACTGCAATACCGCCCAGGTCTCGATGGAATCGAAGGCTTTTTCATAGTCCACAAACGCCAGGCATAATGGCCGATTATACTCTTCGGTCTTCTGTATAATCTGGCGGAGCGTGTGTATGTGGTCCATGGTGCTAAAACCTTTACGGAACCCGGCTTGTTCGGGAGGCTGGAAGTCATCAAACCTGCGTTCGAGACGGTTCGTAATAACTCTCGAAAACAGCTTGTAAACATGGCTCAGGAGCGAGATGGGCCTATAATTCTTCAGTAAGGTGTTATCACCTTTTTTGAAGAACAGCACCACCACACTCCTGTGCCATGCTTCTGGCGTAGTTCCCTCGAGTATGACGGAATTAAATAACTTCTGGAGGACTAAAAGTACCGGTTTTCCAGCCGCTCTCAGAAGCTCAGTGGTTATTCCGTCATCACCCGGCGCCTTGTTGTTTTTAAGCTGCTCGAGAGCTATTCTAATCTCGTGCAGGCTGATGTCTGGGATGTCCTCGGTGTAGTGTCGGGTCAGTTCGGCTCTGGAGTCCTGAGCACTTCTGACAATGGGTTTTCGTGTCGAGGTGTACAACTGTCCGTAAAACCTCTCGAGCTCTCTCAGAATCTCCGTTTTCGACGTAATGATACTGCCGTTCTCGGTCTTCAGCTTCGTCATTTGGCTTTGGCCGATAGACGAATTCTTTGCGAACACTTTGGAGCCCTGGTTCCGCTCAATTGCTTCCTTAATACAGCTTGTATTATAGGATCGCAAGTCGTGTCGCATTGATTTCGAGATTCGCCTATTTAGCTTGCCATATTCCGACATGTCAGCTGAAGATTGCAGTCTCATCTCAGTCCGGTCTTCCATTAGCTTAATGGTTCTATCTGAGAGCTTTTGAGGTTTTTTCCGGCGTGGGGTCTTAAAGAACTTGGACCCCACTGCTTGGACAGTTTCCACCAACCCATTGTTTAACTCGTCCACAGTCTCGCATTCGGCTAGGCTCTGGAAGCGATTGTGCAGTTCGAGTTGAAAGTCTTCGGGGTTCTGGATTTGGGCAGGACCAGGACGGAGCGTAGACTTCACCAGACGTGACCTTTCAAGCTTGACATTGATATTCAATGTGCCCCTGATAATGCGGTGATCGCTACCGGTTTTTACCTTGGCGATCACGGAGACATCACTGAATATTCGCTTCTTGGTAGTCATGATGAAGTCTATCTCATTTCTGGTTGAACCATCGGGGCTTATCCACGTCCACTTCCTGGATGGTCGCTTCTGGAAAAAGGAGTTCATCAAATAGAGATCCTCCTTTTCCATGAAGTCGACCAACCGCTGGCCCCTCCGATTCCGCTGCCCGTACCCATACAATCCCACTCTCAACTCATCGACATTCCGAGAGCCCCCCTTCGCGTTAAAATCCCCCATAACAACGGTGAAGTGAGTTTCGGAGGCATGTATCGCCTCGGATATCTCCTCATACAAAGCCTCTACTTCATCGTCCGGGTGTGTCGTGGTCGGCGCATATACCTGTATGACCTTCAACGAATACCGATCGGTGATTCGGAGTATAAGGTATGCTACCCTGCACGACACACTATCGACCTTGACTACGTTGTTGATGAGGGACCTACGGACGAGAAACCCAACACCACCCTAATGTATATACATGAATATGATACAGATATATTCTAAAATAAATTTCAGGGACCTTCTTTTAATTCTGAAAAAAATTGTAATCATTTTGGGATGGAGTGAAACAAGTCTTTTTTAGTGAATGGAAGCGCCCGTTGATATCTTTTCTATGATCGTAATTCGTTAAAGATTGGCAAATTCAATCACGTTATCATCAAATGCATGTTAAAATAATCAGATTAAAAGCCAAAATAAAAAATGCCGCTTTTCAACCTAAATACCGTATGGAGTGAATACCGTTTTAACTTCTCACGAAACAAAGACATTCGTTGTTTTATATTGTGAATTGTAGAACTGCAACGACTTAATCTGATTAAACAAACCCTGCATAATTTTGCAGCGTACACTGCCGAAGATTGACCCGCCATTCTTATGCAGAGCTCGAAGCACGCGGCGAACAACTTGCGCTACGAAATCTGAATTTAATAGGCTATAAGACAACTTTTGGAAAAGTATTGCAGATTATTGTTAAATTAAATGTAATACATACTATGTCATATCTGTAAATACCCTGCAGCCTAAATATATGCTCTTGGCGAATATTCGCGATGCCGTCACACATTGCTCTAATCACGCCTCTCCTCGTGCTAATCATCCCTTTCACATCCTTGGCCTCGTCATCGCTCTATCTTTATATCTTTATCTATCAGATTCAGATTCAGATTTTTATTGATAACAAAATAAGTTACATATCATATTACAGAAATTGCAATAGTAAAAAAAAAAAACAAAAAAAATATATAATTATTAAAATAAAAAAATAAGAATTATAATTACATTTATAAATTCGTCATTATATATATTATATATTATCGGTCCTCTGGCTCGCGTTAAAAACTGACAATATCGGTAGCGGTGGGCAATGCGAGGAGTATGACGAGCGGCAGGACGACTATCGTAGTTAATCCACTTTCGTAGAAATAAAATAAATGGTTAAGGGGATTTCTAGACTTTTTGTCCAAAAATCCCCTTCACCAAAATTAAATAAATGGCTAAGGGGATTTCTGTTTTTTTGGCCAATAATCCCCTTCGTCATTTTAAATTAGATGCTAAGGGGATTCATGGACAAAAAATCCAGAAATCCCCTCCGCAGGGGATGGTCTATGGCAGGGGTCTCCAAACTACGGCCCGCGGGCCAAATCCGGCCCGCCACTGCCATCAATCCGGCCCGCGACAGCTTAAGACTAGTGTCATCAATCTGGCCCACGACAGCCAATGTTTTACTGTTGTTACTATTGCTGTGATAAGTTGAATGGAAGAGAATGAAAACACAGAATGATAATTGATGTTTGCTTAGGTGGGCAGAAAAAATAAAATTGTTATGGCCCTTACAACATACCGAAAAAAATATTATAGCCCCAAGGCTTCAAAGTTTAGAGACCCCTGGTCTAAGGGGATATCTGGAGTAAGCCGCTGCATTGTATCTCTGCGTATTCTCCTCGCCAATCGTCGCATATGTGGCCATAGCAAAAAAGGAGGTACGAAAGAGCCGAGGATAATTTCAGTTCTGTCAAATAAATTTATTTTGTGAGTTGTACAACAGAACGCCAAGCTTTTGTAGTCTATAATTGTCTGGATCTCTCGTATTCAAAACGGTCCAGTACTTTTATCTCGTTTCAAGTTTCTTTCACTGTTGTAATAGCCTTTCTGTTCTAAAAATAGAAGACGCTAACACGATCATGCCCATCATTCAAAAGTTCTAGCTCTTAAGTCGACGGACTAAAGTTTAGTTTGCCGAATTCGTGATTATACTTTATATTTTTAGAAGTGTTGTCTATTTGTATAAACTGACAGATGATTAATGAATGGGTATCTAATTATCACGGATTTCCTGTAGAAAGACTTGCATTGTAATGGAGAGCGGTAAGTGTTCAACTTGTGATTTCAACCTTAGCACGATGTGTCCCGATGTGTGTTTGTGTGATTGTATGTGTGGGCGAATTGGAATGGCAGATGAGAAACGCAAAGTAGAGTACGACTTTTTATTTACTTTGGAATTAAGGAGGCACTATTTTGTTGCCAACACGGCCGATTCAAGAAGGCCATTATAAGCAGAGTTCAAATAGCGCGCGTTAATTGGATACTGATAAGCAATAACATGTCAATCCACAAAAAAAAAAAATTTGTAATGATTAACTCTTTTTTTTTTGTGGGTTGACATGTTATTGCTTATCAGTATCCAATTTTAGTTTCGTTACTGGATTATATAAACTTACAAAATTCGAAGTCCGGAATGGCGGAACCTTCTCTAATGGGCAGTGTAGGCCGCAAACGGTGCAGCCATAACTTAGCTGTCCAATAAAAATATAACACATACGCAAAAAAAAAAACATTTGTATTTCTGTTACATACATTGTATGAAAAATTAGATTTTAACAAACAAAACAATAACAATATAAGTCATCATCATCATCAGCCATAAGACGTCCACTGCTGAACATAGGCCTCCCCTTACAATATAATACAAGTAGAAAGTACGAAATAACCAATATTTAAGTACAAATACTAAATTAAGTAGTTTCTTTTTTGGTCCGTAATGACGTATCGAATGAGTTATTTTTAAACAAAAATAACGAATTTTTAATTTATTTTTTCTTTTTCTATATATTTTTCCATTAAAAATATTTAAAAAAAAAAAAAAATGTCGCTTGTACTGGGTGAGTTACGCGTGCATAATTAAAATTATCTTTTACAGATAAAGACAATATACATAAATAGTTTCTCTTTAAGATAGTTTTAGTAAACTTTTGCATTTACGGCTGTACCGATAAATACAAGTACGTTTTCGTATTTTTTTTATATCAAGAATGGTAACTATAGAAAAATACGATACGATACGTTGACACTTAATTATATTTATTATGTACAACTTAAAAAACAGACAATGAAAGGAAACTTAAAAATACTACCTAAAAACTAAAACCTAAAATAACTACAAAAATTAAACTAAACTAAAAGACCATTAGTAGAGGGAAAGGTCCCCAGAATGCTGGCGGCATTGCCACGTTGAATGGCAATGCTCAATTTCTGTGCGAAATAAAAGCCAGCATTCTGGACACCCGACGCCTCCATCAATCGCCTGGCCAAGTCCCGATAAAGGCTTAAACGATAATAACGATAATAATATAAGTAGTAGTTTGCGGCGAACTGAGATCCTCGCGATCCCTATATCTTCACAACGCCTGGACCGATTCAGCTCATATTAGAACTTAAAAATTGTATTAAAATGAACTACTTGCCTACAAAATTTCATGAAGATCAGATTAACGGTTCACAAGTTATCATCGGACAAATATACACGCAAACTTACAAACATACATACAAATGCCGATTTGTCCCAGTAAACTCTGAGACCTTCGCTTCGCTCGGTCAATAATATAATACTTATAACGATACGTTTATTATTTCACATAAACAAAATGATTTTCATGATGATGACTTACGTACTTACTGGTAAATGGAAAGGAAAAAGAAACTCATACATAATTATTCCCTTATCTGTATCATCCGTTGCATTTCAAATTAAAACATGTAAGCTTTTTACCTTTTAAAACCATTAAGAAAATGAGGTCTCAAATCTCAAATTAACAATAGAAATTTTAAAAAGGTACTTACAAAACCATTAGCCACAATGTATCTTGTTTATATCCAACCACGAAGCGATATAATCGTAAAAAGAAACAGAGCGAATTAAATGCATAAAATTACTATAATTCCAGATTTCGCAAGTTTTTGCACACAGACCTCAAAGTCGTTACAATAAAACTTCTTGAATTATTCCTAGCCTATTAATTGTTATCTTTCGCAGTTTTACTGCGTTGTTATAAACTGTACGAGTTTGTTCTACAGATCTTGATTCTAGAAGTAATTTTACGTAAATCGTGCTTTTTTGTACTTATCTTTAAGTTCATTTAACATGCATATGTTGCGCTCAGCGGACTAAATATCTCGTAAATATCCTCAAAGCTGTACAACTGCAACTATATTATATAAAATAAATCGTGAAGATGAGAGATGTAGGCTGGAAATTATTTTTTTCTCGAGTTTCGCAGTCCCACAGTCAGTGGTCAGTGCGTGCGTCTTGTTCTTAAGTTATTCCTTTCTTTGCTATTAACCTATTGTTAACATGCTCGTTATCTTGTTGCAGATTGCCAGATACAGCTTAGAGGAGGTGAGAATCGTGAGCTTTTACAGACCTATTTGAAGGAAAATTATGCGAAACTTCAAGTGGGTTTGGAGGCCAACTTGATAGATGCAACCTTTATTTTATACTTTACGTTTTAGTTCAGTCTCAGAACAAGATAATCCAATATTTTTTTCAAAATTTTACTCGCTTTTATGTTTACTAGTGCTAATACTAAACAGCTAGTAAACGCATTATCATTTGAGTTGTCGAGCAATAAACGTCACTCCATAAGACTTGTAAGTGCGAGCGAGATCGACCGATATACCACTCGATAAGAGCTGTAAGTGTGAGCGAGATAGACAGATTGAATGATTTATGACCCGACGACTCAGATGATAATGTGTTTACTATAGAAGACGTCAACTGATGAACAAATGCTATTTCCCCTTACGGCGAAAGTGTGATATAATCCTTGCTACCGCCGTGTTGTCCATACAAAAAGCGTAGTCGTAACCCACCCCTAAATACTATCCGATTTCGATGATTTTTATATGTTATCTACATCGTAAAAAACTAGGTTAGTACGGTTTTTTTTTAAATTTCGCTATATCTTCGTTGTTTATAGGCACTTAAAGTAACAATATTTTTTGCGTCGAAAATACGACGCAGTAAAGTAGTTGCTATTAGAAAGCCATAAACTTCATTGAAAAAAAAAAAAAAAAACTGCATCATAGATTATAGTTTATTCAAGCTATTTACTATCAGCTTATTTCATAAAAAACTTAGGAATATTCACTAACTCTCTCATTGCACGCACGAGAAACAGAGCGACAGCTATACAATTGCAAATATCGAACGCGCCAATACCTCGGAGTACTATCCTCTTAGGCGGCTTGGGGATCTTAGAACGCTCACCGTTTACTAAGAGAACGCTGCGGTCTGTCGCAGTTTTAGGACATGGGTTCATCTGGCTTCTACGTTTAGTTTATTCAAAATCAGTTCAGAATACTCGTTAAAGCTAACTTTCCAAAAGATATGAACACATGGCATATTGTATAACTCTTTGTAATCTCGAAACAACAGTAAGGCTTGCCTAAAGCAATATACATTTTTGAAGCATTACTTAAGGTAACGGGAAGAGCAGCTAAATTAAAGGCGTTTTACCTCACTATATTTTGATAAATGAGCTGGTAGCCCCGGTCCGTACTCTGACCACGGTATCAAACATTGGGCGGGTGCGTACGGAACCTTATAATTACGTTTGATTGAATACGCGTTAGCTGGGATATAATTAGTAAATTTTCACACTTTCGCTTTTAAGGGACTTGTTAGTAAAAAGCAGGTATCATAAATCTTTAATTAAAAGTCCTGTGCATAGAAAAAGATAACATAGAGACAAATTTGTAGTGGTAGGGCTCTCGTGCAGAGTCCGCCTGGGGAAGTACCACACCTTTGCCAGTTATTCAACCGCCGAGCAGTAGTGTGCAAGCATTACTGTGTTCCGGATTGAAGGGCAATGTTTCCAGCGTAATTACTGGGCATACAGAGACTTAACATCTAACATCTCTGGGTGACGAGCGCAGTGCATTGCCGCGCATAGTTTTGAACTGTTGAAGTTCAAAATTCTGGGTGGCACTGAACTGTTATGGGTAAGCGTGACGCTTAACATCAGGTGAGCGACTTGCTCGTCTCGTCACCGAGTAACATAAAAAAAAAATAAAAAAAAAAAAAACAACATAAAAAAAAAAAAATGTAGCTAAAAAAATTCGCCATACCTACATTGTAGACGCGAAATATTGTTATGTAGACTGTTATTAAGATTTGACTAGTAATTCTAAGGCTAGGTTGCACCATCTGGATAACTTTAAACTACAGTCATAACTGCAGTTAAAACTCCCGTTAAGCAGAAAAATGTGTTGCATCATTTTAACTGCTTCATGGTTAAGGTTAAGGTTTTAGTGGTAGGGCTCTCTTGCAGAGTCCGCCTGGGGTAGTACCACACCTTTGCCGGTTATTCAACCACCAAGCAGTAGTGTGCAAGCATTACTGTGTTCCCGGTTGAAGGGCAATGTTTCCAGCGTAAAAGTTAATTTAACTCCATAGTAAACCGTATATCCATTAATGATATTCCTGAAATAGCTCATATATATGTATATATAGGAGAGCGGGCAAAACAGCGAGGGATAACTAAAGTATCATTACATTAAAACCGCGCGTGATTTATAGATTTGTGGTGGATTAATCTTTTTTTTGGACCGCTTTATGCAAACAGTTATGAGCAGATCTGAATATATTGACCAGTGTTGAACTCTGCTTAGAAACCATTTTGTAATGTCGACGTAATAGGAAAATTATAAATGGGTTATTTAAATCTCTTAGTCACGTCCACAGATCTATATCTATAGGAATATATAAATAAATAAACTCTTTGTTGTTCACATCAAAATGCACTTAAAGTTGTCTCGCTCGCGCATTTTTGCGTTATTTAAAATATAAAAGTGATAAGTAAGAATATTCAAAAAGTCTAAGACGTGTGTGTTTTTTTTTTTAACACCTTTGTTTTGATTTTTTTTTGGAAAAGACAGTTTTTTTTTTTCTGTATCTGCTTTCATGTTAAAAGATGTCAAAACAAAGATATCTTTAGTATATTTTTGACTTTGTGGTATACAGATACGACATACAGTTTTTGGAAAAACGCTATCTACAAAAACTTCCATGATGTTGGGTGGAATAGCTATGGCATGACTAAACATATTTATAAAATAAAGCTCCTTTCCGCCGAAAATCAGATGATCGAATGCATAATTTAATTGAGTATGCTTGTATGTTGATTAAGTTTTTGCGTTTCAGGCAATGAATTTAATTAGTTATAAAAAACTATATTAATTATCACACTAATATCATAAATGCGAAAGTTTGTGTGTAAGTATGTAAGTGTGTTTGTTCCCGTTCAACTCTGTAACAGCTGAACGGATTTGGATGAAAGTTGGTATGGGGGTAGCTTATTTCCTGGATTAACACATAGGCTACTATGGATCCCGAGTTAAAATTTTTGCGTTTTGTATCAAAACTTAAAATAACCTTTCATAAAATATTCTTATCTGATTATATTATTCTTTTATTATATGGTCGACATGCAAAATCCTGATTTAATAGTTATTGACGACGCTTGATCAACGCTTGACCGAACATTACTTACAATACCATTTATAACAAACTAGCTGCGCCCCACGGTTTCACCCGCTATAAGTCGGTACGGTAATATTAATCCAGGGTATAAGCTCCATACCAAATTTCATTCAAATCCGTTCAGCCGTTACAGAGTTGAACGAGAACAAACACACTTACATACTTGCACACTTACACACAAACTTTCGCATTTATAATATTAGTGTGAAAATACAACAGACATAGAAACATTAGAATACAATTCACCAAACATACAAGACAAGTGCATATCCACTATTAACACAGCATACAAAAATATACATAATGCTGAGTGTGCAAGGCAAGACAAAGTCGCGCGCTCGTCACGCTTATAGCATGCCTTGATAAAGATCACCGAATATGATCGAAACTATAGTAGGATGTAATGATGGTTCCCGTTTAAAAAAAAATGTTCATAAAATAATAATTATATTACTACATATAATGTTTTTACTAGCCTTGTGCCTTTTTTCCGCCTTCTGAGCCGTAGGTTGTGAGTTCGATTCCCAACCAAGACAAATATTTGTGTGATGAACATGGCTGTTTGTTTTTTGTCTGGGTGTTTCTATGTATTCTATGTAAAAAAATGTATCAGTTATCTGGTTCCCATAGTACAAGCTTGCTTAGTTTGGGGCTAGATGGCGCTGTGTGCTAAAAACATCCACGTCCACCAAAATAATAAAGAGCGATTATATGACGAACCAAATTTAAATTAATAGTTCTGATGAAGTTGGTTCTTTTTTATTGACCGAGCGTAGCGAAGGTCTCAGAGTTTACTGGGACAAATCGGCATTTGTATGTATGTTTGTCCGATGATAACTTGCGAACCTTTGATCCGATCTTCGTGAAATTTTGTAGGCAAGTAGTTCATTTCAATACAATTTTTAAGTTCGAATATGAGCCGAATCGGTCTAGGGGTTGTGAAGATATAGGGGTCGCGAAGTCTTAGTTCGGTGCGAACTTCTAGTTTTAAAATATTCCATTATGCATTTAAATTAATTTTAGTATCGCATATTAAGAACCGGGCAATCGGTGGATGCAAGTGGCATATTGTCGGTCGGTGTGGCGGTCTAAAGGGGAGGCCTATGTTCAGCAGTGGACGCCTCCTGGCTGATAATGTATAATGTAATGTAATATTAAGAACACTCATCGTCAACGAGCTGGTGCGCTCAGTATATAACTCTACATCTAGTAAAGACGTTATAAACTTGCTAGGGACTAGCCGCAATAAAGTACAAACAGAGAAAATAAATACTAATTCGAGCCATCAACTCAAATAGCTACCTTATATTTTACACGCCAGTGGCGAAGCTAATTTTACTACGTACCTACCTATAGTGTGACATCGCTATTAACGAACGTGGTCAAAAGATGAATCGTAACTAATATTACAATTCAGAGGAATGTAGCCGCAGCCTTATCAGGAGCAATAAAGCTTCGAGGTATAAAAATGAATACGTTCGTCTCGAAGAAAAAACTTCGTGTCCATACAAAACGTCAAAAAATGCATAAAAAATGGATCAACGCCATCTAGCGAACTATAGAAAGTAACTTTGTCCCATACATTTTATTGCAAGATCCACGAAAATTTTGTATAGAATATCTGTTTCTTGGTATAATGTATATATATGTATACAACGAATAAAACTAAATTATCATTAAATAACTAGCAGATACAATTATATACACAAACTTACAAATTAAATATAAGGAATTAAATTTACTGTCTTATTTTTACCCAACTGCATAAAAAAGGAGGGTTATGTTTTTCGGGGTCTATGACTCTAAGTAAATAAGTATGTTTTGTTGCCTTACGAAAAGTAAACAAATAGGTAAATCGGCAAGCCCTAAAGGCAAAACAAAACAAGCGCATTTTTTTTAAGTTTATATATTTATTTGTATATATTTATAGCATATTTTTTATAGTTGCCAGCCATAGGTAGCTACAATACAAACGATCGAAAAACATAGATTGATATGGAGGAGGCCTTTACCAAAAGAGGAGTTCTTAATAATGTTTCTTACTTATTCACGTCGAAGCGGCCGAGCGGATGTGGTTGCAATTCGGGATGCAGACAGCTAAGTGGTAAAAGCTGTCTCTAATACTAACACATCGTGCGATGACAGAAAAACACTAAACAATTAAAATATATACTTGTGTCTTAGGTGTTAAAGATAGACGTTGTAGCAGTGCCTTATCTAAGTTCCTTATGAACTTTGTCGTATTGTATATGTAAAATGTTTTAATTCACGATTTTATTCTTTGCTTTTCATTTCGTGTGGAGAAGAATGCTCTATATCTATGATGAGATTCACGAGTCATGACATGACGGTCTCGGTAAATGCATTTTATTATTAGTGCATTCTGTACGCAGACATTTTTTTGCGTCCGCCTATCATAGGCGTGGATTGCATGAATGAATTTTTAACCATACAATTGTAAACGCAATTTATAACCTCGGCGCGGTCCCGGCGCGGTGCGATTTATTTTAAGGACTCGTTTACATAATACACGCATTCTTGCTCGCACAATCAACACCCAAACTAATGTTATAAATGCGAATCTAACTCTCTCTGTCTATCTGTCTCTTTGTCTGTTATCGCGTTATCACGGCTGAACGGATCGTGCTGAATTTTTACATAGATCTAGCTTAAGGGTAGGAGACGGGCATAGGCAACTTTTTTTTAATTGGTCCATGTGCACGAAGTCGCGTGCTACACCTAGTTTTTATACAATTTTTTTTTTTTTTTTTTTTGATAGTCAAGACTAGCAAGTCGATCGTCTGATGTTGCGCGGCACGCTTGCTGATAACAGTTCAGTGCCACCAAGAAATTTGGACATCAACAGCTAAAAAAAATGCGTGACAGTACACTGCTGAGCTCGTCACACTCAGATTAAGTGAAATCTCTTGTGCCCAGTATTTTTCTTGGAAACATTGTCCTTAAATCTGGTAATGTTTATATACTACTGTGGCGGTTGAATAACTGGCAAAAGTGTAGTACTTCCCGAAGCGGACTCTGCAAAACAGTTCCACTACTGCCAAAACTAGATATAGATAGATAGATAACTCTTTATTGTTCACACCATAAATGACATACATAAGACAAAAACACAACTTAAAACTAGTGAAACAACTAGCGGCCTTATCGCTTAAAGCGATCTCTTCCAGGCAACCTTAACATGAAGAGGATTTGTAAGGAAGAGGTAAGGGACGGGGTGTGCTATTAATAATACTACATTTTCATTATTACATCAGTTATGAAGTTTATAAATTCGATCTAAGCATATTAGTCTGATATAACGTACCTACTTATACCTAATAACTGAGCAATGGTGAAAACATTTTTTTTTTAAATTACAAACGTTCGCTATTAATGAAAACTTTCATGAATCAACATGAGAATAAGTATAAAACATTTTAAATGTTCATCATCAACAGCCTGCAGAAGTCCACTGCCGAACAAAGGCCTCCCCCTTAGACCGCCACACTGAACGACAATTTGCAACTTGCGTCCACCGGTTACCCGCGACCATTAAAATGTCGTCAGTCCACCTAGTGGGAGGCCTACCTACGCTGCGTATTCCAGCTCGAGGTTTTGAATGTTACATTAATGAAAATGATTTTTCAATTTCAGGCTCAGTAATCTTTTTTCCACTTCCGTAGTCGAGTAAAAAAAGCAGCCCTAGACAGAATATTTCGTACGCACGACGCCCCTTAGTTTGTAAATACAATGTAGTTAGATTTTCATGCTTTTATATCCTAGTTTTTTTTCTTTTTTCTTTTACTTATACTGTAAACCAACATTATTTGGTACATACTGTCCGGCGGAGGGCATTGTTACACCATAACACAGGTTTATTCCCAGCTTGGGTAACAATGCTTATCAATCTGGTTTATATAATATATAGAACTAAGCGATGATTACTGTTTATTGATATTTAACGTTTGTTACCACCAATAAAACTTTTTCAATTTTTCAATTTTTCAATTTTCAACTGGTTATATTATCTTTGGTTCTGTCCATACACAAAGCTGGCTAATACGGGTCAGTAGGTATGGGTTACGAGGTGTTATTTTCTTACAAAGTTATGGGAAAGTCCCTTTTTCCCCTTGTTCACAAATGTCCCTTAAGCTTAAGAGATTATATTAATGCCGTAACATTACCACCTAGGTGTGAAATTAGAGAATTGCTTTAGCATTTGGCCTTAGCTCAGTTCATACAAAACTGTGTGAAAATGCCCTTAACGGCCTACTTTGGTAAAAATATGATTTTTCTATTTTGAGCCCCTCATAAGTTATGTTGATTAAAAATCTTATTTTCGAATAGATGTTTTTCATGTTCTGTAATCTACTATTGCATGGCAGGAAAACAAGATTATACATATGACAATCCCCCGAATACTGAAACGTTTGTTAACTTTGACGACAGATTCAGTTTATTGCTGCCTTTGTCATTTGCTTAGTGCCAGACAAAGGCAGTATTAGAATTAATCTGTTGTCAAAGTTAACAAACGTTTCAGTATTCGGGGGAAGGCCTCGAAAAAAAAAAAGCATTGAAACGATCTCGACTTTTCGCTGGCGCTCGAAACCCCTAGTGTATATTGAAGTGATTATTACACTAATGAGGTAATAATAATATCTAGGTTTGCATGGTGATGGCACTGAATTGCGATTGATTAGAATGTAATTGTGATGTAATTAGAAATTATCTTATTTTTTGACTATCGCGCGCTTAAGCCATCTCTTTTCATCTGCGCGCGAAAGTAATACGCACTATTCATATTTAGTTAAAGTTATTTTATTTTTAGAGACCATCTATCTATACCTATATCTATCTATACGCAATAAGGGTCTAGATACTTTAACCACCTCGGCCCGAGCCGAGGTTCGTACCGCAGCGGTACCCTTGCGCTAGTCACCCTCGCGTTTAATAATAGTTTTAGAGCTCATCGCCATATACGTTCGCCAAAGTCCGCTAAGGTTGTAGTGGCCAGTACTTTCCAACAACGTAGTCATCTCAAAAAATTAAATAATAAGCCAGCGTTTTAGTCACACGTCGCACTCTCATAGATTACAGTTATGAATTATTTAAAAAGAAGTCTACTTCCAAAGTAAACCCAATCGGATTGTTAATTTTCAAGCAATTAAGACATTTTTACTAACTTATAATTACAAAAAAGTTGCATCTACTCGTAGCTTCCAAATAAATTAAGCCAAAGAGTAGTTGCAACATAGATATGGTATAAATCAAAACTATGAAGTAACAATAGCTCTGCTAACGTACTTACGTTCTCGCCCATTTCGTGCATATGCGGGCGTGGTTGTACACGAATTTAATATATGCATATGCAGTGGTCATATCTTACGTTTCCTACATTATGGTGCTACTTACGGTGTATTGTTTGTGCTAACTGCGACGTTTATTGTGTTTATTATACATTGTCTTTGTATCTAGTTACTGGATAAATATTTGTTTTAAAGAGCAATTTAATGGTGTGTTTTAAATCGGCTATATTGAAACTAACGTCGGGGCTCTTTTTCACAAAATCCTTCATAATAGTTTTGAACCGCTGTTAAGAATCTTTATGTATGAAATGTCTATAATATGTGTCTATCAATATATAACAAGATACCGAATGACATTAAAGTGTTGGAAGGGAATAAATTTAAAACTACTTTGACTCACTGGCTTCTTAGCAACTGTTTCTATAGCATCAAAGAATTAATAATCGTTAATTCAAGTTATATAACAATAATAATATATAATTTTATAGTATAGTTCTATAACATAAAATATTTGCACGTCTGCTTGCAGACTAGATACACCGTGATAATAAAATAATTTATAAGAACATTATTAACATGTATTATTGCAAATAAATGATTGATTGATTGATTGAACTTTTAGTGCTTTATCAATGTCGAAATGTAAGTACCGTTTTCAAAATTACGAAGGATGCGTTCTTGTGAGCTTCAATCACGGTATTTATTTACTCTCAAGTGTTATCATCATCTTCGAGCTTGGAGATCAGTAAGCAAAGCTTCTTAATTCATGATTTAGAGTCTAAAATTGTAGGGTTTTTTATAATTATCAAAACTTTTCATCTCATTCATATACCTACTATACAGGGCTATAAGCCGAAAAGGGGCTCATGGTACTCATCACTATGAACAACTTTTACTATGTGCCCAAACCTGAAATCGAGAAAAAAAAGCAGCTGTAAGACAATGTAAAGCAGCTATAATGCGTAAAAATGTATTATGCTGCAAAATGCAAAATGCATGCTGTAATGCATTTCGAAAATCGACCCCAAAATAGGTGAAATGTGTTGTTTAATTTATTGTAGCTTATGCGAGCGAAGCTGTGCTTGCAAGCTAGTATTTATAAATAAAAATAAGTTTTACTATGAATTTATTTGTCAGTTTTAAATAAGTGAAATTAAAACCTATTCATGATATTCGAGTCACCAAAAAGACCTTTCCACACAAGCTCGCATTGCCAAAGCAACTTTTACTAACACTCGGTCAGATTTCCAACACTTCTTTACACACAAAGGTAACCTAAAACGACCCATTATACACTATATTGTCATATAAATTACATACACGAGTATTGATTAAAATATTCACGTGATTCTCTTCCGTCAATGGAGATAATTACGTCTTTAAAATAATGCAGTAGAGTTCAATTTTGCTCGTTAAATGTGAATTGACTGTATTTGAAGAGACGTCGCAGTCACAATGCCTATAGTAACATAACGATGGTTTTTCTATCACTTTCATCTGGGTAAAAAATGAACAAATTGTCGGGAGAAAAAAGTGGTCAAAAAACTTAACTTAATTGTCACGGCTATCAGCTGATGTTAGTGGGCTATGACGCGGGTGGCTGTCATTTTGGCTGGTAGGGCTGGTAGTACGTTTGTAAAATGTAAATGTAATCCTAACTACTATTTTAAATGCGAAAGTAGCTCTGTCTCTCTATCTATCTCTCTATCTATCTGTCTCTCTGTCTGGGTGTTTGTCGCGTTATCACGACTAAACGGCTGAACAGATTTATCTGAATTTTTTCAAGTCTGTGAATAGTGCGAGACGTACGTCTGTCAATACATGCGATCCAAATATCCGCAAAAATATACCGTGATATTATATTATATATCTCTTGTTTGTGACAAATTTTCTATACTTACTCTTAATTACGTATTGAATTACGCCTAAGTTCGATTGTTTTGACTTGTTATTTTTAAGGAAGTTGTGTGGTTAGGGCTCGTCTATTCAATTTACCGTAGTCGAAGTATGTAAGTAATTTTTATTACGCAATCTTTAATTTTTAAATTTTAAATTGAGTTTTGTTATTTTTGCAATGCATTTATTCTTTGTCCTACCGTAGTTTCTACATAACGTAGTAATTATTTGCCAAAATCTTAGTTCGGTGCAAATACATGCCAGTTTTAATTTGAGTAACAATCATATTTCCTTTTACAGAAGTTAGACTATAATCATCACAGTTAAAATTACAGAAGTCATTAAAACATTACAAGGTCACTCAAATAACCCGCTCCTTACTTTTCCCGGTGCAAAGGTGCCCATAAACTTCGCCGCATCGCCGCGCTGGATGGCAATGGCCAACCTTTGCACCAGGAACGAGCCGGACAGGGAGTCGCCTGACTTTCCTGTCAGCCTACGCCCTATCTTGGCGACCGAACTCTCTGCTCTAAATCGGTCTAATCTTCTCGCTAAGGACGGTCGTACTGTCGTAAGGTTTTAGCGCAGTTGGGTATTTGAAAACAGTATTGCTGTCGCTCTGTTCCCTGTACGTGCGATAGTGAATTTACCTATAAATACATTGTTTGATAATAAGAATAGGAATATATTTAGTTAGAGTCTGGCAATATGGGCAATATTATACTGTCAGCGCTGGACTTCAAGGTCCCGAAGGGCTGGTTTTTGGTATAGACCTTTGATGATGTAAGGTGGAGCAAGCGTACAACTTTGATCAAAAGAAGATGTAAGGTGGAGCATATTAGCGTTTCAGGGGAAAACTGTGATAGCCCCCTAAATCCCTCCTTCGCCTTGTTGCACCTATCTCTAATGTATTTTTCTTTTCATGTCCTTTTGTGGTGTCAAAAAAGTGTTATTGTGTTGTATAGGGTTGTGAATCTTATATTTTGTTTTAAGTGTCTGTTTGGATAAATTTTAAATTAAAATGGATTTAAAAAAATATATTTTTGGCATTCAATAAAAAATTACTTTTCTTCGTCATAATTTAAACGCAAAAAGTTGGTCTCTTTAGTTGCCTTCTATGAAGATATTGCGATAGGTAAATTAGAAGAAAAAAAACACTTTATCTATAGTTTTTCGCGGTATCGGTAAAATATATCGCATAACAGCATAACATTTAGGGGTGGGAAACAGTTGGCGCTTTTTGTATAGACAAGTAGGCGGTTAAAGAGTGACGTAAAAACGAGAGAGAGAGAGAGAGAGAGAGAGAGAGAGAGAGAGAGGGAGAGAGGGAAGATTAGAGCTGTCACTATTTGATAAGTAGAAGTTTGTAGTTTGATCATAACGTTTACAGAGTAGTACACTAAATAAAAAGTGCTCGTTTAGAGGAAATTACTTATTATAAAACAGCGCCAAAGATAAACTAACTACGATTCTTGATAGAACTACAACGTAGAGCTGTTTTTGGTGACTACCCACAACTATGATTTTAGGAACATTCCAGTGTGTAACAACCCTACAACGGGCGGCTGTGTTACCATGGCTCCTTCGTGTTTTACTTTTTACCAAATTGTTCAGATTCACTTTCACTGTCGCGTGTCGTATTCACTGGCAATGCGTAATGCACCGCAACCGTGATGTGATTCCAGTATTTGACCGAGCGAAGCGAAAGTCTCAGTCTACGCGAATAAGTCGGTGTTTGAATATATATGCATGTTTTTGTGTATTTTTATCCGAAGATAACTTGCGAATCGTTAATCTGATCATCATGTTTATTTTAATTTTTAATAGGATATTAGGTAAGTTCAATAAAGCAATAATAAACAAGTCTTTTTTAAGTTCGAATATGAACAAAATTAGTAAATCGAGCCTAGGATGCGCACCGCGACAAAATATTCAAAAAAGGTTCCTATTTACGCCATTCTTTGAAAACAACACAAAAAACTTGCACGGTAGCGAGTTTAAAAAAATTAACGAGCTATAAAATTAATTTATGTGTAAAACTTTACTATGGCCAAATAAATAAACCTAGTTGCTCAAGTTGCCAGGTTTTTATCACCCACGGCATTTTATTACTCCAAATAAATTTTATCACAGACTTATTTTGTTCACGCCTCATAATTTTCTACGAGACAGAAAAACTTGCCATTTTACGAATATTTTTGCCATAATTGCGAACTAAGCTTTGGAAAATATGGTGCCATTTTTACGGTACTTACTTTCTTTTTAATGAGTAATTATTTATTTTATGTGACTGTTAAGTATAGAGTTTTGATTTTCAGTAGGGAAAAGTATTTTAGAGTATGATTTATTAAAAAATGTACTTAGGTACTAATACTATTTATTATCCCATAAATACCAGAGAAGAGCGTATTCCAAGCACTATAGACAATTTAATAATTTTTCCAATACTTTAATAGGTGTCATCAGAAGTATTAGTTTTAATTTATTGGCACTAATAAGCACAGTTTTTTATGTGTGACAGGGTAGGTATTTGACCAAAACTCAGCTGATGTTGAGTGACGATGTCGTCGAGAATATTGAACAAGCCTGGGATGGGACCTGGCTCTCAAGTGAAGACGCTGGAACGCACTGTTAGGAGCGTTAACAGAAAAACGCGGGCGAAGCCGCGGGCAGAAACTAGTCTTTCTTTACGATTCTCATTGAATTGTATAGAAAATGGTTTACAAATAATTTCCCGTTCAAAATTACTAACCTAGGCACCTAATTAAGTATTTCCAGTTGTAAATCTTTAAAAACCATAAAATAAATATCGTTCAGGGATAAGGTATAGAATTACCTGTTTTATGACATAAGCCCTTCGTACCGGTGATTAGAACCGGATGGCAGAATAAAAAAAACGTTGGGCAGGATACGCTGACGCAATTAGTAAAACCATCGTTTGAAATGCCCTGGGATACCATAACCTCTTATTACGATCGGAGCTGTCAAACCTAAAGATCTGGACCTGTACCGTGAGGTACTTATTGCGATGATTAGGCTCAGCCGATGACGCCGCGCGACCATACACCTTATAACGCGGCGACACGGTTCGTGGTCGCGCGGCGTCATCGGCTGAGCCTAACAATCATCGCAATAAGCACCTCACGGTACGGGCCCTGGTTCCCTTCAATAACGGTGGCGTCATTTAGTGGCCGTATAAATACGGTTACGGTACACGTGGAATGGACGGCCGTCTTTTTATGGAAAGCGGACCACAAAGTACGTGTCAACGTTGGCATATGGACGACCTTGATTGAGCGTTACTCGTATATTTGGAAGAAAACGTAATTAAACTAGCTGCGCCCCGCGGTTTTACCCACTATTCTACGGAAATCGAATATTTTTTGAGATAAAAAGTAGCCTATGTGTTAATCCAGGTTGTAAGCTACCTCCGTACCAAATTTCATTCAAATCCGTTCAGCCCTTACAGAGTTGAACGGGAACAAACCCACTTACATACTTACCTATTTACAAATTTTCGAATTAATAATATTAGTGTGATAATGAAATAATTAATAATAATAACTACGAGAGCTGGACTGCTCGGTGTACACACGCAACATAGTAATCAGTGTAGTAGATTTTCCTCTTGTGATGTTGTTAGTTTTATGTTATATTAGTAATATTTGATAAAAAACATTGTAAAAGTTGACAAAGGGCATGGACCCCGGAGTACGTGGAGCTGCACTAAGAATTAAAAAAAGAGTTTCTTAATTTGACTTTAATTTCGTTCAAAATAACTAAAAGCCAAGCTGAAATAACAAAGAAATAGTGGCGAGTTATATGATTTTATATGTGATATTTTGATGATATAAATTAATATTTCTTGCATTACATTAATTATTGAAATAACTAAAATAATTTAATAATTATGATAATATATATGTAATTATGTGCTACTTGCATAATTGACCGAGCGAAGCGAAGGTCTCAGACTGGGACAAATCGGCATTTGTATGTATGTTTGTATATTTGTCCGATGATAACTTGCGAACCGTTGATCCGATCTTCATGAAATTTTGTAGGCAAGTAGTTCATTTTAATACAATTTTTAATTTCGAATATGAGCTGAATCGGTCCAGGGGTTGTGAAGATATAGGGGTCGCGAGGTCTCAGTTCGCCGCGAACTACTAGTTATAATAGTACTTGCCCACTATTATATAAGTCATCTCAATTAGTAGCATCGGAATCAAACACATCAACTGTTTACTTGTCTAGCGTCAACATTTCAAAGTCAGTGCTACAAAAATAAACACACTACATTACTTACCATCTGTGCTCAAATGTTTTGCATAATTCGACATACGAATGTGCGTAAAAAGTTCTTTTAAAAATACTCGTAAGACGTACTCGCGGGAAAAATACAAGGAGGTGGCATACGTAACTGTACACCGTGAAGACATTTATGACTATTTAACAAAAACTGGCGATATTTTGAATGATTTGTCTAAAAATCGACGCAAGAATAAAATATGGCAATTTTATAACTGTACACCGTGAAGACATTTATGACTATTTAACAAAAACTGGCGATATTTTGAATGATTTGTCTAAAAATCGACGCAAGAATAAAATATGGCAATTTTAATAAATTGCCATATTTAAAAAACGTTTTGAGTTTTTGCGTTGACACCCAGTCCAAGCTGTTTAAAGTTTTAAGCCTCTTCTTGATTAGGGTTACTTTAAAATCGGTGGCAAAACAGACTGAACAACTGACACTGTACTGAACAGACATACCAAAAAATAAACAGCCAGAACAAGAAAGCGAGTTTGTAAAAACATGATAAAGGGCGCACCACATTGTACGCGTTGTAGGCATACGAGCCACTGATGTAACTTGGAACTTACGTACGGATATACCACATAAAAAAAATTCCTCTTCTGTGGGATATACCAATGAGTTTTCTGTGAAGGAAAATATCGTGAGGAAACCTGCATATTTCCGGAGAAGAAATTCGATGGCGTGTGTGAATCCACAAAACAAAGAATCCGAAGTCACTACGAGGGTTAGCTGATATTCCAGCAGTGGGATGTTAAAATGTGATACAGAAGATTAAAAATGTTTTGATGGATCTTTTATTTTTAAAACCGAGCGAAGCGAAGCTCTCAGAGTCTACGGGAATAAGTCGGCGTTTGTATGTCTGTTTGGGTGTATATTTGTCCGTCGATAACTTGCGAACAACTTGATCCGATCTTCGTGAACTTAGACGCGTAGGCAAGTAGTTCATTTGAATACAATTTACAATTTTGAATTTGAGCAATATCAGCCCTTTGCTTGTGAGGTGTAATCACAAGATCTCAGTTCAGCGGAACTAATTAGTATATCTTTTACTTGACGGAGTTGATCTAAAAAAAGAGAAACGTTAAAAATATTTTTGATGTTTTGTTCAAATTAGCTGTGGCACGACTACAAACGGTCGGTCGGTGTTACTTCTGGGTAAAAATACTACGGTTAAACTAATTGTAGATACAGGATCCTAATCTAATAAGTAAAGTAACTTTAGTATCTACTAAAGTTATACTATACATTTTTCGTTTGTTGCCCGTGGTCCAACCGCGTGGTTCTACCAGTAGAACCACGGGTAACTTCTGTTGCGCGTGGTTCTATCAGCCTGTGGCTCAACCGCAGTTACGCGTTTCTGTCAATAAAAATATTATGCCATCTCCTCTCAGTATCTACTCCACGACATGCGCTGAAACGACCACGGGGCGCCGAGTGTTGACAGGTGCATAAGTTAGTTCCATTACCATTCATAAATCATGGAAATTTATTGATATAAGTTCATTGGCTATTTCTTTTAACTGGTACTTGAGATATTGATCGAGATTGTACTTGAATAAGTACTGCTAGAGAATTGCTAAGCTAATCATATTTACATTTACTCACTAGCTGCACCCCGCGGTTTCACCCGCTATTCTACAGAAACCGAATATTTTATTTTCGGGGTTTTAGCCTATGTGTTAATGCAGCATTTCCAGCAAATCCGAACAGCCGTTACAGAGTTAAAAGGGAATAAATACACTTAGATACTTACCTACTTACACGCTTATACACAAAGTTTCGTTAGCTACGTCCTCTCTCTAGGTTTAGGTTTAAAGAACTTTATTATCAACAAAGACAACATGTCACTTATGTGATAACATAATTTAGCTTAGATAGGTGTTCGTCGTCGTATTAACTAATATAAATAAAATGTACAAATAAATAAATGCTGAAAGTAGGTAGCTAGGTATCTAAATTATTACATTATTATCATTTATTGCAAATGACCCACCACTTTTTTTTTTTTTTTTTGTTTTAGGACAATAATAAGTTATTTGATATGATTTGTTGAGCGAATTGTCGTCTCTCGCTGTGCTATCTGCCTCGGTCCTATGCCAATCGGGTCCAGGTACGACCCGCGATTAAAACATATAGTCGACCCATGTCGCTGCAGAACGACCAACGCTCCGCTTACCTTTCCTTACCTCGTTTAATTACGTACTATTTGTAAATCGTAAATTTACTATTCTGTCAGAAATAGACCAGCTATTTCTAGTTATTAAACTCAATCTAAATTCCATGCGTATAGGAACAGTAAATTTAAAGCACTAAACGTGAATAGAGTCATAGAGCCAGTAATCATATACATCGGCTGGACATATTTACGAGATTATGGCTATCATAGGGCTGCACAAAGCACTTAGAACAAATAATAACTGTTGCAAATGACCTTATAGTGTGTAAACCTATCTTATGAGAGGTAGTGTGCATATTGGTATGTTGTGTCTCTTTATGATAAGACATTTTTAAGCAACTTTGGTTTTATGTCTGTTATTATAAAAGTGGAGATCATTTGATTCTTTTTTTTTAAACACATGTCTTCGTTTAAAAGAGAAAATACTATGTTTTCTTAACTAAAGTATTTATAAATTGCAAACTTAAAAAGCGAGAAGATTACAATTACCGAACAAAACCTGGGGGAGCTGACGTAAAAATTAACCATTCCAGTAAGATATAGTGTAATGTTGAGTGCAGTAAGCACGAGGTTCGATTACGTATCGATGTTGATAGAAAGGGTGATAGAAGTCAACAAAGTTGGTGTATTTTTGTTTTTTGATTTCTCCTCAAATTGTCTAGGTGAACTAAAAGAACGGATTTTGCGAAATTCTATATGTAAAGGGGTTAAATGGACCTTAAAGTTTGTATGTAAATGAAATCTTTTTTCATGCTAAGCCAATGAAGCTCGGTTTGTGAACTGAGCATACAAAGTAAAGAAAGACGTCTCAGGATTTTTCAAAAATCAATCCTTGAAGAGGTGAAATGAGGGGTTTATTTACTTCATATATCTGTTTTTTTTTAAATTTTGTATTGTTCGCATTTTTTTTTAATACACAGCAAGATTCAAAAATTTAAAACAGTAGTTTCAATATACCCTGGTTCACGGATCCCTGGGAGGACGATTGCTATTTGATACAATCAGTCCTCCCACAGATCCAACTAACTAACTATCAAATACAGTAAGATGTTACTCGAACTTCTAATGTACCGAAGCAATGATGTTTGTGTTCCATTACATTTCTTCAGTATACTAAAAAAGATGGTTATAAATGAATTCCTTTAAAATATTTCTGACTATTGTTATGTTTGTATATTCAATATTGATCTACCACCTAAATTACTGACCGATTTTGGATTGCGAGATATTGATAAAGGGATTAAAAATATGAAACACTCGGAGTGACGCTCAATTTGTTTAATAAGGATATAATAAATATATGTGGCCTGGCTTGGCACTTCCCTTGTGTAGCATGGCTTGGAGGATGTTATAGTGGCACGGCGGGAGGGGGCGTGTCGTCTTGGCTTGGCTTTGCATTGGCGGATTTAGGCTGACGTCAAGTCTCGGCCGTAACATATATTTCGAGTATCTTTCTCTTATATTTGGCTCTACACGTTGTGTATTTAGCCAGTGTCAAGTATTGTAATATTTCAAGCGAAATCAATTATTTCACAATTAAAACTAGTCTCAGTTCTTTGGGTCTTACTGATAAACATTTAATCAATGTCCTAAAATGGTCCGTCACGTATTCGCGCGTAACATTTTCGCGACAGCAGCAGAGCATTTTAAGCATTGATTAACTTAAAGAAACGTTCATAAGTAAGGCACTATCTTTAATTCTAGAAGCTCAAAAAAGGTTGCATCCGAGAATAATCCGCGCGCTTATAAATTGTAATTATACCATTTTAGTCACGAGTATAAGTGTGAGAACGAATACCTCATCCGGCACTACGCATTCATCCTTCTGATAAAGTAAATAGCTTGTTCACTGCTTAGTGCTTATTTAATGCCCAGGTTGTTACTTAGAAATGGCGCCACTTAGTTGGTGCTTGAGTTATAAAGGTTATACATTTGTTTAGCTATTTCTAAAGATAAATCCATCTTTCTATGAAATTGGCATTTTTTAACGACCAAAGTGAAGGAGCAGTTTATATAAGAGCTTCGGCATCTTTGAGCAATTACGTACTATCTATTGACTACATTTCATCGCATTACATTACAATGACCCATTTTATTGAGGTCACTTAGCTCAAATTCACTTAGTCACACACTAGAACTCGCTTTTTCATACAAAATTTTCATAAATATTAGATCCATAAATAGGCTATTTATGGATATAATATTTATGAAAATTTTGTATTAAAAAGCGAGTTCTAGTGTGTGACTAAGTAAATTTGAGCTAAGTGACCTCAATAAAATATAAAATTTGTATTACTTAATATTTCATTTCATTAATTATATAATATAATCGTACGGATGTAATTTACAAAAAATATATGTATATACCTTTCGTAAAAAAATATCTAACTGATGGTGAAAGCCGCATCAAAATCCGTTGCGTGGTTCAGGAAGAGATAGCGGATATACAAACAGACACGCGAAAAGCGACTTTATTTAATACTATGTAGAGAAGAGATAGATATGCAAATAAGGTTTACGTAGTTAATAATATAGCGCAATGGTCGGCATTTGTATGTTTTTTGTATTGTGTATAAATTTATCTCACGAGAACTTGAGAATCCTTGACCTCGTCTTCGTCAAGTAGTATTTGTTTCGGGTAGAATTAACATTAATTAGGTACTTTATTTAATTGAAGATGAAGAATCAAAAATGCTAAAAATGTATTTTTTTTGTGTAAAAATTATATTTTTATTTAAAACTGTGGATGACATTGAACTGTTAAGGTGATGCGTGATACTTACCATCAGGCTAGTGACACGCTCTTCTCGACGCCAAATAGCGAACTAATTTATTACTTTTTTAAATACACACATTAATTATACATATTAAACAGCTATTATTATTCAACTATGAAAATTGTTAGTTTAACTATGTAAGTTGGAACGCAGGTTATAATTCTAAGCATGAGATCGCTTGCAAACTCCGGGACTTGATCTTATCAATATGCCAAATTAGGTAAAGCGAAGTGAACCTGACAACACTTTATCAACTTTATTTATGGGGTAACCAATGAATACGGAATAAGACAGATGTACAACTCTGCCTAAAAAATGTACTTGTCATTTGAAAAATTACATCAGTAAAAAATCCCTTTAACTAACCGAGCGAGCGAAGAGAACAAAGTTTTTGCACCAACAGGCAAAATTTGCTTTCATTTGTCAGAATATCCGGATGTCTGGATGTTTGTATTCACGTACAGGTTGAATTTTTTAACTATCTAATCTTTACGAAACTTGGTATCCAGATTATATAATTTCATAATTTTCTTTTTGATTTTTGATTGAAGCGGTTTTCTCCCATAGAGGGAATTTAATGCGGCTCTATTTACCTGTTAAATGACAAATATGAGTTTTGTTTTAATAAAACGGGAATACTCACGTTAAATTGAGTCGGTTATTCCGACTATAGTGCAAGGCTAGACGAGGTCGCGCGCGTGTCTCGCTGAGAATTCCTTGATAAAGGTCACCGAATGTGATCGAAACTATAGTCGAAATAACCGACTCAATTTAACGTGAGTATTCCCGTTTTATTAAAACAAAATGTATCAAAACCACGTCAGTTTACATAGACAAATATGATCAAAACCGTTTGATCATAATTGGTAGAAATATTTGATACTCAATTTTAAACAAGAATTTCGAATCTGAGAAAAGAATAGTAAAGATCGATCGTGAGGTGAACTGAGAAATTGAGATTGTGCAAAATCGCTCGCGCGCTATGTCTACTGTTTGCTGAACTCCTACTGTTACCTACTGTCCTTTTATTTTGCGTTATAACTGTCCAGGGGCGCTAGTCTCGACTTTTCGCTACAGCACTTTGCGACCCACTTCGGTCGCTATGACGCAAAAATTCGACAACGAACACGAATTGTTAACGATAAAACGCAAAATTCGACAACAAACACTAATTGTTCTGAAAAAACGCAAAAATAGCGTTGAATTTTGCGTCATAGCGACCGAATTTGGTCGCAAAGTGCAAACCGAAAAGTCGAGACTAGCGACCCAGTTGTCTAAGTCTGTCGCCGCTCTAGGGTTAACTTTCGAGTAACTAAATAGAGAACTGTTTATCAGCATAGTAGTTCTTTACTTAGTTGACGATGAAATATTGAGCCTGTTTCAGAGCCCACTTTATTTTAAGGTCGGTGGGGATCTTGTGAAACAGTGTTGCTATAAAATGTAGGTGTCATTATTTTCATCATTGGGTTATTTTCAACAACACCCTTATCTCGATAAAATTTATGTTGTTAAAAATTATGCTTGATTTTATACTTTTTACAATTTATATGTATTACAGTATAGAATTCTTAAAAATTATAGATCGTAAAATTAATTGCTTCACAAATTTCTTCGAGTGACGAGCGCGGTGCATTGCCGCGCGTGGTTTTGAACTCTTCATGTACGAAATTCTAGGTGGCACCGAGCTGTTATAAGCAGGCGTTATGCATAACATCAGATGAGCGACTTGCTCGTCTCGTCACACAGTATAATTTAAAAACAAACTTAGTACGAACATAATTTCGGTAAAATTGTAAATCAGATATCCTATCCTAACTAATATTTTAAATGCAAATGTAACTCTGTCTCTCTGTCTATATGTCTGTCTCTGTCTGGGTGTTTGTTGCTTTATCACGGCTGAACGGCTGAACGGATCGACCTGATTTTTTGCATAGATAGCTTAAAAGTATATAGGAAACGAATAAAGCGTACTTTTTTTATTAGTCCATGCGAACGAGCTAATTGTATAACTTATTTTTGGCAAAGTTTTCATAGTTCTATTGGAGGTTTTAAATTTTATTTATTATTGACCGAGCGAAGCAAAGGTCTCAGAGTTCACTGGGACAAATCGGCATTTGAATGTATGTTTGTGTGTATATTTGTCCGATGATAACTTGCGAACAGTTGATGTGATCTTCATGAAATTTTGTAGACAAGTAGTTAATTTCAATTTTTAATTTCGAATTAATTTTTTATCCAATTTCTTTTTTTTTTTTTTTTTCGAATTTGATCTGAATCGGTCCAGGGGTTGTGAAGATATAGAGATCGCGAGGTCTCAGTTCGCCGCGAACTACTAGTATTTTATTATTCTCTGGAGGGTTAAAAGCAGTAAAAGGTCTATGTAGCAACCCTACAAAATTTACGGGGTTATTATTTTCTTACGTCGTATTTACATGATGTTCCTATTCAATTACCATAAGTGTCGCGTTTTAAAATAATTTTAGTGCATAAAAGACAAAGTACTTAGGTAGATAATTATGTATAATATTGACTTAAAAGGATAACGTAGGCCGCGGGGGCTTCAGACATATTCAATCTGAAGTCTGAACAGGTCGGTCATCTATTTAATAACAGGACAATGTTTAAAATTATACTTATTCTTCGACATACACTTTTTTTAAACTTCTTGGGGTTTTTTGAACCCAACTTGTAAAGGAACCAATACGGAGAGATATTGATGGTATCTGCCTGTATGTCACACCCGAATTTCTGTGAAGTAAGTACCAAAGTCGCCGATATAGCTTCCAGAGTTTGCAAGTTGAAGTGTAATGGGCAGGCCGCATCACACGAGGAACCGATAACCGGTGGGTAAGAAAGGTTCTTGAGTGGAGACCACGAACCGAAACGCAGTGTAGGCAGGCCTCCCATTAGGGGAACCGACGACATATATAAAGTCGCGGGCTATCGGTGGATGTAATTGGCACGTTGTCGGTCGGTATGGCGCTCTAAGGCGGAGGCCTATGTTCAGCAGTGGACGTCTTCTGGCTGATGATGATGATGATTGTAATGTAAGGCAGCGTATTTGTCGCACACGATTGCCTTACCCTAACTAAATCGTAAACCTCGAAACCTCGATCGTCCCGTAACTCGATCGGAAGCAGTCGAGTCGGTGTGGTGAAGGACGCGCCGAGGCCGGTCGACGACCCACAGAATACCAACTATATTTATACATTGACGGCTGCCGACTGTTTGTAGATTAGTCTACCGCAGAGGCTTCAAGTTCACGGTCGCTTATGCACTTGCGCAATTGAAATTTTATTTCAAGTATGTTTTATATCTGTCCGAATCATCTCATAACCGAAATTCTAGATTCTATCTTGCTCAAAGAATTGCAATCGCAGTTCAACGCGGTAATATGGGCAGAATTTTCGGCACGATGCCTACTAATAGCGGTTTGTTAAATATGTGTTAGATAAGGTATTAAAATAATTTTAAAAAATAACGTAAAATTTTGTCAAACAAGCATTTATCTACGATTACAAATTATTATAAAGACATAACACACAACTGTGTTGATTTTCGCCACGATAAAAGTTGCAAATAGCTAAAAATGTTGCTGTCCCTGCGACCATACGTATCGTATCATGTCGTATCATATCGTATCGTATCGTGTCGAATCGTATCGTGTCGTTGCGGCTTGTGGTCGCGCAGCGTCGTCGGTTGAACCTTACAATCATAGCAATAAGCATCTTACGGTACGGGCCGGTCGTATTTTTCAATTAATCTTGACGTAACTTGGTATACAGGTTTTACATTTTTTTTTTTGTCGTAGGGGTTTATTGATTGGAGTGGTATTTCCCCCAAAAAGGAGGGAAGTTTGCTGCGGCGCCATTTACCAGCCGATTTTCACGATAATTGGCAGAAAATTTCGGTGCTCAATTCTAAGCAAGACAAAAAATCTATGAGTTTGACCAAAAAAGTTTGTATTCGCGAGGTCTACTGTTATCAGAACTTTAAACTACTTAATAATGAATTCCCTGGTTTTACAATCACCTGCACAAGTAGGTATTGAATGACGGCTCATTGAAGGCGCCAAGTGCTTTCTAACTACATGCCACTTAGTCCTCATAAATAAAATCACACCCCTGTATATTACGATTTCAGATAAATGTTGGAACTTGTGTTTTACGTTAATTTAAGATTACAATCATTTGGTACTTCTTGTGTAGTAATAGACTGATTTCGTATCTTAACATTATTGATGATTTTGAAATGTCCTTAGCTTTTTTTAATTTTTTGTACATCATCATCATCATCAGCCATAAGACGTCCACTGCTGAACATAGGCCTCCGTCTTAGAGCGCCACACCGACCTACAACGGGCCACTTGTATTCACAGATTTTCGCGACTTTCACAATGCCGTCGGTCCACATAGTGGGAGGCCTACCTACGCTGCGTCTTCCGGTTCGTAATCGCCACTCAAGAATCTTTCTTCCCCACCGGTTATCGGTTCCTCGTGTGATGTGGCCTGCCCATTGCCACTTCAGCTTGCAAACTCTGAAAGCTATGTCGGCAACTTTGGTTCTTCGACGAATATCCTCGTTCCGGTTTCGTATATTTGTACAATTTAATGAAAATAGAGTAAAATGTTGATTTTAAAGAATGAATGTTAAATTCAAAAATCGACATGATAAAAAAAAAATAGATTAAGTTAGAAGCTTTGCGTGGAGATTCACTTCGCTCGATATCTTGCGACTTTTTGAGCACGCCCAAAGCTGTATTGAAAACAATGCATTCCATGCGAAAGTGTAAAAGACAATAAAGAGGCGGAATTGCACAGTTCATTTTTGCCTTCATTTGATAATTAACTCAGTAAGACAGTAGTATACGATCCATGTGACCAGATTTTTCGGACACTTTTTTGGTTGAGATATTTTTTCTTCTCGTGTAGATTTTCTTTGATCTAAACATATAAAATCATACTTGTAGAGATTCCAAAAAGAAATCGTAATAAAAACTCTCATTGGCAACTCTGTAACGACCCGAGGGTTGGCCGGAGCCCAGCGTTGCACTATTAGAACCACTCCAGTGTCGCTCTATGAAAACCACTCAACAAACCTCAAGTCAAAGTCCCCATCGACTTAATTAAATCATGTTTTTACAAGTAAAATTGCTTTTTAATTTATCCGCAATAATCTTAATTACGTAATTACACTTTCGATACGAAAATAAAACTGTGTGGGAAACAGACAATTCAAATTATCATGTACGATTAACTTTCAGAATGTTCAAATAACTTAGTACCTTATCAAAGCAGATTTAAGTCGACTTTGTAGATACCGACGAAAATTTCGGTTTCTTGTTAACTGAGATATAGTTATACGTTGTTAATGTAGCGTTTTGATGTCGACTGTACATTTAAACGTTATCTTTGTACACTTAATTGAGTAATTACTGTGCCTGTTATTTAGGGCGTTCCCTTTTATTTCGTGTTTTGAATGAATAATTTACCAGGCATATGAAGAATCGTTGCTATCTATTCTGTGATAGTAGGTACTTACCAGTTGGAACACCTAAGTGTAGTATCATTTTGTATTTTGTAAGTGGACCGGAAGACGGGCAGCAGCATCGTCTTAGTAGACGGTGAAAAATCTACAATCTCGAAGCCGCCTACCAAGCGTGGAGATTACGGCAAACAATAGGGGAAAGGCTTTGTGCAGTAGTGTACGTCTACTGCTGATAATAATTATCATTATGGCCTATTTGCTATGCTTTTA
This sequence comes from Apocheima hispidaria, assembly GCA_947579745.1. Taxonomy (NCBI): domain Eukaryota; kingdom Metazoa; phylum Arthropoda; class Insecta; order Lepidoptera; family Geometridae; genus Apocheima; species Apocheima hispidaria. Next base: position 11,067,238 of record OX388156.1, read on the forward strand.
TTTTTATTGTCGCCTTTGATTGCCTTAAACAATAAAATGGACGGATTTCTACTCACCTACTAACCTCATTCACGTACTACAATAGAAAACTAAGCCCTTCAATCTAAATAATTCAATATATTTATATTGCAATTGAAAATGCAGCTAACGGTCAGTTAAAATGGTTGGTCATCATCTCGGCTGCATTCTATTTAAATTGAGCCGATACAAATACTTAAATGCACTTACACACGAATTGGACTTCTCTTACAATACAACAATTTATCATTTTGTCCGTAACGCCTAAAGGGGGGTTTAGACCTCGACCAAAGTAAAATTAATGGACGGGCCCAAGTAAGAAAATTTTGAAGACTTTAAAGTAAGCGTCGAAGCTCAATTCGCTTCAGTCGCTCTCAGTCTTTGAAAAGTGCGAGACGTACGTTCGAAAGTCAAACGTTTCGAGAGCAATTGATAAGCTCAGGTGTCCCTTTTTCTCTAGTAAATATATTCGCTATCTCTATTTTGTGACAAATGAACATAGCTTTAATTACGTATTGAAAATTATGTTCGATTGTTTTGACTTTTTAAGACAGTCGCGTAGTTAGGGCCCGTCCATTCATTTTACTTTGGTCGAAAGGTTTAGAGTTAAATTAACTAGAGCTAGAACAAGAACAAAGAGCGTCGTTGTTTGTTGCTCGTTTCGTGTAAATAAGCACTCGTTTTCATCATTTAACCCAAAGAATACCAAAGAGCAACAATGACAACGAATAAGAACTGCATTTCTTGCTCATGCTCTAGAGATGCTTAGATCAGGCATTTTTTTTTAATTTTTTCAACGTGATGAATGAGACAAATGAGATCTGTCCTAAATGACAGATTTGCGGGACCTTTTTGAGGGCGCTAAAATCGTATCTCAAGTTAAACATTCCAGTCGCTAGAACACTAGAAAGCTTTGTAAAGACTGCTCCGGGAGCGAGCACGTTCAAACACTAAAGAACGCTCTAAGCAACCGTTCGCAGTTTACATTCATCGAGCGAGCATTCTTCTTCTAGAAATTTCCAAGAATCACCGCAAGCGAAGATAAAACTACGAAAGAATGCTCTGTCTCTGTTTACACCAAAATAATTTCGTTTGGTCTAAGCCCACCTTAATATGTTAATGATTGGTTACGGGCTAGCACTATTAACATTTTTTGTATTTTTTTTAATCAAAATGATAAGTGTGTCACCTCTGACAGAGAAACCCTAACAGAGATTACATATTGCGTAAATTGCATCAAACTGGGGGTTGCCCACAATTACAGGAAACCACTCCATTAAAATAGAAGTTCAGCTAGACTAGATTAAGATAGGAACTACGAATAGTGATAAAAATACTGAATGGAACAACTATCACATAATTGAAGATTTGAAGAAATATACAGGAAATCTAGTGATTAAAAACACTAACAGAACTTACCTTTTAGATACATTTTCCCGCAAATATTCCAAACACGCACTAAATAAAGTAAACTTAGGTACCACTCTTTGCTAAATTTCGTTTAACACTGAGGCACTGTCCTGACAAAAGTCAAACACCTTTTCATTTAAATAATAGAACAGTCGAGTACAGAAATAACTTACAAGCCTGGGCACAAATAGATTGTTACTAGGTAGATACTCAAAGGTCAGTAGATGATAATATAATATATATAAAATAATAAGCCAATAAAAAAAATACTGGTTTAAAACCAACAAATATTCTAACATCATTATTATTCTACCATTCAAAGTAAAAACCGGCTTGGTCCGTCTTCGCCCCAACAGATTTCATCCCATGACGTCACTTTCTTAAGTCAACCCACTTCCTATTATTAACTCGTCCCACAACTACTTTATAATTTTTCTATGCGCTCGAGTCGTCCCAGTTTGTATTACCTGCTATTATTAACTCATCCCGCGCCGACATTTTCAATAAAACCACAGTTTTTTGGGTACAGTTTGCAAAAGAGCATTTTAGCCGGCTTTGAATATCAAGGAGGTTATTAGTTCGTGTCAATTAATCTATAACACTTTATACACAACACCAGAAACACAGAATTACCTAGTTCAGGCCCACGTGTTACATACCTAAGTAAGTTTCTGTACTAGAGTTTAAAATATTTGATTAAATTACTACTACTACGACTAATAACTGTCTAGTTTATAAGCCTTAAAAGTACTTTCCTGGTTTTTTGTGTTACTTGGTGAAGACACGGCTAATCGCTCGCCTGATGTTAAGCGTCACGCTTGCCTATAACAGTTCAATGCCACCAAATGTTGAACATCAACAGTTCAAAACAAAGCGCGGAAATGCACTCCGCTGGTCACCCTGAGATATGATTTTAAATTAGTTATTACGCTGGAAACATTGCCCAATCCGGAACACAGAAATGATGCACACTACTGCTTGGCGGTTGAATAACTGACAAACGTGTGGTACTTCCCAAGGCGGACTGACAAAAACCGGGATACCAATAAAGTTGCTAAAGAATAAAATTGTAAAGTTGGTTTAAAGGGTATTTTACAGCCTGTCTGATGCTATTAAATTATTAAATATTTTCTATTTAAAAATAATATGATAAGGATTAAAAAAAAAAAAAACGAAAAACTCATCCCACTATTAAAGTTATTAAGGAATCACTACCGGATTAAATAGTCTTTTTATTGTAAAGTTGGTTTAGTGGGTATTTTACAGCCTCTCTGATGCTATTAAATTATTAAAAATAAATTATAAGTATTTAAAAAAAAAAACGAAAAACTCATCCTACTGTTAAGGTTATTAAAGAATCACTACCGGATTAAATAGTCTTTTTATTGTAAAGTTGGTTTAGTGGGTATTTTACACTCTCTGATGCTATTAAATTATTAAATATTTTCTATTTAAAATAAATGATAAGTATTTAAAAAAAAAAAAAACGAAAAACTCATCCTACTATTAAGGTTATTAAGGAATCACTACCGGATTAAATAGTCTTTTTGTCGGAAATTTTTAAATTTTTATTTTTGGTCATCTTAGAATCGTTACTTGGAGGCTTTAGGTGTCCGGGCGCCGCAAAATTCTGGATCTACGTTGTCGGAGAGCTTGAAAGAACTTACTTTTGGAAAAAAAATGCATTACTCTTGTCGTCGACTGTACTTATGTGTTTGTTACCAATTGTATTTATTAAAGCGCAAGGTTATTTTATAATTTATGTCTTGTTTGGTAATGTTGGCTATTTGTAGACACGTGTCTTAGATTTCCTTTTTTTATGTAGTTGTAAATTAAAGATAATGACCGCCATTGACCGCACGACGGTCACTTTTCATTTTATTTAAGGTCTTAGCATGAAAACTAACACTACAAGTCGACTTCCCAGTTTACAGTAAGACTCGATGGGATTTTTTCCATTGAGTGACACTGTTATCCATAGACGCAAACTTTCTTAAAAAGACGTTGTTAATTATCTATTATGCATAGAGATATATATAACTAGCATGAAAGTGCAAAGCATGCAGGTCTACTGCTTTTCCTCATAGGGGTTACAGTCTTCCATAGTCATCCATCAGTTGGGACTTGGGACTCACCTAATTGGCTGACATGCCTTCTCTTGGCGAATTGGAAATTACTACTTTCGAGCATAGTGACTATTATTTAATCTGCCGTAACTCCATAATGGCTCGATAACGGCTGCAGCGTCAGTCAGCGTGCAATTACATTGACTCTGCTAGCTGAAATGAACCGTGGAAATGCTGAGTATTTCTAAAAAGGATCAAGTGAGAATGTTACTGTTAACTGAGAGGAGATTTATCATCAAGAGCAGTTATAGACATTGAAGGCAAAAAGATATATTATGGACAAATATACATTTTCTCTAGCTTTCACCAGCGGCGACGACCGCGCAAATCCTTTTTCGAAAAAAAATAGCCTCTGTCCGTTCTCATGATTCAGTTCAATTAAATAAAATAATTATTAATTAATACCATTAAAATTTTTCACCAGATATATAATATATTTATGATTTATTTTGTTATTTAAGCTATGTTAAATTAACTATTAATTAACTAATATATAACTTATAAAATAAAGTTATATATAACTAATTTTCACAAAAATTGGTGCAGCCGTTTAGTCGTGAAAAGGTAACAAACGATAGGCAGTAAAATAAAAATAAAAAAAGTATGTAATAATAAACATAAGTAATAATAATAAGTAAGTGATAATAAGTAGTAATAATATATAATAAGTAAGTAAGTAGCTCAATGGGAGAACGCTTGCCTTACATTCGTGAGGTAGCGGTATCGAACCCGGGCGGGCCCGTACCAATGAGTTCTTTGGAACTTACGTACGGATATACCACTGGCTTTACGGTGAAGGAAAACATCGTGAGGAAACCTGCATATTTCCGGAGAAGTAATTCAATGGCGTATGTGAATCCGCCAACACGCACTGGGCCAGCGTGGTGGATATGGCCTAATCACCCTTCGAGGGTAGGCTGATATCCCAGCAGTGGGATGCTTAAAAGGCTGATATAGATAGATAGATAGAAGTAAGTAAAATTATCAGTATATGAACATACTGCGGCACGGCAATGTGTATGCACCAAACACGAAGCTGGTCGCTGCGTATATTTAAATAAAAATTCTACTGATGCATGCTTCCTACTGCACATAAAAATTCCGAGGTACAAGTACGCAGAACATGCGTGCGGAGATGAGCTATAAATCAAAACGCCTATAAACTAGACATCGCTAACATGCGCTGTGATTACTCCACTTGCATAAATATGCCGTAATACAGATCGGCAAACTTACCTGTACAGTTGGCCAAACGAGGGAACTAAAATATTTCACTGAAGATTGTCTGTTTGTACACGAAATACGACGTAGATGCCCCGCTCAATTGTTCATAGATAGACGTGGGCGCAAGGCAGAGTTTAGACACTTTCGAAGATCAATCGATGTCCACCTGGTAGGCGAGTGGTATCTAAATAGACCATTAAAGATAGAAACTTCCTGCGCCCCGCGGTTCCATTACGTACAACTACATTGCCATATTTTTTTATTGCGTTGACTTAGAAGCTTGATGTTTTTACAGCTCCAAGGGACCATAGACTTATTAAGTATTTGATTTTAATTTCAACATGATACCTTCATGCGACCTTGAGAAAAACAGTCTTAACAAACAGACTGACAATGACTTTATACGAGTATTTAGGGTAGTTTACACGTAATATCCATTTGCACACCCCGTCTTTTAGCGCTTCAATAGTCCTCTCCATCCTAAGATTGCCTGGAAGAGACTGCTTTCAGCGATAAGGGCGCCAGTATTAAGCTTTTATGCCCTAACTATGTACAATTTGGTGTGAACAATAAAGAGTTTATCTATCTATATATCTATCAAAGTGATCCTATAAGGGTTCCTTTTTCCGTTTGAGGTACGGAATCCTAAAAACAATATAAAAATTAGGTACGAGTCGCATTCAGAACCCCCATCGCCCAAACTACAGTTTATGTACCACCGCTTTTTATAACAGTGTTAGATTCATCGTTATCTTTATTCAGCCGTTTAAAATAATGAAGGTGTTTGCATTTTAAAAGTCATCGTTATAATTTAATTTGTTTGCACATATGGTTCTATGAAAGAACAATTTAAAAAAGTCTAAATGTGCAACCAACAGGGCCCGTACCGTGAGGTGCTTATTGCGATGATTGTTAGGCTCAGCCGAGAACGCTGCGCGACCATACACCTTATCTCGTGGCGATACGGTTCGTGGTCGCGCAGTGTCGTCGGCTGAACCTAACAATCATCGCAATAAGCAACTCATGGTACGGGCCCAGGCCTACCGATAGCACCGCAGCATACTCAACTCTTTATGTCGTGCAAAAATGAGACAAACACATACATAATTTTAGCTGTGCCCTGTTTTTGCACGACAAAAAGAGTAGAGAAGATTTAGTCGCGGTGCGCATGCTAGGTCAGTTTATTTTTTTATTTATTGACCGAGCGAATCGAAGGTCTCAGAGTTTACTGCGACAAATCGCCATTTGTATGTATGTTTGTATGTTTGCGTGTATATTTGTCCGATGATAACTTGTGAACCGTTGATCTGATCTTCATGAAATTTTGTAGGCAAGTAGTTCATTTCAATACAATTTTTAAGTTCGAATATGAGCTGAATCGGTCTAGTGGTTGTGAAGATATAGGGGTCGCGAGGTCTCAGTTCGCCGCGAACTAAGTTTATGAAAAGAAACAGGAAAGGTAATTTATACAAATATTTTTAATTGAAACAAAATTGAACAATAGTTATAACATATTCTAGTACCCTAGTTTAAGTGACAATAGCCCAGTCAATTTAGCTTTTGACCTGTAAGTAATTAATAATCATCCGGAACAGACTCAAATTTTACATTTTGCATTATCGTCTCTATTTGCGCTACTTTAGAGTCTATTTCATATGACGATCGTAAGCACTCCAGTGAATCGTCGGCGACGATAGTGTATTATGGCACAAGCATAAATTTTTTAAGCATAAAGCTTTTTCTGTATTCCGTAACTGCAGACTTTTTAATTTAATCTAATATTCATTCTACGTCAGAAAATTATTCCAAACACAATTTAATATTTATTTTATGAATTATGTCCGGGTCCTCCATTCTAAATCCGTAACTTGATAGGGCTACAAAGACATGAGTATTTTAGGACATGCGCATACGTCATGTCAAACGCTATGTCTATGGACCTCTAAAAATTCCACAGAAGCCTAAGGCGCTTACCCCCGAATACTGAAACGCTTGTTAACTTTGACAACAGATTAATTCTAATAATGCCTTTGTCTGGCACTAAGCAAATGACAAAGGCAGCAACATACTTAATCTGTCGTCAAAGTTAACAAACGTTTCAGTATTCGGGGGTTAGTTGCGTCCAGTTGACTCGCTCGCGTATTTCCACATTTTTAAAGATAATAAAATCACGTTTATGTTGCGTCTTTTTATGATAAGGTTACAACAATAGTTTAAACGCAGCGTAGACAGGCCTCCCACTAGGTGGACCGACGACATTCTGAAAGTCGCGGGTAACCGGTGGATGCAAGTGGCTTGGTGTGGCGCTTTAAGGTGGAGGCCTATGCTCAGCAGTTGACTTCTTCTGGCTGATGATGATGATTAATGGCTTAAAATATTTGAAATAGGTTTGTTTTAATCTATTAATATGATGGAGACATAACAAAAAAAATATATTTTTTTTGGCAAATTAAAAGATAATCAAAACGATAGATGATAATGATAGAGAAATATAACATACAGTTTTAGAAAATTCATACATTATTTACAACGCCTTGTGGACGCGCGTTTGAAATGGCAGTGATAAGACTCCAACCAATAGGATTGCGTTATTCTCGTCTCCGCTCAGCTGCGGCGGAGCGGTTGAGCAGCAAAGAGAGAAAATGAGTGAGAAGTGTCATATTTGTATAGAGTGCACAAAACAGAAAGCGGCGTAAGCGGTGCCTCGCAAGCTGGCGACAGCGTGAAGCGGAGACGAGATATGTGATCGGCGAGCGGCACCGCTAGTTCCCCCGTGTCGCACAAAGCGCCACTCGAGTTTTGGCGGGAACGTGAAGAATTCACGTCATTTTATTATTTTCCAAAACTTGTGTTATTTCGAGTGTTAATGTGTAAAAACGGTGAATTTTTACCCGTTAAGTGTTCGTGAACATGCAAGAGTGTTGGTGAATGGTATAATGTCGTGAAACGTGAATTTTCGTGTTGTTTCCAAAACTCCATAGAAGGCTCTAGTAAAGTTTTCACCACTTTACTGGGGCATGACTTGGACTTGACCGTGGCTTGATTTGCTCGCCTTCGATAATGCATAAGAGGAGTAGGCGAGGCAAAAAAAAGCGCCACTCAAATCACGCTAGTACAGCGTTGCACGCAGCTCAGCTCTGCTGTAGCCATTACACATCTTCGCTCCGATCTAGCCAGTACACATCTCCGCTTCGGTGGAGTCTGGGCCATATCTCTTCAGCTGATTACTTAAGCATTCAACATGATGTCCTTTAAAATAACGGATCAGTGAACCCATTGACTTAAAGCCCATAATATTTTATGACTATTACTTTATATTCATTATTTTGTCTACAATTTAACGATACTAGAATTGTTTTATCATCCTCATAAAGAATATATAACTGGTTGATGTTCTGTAAGATATTCTGTGTCACTGCTTACGACTTTAAGCTTTGGTGACACCGCAGTTTTTTCTTGTCGTGTATTTAGCCAATGTCAAGTTTTGTAATATTTCATGTTTAGTAAAATATTGTGGAGTCTAAGTCAAGCAAAGTAAGTCACGGTCAAGTCGTAGTAAACGTAGTCACCAGTAAACGTGGTGGAGACTTTACTACAGGTTTCTATGGAGTTTTGGAAACAACCGATATAAGTCATATTTCACATCATTAAACTATTCACCAACACTCGTGCACGTTCACTAATTGTTAATACCTAACTAACGAATAAAAATCCACCGTTTTTAAACGAAGGAGAAGAAAATAATACTTTTACCAGTTTTTTTCCTTCTCCTTCGCCAAAATAACAAAAAATAACATGAAATTCCTTTAAAATATTGGCAATGGTATTCTTAAGGTATTCCGTGATACATTTTTTTATCTCTTCTCTCTAATTATAAATAAAAAAAATAAAAATTAAACTGTGAACGAGATAGCGGAATCAGGCGCGCCGGCTCTTATTAACTATATTAACTCGAAATAACATACGTTTTTGAAAAGAATACAATGACGCAACATGGCTCATCTACTCACGTTCCCCCAAAAAACCGACACCACAGTTTTATTCCTCGTATATTAAAAAAAATATGTAAGACAAAGGGAATATAGGATTTGCACGAGTAATGTAAAAAAAGGAAAAATGTCCAAAAGAAATGTCCAAGATTAAAAATGTCCAACAATAAAAGGTGGGCTGGTGGCATTTGGATTATCTATAGACCTTTAATGGTCTCTGGATAATTCAACTGTTATTTGTATGTGGTAGGCTAAGTAGTTTAGGTAGATAGTTGTAGTTTGTATGTATTTTGCTTAGTTAATAAAGGCACTTCCCGTTAAAAAAAAAAATGTCCATTAGTAAAGTCTGGCTTAGAAAGTGACACGTCGACGGCTTACAATACCCAAACTTTCGTTTTCTATTTTCCTCCAGTCTATTACTAATCGATGACCGGTGGGGAAGAAAGGTTCTTGAGTGGCGACCACGAACCGGAAGACGCAGCTTAGGTAGGCCTCCCACTAGGTGGACCGACGACATTGTGAAAGTCGCGGGCAACCGGTGGATGCAAGTGGCCCGTTGTCGGTCGGTGTGGCGCTCTAAGGGAGAGGCCTATGTTCAGCAGGACGTCTTATGGCTGATGATGATGATGATTACTAATCTCTCCATAAATCTATTCTGACTGTCAACGAACGATAAATTTTACTTAGAAGTTTGCGTGCACAAGGATCGTGTTAAAATCTGAGCCTTCAGCACACAGCAACGAAAGCCAAGCCATTTAAATGTAAATAGTGCTATTACAAGCTTTTGCGTACCCTTTCTGAGCTATTTAGCTACCGATCTGCGTAGTTCCCGCTATTCGATCGGATTACTATGTCATAATTAAAGCTTGGACCCTTTTGAATAGAATAATGTATCTTTTATGGGGCAGTCTACATATAAAATGTTTTATGTGATGTTGAGAAGCAATTTGTGTGCCTTTCGGTTTAGCTTACATTTTATGTTGCAATGGAGTCTAGGTAAATGTATATGTGTTTTATTAATTTACTGAAGTTACTACTTTACTGACGTTATTTCTTTGAATAGAATTTGATGAATAGCATTGAATATATATCTTCTTCCGCTAAAACAAAATAAATCGATAAGGATTTCTGGATTTTTGTCCAGTAATCCCCTTTCGCCTCTCAAATGGGATCAAGCGGATTTTTGGCCAAAATGTCTAAACATCCCCTTCGCAAAGGATTCTCTACAATTGTTACGTGGCATACTTTTTGTGAAGAAATGTGGTGTTTTATTAGTCTTTAGGAAGATCAATATTTTCTTTACAAAAGATTTATCGATAGAGATCATTATTAGCAAAAACACAATCGGAAAAACCACCCAAAAATATAACTCCTAGACTACGAAATGTCATGGAACATACATAGGGTATTTTCGCCCTTGGTATGAGGAAACTAAAGTTTTCAGATTGACATTACCGATTGGACCACCCTTTATAAATCATATGTTTATATTAAAGGTGCTGCTAAATGCATTTAGTGCTCAAATCATTTTCGCAATGCAAGTGCAAGAGGCTGCGCAATGCGCATATTTTAGGTGTCAAGAAAGCGGATTCTGCGTAGTACGGCTTGCACCTCTACACTCACAGATCTTAAAAAGATATACCCGTACTGTATGTATGAGTATATTGCCTACTAGGTTGCCCGCACGGCTTCACTCGCCTAGGATCTTTAGGGGTTGATTTTAGAAAAATCCTGGCACATATCTTTTATTTTTATGCTTATTACAGAAACCGAGTTGCATTGGCTTTGCATGGAAAAATATTTTATTTCTATACAAACTTTGGGGGTCCATTTTACACCTTCAGAAGTGGAATTTCGGAAAATCCGTCCGTGTTGTTCACATAGATTGTTTGAGGAGTAATGAGTTCAAATTTCACGTTTCTATGATAAGCGGTTTTGTCTGTGTGTTGATTCCTAGAAAAGGGCTGGTTTCTTTTATATATAAAAGATTTCCTTTTCAAAGTACCTTTTCTGGCGTTGCACCCAGCCCATACCGGTCGTCGCTAATGACTGGCTGCCGGGTTATATTTATTCATATCTTATCGGAATAGATTGCCTACGGATATAGAATAGGAAAATCGTTTAGATCTGTCGCGACTTTCTGAATAAGGATGAGGTCATGGCAGGTGATATTTATTTCCATAATTTTTATAACAGACTCCGACTTGTATAAGTTTTGTAATTTGCCTGCGGCTTATGTACCTACATGAATTAGTAGGAGAGTTATCTTAGTGATAGATAGATAGATAGCTCTTTATTGTTCACACCAGAAATAACATACAAAAGACCAAAAATCAACTTAAGACTAGTGTAACAACTGGCGGCCTTATCGCTTAAAGCAATCTCTTTCAGGCAACCTTAGCATGGAGAGGATTTGTATGAAGACGTAAGGCACGGGGTGTGCTATTAATAAGGGATAATGCTAGAAGCAAAAAATATATATATATATATATAATATATATAAACTACTTACATACCAACTAAAAAGATAGTTAAATAATAAATATATACTGCTTACTAATACTACAACAATACATACCTAAATAATACTAATATGCATACATACACAAACATATTTATAAGCTTAGTAAGTAGCTTACTTTTAGTGTTGTTTTACATTAACACTAATTTGCAAAGTGCTGTCGCATGTTATCAAACAAAATGTACAATAACACATATGTATTTGTTAGGTCGGTCGGTCTTTGGATAGGTGCTGATCACCGGCGGAATTTACCACTAAACGCGGTAGCGGATCGAATGTTACGTTAAATTTGCGGGTCCGTTAACAGCAAAGCCATTTAAGAGACCTTCAGCCAGCCGATAAATTCTGATATCGATACATATGGCCTACACGAGCTTAAAAGCACTTACGTTATCAAACTTTTCTACTAATTGCATAGATTATCAGTAAATAAATAGTGAATACATACATTTATTTAAAAATGCGTAGTAACGCACTTAAAACGGAACTAATCTGAACTGGCTACTAACTCTGAGAAATGGCAAAGTCTACGAGCGATTTTTTTTTGATTTATGTCTCTAAGCAGAGGCGAATGAATGTCAGCCGACCGTTTTTTTTAACGAAGAAATCTAATACCCCTTTTTAAATTATTTTTGTAGTGGTAGGGCTCTCTTGCAGAGTCCACCTGGGGATGTACCACACCTTTGCCAGTTATTCAACCGCCAAGCAGTAGTGTGCAAGCATTACTGTGTTCCGGATTGAAGGGCAATGTTTCCAGCGTAATTACTGGGCATACAGAGATTTAACATCGCAGTGCATTGCCGCGCATAGTTTTGAAGTGTTGAATTTCAAAATTCTGGGTGACAATGAACTGTTATGGGCAAGCGTGACGCTTAAGGTGCAACGTCTCGCTCAGCGCGCGAAATTCAAATTTTCTTGCCTTTTTTGTCAATTATAGCTTAATTACTCATCGTAGGTTCATGAAAACTAATTTTGCTGTAATTGACAAAAAAACGCAAGAAAGTTTGAATTTCGCGCTATGAGCGAAACGTTGCACCTTAACATCAGGTGAGCGACTTGCCAGTCTCGTCACCGAGAAACATTTTAAAAAAAACCCAATTGAAGAAACTTCGATTCCGTGAACTAGTGTGTAACTGTCCGACACCGATAGTGGGCGATATTTAGCAATGCGTCGTCGCGTGCGACCCTGCGTTCCGCATATTAAACACTCTCATCGTTAAAATTATTGGCTGGATTTGTACGCTTCACGTGACTTGGATATGGAGTAGAGCACGCTTTTAATTGGGAATTGTAGATTTGCGAACACCCGCTATTATACGGCTATTTGACCTTGATTAATCGTGGCCATAACTCTGTCACAATTACTTGTAGTAAATCTCTTCGTGGGGAAATAGCAACACGTCTAAACATGGCATTGCTATACTCCGCTAATATTTTAAGGAGATAGGCTAGTTTAGGAAGGCTTCTAGCTGAAATGCTCCATACTCCCCTAGCGACGTCAATGGTCATATTACCCTTATAAACAGGTAAGGTATAGAATTAGCAGTTTTATTTCCATTACTATAAGTACCTACTCACGGGATATTTACCACCATTTTTATTTTTGTTGAGCTCGATATTTCGCGTCTTTTTTTTTTCATTTAAAAAAAAAAAATTAATTTGGTGATGAGACGAGCAAGTCGCTCACCTGAATTTAAGCTTTAAGCTTGCTCATAACAGTTCAGTACCACCCAGAATTTTGACCCTTTATTAAGGGTCAAAATACCCCTTTGACCCTGAACCCTGATGGTTTTGAACTATTGTTCAAAACCATGTGTGGCAATGCACTGCGCTCGTCACCCTGAGATATTAGATGTTAAATCTCTGTGTCCAGTAATTACGCTGGAAGCATTGCCCTTCAATCCGGAACACAGTGATGTTTGCACACTACTGCTTGACGGTTGAATAACTGGCAAAGGTGTGGTACTTCCCCAGGCGGACTCTGCAGAAGAGCCCTACCACTACCAAACACTACAGTTGCATGCGCCATGTTCACGGGTAGACTGAAGATGCGGATGGATGATAAAAAGTTACGAAATTTAGGAGCAGACAAACCGATCTACCAGGTGTTAGATCGGTCTGTTCTCAGTCTTTTGCTACGGGTACCACGTACTAGACTCGATTGCAAGTCCCGACAATACACACTCACAGTATCACTACGCATTGTATTTTGGTCACATCGTGGACGCGTACATTTACTTATCAGGCCAGTTGAAATCCATCACCTCAATTGAAATTTCGTTAATTCGAGATTTCAAGAAAGAGAAAATAAGAAACGATTCCTTTACTATCCTGGGTATATAATGGTAGTTTTAATTCCCTTTGATAGTAATAAAAATATGAGCTCATTTTCCTGACATTGAACTATTCGTGTGGTTTGACTTGGCCGTCGTCGACTTGTTTATTATCTAAAAAGTTAAGTTTATATACTAGAACCATGAAACTTCGCAGAGGTTAACTAAACAATATTATATTGGATTTTATTAAAATCCGTTATCAGTACTGTAAGTTGATCAAAATGAGTCCAAACGCTACTGTTAGTACTGTTAGTTACTGAAGAGTTCCGTATTCCATCAGATCAGCTCGTTCTCATAATATTGTATTTTCATCGGAACTTGACAGCTATACAAAATTACAACTCAATTCATTAAAGGGAAGTGATCTAAAATTCAGTTGCAAGTTTAAAAAAATAAGTTAGTTAAGTTTATAAAAGCTTGTAAAAATAAAAGATTTTGTAAATAAACATTTGTAAATTTCCTAATTGCTTCCTTTTCCTTTGTTACAGAAGAGAAATACGAGCAACTTCTACGGAAGATAAAAAGGACTGAAACAAATAAAACACAAGGTACGAAATCTTCAACATTACGTTTAATTCCAAAGACGACGTTATAGATTAGAATCGATGAGTCACAGCGAGAATAAAAAAAAAATATATGTCAAAACCTCGTTTGACCCGTGTTTTATCTTCAATAAAATGACCAACTCACTAAACGGTAACCAATGATGTCATTTGGCCAAGAAGTAGTAAGTGTGTTCGCAAATCACTTCAATGTATTCAACCAAAGAATCCACTACAAGCTTATCCAAACAAATTGTGTAAATAAACTAATATTTGTACACTCGTAAAGCATTGGAAAGAGATCCTTTAAAAACGTGAAGAACAGTAAGTTGAGTTTGTACAGCAACAAAGTAAGCACCACTTGTTAAAGTTGTTGTGTTTAATACTTAGTAGTTCTGCTAGCTCTCGTTATTATTTTAGACTACTCGACTTTTCGCTACGGCACTTTGCGACCGAATTCGGTCGCTATGACGCAAAAATTCGACAAAGAACACGAATTGTTAATGAAAAAACGCAAACATAGCGTTGAATCTTGCGTCATAGGGTCCGACTTCGGTCGCTATGACGCAAAAATTCTACAACGAACACGAATTGTTATGAAAAAACGCAAACATAGCGTTGAATCTTGCGTCATAGGGTCCGACTTCGGTCGCTATGACGCAAAAATTCTACAACGAACACGAATTGTTATGAAAAAACGCTAACATAGCGTTGAATTTTGCGTCATAGCGATCGAATTCGGTCGCAAAGTGCATAGCGAAAAGTCGAGACTAGCGGCCCAGGCTGGGCCGCTTTTTTTCATAACAATTCGTGTTCGTTGTCGAATTTTTGCGTCATAGCAACCGAAGTCGGTCCCTATGATGCAAAATTCAACGCTATGTTTGCGTTTTTTCGTTAGCAATTCGTATTCAAAGTCGAATTTTTCGTCATAGCGACCGAATTCGGTCGCAAAGTGCTGTAGCGAAAAGTCGAGACTAGCGCCCATGTTTATTAAAAAAATATATATATTATCA
This sequence comes from Apocheima hispidaria, assembly GCA_947579745.1. Lineage (NCBI taxonomy): Eukaryota > Metazoa > Arthropoda > Insecta > Lepidoptera > Geometridae > Apocheima > Apocheima hispidaria. The sequence goes on from OX388156.1 coordinate 11,082,417, forward strand.
CAGAATACCATAGTTATACGTAAAGAACGGCCGCTCCCCGAATAAAATTCCAATCCAAGAATTAAATTCCATACAAGTTTATTGGCGCCTATTCGAGTAGCGCAGAAAGTTGGCCTTTGCTCAAAGAAGGTCAAAATAAACACCACATTACGAGCATTTTTGGGTAAAATAGTTTATCCTAATATTTAGCCTTAGAGACAAAACAAAGAAAGTTTGGTGTATAAATAAATTAACCCTTTAATAAAGCGATGGTAGCAGTGCATGGCAGAAGCATTATTAAGATTTGTTTAGAGAAAATTAATCAGCTCAATTTAAAGATCGAGATAGTCACAGTCTCGCTCCGACATTTGTGAAACCAGGCTGTGTCATGTTCGTTTAATGTTGAATTAATTGCAGGCTATGCTTTCTACGTTCATGATATGTTGTATCATAAACGATTATCAGAAAATGCGTATGTGCCAACAATGTTCGCAAGTCTCTAGAAGATTAGTCCTGGAGCCAGAGTCTTAGGGTGTCTACTCATGGCCCGATCCTACATCGCTTGAAAGAGATGACTATATATAAGTTTCTGGGGAAGCGAAAGGGAGAAGCTATAACCTTAATAGTTTGTTTCTTTTGCTCCCGTGAAATTCAAATCTAGCTGTCCCTTTCACACGATGTCAGGTCGGGCCATGTGTAGACACCCTAAGAATACGGTTTCCCCTATTTTAAGAACCGATTACGGGTCAACTTTAGGGTGTAACTTTTAAACTTACGCGATTTGAACTCATAATTTAATCTTTATTATCAACTCCACGATAAAAGTATTTCATATAAATACCTCGACGTCTCGGCCATAACAATAGCCGTGGTCACGAGCTGACTGAAGATTGCCGGTCGTCTTGGTGTGAAATAAGGTTGTTGAGATCTACCCACATTTATTTTGGCGGCTTGGGGGTCGCAGAACGCTCACCGTTATTACGGATATGTCCTGTAGTTTTGGATGCAGTTTTACGACATAACATGGGTCATCATTGTAACCTATCAAATTTTCAAGAATAAAAGTTTTCAGCGTTTCTGGTGCACTTAAAACACCCATTATCCTAACCTCTCTGTCTCTTTGTCTAGGTGTTTGTCACGTTATCACGGCTAAACGGCTGAACAGATCAATCTGATTTTTTGCATAGATATAGATTAGGTATCGGAGATAGACATAGGCTACTTTTTTTTGTACGTCCACGCGAACGAAGTCGCGGTTTAGTAATATATATTTTATTGAAAAATTATTATACAATTTATTGAAAAAGAAAATGAAACTAATATTAATATTTCTATCTTTTCAGAACTTAAAAAATTATCTCGTGACGGTTTTCTTTTTCAACATTTACACATTTTCTAGAGCTTCTTACGTTATGGAAAATAAGAAAATTAATTTCAAGCACGCCCATTACACTTTGTTATGGCTTTTTAATTGCCCTAGAAAATTGTGCGTAATATAATAGGAGGGCTTGAGTAAACTACAACTGTTATTAACTTTATCGAAGTGATCTAAATTTGGTTAAAACGTAGCCTGCGTCGTTACGAAGAGAGAAATGGTTTACCTACCGCATCGCCGCCTCTAACCAGAACTAATATCTTTCTTTTAATATGTAATTGGTCCATAAAAGGTTCGTAAACAATTTTTTGAACAATAGAGTTATGTTTTGAAACGATTCCATTGCTTACTTGATTTATCCAAATCCAGATTTTTCTAGGTAAGATATTATATAGACAAAGCAATCTATATATAGAACGAAGAATGTTTACCTTACCCAGTATATACATTTTAGAAGCGGCAGTATTTGTTAAAAAAAACATCTCCATTTATTCATCTCAACTTTAAACCCTCGACGACAGAACCAACTTGTGGCACCTGAACGATTAATAGAATTAGAAAGAAACCGGAGTACACGTTAAGAATCTACAATAAACTACCCAAATATATTAGAAACGAACCCAGAGACATTTCCTGATACATAAATGCTACTGCATTTATGCATCAGAAAATGTCTACGCTGTTTTTGGAAAACTGTTTCTAGGATTTTCTTAGTGAAAAAACGTCTTGAGTCCATGATGTCGTCATAGTTATAAACTCAAAATTACAAGCATTTTTTAAGTTAAAATTGTTAAATATTCTAAAAAAATATGTGTTAAATTCCATACATAAAAACGTTCCCACTGATGGGTGACGTTGGTGGGGACGTTGGGAATATACCCGTTTTATTGCAAGATCCACGAACATTTTGTATGGATTAGCAATTATTTTTTTCCGTAAATTATCAAACTTCGTAGAACAGTAGTAGTTCGTTATCTTCTAAACAACATCCTCAACCGAACCCTAGCCAATTAAAAACCATCACGTATAATATAAAATAACAAGCCATTTTCTAGGAATCAACGCACAGACCAAACCGCTTATGATAGATGTGAAATTTAAATCAATACTCCTCATATGGTCTACGTGAACAATAAGAACAGGTTTTGCGAAATTCCACCTCTAAAGGAGTAAAATGGACCCCCAAAGTTTGTATGGGAATAAAAACTTATTTCATGCTAAGCCAATGAAACTCGATTTATGTATTAAATCATATAAAATATAGGCGTATCTCAGAATTTTTAGTTTACGTCTCTACCATAAGCGGTCTGGTCTGTGCGTTATACATGGTGGTTTTTAATCGGAGAACGGTTGTAAGCATGCCGTGGTGCGTTCGCTCGCAAAGCGCAAGCACGCAAGATAGTACAAAATAAATTAAAACTGACACTAGTTTATTTTAATAAATCGCTACCAGCAGGCGAATTGCCGCGTTGAATTGCAATTGCAATCCCTTTAGAAAGGCCAGCCATTCACGAGATGGTTCAAACCAATAATGAGTTTGTTGGGACTTGTTGAGTTGTTGAGTTTAGGGGAAAAAAAAAAGCAAGGTGGTAGGGTACTTTCTAGTAATCGGCTACCACCGCTTAACGGTTTGTTCTGGGAGCCAGTTCCCATTCCAAATATGTGTATTTACCATTCTGGGCCATAACGTCACTAACATAAGGATACTTTGTGATCAAATTCCTAGCCCGTCAGTCATACAGAAATAAAAAAAAGGACGTGCAACATGACTCGACTCGACTGTTATAGGCCTTCATTATTTAAACAAAATATATACGTATCAGCACAAACAGTCAAAACAACTTATTCGTTAAACACTGAAGTCTAGAGATAATCCAAATCCTCAAGCTTAAGTATATATTCTATAGGTACTGTAATAATGCAGTTTACAAATGATTTCAACACTTCACTTTCAATTAAACTATTACCATTTCAATTACTTCCTACGATATTTTAAACATTAGCTAACCACTTCAAGCACGTAAGCACGGTAAAACACTTCCTAAAGAATTAATTTGATTTAAAACTACATTAATGTCGCAAATAGCGTACGTCATCGAGCTCGGGATTCAATACAATTCAATCAGTTTAATTTCAATTACACTAAGATACACTTTCGAAACGTCAAATTGTAAACTCATAACAAGATGTTGCCACTTATGACCGGTGGTTACCGATAATCGATGTTTATAAAATGAAAAAAATAAAACACACGCAAAAAAGAAGTTATATAAGAATTTCAGTTAAAAATTTCAGATCCGTTTCTAGCTTTTACTTTCCTGCATGCTTGGAATGCATTTTAATGGTTTTAATTTTTCTATTACAGTGTTTGATAACCTTAAATTTTCCTAGTCTTGATTGAATAACCTTGAACTCGACATTGGTTCTGTTTTGCGACAGATTTAACAAAGCACTTAATTCACTTTTAATAGCTGCATAGATTACCTGCATAAAACATTTTATTCGTTTTATCGTCACTTTTTGTCCACTAAAAGTGCTTATCGCTCCGGAATCAAGTTTGTAATGACAAGAAGTGGCTCATCTTGTCATTGTTTGTGTGTTGCATTGTCACGAATTTGTCATTTTGTTGCCAAGTTTCCGGATGTTTTGTGGCGACGTGGTCGTTACCTTTAGTTTAGTTACTTAGTACGTGACCTTAACAAAAGGGCTACCTACGGCTTGTAATTTCTAATAGCGTTTTACATTCAAATGCTTGTACTCGTATTGAGAGTTGGTAAACGAGAAGAACCCGACTGCCCAAGGAGAATAATGTTTTTGAGGTGATATATGTATGTTTATGTGTTCCTTTATTATTACTTCTTATAGTCTAAATGGCTTTATCGGAATAACTAGGGCTGCAAATGGCAATAACTCTACACAATTTTAAACGAGAAGGAACAATAGGGTCTGGTCGACCTATAATGTCGGATATAATGTCAGTGTGCTTGAATTATTGCGAAAGGGACGGATGATTGGATTTTTATTTTTTTATTTTTTATTATTTGTAAATTTTTATATTTTGAATGTAATTGACATGCTTTTTTATTATCTTTTGTGACTGTGTCTAATGTTTATGTATAACTTGACTTGATATGAACTTTGACTTGAATGTAATCAACCATAAATCATAATTGATCCTTTAATTAATTAATGTAATTGGTGTTTTGTACCGTTTTAATTAATATATATAAATAAATAAATAAATAATTACAAAGAAAAAAATACCCACATTTTTTTTAAAGTATTGACTTGACACCAAAGTTGTTAACTATAACCATGCAAGGAGGTACAAGGACGAAGAAGTTTTTTAACACTTATTACTATTCTCGTTTCCTTAATATAAGGTTTTACTACATAAATTAACTATGCTGAATACATAAATTAAGCTCAGTCTTCCTTACCTAACTGGAAAGATAGATTAGTAGTTAGCCTAACAGGGTTCAGTGCAAGTGTGGCGCGCTATTAGCCAACTCGCTGATTATCTGCTTGTTATTAATCTCTAGCCGATTCTAACATTCATTACCACTTAGCGCCCAATAGAGGTGGGCGTTATAACATATACCAACCAATAAAATTCATTAATTACTAATTTATAATCTTACAACAGGTTATAATCATCAACAATGATTATTATAATAATTGTCAAGCTAAGTTAAGTTTTAATTGTTATTAATTAGAGCACCCAAAATTGTATTTTTTTGTAAAGTTCAGAATAAAGCCACTGAATATTGAACTGTGACTTATACGCCCCCTCTACATGGCACGGTTCATTTCAATCGGTCGTTCTATCTGTCCCCCGTCCGGGAACAGATCGATCAGAGTGACCAATATTATAGTGGTTACGAAGATTGAACCCAAGACTCTTCAAATGGTCTAGGTGAACAATTAGAACGGATTCTGCGAAATTCCACCCCTGAAAGGGTAAAATCCCCAAATTTTTACCGTTTTGATTAATTTTGAAAAATAAGAAACGGCATGTGTCAAGATTTTTTTCAAAATAAACCCCTAAAGAGGTGAATTGGGTTGTTTCATTAACTGTAAGCCTATGCGAGCGAAGCTATGCGGGGCAAGCTAGTACTTACACAAACACTCACATACTGACATACAAACATACACCCCAAAAACATTACCTCCTTCAGTATATAAATCCCTACGGTTTCACGATCCGTCATTTTTCTACAAAGGCATGCCGTGATATCGACTTAAAGTCCACTGCTTAGAATGAGGTATGAAAACACGCCTTACTTCATATTTGTCTAGATATTACATTGCGCGCCCGTAAATTTAATCAATTAATAAAATTGATTACGTCGTAAACACCACTAACTGCGCACTCGTAAAAGTAAGTAAAAATTTGATTGGAAAATTAATTAATGCGTTATTTAACTGGTAAGTTATTTTCCAGAATTAACAATATATTTTTAACTATAGGTATGTTAGCGCTAGAATCACTGGTGCTTAAATAAAATTTAAAATGCTTCCATTCTGTTATATCATTTTCTACTCGAGTAATATGAAAGCGTTCTAATTGTCATTGAGGTGAAGTTAAATATTATGTATAGGTACTATTGCAAAACGACGCACTCTGAAAAGATCTGGATTGCCAGGATAATTTAAAACGTGATATTTGAGCATGTTTTAATATAGCTCTTTTTGTGTATCTTTTCTGTCTGTCTGTAAAAAGCTGACCGTTTTATTTTCTTACTCATTCGTCAAAATAAAAATATTATTATGAAAATGGCTATAAAACTGTTTATTTTCTTTTTATCCGACTGACCAAGAAGTAGGGTTATGTTTTTGGGGTGTATGTAAGTATAACTATGTGTATTTTCGTGTTCCTATATACCTATTTATTATCTATTCGTAGCCGGGCGTTTTATTTCCTTTTTTTTTTTAGTAATATTACTTGTTGAAATCACACTCCGAGATATTTTAACTTAAAGACTTAAGTGCCACTTATGCTCTCTACTGTCGGCCACAAGGGAGTTCTATTAAGAATAGAGTACACCGCCGTCTTGTCCACACAAAAATCGTAGTCCGATACCCATCTCTAAATGATCCGATTTGGATGTTTTTTTATAAGTTATCTACATCGGGAAAACTATGCTTGTAATGTCTGTTTTTTTTTTTAATTTCGCGAGTTCCATTTCGTTTTCGATTTCGATTCGATTCGATTTCTGCGTTGTTAACGTGACATTTTTTTTCGTCGATAATACGACGTAGAAAAATAGTTGTTAGTAGAATTTCACAAACATTTTATGAAAAAACAAAACATAGTGGCATAGATTATCGCTTATTCGAGCCATTGACGCCAAAAAAAAAGATTTCATTAAGATTTAGGGGATGATAACAGACTACTCTCGAAACGCTAATTTCATCAACAAGTTAGGAAAATTCCCTAACTCTCTATTGCACCCACGAGAGCGACAGAGCGAAAGCTATACAATTTCAAATATCGAATGCGCCAAAACTTCGCAGAAGAACTATCTATCCTCTTAAGAACTACAATAAAAATGATGTATTCTCGCACAGAGCCTAGTTGCCCTTGGCTACTACCATCCCATCTGCATGCTTGCGCAGGACAGAATACTACCGGATACATTGCACTTGCTAATGAATAAGCGTGGTAACCAAACGACATTGGTTAATTATTGGCAACGAAGCCTGTGAAATGCGTGTGGATTAAGCTTTCCGAGTCTTGTCGTAGTGCCAAACCACTTGTCGGTATAGTGCTACTGTAAATCACTGCGAACCCTGACTCTTACGAGTACTTGAGTATCGTAGTGATGATACCACACACACACACGCACACACACACGCAAACACACACTCACATATTATGTAAAGATGTGCTATACTAGTAGTTCGCGGCGTTATATATGATATATAACTGATATTCGAACTTAAGAATTGTATTGAAATGAACTACTTGCCTACAAAATTTCATGAAGATCGGATCAACCGTTAGCAAGTTATCATCGGACAAATATACACTCAAACATACAAACATACAAACATACAAACATACATACAAATGCCGATTTGTCCCAGTAAACTCTGAGACCTTCGCTTCGCTCGGTCAATTAAGAAAGAGTAGGGACTCTTAACACAGGCATTTGTATGCTTAAAAAGTGTTCCTGGTTGCTTAGATCTGTTTTGTATTGTGTATTTACTGAATAAACTTATTATTATTATTAAATAACTTAGCAAATCACATTGATATTAGGTATAAATCACAAGTGGCGGCCTTGTCGCTGAAAGTGATCTCTTCCAGGCAACCATTAGTTTAGTCTAGTCGAACCTCCATGAGCACGACGTGATCTCCTGTAATTAGGGGTGCACCTTGATGCCTATGTTTCAAAATGTAATGTTTAACTTCTGTTGGGGATCCATATTGTATAAAATAAATGTAAATGCAAAAGTACCTCATTCTGTCTGTCTATCTTTCTATTTCTATTTTGTATAAAATTATCTTCCATTCTTTGTGAAGAGAGAAGTAATGTTTTTGGTGGCTTATAAATACTAGTAATTAAGCCCATGCTCCCAGGCAGAGCTATCTTTTCTACAAAATTTAAAAAAAAAGTGCAATTTGCAACTGAGTGCAAATAAAAAAGTCAGTTATCTTGAAAAAACCATTGCCAATATTTTTTAGCAATTTTCATGTTATTATTTTGGTAAGGAGGAGAATATATCAGACAAAAAAAAAATGTTGAATAATTGGATTCGTTCCTTCTTGTTCGTCGAAATAGAGAATGTTAACATAAGAAACGGGGTGTATCTATATGTAAGTATTTATATTTGTGTGTGTATTCCCTCCTGTAGCCTAAATGGATTGACTGACTTTGACGAGTGAGGAGGAATTACTTTTTAAGCCTGGAGTGTCATAGGCTACATTTTGCAGTCGGTTTTAATGTATTTCTATTAATAATACTTTTTTACGATTTGTCTTACGGAGTACCTTTAATTATTACTAGTATTTACTTTCTACTATGAAAACTGACGTGTTTTTCACTGCCGCAGCCCGCAGTGCAAGGCAAGACGAGGGCGCGCGCTGGTCACTCTTACATACAGCATTCCTTGATAAAACTCACAGAATGTGATCGAAACTATAGTCGGAATAACCGACTCAATTTAACGTGAGTATTCCTGTTTTGTTAAAACAAAAATATTCGTTGCTTCGTGAAGTTTATTAGGTACCTACACTTAATTCTTACCGTTTTCAGATTTATACTAAAGTTGGCGCAAAAACCATTAAAACACAGCAATTTCTTTTACTTGACCATTGAGACTCTCTCTAGATGCTCTACTTATTATGCGGTAAGGGAGTGTCTTTCCGAGAACCATAACAATCATGGAATAAGAAAATGGCAGAAGGTAAACCAACCCAAATTATTCCCAAGTTTTATTTACAACAAAATCACAAAAATAGGTTTCTGGAAAACACCCGGTAAATCATGCACGAAGTTCAACTTCATCTGCACTAATCTTATAATTAAGGTGCAACGTTTGCAAATTGGTTTCAATAAATCCACGATGAGTAATTAAGCTGTAATTGACAAAAAACGCAAGAAAATTTGAATTTCGCGCGCTGAGCGAAACGTTGCACCTTAAAAAAATTGGCAAAACTTGGGATCCACATTCATCTAGAGAAAAACGCCTCTCAAAGCAACAAAAGTTAGCTCTGAAACGTTCACTGCTGGACGAAGGAGCCCCCAAATTGGTGCTGGTTGCCATTATATCAAATATGATTCTTATTATTTTATTGGTTTTTTGGTTTGGGGATCGCAGCAGAACGCTCACCGTTTAATTTTATGAACGGTTTTTTATACGTATTAGTGTGATATGGATTTCTTCGAGAAAACATTTCTCAAATAACAAAACGTTAGAAAGCAAGCTCGTGGATACATTTTATTGTATCTGTAAATTCCCATCTGCTCATTCTAGACATTAGTTATTATAGTTATAATACTCCTTTGACGATTAACGCTCGTAAGCACCTTTTTCTCGTTACTGAAAGGATCTTTAGAGAATAATAATTATTTACATACAAAAAATTGCAACCGATTTCAATAAGAGGATAGCCCTTTAGCGCATTCGATATTTGAAATTTTACACCTTTCGCTCTGTTTCTCGTGCGTGCGATAGAGAGAGTTAGTGAATTTTTCTAACTTTTGATCCTTTTTGATCATAATTATCTTAAATTATTTTTTTTTGTTTTTGTGTTAATGGCTTGGATAAACTATAATCTACCTAAGATTTGTTTTTTCAAAAAATGTATATGATATTCCAACAACAACTACTTTTCTTTTTTCTCCTTTTTTAAAATCGGTTAAAAATAAAGAACATTATTCTCACGACATTGTCCTAAACATGACTCTTAAATCAGAAAAGCTTATCTCTGGCAATGAGTCTAAGTGTTTCCAATACTCAGACTCATTGCCAATCATTGACTCAGATAATTTAAACTTATAAGTTCATGCTCGCCCCAGGAAATCGCGTCCTGGTTACATACATATCTACTACATTTCCTGTAAGGCTAGACTTTGATGTTCCGCCAATTGGTGAAGTGGATTTATTCGACAGATAAACACTAGAAATCTTCACAAAAATGCGCAAAATACTCAATACTCAATACTCAATTCATTTATTGCAAACATTATGTGGAGATCTTAACTAGCATATTTTTAATATTTTAAAAATCATAATAACCCTGATTGGGTATGGCAATATCGTGCGGAGCGGGTCAATCTATTCCATAATTGTCTTATCTCTAAAAAATTCGTCTAGGGTATAGTAGGATTTCGCGAGTAATACACTTTTTAGGGCTTTAGCAAATTTGAACTCTTCTTCTATCTTTTTTATCTGTACTGGTAGTTTGTTGTATATTTTATATAATGGTTCTTGCTAGATACATTGAATGGAAAAAGACAGTATAGTGGGTAAACTTGTTTTAGAATCCGTAAAGTGGGCGTCTGTGGTCTTCTCAGTTCCAATTGGGGAGTCCCCTCAATTCCTCATGGATCCCATTATCAGAACTGGATTTTGATTCAAATGGGACCAATCTGGAAATAATTTGGAAAAAAGGTTTATAAATGACGGAGTTCTGAGGCAACATACATAACAATAAAATAAAAATAAACTCTTTTTTTGGAATTCCGTTAAAAAACGAATTTGACAAGACCTAGCAATCCGAAATCATTCAGTTTAGGGTCGCATAAGACAAACATACATACACTCGAGAAACATTACTCTCCTTCTGGGCAGACAGAACTCCGTCATTTATAAACCGTTTTTCCAGATTATTTCCAGATTTGTCCCATTTGAATCAAAATCCAGTTCTGATAATTGTATCTAAGTAAGTTTGTATGATTGTGAGTTCCTGTATTATTACCTCCTGTATCTTAGGCGGTTTCACCGATTTTGACGATTGATATTTCGGATTTACTCTTTATATCCGGAAGTTTTGAAGTCGGTTATTCCATTTTTTTTAAATAAAAATGTTGTATTGGATACTCTATTGTGTTAGTATAATATGTACTCCTGTTTATTCTTGCTGCCTTCGCATTTTTGCTGAGTATAACTTAAATTCATATTATTTAATAATTTATAGTATAGTTGCTGGCATAATGTGAGAGTACCCCAAAAAATTATATATAATTTATATTATACACACAATATATTTATATTTATTATATAGTATTTATCAATTTGTATTATTAAAAGTGTTCGTCATACCGTCCACCTGTACTTGTGAATTTCTTTCCATGCAGTGGTTGCCTGGAAGAGATCGGTTTTAGCGATAAGACTGCCACTTGTGGCACTAGCCTATAAGATCGAACAAGTTCTGTACGTGTGTTATAATTGACCGAGCGAAGCGAAGGTCTCAGAGTTTACTGGGACAAATCGGCATTTGTATGTATGTTTGTGTGTATATTTGTCCGATGATAACTTGCGAACCGTTGATCCGATCTTCATGAAATTAGGCAAGGCAAGTAGTTCATTTCAATATAATTTTTAATTTCGAATATGAGCTGAATCGGTTCAGGGGTTGCGAAGATATAGGCACCGTGAGGTCTCAGTTCGCCGCGAACTACTAGTTTATACCTAGTATAGTTGCTGGCATAATGAGAGGGTACTCTATAGATTAATATATTATACACACATATATTTATATTTATTATATAGTATAGCGATAAGGCCGCCACTTGTGGCACTAGCCTATAAGATAGTTCTGTACGTGTGTTATTATTATTTTGATGTACACAATAAAGAGTTTCTATCTATCTATCTACTCCAAAAATTTGATTAGGTGCATACAAACTCACAAAAATGTACTTGTACCTCCTCTTTTCCTTTATCCTAAAGGCACAGTAAGGTAACTGTAGGCCAGCTACCGCTACTGAGTTGATTTAGTCCCAGAGCCCGGCGGATTTATTCGCTTGATAATATTCAGCGAACGAAACCGACAGGTAGCGGACGCTAGCAGACTGTGGTGTGGTTACCGTAGATTAGGGTCTGGCTAAAGTTCACAAGCGGCGCGAGACTGGAAAATCATTTCTATAATATTAATACCAATCATACTTTCATCTACAGGCGTTATCCCTTACACACTACACACTTCACTCAAAATACTCGACATGCACAACTGTACGTTCATTCAGCTTCAGAAAGCTTTAGTTCTGAGCACTTGCCGAATCGTTCAGAAATTCTTATCACAAAACCAATAGTGCACCCCATTTTTCGTTTGGCTAAAAACCCGCGAAAATGGTTAAAATCCTCGTCTCACGAGAGAACAAAGTTAAAACATATAAATAATAATTACTATGAAAACTGACGTGGTTTTGATGCATTTTGTTTTAATAAAACGGGAATACTCACGTCAAATTGGGTCGGTTATTCCGACTATAGTTCATAAACTATAGTTCGTTCTGAGCATTCCTTGATAAAGGTCACCGAATGTCAGTAATCGAAACTATAGTCGGAATAACCGACCCAATTTAACGTGAGTATTCCCTTTTTATTAAAACAAAAATAATAATGTTTATTAATCTCATAAAAAAGTTGTACACATAGTAAATAGCTGTTTATAAGTAATAATTTGATTAATAGAGATAGATAGACTAACCTTAAACATTAGCTTCTTAGGTAGATGTATATAAAGCTATTTATGGAGTGTTAGCACCCGAACAAGATATTCTGTATCTCGGATACAGAATATCTCTGTATCTCGGTTTTCCTGCAGTAGGTTTTTTTTAAAATAAGTTTTAGTTACAATTTATGACCAATTTGGTAGGTACTACAAGTTCTACTATGAGTTAGTTGATTCTATGACCATAAGTCTGTCTTTATTACTTGGTCTGGTCTATTGGTTCGTCCTACGACATTATTATTATTATTATTATTTGATTGATTATTAAAGTAGTATTAATTCTGTAGCTATAACACTGATTGTTATTTTTTTCTATCACTATTTTTTATTTTCAAACATTTTAAAAATTCGCGAACGAGACATTCTATTGAGCCAAGCCGGCTCTTAAACGAGTTTTTAGTTATTACCCGACTGCCCAAGAAGGATGATAATGTTTTTGGTGTGTGTATATATGTTTGTGTGTTCCTTTATATGATTACTAGTAGTTTGTACTTTTTTTATGTCCCCGCGACTTCGTTCGCGTGGACATAAAAAAAGTTTCATTATGTCCGTCTTTGTGATATACACTAACTCCCTCTCAAATTTTATCAAGATCCGTTCAGCCATGAAAACGCGACAAACATCCAGAAAGAGAGACAAAGTTACTTCGTTATAGTTTGCCAGATGGCGTAGATCAATTTTTGCGCATTTTTTGACGTTTTGTATGGACATTTGTAATGTAGGGAGTTCTGAATCGCGCATGAACGTATTCATTGTCATACCTCGCATAGATGAATGTATACTAGCGATACCTCGAAGCTTTATTGGTCCTGATACGACTGCGGCTATATTTCTCGGAATTCTAATATTAGTTATGATTCTCTCCTGTGGCCTAAACGGTTTGACCAATTTTTACGAGTGAGGTTTCGTTGGATTCGTCTTACGTCCTGAGTGACATGAGATATACATTTCGCAGTCGAGTATTTTGTTTTCTTTTAATAACATTACTTGTTTTTTGGTTATTTGACCGAGTGTCGCGGTTTAGGCACGAAATCGCACGCATGAGCCCGCAGGTAAATCTGTTTAAACCAGAATTAGTTTTACATGGATTATTGTTTGATAACGCTACCTCTTATGCATACAACGCATCCTTATATCAAGGTTATCGCTGTGGTTAAGTAGGCTGCATTCCTTATAAACTATTCAATGTAGTCTGAAATATCAGGGAGAACACTTAAACGGCTTTCATTAGAGCTTTTTGATAAAGCGATTGGCTAAGACAGTTTGGTAGTGGTCTTGTCAAATGTGATAATTGACAGAGCGAAGCGAAGGTCTGAGAGTCATTATACAGACTGCAGAATGTCTTCGACGCTGATCCGACATTCAAGAGAATGAGTCAAGAATTAGTCATATTTCTTTCTCATGTAGGTGGAACAGGTAGATATTTTTTTTTATATAAAGGTGCCGAATATTATTAATTGCTTACATTACATGAGTAAATTAAGATTTTAGAAAAACCCGACCAATTCGGAAAAGTGCTCAATACATTAAAACAGCTAACAAATGTTCATCAAGCTAATTACCACCGTAATAAAACCTGCTTTAAATATGGAAAACGCATTAAAAAAACGCATTTTGGAAAAAGTACAGAGAACACAGACAAACAACTAATAAAACAAAAGATTTGGAGGAAGGTTGCCATCGTGGGTTAAAAAATCTTCATTTTTCTAACCCAACCACCAGATAAAATTCTTAAACCAGACCAATTGAAGTCTTTTTTTGTCAATAAAACATTAGTAAAGCCTGTCATAAAGTAGACGCGTATTCAATTCACGTGCTTGAGAATACAGTCGTAGCTACGCCTAAGGTTAATTCACTATACCTAATGATAGTTCTAGTCTTGGCTCAGATGAAGAATGTTACTATAGGCCATAACTATGTCTAGCTAGGAATAGCTAAAACAAAGTACCATGCTGTCAGCTTAAGGTAGTGCTACCGGGCAGAGCAAATTTTTCACATATTTTCAACTTTTTTTAATGTAAAAAAATAACTAAGTGTGAATTTAAAAAAAAAGCAGCTTGTCCAATGTTTAAGCCTTTTTTACAGCATTTTTCACACCATTATTTTATAATTAGCTGTTGTATTTTATAACAACCACGAACCCTTATACCGAAACCAGAAAAAGTTAAAAAAAGTTTAATTTAATGTTTTATTTATGATAAAAAGCTGTCATTTTTTTATATTCCCACTCAGTGATAGTATATCTTCAAAATTGTGAAAACTGTAAAGTTTTTTTTTTCCCGAGTTATATTCACTTCACAAATCTTTTTTTTTAAATCAAATCAAATTATTTATTTGCAATAATACATGTTAATAATGTTCTTATAAATTGTATTGTTATAATGTCTGATCCTAAATTCTCATGTTGACTGGTGCAAGTTTTCATTTATATTTATTTTTATTTAAGTAATTGAGACGATGTTTTATTTATTGGTCAGTTACTTATAGTATGTAATATGCTTAAATATAATTAATAATTGAACTAAAACTTATTAACTGATGTAATAAAGAAAATATTGCAAAAACATTTTTAAAGTCAGCCTCAGTCATTTCATAAAAATGTATAAATGTCAATCAACCAATCATTCAATGTGTGTTGCCAGTGATGACATATGGAACTGAAACGTGGTCCTTGACTACTGGCCTTTTGGAAAAACTCAGAGTCGCACAGCGGGCAATGGAGAGAGCTAAGCTGGGAGTTTCTTTGCGCGATAAAATCCGGAACGAGGATATTCGTCGAAGAACCAAAGTTGCCGACATAGCTTTCAGAGTTTGCAAGCTGAAGTGGCAATGGGCAGGCCATATCACTCGAGGAACCGTTTACCGGTGGGGAAGAAAGGTTCTTGAGTGGCGACCACGAACCGGAAGACGCAGCGTAGGTAGGCCTCCTACTAGGTGGACCGACGACATTGTGAAAGTCGCGGGCAACCGGTGGATGCAAGTGGCCCGTTGTCGGTCGGTGTGGCGCTCTAAGGGGCAGGCCTATGTTCAGCAATGGACGTCTTATGGCTGATGATGATGATGATATAAATGTTGATTGTGCGAGCGAGAGAGCGTGTATAATGTAAGCACGTCCTTAAAGGATTAACTTTCGCCTACCATAAACAAGTTCTATTATTGAGAAGTGGTTTTTTAAAACGGTTTGTATTTCAATGTTAAAACCATGTGCAAGGAAGACGTGCTTTGAAAGCAAATGATATTAGAAAATCCTCAGAAAAGAGCTACTAACTATCTATAATTTGCATTACCTTCTCGTACATATTCGTTTAGTGATGTGAGTGTGGTTAAAAATTATAGATATAGCTACTCAAGCGCAATTTCTAGGAAAAAAATAAGTTGCATTATGCATGTTGGAGTTGTAAATGCATTTAAACGCAGGCCTGGGCAAAATGTAGTTACGTACTGTACTGTGCTTCCCATTTAGTTGTGTCCGACGGAGTCCACGGTTTTACCTATTGTTATCATTGTTTGTAGAAGCTAAAAATGATTATTATAAATTAATAAATTCTGTACTGCTATGAATATGTGTAATATTTTATGGAGTACTAGCTGCTGCCCGCGAATCTCAGCCTTCGGCCTCGCTAAACTCTACATACAAACCTTGTACTCACAATTACGAACACAAAAAAGAGAAATCATCAAAATCGGTCCAGCCTTTCTCAAGATATAGCGCGACCAGGAAAAATAGGGATTCATTTTTATATATATAGATCACAGAATTCTCCTTATAAATATATAGATGTATGATTCTGGGCTCTGGTTCTTTTTATTGCAAAAAAAAGTGACATTCATGAAATAATAAATATATCCGGAAATAGTGAATACCCGAGGTTATTCGATAACTCTTAAAGCTTTCACACACTACATTGGTGTTAAAATATTCTGCATTACGCCTATCGGCGGCTCCAGCCGGCTTAGACATTGAATTTGCCCGGCGGCAAAGACGGCGGTACACCCGGCGGCCGTGCTGTCCGCAATGTGCTTTTAGATTATACTCGTACCCTATTCTCAAAACATTATTTCGTCTAAATCCGTGGAATGTTACGATGCGAGTTTCTCAATGAAATAAACTTTTTTTGCTAGTGTGCAGTATAAGCGCACGTAGCTTTGATGGACAATCATCCATCAAAGCTACCAGACAAAAATAATTGAAAAAACCCCCGACACAACCAGAAAAGAGCTGATGATCTTCAAGCGGCTGAACCGATTTTCTTGAACCATAACTAAAACACTCTCGATCAAGTCACATTAAAAACAAAAACATACAGATAGACTAAACTTGTTAAACTTGTAATACCCGTGTTTGCGTCCCCTCGGGATTACAAAGTGACGTTCGAAAACCGAACGCCACAAAAAAAACCCGAAAAACCCGAGCGTCTTTTCGTGTTTTTTTTTTTTGGATAACCGTTGTGGAATTTGAAACACAACTTTTCTTTCATTTCCGTAGTAAGACGGTAATCGAATTCTCGCAAAAAAAAAGATCCATTTGTCACTCGTCTGGACTTGAAGCGCATCCCAAAGAATATTATCATTACCACGGATATAATAGACATTTTCCGCGTAGTTGTCAGGTGGTAAAAAATAATAATAGGTACGAGCCATTATGTTACGTTATTGGAATGCAACACCTGATGCGGCCGAGAACTGGAATACTGTCATTTCCTGACTAGTTTAAGTTACAAATAACTTAACATCCAGCTGAAGTGCTGTGAACAGTGTACTTACGTGTTAAATTACCCTGTGATTTAAATTTTTAACAGAACATTTCATTCTTAGGTTGAACTAGTTATTCTAGTTTGTAGACACGTCAAACAGACAATTTTCTTTTCAGTCGTAACTTCATAAGAATTGGTTGAGGCTTTAAAAAGCTGCGTGATCATATAGAAAAATGGATTTGAATTAATTAATAAGGGATTTATGTTTTTTTATTTGGAAACATATTTTTCATTACGCACTTGTCAGTATTATTTTAAGCAGCCAATAAATTTAATTTAATATTGACAGTGCTGATTTTTCAATCGTCAGATAACTGTTATCTGAGGAATAATATGTCTGTTTGACATATTTTAGTATCATCAATCATAGTTATTCCTCTGTTATATAAGTTATCTGACGATCGAAGAATCAGCCCTTAGTAGTTTTACTAAAATTATAAAATGTCATAATAGCTCGAAAGTAAAAGCTAAAAAGTTTTGGTAGTGGTAGGGCTCTTCTGCAGAGTCCGCCTGGGGAAGTACCACACCTTTGCCAGTTATTCAACCGTCAAGCAGTAGTGTGTAAACATTACTGTGTTCCGGATTGAAGGGCATAGTTTCCAGCGTAATTACTGGGCACAGAGATTTAACATCTAATATCTCAGGGTGACGAGCGCAGTGCATTGCCGCGCATGTTTTTAAACTGTTGAGGTTCAAAATTCTGGGTGCCACTGAACTGTTATGGACAAGCGTGAAGCTTAACATCAGGTGAGCGACTTGCTCGTCTCGTCACCAAATTACATTTAAAAAAAAGCTAAGCAAATATATTTAACAGTAACAAATTTCTTGACAGCTCGTTCCAATAAATTCCTCCATTACGCGAGTAAGTCGGCATAAAAACGACATTATAATTTATCATTATATGATTATTATATTATATTATCTTTTATTTTATCATTATCAGTCATATTTTTTATTAACAAGCACACAATGGATTTTCTGGTGATTTTACTAGGAATATGGCTTTATGTCGCGCTTTTGTGGTAGGAATGAGCCATGGACTTGTACGTTGAATTAAAAGAGAACTTTTATAAAGACTACTTACTATGTTGTGTTATAAAATGGAGATGGTTAAAAAATGTAGATGGGTTAAACAACATTCCAACTTATCTAGATCTCTTCATTTTCTTATTTATTTATTCAGTATAACAAAAAAAAAACAGATTAACATTAACTCTGGTAAGCTTTATTTCACAACATTTTGTAGTAGTTATTTTATTAAAAATAAAATTAAGCAACGAGCATTTCGCTCACCTGATGTTAAGCATCACGTTTGCCCATTACAGTTCAGTGCCACCCAGTGCCCTTTTTGGTGTATGTTTATGAGTTTCTATATATTCACTTTTATATAGATAGAAATAGATAGATAGTAACTCTTTATTGTTCACACCATAGATATGACATACATAAGACAAAAAAGCGACTTAAAACTAGTGTAACAACTGGTGGCCTTATCGCTTAAAGCGATATCTTTCAGACAACCTTAGCATGGAGAGGATTTGTAAGTTTGTTTTGTATAATTTGTTTGTATATAACCCTAGTTGTTACCTGCGATTTCGTTCGCGTGGACCAATAAAAAAAAAGTAGCCTACGTCCGTCTCTTATCCTTAAGCTATATCTATGCAAAAAATCAGGTCGATCCGTTCAGCCATTTAGCCGTGATAACGCGACAAACACCCAGACAGAGAGACAGAGAGACCGAGAGACAGAGAGACCGAGAGATAGAGAGACAGAGAGACCGAGAGACAGAGAGAATGAAAGACAAATAGACAGATAAACAGATTGACAGATAGATAGACAGAGAGACAGAGTTACATTCGCGTTTATAATTGTAGTTGGGATTACATTACAAAAATAAACAGTTGGATTACGCAAATACCATCGAAGCTACAAACGTAATGCAAATGCTCTACCAATAATGTATGTAGTTGCCTATAATTATACGATTTAGTCAAGAGTCTACATCAGTAGATTACTGATTTTCTCAGATCTCTAGCTTTTTGGAGTAATATTTTGTTTATTTTAAGTCATCCAATTCAAGTCAACGAGAAAATCGTCGAGTTACTAAGTTAATAACTTCAAAATCTATTCGCTGCACCAAGCTTCTCATCATGATGCATCAGTTTGAAGCATCATGATCTATTCTGTCAATAGACTTAACAGATTAAGTCTATTGCTGTCTTTGTCATTTGCTTAGTGCCAGACAAAGACAATATTAGAATTAATCTGTTTTCAAAGTTAACAAACGTTTCAGTATTCGGGGGTTAGAAGAACAAATAATTATTCGTAGCAAACTAAACAAACAAAGTATTTACAACATAAATACATACATAAATACTTACATACAAGCATACACCCCAAAAACATTACCGTCCTTGAGCAGAGGGGTAAAAATATTATCTATATAAAAGTCACGCTACCGCTTTAAAGTACTCCTTAATTGATTTGTTTGTTAATTAGACGATCATTCTTATTTATTAGCGAGTTGATTGCTCGATTTGCATCCCATTATGCCAATTATACGAATAATGTTTGTTTATGTTAATCATGCGTTGCATGTAGATGAGCCGGTAGAGATAATACATAACTGTACCGTGAGTTTTATAAATATCTACCGTATTGCGCCTTACACAATTGCAGTAATGTAATGTCAAGTTTTTTTGTAGATAGGGGGAAGTTCCTAATGATATCCGGCACTATTGGATTAGACACAGCCGGGTTTTTTTAGCCGGGTAGCCGGATTGCACATACCAAAAGCCCCTCCCTCGGTGGCCTGCTTTTGTGCCTGAAGGCAACCGGGATCTCCGATGCAACGCACCGGTACGCCCACAGAACATTGCCTGACGGAACACTCATGATCCCAGCATTTCCGTAGTATGAGCGCAGCCTCAACAAAAGTGCGGGCTACACCGCGCCGTTGTCTCCCTGGGCACCCACGATCTGTCGTCAGACGCATGTCACGCTGAATGAACGTCTCTGACTCGTAAGACAGTAGATGACGCTCCCGGTGCCCGTCACGATGCGTGAATGTCTCAAACTTGCAAAACAGTGCACGTCGCTCACTTTCTACGATTCCCGCGTGAGAAATCGCTCAGGAGCCGTATATTATTCCAGGATAAAGAGAAGCCTGTGTCACTCTCCGGTCCTTAAGCTACATCCATGCAAAAATTCAGATCCATCCGTTGTTTTGTCGCTGCCTGAAACAACAATATTACAATACTTATCTTACAGTTACAAATGAAAATGCCAATGTCTCGTTCATATTTATTCTAAATGTCCTGACCATTTATAGAACTGATTTGCAAGTATCCTGATCAGAAATGTTTTACATTACGAAGCAACTTAATCGTATAATTTGACGTCAATGAGATTTAACTTATACATTACGTTGAATGCGTGCATTCTTGGGTTCCATATTTATTATTTTATTTATTATTTATTACACACAACAAATTACAATCTATACAAAGCAAGTTATCTTGGATAAAGACAGTTTTAGATCGTTATTCAAAACTTGTGTACACAGAAAAACCAACTGAAATACGTTGAGCAAAGATAATGCTCAAACATAATATATAAAACGAAATTTTTCATAATCTTGCAGACCGCGCACATCCCCGAAAAGTAGTATCAAAGCGAAACTCTATTAGTTTCCTGAGTCTGTCATATTATATCATCATAGTCATAACATTTGAAGTTTTTTAAAGATATAAGACTTTGCATTGTACTTTTTAAAATGTGCTTCGGTCATTTTGGGAATTTAAATTCTTTATTCTTAAGAATTTAAATTCCCATATTTTATATTATAGGGCAAATTTTTTGTTTTGATATTTTTTATAATGACCAAAATAAATGGGAAAAACTGTTTACCCCGTTTTAATACTTAGTCATTTTGAAAAAAAACTAAAAACTGAAACTGAAAACTTGTTTTAAATATTTTGAAATGTAGTAAGTATTAGGATTTAGGAATATGTAATTATTTTTTTAAAATACACGTAATCATTTGGAAATATATAGAAAAAAATTGGCGATAACAAAAAGCGTTTCATCGCTAACTCTGACGGGACCTTGTTAAGCCTTTTTAAAAACGTTTTCACGTTAAAACATATAATGTGCGAGCGAGATAGCTGCGCTGCGTATTCTATGGGCCTTAAGTTGAAACCATCGACCCAGTCAACTGTTACAAAGCCCGGAAAACATCTTGAACAAAAACCGGCGCACTTATTGGGAGAAAAAGTTAGCGCGTAAAACTTCGTCGAAATGCAACCTTCGCCGATGACGTAATTTTTAAATAGTAGTATTATTTATTTTTATATTTATTTTTTGGCTATTGTACAGACACATTATCTAACAGCTAATTAAAAACATGTGATATTGTTTTCAAGAACAACCCTTTTGTGATTGATAAAGGCTGTTTTTTTTTAAAAATCTGTTGCCTTTAAATACACACAATCTAAAACTACATAATAAATGAACTACATTATATCTGACATATAGCTACGGAACTAACCATTTTCATGTCTCAAGCACATGACTGCTTTTTTGTAGCGCACTTTGATGCCATGAAATTAGATCGAAGTTGTGGGCGTGCTCCGTTCAACCGCTTTTTTAAACTCTTTTTGTCCATACATGATCATTGCAAATCCTAAGATTACATGTTTAGTTCATTAATAGAGTACTAAGCATCTCTCATTATCTATAATAACTGCCAATCACAAATGTCGTTGATCCCACTTCGTGTTATTCTTAGTTATGATTATCGAAATGTCAAATTAATGGTACACTGGACAAAAAACTGCAGGACATTTTGTTATTTTACTATGATATTATTGATATCTTAGTATTATTGATCTGCCCACGAGTTTTTTTTACAAAGATTTGTTACTTATTACTGATAAAATGAGTACAAAGCTAATAACCGAAACTTAGATTCTTCATATTCGCCGTCATTGTGTTACTCAAAAAAACTCAGTCAAGTGATTGAGCAGATGGAAACAATGGGATCATAAACCTGTTTTGTTTCAAATTTCATAGAAAAAAAAAACGTTTAGAGTTTTAGATACTGTCTGACTGAAATAATATTTTAAAAGGTTGAATGGACGTAAGTATGAAAAAAGTTACTGTCCGGATAGACGGGCGAGCGGCGCGTTGCCTGTATTAAACGCCAATTCACCTGAAATATGAAAGTCCCGCCAGAGTTAGCGACGTAACGTTTTTGTTGTCACCAAAAAGTCTCTTAGTTTTCGCATCTTCTTTCGCACTCAGAAGCCGCTGGTAAAATATCATTACCTTAAACTGTAATAGTCTAGTTAGCGTGCAAATCTATCCAATTTACATGAGTTTTCTTTATTTCGTGTCCGGTGCCTACTTTCCCTATCGTGCTGGGGGGCAAGCGACACAAATTGCCACCATTACCGACCAACTTAGCTCTAGATTTGTGTGTGGGAGCCATCGTCGCATTTTCTGAAGAAAACTGACATCCGCTACTTAGAAAATTTAATTCACTCGATTGGTCAGCGCTTGAAATAAGATGGTCTCACTGTAATTTGATGTCGCACTGTCTAATGGACCTATTTGAAAGTAAAAGATTTACGAGTCAAATGACAATCGGTCATTTTAGTCTGAAAACTATATCGGCGTGATTCCTTTTATATCTCTTTAATAAGGTGAACTCAGGGTTTTTTGGGGATGTGGTAGTTACTGTCAATTTAAGTAAAATAAAAAATAAGGTAAAATATGTTTTAGTTAGTTGATTGAATCATGCGTTACTGGATCAGGTATTCTCAAAACTGTTGTGTTTTTACCTCAAGTGTTTTTCTGTTGCAACATCGCGTCAAGCAGATGAAATTCAAATTTCTGGGTCGCACTGAAATGTTATGGGCAAGCGTGACGCTTAACATCAGGTGAGCGATTTGCTCGTCTAGTCACCGAGTAACATTAAAAAATTAAGAAATATTTTCGTTAAAAAAAACGATGAGTACGATGAGCTCTTTTCAACTTAGTATCACCAATATCGCCATATCACCGTTGCGTGTAACCGTGATTTGACTTCTTATACCTACACAATTTGCATAATCGAATAATCTAAACGACACTGATTACTATGTGGTGTATAAAAAGTCGATTGCCGTCTATAAACGACGCAAGCGTTTTATTAGGTGTCTCTAAATATCTGTTAGCGAAATTACAAGTCCGTTACGAATAAAGTTGAAATTTAAAGATCATTGCTTCGGTTTTTACCCGACTGCCCAAGAAGGAGGATAAATGTTTTTGGGGTGATAAATTTCATCCAAATCCTTTCAGCCGTTACAGAGTTGAACGGGAACAAACGCGCTTACAAACTTTCGCATTTATGATATTAGTGTGATGTGAGCCTCTTTTTGTGAGCTTATTGATGTTTGATTCTAGTCTGATTTTGTACTTGTTCATCGTCATCATCATCATCTCAGCCACAGGACGTCCACTGCTGGATATAGACCTCCCCCTTAGATTTCCACGAAGAGCGGATGGAAGCGGCTCGCATCCCGCGCGTCCCTGCGGTCTTTATCAGGTCGTCTGTCCACCTTGTGGATGGACGTCCTACGCTGTGCTTGCCGGTACGTGGTCTCCGTTCGAGAACCTTACAGCCCCATGGGCCATCAGTTCTATGTTGCGTTGTTGCGTTGCATCAGTTGTACTTGTTATTCATCGTTACAATACAATGCAATACAATATAACTTTATTATACACCAAAACAGACAAACTTAAAAAAAAGAACAATAGTATTTACAAAAAAAAAACGGTAGCCTTATCGCCTAAATCGATTTCTTCCAGACAATCTTTGGATGGACAGAATTATGACTTATGACTATCGTTATGTTATTTTAAATTATGATACCAGTCCTGATATCGCAAATAAAATATCAGCTGTTTATAGGATTTTAGTGGTGATTCTGTGGGTTTGAAAAGTTGGCTATAATAATGAGTATAATTAGCTGATTTTAACTCCCAATGCAAACAAAGGACAAAGTTTAACATTTTGTATCTGCGTATTTGTTTTTGGCATCGTAGCTCCCATACACACATACATAAAAAACCGTGGGGTTATCCCGTAACTCTGAAAGCGATAGCGAGACCGCGCATAGCGCGACTAAGTTGGTACGAGCGAGATGGCATGCTCTCGCAATCAGAATCACGAACTTTACAAAGTTAGAGGATAAGCCCTCTGATTTGCGATTATAACTCGTATCGAACCCGGTTCCCTAAAGAAAATTTTAGGACTGTCCCTTGGGATTTACTTGGGGCTTGACTTAATCTTCTCATACCGGTACTTTTTCAAGATTAGGTACTTGGTAATAGGCACTTAGTATATAAGCACTTGGTACTTGGCACTTGGTATTACAAGTACCTTATACAGGGTTATAAGGAAAGGGTATGCTAAACCGAAAAGGGCTCATTGTACTCATGATTGTGAACAACTCTTACTATGGGAGCAACCCTGAATTCGAGTTTTAAAAAATCAGCTGGTCCATAGAAAAATGTCAATGAATGTATGGAACAGCAGATTTTTTTCTCGATTTAAGTATAAGTCCCACAGTAAAAGTTATTCACAATCATGTGTACTATGAGCCTTTTTCGGCTGAGCATACCCTGTCCTTATAACCCTGTATATATACTAAGTGCCTAATACCATGCCAAGTTGGTATGGTAATAGGCACTTAGTACATTGTTCATCTCTATTTTCAATGTTCGGTAATTGTTTATTTTTGACTATAATTATGCTGTTAAAGGCGCGAATAATCTTGTTTAATGTATCTTTTTATACGGTATCTACAATAAACATATACATTTTTAAATTGGTACAATGTTTATACAGGATTATTACACCAAACTCGCTAAATACACGATAAGAAGTACACCTTGAAAAAATCACCGGATTTGATCGAAACTGTTATCTGAAAAAATGAGAATCTAATCATGCAAATGTTTCCGCATTAGAACCATTTGAGCTTAAATTTACGCTTGCTGTTGCTATTTGGTATTGCGCCCGGTATTAGGCCTCAATATCGGGATTCCGGTATTAGTAGGTACCGGTATTGGTGGTTTTGGTAAACTTGATAACATTTGCCATTTTAATCAAAACTCTTTAAAAACACTGAAAATCAACAAAATACAAACAAACTGATTAACAAACTCTTTAGACGGTTGTGGCGTCATATCGCGTACTTAAATAATAATTAAAATTAATTTATTTTAACCCAATACCGGGATCCCGGTATTGAAATGCTCAATACCGGTTCTGATACCGGTATTCATACCCTATTACGAACGAATTAGAATTGGGACAAACAGTGTAGTCCCTACAAAAAGAACCCATTAAAGAAAAATAAAACACAAAAAAGTACAGTGCCAATTTAAGAAAGTTGCTATTTTCGTAAGCAGAGCAGGAAGCATGCGTTATTCGAATTTGGTAAGATTATAAGTTATTTATCCTTACAACAACGCGCTCATCGAGCTCTGGATATAAATGGCTAGACCAATTGACTTTCTTCAATCGGCATTTTAAGCCGCCAAAATCCTTAAATGAAATAGGAACAAATATAATAAAAGGTAGTAGTGGCAGCAATAGGTTGAAAATGACTTTTCACAAAAAAATTAATATAAACATAACAGAAACAGAATTCAATATCATTCCATAATTTACATAATCAAAAAATCTGTTAGACCAAAACACTCGACTCCACAAATTCTACAATCCTACCATACAATCTTTCCGCTGCACTGACTGACATAACGTTACTTAATATAACGATAACGAATCGTGTTTATTATAATTTTATTACACTTTAAGCATAGTTTACAAATTGGTTCTAACAATCTCCACGGCTCAGGTGTTGGACCCCACCTTAATGATAAACCAGTGGTTAACTACCACGCTTCTTGTTGTGCTTCTTATTAATTTCGACGCGTTAGACCGTGATGACAGAATTCACAAGTTCACAAGTTTTTGTAGAGATAGTCTAAGAATTGATTGAAGAGTAAAACAAAAAAAAAAATGGCTTTTTAAGGAAAATAAATAATAGGACAAATTAACGAAAAATAGTACATTGTTACCCTAGGGTGAAAGTAACTTATTTAGTTCCGAGACGGTGCTTGACGCCAATAGTTCGACGCACCAAATAAGTCTTTAACCCATGGTATACACTAGTTTTCATTACGAATACAAGGAAAGTAAACATAAACGTGAATTAGCTAAAGAGAAAAAAAGTGAATTTTATTTTACATAAATCAACAACTTAGGTGAGATATTTATTTAAAGTTTATGGTAAAATTAGAGCAATTAATTATAGTTAGTGAAAGGTATTTTTATTATATATTTGATATTTTCTGGGAAACTTGAGTTTCTATAGTATCCAGGAATTCTTGGGCGAATGTTGGCGACATTGATATTTGTCTATTTTCTTCAGCTGTTACTGCAATATTTTCGGATTGCACCGGATAATCTTTTGAAGTGCTCGGTTGTAGAGAGTCAGTGGAATGCAGATTTATCTTTTCTGTTACTCTGTGTGATATCTTTGTTTTACTGCGAAAATTTGAGACACTACTAATAAGCCGCTACTGGTGCAGTATCTTGCCCAAATTGGCAGTATTGCCGCGTTTAATTGCTATTACAATCCTTTAAGCAAGATAGTGGGCATCATATTGGTCACGAAACTTGTTGGTACATCTCTGATGAACTTTTTAGCGGGATTTAAGAAAACTAGGCTAGGAAATATTAAAATGTAATTCAGAAATTTTATTAATGAAAGCATGAAGACGAAGACCAAAATTTCATCGAACGTCCGCCTCGTCAGACGATAAAAATAAACGCAGCGAGTAGCTAGCTAGCTATACTTACTTACTTTTTATGAGAAATCATTATTCATATTGTTATGTAGGTGAATTACTACATAAACTGACCATTAGCTACCCACTTATTTACAAGTCAAATATTTAGTAACGTTGGAATCCAATGAAAAAAATTGTGATGTCTCGGTACGTAGAAAGCCCTTTTCATAATTTGTAATGTTTGTGAAACCAGCCCGCAATCACGTCAAATGTGAAACGTGTTGGTGTAATTACGCCCTACCTGTAATTTGGGTGTGCACTGGAAGTCGGAAAATACCAAATAAGTTACACTTTCGGCTATCAAGAGATTAATTAGGCCGAATTTATGAGATTATCTTTCGGATAACGGCGAATCTTGCTTATAAATGTATGATGGTTTTCAACGTTTTGGTTGCATAGTTCTAGGTTAAATGAGGTTTGCACACGAAGGCACAGGCATCAACCGGGGAAAAATAAAACGAAGCACTAAAAAAACTAATGAACTCCTGCGACTTTTACTTTTTAATAGGACAGTAAAAAGCCCTAGGCACAAGTACGAGAAACTAAATTTAAAAAAGTCCACGTCAGTGCTTCAAAGTCTATCACTTGAGTGTCACCCACAGATTATGTATAGATACCGAAATAATCGCATTATGTGATCGTTGTTCCGACAAAAACTAACCAAACTTGGAGGAAAGTGCAGGTTGGGACTGCGATAAAATGTTCTCATTGGCTAACAAAGAACCAAAGAGAGTAAATTTATATATGTATTGACCGATGCGTCACTCGTCCTGAGTACGGAATCTAGGTGTGCTCTGTGTCATCATCTTGTTTTAAAAACTATAGATAAATATTTATTTTATCTCCTGTTTTCATATTTTAATTACATCTTACTGACTGAATTACAATGCAACTTAGTATCTACGGGTAAAGTACCTATTTCTTCACTTACAACCAGACTGGTTTATTAATAACAACACTTCAATAATAGTACTTTAAGAGCGGGAAACCGATTTTCGTTCTCCCTCGCTTGCACGCTCAATATTTCTTATGATGTAAAATTATTGGGTATGATATTTTACAATGTGTTTGCAAAATTTTCTCATTCAGGACATTTATAAAGTCCTATCTATATTCATCCTCATGTTGGCTCATACAAGTTTTCATTTTTTTATAAGCGGAAAATTTTCTCCATTGCTCAGTTAAATGAAATATGCTTAATACAAATTAAAGGTTTAAAATCAATGTTTGAAATGCTTCATCGTTTTCGCGCGTGACATTTCACGTCAGCTACAAGTTGTCAGAGTATTTTAAGCATTGATTAACTTAAAACAACGTTTTTAAGTATAGCCTTAACCTTCTGACCATAACAGGTGTAAGCACGCTTTAGACATGATGTGCTGAACAGGCGTTTCACGTATTTCGTACCACATGTCCGCGCTTAGCACTCGACTAAGGTTAAACATACCGTAGCCATTGCTTAAATTTAAACAGCCCCAAACCATTTGAAAAGAGAAATACAATTATACAACATCTGTTAAAACAGTATTAAACTTTTAGACATTGGCTAGCTAAAGAGCTATCTAAGCGTTGTTTTAAATTATTTTCGTGGTAAGACGGTAATAGTTTAACCCCCGAATACTGAAACGTTTGTTAACTTTGACGACAGATTAAGTCTGTTGCTGCCTTTGTCATTTGCTTAGTGCCAGACAAAGGCAGCATTAGAATTAATCTGTCATCAAAGTTAACAAGCGTTTCGGTATTCGGGGGTAACACGCTAACTACTAACTTAACACCATTTTTTTTTATAGTCAGTCATCGATTTTATATAAATAAAAAAAGGCAAATTGTGCGAGCGAGAGAGCAGCTTCGTAAATGCAGCCTTATGAAGTTGCCAGTACAAAACGAAAAGCTTTTACAGCTTGAAAGGTAAACCTACTTCATGGTTAATAGTTGTCATAGTAAATAATCGCACTTTTAATTCGTCAATTAATAGCGACGAGCGCAAGCGCATCTAATTGAGATAGTGACTTGAGTAGTTAGGTTAGTCATCTGCAGTTGTCTCAAAGATATATAGTCAAGATTACCAGCTTGGGCTATGATAATAATTATCAAGGTAGGTTTACCTACACTCTACAGACATAATATAGCTCATCATCATCATCAGCCATAAGACGTCCACTGCTGAACATAGGCCACCCTCTTAGAGCGCCACACCGACCGACAACAGGCCACTTGCATCCACCGGTTACCCGCGACTTTCACAATGTCGTCGGTCCACCTATTGGGAGGCCTACGCTGCGGCTTCCGGTTCTGGTCGCCACTCAAGAACTTCCTCACCGGTTATAGGTTCCTCAAGCGATGTGGCCTGCCCATTGCCACTTCAGCTTGCAAACTCTGAAAGCTATGTAACTTTGGTTCTTCGACGAATTATCTCGTTCCAATAATAATATAGCTATGAGCAACCTATTTATCTATAATACAAGCCTTTTCCTAGGAATCAACGCCTAAACCAAACTGCTTATGACAGAGACGAGAAATTCGAACCCAATAATCCTCAAATGGTCTAGATCAGGGGTCTCCAAACTACGGCCCGCGGGCCAAATCCGGCCCACCACAGCCATCAATCCGGCCCGCGACAGCTTAAGACTAGTGTCATCAATCTGGCCCACGACATTCAATTTTTTACTGTTGTTACTATTGCTGTGATAAGTTGAATGGAAGAGAATGAAAACACAGAATGGTAATTGATGTTTGCTTAGGTGGGCAGAAAAATTAAAATTGTTATGGCCCTTGCAACATACCGAAAAAAAAAATTATGGCCCCAAGGCTTCAAAGTTTGGAGACCCCTGATCTATAGGAGTGTGTTAGGATTTATCGAAATTCATCCCCTAAAGGGGTGAAATGGGGTGTTGAATTCCAATAGCCATTTTTGAGCGAAGCCGTCTTCAGTACCTATTATAAAACGTGTAGCGACACATAATGGTATATCCAAGTAGGTATTAAATTATCCAGTAGCCATTATCCTGGGAACGCGTTCACCTCACTCATACTCTTGGGGTCGTAGGTCCCAAACCGGGCGGGCCCTTACCAATGATATCCTTTGGAACTTACGCACAACCAACCCGCACTGGGCCAGCTTGGTGGATATGGCCTAATCACCCTTCGAGGATAGGCCGATATCCAGCAGTGGGTTGTTTAAAGGCTGGTGCAGTAAAACAGAATTCCAAATATCAAACCAAAGCTTATTGCTAGCTACCGTCCTGGCTTAGTTTGCTAACAAGTGTGCCTTATGATACCAATTTCGATTCCAGACCGGGCAGATGCTTAAAAGTGATCTTTCTGTGTACTCCATGGCATTCACAGAAGAGGAATTTTTTTTAAACTTCTCTCTCTTCTGTGATGGCATTCCTGACAATTAGGAAACTTAGTGGGGAACAATGAGCGTAGTCTTGAATATGAATTTGGTGAAGAAAAAAAAACTACCCTACTAATAAAATGATGCTTTATTTTTCATAATAATAAAAATGGCTAATTTTTAAAGATCTTTCTAAGCGGCTGATAGAAAGAACACACGACCAAAGGGCCGGCGCTTACCTCGGCCAGAGAATTAGCATTGCTATTTAACGAGGTAACGACCATCCTTTTGGGTACCTTGCCCGCGGATAGTGACCTGAGCTCTGTTTTTGTTTATAATTAATTTATAATAATTTTTGTTTACTTTACTTTTTTTAGATGACAAAGATCCATAGACATGAAACAATTAAACAAAATAAAAATCTGTTACAAAATAAAACTAACAAAAGAAACAGAACAAACGTAAATCCTGAGCAATGTATAAATGTAAGTGCGTATCCATTCATACCAAACTAGTAAACAACATCGAGAAAATGAAATAAAGCAAAAAATTAAAGTGAAAATAAGCATGCATAAGAGAGAAGCTATTATCGTTAAAAGATCCAATAGGACAGGTAAGGGTAGCTCTACAAGTATTTCATTTAAAAAAGACAGTTAAAATAAAGAAACAAAAGAAAACCATTTTACGAGCGTCATAAGTAAATTTTTAAAAGGCGTAGATTACGTGCAATAACTGGAAGCGCCTATGAGGTAAATAACCGGCCTTGTATCCTCACCGCGCGATTGTTTTATTTTTTTTCACAAGTGTATGTGATGGACTTGTGACTGGCACCTTATATGGTAGAGCTTTCATAAAAAGTGTCATTTGTACCGGGAATGTACCGACAATCCTTCCGATCTTTTTATTTGCCGTATAATTGAAGATCAAGTAATATTATTAATCCTGTTTTGGAATGAGGAAGGACATTTTACCTGCGCATCAGGTATGTTTCTTTTAGAAATAGATTCAAGAATAACTTCTTTAGAATTCGATTTTATAACCGAGAAGAATAACCCGACGATAACTAAAGTAATAATACTTAGTACATTGCACTGACAATGCTAATCGCCAAGGCTTGTACAGTTTTGTACATGGCTTTTCGCAAACATGGCGAGTATGTTTATGAAAACGACCGTATTGAACGAAAAATCGAGTGTACCGAGTGTGTGTTATACCTCGTATCTAATTGTGAAGATTTTCTGCATCAGCCTTTTAACACCCCACTGCTGGGATATCGGCCAATGCGGGTTGCCAGATTCACCTACCTCTCTATTTTTTCCTTCACCGAAAAGCCAGTGGTATATTCGTACGTAAACCCCAAAAACTCATCCGTACAGGCCCAACCGGCTTCGAACCAGCGACCCCACGAATATGATGCGAGCGCGTGCTCCCGCTTAGCTACCGCGACTTATTACCACGGATAGAGATTTTTATAACTTTGTAATTTTGTTAGTTTGCTGGTAATAAGTACCGATTTAAAAAAAATACTTTTACCTTACAAATACTTACCTCTCACTCCCTCTCTTTCTCAGTGACATCAGGCCTTGTTTTGTACACAGCGTGGGTGAAGTCGAGAGGAAAATCTAATTGAATATAAATCAATCGAACAGAGGAAATGAACACATCATAACTTAACCATAAATAGCTTTATTCTGATATCTACGGATGTAATGACAAACGATTCTATCAGATAATGTTTATAGCGAGTAAGTTGACAGATCATTCATCAAGAGATGATATTTCATCGAGTAGATATCAAATAGACGGTTAATTTAGGCACAAATTGATGATGAATATTAATATATTTAATCGCATAGACGTGGTTGCTATAATTGAACCATCGATCTGCGTCGATATTTAGTACCAACACTTCAAACACAAAAAAATTGATGCGATAGCAAATTAATGCAGAGGCTATGTACTGTTATAATTATATTGGGCGTTTTAGCTACTTTTAAATATTTTAAAGGAGTTTTGGCTGGAACGTGGGAAAGTCGTGTCGCGTCATTGTATTATTTTCCAAAACGTGTGTTATATCTGACATAACTTAGACTATGACTGCGACTGGTTTTAATTGTGAAATATTTTACTTCTTTGAAAAATTACTAAACTTGACACCGGACAAAATGTAGGAGAGAAGTAACATTTTATTTTTTTTACTTAAGGGGCCAATCCGCCAATCAAACACTGAATAGTGTGATATCTGACTCTGGCAAATGCACAAGACTTGCGACGCCAAAGTCATCCAAGACAAAAAGTTGTGATCAAAATTAAATTGTTAAGTGGTCACTCGTTTATTATTCTAATATTATTCTATTATAAAAACACAAATTATACGTACAAATACAACTTACTGTCCATTAGTAATTATAAAAAACGTAGGTTACTGAACGGAATACTTGTAGTACTTAGGATATATACCTATTTTTTTTTTATTCGCCCATTTCTGGGCAGGCTAATGCCATTAAGGCCATACCGCCTTGTCTTCCGTATTTTTTTTGCCTCAGTAAAGTGGTAGAGACTTTACTAGAAGCTTCTACGGAGTTTTGGAAACAACACGAAAAGTCACGTTTCACGATATTATACTATTCACCAACACTCGCACACTTTCACGAACACGTAATGGATAAAAATCCACCATTTTTATGCATTAACACTCGATATAACACAAGTATTGGAAAATAATACAATAGCGCGACATGACTTCTTCATGATCACGCCAAAACCCCTGTCATATCGGATATATACCTAAGTAAAAAATATGACAAATACCTATGTAGGCTGTACAAGCATTCAAATTGGATACTGATAAGCAATAACATGTTAACCGACAAAAAAAATAATTGTTAATGATACAGAACGATTCTTTGGCAGACAAAGGAGCGTTCTGTATCATTAGCATTTTTTTTTTGTTGGTTGACATGTTATTGCTTATCAGTATCCAATTAAGTGTATACTTACTATTTGGAGAGAATAAAGATGTAGGTACCTTGGTGCCGTATTAAACTGTTTTAAAGCATTTTAGTTTAATAATAACTTCGTAACAACTAAAACGCCGCACCCGGTAAGTAAGCCGACAAAGAAATGTAAAACAAACATTCAGGACAAATTAATAGCAATTCAATTTAAGCCCACAATTTTATTAACTAAGGGCATTAATTTCCCATAACTTGGACAGTATAAAATGACATTGTTTTATTATTTCTGTGCTCAGTTAATTGGTTTTTAATTAACTCGTTCCAGTATAGTGTAAAACTAGCCGCAAATGTGTTGTTTCAACGAAAATGACATATAATTGCGGATCAGAACCTGAATCGTTTAAAATGTAAATAATTGCTTTAAGGTTTTTTCAGACTAAGAGACTTTTTTTATTATTTATGTCGCGTCAAACGTTCTATAACAGCTTTCTATGCACTGCTCCCGTCTGTCGTTCTAGTTTTATCTACCTACTCACGGAGTTGTTCATTTATTTACAGATCAAATACACTTAAACAATAAAAAAAATATTTTAGGCAATTTACAATAACTTTTTTTTAAGGCAATGCGTCAATCTTAGTCGTCGATCCAACCGTCTTTTTTATCTGAGCATCGCGTTGGCATTTTGTTTCGTCTAGACAACGCGCCTGCCTTGAACGCACCCGCTCACATCGCCGCAAGAACTATGGACTTTTCACTTACTAGCCACTATAGGTCCAAATTACTATCCTAATTTCCAGGTGACCATCCCATTTTTTACTCGCGTGCGGATATTTTTTTTTTTGCCCGTATAAAATGCACCATGGAAGAAAATTTAAGATTATTTAGAAGATATTCTTCAGAGGTCGTTGATAAATTGAGGCGATTGTATTTCGATCTCCCACAAGATTTTTTAGAAATGTCTTTCACAAAATTGAGTGATAAAATTTTTATGAGCTGCAGGTTGGCTGCAGGAGAGTAATTCGAAAAACAGTTAATCCCTATAGCATAGTCTGATGAGACTTTGTAGCTTTCAAGTTTTATTTTTGTTGCGTCTCAACTTGACATACGAGTTGTGCAAGATTTATTGAGTGCTCCTCCCTTTAAAAGCCACGTACTTTGTCTTTTAAAATTCGTGGCGCTTAATAAATTATTATCATAATATCGTTACAACCTGCGGTTAATCCGTAATAATTCCAGATACAGCCAATTAAAAAAAAAAAGTAATGTACTTTTCCGGGATAAAACGAATCCCGGAAAATAAAATTACCTTTTGTATTTTTACCTATATTTTACATTGGTGACGAAAATATTACGTCATCAGTGTTAAGCAACGGACAACACGGTCAGTCTTCGGATGGGTGACTACGGGTGGAATTTACACTGAGCACCGCTGTGAGGCGGATGGCATGTTCTATGTAGATCTTGGTTGTTTGTCCTTACAACAACCACTGAGCTATGTCAGAGGCCTTGAGGCAGCCTACAAACGTTTCAACCAGGACTACTCACTCAGTATCAGTATTTACGAACTTGGATACGTACAAAACGGTTCGAAACAACGTTTTTAATCCGTACGGCCAAGGAGTGGAATAAACTGCCGGCTTCCTTGTTTCCTGAGAGTTACTATCTGGAGCTTTTCAAGGTCAGAGTGAATAGGTATCTTCTAAGTCTGCGTGCTTCATCTTCGGCCACATCGTCGCTTACCAACAGGCGAGTTGGTGGCCAAACGCAGACTTATACGCGTTAAAAAAAAACTTACGATGTTTTTATGAAATTTCATCATGATCGGTTCAGCTGCTTGGTCATGCAGAAGTAATGCAATCAGGAAGACAGACACAGTAAACCCTTTATAGGTTAACCTATGAAGTACTAACTTATTAGGTATTGCTGATTTTTAATTTAGTCTTTCTCATTTTTCCAGACTGACAATGGAGTACTCAGGCAATTTGCTGCTTGCGCTAGTGCTCCTGAACCTTGCGTACTACGGCTACGGAGCGCCCACCTCCCGGCGATCAAGAGCCGCATCCTTACCAGAAGAACCGGACACAGAAACTACCAGAGAAAGCAAACTCGAAGACAATTACAAGGAAACCACTACTACTCAAATCACACCAACGAACAGAAAGAACAAAGCCCTAAACTTATTCGGCTACTACCCATCGTTTCTATCTTCAGGCATTGATTTTTCCGAGGACGACGATGATGACGTCAACTTCGCTGTGAACGACGAGAGTTTCGAAGATGAGGACCTATCACGCACCATCCCTTCAAGACGTCGTCAGCAGAACAA
This sequence comes from Apocheima hispidaria, assembly GCA_947579745.1. Classification (NCBI taxonomy): domain Eukaryota; kingdom Metazoa; phylum Arthropoda; class Insecta; order Lepidoptera; family Geometridae; genus Apocheima; species Apocheima hispidaria. Next base: position 11,118,240 of record OX388156.1, read on the forward strand.
GAAGAAAAACGGCAATGGAGAGTCATACCATAATGATAACCTGAATTCGCTGCAGTATGATAACTCCCCAATCTTCTACATAAGATTGCCTCCTACCCCATACATGTTTGTCCCCGGTTTGGGCTACGTATCCCAGCCTCCTAGCCTCGGGCCACCGATGTCTCCGATGATGCCGCAAGGCTTGCCTCCGCAAGTCGGTGATCCCTTCATCAACTTGCCTCTAGACTTCGTATCAAATGGAAAACCCACTGGAGTGTATCAATGGAGCGGTGGCCCGGCTTACCCTCAGTTCCCACAAGCTCCCATCGATCCTTACGGCTTTGGAGCTCAAGCCATGATGCCACAGCGCCCCAGCTATAACATGCCTTCGTATCAACCCAAGCCAAAGCCGAAGCCTTCCCAATCGAACTCTAAGGTCACCAACCTGAAAGGACAGTACATGTTTAATGGAAAGCCGGGGGACAATGTCTATGTTCTGAGAGATACTTACAACTCCATTTATTCTGATGCCTTGCAGAATTTCTACCCCTAAATAAGCGACGTAGAATAGAATTCCCAATGAATGGCTCGTATCGAGCTGATGGAGTGACCAGTCTTGCCTTAAGGCGAAAGAATTAGAGTAAAGATTAAAAGTCAATCTTTTTTAGAAAGTGCCTACTTATAGATCCAGATTATTCTTCCGTCCATGCACATGCTAGAATAAAATGTATCCATGCCTGTAACATTTAGTTCGCAGTAGATAATAGAATTACAAAGTTACAATAACATTAAAATATAAAATAATCCATTATTTGCGTAATGTGATCAGTGCCCTTATTATGAACGTTCGTCATTCTGATTGCGATAGCATGCCATCCCGCTCATACCGACATACTCGCACTATGCGCGATTCCGCTCGGCACTATCACAATCACGATAAGGAACATCCAGGATAAGGGGGCAGCTTAGAAATAATGCCTAATTAAAAAATTTATTTATATGTTTAACTTTTCACTTGATATAATTAGGTAGGCAGACTATGGCTATTTATAGTTAGGATTGATTCGTAGATTTGTGAAACATAAAATAATGAGTCAAGGCTAGAGTAGACTATTTATTTAACATATAGAATATAGCTTTTCGGTAACATTTATTTTAACGGTTTTTTTTTTGTGCCGAAACGGAAAATTTAGGTTTTGATACGTACACGGAGTAGAAGTCTACACATTACATTAACAAAGTCATGGATTTAAAAAAAAAAGTGCAAGGTACTCGAAATTATACTAGACATGCTAGTCACACTCTATATTTTCCATTTCGGTAAAAAAAGTAATCTATCTAAATTATAATTACTCGTATGCCCATATTTATTGAAAGCTTAATTTATTTTTTCATAACTATTGTTAAGTATATAAAGGTAAGTAGGTAGAAAAAAATGTCCGTCCATATCATCCTAAAGTACCTAAATTCCTGTACAGGAATTATCTCTACGAATTTCATATGTAATATCGTAACACAGGTACTTTCAGAACTGATTATGTGAGTTCTATTTATAAACAATGTCCTTGAACGATATGTAATAGTTAAGCGTAATTAAGTAAGCATAGATAAATATTTTCTTTTAATAACTTTTCTCTATGTATTTTTAACCTATAGAAAAATAAAACTACAACGAAAATACTTCTTCTGTGCTCGACTAGTTATATATCGGAATATATTACGATATTTATCTTTTGTCAGCCCAGCACGGGAAGATGTTGCTTGTAACCAGCTAAAATTGTTCACTTACTCAAAAGTCACAACAATAACCACTATTATATAAGAAAAAAAATACAATATAGGTAGGTATATACCCAGCGCCTCATCTGATATGTTTTTATAATGCACTCTATAGTCTCGTGAGAGCAAAATAATGTAAGATATCTAAATATAAATAGTAACCTGATACTGCCTAATGGGGCAGAAGATAAGGACCATCTTATATAGAGTGTAATAACAATAATACCTACGCTACCAAGTAATCTGCATTATACCAACCCTTGAACGCCAAGAGCCGCGTATCGGAAATACGTCTCTCTACGTCTAGATGTTTTTTAAATTTTTAAGAAGCCATTATTCGAATTTTGAAAACATTTACCAAGGATCAAGCTTATGCTTTATCAACTTAAATTTAGTGGCTTAGTGTATTTTTGTAGGTAGACCTAAAAACAATTAAAAAAAATGGTTTGAGTAAAAAGTTTTTAAAATAATCCTTTTAAAAAAAGTCGTTTTTCGTAATAGCTGTTTTTGTTGTCGCTTATACACACAAAAGGCCTCGCTGGAGTTTTGGCGGGAACGTGAAGAAATCATGTCGCGTCATTTTATTATTTTCCAAAACTTGTGTTATTTGGAGTGTTAATGTGTAAAAACAGTGAATTTTTACCCGTTAAGTGTTCGTGAACATGCACGAGTGTTGGTGAATGGTATAATGTCGTGAAACGTGAATTTGCGTGTTGTTTCCAAAACTCCATAGAAGGCTCTAGTAAAGTTTTCACCACTTTACTGGGGCATGACTTGGACTTGACCGTGACTTTCTTTGCTTGACTTTGACCGTGACTATGACTTGTTTGATAATATCTAACAAAACTTGAGAATAAATTATGTATACTTGACACTGGCAAATGCATAAGACGTGCGACGCCAAAATCCTCTTAGGAGGAAAGAGAAAAAAAAAAAAAAGGCCTCGCTACATGGCCTGACCTGACATCGTTTGAAAGAGATGGCTATATATAAGTTTCTGGGGGAGCGAAACGGAGAAGTTATAACCTTAATAGTTTGTTTCATTTGCTCCCGTGAAATTCAAATCTAGCTGTCCCTTTCACACGATGTCAGGTCAGGCCATGTATAGACACCCTAAGCGACGCCGGTGTTGGCGTTCAAATGGCGTTGGCGTTTAAACATCTAGGTATGTAGGTATAGCAGGGTTCAAACTTTATGACAGCTATGAAGATAGAACGAGGCGATGCGCAGCAGCGAATAAAAGTAGTAGGTATGCGCAGGCTTGGAGAAGCCGATTGGCTCGAAGCGCACTTCACAGACACCATAAAGTGTGAATCATGTTCTGCATAGTTTACTTGCTAGGGAATGTAGTTTAACGTTATTACTGGATCAAACTGCCTCTAGGTACATAATTAAGATATTTATTTCTTGGAAACTTACCTGTATTCATAAATGTTTAGAGAGAAAATGTGTGAAACGTAAAAAACAAATTGTCAGTAGAGTTCTAGAGGAACTAGAATTCAAAAACTATGTGCGATCATGTTAGAAAATAAAATGCTTAAAATAATTATGGCCGGCCGGGCTAAAAGCAAGAATGAGTAAGTAGGTAAAGACGAATAAATTACATGTATCTATAAGATTAAATAAACATTGAATTTTACTTATGTTCGTTTTTTTTTCAAGTTCTGTAGTGGTAATCCATACAATTCACAATTTTGCCAGTTATTTATTTATTTATGCAAAACTACACATACAATAATTAGTTCTTAAACTATAAAGTAAATGAGTGGTTATCACATCACAGATCACACTAGATACCGCATTACGAGGTTCGTTGTTCCTATAAAAAAGTCACTAAAGTTTGTGGAGGGCGCGGGTCGCGAAGAGTGCGACCAAGCGTTCTCATTGGCTATCTCAAGGTTACGCCTACTCGCGCCTAACAATCTACCCATCAGAATAATTTCTTATAAGTGTATTTAGACTGATGCTTGGTGAGCTTCGAGCGTCCTGAATGCAGAATCTAGGGTGTGATCTGTGGTACTCATAAGCTTTATAATTAGTGGCACAATAGGGCGTTGCATTATAATCAACCGCCAAGCAGTTTTTAGCAGTTTGGATTGAAGGGAAATGTTTCCATCGAAGTTCCTCGGCCATAAAGAGATCATGTAATATGTCAGGATGACAAGCGCAGTGCATTGCCGCGCAGAGTTTTGAACTGTGGAAGTTCCAAATTTTGGGTGGCACTGAACTATATGTTATGGGCAAGGATGAGTGACTTGCTCGTCTAGCCAGTCAGGATAAAAAAAACTTCACCGTTATTTCAACAGGTTTTTTCAGGAATCGTTTTTTCCGATGAAAAACAGTCTACGAGGCTATCTAGAGTATAGCTACTTTTGTAGCGAATTTCTTTCAAAGCAGTTCAGCCGTTATGGAGCGTTGAGTATAAGTCTAAGATGACCCAATTTATCGAAATCCGCCGCCTTGATACTTCGTGAACACGAAGTACCAAGGCAACGCTGTCGCGACAGACATTCTTAGGCTTTACGGTCTGAGTTTTGGCTGGATCGTGAAGAAGTCATGTCGCGTCATTGTGTTACTTTGCAAAACTTGTGCTATTTCGAGTGTTAAGGTATAAAAATGGTGGATTTTTATTCATTAAGCGTTAGTGATCGTGCACTAGTGTTGGTGTATAGTAGTATAATGTCGTGAAACGTGACTTTTCACGTTGTTTCCAAAACTGCATAGACTGAAACCTCTAGTAAAGTTTCCACCACTTTACTGGGGCATGACGTGGACTTGACCGTAACTTACTTTGCTTGACTTAGACTATCACTGAGACTTATTTTAATTGAGAAATTTTTGTCTTCACTTGAATTATTTTAATACTGGACACTGGCTAAATACACAACGTGTGGAGCCAAGACAAAAGAAAAAAAAAGCGTTTTCATTTGCGATGTCAGTGACATCCGTCATTATTTCGTCAGCTGTCATCACCACTTAGCTGTCAAGCTCAAGTGTCAAATCATTTAAATGTCAAAATTATACGTCGCTATAGGAAGAAGCAAAAGACATTAAGACACTTGTTTCGCTGAAATTATATTAATTTATTTAATTCGCTCACGAAGCTCTTCTCCACTAAACACTAGATATTTAAAATAGGACCTACGGCACAATCGCGACTTACCAAATATCGCTATGCAAGTCAATAGTGTACTATGAGAAAGGAAAAATAACGTTGGTGCTAATTAATGACGTGCTTCTTGATCCCCAAAAACCCAAAATGTGTTATGTTTAAGTGTTTTAACCTCTACACGGGCTAAGTGACGCGATGTTCCGAAGCCGAAGTTGGTTCGGGGCTGCCTGGGGACGTCCCAAAAACCCCCATTCCCTAGAAAGATTGAAATATTTACATAATATCCTTTGCAAGAACACCACAGTATCCGAGAACAATCGCGGGACTTTAGTGGAGTCCCTGAGGTGTATAGCCGAGATATTAATATGGGGTGACCAGAATGACAGCTCAGTCTTCGAGTAAGTACAATTTACGCAGTAAGAATAATATAAACAAGAAAGTTCCGAGTTGATTTAATGGCTATGTTAATGTAGAAATAATGTTTTATGTAGATCAGTTAATGCTGCAAGAATAGCTACTGCTATGTTGATGATACAAAAGAAATAAATACTCAAGGTGAATAGGATTTGTGAAGATGTCTTTGGTCTCAAGGTTGCAAGGACCTACCTGTGTGCAAAACAAAACAATGTCGTGATCACGAGCCTGAGCGGAGAATCTGCATTTTTTAAATTTATGATTGTTTATTTCCATAACTTAGAGAAAATTAAATAATAAATAAATTGAAATAAAACCTAAGTAAAAATAAATTATAAATATATAATTTAAAACTAACACTTATCTAGTAAACCGCTACCACCAGGCATTATTAGATTAATTGCATGAAATAGGATTATTATAGGTCTACAATTGGCCTGATCAGATTTATTTGAAAATAATAGCTCGATGTGAATTTCATGGGATAGGACCTATAACAGCACAATACACCCCATGCATGACGTCAGTGCAGGGTTTATCGCCCCATCTCAAATAATAGTAAGGACCTAAACTTGTAGTAATTTGTTTCATTTACTCTAATGAAATTTATGAATACTTTTTACAAAAATCAGTTCAGGCCCATTTGTTTTTTTTTCTATATGTACTGTATTATTATCAGCCAGAAGACGTCCACTGATGAACATAGGCCTCCCCCTTACACAGCTACACCGACCGAAAACATGCCACTTGCATCCACTGGTTGCCTGGTGGATCTATATTGTATCTATATGTCCTTATTGCTGCATAATTAATTGTTTAATTTCAATTATAACTAAACAATTTTAAAAGCCACCAAAGTAGTGGCAAAGCATCTTACGTTACCCGGCTAGTGTGAGCATCGTCATTTGTAAACAGTATTTTTTTGTGTTAAGGATTTTGTTTATAAGTATATACTTAAGTAGATTCTTTAAAGGTACCAATTTATATTTATATTAAACTACAATTGAGTATCACTAAGAATCGTTCTGGCAACTAGTAATTTTGTGAAATGCTGCATGAAATGCACATAAATAATTCTGATCAGGTTTGCTAGATTTTTGGTAGTTGATATATTATTTCATGACAATTGCAATAAAAATGTTTAATAATTACTTATTACAATTTACTGCAACTGTCAGAATGCTTTTTAGAATGGCTCAGGTATATTCGAAATAGTGAAAAATCATGGCATGAAGCCAAAGAGTTACTAAAACAGTTAAACAGTTTATTTTACTTACCCCTTTCAGTTTCTTCTTAGAGAAAAACATGCTATCATACTTCCTGAAGATCATGAGACAGAAATGTGGTGGATCTTCTTATGTTTGTGTGCAACTGCTACAGACCCTCAATATATTGTTTGAAAACATAAGGAATGAGACATCGCTTTGTGAGTATATCATAACCAATAACTCCAACAGCAAGCTAATTTGTTAAACAATTATTTTATATATTTTGCGTTTCGGCGACCACATGGCAATAATAACAGGTAGTCATAAAAAAGGGGTTTGGGTTGTTTTTGTGAATAAAGTAATAAAGAAGTAAATATATATTGGTATTAACGTACGCTTATATAATCTATTTTAATCATATATAATTCGATTTGGATAAACTGCAAGTTTGTTGTATAAAAATAAATATCCAAAGAAAAAGTTTGTTGAAATTCAAGTTATACTTTCGAGTTCTAACTACAGCTTTAGCAAATTTTACGTATTTTTTGGTATAGCCCCAGTAGTTTGATAGATAACATTTTTTTGCGGAATAGGGATTTAATTTAATTTAGAGTCCCATAGCAAAAGTTGTTCACAATCATGAGTACTATGCCTTTTGGCTTATCATTCCCTTTCCTTTTTTTTTTTTTTTTTTTAATATTTATAGGCTTGCGTTTGACTGCCAGCATGTCTGATGATTCCTTACAACCCTGTATAGAAAATCTTTATTGCGAACACCAGAAAACCAAAATCATATACTGAAAAACCTTATAAACTAGTGCAAAAAATCTCCTGTAATGTGGCCAAGCTACTTAAATATCTTTAGGTTCTTATTCTTATGACATTTAGTATTCTTTCCCAGACTACCTTCTCAGCAACAACCATGTTAATTCGATAATAGTGCACAAGTTTGATTTCTCCGACGAGGAGGTGATGGCTTACTATATATCATTCCTGAAGACGCTCAGCCTAAAGCTCAACAACCATACCATTCACTTCTTTTATAATGAGGTAAGACATACCTACGATCAATGATCAATCGTCAATCAAATTTTCTGTCAATCGACGTCTGTACCATAGTAGCACAAGGCAAACACTCCAATCGGATAAAAAGCAATCACTGGGCTGCATCAATGACTATCACGAAAATATTGACGCCATTGACGAATAGCCATTGATTGTCTCCGGTCACATTAAGCCATTTTATCATATGTAGTTAATACATATTAGTGCTTTATCTATCTCTATTGTAATAGATTTTAGGCCGCCAGAGGATCATGGCAATATCGGCATGCAAGTGCTGTTTACATGGCATTAAAATTACGGTATCTTCCTTGGTTATTAAATGCCAATCGTTGTCACTCATCCAAAGATTAGATTATGGGCAACACACGCGATAGACTTCATGGACACGTGATTGCTTTAAACATTTATACAAATAAAGATATCTTTTCCTTTCAGCATACGAAAGATTTTCCGCTCTACACGGAAGCGATAAAATTCTTCAACCACTCGGAATCCATGGTGCGGATAGCGGTTCGGACGCTCACCCTGAATGTATACAGGGTTCAGGATGCGAGCATGCTTCGATTCATAAGAGATAGGTACGTATTCGTGGTTTTTTCTTAGGGCGCCCCCCAAATAGTGAAGGTTGGCAGTCTGCTCTGTATCCGTCTGCACCCGTCCGTTCACGAATGCTACGCAACCATGACTCCCTTCTGCGACCGGCTTTCTTCCTTCCAACTTTTCTTAACATTATTAGTGCAAAGCTTGTATCTGTCATGCCTAAGCACGTGTCCCAGATACGACATTTTGGGAAGTGGTCTTGATGTACCTAAAGGCGCAACTTTACTTGGTTTGATGGCTTGCAACAGCTAGCGTGGTGACTTTCTGAGTCCACGAAATTATTGCACACGAATACGTGTACAACGCGACAAACATCGAGACAGAGAGACAAAGTTACTTCCTCGAGTTCGCTAGATAGCGTTGATCAATATTTATGTATTTTTTGACGTTTTGTATGGACTGACAGTTGTATTGTAGGGAGTTCTGAATCGCGCAATCGAAGTTTTTTCCTCGAGACGAACGATTACGATACGACTGCGGCTATATTCCTGTGAGTTATAATATTAGTTAGGATTTATGTATGTAATCTGTGCCCTCAGTCCTATGTTAGGGCAAACGTATAGACTCTTATTAAAATATCAAACACGCAACGAAAAGAATTTTAATCAATTTTAAAAGCTTTATTTTATTCTACAAATCTACGGAGTGCAAGGCCGCCGTCACAGAGTAAATAATAATTACTGACGAGGTGATTGATCCTCGTAAACTGAGTAGGATGTTTTGATTATAGTAATGCGTTGGCTTCCCCGTATCGTTAATTAGTCATTGGCATTCTGTGTTGTATTTTTATGATTACTCAGGTCAAAGCTTAAAAGTAGATAATGCACACTATTATGCCTATTATAGCTAACCGGTAGGTAAGTAAGTTTAACCGGTCGACAGCTCGTACTTTAAACTGTAGCCGAACTAAATCTGTACATTAAATATTTAAAAAAAATGTTGACTGAGGGGAACATCGTTACCGATATAGATGCAAATTTAATTTAATGTTTTCTTTCTGTCCCTTTGTTACCACATCGCGTTATAACTACTGAACGAATATTAATGAAACTTGGCATAATTATTATTTATAGCTATATGATAAGATTGTGGTCTATATGCGTGTAGTTAGTTTTTAATAAGGGGCTTAGCAATTGGGTAGATGTCACGTAGAGATAAATAAGTCTATCAATGTTTTAATGTTTAATAAATGTTTTTACTAAGCGATCCTCGCATTATCTTTGGATCAAATTCTTATCAAGAGTTTTAGGCCATCGAATAACTCTTAATTTTGAATTATAACGAAGCTAATGTATCGAAGAAGTTCGCCTAGTGCCGATTAAGGAGATTTTATAGTTTCTGGCCGTAGTTTTAGGATAGTCAGATCAAAAATAGTCAGGTCAGGTCAACTGTAATAATTCTTGGTTTCTTCATTTACAGAACAGCCGCCCCGTACTTCAGCAATCTAGTTTGGTTTATCGGCAAACACATATTAGAATTGGATACGTGTGTGCGAAACGATGCCGAGTAAGTACCAAAAATAACTACTGCAGTGCCACCAATTTAACTGTTTAACTGGACCGAGATCGAAAAAAACAAAGTCTGGTAGTACACCAACTTACGCTACTGTTCCGTATTTTATAGGCCCCGGGTATATGTCTTAAATACAATGTCGCCCATCGGCAAGTGACCGCCTGAAAAGGACTTATAGTGTTCATCATTATGAACAACTTTTACAATGGGACCAACTGTGAAACCGAAAAAAAGAAGCTGTTCCATAGAAATATGTCAATGACACTCGACTAAATATATGGCACAGCAGTTTTTTTCCTCGATTTCAGGGTCAGTCCCATCGTAAAAGTTGGTCATAATGATGAGTACTATAAGCCCTTTTCGGGCGGTCACTTGCCGATGGGCGACATAGTATATTTTTTCTTCACCAACGCGCCACTGGTATTAGGCCGAAATGTCTTTGTTTTGGGAGAAAATAAAAACGAATTATTAAATTTTGTTTTAATAAAACGGGAATACTTCAGTGCACTGCAGTGCAAGGCAGGACGAGGTCGCGCGCGTGTCACACTTACCATTTCTTGATAAAGTTCACCGAATGTGATCGAAGCTATGGGCGGAATAACCGACTCAAGTGATGCTCCGTCATACATAATATAAATATTTTTTAACATATATTACTTTTTTAATTTTGGTCTTGGCGTCTATTGAACAGATTAAATAGTGGCACTGTATCAAAATACGCTAAAGTAAAGCCAGCAATATCTTTTCTTTCATCTTCCCTATTGATGTTCCAGCCACCAATCCCAACAGAAGTTGGACGACTTAGTCGCGGAACATTTGGACCATCTACACTACATCAATGATATTCTATGCCTCAATATACCAGATCTGAACGACGTTTTGACGGAGCATTTACTCCACAAACTCTTAGTACCTTTATACATCTATTCGCTCACATCCGAGTCTGTCAGGCGAATACCTACCTCATCGCCTTACAATAGAGACCATATACAAAGCATCGAAGTCATTACACGGAACTTAGAAGCGATTTTATCTGGAAAGAACACGGAAATTTCGCCAAGTAGACTGAAATACCCCAGGCAAAGTAGCAGAATGGATGAAGATGAAATCAAACCGTCTGTTTCGTGTGTCGTGTCATTGTTTTTGCTATCGCAAGTGTTCTTAATAATAACTCACGGGCCAATCGTCCACGCTTTGGCCTGGATTTTGTTGCAATCTGATTTATCAGTATTCGAAGATGGCGCTACTAAGATACTTGAAATGTACATAAGTCACGCGAAATCGAGCATCAAACTTGAATTTTCGAAGCCTCAAGTGAGTTTAGAAAAGGCGTTGGAGAATACGTCGCATGATCGGGACTATACGACGCCGGAGTTTTCTGGAAACAAATCATTCGGTTACGATACGGATCATTCGAGTTGCGATCTCGATCCCGAATTAATATCGAACTCGCTTCCGTCCACATCTCACATAAGCGAGACATCGAGTATAGCTCACGACTCGACGGAAGACGTAACACAAATTTCGGCGAAGTCCGTTCAAAAGTCGAACATGCCCGATTCACCGCTACCCGACTCGGGAATGGAATCGAGTTCGAAAACTTCAGAACTAAACATAACAGACGAAGAAAAACAGAAACTCCTTAGTGTTGCGAGTACTAGTGAGAAAGCAACAATTATAGAGCAAACTTTAGAAAGAGAGAACATGGAAATAGAGAAGCGGCCGTTTTTGAAAACGATATTCGATTCTTTGGATTGCAGTGAAAATGATTATAAAGCATTGTTTGCACTCTGTCTGCTGTTTGCTCTGATAAACAATAAAGGTCAGTAGGCCGAACGTGTGAACTCATTAATTTGCACTCGTAGATAGTATCGGTACTTGGTAATTAAATAGAGCATAGTCCTAACTCATTTAATAGTTTGTACTAACTAGATTTTTTATTCGAATTACATTGGACTTAGATAGATAGATAACTTTATTGTTCACACCAGAAATTACACGCATAATACAAAATCTACTTAAAACTAGTGTGACAATTCTACATTCTACTTGTTTTTATTCTACTGTAATTACATTGGGCCTTCTGTTTTTTACTGTACTGGAATTGCATCGGTCCTTTTGACGAAACACCGGAGATTCCTTAACTATCTGGTTTTTTTCTCAGATTTGTATCGCTTTAAAAAGGCTCTTTAGAATAATAGTTTGCAAAGCAAATTTGGCAAGGGACCGAGGTGAAATGCATATTATAAGTACCCAGGAGAGGGTTATTAAGAGCTGATAATGACGACGAGTTACCGAAACCTTGTCTCGTTTAGCAACTACATGTTACGATAGAACAGAATATTTTTTTTAATGCACATAAATAGTGCTTTAAAACTTTATCTCTTCCGTAATTCTGTTAATTCTAATTATTTTGCTACATTGATATGTTGCATGGTTCAATAAATTATTTATTCATACCAACCATTATATCAATTATCTTTAGCTAAGCACGAAATATTTAATTTAATTGTTAACTTTCGATTTGAAAAAATCTAAAATTTACTAATTATCTTTCTTTATCATTCGCTTCCTCTGGCCTGCTAGTCGGTAAGAATCCATCTAACATTACCAAATTCATATTTTTGTCACATACAAAACAATTAAAATGATTTTTATACTTGTAGGGGTAAATACAGAGTTACTGGATACACTTCTGTGTGCGGAACCAGAAACGCCGGTCGCGACTGGCTCGACCAATGAGGAGGCGGTGAGTGGGGTGACGTCATCGCCGCCAAGCAGGCGACCAATGCAGAGCTTCAACGCGTTGTTGATATCTAAGCTGATGACGATAGCTCATTCTAGCTGCAAAACTAGTAAGTTACTGATGGCCTTTTTTAAAACATATTTATTTGCGTTAATTTTAACGAATTTTGTTACATTTTTACTTTTTTATTTTTTTACTTACGAGTAAGGTAAGGGCCCGTCCCTTCAAGAATTTCAACAACAAGTCTCCAATACCATAATATTCGACGAAACAGGAGTGGAACAGGTATGCCAGTGACCCAAGGCCGTGCTCCGTTACTTTAAGGAGCTCGGCTGGTTTGGGTTTGGGCAGCGCATTAAATGCATAAAAAACACCCTTAGCGAGACGACAGTGTAGGTCTTATCACCCCCAGTTAGAATTAGAATACGATACGGTATAGGGATTTCGCAAAAAAAACATATTGTTCACCTAAACCATTTGAGGAGTATTGGTTTAAAATTTCACATCTCAATCATAAGCGGTTTGGTCTGTGCATTGACTCCTAGAAAAGGGCTTGTTCTTTTATTATAATATACAGGATGTGTAGTAATTAATGAATAATCTGTTACCTGCGGGTGGAGAACACTCTCGACCCGGAAAATTAAAAAAAAAACTGCGCTGGAAAGTTTGACATTTTTAGTACAATTTTTTTCAATCGAATATTTGGTAATTTTAGGTACAAATTTCATTGAAAATATTTAGAAAATGTTCAATAACATGGAAACCGTGATACTTTTACTGAATACAAATTTTTATTATTATTATTAACAAAAGTTTCAATTATAATTACAAAGTACGTTTAATCTAAATTAAAATCTACAAATTTTAATTTTCTGAACAGTCAGTATGTCCCATACATTATCAGCCAGAAGACGTCCAATGGTGAACATAGGCCTCCCCTTTATACCGCCACACCGACCGACAACGTGCCACTTGCATTCACCGGTTGCCCGCAACGCGACTTTCACAATGTCCCATATGCGGAGGTTATCCATTCATTACGACACATCCTGTACACAGATTCGTAGCCCTAAACAAATATTTCGCTGTTCCAGCGTCAAAAGTCCGGCTAGTGACTCTCGAACTAAGCGTAACTCTGATGCGAGTAGCGATGCTCAGCGTGCGCGGGACCGCGAGCGCGCGGCACGTGGCCGCCGCGGACGCGCTGCGGTCCCGCGCGGTCGCGCTCGCCAGGAACTTCTACAAGTGCGACGATATATTCCTGGACATGTTCGAAGATGAGTGAGTATAACTTCATACGACTAGCCTTTTGGCCACAGATCACACCCTAGATTCTGCATTCAGGACGCTTGAAGCGCACCACGCATCAGTCTAAATACACTTATAAGAAATTACTCTGATTGGTTGATTTGTTAGGCGCTAGTAGGCGTAACCTTGAGATAGCCAATGAGAACGCTCGGTCGCACTCCCCGCGACTTACTCTAACTTTGGTGACTTTTTGTAGGAACAACGAATCTCGTAATGCGGTATCTGGGGTGATCTGTGCTTGTGGCTCAGAGGGTGGATGTCCGCCTTCTGAGCTGTAGGTTGCGGGTTCGACTCCCACCCAGGAGAAACATTTGTAAAAAAATATATAAAAAGCATGAAATTATTAAATGTTAATTATTATCACTTTGTGTGATGAACATAGATGTTTTTTTTTTGTCTGGTTGTTTCTATGTATTCTATGTACGTACTTAAAAAAAATAAAAAAATATGTAATCTATCAGTTATCTGGTTCCCATAGTACAAGCTTGCTAGTTTGGGGCTAGATGACGCTGTGTGTGAAAAACGTCCACCAATATTTATTATTGACATTAAATGCTTTTCTTAGGGTGATTTTTTCATAATTTTGAATTTTTTTGATATATTTTATTTTTATTTTTGATAAGTTTAAACTGTACCTAGTAAAGTTTTATGTCAGATATCATGCGATAAAACCATATCTGTACTTTTGTTCTAGATACTGCGAGATGAGCAAGCGTCCGTTGAACGTGGAGTGGCTGTGCATGGACGCTGCCATCCTGCTCCCTCCCACGCGCACGCCCATGTCGGGCATCGCGTTCACGAAACGACTGCCCGGCGGAGAAGTATTAATAAGCCAATTACCTTTACTATAATCTCTCTCCTAATAAACTTCTTGCTCCAACTTGCTTCCAACTAGTTGTTACCCGCGACTTCGTGCGCGTGGACAAAATAAAAGTATCCTATGTCCGTCTTTGTGATATACAGTAACTCCTTATCAAATTTTATCAAGATCAGTTCAGCCGTTGAGCTATGATAACGCGACAAACTTCCAGATAGAGATACAAAGTTACTTCCTATAGTTCGCTTGATGGCGTTGATTCATTTTTGTGCATTTTTTGACGTTTTGTGTGGACAGACAGTTGTAATGTAGGGAGTTCTAAATCGCGCAAGCGAAGCTTTTTTCGTCGAGACGCACGTATTCATTTTCATACCTCGAAGCTTTATTGGTCCTGATACGACTGCGGCTATATTCCTCTGAATTAGTCATTATTAGTTAGGATTCATACAAAGGTTGCGAGTTAAATAAAAGTTTGCAAATGTTATGTTTATTGAATCGTCAGATGGAGCGTGCCCGTCGAGCGATCCGCACGTTCTTTCTTATCCGGGACTTGTATCTGAAGCTGACGGGCAAGCCTGAGACTCAGCTACCCCTCACCAACCCCACGCCTTTCGTGCAAGTCGGAGACGTTTTGGATCTAAGTGAGTTGAACTTGTAACAAAGGTTGTTGTCAGCACGTTGCTTACTCTTCAGAATGGAAATCTACATTTATCTTTAAGCACAGATTGATAGACAGAAACTCTTTATTATTCATATCAGAAGAACAAAATCACAAACAGGACAACCTTATAAACTAGTGTCAATAGTAGCCTTTGTCCAACAGTGAACGTCACCTGGCTGATGATGAAGTGGCGGCCTTTTGGCTAGAAGCGATCTATTCCACGCAACTATTACGTAGGATAAATACCTCATTACGAGGTTGTTATTCCGAAAAAAACGCACCATTGTTTGAGGAAAATGCGGTTCAAGAGCTGGACAAGCTTCTTATTGGGGCTCTCGAGGTAACGCTTAGACGCGTCTAGAAATTAAGAATTAACCAACGAGAGTGACTTTATATGTGTATTTTGACTAATGCGTGGTGCTATTGGATTGTCCTGAGTGCGAAATCTGTGGGAGGTAAACTGTATCTTGTTGCGATCCATTTTGTGACAGTGAGGAAAAGGGCCGCGTGGAAGAAAATTTCATATCTTGCTGATACTAGTATCTGGACAGTTCAAGGAGTTTTAACTCGATTGCCCAGGAGGAGAAAAAGATTCTTTGGATTGTGAATATTATTCTGTCGCTTTGCCTTTTATAGCCTAAATGGCTTGACTTTAGGTGTAGGGTGTTGCTAGATTTGTTTAACTATATAGTCGTCGGAAGTGTGATTTTGCAAGTGGGTTTTTAGATTTATTTCTTGTTCATGCCTTACTGAGTTGTAAAAACTTTTGACTTGGCTATTGCATAATTATGACTACATGAAACTCAATGAATTTTCCAGACGATTCGGACCTGATATCGTGCGATATAATACAAAAAGATGGTACTTGGCAACACAGATTTCTAGCGGTCGACAACATTCAGATCATCCTGGTGGAGCCTGACAAACAGAAGTTAGGATGGGGCGTCGCTAAGCTCGTCGGCAGCTTGCAGGACTTAGAAGTAAGTTGTAGGATTTATAAACCACATTAGGAGAGGCTAAACCCTGAGCCACAGTCAATAGTACATTACTGTCGCGGTCTGTAATGGTAGCGATGATGGCAGGCCATCACAGCGCAGTCAGTATTGCAGCCCTTGATGGGTAGCGCGGACAGCGAGTGCTGCAATAATAACCGAGCTTGAAGGCCGAGATCGTAGCTAGGCTTAGCTCGAAGCCGTCATAGCGTGGCCAGTGGTGCAGTCATTGCGGACCAAGGCTTGTGTAGTGCTTTACTCAAACAATGCGAGTAATTTATTGGAGGAGTCGTCGCTTGAAGAATTCGTTTTTACAATTTTATTTTAATTATCACGTAAATTGATGGAAAATTGCCATAATTTGGGTTACTTTGCTTATTTCTGAAAAGAAGGACGCGGGAAGTTTCAATGGCGATAACGACAGCAAAAAACCCAATGGTAATTGACAAATCCGTACTGCACACTAATATTATAAATGGGAAAGTTTGTGTGTAAGTATGTAAGTAGTAATTACGTAAGTGTGTTTGTTTCCGCTCAACTCTGTAACGGATGAAATTGTGACCAAAATGTAAAACTACTAAGTACCAACATACATTGTGGAATGCTAAAATAAATATGAAATATGAATATGAAATTTGGAATGGAGGTAGCTTATTCCCTGAATTAACACATCGGCTACTTTTTATCCCAGAAAAGTATTCGGTTCTGCAGTGTGTAAATAGCGAGTGAAACCGCAAGGCGCAGCTAGTATGTTATAAATGCAAAAGTTTGTTTGCTTGTTACTCTTTCATGCAGCAATAGAGCAAAGGATCGACCTGCCATTTTGTATGGATTTGGTTTAATCGTTTAGTTTAGTCGGTATTGCCAACAGCAGATTGTCGTTCAGTGTGGTGCTCTGAGGGGCAGGCCTCTATTCAGCGGACGTCTTCTGGCTGATGATGATGGTCTAATAACCGGGTGAAACCGCGCACCGCAGCTACTTCTTTATAAAATTATACTAATTACATAAGCGTATGAGGTGTCGCTGAGATTCTCCACCTAGAAGAATGGGGGGGAGAGGAACAATGTCTAGAATTCTCCAGTGGGACTATCGGGCGCCGGGATAAAGTTATGTCCACCCGTTTTTTCTTAGCGTCAACGCGACAAAGCTAGAAAATGGATACATCCGTCTCGTTCTTGCTGGATAAATATGGTGGACAAAATTTTATCCCGGCACCCGTGCTAGGCCTGCTGACATATAACCAACGGCCCTATTAGTTGACCTCGGGGTCGCGAGGTCTCAGTTCAGCGCGAACTACTAGTTATTTTCGTATTGGCACCTACTTTTCAAAACTATGGGTGGTTTTCCGAGCATGAGAAATGAATGTAAAGTTCCGTCGTAAGATCGCCGGCGACAAAGAGGACCCCCGATGCCTGCACCTGACGCTCCACAAGCCGCGGGTGGGCGCGGGCGGCGGCGGCGCGCTGCCGCCCACCGTGCTGCTCAGGGCCAGGTTCAAGTTTGACGACCACATAAGAAGCATGGCCGCTAAGCAGAGACTTACCAAGGTACCTATCGTACAAACCGAGGCAAGTAATATACTAAATTAAGGCGAGACGAGGTCGCGCGCGTGTCTCGCTGAGCATTCCTTGATAAAGGTCACCGAATGTGATCGAAACTATAGTCGGAATAACCGACTCAATTTAACGTGAGTATTCCCGTTTTATTAAAACAAAATGTATCAAAACCACGTCAGTTTTCATAGTAAGCCTAAATTAAATTCAATTTTATTGCATGTATGTCTGTTCCTTTTTTAATTTCGCAATATCTTCGTTGTTATAGGCCACAGATCACACCCTAGATTCTGCATTCAGGACGCTCGAAGCGCACCACGCACCAGTCTAAATACACTAATAAGAAATTACTCTGATTGGTTGATTGTTAGGCGCGAGTAGGCGTAACCTTGAGATGGTCAATGAGAACGCTCGGCCGCACTCCCCGCGACTCGCGCCGCGCCTCAAACTTTGGTGACTTTGTAGCAACAACGAATCTCGTAATGCTGTATCTAGTGTGAGCTGTGTTATATGCACTTAAAGTGTTTTTTTTTTTTGTCGAATATACGATGAAGTAAAGTAGTTGTTAGAACGCCACAAACATTTTTTAAAAAAACAAAACATTTCGTCATTGATCATAGTTTATCCAAGCCATAGACACCGAAAACATAAGATCTTGTTATGATTTAGATGGCGATAAAAGACTACCCCCGAAACGTTAATTTCATCAAAAAGTTTGGAAAATTCACTAACTGTCTATCGCACGCAGGAGAAACAGTGACAGTTTTCTATTCAAACATCGAATGCGCCAAAATCTCGCGGAAGGACTATCCTCTTAATACTTGCTTAATATTTTTTGAAACCATTTAAACGGATCTCTCCTCGTAGTTTCTCACGCACCTTATCAGTTAAATAACATTGCAGGGGCGAACGAAATCCCGTCAAAAGAAGATGCAACAGATCGGGCGGCTTCTAGAAGTTTCCGGAATGGGCGCCCCCTCGCTGGCGCCGCGACACCGGCCCCTGTTCGCGCGGCCGGGACTCTCCTCCGTGAGGAGAGCTAGCGGTAACAACCCTTCAAACGCTCCAGAATACATGATTTAAAACGAACTTACCCAAGCAAGTCTCAGCCCAAGTAACGGCGTATCCAATTATTCAACCAAAAAATAATAAAAGAAATTGACCGCGCATGCTTCTTTTAAATAGAACTTAACGCCGTTCGCGAGATGAGGTAATCAATCGAATGAATTAATTTTAATCTTACGATTGACCGGCTCAAAATGCATTCATAGAATAGAACTCATCGCGCCTGGCGCGGATGAGGTAATAAATCGTACTTGCGATTGGTAGGCTCAAAATTAATTAATTAAATTTTCGACTAACTTGGACAATCGTGGGCGATTCGATTGAGTTTAGGCTATTTTGCGCATAATATTTTCTTTAAGGGAAATTGGGACGACGGAATGGATAGTCATAGTCTAAGGTCAAGCAAAGGAAGTCGCGGTCAAGTCCAAGTCATGCCCCAGTAAAGTGGTGCAGACTTTACTAACGGTTTCTATGGAGTTTTGGAAACAACACGAAAAGTCACGTTTCTCGACATTATGTAATACTATTCACCAACACTTCTTGCACGTTCACGAACACTTCATCATCATTGGCAGCTTATTCAGCCCACTGCAGAGCATAATCCTCCTCCCTCTTTCGCCAATCTACCCTGTTTTGTGCCAATCTCGTCCAGGTGTTGCCGCAAAACTTTTGGATGTCGTCACGCCATCACTGTATCGGTCTACCAGGGCTACGCTAACTATCAAGTGGCCATAATGGATAAAAATACACCGAAATAACGCAAGAAAATGATACAATGACACGCCATAACTTCTCCACGTTCCCGCCAAGCACTCACTGTCATGGTTCCTCTGTTCAGGCGAGTCGGACGAGGCGGACCGGCGCCTGCGCAGGCCGAGCAGCCACATGCTGAAAGACGGCATCGTGGTGTACCGCGAGCGGACCACCTCCCGGGAGAGGTTAGAACAATTACGGTTTATGGATAGGTACATGGACTTCAGTAGATAAGGTGGCGGGTAACTTCTATTTTAAACCGACTTTTAAAAAAAGGAAGACGGGTCTCAAGTCGACTTTTAATATTTTTCAATGTTTGTTATCTCAGAACTGCTTCTTTCATAAACCTATTAGTTTTTTTTTTTTTTTTTTTTTTGAGCACTTTGTATGTCAACTTTTTTTCGTAGTAATAATTAAGGAGTTGTGATTTAAAAGCGATATTGGTTATATTACTTAAAATATAATAGACCTATTGGCTGTTTTATAAAATGTATCTATGTTCATTAATTTGTATTATTGTGCTGTTGGTCTTAAATAAATATTTTTGCAAACAGCCAGACGTATTCAAAAAAAATTCTAAAAAAAAGAAATATCGTCCAAAATCCACTTCTGATAATGGAATTCATGAAAAATTGAGAGAACTCGTCAAATGTTATAGGCATACATATAGGTATTTCCATCAACAAGTCAAGCATTTGCATTCAGAAAGTATCATTAGGTGAAGTGGAACTGATGAAGACCACAGATGGCCACCGGAACTCCTCAATAATAAGTATTTCTCGTTGTGCATGTGGTACTCCTATTCGGAAACACTGTATAATGATAAAACTTAACGTATATTGCAGTAGCGTGTCCCGAAGCAGTAGTGCGCACGGTTCTCGGGAGGGGTCGCCGCGCCCGCGACCTGAAGATATTCCTCTAGCAGATATCAAGAAGAACGCAGCCAGTGTACCTTCAACCAGTTCTGTGATACAGGTATTATATAATTATTTTGGCAATCAAATATTATTTTTTTTGCAATTTATAACAAAACGGCAAGAGCTGTACTATATCTGCAACAGTTATCGGTGAGCCCCAAACTAAGCATTGGGCTTGTATCTGCGGTGTAGAATTGTCGTATTTATTTTCACAGATTAGTGGGATTTGATTGATTTTAAAAGTTATTTATTTAAGAGGGTAAACTTGCTATCTTCCATGTTGATAGATCTTAGCAAAAACTTTATTTTAATATTATTTAGGGCAACATCTGATAATGTCTTTTTGAAATTAGCATAAAAAACGGATAAATACTTCAAAAGTCCCATGCACTTACGGCATGCATGGCCCGACATGCTCTTAACAAGTTATTTAAGCTGTACAGATTAGTGTTATAGTTACTAAACGACTGGCTTAACAGTTTTTTTTTTAATTCTCTTTATTTGGGGACTTTAGTCAACATTGGCATGTCAGTCCCATCGTAACTATAACTGTACATCACAGATCACATCCTAGATTCTTTATTTGGGGACTTTAGTCAACATTGGCATGTCAGTCCCATCGTAACTATAACTGTACATCACAGATCACATCCTAGATTCTGCATTCAGGACGCTCGAAGTGCACCACGCATCAGTCTAAATACATTTATAAAAAATGAGTCTGATTGGTTGATTGTTAGGCGCGAGTAGGCGTAACCTTAAAATAGCCAATGAAAACGCTCGGTCGCACTCCCCGCGACCCGCGCCGCGCCTCAAACTTTGGTGACTTTTTGTAGGAACGACGAATCTCGTAATGCGGTATCTAGTGTGATCTGTGCTGTACATACACCGAAAAGGAAACATGAAGTCGTTACAGTAACAACAATTCTAACAATTTCACATTACTAAAGTCATTTCTCTCGTCAGGCACAACCGAGCACCTCAACACCTGTCCAAAGAGTAAAGACCCAATCATCAGAAGAAACCTCCTTCATATCAGGCGAGCTACGGCCGAAGAGAAAAGGTCAGGTCGAGACCATATGATATTAACTTAACACTATTCTTTGACATTCAATAGTTAGATAGTTGCCAGTTTAAAAAAAATACAATTTTAATTAACAGCGCGACCAACTTATCTGCAAAGGTGGTCAGATGAAGGAACTAAAAGTTTCTGCAGATCGCCGTCAAGTTTGCTTAGAAAACAAGATGGTGGCGCACTCACTCAACTCTATAAAATAAGTTGGTCTCACTGTTCAGGTTGTTACTGAAAGGTTTGACAATATTGAAAGGTATGTATGTAGTCATCAATATGAAAAACTTAATGTGGGACCAACACTGAAATCGCAAAAAAAAGGTTTTCCATAGAAAAATGCCAACAACCTTCGAAAAAATATGTATTTTATCTACATATTTTTTCGACATTTCAGGGTATGTCCCATACTAAGAGTTGTTCGTAATACTGAGAATACATACCTTTCACACCTTTCAATAACACCTTGTATTTTACGGGTTCAAGTCGTCCGATAAAAAACGCTGAAAATAATTAATTCTTCGATCTCACTCTATGACTTAGCAAGACAAAGAAACAAGATGTATTTGTCTCGCTAAGTCTTAAAAAAAAAAAGAGGTGATGCATTGATAACGATTAGCAAGTGGTAAAAGGAAAGTGATTATGATTGTAGATAGGTATTTGGTGTGCTAAGTAATTTTTTTATTGAAGCATGGTCTGATTTTTTGTTATATTATACTAATATTGGAGTCAAATCTGTTGTACCATATTCTGAACTAAACTAAATTTGACAGCCCGAAAATTGTTTCTAACCTTTTCGAACAAATTAAAATGAAAATAGATGTGAATAGTTTTAGGCCAGTGGGCCATCGACGCCATTGTCTTACCCATCACACTGCCGTCGCATCTTGACGACGTGGTCGAAGATGGTAACATACAATAGCTAACAACAGCGGCCAATTTTTCAACTGTCAGACATGATATTAAAAATTATTAAATTATCTGAGTATAGTCCGGTCCAGTCACGAAGACGCGCTCCACACGTTAATAACTAGTAATATTGTTAAAATAAAAACAAAATACCCGACTGCAAAATGTAGCCTTTGACACACCGGACGTAAAGAGGAGTCCAACGACACCTCGCTTGTCAAAATCGGTCAAGCCTTTTAGGCTAAATGACGTCTTATAGGAACACACAAACATATTTACATACACCCCAAAAATATTACTCCCTTTCTTGAGCAGTCGGTTAAAAACAGCGCGTCTTCGTATATTGAAGGGTTTTTACCAACAAAACATTATTGCTAAATTACATCAATTTAGCAAGACGATTCCTTATTTTAACCACTGTTCTTGAATATTGGCCTTTAAAAGTGTTGTTTAAAACGGTGATTAAATTAATTTTCATTGAAAGTAGGTTTTCTTTCATCCGGCCTTAGATGCGCGTTATGACTAGTTTTTGTCTTTACTGTCGTGCAAGTGCGAGACAAGGCTACGAATATTCATACATCTGTCTCCTTTTCGCGCAACAACAATCGACTATTTTAGCATGGTATGTATCCCGGGTTAATTATAATTATAAATGTATCTAATTGTAACTAAGCTCAGTCTTTACCGTATTTTTACCTTGGTAAAAAAGGGCGTGATTCTTGCTTGTTTATTTTTTCTTTGAACTATTACGTGATTTCTTTTTAATTTGTTATGTGATAGACCCTACGAATAAGGTTTAATAGGAAAAATAACTGTCATAGAATGGTCATTATAAAATGACGACACGTTGTCGACAGCAACGTATCGTCTTTCTCTCTCTCTCTCAAGGGCCGTCGGTCTTTTGCCTCAGTTGATATGTGCAATGATCACAGAGCAACGAAAATATCTGAGAATCGAATGGTGAGTAACCCGACGTACTTTCTTAACAAAAATAAAATAAAACATAAGAAAGAAAATTATAATTATTATTAGCGTAGAAAAATTATACGAGAATAATGACAGTCCCATTAGCCCATGTCCCAACAGCATAAACTAGATGGCGCTTACGTATTTAGTTGGCTAATGTTCAAACCGCTATAAATGCCGATGAAAATATGGTTAATATGGAAACATAGTATTGGTTTAAATGTCCGCAATTTAAGGTTCAGTTTAAATTAAATTGCAATATACGACGTAACAAACATGTTTTCAAAAGTTAGGTTTTCGTCGCCATCTCTCACGTGTTTTGCAAATAAAATATAAAATTAATAATATTACTGATATAAGTAATACAAAAATATTCCAAACAAGTAACACTTTTCCCCATACCATTGAATGGGTTACCAGCTTGGGTTTCATTTCAAGTCGAGCAGAAATTGTGGCGATCATGTCGCAGTTTAAAGCGCTAGCGAAATCTTACGTCCTTATCAGTTACTACAATTGGGTTACGCATCTTTCTATGGCCATTGGCACTCTTCTTTATATAATATATCTATGTTATTAGCTTTAGCAGAAAACCTTTGACGGTGTTTCCCACTACAGAACAGAGGGACCATTTTTTGACTTAGTTATTTTTCTATAACATACCATAATCGTAGGATATTTTATTAAGTGTTTAGTTAATTTCATTCATAAAATTAAAAACATTGGCTAAATAACTGTGATGAATATTTTTTTGTCTATGTAAGTATTAATATAGTTACCAAAAACTCACTTAAATATTAGTTCCTACTGCTAAATAATTTGAGGAAAATATTTGACGGAATTACGAGTATGACAACAGAAAATAAATATTTACTTTGTTTTTGTACTAAGTGTATGTTTTGTATTTATGTATTTGTATTATGTGAGGTATATAATCTTTATTGATAAAAATACTGCTAATAACTTTATGACAAACACTAACCCCCTTATTAATAAACGCGAAGAAACCTTGGAGCAGTTGCTCAGTCTTCTGTCTCTTTCTATCGAGTTTTAGTATCGAAAGAGCGAAATAGACTAAATACGGTAACTAATCCAAGGGCACTCCCACTTTTATTAATACGGGGGTGAGGGCCTAGTTTACCATCTCAAAGTATAGTGATGATTAGCTACTTCTCGATCAGTGTTAATTGGCGTGTAAAAGTCCCAAGTAACTTTGGTTTTTGTTCAGTGGGCTTATCCCGTAACTCTGAAAGCGACAGCGAGAGTTGCGTGAGCGGGACCGCGCATAGTGCGACTAAGTTGATACGAGTGAGATGGCATGCTCTCGCAATCAGAATCACGAACGTGTCAAAGTTAGAGGATAAGCCCGCAGTTTATGTGACGGTTTATCGATACTTCGACGTTTTGAAACTAGTTTTACCAGTTTTTTGTCACTTTAATCGGCGATTAGGGTTGCTTGAGTCTTTACTTGGAGATGTTGAAATAGGCCCTAACTTTAATTAATTAAATATTCTAACCTGATGTATGTAGTGATACAATATTATTTTTCTAACTATTCTAAATGAAACGGATCTCTTGTTGCGTCCAAGTTAGCTGTCAAAAGAAACTTAAGAAAAGTTTAAAATTATAAGATTTTTATGAGTAGGATCATTTACATCCTTGTGTCTACAGTCTCCCGTAATTATAGAGCGTTTCAAATTACGATTATAGCGCGAGCAACGCCAAAAGCGATATAAGGTCCAAAACCGCGCAATTATTAATTTTTCCGTGACCGACTAACCTTCACACGGCTCTGTTAGCGAGTCTTGCAAAACGTAATCACGTTAACTTTAAATATTTGTCTTTGTGTAAATGATCTTTCTCTGTAGACACTTTAGATTCAAAATCAAATGCTATTCTGTAGCGTATATTGTAGGTGTAATGTGGGCGATATACTATTTTTAAACAACTTTTTTGTCCATTATTGAGAAAAATTCCAGTAATCAATTATTATCCTAGTTTTTTGTTGCAAAATCTTGACTTATGTAGTTTTAAATTCTACCTTTACTTTACCATAGTTACATTACTATTTCGCTGATTCTGGTTTTTGTCTCGTCTTCAGCTTTGATTTCGGTTTAGGATACTTATTCAAATGTATATATTGTATTCCCTTTGTTGTTTTAAGTATCAGATTATTTATTTTATTTGGTTAATTTTAAGTTAATTGATTGGCATAACTTGCTGAATGAAGCATGTTGAATCTAATAAAGAATTGTTAAAAATAATAACGATGCTCACTTACACACTCGATTAAAATTACAGGTTTTTTCTTCAGTTCATTTTTAAGGTTACTACCTGAAAAAAATCACCTTCATATATGTAAATATAAGATTCATAAGTCAATACATGACAATGATTTTTTTAAACGCCATCAGTTAATTTATGTTGTGAATTAATTAAGAGTTGCAATAATTGATTGTGTAAATAAATTTTATTTTTATGTACGTTAATTAAAATATTGTAGTGTTGAGATAAAATATATCACATGTTAAACTGATATAGTTTTTGATTGCTTCCGCTTTCACTTGTGTTTTAAGTACACTGACATCTATTTTTACTATAGTAAACGAATTGTCATCTGAGTCGTCGGGTCATAAATCTTTCATATTGTCTATCTCGCTCTCACTTCAGGTCTTATGGAGTGACGTTTATTGCTCGACGACTATGATATCATTTACTACAGTAAGACCAGACGTCAGCGTTTATGTACAATCATAATATAGGATTGAACTCTGCGTCAGCCTTTTAACATCCCACTGCTGGGATCCTACCGTCGTATGTTGTTTGGGCCAGAATGGGTTTGAGGATTGAACTTTCTTTCTAAAATATCATATACAAAGATAATTCGGAGGGTACGTCTTCATACGCTACTCGTTCTCTTATTGGCTTAGAGACACTGTAAGTGTGCCAAATGTTGCTGATGAAATATTGGTTTCTGTACATAAATAACTACGATATAATGTTCCGTACAACATATAGTTTGTTGTATATGCACATAAACACAATGCACAACAAACTATACGTTGGCCTTTATGTATATTGTTATGTCTTACCGTGTACCTCTATTTGGCTTAGTTTTCGACTAATTTTATTCTTCTCTGTAATTTATGTCCCATTTATTGGTAAAAATTGACAAGAGAGCCCTAGTGTTTCGGGCCTCTAACTTAGCCTGCAAGATCTGGCAAATTTTCTGTGGTGTTCAAACCAAAGGGCAAATGAAACATGATCGTCAACTATATTTCTTTTCTAATTTATTTGATTAATCATCTGCTCTATACACATGATATGCACCAATGCCTATAAATTATACAAACGATGTCATGAATACAGGTAATGACATAAAATTATTTACAATAAAACACAACAAAACAATATCATATTCCATTGCTCTTTATCATTATTAGTCTACATTTCATTACCGATAGGTAACTTGAGCGCTACGTACACAAAACTACTCTTATTTCACATTTGCCTCGTTTTTTCATCAGACGACATCTAAATCACAGCAATCGTTCTGTTTGCACCGTGGGTATATCTTCGGAGTGGATAGAGACAGGACAGAAACAACATCGTCGAGGTGTGCAGGCAATAATTTAGTGGTAACAGTTAAGGAGCAACCTTAAAATTTCTACAGGTTTAATTTTAGAGTCCCAGTTTCTAATAAAAGTCTAAATGAACAAATGGTCATGGGAATATATTTTGTGTTTATATCGATGACTACAAAATCCTTTTTTACATCATGTAGGTAAAGTCTTTGGAATAATGCTTAGTCAAATTTTTGGTGGCGGAAGATTCCAATATAATAATATTCATGCCGACTTACTCGTAGTTTCAAGAATTTGCAGAAGTCTGGGGTCAGTTATAGAAGTATACGTAAT